>CM061048.1:22371092-23703592 GCA_030762985.1 Adelphocoris suturalis
GGTAATCTGTCGAATTTTGGTAGGTATGAATGAGAAATAATAATAGGTGAAGGATTTTCGTAGCCCAATTTTTTTGTCACTTTTCATACTTGGTTTATTGTAGTCTGTCCACTGCAAAATTATTCCTGTGGTGAAAACCACCCCCTCTTGTCAACAGCCCTTTTCAGGGCTACCAAAAAGAGGTAGACACAACACAAAAATATTTACAAGACGTCGAGTTATAACTCCGTCAAACAAAATATTTCACCAGAGAGAAAATACGAAATTCTCTCTCAAAAGTGAAATATTAACTAATAACATACAAGGCGACCTCCCTAGACACTTACTGGGCGAGAGAGACGCGACAAGTATCTCGAACCAAGTCGCCTTGAATGAGAAAACTCAAACAGAGAATCAAACGTCCTCTAAAGCTAGCAAGGACAATTCAAACAAGCCTACTCGCCAATCAGAAACACTGATTACACGAGAGACAATAGGCGAACCAACCAAGAGGCGGCAAGCAACCACCTCTGGTCCAGCAGCCACCCCGGGGACCCCGTCTGAACAACTGACGCAGAGAAAGCACCCGAGGTCCCCGTCTAAACTCAAGGTCGTCGGCTCCGCGACGGACGCTCGTAAGCCACCCCCGGGGACCCCGTCGCAGCGACGGACGTGGGGAAACCAGCCCGGAGGACCAGCTCAGCTATCATACTCGCAGATACTGAGAAAACAATGTGCGAGCCAATGAGATTACACAGTCGAATTAATGAAATTAAGCGGACCAATCAGGAGGCGGCAGGAGGCGGCCACCTCCCTATAAATACCCCGCTCGGAGCCTCCGAAATTCATTCTACTCTCCGCTCTCGACGACGACACCTCGAAGTACGAAGAATTCTACAAACGCTCTACGCTGACGAACCTTCTGCATTCCGAGTTCATCTCAAGAACGGCTTCCTACTGTTTTCTACAAGGCCTACCTTCTCTCCACACAGATCTCGCATTGGCATCTACGAGTCCAGTGATTATTCATCCTGCTCATTGCCCAACGTAGTTCATCTGTCAGGACGCCCCCCCGGTACATCTATCGATATTCTCTTTAGATCGTACGCCCGAGGGACGTTCCGAGCCGTGTCGCCCGGGTTTCGTAGCAATAAGCTCGTCACCGACCGCTGTGGGCACGCCGGTAAATTACTCTGCTCATCCGCTCTAATTTACCGTCCAAGGAAGTCTTTTTCAAGACTACGAGGTAGGACCCTGACATACGAGCATTGGAAAGACGCTCTGTCAAGCGAGTCCACCTCTCCAAACCCTCTATTTCTATACATAGAGGCATCGAAACGAGCTAAAAACTCGGTTATTTCGATGGAACGTCGGCCGTCTTATTTCCTCATGCAAGGGGAGGCAGACGACGGCGAAGCCGGGCCGCGTAGCCCCCGTAGCGCTCCCTACAGCTACCCGGCGAATCCGCTGAACCAAGCGACGGCGCAAGGCTCGATCCTCACGACGGGATCGCCTTCTCACCTGACGTATTCGTTTAAAGAAACGTTCGATCAAGCCTCGCCTATACAAAAGATCGAGGATACCTTTCAGACCCGCTCTGAAGCCGATCATTACGATTCGACCAAGCTGTCCGAATACCCACGATATTCGACGCAGGCCTACCCGGCCGATCCGAGTGTCAAATACACTCCAAATGTGCAAAAAAGCGAAGGATACTTTTCAGTACCTCAACCAAGCTCAACATATTCCCCCTACAGATATAAATCTTAGGCCGGAATATTACAAAACGGCTCAGTACCAAACTGATCGAACCCAGCACCCACTATGCGAGCCCAGTGCTCCACGCGGCTGCGACACGAACTATCTCTCAGTTCAGTCCGCCAAGCAAGTTGACCTTGGCGGATCCGCTCACATTCCTTACGGGAATAACCCAGGGACTAACCCGCATAATCAGAATATAAATGTCCCACTTGGTCTACCGACGCCAAGTAAAACATATTTAAATCCACTACAAATGGTGACCCCGCCTTTGAACAGGCTTAACACGGAGCATTTCGTTCCCTCTTATGAAGCTAGTGGATTTCAGGGAACCACTGCGGGCGTGCGACCCCCGCCGGGCCTCTACGCCCCACATCTCATGCAACAACCCTCTGCACAAAGTGGCTTTCGAGCACTTTTAGAGGAGATGGGAGATTATCAAAAACCAATATTCCAAAAGAAGAATATCGATCGTGCACTCGCCGAGTTCGATCAATACTGCGTGCGAAAACACCTGAGAACGCAGAACGAATGCTTCTCAGCTATATACAAGTGGGTACCAGAAGAAATGAGGGAAGCTATCGACTCAGCTTACCTCACGGCACCCCACGCACCCTACGAAGAGGCCAAACAGCGCCTACAGCGAGAATATGGGTTGTCCTTACAGGACAGGCTCCTCGCACTCGAGGACCCCGCATCTCTCGCCAAAAAACCCAGCACCAAGTACCACGAAATGTACTCTAAAGCTGTTGGGTACTTTTCAGAGGCTCTGATCACTCAAAAGTGGATCGAGACTCTACCCATCGAAGCACGAGGTATGGTCGCAGCTCAGCCTACCACGACCGCCCGGCTCGACCTAGCTGATACGCTACACGCGTACAAAACAGAGAATACCTCTCTAAACATACGAGGAGTAGAATCTACTCCGAAACCCACGAATAACTGGTTTCACAAAGGCCCTCTCAAAACAAGCTGAGTTCAAACCCCAACCAGTAGAGAGTAGGCCTCACAAACCGACGGCCTATGTCTGTCGAAACCACGCACGTTTCGGTAACGAAACTCGCAAATGTGCAGACCCAGAACACTGCACTTGGAAGACAAACACTGCTTCCAAAACTAGCAAAAAGGCAGCGACTATAAGCCAGCCTAAAACCTGGGTTTCAAACGAAAATACTCAGAGATCGGTACAAGAAAGTACCGTTCCAACCTCCGACGTAGAGAGTTCGGAAAACGAATAACTGCCAGTGTATCTGAGCCTATACACCGGCAGTCTACTGAGTATAAAAGGCTTTTTTTCAAGTGCAAACTAAATGGCACTGAATTTCTCATCGACACGGGAGCAGAAGTGAACATTCTGCCCCACAATGTCACAAAAAAATTGGGCTTAAAAATTCGTAAGTCCAACGTTAAGCTCACAGCAGCTAACGGAGCCCCTATAGACACACTAGGGCGAGCTGACACGACAATTAACATCGGCCTCGGAGACATGACCACCGATTTTATGATCACGAAAGTTGATCTAGCGATCCTAGGTATACCATTCCTCGAGTCTTGGGATATCGGAATACGGGTCAAACATAAGTACATTTATAAAGATAAAATAAAGAGCTATGCCGATCAAAAAATAGCTGCAGTCATGAACAAAAAATTCACTGACGAACAAATAGCAGCTACTATCCCTCATCGTGACAATAACCCTCAACCAGAGGACGTGCAAATCACGGAGGACGAAAACATTCGCTCTATCATTGACAAATACAATGAAAAAATGAGCGAACTTCAAGGAAAGTGGAAAAACAACGGGGTTTACCACCGTATAACCACGGAGGGAACACCAGTACACTTCCGAGCAAGACCCATGGCGGGCGAAAAACGGGCTCAAGTCAAAAATACTTTTGACAAAATGCTTTCAGAAGGCATAATTGCACCATCAGATTCCGAATGGGCATCCCCGTTACACTGTGTGCCAAAAAAAGACGGGTCATGGAGAATCACCGGCGACTACCGTTTCCTGAACGCAAAAACGAAGAAAGACGCCTACCCTCCTCCTCACATTCGCTCTTTCCAAGCGAATTTACATGATACACGAATCTATTCGACAATAGATTTAAAATCGGCATATTATCATATTCCGATGCACCCAGATGACGCTCATAAAACTGCAATTATTACACCTTTCGGTCTTTATGAGTTTAAGAAAATGAGCATGGGTTTGGCCGGAGCGGCCCAAACATGGCAAAGATACATGGACAGCATCATGCGAAAATTTGATTTCGCATTTGTATACCTAGATGACATACTGGTGGCTTCAAAAAATTATAACGAACACATGAACCACCTAAAACAAATTTTTGACAGGCTGGGGGAACACGGACTTCGAGTAGGTTTTGACAAATGCATTTTTTCAAGACCTACCGTCGATTTCCTAGGTTTCACTATCTCGAAAGAAGGAATAATTCCTAAACGAGATAAAGTAGAAGCCATAGAACAATTTCCTAGGCCAATAGACGTACGAAGTCTACGCAGATTCCTAGGTATGTGTGGTTTCTACCGAGCCTGCTCAAGTAAATTCGCTCACACGGCACAACCTCTGTATGACTCCATTCAGTCAAACAAAAAAAATGACAAAACACCTATCGAATGGACATCAGAGAGAGAAAAAGCTTTCAACAGCTTAAAACAAGCAATGATTAAAGCTACATTGCATAATATCGCTCACCCACACCCTACAGCAGAGTGGAGATTAGTCTGCGACGCATCCGACACACACATCGGAGCGGCACTAGAGCAGGAAATTACAGACAAACACGGCTCGAAATCTTACCAACCATTGGGATTTTTCAGTAAAGAAATTCCGGAACAATGGAAGAATAAAGCATCATTCGACAAAGAGATGTTCGCCGTTTACCAAGCTTGCATTCATTGGCACAATGACTTGGACGGCCGATCTTTTCATATTTGTTCAGATCACAAGCCTCTGCTAGGCACGATGCTTAAGAAAAATGCACATTTTTTTCTAAAATGAGATTAAGATGGCTAACATACATCTCTCAAATGACGAGTGACATTCGTCATATACCCGGAGAGAACAACGTCGTCGCCGACGCACTCTCCAGACCCTTCGATCCAGTTGAAATTCAAACAAAATCGATTTCAACCCAAACTGACGAGGGTCCACCCATAGCCGAAATTTCGCAAATTACGGCTGCAATAGAGTGCAATCTTCTACTGCACATTTCAAATGCACAAATTCGTTCTCCTCCTAACGCAGAGGACAAATTGAAACTCACACGAGTCGAATTTCCTCAAGGAGAAATTTGGTGTAACCTAGACCTAGGACACCCAAGACCTTATATTCCAAACGAAATAAGGCAAGAAATAATCAGCCAAATTCACAATTTGGGACACCCAGGTATACACTCTACAGTGTATAAAGTTAAACAAAGATATTTTTGGCACGGACTACGTGCAGATGTCTCCAACTGGGTCCGAGCGTGCGAGACTTGCCAACGAGCAAAAATCACTCGCTCCGTGAAGCTCCCTTACTCCGAATTTGAAACGGCTAACAAATTTTCACATGTACACGTTGACATTACCGGACCTTTACCTTTAGCTAAAGGAGGGAAACGTTACATTCTAATGATGGTCGATAGAGCAACGGGTTGGCTAGAGGCAGTCCCTCTTAACAACATCGAAACAGCCACGATCACAAACGCCTTTATCAATATTTGGGTAGCTTCAAAAGGCGTACCTAAATACATCACAAGTGATCAAGGCACACAATTCGAATCAGATCTATTTAATTCCATTATGGAACGTCTCGGAGTAAAACATACACACACGTTACCATACAAACCGTCAACAAACGGAATGGTAGAACGCAGAAATAGATCTCTGAAAGAGGCTCTCAAAGCACAAAACGAAAATTGGCTCGACGCCCTACCAAAAGTACTACTCGCCATGCGTACGGCAGTAGACCCAGCAACGGAAACTACACCGTTCCAAAAAGTTTACGGAATTGACGTACCACTCCCAGGAGACATTTTCGTAACTTCTACAAACCTTTCGGAGCCTCTCTTCTTCCGGCCTACGCATATTAAACATAATAATACGAAATATGCCGTAAACATGCCCAAAAATTTGGATACATGTACACATGTCTATATCAGAGTGCCCACACAGCTCACCTCTCTGCAATGTCCTTACACGGGACCATTCAAAGTGGTTAAAAGAGATAAGTTTTCGGTTACAGTGCAAATTGGCGAACATACGAAAAAAGTTCCCAAACAGCAAATAAAACCAGCTTACACTCTAAAAACAGACGAAGCTGTGTCACTAAACAAAAATCAGGCAGAAAATAAGGAGGAGACCCCCCGAAAATCTGCCAGAAGGCACGTCCCCTCTACCAAATTCGACGAGAGGTGGGTGACGGCGCTCGAAACACCCCAGCCGGCGTCGTCGTTAATAACACGACGTCTTGGGGGGGCCCCTGTGGTGAAAACCACCCCCTCTTGTCAACAGCCCTTTTCAGGGCTACCAAAAAGAGGTAGACACAACACAAAAATATTTACAAGACGTCGAGTTATAACTCCGTCAAACAAAATATTTCACCAGAGAGAAAATACGAAATTCTCTCTCAAAAGTGAAATATTAACTAATAACATACAAGGCGACCTCCCTAGACACTTACTGGGCGAGAGAGACGCGACAAGTATCTCGAACCAAGTCGCCTTGAATGAGAAAACTCAAACAGAGAATCAAACGTCCTCTAAAGCTAGCAAGGACAATTCAAACAAGCCTACTCGCCAATCAGAAACACTGATTACACGAGAGACAATAGGCGAACCAACCAAGAGGCGGCAATCAACCACCTCTGGTCCAGCAGCCACCCCGGGCCACCCCGGGGCGTCTGAACAACTGACGCAGAGAAAGCACCCGAGGTCCCCGGCTAAACTCAAGGTCGTCGGCTCCGCGACGGACGGTCGTAAGCCACCCCCGGGGACCCCGTCGCAGCGACGGATGTGGGGAAACCAGCCCGGAGGACCAGCTCAGCTATCATACTCGCAGATACTGAGAAAACAATGTGCGAGCCAATGAGATTACACAGTCGAATTAATGAAATTAAGCGGACCAATCAGGAGGCGGCAGGGGGCGGCCACCTCCCTATAAATACCCCGCTCGGAGCCTCCGAAATTCATTCTACTCTCCGCTCTCGACGACGACACCTCGAAGTACGAAGAATTCTACACGCTCTACGCTGACGAACCTTCTGCATTCCGAGTTCATCTCAAGAACGGCTTCCTACTGTTTTCTACAAGGCCTACCTTCTCTCCACACAGATCTCGCATTGGCATCTACGAGTCCAGTGATTATTCATCCTGCTCATTGCCCAACGTAGTTCATCTGTCAGGACGCCACCCGGTACATCTATCGATATTCTCTTTAGATCGTACGCCCGAGGGACGTTCCGAGCCGTGTCGCCCGGGTTTCGTAGCAATAAGCTCGTCACCGACCGCTGTGGGCACGCCGGTAAATTACTCTGCTCATCCGCTCTAATTTACCGTCCAAGGAAGTCTTTTTCAAGACTACGAGGTAGGACCCTGACATACGAGCATTGGAAAGACGCTCTGTCAAGCGAGTCCACCTCCCAAACCCTCTATTTCTATACATAGAGGCATCGAAACGAGCTAAAAACTCGGTTATTTCGATGGAACGTCGGCCGTCTTATTTCCTCATGCAAGGGGAGGCAGACGACGGCGAAGCCGGGCCGCGTAGCCCCCGTAGCGCTCCCTACAGGCTACCCGGCGAATCCGCTGAACCAAGCGACGGCGCAAGGCTCGGTCCTCACGACGGGATCGCCTTCTCACCTGACGTATTCGTTAAAGAAACGTTCGATCAAGCCTCGCCTATACAAAAGATCGAGGATACCTTTCAGACCCGCTCTGAAGCCGATCATTACGATTCGACCAAGCTGTCCGAGTACCCACGATATTCGACGCAGGCCTACCCGGCCGATCCGAGTGTCAAATACACTCCAAATGTGCAAAAAGCGAAAGGATACTTTTCAGTACCTCAACCAAGCTCAACATATTCCCCCTACAGATATAAATCTTAGGCCGGAATATTACAAAACGGCTCAGTACCAAACTGATCGAACCCAGCACCCACTATGCGAGCCCAGTGCTCCACGCGGCTGCGACACGAAACTATCTCTCAGTTCAGTCCGCCAAGCAAGTTGACCTTGGCGGATCCGCTCACATTCCTTACGGGAATAACCCAGGGACTAACCCGCATAATCAGAATATAAATGTCCCACTTGGCCTACCTACGCCAAGTAAAACATATTTACGAGTAAATCCACTACAATTCCCATTTTCAAAAATCTACAGGCTTACTAAATACGAGTATATATTGATTATGAAGAACCTACTTACCCGAAAGATGGCAATTGAAATATAGGATGATATTATTATTATTGTCCACAAGCTGTAGAGGGCATTTTTTGGATGTGGACAGTCCGCACCAAACGTGCTTCTTTGGCAAGGTTCACCCACTCCTCCGATTAACGCTAACCAATCAGCAGACCAAACAGATTGCCACGTTTCTGGATGGATGTGAACCCACCTAGAATGTGAATTCCTTTGAAGAACTGAAGATCACAAATCCAAGTTCCAGGAGAAAGGTCTATAAAGATATAAGGATGGTTTCCAATTGTGATGGTAAAAATAGGAAGTAGGTAGGTAATTATTACTTATCGGATGGGTGATTCTAAAAAGACGCAAATTTCTTGTTCAAAACCGATAACTCTGGTTCTAGTTGACTTACAGAAACCGAGTGGATGTTTTGACATCGTATTCTTCCCTTCTCTCGTACTCGTGGAATGAAATTGTAATTTCATAGACTTTGAATAATATTTTCTTGTTCAAACATAGGAAATCTCAACCCCGTGCCCCGTTCAAATCTCCTTTTTAGCGAATTTTTGAAGAAAATTAAGAAAATTAATTTCTCTCGCCTCAAAATTTGTAGAATGTGAATTTTTGAAAAAATTGTAAGCAGAAATCCGTTTCAGGCTATTCTGAATCATATTCTGAAGTTTAACGCATTTTTTTATGTATGTATGTGTCATTCCAGACGATAACTGTCCGTAGAATTTTGCTAGAAACTTCAAACAAATTTTAAAATGTTAAGGACACAAAACGAAAGTTCAAGTTCGTTGGCCAGCATGATCGGATTACATCTCGGGTTGAAATTTTCAAAAATGTATTCAAAAATTTCAAAATAGCCTGTTTTTTGCGATTTGTTGTGCGAAATAATTTTTTCAGGACATGGCATATTCGGAATCAGCGTAAAATTTCCTATAAGAATACCTATGTATCAAGTTTTCAAAAATTTCAAAGTTGAAAATCAGTCAAAAATCGAAATAATGCCGTTCGCTAGTAGTAAAAATCGGTAATATTTGCATGAAACATTGTCCAAATTCAGATTGAACTACTCTTATGGATGTATCCCTGTATAACCAATCCTAGAACCATGCTGTTTAAAACGTAGGTAGTAGGTGCTTGTTAAAAAAAAAAAAAAAATATGTAATCACAACTGATGAGTTTACTCTGTGAAATATTCCGTCCTCCGATTCTCTCGGTCGCTCTCTTTAATGTTTTACGCTCAACTGTTATAGGACTTGATGTAGCTTTAATACTGACTGTGGCTTAGAAAATATCAGCCATGAATTTACAAGATTAGTTTAATAATAATAAAGTATGAGTACCTCCTAATTATTTTTAATAATTTGATTCCATGTTTGTCTACCAAAATCATAAACTAAAATTTCTCTACACGATCAATAGCGATTGAAATGTCGAAGATTTCTTCAAAATTCGCTCATGGGGTCATGCTGCATGACTGGATTTTTTTGTTGTAGGTCCTACCGGGTTCCACAAAGTCATGGTGAATGTGAACGCAAGAAAACTTCTCAAATTTCTTAGGATGCTTTATGCATACACGTGCGTTTTGCGATGAAAGAAGAATACATTAACCAACTGAACTTTGAACTCGGTTCATGATTCTGACCTCATTCCCATGGCTCAATGAACAGGCTCCTCTATGATCACACCATAAGGGATTTTTAGTGCTAGAAAACTTCTCATCATTCGGCAGCAATGTATGAGCATTAACTCCAGTTCGAGGAAGCGCGTGGTGGAGTCATTTTTTCTTTAGCCCCGGATCAAGATTCAGCAACAGGTGCGTATGTTTCTTTAGTGTCACGACCATGTGAGAATGGTGCTTAGAAACTAATCTTCAGTCTCAACTGTACCTATGTTTTTGTTTCGATTTATTAGGGAGTTTTTGTCTTCCCGTAATTTTCTACCCGTGTACGTGAAAAGACTGAAATGCCAACTGCGCATGCGCGAATCTTCACGTCAACGTGTACAACTACGCGTGACGGGAAAAAGGCCTATCTACACGTGCACGGGAAAATGCATTCGTTGGAATTTCGGCCTACGGGTAGTCATCATAACCTGACGCAAAGGTAACTACTGTGTGGTTGCCAACAACACGTTGTTTGGTCAACAAGTCGAGAGGTTATAGTGAAGTGCTCCGCTACAAAATTCAGCCATTTAAGGTACCTAAGCAATAAATGTATTTATAATTATGTATTTATAAATAATTATAAAGCAATTAATTATTTAAATAAGAATAGGTTGTACAAAAAGAATACGAAACAGCTTCTGAAACACTTATAGAGACGTTAACGTGACGTTAGCGTTTGGTTTTTCACGTACCTATACGTGTAGAAATACGCATAAAAATCACGTGAAGAGCTAGCGTCTCCAGCTGCTTGCTCTAGACGCTGCTCTACAAGTCAACGGGAGAAAATCTTACGAGAAGAACAAAAACTATTGCTTGATTAGTCTAAAACTTGTGGCATTTTGATTGTTTCCGTCCGAGTTTTCTTCCCTTGTAGAAAAGCTTTCAAACTCAAATATGTCAACTCTCCCCTATCAGCGTCATCCCCATACTCAATCCCCCAAAATCCGATAAAGCCACAGAGTTGAGAACGGAATCAAAATTGAAAGAATATTAAGTTATTACCCTATTAATTATGTCTAATTAAGCTGTTCAACGTTAATGGCTTACTTTTACCAAAGTTTGATTGTTTAAATCTTGGATAAAAGTAGGTAATCGGAAAGCTTTTGCATTACAAATGAGGCAGGTAGGGGAGAGTGGGTAATACCGCCACCCCATATAATTATTTAGCAACCTGAGTGACATATCGTGTAGCCAAATATCGTCATCTTTAGATGAGCAGCAATGTTGGAAAAGTTGGTTTGGGTTCATTAATATGTTTTTATCAAAGACAAGCGAGTTCACAGTTTTCGAAGCTTGGCGTTCTAGTTTTACTGTTGTCAAGTTTTCGTGGTAAGTTTTTCATACGTTTATGTAAATTGTTGAGCATGACGACGTAGAAAAATCATTTAGCTTTAATTTCCACCCATTACTTCATGATTTTTTACGAAAACTGTAGTTTTTAATGATTTTTCATCTCGAAAAGTTTACTGGGGCAATATCGCCACACCGAATTCAGGGTAATTCCGCCATGGCTTAATATTTGAAATACGAATTATATTGTGATAGCTTATCTCCATAACTCTATATTTACCTTATTGTGATTTATTAGATGTTTACCTACCTATCTACTGAATAATTGTACAGTAGGTACCGTCAAGTGGGGTGACTTGGTACAACTTCGAACTTCAACAAGTTGTAAATATGTCAAAAATCAACAATAAAGTTATAACTTTTGTTTTGAAACATGTTACGCTACTTCTTCTACAGAACCCACCTTTTGAAATTGTTTTATTTGCACCCTTTGTATTTTTATTTTTTTTAAATTGCTAATTTCCAAGTCACCCCGTGGGTGGGGTGACTTGGAAACCCCATTCCAAACGCCTCAGTTTTCATTAGTACATACTCCAGGGGCGTCTTGGAACTCTGTAATGATTTTTTAAAAAGGTTGTAACAGAAATTCCATTTAAAAAAAAAGTATTTTATTATAAAATCACAAAAACCATCAATTATCACAGAAGTTGGATAAAAAAAGTCAGACTTCATTAAATTCACGTATTTTACACCTTTCACATTCAAATATTGCTGCACAACCCCTCTGACGTGCTTAGATGTTAATGGAAAACCCCACTCACATGCGATATCAAAATTTTTGCAGATGTAATTCTCTTATTTTATTGATAAAATTTCATTGGCCCCCTATGTTTTTTATGATTCAAATTACGCACTTTGTGTGATAATGTGGATACAGCTATCCCATACAATCTACTTGCATGTCTTAGCTTCATGTTCTTCTTTTTTATATCAGAAACTGCCTTTTAAAGTGCCTTTTGCTTGGTCATAATCCATATACTTCCTCCCCCCCCCCCCCCCCCCCCCCCCCCCTCTTCTTTTTGTATGTCCTCATAATGCCTGAAAACATTTTTTTTAACCAATTAGTAACCTACAACTACACGAAATGCACTATATGGCTGAAAAATAATTAATCAGAATGTTGGGGTAACTTGGATCGGGGTTTCCAAGTCACCCCGACATATGGAGTTTTTTGTTTACAAAATTATGAAAAAACAACCATGCACGAACGGGGGTGATGGCTTGGCTTTTGGAAGTATGTATCCACAGTAATCTGCTCTGAGAGTCTCATCACCCTCGGTGTGACGTTTAGTAACAAATGAACCTACGTTTGTTCTACTTCAAAAGTGCGGATATTACTATACTACATTCATAATTTAAAAAATCCTAGCAATAGGTACTTTTATGAGCCCAACTTCATGCCACAAAATAGCCAAGAAACAGACAAAGAGAACCCGACCTTAAACAGCTGATAAATATTTATTCAGGACTGCCAACACACACAACAAAAAAATTTCACCCAACTGATCGAAGTCACCCCACATTTCCAAGTCACCCCACTTGACGGTATCTTCCTAACTGCCTTCCTAAATTGACAAAATTAACATAATCGTTGTAAGATTAAACTCTTCTTGCTCCCGTTTTGATTTTGACAATGGACGTTAGTCTTGTGAATTTTGCTGCGACCTGAAGAAGAGCACAAATTTGAAACTTTAAAAGCTGGGAAGATGGAATGCTATATACCCCAACCCCATAGCGGTATTTCCCCTGCTAGCTGGGGTAATACCACCATTTAAAAGGGTCTCGTAAATTGCTGTTTTACTAAGTTGCTATACACAACCAGCAGAAACTTGTAATTCACTACTGGAGGTGTTTTTTAGAATTTGTTTCAAAATCTGAAGCTCCTGAGTGCAAACCTGGGCTGTGATAAATATGCTTAAGGTGGCGGTATTACCCCCATTTTCCCCTACCTACCACCGACAGCAAGTCTATGCAGCAATTAGTTGGTACCTACCTACGTAAAATTTGAAAGAATGTTTAATTATGAAGATATTAATAGTGTGAGAAAATTACTTTAAAATTAGGCCGTTCAAAATTAGTTGGTAGCTTAATTGGAACAAAATAATATAATTTAAAACTTGGAAAAAAGTAGTCGAAAGGATCCAGATTTACAATAAACCAAGCACCAACCATTCACAGCAAGTCTAATAAGGCAGTCTGTACATATTTATCATGCGCACTCGGGGTTATTCCTATTTTCTCATTTTTTGTTTTATTTTTCCGTTTAAGTAATGCTCCTCCAAAAACACTCATGAAACTGACCTGAATTATTCTCTAAGTACCTTCATATATAAAAAATCTTTTTACTGATAAGAGAATTCTTTATATAAATACCTTTAACTTGTTTTGATGAAATACAAATTCAATATTGATGACTAGAGATGAGAAGTTTCTTCATATCTATACCTTTTAGCAATGCAAAAGCTATAAATAACGAAGGTATCCGTGGTCGTAATCTCATTCCGTGCCCCAATGAAATTTGAAAACTCGATATTTCTTTTAAAAAACGATTTTGAGTACGAAATCGTATAGAAATCTTCAACTCAGTCACCTAACAGTATTATATTTTTTGCTACACTTTTAATTTTAGAAAACCAGCAGGCCCAAAAGTTGATTTTTTTAAAAGAAAATCCGGAGCTAGGTTCCGGGAGTAATGTCAGTCAGTATCTATCCCCTCCCACTCTACAGCAGTGCATGGTGGTCAGGCAATACAAGTACATGCAGTCAGGCTGGAGAGTCAGGTTATGCAAGACCTTTAGAAGAGGTTAAGTTTAATTTTTTAGATTTAAAGCAAACTGATGGAAGCCACATGTTGATTTAGCCAAGTTTATTATATTCTATGAGGTTCTTGATTTCTAAGTTGATACTAAAAAGACCATAACGTGGTGAATAGCTGTACCTATAACATTCCACTTGCTCTCTCTCTCAATAGTTTCCATTATCTTCACCTTCATTTTACAACATTAATTAATATCTTCAATAAATTGTCTTAGGTAATAAATATGTTTGCGTTTTTTCCGCGCAGTAACTAAGTACCTACCTATTTGTGGGTGTTCAAGTGCTAATAACGTATTGCTAACACTACGAGTGTGAAAAACTGTTCATACGGAAATTTGCTTCGAGTATCACTTGGAGAGAGAGTGGAGGATTCAGCATATTAGGTAGGTTCTTATCTCACGCTCTAAGAACGATGTGTTACATCACAAAGTGCTTAAGCATATAATGAAATATTATGCAGAGTTAATAATGTGAAAACTGTAGTTGTGGATAGATATTCATGTCACATTCATTGACGATCTCATGTTATGCCTATCGTGACCGTCTAATACTGCACAATACCTAAGGGGGGAAAGTCTGAAGGCGGTCTCCCTTGGAAAATATTCAGTGCTCGGGTATTGTAGGTTTACTCGATGTATGCTAAGACAGGGAAGAAATACCGCTGGTGTCTATTGACTGAGAGTGATAGTTTGTTGTCTGCATGAGGCGTCATTCACAGGGAGGAATGAAATAATTCACGAATTTATACAATCGAGCATTCCACAAGAAAGGATCAGTTCGTAGGCCAAAACTTTTTGAACACATTAAATTGCTCAAAAAAGAAGAAAAAAGCTTAAAAAATCACTAAAAATTGTTGAACTTATGTACATATTTTTTTTAGTGTAATGCTTTTCAAGAAAAGTGTATCAACTAAGAACTAGGACATTAAAAAAGTTATGGACATATTAAATTTGAAATGTACTTATCTAAATGTTCATGCTAAAAAATCAATTTAAAAAATGCAAAAATTGCTAAAAATCCAAACTCTTTGAATAGCAAAATGTTATTTTGAACACGTTTTTTTTAAATTGCCATAAAATTGATAGCGAATAATTTTATTGCACTTAAATATAATACCAATTCAACATAATTTAGGAAAATTCGCTCATGCTGCATGACTGAATTTTTTCCCCTTGTTATCATAGCTTGGTTTCCTATGCTGAACTCATTGCAGTTCAAAAATTTAATAAACAACCTACATATGCTGAATCTTTAATTTCTCAGTGTTCTAACACCTCTAATACGGCAACATTACGGTAGTGGAAGCGAATCAAACGAAGATGTTCCGTTTGATAACATCTACTTTAATTTTCTGGCCGATGCTTTGTTCGGGTCTTGAGGTTGGATATGGTGCCAGTATGGTGAACTTCCCTTTCGTCGCTGCTATATACTACAAATATGGTAACAAAGAAAACAATCACCCATTCTGCACTGGAACAATAATCATGGACACGTATGTACTTACCACAGCTGGTTGTATGCATCGGACACCCCCCGACCTACCTGGTAAGAAAATGTATGGCGTTCCGCAGTCTTTACGGGTTTGGATTGGTTCATCGTTTGGTTACATTTTAGGAAGCTCATCTCCAGAAGGAAAGATGATGGAAGTTCTTGCAGTTTTTGTGCCAACTGATGAAGACCTGCGATATATCATCGACCCTGACGTGGAAACTCAATTATTCAACAACTATACCGTCGATGGGTTAGATTATTTCGTGCTGGATTTTGCCCTCCTGGAGACAAAAAGTATCATATACAACAGATATGTCCATGCAATTCCATTTGATCCATTCAGCTTGCCACGAGCTTTGGATAGGTGGAACACCACGTTGAATGTAACTGATGAAGCAGTTGCTACCGTGCCAGACTGCTTCATTGCCGGATGGGGAACATACGGGGCAGGTGCTGACACCAGACTCTATAAGCTTCGATACGTCAAAGTCCATAACATAGGACTGATTCATTGTTTAATTTCATACTGTGGAAATTGCAGCCTTTGCCATTTGAGGAATTTCAATACAAGCCTACACATATGTTACAGGTGACTATAATAGTAGCACGTTGAACAAAGAAAAAAACACCAGCCAAGTAGGGTGGGCAATATATAGCTTCTCACATATTGAAACATGAACGTTCAGAATTAGTAGAAGAAAGAAGTAGGTTTTAGTCGAAATTATTGAATGCACAATAGACCAGAAGTAATATTTGTGTGCACTTGCTAATATTCGAAATAAGGCTGTAATTCATTTTTGCCGATGCACATGCCATCATTCCAACGGCCTTCACCATCTAAAGTGTAGGTATAAAGGCGATGGAATTGCTGGGAGATTGTCTAGAGCAGGGGTGCTCAAACTTGAACTGCTGGCGATCTACCTCAATATTTTTAGACAACTTACGATCGACTCTGAGAGGATGCAAGTATGTGTGATGCAGGGTTGTCGTACATACACGATACACCCTACCTACCTAGGTAGGGTGTACCGTAGCATATATAGATATTAGCTTTCCGCACAATTTACATTATTTTAGTCAAGGTTTGGGTTAGGTTTACTTAAGTTCTTCTCTACAATATCAATCAAAAAACTCCTAGTTATTCAAAATTGCGAGTTTATATTCGTTGTTACAAAACAAAAGAGTTACATAGGGTGTTAAACTCAACTAAGGAGTGACTTTGGATGTTGAAGCGTGGCACTGCATGTCCTCAGCATACTTTTCATAAGATGGAGCGTAACCACTGAGTGCCAATCGCAAGCATGATGACATAGTTAGTCGATTGCGATATTTTGACTTAATTATCTTCATTTCAGAAAATGCAGACTCGCACAAGTAAGTTGACCCAAACATTGCCGTCAGTTGAAGGGCGATTTGCCTTAGATTCGGATATTTTACTTCAGATATAAAACACCAGAAATTTGTATCAGATGCTGTAGCTTTGAGATGTATATCTGATATAATCTGCACCAACTCATTTTCAACAGAACATGAGTTCATATTAAACTGACTTGCTACTTCAGTAGCTAATTCCTCAATGTTTTTACATGAAAAAGGATAACTCTTTGACAAGTACCGCGCGTTCCTTTGATAAAGCCGCCTTTTGCCGCAAGCAGTGTTATTACGTAATAAATTTTTGTAGTTTAGTTACCTACTTATTAAAAAATTTTTTCTTCTCGAGATCTACTCAAAAAGCACTCGCGATCAACTGGTCGATCGCGAAAGACCGTTTGAGCACCCCTGGTCTAGAGGTTACCCCACACCATCCTTGAAAATGTCATCAAAATCGGACCATTAGGCTTGAGATGCCAATTAATATTATTTTTTGGCGCACGCGCAATAGTTATTATAGTCAACCAATCGCGATATAGGCATTTCAAAGGACATCTTCCAGGAACATTATACAGGGTGATTCCCTCGCAGATGCGAAAAAAAAAATTTGGGTGAAACTACATCAAAAATGGAGTAAAATGCCGCCAACTGCATATTTTTTATCTCAATCCGTTCTCGAGATATGATTTTTTAAAGGTTTTTTCAGGAAAACCGTGTTTTTTTTCCTTTTAAACTCAAATTTCTCCACTTTACTTCATTCAATTTTAACTTTTGACCACATTTTCGAAATCAGCATTAAATTTACTATAAGAATAGTGTACTTGGGTTCTTAAAAAGTACCATCCGAAGGCCCTCACAAACATTGACGATTTTGAAAAAAGAATATTTCTGAAATCTTTAAAACTTTACTACTCTTCCAAAACGAATCCTGGAAACTGGAAAATCTCATGAAAACTGGTTCGTCTAATACTCTTTCCAACGGTATAATCAAGTTTACTTTTATTTTGTTATTTAGTGGAGAAAATTATGTTTTAATATTAAAAAATGTGGGTTTTTCAATGAAATTGTTGGTTTTCTCGAAAGATGACCCTCCATGAACCTACGAGTATGGGGTCGGTTTCTATGTATTTTTTCACGCTGTATCGAATGGTAACATTTGTAGATCTCTCCAACTCCGTTATAACCGAGTTTTACACTTAAAATCGCAAATGTTTAGTTTGTTTGTTACGATTAAATGTATGTGTGTTATGGGGTAAAACTAGTTAATGAAAGTGTAAAACTCGATTATAACGTAGTTGAGAGATCTGCAAGAGTTTCCATTTGATCCAGCGAGAAAAAATACATAGAAACCGACCCCATACTCGTTGGTTCATGGAGGGTCATCTTTCAGGAAAACCAACAATTTCATTGAAAAACCCACATTTTTTAACATTAAAACATAATTTTCTCCCCTAAATAACCAAATAAAAGTAAAATTGATAATACCGTTGGAAAGCATATTAGATGAAGCAGTTTTCATGAGATTTGCTAGTTTCCAGGATTCTTTTTAAAAGAGTAGTAAAGTTTTAAAGATTTTCAGAAATATTATTTTTTCAAAATCGTCAATGTTTGAGCTGATGTGAGGGTCTTCGGATGGCACTTTTTAAGAACCCAAGTACACTATTCTTATAGGAAATTTAATGCTGATACCGAAAATGAGGTTGAAAGTTAAAATTAAATGAGTCAAAGTGGAGAAATCCGAGTTTAAAATAAAAAAACACGGTATTCCTGAAAAAACCTTTAAAAAATCATTTCTCGAGTACGGATTGAGATAAAAATATGCGGTTGGCGGCATTTTACTCCATTTTTGATGTAGTTTCACCCAAATTTTTTTTGCATCTGCGAGGGAATCACCCTGTATACGACCACCCCCCTGAGTTTGAATGAGTTCTGACTGTTAGTATAAAAACGATGGCGAAATATGCGGAATATTCCCTGCAGGGGACTAATAGATGACAAGAAATAGTTATAAAAAGAGTCACGTTTGCGCATGCACACAAGCTCCTTACTCCTACTGATCCTACAGCAATGAAGGTTATAAGGGACCGAATAGGGGCTAACCCGCACTATCCCTGAAACTTTCATCAAATCGATCCATTGGTTTTGTGCAATACTTATTACTTAACCATTCACGATATATTTTATAGGGTATCGTCTCTTAACCCTGGAATGTCCCGGCTAAATTTCCAACACTTAACTCCCCGGTGGGGTGTGTCAAACCCCAACATTGAAAAATGTTAGAAAATTCAAAAATAACTTACTTGAATCAAATTTTATTTTTATTCTGTTATCAAGAGTGTAATAAAACATTAAGTAGGTACCTACCTAAACTCATGAAAAAAGTAATAGTAAGGCAAACCTCACGCTCTGAAGAAAAAAATAATAGCAGAAAGGTACCTCATTGTAACAAAATTTCAATATAAAATTAGCACATTTTCATTTAAAAACAAAAATAAATAAAATATACAAAACAATTTTCTGAGATTAGTTTGATATCACTTACAAAACCCAAGAAATAGAATGAAAAGATACATAAAATTGGCACCAAGCAATAGGATCAACATTCTCAACACTTTAAAGATCCATGATGTTCACAGAAGAAACATAGAACTAGTTTCTCCAAAAACTGTCACTTATAACGCTTCTTCATCGGAGGCAACTTTTTGTAACTCTACATTATCTTCCGTGTTTGAATTTTCTCCGCCAAAATATACATCTTCTTCCTCCAACTGTTCCAACATGGATCTAATGTCTTCAGGATCCGAAAACTTGCGTTTTTCAGCCATTTCTAACGTCGAGCCAATGACAAAACTGTGGGATCGCCCACAAAAATAACGCTATAGAGAAAATCACAAGCGGTTAACCCCCCGGTGGGGTTTGTCAAACCCCAGGCACAAGAAAGTACTACACTACACAGAAGTCTTGAACGTAGTAAACTGGGAAAAGGCTGAAGCCTTTAGGGAAGAAGTGGGGGGTGATATAGAAGGGGGCGAAAAGAGCCAGACGTGCGGTATTCAACATGATAAACTGACTTCAAGTCGCGATTGGGGTTTGACAAACCCCATTGGGGCATTGCAGGGTTAAAATGTCCCAGAAAATCACCCTATCGAATTACAACTTCCCAGATGAGAGCCCCCCCCCCCCCCCCCCTCGTTTCGTAACAAGAAAAACAATAAATTCTCATTGGAATGTTGGTAGTTTTCATTGAAGACCCCAAATATCATATTTGCGCGCCCCGCGCAACCATACACGCTCAAAACCAACTTGGTTTTTTCCAATGGGGAACCCCCCCCCCCCCCTCCTCAAATCCCTGTAACGAGCATAACTTCTACAGTTTTCATCCGATTTCTATGAAATGTTCAGAGAGTGATCAGTTTAGACTATAGATGGTCCTCATTGAACTCCACCGCTCCCTTCTCACAAGTATTCACCTAGCTTCAGCGCTCGCACAAATGTAATACCCATCAAGCATCATTTTCTCATTGCCTAATTGACCGATTTCGCTCAAACTCCAAGCGAACCCTCCATGGGCTTTTAAGATTATTTGAAACATTTTAATGTTCTATTCATTCACGTTACAGATACGAGGAAGGTATGTGCCAAACCCAACTTGGCAGACATTTTATACAAACACGTTACGCTTTTATATTACCTATATGGCAAGAAAGGTCCAACTAACGAAACGTTTGTTATAGGCTTCGGAGGCAAATTTTCGGGAGAAAAAAATAACCGCATAAGTCTTCAAATTTATGCTCAATAAATTTCCTTTTATCCTAACTCAAGACCAGTGCGGAAGTTTTGAGAAACAAAAGACTCAGGGGCAGATTCAGGAAAGATTTAGAGAAAAACCACACATGAGACTAGAACGTTTCAACTGCCATGTGCCACTTTCCACTTGTATCTTAACAAACCTTAGGGAAGAAATAGGTAAATGTTATGCTGGTAGGTAAAATACGTAAATTGGATCGAGGTTTCTCGACTCTTATTTTTCTTTAAAAAATAAGATAATTTCTTTCTAATTCCTTTCTTTCTATTTCTTTCTGATTCTTTCTTTCTTTTTTTCCTTCAATTAGAAGGAATTTCTTTCATTCTTAAGAATAAGATAATTTCTTATCTTATTCTTCCTTTCTTATTTCTTTCTTCTTATTCTTCTTTCTTTTTTCTAATTTCTTTCTTTCTTAAAAATAAGATAATTTCTTTCTAATTCCTTTCTTTCTGATTCTTTCTTTCTTCCTTCCTTTCTTTCTATTTCTTTCTTTAATTTCTTTCTTTCTTTCTTTAAATTTAAATTAAATTAAATTTTAAAAACTTGAAAAGATAATTCTTTAAAAAAAAAAATAATAAAATAAAATAATAATAGGTAATAATTTCTACAAATTATATTTCTGATATAATTTGTAATTACTTCTCATCTTCAAGAAGGGAACCACGGGTTCCTCCTCATTAATTTTGTCGTGTTATTTCTTCTGCATTGCCACTTGCAAGAAGAGTTGAACAGACTGCCAGGATGAGGTTTCTTCGCCCTCAAGTTCTAACTTCCCCACAATTTTTTCGACGTACTTGAGATTTTCATAAAGAACCCTTCTTTTCCCGATATTTTCCCCGACATTTCTGGAGGAATATCAATTGAAGAAAATCTTCGAAATGTAGCTCCTCAGATAGGTAATAAACCGACAATGGGAAATGGTATGGACTGTGTGAACGTACGTTTTCAATTCAAAAGTGAAGAGAACAGCTAAAAAGCGCGTATTTCCATGGAAACCGTGAAAATTCATGACTCTAAACGTGTGCAACTACAGCAGGTACTTGGAACGTATTGGTTTCAACCTCATTTTTGAAACATTTGGAGCTATTGAATCGAGGTAATGTTTTCTGTGCAAGTCTATCAAGGTCTCTCTCAGGTTTTAGAAGTGCACAAGGAGCGGGATAGGGCTGTAGTGGGCTGATGTCAGACTGAACCATTTGCGGACGGCAAATTCATGGATCGTGATTCGTGGGAGCTTGTAGAAGGAGGAGAGGGGGCCACGAATGACCTAGTCTGGCAGCATCTACCTGCTGCAGTCCTGTCCCGCTCCTTGTGCACTTTTAAACCTCTGTGAGCTCTACCTAGATAGAATTTGAATCTGCCAAAAACAAATTTTCGACAAGTGGCATTTAGAAAATTTTGTCAGTTTCACCCTTCATATAATACACATATACATTGTTACGCTCCAGGAAAATAACTCTCACAGTCAAAGAGGTTTGGTCACCCTGGCCTCTTAGCTCTGCTCGTTGGAGTGTCACAACTTCGGGAAATTAATAATAATTTCTCGTAGTTGTGATGACGCGAGTTCGAACTCCTGTCGAGGTATCAAATATTTTTGGGCCGTTACAGTGGCGCAGTCGGTAGGACCCGAAAATCATACGAAACAATAATTGAAGACCTCGGCCGAAAAGGGGTACATGTCACTTTTTGAGAAAAAACGTTATTATAGGACGTTCTTCAGTAATGTTTAACTTCATGGTTGTTTTTTTTGCGATGGAAACACATGAAAACGTGTTTTTCTCCAACAGACAATAGGGATACATGTTCCCGTTGCTAGGTTGCTCATCCCCAAGGATTTTGTTTTCTTCTCGTGATTCTCGCTAATGTCGTGAATCGTTCAGTCATTTTCGTTCGTATTAGTGCTTACTTCTTCTTTCTCTGAGAATGGCCGGCGTTGTTTTGACGATTAACGATGTGGATAGGCTGAACAAATCGCGTACTCGGACAATGAACTTTTCCAACGGAAGGACATTTCGAGGAAGAACCGACGAAACTCGGGGCAGCCGTACATTTCGAAGATGAACTTCCCGATTCCAGTAAAGTTATGTTCCTATGTTGTTCGTGAATTTTCAATATTTTATTTTATTTGTTCCAAATAAAACTTTGAGTAACAGACTACTAAGTAAAATAATTTACGCCAAATATTTCATCAAAAACAGTAAAAATATAAGGATTTCTACATTTAAAAACCTACATTATTCTTATTTTTCAAATTCATGTAAAATAAAACTCATCGTATGGTGAAGCATGATTCAGGGATCGTCCTTCAGAGAGAGGAAAGAAAAATAAATCCTACATAAATAAATAATTAAAGCAAAAATAACTTCTTCAAAGGCATAGGTATTAGCCCTGGTAGGAAATCTGGTGGAACAGGGGTACATGTTCGAATTATTCGAGACGAATGCGATCAGGTTTGTTTTTTTGGCTTTCCTGTAAAATTTCAAAAATGAACATGTACCCCTTTTCGGCCGAGGTCTTCAATTAATTAAATCCCTCTCGAGCCAAAAGACTGTAAACATCACATTTCCTGTTGTTAAGACTTTCATTTCCTCTCTCACTTGAGTCAAAACACACCGTGACAATTGATGTTTGGTGTATGCTGTTAATTCTCTATCCAGCATAGCACACTACATATGTATGGTTTTGTGTGTATTTTTATTGGATATGTTGAGAATTCCTTATTGTTGGAATTCCTCTTCATAACCATAATATTCATTTATTAGACGAGCTTGTGGAAACACTTCATTATTCATGTCTTGTTGTAGCATGTATTTAGGTGGAGATACATGCCCAGAAGACGAGGGTGCTGCTCTCTACTGCCCTTGGTTTGGGATTAAGAACGAGAAGAACGAAGGATGGGGCGCCATTTTGGGAGTATTGAGCGGGAAAATGGGCAGCTGCCGGACAGCCAACCTCCCATCCATGTTCTCTCTCATTTGGACGGCATACCCCTTCATAACACGCGTTACTAAAATAGCATGGCCACCACCTGGTCATGAATGGATTGTCCCCAAAGGCGCTTTGGGTGAAGATTACGAACATGAATTGATATGATTGAAGATCACTGATCATATTCAGTGAATATGTCAAGCATCAGTTATTTAAAATATAATGAAATTGCTGTTTTCATAAATGGTAAATTCTGTCAGAAGGTATATGATAGTATTTTTTCAGATTACCTTAGAATAATGGGCCACAACTTTTTGACATGGATATGTCTTTTGGCTGGGGGTCAAGGAATTTTTCGCAACACTTTTTTTTCGCGACCGACACTTTTTTTTCTCCACACAAAATGCAACGCTCCGGCACTTTTTCTATTGATTTTTACGTACAACCAATGCGTTACTAGCGAAATGTAACTCCCTTAGTTTTCATAGCAGGAAAATCGTTCGCCACTTTTTGGAATGCTCTAATTTTATCTAACATCTAATGATACCTAAGCCATTGTTGGGTCAAGGAAAGCTGATGTATTACGCTAAGTTATAAACTAATATCAATAAGTAACCATAACGAACTAATAATGCGAAAAGAAGGCACTATTGAGTAGTAGGTACTTGTAAGCAGTAGGTACTAGACGATGCATAGACTTTTCCCTATCATTGGAACTAGCTGCTCTCGATCCATAGCGATCTCGATCCGTTATCCAATTATCAGCGTTATGCGCTCGGCCCAGAACGCGATGTAACCCCTTTAACCCTGCATCAATGCAAGGTCCCCCTCAACCGTTAATGTTGAATTGTTTAAATAAATTATATATATATATATATATAAGTGGGTCCAATACTAAAACTAGGTAACTCGAATTTTTAGCGATTCTGAGTTATCTACTCTATTAGATTATATTTAGGCCAGTAGCTTTCTAATGACGTAGCTTGGTTACGAAAATATTGATCCATAAGTCATATATCTGCAAATTTCAAAACTAGATAACTATGAAAACAGATCAATGCTAGGAGTAGGTAACTCACACACGTATTTTTTGCACTGGATCCATTGCCATGACTAAAGTGATAAAAGTGTATAACTCTTGTCAAGACAACTAGATCATCAGAGAGTAGAAGGTAGTTCAGTACCGATTTTTATTTACCGATTGAAGGAGTTCGAGAAAAAGTGTGCAAGTTCATGTTCCTTAGCACGCTAGATATTAAAAAAGGGGTAGTCGATATAGCCCTAAAAAAAGATCTTCCATTAATGTTTGTTCTGAAGACTGAAGAGGTAAGCATGTTAAAAAACATTTATCAGATAAAATTAAGAATGGTATTAAATCTCACATAGAATCCTTCCCCGTCGTGCCTTCGCATTATGCTCGTTCTGATACTGAACGAAAATATTTACATCCCCATTTGAACATGAAAACCATGTACCGCATGTACGTCGATTGGTGTAAGGAAGGTAAGCTAACTTATGCCAAAGAATCCGCGTTTATAACATCTTTAATAATGAGTTAGTCTGGGTTTTCACCAACCGAGAAAGGACCAGTGCCGGATTTGTGTAGCTTTTGATAAACAGCATAATGTTGTATCTGTTGAGGATAAAGAACTGCATCTTATGAGAAAAAAATATTGCAAGACAGGAGAAGCAGAAAGAAGTGGAATACAGAAAAGTTGATGCTCAACAGCTTCGAGAAGATCTTCAATGCCTCTATCAGCTCCAGTGAAGCCTATCTTCACTGCAAAATAAAACGATTTGATGTCCCTTTTCTTCTGCCAATCCCCTGCATTGGGCAGAGATTTGTTCAACTTTTATAATTATCTCCCAAACACAAGCCTCTACATTCGAAGAAAACTAGTTTAATGGAAACGACGAACTCAAGTTTTGACAATTTTTTAACTACCTAATTATTTTTATACCTTCCTTTTTGGTTTATTATTTCCAATAATAAGCCTATGTGCTCGAGTAGCAAAAAATTTTTATAACCCCCCCTCAAACTTTGTCACTTTACGTTTCAAGGTGCGTAGAATCCAAATTTGAAATATCCGTCCGCCGTCCGGGCCATAAAAGGCCTTAGAATTGACTTAAAAAATCTGTTCTTTCGCACATAGACTCCACTTGGGGTCTAGTTGGTCCTAACTTCTCGCCAGCTCGATCGCTCCACACCCATGGGTGCTATGAGCCAAAAATAGGTGAAAAAGTGTCTTTTTTTTTGTATATTTCAAGTTGTATAGAAATTGGAGATTTATGAGTGAAAAGAAAATGTTAGCTATTAATTTTATGAAAAAAAAGTATTTTAAATGATACTCTTCTATTCAAAAAGAGATTTTGGATTTTAGGCTATTTTTTGCAATTTTATAGATTTTTTAAAACAAAATTAATGGAGTTCAAATTTGTAGCATAATTTCGTACATGATTTGCTGAATGTTCTATTTCATAGTTGATAAACTTTATTTGACCAATCTTATGCTAAAACAATATCAATTTAACGATTCTAAGTCATTTTCGGTGATTTTGTCAGCACATTTTTTGAAATTTGACCAATTAAATGATATCAATAAACAGTATAGGTAACACTTTTATGTGTTGGAAAGATGACTTGGTAATAAATTGTTTTGTTTATCAACTATATTAAAAAGCGTAAAATTGTGAGATTCCGCTGCTGTAATGGATTGAACCCATTTGTGAGGTCCGAAGCTCCGATACTAAATATAGGTACTATAAGCGGCGTTTAATAATTATGGACCAGAGATCTACGTAGAAGGGCTGTCTAATACATAATTAATAAACCTTTGTGTAATAATTTGCAGCGTTTTCAGTGGGTACCTATGTGTAATACTTTATAGAATTAAAAAAAATTAATTAGGTAATTAATTAGAAATTTGAATTAATTAATACTGTTTTGAATGGTTAACAAAATAATTTTCATGTTTATAGTTTTCACATCAACAGTTTAAAAATTAATGACCCCCCCCCCCCCCCCCTTCGTAACCTTTTATAATAATTATACTTTACTATAATGCCGCAGTTGTGTACTTCTACAAAATATGCATGGACAACTGATGATTTAACTTCTGCGTTAAAACAGCTGACGTGGTAGAACATGTGATGAATGAAGGAACCATACAACCACTTCAAAGTTTTCCAATTTTGGAAAAATGTTGCGCAAAACGAAAAGGTGTAGGGGAGATGGAGTATCTCTTGAACCAAATGAGGAAATACTGGCCGATCCTCCGCCATAGACAGCGAATCAGCAGTTTGGTTCAGAAGGAGATTCATCTTACTTCATAGATGCCTTAGACCAATCGACCTGGGTAAATAAGAAAGTGAGTAATTACCATTGAATGAAGTTCAATTAAGATTTGTTTTGGCAACGAGTTGTTGTCGACAACCTCTTGATGGGTGTAAGAAGTGGGAGTACATAACGTTCTGTACCTTATTCGAACTAAACAATAGGTGTGTTCCAACCACCCCTCTGAGTTCATGAACTCAGACGGGTTCCATGAGTTCATGAAACTTTTAGGTTCAAGAACCCGTCGGTGGGAACACTGTAGTTCACATGACAGGTCGAAGAATCGGAGAACATTTTCAAAGAAGCCGATATTCTTAGGCACGACTCTATTCGCCTCAAATTCTTGTTGATCTAAGTCCTCCTCCTCATCGGAAGTAAGGACCCAATCCCAATCTGCTATTGAAGTATATACTTCCGAATTCGAATCCGATTCTTCTAGAAAGAATCCTCCCGCTATTTTATTGAGATTCATGACTTGCAAGGCATGTGAGGAACAATAAATGAAGAATGAATTGAGAACGAATGAAGAAAGAATGAATGAACAAAGAAGTGAAGAAGTGAGGAACAAGTTAGGAACAAGAACAATTAATTTAGCGAGAAGGTTCGCAGTGAAATGAGATTTTTGGAAGGTTATGAAAGGTTTCCTTCAGTTCGAGTTCTCAACCCTATCCCCGAGCAGGTCTGAACTCACTGAACTCGGTTCATGAACCCGATGCGGTGGGAACACCGTCGCGAGTGTTGAGTTCCTGAACTGAAAACGGTTGGAACACGATTCACGTGCGCATATGGTTCGGCGCCAAACCAGTTCCGAAAAGTTCATGAACTCGCGGTGGTTGGAACACACCTAATAAATTCTGCTCCACAACTCGTCAATACTTCTTTGTTGAAGGGCCTGAGGGATAAATAACCTGATGAAATAGCGTGTAGAAGCGGAGCGCGCTGTGAAGTGGCGAGACCAGCGTATTGCCTCCTTGTGCGCCTCCCTCTCCAAAGAAAAGGAATTAAGGGCTGAGCCTGAGCTTGCAGTGCTCAGCGGAGACTTTATTAAATTCATTGAAGGAGCATTTACCTTAATTACTTTATATGTTGCATTTTTCTATAAAATAAACCGTTGTTTTTCTATTGATTTGCACGTTTCTCCACACAAAATGCAACGCTCCGGCATTTTAGATTATTTTCAACTCGAAAAGTGAAGGCTAGGTAGATTACCTATATAATATTAGATTACCTATATAATAGGTAGTTATGCCCACTTTTACTTTCCCAACATCCCAACAGAGTGGAAAGTAATGTCCATTTTTACTTTCCCAACATCACAACAGAGTGGAAAGTAATGTCCATTTTTACTTTCCCAACAAAGTGGAAAGTAATGTCCACTTTTACTTTCCCAACATCCCAACAGAGTGGAAAGTAATGTCCATTTTTACTTTCCCAACAGAGTGTAAAGTAATGTCTACAACTTTGACATATCCATGATCTATTGTTTTTCCCCCTCAAGGGAGAAATTTATACATGGGTCATTGATTTGCGTTGCATGTTTTGGCTTTGACAAGGCATATCTAATCCTATTTTTGAATCAATTATCACAGCCAGGACTACATAAAATAGTCAGAAGTAAAACTCGTGCGATGAAGTTGGCCTTCCACTTTATAGAAGTAGCTTAAAAATGCGTCAAATAGAGCAAAGCTAAAAAATTACGTTATGGAATCCCATTTATACACAATTCTCTGGCCGATATCCATGAGGGTATCAGTATTAAATACTTCTTTAAAGAAAATATTGGTAAATTAGTTGTCACTTGATACTGATTTGCTTAACGAGATACTTCTTTCAAGTATTTTATTTCTCAGTTTCAACTGTTCCAACCTGGCTTTCTCAATTTCCAGTCGTTCTTTATGAATGTTCACCATCTGAACGTAGTAGGTTTTCTTGTCTTTTCGGATTCGCTCGAGGAGTCTCAATTTGTACGGAATTTTTCGTTTGTCTTCATCATCCTCATCATCTAGGTCGACAGGAAAAGCGGCACTGTCTTTCTTGGAGGTCTCGAAGGAGCTTGACGCCATGATGCCCATAGGTGGCGCGCTCAACGTGCCTGAAGTGAGCTGGAGGCCTTGGAACTCGGGGTTTGGCTCCGGACAAGGGTTTGCTGTACTTTCAGCAGTCCAATTTAGAATAGCATGCATTTGAGGGAAGTACTCAAATGCTCTCATGCCTTTACCTGCAATTCCAAAATAATTTTTGAGTATGGACATATATAAATCAAGTTAAGAGGAGAAAAAAAGGGTTTCCCCACTTCTTGTAGGACAGACTGAAATTAGTTGTCCGGCATGTAAATAGTGAAGGGATCTGTCTTACATTCATGAGGGGAAGGGGGTTAATAACTCTCAAGCATCTGGAACCTGCCTAAATTGGGGTAAATATAATCTTAATTTCACATCTAACACAATAAGCAAAGTCGGGCCATTATATCTGAAAGTAGGTGTTACAATAAATAAAAGTTAACACATGTGGACAGTACACTATTATTGGTCTGATGGTGAGCGAGTCTGTAAACTAATGAAGCCCAATCAATTCTCAGGGGTCTAAATACGAAATTATCTTTCATTAGTCACCGAGTACTGCAACATGAATACTCTCAATGTGTTACCAACATAAGAAAGCTTGAGGTTTTTCATTTTTATGGAATTTCTCTTTGAAATTGGTTCAGATTCCTGCGCGCCAAGCTCTGCTGCCAATAACCAATCCTTCCATACAATTACGAGTACCTAAATATAATTTCAATTGATCATCCAGATGGTCGATTGATTGTTCAATTATCAGCACTTCAACGAACAAGCAACAAGGATTCAACAATTCAACTGTGGGAGCCTGATCCAGGGGGGGAGGACCAATGACTTTCGCCTTTGTCTGATAAGGCCTATGTCTAGTCTCCCCAAGAAACAAGGACAACAGCACTTAAAAAAATTAAAAAAACCTTTGAGAACTGTTATTCCCATCCCCTTTCCCTTAAACCAGGGGAACTTCCCCTAAAACATACTGTCAGAGCTGCCAAATTAAGTTGAAAAAGCGTAGAGTCCCCTGAGTGCACTCTCAAACTAGTGTAACCAGAGTGGGCCCCTACCTGTTGAGTGAACCACCCCACTCAACTATGCATTAGAAGGTGAGTGGAGGGTTACCCTCCATTTAAGTGAGTGTGAGCATACACACTCAGGCTTTATGAATTCCACCCTTAAATTCCGTATTTCATATCTTCCTCATCACTTTGTAAAAACTTGGATATTACTTTACCCCTCATTTATATCTCACATTATAATACATTGAACGTTATCGAAGTCGCTCATTATTACATGAATAAAAATAAAATGAAAATAATTATATGGACTAGAAAAAAACTATTTTTGTGGATTTTACCTTTATAGTTAGTGGTGTTGGTTATACTCAGTTGCTTCCTATATTTCCTCTCCAATGTCCGCCACTTGTTCTCGCACTGGTTGGCATTGGGGCTGCCGCCAAAATGATCCCCAATTGCTTGCCACATCCTCTTGTGCGTTCGCATTTTGGAAGTCCCCACTAGGCCTTTAAGTTGTTTGAAGAGGTCTATAAGCTTGAGTGTTTTCTCGTGTGACCACAGAATATCTCCTGAAAATTTTTTAAATTTAATGATATTTGTTGAAGAGTTATTAATATTTTAGAAGGCCTTGGAAAATACAAATGAATACCAAAAGTAGGTAGGTATACACAACTAACTAATCAAACTTCCCCAGACTTTTACTCTACAGAGTTGAGGCACTCTGAAACAGCTTATATTCCCCAAACATCCACTAGAGTGGGTTGGAGTTGTTTCTTCTCTTTCAGGAAATCAGACAATGAGGAACTTACACACATTTTTTTATTGTAAAAATCGGAAGTGGATGTGATTCAAAGGTAAATGGTGAAGCAATTTTCTTTGTCAGCAGTCCCTGTGATTTCATGGAAATAATTAAAGTTTACATTTTCTGAGAGCCTGCAAAAACGCTCGCAGCAGCTGACTCTGCTCACTTTCCAACCATACTTCATGATTTGTAATAAGTGATCAATGCGATCAGATCACTGTCTCAATCTACTTTAGTTGTTTTCGTGACTTATTTTTGTTTTGTTAACACTTTGTGTATCATTTTAATATTTATTAGTAAGTACATAAATAACAGTGCTCACAAATGGATATGGAAAATACAAGCAACTTCGTTTGGACCCAATTCAGGTCAATTCATGTCGTCAGCAAAACTTAAAAATTTTGAAACAACAAAATTATTAAACTTTAATCACTAAAGTACCTAGGTAATGTAGTTATAGCTACATAAGTACGATTTACTAAGTAGATTCCATAATTAGAACGCAGAAGCACACGTATAATTTGGAATGAGAAGGGCACGCATTGTACGAGAACCTGCTAGTATTTCCTATAATTTCCAAATTAATTCCATCATTGTATCATTAGCCTCGAACCATTCATCATTAACCTATATACTCGAACTCAAATAAATAACAACATATATCTGTTGTTGACACGTACCTTCCTACGTTATTTACGAGTTTACATCAAAATAACTTGCCGCTAATGACCCTTCTGGTTGAGATACGGCTTAAACCACTAAATAAAAACATCAAAATAACATTCCAATCACCCACTTTGTTACATCCTTGCATCATGGCAACGAAACACGAACCCACGAATACCTTGCTTACCGAGGAAATTACTAGATAAAATAACAAATTGAACAACCAAGTTTTTTCATGTAGTTATGGCATTGAAAACACTCAACTTCCGACACTCCTGGTAAGCGCCCCTTCCACAGGATCACGTTACCATATTGTACAACCGCGACATTATTTAACTGAACGAAATCGCTTAGTATTTATTTACGACGAGGCGAAACAAACGTACAAACTCAAAATTAGAAGCAACTAAAAACAAAAACTTGGCTTGCAAAAATAACCTACCTACCATCAATCAACAAATAACTGAAAGCGGAAGTTGAATGATGTCCATTTCCACGATTTTTTTCCCCCGTGGAAATAGACAACGTTTTTTTTTACTAACTCCCGTAATGAAATTGGTTTCCACAACTTCGTCGCGAGTGATTTAGTTTCTAGGCAATAACTGGGTACACAGGTTGGACAACCAAATGATATGTAAATCAAAAATGAATTAAAATTATGGTAAAACGAACACTAAGTCTTTCTGGCTACGCTCATGGAAGAAGAGTCTACTCACAATAAACTGTAGAGACAGGGAATTTCCCAACCACACCAGCATTCTTTTTTTCCGCTGTAAATGGTAGGCATACTGTTTGGTGATGCATTGATTTGGAAGAAGCTGGGAAGACTGATTTGGATGCTTGGGAATCCCCTCTGCCCCACCCCTCACTACCACCTCTTCTCCGTTTCCGGTCACTGACCCCTCTACGAAAAGAGACATACCAACTGACTGACTTCAGTACTGTTTCAATGGCCTTCTGATGATGTGTTTACATCAAAAGCACTCGCCCCCGGTACATGACTTGCTAGTGACAATGGACTCCTCCAAAAGGCACGTAAATGATAATTTTACTATTACTACTAGCGGAAATAACTCTTTAATTTAATACCTTCTTAATCTGTTTGGCTTGGGTAAGCTGAGGAAAACACTCACTCGAAAAAGAGACAAGTAAAAAATCAGTTTCAGACTATCCTCAATCCACATTCCCAAAAGAAATATATGAGTGTATGTCTGCATATATCCGTCCTCCTAACTGCGCCCGTTGTGTAAGAGCCTCCACCTCCCAAGACCTGCCTCGGGCTTCACATCAGTCGAAAGCAGGTGGCTGAGGCCAATGTTGAAGTTAATGTAGAGCATGAGTACCCCAAGTAAGCTTCTGTAGATTTGCAGTGGTAATGGGTACAACACAATAAACATTCATCCCCTGTTACCATAAATAAGCTCTCTGCCAACAAATGCCTTCCCCTGAGATTACACAGTAAACAGCTAGACCAGGATGGAATCATGGCAACAAGCCTTAACTCATCCCACTTCTTCTTATGATGACGTAGAAAAGTGCAGAGTCTCTTTAGTGCCATTGTGATTTAGTATTAGAAAGGAATTTTGGGTGAGCGTGTTTAGGGTTAGAGGTTGGGGTGAGGGATAAGGCCTGATCTACACATGAAATCTGGTAAATTAATACCTTCTGATTCTTCAGGTTCATTGGAAAACAGGGAGAAAACCTCCTCAACTCTAGGTGAAGATGGATTGTCATCTGCATCTAACGTTTCATCTCCATCCGCAGAGTTATCTGCATTCTCCAGTAGGAATGAGAAGTCGCCTGAACTTTGCTCATTTACCACCACACCGGACTTGCTATCATCTGGCAAAAGTAATGATTGCCGCTGTAGTTTGAGAATGGATTTAATTTGAGTAGAATAAAGATGTTTGTGCTCTCGTCCTGAAAATAATCCAATGAAAAACATATTACTTCAAGTCCCTTCTTTTTGTGTCTGTAAGTACATCTTTCAGTTTGTATGTTCTAATTCATTTAATTCACAATGCATCTAATGTATGCCAAGCAAAAGAGTCAAGTACCGTTATTAACTGCTCTTTTGTAGGACTTTTCCAGATTTCTCCATTTCCCAGCACATTGTTCAGGGGTGACTTTCGACCCTAAACAACGAGAAATGAGAGACCACATTTTCGATCTTGTTTTAACTGGATATCTTCCCAGTTTACTGCTGTAATTCTCAACAAGGCTCAACAATTTCACAGTACTTTTGCGGCACCAAAACATCCGTTGGTCTGTAATACACAAACAGAACGCTAACCATCAAACGCTGCCAACTATTACAAAAAGGTTATTTACTTATGTATTTTATAGTTACTCCATCAAGATCACTGATCTATAATAATTATTAATTCAATGGAGACTTTGGCGCAATATCGTAATGTTACGGTATAGACTTAGACACCTACTGATAGGAAATTAATGAAATTAAATAAACACCTTTACTAGTCCCCATATACATAACAAGAGCTGAAATAGAAGTTGGAACATCATTTACAAGATAAAACACCCAACACTTCACTAGTCCGTCAATATAACAAAAGTTGATAATAATCTCGATTTCTTGAAAAGAGAATTCCATTGAAATTATATCAGCTGATTCGATCGTCGTATAGTGGGGCGATTTGTACAATGACCACACCAGTTCACATTCACACTCAGTTGACAGTATTTTTTCCTGTTCTACGGGAGATCGAACAGATGAACCTAAGCGATTCGGGTGGTTTCATTCGGTTCTTTGAAATTATATCTATCTTTCTATATCCATCTATAACACGAACTAAATCACTCGCGACGAAGTTGTGGAACCCCATTTCAAAACTGAAGTTCCACGAAAAATAAAGGTTACAATGTTAAATCGATTTCAACGGTTAGGCGACACCAGTAACATAAATAACAAGTTAATTAAACATTGTAACTATTTATTTTTCGTGGAAATAGCCAACGTTGCCAAATAGCCAATGACAACCATAATAACGCTATTCTTACAAGTAAAATCAAGGCTTTTCGAGGTTTTGAATTTTCCAATATTACATATAATACAAGGTTAAATAAACTTGATTTTGTCATAAACTGGGTCCCACTTTTGACAAACAATTCTTTAAAACCCCAAATCCCAGCTTGAAATCAGAAAAAACTACAAACAACTTACCCATTGTTTCTGAATCACGTCTGTTATCTTGTGTCTCTATCACATCATCTGCTGTGATGAACTCAACCGCTGCTTCAGTCTCACTATCGTTTGAATCAAGAAAGTTGGATGAATCAAAGATGTCTAGGTTATGTCCGACAATCACTACCTCGTGAGTTTCGTTATTACCCTCATCATCCACTGAATTGTCTGGGTTTCCTCCTTCAACAGCTTCCATAGCGTCAGCATACTTGAACTTCTTTGGTCCTGCAGATCAATACACATAAAACAAATTTTCCAGAATCACAACCATTTTTTCATTAACCTATACAATGTGTACATAGTACTCGTTTGCCCGCAAATGAGTAGAAAGTAGAGTAGGTAAAGTAAGCAACCGTTCCAGGTTGCGGCATTTAGTCTGACAGCCTCAGGTATAATCAACTGCCCTCCAAGGGGAGGATCAGAATTAGTTCTAATGATTCTACTTGAAGCTACTCATTGCCTCGCCCCTCGAGTGGAGAGGAGTTCACTGTACAGAAGTGTGAAAACTTCTGGGATGGATGCCCCTAACTATTGCGGTCACCTATCCAAGTACTAACCATGTTCGACATTGCTTCACTTCGCTAATCGCATGACAAATGGTTCATTCAACGCTTAACTAGTTTGGTTCAAATGAGTAGATATGCTTCCTAATTTCCTTACATTCTTTTTCTTTTTTTAAGAAACCTCCCCTCAAAGACGGAGGGGGCACGCCATTAAATTGAAAAATAAACAAATAAAATAAGAAAAAGTGGGGAGGACGCCCAGGTTTACCCGACGCCGGCTCTAGGGATAAGGGAAGTTGTAGGACGAGGAGGAAGAATGGGATGAAAGGATGTGCCCCTATAAAATGACCACCAGTTCAAGTAAGAACCCCTCAGGACGCGGGTGGTGATACCACGGAGTACTCCTGCCGAGACGCCCAACTCGAGTAACTCCGTGGCGCTTTTCCCGCACCACACCCCGCGCCATGACACGGTCGCGGCAATGACCTTGATGTTATTAGGTGCCACTCCTTTTAGCTCAGATATCGCATGGCGCAGATCACTTCTATCATATTTACTTTTCTTAGCCCGCCAGGTCTGCTCCATGTCCACGCTGCCACTGACAACCTGGACATCCAGGATTATGGCAGACCCATCGGGCTTGATCGCGACGATATCTGGCTTCTTGCCCCGGTCACTCGGCATGTGGTATAGTCTCTCCCTTTCGATATCCAAACCGCTAGATGACAAAGCACCTGCTATCTGCTTGGCAACCGCATCGTGACGTAAAATGCGGCCACCGTGAGTACGAGGACACTGCTGCACCACATGATATAGATTCTCATTTTTACCCCGACAGGCACGGCAAAGGGTGTCAACTGTCCCGCGACTACTCCTCGAACACCTCACCGAGGTGGCTAATGTAGCCACCCGGACGGCGTGAAAATGGCGATAGTCGCGGGCCCCAATGCCCTCTGAAGCCCATTCCACCCACTGAGTAGAAATGGGGGATTCAGAGCACTGTCGAAGCTCTTTACCATCTACTGATTCATGCAGTGCAGCAGCAAACTCAGCAGATGAGCTGGGTTTTGGAGCAGTTGGTGTTGCTCGATCGCACCACAACAACTGCTGCCGGACAAAGTCCAGGTCAGCAGCAGTGCGGGCGACCTCCCAGCTCGAGCCCCTAAGGGCAAGCAGGCGCTGGCGGCGTAATGATGGGATGCTGGCAGAAAGAGAGACAATACCGAGCCCACCGGCCTTGACCGGTGCGTGGATGTAAGCACTTGGGACACCAGGTGGAAAGCCTAGCCAAGAGCGCACAGCAGAGCGAACTTCACGATCTAACTCAAGCAGCCTCCCCGCAGTAAGCCTACCAAAGACTAACCCATAGGTTAGCTTTGGCAGTAAGTACGTGCGAAGGAGGCGCAGCTTCTGCTGTGGCTTCAATGGAGCCTTAGTGACACGAGCTAATGCTCCACTAAGGTCCACACGGCTTGCGGCAATGGTTGCAACACCCATGAAGTCGACTCCAAGGTACCGCCAGACCTCCAGCACGGATCGGGCAGGGATGGAAGTTTGTCCTAAGACAAAACACTCCTCATCCACCACCTTCACCTTATGCTGGCGACCGGACGGGACCAAGGAGACCGACCCACACTTAGCTGGGTTTACCATCAAACCACTAGGCTAGCTGCTCAGCAAATGCGTTGAGGGAGATCTGCAGCCCTCACGGGTTTCTGCGAGTAGGATGACATCATCAGCAAAAGCCAATGCACCTACTCGCACCCCAGGGGCGAGATCAAACCCTATTTCAGCTGGCAGCTTACCCAAGGCCGTATCCACGACCAGGTTAAAGAGGAGTGGCGACAGAGGATCCCCCTGGCGTACCCCGCGCCCAATAACAACATCCCCTGACATCTCACCTCGTGCCTCGAAGACCGTCACGCCTTCGTGGTACAGGCAGGCAACATACTCAATCAAACGAGCAGGTGCCCCGACACCACGAAGACAATCGGTCAGGGCAGAGTGGCTAACTGTGTCAAAGGCCTTAGCGACGTCCAGAGCGGCAAGATGGAGCTGCCGTTTCTTGATACGGGCCAGCGAAATGACAGTTTGGAGAATTGTTAGATTCTCCGCTGTGCCATCCGCTGGCCGAAATGCTCTCTGGACGTCACCTATGATACCAGCCACTTGGAAGCGAGATGCCAGAATCTTTTGAAAGTGGCGGAAAACTACCGATGATATTGAAATCGGACGGTAGCCTCCAGGCCCACTTCCCCCTTTCTTTGGGATGAAAATGGTTCGGGCACGGGTCAACGCTTTCGGGGGCCTTCCCGATAGAAGTAACAGGTTGAGGATGAGCAGCCTGACATTTTTTGGAGCTTTATTCCAGCGTCGGGCGGAAACACCATCGGGTCCAGCAGAAGTGGAGTTTTTGACACGGCACTTATGTGCCTCGTCATAAAGCACCGGTGTGCACATGATGCTGCGCAAGGAATCCCTGGTGGAAGCTGGGGGTACCACTGGCTCACCAGGGTTGTGGCTGGGAGCACTCATAAGTGGCTCCCAGTAATCCACAAACTCCTGGAGAGGGGGCATGACTTGTTCATCACCAGCTCCCTCCAGTACCTCCGCAGCTGCACGAGCCGGATGCTTCCTCCACAATCTCTGGACACGCTGGTATTCCCGCCTTCTCGCTTGCTTAGCTGCCCTGCGACCTCCACGAGGCACCACATTAGGAGGAACTCCTCCCTGGTGCCTCGCCACGGTCGCTTCCTCAACCTGCGGGAAGATCCTCTGCACATAGGCCGCGACCTCGTCCTCCAAGCTATTTGGCCCCTCAACAGCCCGCCTCGCCAGACCCTGCAGGTAGGCACTCTCATAACCAACAATGTTGCCTACCTGCTCCCCGAGCCTCAACACTTCGGTCTTCAAGTCTTCAAGAAGACCGGAGGTCCCGGGGGAGGATTGCTGAATGGCGGGCTGTTGCCCCACGCCTGTAGGAGATGCGGGAGAGGCCCCACCGCTATTTGCCAGGATCGCATCCTGGACAAGCTGCTTATAGTGGGGCCTCAGGCGAAGAGATTGGATGGCAGAAAGCGTGCGCATGGGAAAACGTTGTTGCAAAAATACATTAATATGACGTACCCCATTACGCACAGCCTCTGCCTCCTCTGCTGCCATTCGCCGCAAATCCTCAGAAGCATACCTGGGCCGCTCTCGCTCTATATCAATCGCAGCGTTGGCCTGTATAGGATGCTTCTGCCAGACGTGGGCACTGAGGCCACGCTTGGAGCTGAAGGCTCTCTCACAGTGGGCACACTGGTGGGCATTTACTGGGGTCGTGGAAGAGGATGAGGGATAGGAAGACGAGGATGAAGAAGAGGGAGAGGATGGCCGACGCCCCTGCCTGGGGCGCCCCCGAGCGCCTCCCCTAGAACCCCGGGAGCCAATGGGCCCGCGGGGGTTATGAGGCTCACTATTGTTTCGATCCATAACGGGGGAAGCATACTAAAGGGTCGGGAGACCCGTTGACACGAGCCTCCCCCCTAATCGCCATTGGGTCATTTTGCCACCCTCTGTTCACCCAGAGGGTGCCCGGGTTGCACGACGGGGACGTATGACCTTGACTTGGGTAGGGATTTGAAGGAGCTCCGAAGAGATAAAAACACCAACAGTTACCCTACCCCAGCAACACACGCACGCACGCACACACGCACGCACACACACACACACACACACACACACACACACACACACACACACACACACACACACACACACACACACACACACATATATATATACACATATAAATATATACATATGTTTTATATATATATTTATATATATAATGACGTTTATTAAGAAACAACATTGTGCTAAGCACTCTCATTGTGTGAACATACAATAGGTACAATAGGACACTAGACGTTCGGTCTCACCCTCCCACCCCCCACTCCACCACCCCGAAACCACATTCCGCTCGAGTTATCGCATCGCATCGTATCGAATCGAATCGAGACGCTTGTATCGAATGGTTCGAGAAAACTCCTTGCCGCCTGAATTCAAACATATTTTTGAATTATTTTTTATGATCATGTCGAATTTTCAAAAACGTAATACCTACCGGCCGTTTTGGTCGTACAAAAATCGTTCTCCAACCGTCGCGTTGAAAAGCTCATGATTTATATTATGGTATTTATCTGCTCTCTGCCCTGACTTCGACAGTTAAGTGTAGATTATTTTTTGCCGTTTCATTTTTTCGAGTCGCTTCAATCCCATAACGAAATGTCCTGCCAATCATTAGGTATCGAATGATAAAAATGAGGTTTTTACATGGCTCCAACTTTTCAAAATTTGGCGGACCCTTCTCATCAGTTTCAGACCTTAGAGAACACAATCCAGAATGTTGGTTTGTTATAGGTAGGCTCTCACAATTTTGTTGTTAGGTAGATAGCCATCTAACCAAGCAGAAAGTACGTATATTCCTGAAATATTTTTGCGGTCCGTTGTTGCTGGAAGCAGAACCCCGAAGTTACACGCACATCATCAAAAGGCAAGTAGGTACTACATTAAAAGAAAATGAGGGAGAGATCATATCATCAAGTTCTGGGAAGTAACTGAAAAGAGCCAGTACCTAGTTAGACAAGTACCACATGACCAGAGTTGTTATCACAAATCTTAAAATTATTAATTAATACTGCCCAAAAATGTCAACAATGCTTAATACAGACCACTTTTTAATTTTACATACCATCGAGAGGGCCCAGTAAGGGATACTGGAGGAAGGATAGTTTGGTGATCAGATGAATGATGATATCATGATAATTATTATCATGATCACCAAACTTTCGTTCCTCCAATAACCCTTAATGGGCCCTCTCCATGGAATGTAAAATTAAAAAATTTTAATATTACACTGTCGAAAACACAGAGTAGGTACACTAGACCAGAACGAACGAACCACAAAGTAAACTTGACCAGGAACGAACGAAAACAGAAGTACCGGAATGTTGTATGATAAGCGAGCGTGCAATCGCATCGTAATCGATAGTACAGATATCGCAGTGGCAGATTTCGATAGTAGAGACTTCCATCGAACGGGGCTGGCGCATGCGCAGTCGCTGAGTGGGAGGGTGAGACCGAACGTCTAGTCAATAGCACGCAGAGGGTGATTCACTTGTAAATAGGAACCTAGTAATAAGACCAATGTCTTATCCTAGTAAAGTCAGATTTTACGAATAGAGGAACAATGAGAATGTTGATGTTATGAAAGTTCTGGATCGGAACTGTTGAGATGTTGATGTTGAAACCATTCGCAAAGTCACCATGGTGTTTTCTTCCAAACGAGGCGAGGGTGGACGTTGAATAGGTATTATGTTGATGAGGTCATTGGAGTGAGATGAGCTATTTTGGTGCATTGAGTGGTAATCCGCAATGAGGGAATCCTTTACAGTGGGAATGTTCAGGTCTTTGTGTTATGAATGTTGAGGACTACTTGACAAACCGGGGGTTGTTGTTTGAGACGCGAGAAGGGCAGAAAAGGAAAAGAATAACCTCAGGAGCAGAACAGGGGTCAGTCTAGGGCGCAGACCTTTGGAATTTAAATGATGATAAGATCCTGTGTATCGAGATGCCCAGTGGTGTCTTCCAGGTAAGGATACGCAGATGATATGGCTACAGTATATTGTTGCACGCACAGTAGAACAATTACAATGGAAACTGAACCAGACGATGTGTCGTGTGATAGAGTGGATGAAGTCACGGTCCCAGTCTCTGGCTGTACCAAAGACGGAGATTGTACTGCTGACGACCAGATGGATAGAGAGAGATATCCCAATGAACGTGGATGAGCAGATAATTGAGACGTCCAATGCAATACCATACCTGGGAGTACTCACATCGACTCACTCCTCTTCGTTCATAAAGAATTTTCCCCACTCAAAAAATAATAATAAAAAAAATAAATAAATAAAAATGGAATTTTTATAACATGCAAAATCATCCATTAATCTAGTTTACAATCAAGTTAAGAGTATGTACCTGGATTCTGTTTGTACTTTTTGTAGGCTTTTTGTAGGTTTTTAAAATGGTTCAAGCATTGCTTAGGAGACAGGTGCCCTCCCATCTCTTCGGCTATTATTTCCATTACTTTCTCTTGAGAAGGAATACTTCCGACTACAAGTTCTGGTTTCAACTGGTTGTAGAGTTGAAGAAGACGTAACGTTTCTTCCTCAGACCATCCTTGTATACAGGGTGTCCCATCTAAACGGGCCCATCGGGAAATTACAGCCTTACGGTGTGACCTATCGAAAAATCGAACTGGAACTTTTTTATAGTATTTCAACTCAGCTTCACGATGCGGAAGTCTGATTTTTATTTTTCCATGTTTTAGGGTCTCAAATCATTGATTGAAACTGACGGTTTCCTCTTGACCCCCCTTTTTTATTGCTTTTTTCGATTTTAGGTTGAATTTGGAACAGAAAATGCCTCGTTGAAATTTTCTTTTTGGGGCTTCGTTTTTGAGGTATTCCACTTTTTGCGGAAGTCAGATTTTTATTTTTCCATGTCTCAAATCATTGAGTGAAACTGACGGCTTCCTCTTGACCCCCCTTTTTAATTGCTTTTTCCGATTCTAGGTTGAATTTGGAACAGAAAAGGCCTCCTTGAAATTTTCTTTTTGGGGCTTCGTTTCTGAGTTATTCCACTTTTTGCGAAATAGAGAAAATCGACGATTTCTTTCAGACATTACCAACACTTTCTTACTATTTTTATCCTCAATTTTTGAGATGTTCACCACACTTTTGAAATCAGCATCAAACTATCTATCATCAGACCCCAGCGTCCATAATCAACAATCACCATCAGGGGGATGACATTACACTTGAACCGCTTACGATTTAAAAAAAGTTCCAAATCGTCGTATGAAAAAAAAAAAAACCTGAAACTGTTTAGTACACACAGAATCACTGTTCAGAATACAGTTTAAAATATGTACCACAAGGAGACTTCCAGTCAGTTGTGTTGTGATAAATCGAAAATGCCACCTGCTCCTTCTGCAGCCTCTGCTCCTTCTCCTGCAAACTGTATTCAAGGGTCAAGAAAACAACAGCTTCTTGATACTTATTGTTCAGTCTACACTATGATCTTTATTATTTAAAGAACCTTACATTAGTCCAGAATACGGCGTCTCATACGTTCTTCTAATAAATGAGTAATAGTACTGAACAGTTTGAGGGTTTTTTTTTTTTTTTTTTTTTTTTTTCAAACGACGATTTGGAAAACTTTTTTTAAATCGTAAGCGGTTCAAGTGTAATGTCATCCCCCTGATGGTGATTGTTGATCATGGACGCTGGAGGCTTATGGTAGATAGTTTAATGCTGATTTCAAAAGTGTGGTGAACATCTCAAAAATTGAAGATAAAAATAGTAAGAAAGTGTTGGTAATGTCTAAAAGAAATCGGCGATTTTCTGTATTTCGAAAAAATGGAATAACTCAGAAACGAAGCACCAAAAAGAAAATTTCACAGAGGCATTTTCTGTTCCAAATTCAACCTAGAATCGGAAAAAGCAATAAAAAAGGGGGGTCTCAAGAGGAAACCGTGTTTCAATCAATGATTTGAGACATGGAAAAATAAAAATCTGACTTCCGCAAAAAGTGGAATAACTCAGAAACGAAGCCCCAAAAAGAAAATTTCAACGAGGCATTTTCTGTTCCTAATTCAACCTAAAATCGAAAAAAGCAATAAAAAAGGGGGGTCAAGAAGAAACCGTCAGTTTCAATCAATGATTTGAGACCCTAAAACATGGAAAAATAAAAATCGGACTTCCGCATCGTGAAGCTGAGTTGAAATACTATAAAAAAGCTCCAGTTCAATTTTTCGATAGCTCGCACCGTAAGGCTGTAATTTCCCGATGGGCCCGTTTATATGGGACACCCTGTATACGATTGAATGACAAGATCTGACTACTCACCGTACACATGATCGAGTTCTTCTGACACTTCCATTGAGCATGAACCAGAGTCCCTATTTGTGGTCATCACAATCGACGAGTTGGAAAGGGTCCCGTTCTCCATTGCCTCAATCCACCGTATATACTTCTTAGGAAACGGCTTTGACGCTTTTCCGTCTGCAAAAGGAAAATAAGGTAATGATTAAATGTATGCATCACCTTGTATATACACGTAAGTACTCATTTGTTTATAAAGTAAGTTTTTTTTTTTTTTGGTGTGTGGTGTGTGAGAGGTAAAATTAATGATATACCTGTAAACTTAAAATTGCATGTTCTCTAATTATGTACCACATTGGTAAGCTGTATTTATTTCCCTCGAGTACTGAGGAATAAGTATGTACTACAAATAAATAATTCAAAAATCATATTCTTCTGCAAAATTACGGAAATTTTCAAAGTTGGCGAATGTGGAACTTGCAGTCGAAAGTTACCCATTACCTAGCACTTTTTTTGAAAACTCTCCCAGTTATAAGGGGTATTCATCGTCCATTTCAAATATCGATTTTGTCGAAAAGTGATAGTGTTTGGTCGTAACCAAAATTTGTAATTCCCGCCTCTGACCCGAATTCGTAATTCCCGCCTCTAGTTCACTCAACTCCCGAGTCCAGCGCCAGCGTAGCACCTTTTCAAGATTAAATACCTATTCAATCTGAATGGAACAATGACAACTAATATTACGCAATTTAATCTGAATTTTCCTGATCAAGAACGTGATCTGTGCTCCCGCAATTTTATGTGATTAAATTGAGTTATTTGTAATTGTTCTATATTATCTATATTTCGTAAGCACTGGACTTGAAGACGAGCGCTCCCGGCGTAAAAAGGTGTAATGATTATTATAGTCCGTATTCCCCATCAGTCTTTGTCTCTCCCATTTATATTTTCATTTTCAATTGTATTTTACAATAAAGTTTGTTCAGGATCCCGTAAACTGAGTTATTTCGTTTCCGTGATTGTTCATTGGTGCCGATTAACCCGGAAATTAGGTTTCACGGAGCTGAGCATTGTTCCAGTCCGTGAAGAATAGGATCCCTTGCAACAGACCACGTTGTCATCGCCATATTGAAAACGGAAACTGTAATTTCGATTCGGATTTGGATCTCGCGGTAAAGTTATCGTGTTAAGTATATACTCGTCTGAGTTTTGCATCCAGTAAGAAGAATTTAAATCAGAATGCCAAAATCAAAGCGAAGATCCCGTCAACCTTCACCTCCGATTTCTTTACCGTCAGTGGAGAACCTAACCATGACGGACACCAAGCCAAAGGGGTTTGGCATGGAATCCAGCAAGGTAGATAAATTACCGGAAAACATTAAGGTTCTATACCGCAAAATTTCGTCATGGATCATGACATTATATCAGAACCTAAATGACGACAATCAGGAACCTCACTTCGTTGTTCAAATAACCACGGACATTCTAAATGAAGGGGAACAACTTTTAGAACAAGTAAACGGTTCTGAGATCAAAGAAGAGCTAAGATTAGCATGGATCCCGCACATTATAGAAGGTTGTCAGAAAGCAAAAAAACTGATAGCTGAAAAGGAAAGGGCCGATGCGGCCGCACGCACAAAAGGTGAGTTTTCGTTCCATGATGTTAAAACTCCCTATGAAGCAGTGAAAGTCATGCATATGTTGCTTTCATCCGTTCCGAATTATGATGGAGACATTACGAAATTTGCTCATTTTATCCGAAGTTTCAACTCCGCAGTACATAACGTACCGCATCTTCCGGATCCCGTGAAGTTCGAATCCCTTAAGGGGAAGTTGGTAGCTCAGGCCGAACAATGGCTTAAAGGCACAGAGCATCAATCTGCTAATTACGAACAATTCTATCAGTACTTGTGCTCGGAAAACTCCGGAAGGTATAGAATAGCCAGAGCCACATTCGCCAAAAGATCTACGATCCCGAAATTAAATCGGATGGACGCCAGTACGTACGAGCAGTACCTATCTTCGGCCAAGGCATGGATAGAAGCGATTTTTTCGGTGGAAGCTGCCGATCTAACGGGCTTCCTGTTGTTTGAAGCTCTCTTCTCGAAAATCGACGCCGCCCTTCAGCAGAAATTCAATAGGGAGCGAGTAAAGGATGAGGGCTTCATCCCAACGCACGTGCAATTGTTGGAATTCCTTGAAGAGGAGTTAAGGGTTGTGCAGTTACAGCCCGTGCCGCCAGATTCCGCCACACGCGCCAAAGGAGCCCCAATTCCCGCTTCCGCCGCTCATCCCCCCGATCTCCAAACGAAGTCAGGACCATCCCGCCGAGTGATCCCGTATCCGTGTGCCTTCTGTAACCAGGAGCACTTTCTTTATCTCTGTCATCGTTTCAAGAGACAATCGTTGGCGGAGAGGAAGGACGTAATTAAACGCAACAATCTTTGCATAAACTGCTTTTCTCCATACCACAGAGTGATGAACTGTACGTCGAAGAGAAGGTGTAGTGAGTGTAACGAACGTCATCACTACCTAATATGCGATCCCGTCATGAAATCTAAACCACGAAGTAGCCCAAGTTTTGAAAGGGGCTCGACATTCCCGCCCAATACATCAGGTGGTCCAGCGAGGACGCTGCCACAGCATCAGGATTCCGCCAATTACCGAAGTCAGTCTAGTGAAGTCAGTTGTCCAAGTGCAGTGAGTGAAAGAAGTGCCGATAGTATCTCAAGTCGCGAGTTCAGATCACATAATAGTTCGCGACAACTAAATTCAAGTTTCTGAAGTTTAGGCCACGCCTCTTCTAGGCGTGGCGAAAACATATCTCGCAATTTCGCCCGCCGTCCCGCTACGATTGGTGAGTTTAATCATGGTTTTCATTGTTCCATTCATGATTGTAATCCCACTAATTGTATTTCCGCTAAACTAAGTAAATTCCAATCTACCACTAAACCCAGCATAAAAATTCATTCAAGTAACAATGTTTCCAATGAGCTAGGTAAACTCCAACCTCCCGCTAAATCTATTTTAAAAATTCCCTCAATTAATGATCACGCTAGAAAGGCCATTAAATTTAATGTTCCTAGCTTGGTGCCTACGGCACTAGTTTATATATCCCCACCTAGTAGCTCCCGCTTGCAACGCATCCGAGTATTATTAGACTCTGGTGCAGAAACTAATATAATTTCCTTAGAAGCGGCTCGAAGAGCCAAACTCCCTCTGGATCCCTGCAACGCTGAGGTCATGGGCGTTGGCGAAGCTAGACAATCATTGAAGTTCACGACCTCGTTAGTATTGCATCTTAAGGATGGTACTTTCTTAACTGTAGGAGCCTCGGTGATCGAGAAATTAACCATACCTATTCCGACTCGATCTTTCAACATGCCAAGGGCAAAGGGAAAATTAAGGTCACAGTTAGCGGATCCCGAGTTTAGTAAACAAGCCGATATTGATATGTTGTTTAGCTCTGGTCTATTTGCAGCGCTCATGCTCCCGGAAATAGTAGCACCCAAGGGTCAGGGGCCTCATTTCATAAGAACTCGTGTAGGGTGGATAGCTTTAGGTAACGTACCAAGAATTTTTCCCAATAGCTATGAGCAAAGCTATCACTTCCCCTTCCTCAAGGAAAGGAAGGTCCGGTTTAATGAGAGGGTAAATCAGGAGAGAGATGAGAATTGTAGAGAGGCACTTACTGGGGCTGAACTTGACAAATCTACGCCACAAGGCGAAGGCACTCCATTGACCTTGAGCCCAGCTGTCACTGACCTGGTTCCCGTTGACCTAGTTCCCGTTGACCTAGTTCCCGCTGTCATGAACCCGCATTCCATTGATTCCAAAGAAACAAATTCATGTTCCGCTCCTGTCTCACTACGCAATCTGTACTCATTGGTACCCCCCATTGTCAGACCGCCAGAAGCTATTTCTTTATTTACAGTTGCCAATAGGTTGCAAACCCCTCAGGGAACGAGTGTTGTTCCCGAACGCATAAGTTGCCAAGTTTCCTCACTTGAAGTCAGTTGCAGTAGCGCAACAGATTTACAAACTAATGAACTTCTTCGTCGTATGTTCGAAATTGAGTCAGTAGAGGAGGCTTCACATTATACTCCTGCTGAGCAAGAAGCCGAAGAAATTTTCTTAAATTCCATTTCCCGCGATTCCTCAGGTAGGTACGAAGTAGCTCTCCCGTTTTCGCAAGATAAGTCATCTTTAGGTGACTCCCGCAACATTGCTCTCCGCCGACTATACAGTGTGGAGAGCAAATTCAGAACTGACGATCAGTTAGCATCCGCGTACAAGGAATTCATGTCGGATTATCTCAATCAGGGTCACATGAGATTCGTTCCGCCTCCAAAGTTAGGTCAACCCCATTACTATATCCCGCACCACGCCGTTCATAGAGAAGGTGACCCGCCAGATAAAATAAGGGTAGTTTTTGACGCATCGCAGCGCTCCTCAAATGGGAGATCACTCAATGAGATATTGCATGTAGGTCCCAGTCTTCTTCCCGAAATATCTACGATATTAACTCGATTCAGGCTATTTAAATTTGCCTTCATAGCCGACATTAGACAAATGTTTCGACAAATCAGGCACCCTCTTCAGGATCAGGACATGCTCCGTATAGTTTGGAGAGACTCTCCTCAGGATCCCATTAAGGATTTTTCTCTCACCACGGTCACGTACGGCACAGCATGTGCTCCGTTTTTAGCCAACCGCGTAATAAAACACTTGGCTGAAACCTCCGCGGAGGCCTTTCCGTTGGCATCCAAAGTGTTACTGCAAAACACTTATGTAGATGATGTACACGGTGGAGGAGACTCTATGGAAGAGGCTCTCAGGGTTAGAAAGGAACTTCAGGCACTTTTGGCCTCCGCTAGCCTAGAGCTCAGAAAATGGGCTTCCAGTGATCTCGCCCTACTGGAAGGGATTCCCGAAGAGCACGTCAGTCCGCATACGGACTGTATAGATATGACCGGAGAGAATGAGAAGCCTCTCAAAATGCTAGGAGTGGCTTGGGATCCCAGATCTGATTCCTTCTTTTTTAAGGTACCCATCACACCAATAATTCGCACAAAAAGAGAGTTGGCTAGTCAGATAGGAAAAATCTATGATCCCGCAGGTTGGGTAATTCCGGTGGCTGTGTTCGCCAGATCTATACAAAGAGAAGTTTGTCGCTCAAAATGTGACTGGGACAATCCTATCCCTGAACACCTCTTGAAGGAGTGGCAGAAGTTGTCTGAATCACTAGATTTGCTGCAACTCCTTAGGATTCCTCGTCACGTCCCCAGCTCAAATGTTCCGCAATGGATAGTGGGTTTCGCTGACGCCTCAGAAAGGGCCTATGCTGCCGTAATATATGTAGTCAGTAACGTGAATGGCCAATATATCTCCAGATTAATCATGGCTAAGGCTAGAATCGCTCCCTTGAAATTAGAAACCATTCCCCGTCTAGAGCTGCTCGCTGCCGAATTATTGGGAAAAACTATCACAAAGGTACGCCCCAATTTTCCTTCGGTCACAGATAAGCATGTGGTCACCTGTTCTGATAGTGTTATAGCTCTGTCTTGGATAACTGCGGATCCTGCACCAATTTGGAAGGTCTTTGTAGGAAACAGAGTGGCAAAGGTTCTAAATCACGTTCCGCACTATTCATGGTTTCATGTACGTTCTCAGGATAATCCCGCTGACGTGGCTTCGCGTGGAGCTTTACCATCCCAGATAGTGAATGACTCACTATGGTGGAGTGGTCCGGAATGGCTGTGCACTCCAAGGGCGGAGTGGCCCATTAGACGAGTACGCCCCGACCTGTCATCTCCGGACGTAACCTCGGAAATACGAGCTTCCCGTACCATTAACTTAGTCACCAAGACAGGTGATGTACCTCTTGACATTGAGTCACGCTTTAGTTCCTACTCTCACTTAAAGAGAGTCATAGGATGGGTGTTGCGTTTTGCGCACAATTGTCGGGCGTTCAGGAAGCGCACCGGTCCGCTTACTACAGCTGAACTTGGTTCGGCGGAGAGGAGATTGGTTCGCCGTGCGCAGCAGAGGCACTTTCCGCAAGTTTTTAAATCCCTAAAATCCCGTGAGAAGGAGGAGAATTTACCAAAATTTGTCGCGCAACTCTCCGTATTCCTTGCTCCCGATAATTTGCTCAGAGTGGGAGATAGATTGACTCTGAGTAGTCTGGAGTATCAAACTCAGCATCCCGCCTTGTTACCGCCCGAAGACAAGTTGACCGAACTGATAGTTAAGCAGGCGCATGAAGCCTGTCTACATGTAGGTCCCCGTGCCACGCTAGCCTACCTCCGTTCCCGCCTATGGATCATCAATGGTCGGGTAGTGGTGTCCCGTTGTTTGAAGGGTTGTGTCCGATGTTTCTCTATAAAACCTGTGCCGTATGAGACATCTATGGGACAGCTGCCCGAAGGTCGTGTTGAACGGGCATTTCCGTTTCAAACAGTCGGCATTGATTACGCAGGTCCATTCGAAATCACTCTGTTAGGGAAGAGAGGATCCCGTTCATTCCAGGTGTATTTGGCTGTGTTTGTTTGTTTCGCTACGAAAGCAGTGCACCTGGAAACAGTAATGGACCTTACAACTGATGGTTTCCTTCAATGTCTTGAATGATTCATGGCACGTCGAGGCGTACCCACCACCATCTGGTCTGACAATGGCACCAATTTCGCCGGTGCTGCCCGCCTATTCTCAGAAATTCGAAAGGCTATGGATTCCGGTATCTCTGATAGCTTACAAGTGCGTTTAGCCGCCAGAGGAGTTGAATGGAAATTCATTCCACCCAGAGCTCCTCACTTCGGAGGTTTGTGGGAGGCAGCGGTCAAGTCAGCCAAACGGTTACTTATCCTCACCTTACAATCCCATACTCCCAACCTACAAACGTTCACTACCATAATTTCCCGTGTCGAGGCAATTCTTAACAGTCGCCCTCTAGTTCATCAGTCAGAATCACCTGACGATTTCTTAGTCCTAACCCCGGGTCATTTTTTAATTCAGCGGCCTCTCACTGCCCTTCCCGAATCTTCGGTCGCTGAGTTTAGCTCACGCCTCACTCCTAAGTGGAGGTTTGTAAATGCTGTAGTCGAACAGTTCTGGAAGAGATGGAGAACCGAGTACTTACTAGACTTGCAGTCCAAACAGAAATGGAATACTCCTTTCAAACCAGCTAAGATAGGCGATGTGGTCCTGATAATGCAGGACAACGCTCCCCCACTCTCGTGGCCGAAGGGCATCATAGTCGAGTTGATCCCTGGCAAAGATGACGTTTCCCGTGTCGCAAGGGTGCGCACCAGCTCTAATATTCTCGAAAGACCTGTTAGAAAATTGTGCCCCCTGCCCATTGATAGTTGATTGATTCCCATGTTGAAATTCCTGCGGAATTGGGGGGGGGGGGGGAGTATGTTTGGTCGTAACCAAAATTTGTAATTCCCGCCTCTGACCCGAATTCGTAATTCCCGCCTCTAGTTCACTCAACTCCCGAGTCCAGCGCCAGCGTAGCACCTTTTCAAGATTAAATACCTATTCAATCTGAATGGAACAATGACAACTAATATTACGCAATTTAATCTGAATTTTCCTGATCAAGAACGTGATCTGTGCTCCCGCAATTTTATGTGATTAAATTGAGTTATTTGTAATTGTTCTATATTATCTATATTTCGTAAGCACTGGACTTGAAGACGAGCGCTCCCGGCGTAAAAAGGTGTAATGATTATTATAGTCCGTATTCCCCATCAGTCTTTGTCTCTCCCATTTATATTTTCATTTTCAATTGTATTTTACAATAAAGTTTGTTCAGGATCCCGTAAACTGAGTTATTTCGTTTCCGTGATTGTTCAGATAGAATCATGAGACTCCCATGTCAAAACGTCAAAACTCAAAATGTAGTATTAAAGATTTCCAAGCCAGCAGTTCCTTCAATTCTTTTGTTGCAGAATCACACATATGAGACAAGACACATATAAATAAATATAGATAGGTACCTACTTACTTTTGTACAATCTGTAAGTCCGCTGCAAACTTTTAATACGGTTGAAACACTGCGCTGCAGTCACTAGCCCTCCCATCTTCTTCTCAATCATCAACATCATCTTGTCCTTAGTGTTGATGGTGCCGGACTCAAGAAGAGGAAGCATCTGGGTGTACAGATCTAGAAGCCGATCAGTCTCTGCATCAGTCCATGAATGGAAGAGGGGCTTCGTTCCTGAAACTACAAGAACATTGCTATACAACCCATATCAGGTGTGTTCCAACCACCGCGAGTTCATGAACTTTTCTGACCTACTTGGGGATAGGGTTGAGAACTCGAACTGAAGGAAACCTTTCGTAACCTTCCAAAAATCTCATTTCACTTCGAACCTTCACGCTAAATGCCTTGTCATTAGCCTGCTTGACGCTTGTTGTATTATCGTTTTTCACATCTCTTTTTCAATTTGCTCCATCGAATAATTATTACCACCGTCAGTTTTCTTTTATCAGCTGTCTACACATAGATAGAAAACATTTGTTTAAGGGTACCTAGTTGGTAATTGGCAGGCAAAGTCAAACTACTCAATGTTTTTCTTGACGCACTTGGCTCAACCTACCTTACTTGAAAAAACGTCGTTTAGCACTTTTTTTTTTTTGTTGCCTTTTCTCAATAATGGCTCGAGGGATTTTGATGAAAATTTCAAAAGTTACTCTTCTTCTGGATAGGAATGATATCCCATACCCTTCATACCTAGGAAAATAGTCTGAGGGGACAATGAGCAAATAAACTTCCAAAAAGTTGAAAATGCCGTTTGTTTTTTTTTTCTCCACCTTTTTGGCCTTTTCTTCATAATGATGATGACGAGGTGTTCACGTTACTAAAGACGATGGCGCTAGTTAGTGCATTGACTGTCATGTGAACTACGGTTTCTTGAACCTAAAAGTTTCATGAACTCATGGAACCCGTCTGAGTTCGTGAACTTAGAGGGGTGGTTGGAACACCCCTATCACCATAGTAGTGAACTCTAGAGTGCATAAAAGCATAGAAGCATAAAACCATTGAAACTACATTTCCCTGACTTTTCCCTAACCGAACTTCAGTTTTCCCTGAAAGAAAATATCAAGCCGAATGTATTTTTTTGTTCTCGTGATTTTAATATATGCGCCGCCCTTATTGTTTCTAAAATCGTATAATTGAAAAGAAAAAGAAAAAAAAGTCTACTCCAGCATACTGGTGAAAAGATGAATCATGGGGGGAAAGAACCAGTTTTCAAGTTTGTAATTGAATTTCGTGAAAGAATGTATTAATATATATTTTTTTTAATCGCAGTTAGGCAGGATTTGGATTGAATTAGACAAGAAAGGAATTGTTTTGAGTATAGTTCAGGTATATCTCAAGAAAAAACTCTGAAAATGAGGAAAAAATTGCAATGATTTTCAAAACCCAGACTTGTTAATTTGAATTAAAGAAAAAATTTATTAGGTATTGCAAAATATAACATTTTCGGAAATTTAATACCTAGATTCAATTAGGGCCGTCCCGGGGCAAGATTTCGTTAGCCTCTGAAAATCATAATGTTTAACCTTAGGCTTTCAACGGTAATTGTTTACAATAAATGGCGCCACCTCCAATCGTTTTGATACTAACATATATTGTAGTGGAAAGGTATGGGTCGTTTAAAAAAAAAAATGTCCGTTTTCTCAATTTACTGTGTCCCAAAGATTTGAAACATGATTCTGGAGCCAATTTTCAACTTATAGCAATGGGGTATGAATCAAAATGTTCTTTAGGTTATCCTTTGTAAAACCAACTATCAAACATGATGTTTTTCTAACAGTTAATAGGTTTGTCAATATCAACAGTTTTAAAAAAGTCCAAATAGTTATGTCCCAGTGGTACTTACGATAGTTACTAAGGTTTGTAACTTTTGACTAGAAAAATGTTTTTAGATCTGAAAAGTAATTTCTGTCAGACATTAATCTATAGATAATGTCTTAGCAAGGTTTTTAGAATTCTGAAGAGTAGAGGGCAGCTAGAAGAAAAAGTACCTTGTCCCAGGACTTTGGTCACAATAGTTGTGTCTCAATAGTCTCGCGATGGGTGGCGGCTGGAGAGTATTTGGAGGGGAAGTGGAGGGTCTAGCAAGTGCGTGTGACGTTCCCCTAACGCCCTTAGTTGAGTGCCACGTGCTCTGCAGCATCTTTGGTGTCGAAGGATTTTTCACCTTCATCACAATGGTAAGTGGTTTAATTCAAGGTCCCCATAGTTACTATGAATTCTCTAGAGAAACGTTAGTTTGTAAATATCATTTATTGATTAATTTATACGCCTAACATAATCTATATTTGTGCACATGTTAACCAATAGTTTTTTTTATGAGATTGGAGGAGTGTAGCCTTGTTCAAAGTCAAAATGTCCAGATAGTTATGATAACTATGGTGGCCGACTAATTTTTTTCTGTTTTGCAGGGTGTGATACCAGGCAGTTCATGCACAATTCGAGTAACTGAGTGCTGTGCCAATGTTGCACTGTACTCATCCGGAGAAAACACCAGTACTTTCGGGCTCCATGGCGTCCTCCACAGATCGGGCAAGGATGCTGTAGATTTATCCTCAGAATACTTTCAGAAGATCAGTCACTGTTGTCACCTGATTCAATGTTACGATGGACGAACATTTTGACAGTTCTCGGACGGTTTGGTGATGAGGGTGTAGAAGTGGATTGTAAATTGTCCAGTGAGGCATTTTTTGGTTTTGTGTTTGGCACATCGTACGTTTGATGAACACGTGAATGGGCTTGAACCTGATATTGGAGTACTCTGTCCACCCATGCTCTCAGTGATTTGGAAATTCAGCAGAAATTCACTTGGATGACATTCCTGATTACATCCCTCCTATGGAATTAGTGGATGCCTCAGCAATTAAATGTGGAACCTTAGTGTTGGTGGAGCTACAAGGTGGGGAGCTACAAATATAATACTCCAACTTTGGGACATTGGTTTGGTTTTCAAGACTTCATGAAACAATTAAAATAAGTTGCTAAGTAATTGAATTGTTAATTGAGACAGTTTTATTAAAGAACTTTATTGTAATTAGCCCTGAATAAAATTTTATCCAGTTTAATTGCCTGGCTTGAGTCTTTCGAACATGTTCTACCTATTTCCCTCACTAAGTGTCCCACGCAGCTGTAGTGTTCAATAACAATTTTTTCGCCTGAATTTAATTTTTTCTAAACATATGTGCTATCGACGTTTGGAGTTTTAGACATATTGAAGGAAATTCCAGAACCAGATTGCTTGAAGAAACAGTTCAACATGAAAAAATAAATAAATAACCATTACCAACGGAACTCCTGTGACAAAAACCACAAAAATAAAATTTCCATGACAATCTATGCCAACAATTTCAACATATTTTTATGTAATTATTATCTCTGAGAAGTGTACTCATTCAGAAAAATGAGTCTGCCTCCCGTAGTCCATTTTTTTAAAAAAATTGCACCGTAACTACAGTGAAAAAAAAAAATTTAGAAGTGAAAAAACTCGTGGCTTTTACATAGAACCTTATTTTAGACATCTTCAAGTATATCTGGAGCAACTCGGTGGCTAAAAAGATCATGATTTAATTTTGACTGCTACACCACCTCAGAAATGAGAAAACGGACATTTTTTTTTAAAACGACCCGTATAGAAATATAAAGAGATAAGTAGTATTTGAATGCCGGAAACATGTTAGAGCCCGTGAAAGATAAGCAGAGATATCATACACTTCATTCTGACCTACATGTCCGACTAATCTGTATTTTTACTAAGGGATTGACTACTTGATGTTATGTAATTTTGAGATGCGAGCTTGCGAGCATCCATACTACCAACCTATACACAGCATTCTGCATTCTTGGTGGTCTGGATGCTCGCAAGCTCGCATCTCAAAATTACATAACATCAAGTAGTCAATCCCTTAGTAAAAATACAGATTAGTCGGACATGTAGGTCAGAATGAAGTGTAACATGTTTCCGGCATTCAAATACTATCTCTTTATATTTCTATACCTTTCCACTACAATATATGTTAGTATCAAAACGATTGGAGGTGGCGCCATATATTGTAAACAATTACCCTTTCAACCACCGTGCAAGAAGGACAAATCTTGGCTTGGACGGGGGGGGGGGGGGGAGACTACTGATGATTGAAGTTTTTTGAGATACATACGACCCCATCCCATCCTGTCCGGGGGGGCTAAAAACTGAAAATCATAATATCGTATTCACAGATGTTTGCTTTAATCTTTTCAACCACCGTCCAAGGCGCACAAATCCTGGGGACGGCGCAGTTGATGATTACATGAGGAAATTTAGTGAAAAATGACGTTTTTGAGATCCTCTCCTTCCCCGTCGATGGGCTAAACTCAGAACCATTGGAATGTTGTTGAAATATAACCGGTTTTGGACTTTTTTTTTTTTTTTTTTTTGGGCCGTTGCAAACTTCCCTCCGCTAGATATATGTAAGTCGTGTAAACTCACCTCCTAAAGAGTCGGGTCCGAAATCAGCCTGCAGGCTCGCGAGCATCCCTCTGGCAGTTCGCTCATCTTTAATAAATACTTGCAGATGGTCAGCAACAGCTTGCGTGATGATATATCTCGCTTTAATATCATTTTGAAGAAATTCAGCCGCTTTTACGGGATCGGCTTTATCATTAGGCGCCGGATCGGTAATTACATTCAGCACTGAATGTTGTTCCAGCATGAGCCTCAAATTGGATTCCCAGGTGTTGAAATCCGTTCCGTTGAAGGGTATGATGCGCACCAAAGACTGTTCAGTTCCAGCAGCCGCCATTGGAAACGATTTGATGTCGATCCCCCGAAATACCTCAACTCAAACTGCCCCCAAACCCCTGGAATATTAAGTGAGCCGTTCTGCTAGGAAAGTCTTAAACATTCTCAAAGACACGACACTACTCACAAAATCGATTAATTCTTAAATAAAAATAAACGTCAAAATTTAAGAAACCTGATCCGTACGGCACCCACAATTTTGTTAGATTCGAACACGGACAGCGGACACACAGACAGTTTGAACAACAGAAAAAGGGCGATGAGCATGCGCAGAAAGTAGGTTTTTGTTACCTCACAGAACTCAGGGTGACAACAATTCCCCACACAACATGGAGTAAAGAAGCATGGAGGATGAAACACAGGAGAGGGTTGGGAGAGTTCGATGCATAGCTGATCCTGAGGAATCCGCTAGTAGCGCTAGCGTAGGAGGACCTTTTCCGTTAATTCACTACCATTCATTCATTCTGACCTGTATGTCCAAATAATCTGTATTTTTACTAAGGGATTGTAGTGGATTTATATAGGTTTGACTTGGCGTAGGTAGACCAAGTCGGACATTTATATCCCGGTTATGCGGGTTGGTCTCCAGGCCACCCCCGCGAGGAATGCGGGCGGAGCCGCCAAGGTCAACTGGTTTCGCGGACTGAAAGGGGGAATAGTCCGTGTCGCAGCCGCGTGGAGCGCTAGGCTCGTGTACCAAGTGCTGGGTTCGATCAGTTTTGTACTGAGCCGTTTTGTAATATTCCGGCCTTAGATTTGTATCTGAAAGGGGAATATGTTGGGCTTGGTTGAGGTACTGAAAAGTATCCTTCGTTTTTTGTGCATTTGGAGTGTATTTGACACTCGGATCGGCCGAGTAAGCTTGCGTCGAATATCGTGGGTATTCGGACAGCTTGGTCGAATCGTAATGATCGGCTTCAGAGCGAGTCTGAAAAGTTTCCTCGATCTTTTGTATAGGCGAGGCTTGTTCGAAAGTTTCTCGAACGAATACGTCGGGCGAGAAGGCGATTCGGACGTGAGGGCCGTGCCTTTCGCTGTCGCTGGGTTCAGCGGGCTCGCCGTGTGGCCGGTAGGGCGCACTGCGTGGACTACTCGGCCCAGCTTCGCCGTCGCCCTCCTCCCCCTGCAAGGGAAAGTAGGAAGGCCGGCGTTCCATCGAATTGATCGAGTTTTAGCTCGTTTCGATGCCTCTATGTGTGAATAATAGAGGGTTTTGGAGGTGGACTCGCTTGCCAGAACGTCTTTCCAATGTTCAGATGGCAGGGTCCTACCTCGTAGCTTTGAAAAAAGCTTCCTTAGACGGTAAATTAGAGCGGAGGAGCTGAGTAATTTACCGGCGTGCCCACAACGGTCGACTACGAGCTTAAGGCTATGTAATCCGGGTGACACGGCTCGGAACGTCCCTCGGGCGTGCGAGCTAAAGAGGATATCGATAGCTGCACCGGGTGGCGTCCTAACAGATGAACTACGTTGGGCAATGAGCAGGATGAATAATCACTGGACTCGTAGATGCCAATGCGAGATCTGCGTGGAGAGGAGGACTGGCTTGTAGAAAGCAGTAAAAACTCGTTCTTGAGATGACTTCGTGTAGCAGAAGGTTCGTCAGCTTGGTGCGTGTAGAAATCTTCGTACTTCAGAGTGTGTCGTCGTCGAGAGCGGAGAGTGGAATGAATTTCGGAGGGCTCCTAGCGGGGTATTTATAGGGAGGTGGCCGCCTCCTGCCGCCTCCTGGTTGGTCCGCTTAATTTCATTAATTCTACTGTGCAATCTCATTGGTTCGCACAGTGTTTTCCCAGTATCTGTGCATATGATAGCTGAGTTGGTCTTCCGAGTTGGTTTCCCTGCGTCCGTTGCTTTGATGGGGTCCCCGGGGGTGGCTGAACGGCCTTGAGTTTTCCTGTTTGAGGTTTCTCATTCAAGGCGACTTGTTTCGAACTTTTCGTCGCATCTATCTCGCCCAGTAAATGTTTGGGGAGGTCGCCTTGCGTGTTAATCTTTAATATTTCACTTTCGGGAGAGAATTTAGTATTTTCTCTCCGGTGAAATATTTTATTTGACGGAGTTGTAACTCGACGTCTTATAAATATTTTTGTGGTGTGCCTACCTCTTTTTGGTAGCCCTGTAAAGGGCTGTTGACAAGAGGGGGTGGATTTTCACCACAGGGATTGACTACTTGATGTTATGTAATTTTGAGATGCGAGCTTGCGAGCATCCAGACCACCAAACTATACACATCATTCTGACCTACAACGTCCAACTAATCTGAATTTTTACCAAAGGATTGACTACTTGATGTAATGTATTTTTTAGATGCTAGCTAGTGAGCATCCAGACCACTAAACTATACACAGCATTCTGATCTATTTTACCACTTTTTGGTAGCCCTGTAAAGGGCTGTTGACAAGAGGGGGTGGATTTCACCACAGGGGGCCCTCCCAAGACGTCGTGTTAATAACGACGACGCCGGCTGGGGTGTTTCGAGCGCCGTTACCCACCTCTCGTCGAATTTGGTAGAGGGGACGTGCCTTCTGGCAGATTTTCGGGGAGCTTTCTCCCTACTTTCTGTCTGATTTTGTGAGACAGATTGTCCTTGTGATACAGCTTCTTCTGAGTGTAGAGTATAAGCTGGCTTGATTTGCTGTTTGGGAACTTTTTTAGTATGTTCGCCAATTTGCACTGTAACCGAAAACTTATCTCTTTTAACCACTTTGAATGGTCCCGTGTAAGGACATTGCAGAGAGGTGAGCTGTGTGGGCACTCTGATATAGACATGAGTACATGTATCCAAATTTTTGGGCATGTTTACGGCATATTTCGTATTATTATGTTTAATATGCGTAGGCCGGAAGAAAAGAGGTTCCGAAAGGTTCGTAGAAGTTACGAAAATATCTCCTGGGAGTGGCACGTCAATTCCATAAACTTTTTGGAAAGGCGTAGTTTCGGTCGCCGGGTCTACTGCCGTACGCATGGCGAGTAGAACTTTGGGAAGTGCGTCGAGCCAATTTTCGTTTTGAGCTTTGAGAGCCTCTTTCAAAGATCTATTTCTGCGTTCTACCATACCGTTTGTTGATGGTTTGTATGGTAACGTGTGAGTATGTTTTACTCCGAGACGTTCCATAATGGAATTGAACAGATCTGATTCAAATTGGGTGCCCTGATCACTTGTGATGTATTTAGGTACGCCCTTTGAAGCTACCCAAATATTGATAAAGGCATTTGTGATTGTGGTTGTTTCGATGTTGTTAAGAGGGACTGCCTCTAGCCAACCCGTTGCTCTATCAACCATCATCAAAATGTAACGTTTCCCTCCTTTTGCTAAAGGTAAGGGTCCGGTAATATCCACGTGTACGTGTGAAAATTTGTTTGCCGTTTCAAATTCGGAGTAAGGGAGCTTCACGGAGCGCGTGATTTTTGCTCGTTGGCAAGTTTCGCACGCTCGGACCCAGTTTGCGACATCTGCACGTAGTCCGTGCCAAAAATATCGTTGTTTAACTTTATACACTGTAGAGTGTATACCTGGGTGTCCCAAATTGTGAATTTGGCTTATTATTTCTTCCCTTATTTCGTTTGGAATATAAGGTCTAGGGTGTCCTAGGTCTAGGTTACACCAAATTTCTCCTTGAGAGAATTCAACTCGTGTGAGTTTCAATTTGTCCTCCGCGGTAGGGGGAGAACGAATTTGTGAATTTGAAATGTGCAGTAGAAGATTGCATTCTATTGCAGCCGTAATTTTCGAAATTTCGGCTATGGGTGGACCCTCGTCCGTCTGGGTTGAAATCGATTTCGTTTGAATTTCAACCGGATCGAAGGGTCTGGAGAGTGCGTCGGCGACGACGTTGCTCTCTCCGGCAATATGACGAATGTCACTCGTCATTTGAGAGATGTATGTTAGCCATCTTAATCTCATTTTAGAAAAATGTGCATTTTTCTTAAGCATCGTGCCTAGCAGAGGCTTGTGATCCGAACAAATATGGAAAGATCTGCCGTCCAAGTCGTTGTGCCAGTGAATGCACGCTTGGTAAACGGCGAACATTTCCTTGTCGAACGATGCTTTGTTCTTCCATTGTTCTGGAATTTCTTTACTGAAAAATCCCAATGGTTGGTACGATTTTGAGCCATGTTTGTCTGTAATTTCTTGTTCTAGTGCCGCTCCGATGTGTGTGTCGGATGCGTCACAGACTAATCTCCACTCCGCCGTAGGGTGTGGGTGAGCAATGTTATGCAATGTTGCTTTGATCATTGCTTGCTTTAAGCTGTTGAAAGCTTTATCTCTCTCTGATGTCCATTCGATAGGTGTTCTGTCATTCTTTTTGTTTGACTGAATGGAGTCATACAGAGGTTGTGCCGTGTGAGCGAATTTGCTTGAGCATGCTCGGTAGAAACCACACATACCTAGGAATCTGCGTAGACTTCGTACGTCTACTGGCCTAGGAAATTGTTCTATGGCTTTTATTTTATCTCGTTTAGGAATTATCCCTTCCTTTGAGATAGTGAAACCTAGGAAATCGACGGTAGGTTTTGAAAAAATGCATTTATCAAAACCTACTCGAAGTCCGTGTTCCCCTAGTTTGTCAAAAATTTGTCTGAGGTGGTTCATGTGTTCGTTATAATTTTTAGAAGCCACCAGGATGTCATCTAGGTATACAAATGCGAAATCAAATTTTCGCATGATGCTGTCCATGTATCTTTGCCATGTTTGAGCCGCTCCGGCCAAACCCATGCTCATTTTCTTAAACTCATAAAGACCGAAAGGTGTAATAATCGCAGTTTTATGAGCGTCATCTGGGTGCATCGGAATATGATAATACGCTGATTTTAAATCTATTGTCGAATAGATTTGCGTATCATGTAAATTCGCTTGGAAAGAGCGAATGTGAGGAGGAGGGTAGGCGTCTTTCTTCGTTTTCGCGTTGAGGAAACGGTAGTCGCCGGTGATTCTCCATGACCCGTCTTTTTTTGGCACACAGTGTAACGGGGATGCCCATTCGGAATCCGATGGTGCAATTATGCCTTCTGAAAGCATTTCGTCAAAAGTACTTTTGACTTGAGCCCGTTTTTCGCCTGCCGTGGGTCTTGCTCGGAAGTGTACTGGTGTTCCTTCCGTGGTTATACGGTGGTAAACCCCGTTGTTTTTCCATTTACCATGAATTTTGCTCATTTTATCATTGTATTTGTTAATGATAGAGCGAATGTTTTCGTCCTCCGTGATTTGCACGTCCTCTGGTTGAGGGGTATTGTCACGATGAGGGATAGTAGCTGCTATTTGTTCGTCAGTGAACTTTTTGTTCATGACTGCAGCTATTTTTTGATCGGCATAGCACTTTATTTTATCTTTATAAATGTACTTGTGTTTGACCCGTATTCCGATATCCCAAGACTCGAGGAATGGAATACCTAGGATCGCTAGATCAACTTTCGTGATCATAAACTCGGTGGTCATGTCCCCGAGGCCGATGTTAATTGTTGTGTCAGCTCGCCCTAGTGTGTCTATAGGGGCTCCGTTAGCTGCTGTGAGCTTAACGTTGGACTTAAGAATTTTCAAGCCCAATTTTTTTGTGACATTGTGGGGCAGAATGTTCACTTCTGCTCCCGTGTCAATGAGAAATTCAGTGCCATTTAGTTTGCACTTGAAAAAAAGCCTTTTATACTCAGTAGACTGCCGGCGTATAGGCTCAGATACGCTGGCAGTTATTCGTTTTCCGAACTCTCTGTGTCGGAGGTTGGAATGGTACTTTCTTGTACCGACTGCTGAGTATTTTTGGTAGAAACCCGGGTTTTAGGCTGGCTTATAGTCGCAGCCTTTCTGCTAGTTTTGGAAGCAGTGTTCGTCTTCCAAGTGCAGTGTTCTGGGTCTGCACATTTGCGAGTTTCGTTACCGAAACGTGCGTGGTTTCGACAGACATAGGCCGTCGGTTTGTGAGGCTTACTCTCCACTGGTTGAGGTTTGAACTCAGCTTGTTTCGGGAGGGCCTTTTTGAAACCAGTATTTATGGGTTTCGGAGTAGATTCTACTCCTCGTATGTTCAGAGAAGTATTCTCTGCTCTGTACGCGTGTAGCGTATCAGCTAGGTCGAGCCGGGAGGTCGTGGTAGGCTGAGCTGCGACCATACCTCGTGCTTCGATGGGAAGAGTCTCGATCCACTTTTGAGTGATTAGAGCTTCCGAAAAGTACCCAACAGCTTTCGAGTACATCTCGTGGTACTTGGTGCTGGGTTTTTTGGCGAGAGATGCGGGGTCCTCGAGTGCGAGGAGCCTGTCCTGTAAGGACAACCCATATTCTCGTTGGAGGCGCTGTTTGGCCTCTTCGTAGGGTGCGTGGGGTGCCGTGAGGTAAGCTGAGTCGATAGCTTCCCTCATTTCTTCTGGTACCCACTTGTATATAGCTGAGAAGCATTCGTTTTGCGTTCTCATGTGTTTTCTCACGCAGTATTGATCGAACTCGGCGAGTGCACGATCAATATTCTTCTTTTGGAAGACTGGTTTTTGATAATCTCCCATCTCCTCTAAAAGTGCTTGAAAACCACCTTGTGTAGAGGGATGTTGCGTGAGATGTGGGGCGTAGAGGCCCGGCGGGGGTCGCACGCCCGCAGTGGTTCCCTGAAATCCACTAGCTTCATAAGAGGGAACGAAATGCTCCGTGTTGAGCCTGTTCAAAGGCGGGGTCACCATTTGTAGTGGATTTATATAGGTTTGACTTGGCGTAGGTAGACCAAGTCGGACATTTATATCCCGGTTATGCGGGTTGGTCTCCAGGCCACCCCCGCGAGGAATGCGGGCGGAGCCGCCAAGGTCAACTGGTTTCGCGGACTGAAAGGGGGAATAGTCCGTGTCGCAGCCGCGTGGAGCGCTAGGCTCGTGTACCAAGTGCTGGGTTCGATCAGTTTTGTACTGAGCCGTTTTGTAATATTCCGGCCTTAGATTTGTATCTGAAAGGGGAATATGTTGGGCTTGGTTGAGGTACTGAAAAGTATCCTTCGTTTTTTGTGCATTTGGAGTGTATTTGACACTCGGATCGGCCGAGTAAGCTTGCGTCGAATATCGTGGGTATTCGGACAGCTTGGTCGAATCGTAATGATCGGCTTCAGAGCGAGTCTGAAAAGTTTCCTCGATCTTTTGTATAGGCGAGGCTTGTTCGAAAGTTTCTCGAACGAATACGTCGGGCGAGAAGGCGATTCGGACGTGAGGGCCGTGCCTTTCGCTGTCGCTGGGTTCAGCGGGCTCGCCGTGTGGCCGGTAGGGCGCACTGCGTGGACTACTCGGCCCAGCTTCGCCGTCGCCCTCCTCCCCCTGCAAGGGAAAGTAGGAAGGCCGGCGTTCCATCGAATTGATCGAGTTTTTAGCTCGTTTCGATGCCTCTATGTGTGAATAATAGAGGGTTTTGGAGGTGGACTCGCTTGCCAGAACGTCTTTCCAATGTTCAGATGGCAGGGTCCTACCTCGTAGCTTTGAAAAAAGCTTCCTTAGACGGTAAATTAGAGCGGAGGAGCTGAGTAATTTACCGGCGTGCCCACAACGGTCGACTACGAGCTTAAGGCTATGTAATCCGGGTGACACGGCTCGGAACGTCCCTCGGGCGTGCGAGCTAAAGAGGATATCGATAGCTGCACCGGGTGGCGTCCTAACAGATGAACTACGTTGGGCAATGAGCAGGATGAATAATCACTGGACTCGTAGATGCCAATGCGAGATCTGCGTGGAGAGGAGGACTGGCTTGTAGAAAGCAGTAAAAAACTCGTTCTTGAGATGACTTCGTGTAGCAGAAGGTTCGTCAGCTTGGTGCGTGTAGAAATCTTCGTACTTCAGAGTGTGTCGTCGTCGAGAGCGGAGAGTGGAATGAATTTCGGAGGGCTCCTAGCGGGGTATTTATAGGGAGGTGGCCGCCTCCTGCCGCCTCCTGGTTGGTCCGCTTAATTTCATTAATTCTACTGTGCAATCTCATTGGTTCGCACAGTGTTTTCCCAGTATCTGTGCATATGATAGCTGAGTTGGTCTTCCGAGTTGGTTTCCCTGCGTCCGTTGCTTTGACGGGGTCCCCGGGGTGGCTGAACGACCTTGAGTTTTCCTGTTTGAGGTTTCTCATTCAAGGCGACTTGTTTCGAACTTTTTGTCGCATCTATCTCGCCCAGTAAATGTTTGGGGAGGTCGCCTTGCGTGTTAATCTTTAATATTTCACTTTCGGGAGAGAATTTAGTATTTTCTCTCTGGTGAAATATTTTGTTTGACGGAGTTGTAACTCGACGTCTTATAAATATTTTTGTGGTGTGCCTACCTCTTTTTGGTAGCCCTGTAAAGGGCTGTTGACAAGAGGGGGTGGATTTCACCACAGGGATTGACTACTTGATGTTATGTAATTTTGAGATGCGAGCTTGCGAGCATCCAGACCCACCAAACTATACACATCATTCTGACCTACACGTCCAACTAATCTGAATTTTTACCAAAGGATTGACTACTTGATGTAATGTATTTTTTAGATGCTAGCTGGTGAGCATCCAGACCACTAAACTATACACAGCATTCTGATCTATTTTACCACAGTGGACGTAGACTTAATGATTGGGGAACAGTTCTTAGAAAAAAAATATAATATATATCAAGCGGTAGTGAATTAACGGAAACGAATAAAAGGGGTGGTAGTGAATTAACGGAAAAGATCCGCGTAGGAATCCGTGCTATTTGAGGACCAACTTGAGACAGTTTCTTATCACAGCTCAGTGAATGTGAGGAACTGTAGGTTCACAATGATAGAGATATTTTTGCTTGAATATTCGATGTAGGGGTAAAACATCAAAGGCTAACAATCGATTTTGACATCGATTTCATTGATTAATTGGTCCTATAAAATCGATTATTATTATTAAAAAAAAAAAAAAAAAAAAAAAAAAAGGTTTGAAAAATCAATAAAATTAAATATATACCTTCCTATGTGCAGTAATATGGGATTATATGCCTATGAAATGGCCTATAATCATGGGATCATTGAATTCTTCAATCAATAGCAATTCATCAATTCAAGCAATAGCATTATATAGGTACCTATTTCAATAATTAAGAAGTAGTAACATAAAGTTAAAAAAAAATGTTGTGGGACACTGCAGGAAAAGTAAGTTGGCCAAAAATTTACCCTACACATTTCTCTCCTGAGTGAGAATGATGACGTTGGATAGTACAACACTCCCGTTAGTTGCAATAGTGTCCTATGAGTTTGTTTTCAAGGTCCCGGACAAGTAGCCACGTCTATTTTTTTAGCATTTTCCCCCGTAATCAGTAATTTTACTCACAACGTAATATACCCACGAAAAACCACATGGATTCCTACCTACTGCTCAGCAGGTACTGAAGGTTGAGCTCTCTCAGCCTCCACCCCTCCTCTTCACACTTGAAACAACCAATAAAGTTGGAAAAAGTACAGTGGAGTAGCAGCAATGCTTAGCATCGAGCTGTCCCGATCCTCTTCTTTACTGGTCAAGGCATGCCTGCCAGAACGCTAAGCTACAGGCGCGGATCCAAGGGGGGGGTCACGGGGGTCATGACCCCCCCCCCCCCCCAGAATCAGCCTGCATTTCAAAAAGCAGAGCTGAACGACAACAAATTGTTGACAAACCCAATTGTGGTGAAAACCACCCCCTCTTGTCAACAGCCCTTTTCAGGGCTACCAAAAAGAGGTAGACACGACACACAAATATTTATAAGACGTCGAGTTATAACTCCGTCAAACAAAATATTTCACCAGAGAGAAAATACGAAATTCTCTCTCAAAAGTGAAATATTAACTAATAACATACAAGGCGACCTCCCTAAACACTTACTGGGCGAGAGAGACGCGACAAGTATCTCGAACCAAGTCGCCTTGAATAAGAAAACTCAAACAGACAAGCAAACGTCCTCTAAAACTAACAAGGACAATTCTAACAAGCCTACTCGCCAATCAGAAACACTGATTACACGAGAGACAATAGGCGAACCAACCAGGAGGCGGCAAGCAACCACCTCTGGTCCAGCAGCCACCCCGGGGACCCCGTCTGAACAACGGACGCAGGGAAACCACCCGAGGACCCCGTCTAAACGACGGACGCAGGGAAGACACCTCAAGTCGTCGTCTCCGCAACGGACGCTCGTAAGCCACCTCTGGGGACCCCGTCGCAGCGACGGACGTGGGGAAACCACCCCGGAGGACCAACTCAGCTATCATACTCGCAGATACTGAGAAAACAATGTGCGAGCCAATGAGATTACACAGTTGAATTAACGAAATTAAGCGGACCAATCAGGAGGCGGCAGGAGGCGGCCACCTCCCTATAATTACCCCGCCGCGGAGCCCTCCGAAATTCATTCCACTCTCCGCTCTCGACGACTACACTCTGAAGTACGAAGATTTCTACACGCTCTACGCTGACGATCCTTCTGCTCCCGAGTTCATCTCAGAACGGCTTCCTACTGCTTTCTACAAGGCATACCTTCTCTCCACACAGATCTCGCATTGGCATCTACGAGTCCAGTGATTATTCATCCTGCTCATTGCCCAACGTAGTTCTTCTGTCAGGACGCCACCCGGTACATCTATTGATATTCTCATTAGATCGTACGCCCGCTGGGACGTTCCGAGACATGTCGCCCGGGTTTCGTAGCACTAGGCTCGTCACCGACCGCTGTGGGCACGCCGATAAATTACTCAGCTCATACCGCTCTAATTTATCGTCCAAGGAAGTCTTTTTCAAGACTACAAGGTAGGACCCTGACATCCGAGCAAAGGAAAGAAGCTCTGTCAAGCGAGTCCACCTTCCAAACCCTCTATTTCTATACATAGAGGTATCGAAAACGAGTTAATAAACTCGGATATTTTCGATGGAGCGCCGCCCGTCCTATTTCCTCATGCAAGGGGAGGCGGAACACGGCGCGGCCGGGCCTCTTAGCCCACGCAGCGCTCCCTACCCGCTGCTCGACTCGTCCGCTGTTCCTAGCGACGGCCCAAGGCTCGATCCTCGCGAAGAGATCGCCTTCTCACCTAACGTATTCATGAAGGAAACGTTAGATCAAGCCTCACACACACAAAAGTTCGAGGATACCTTTCAGACCCGCTCTGAAGTCAATCATCATGATTCGACAAAGATTTCCGAATATCCACGATATTCTACACAAGGCTACCCGGCCGATCCGAGTGTCAAATACACTCCAAATGTGCTAAAAACAAAGGATACTTTTCAGTACCTCAACCAAGCCCAACATATTCCTCCTACAGATATAAATCTTAGGCCGGAATATTACATAACGGCTCAGCACCAAACCGATCGAACCCAGCACCCACTATGCGAGCCCAGTGCTCCACGCGGCTGCGACACGAACTACCCCTCAGTTCCTCCCGCCAAGCAAGCTGACCTTGGCGATTTCGCTCACATTCCTTACAGGAATACCTCAGGGACTAACCCGCATAACCAGAATATAAATGTCCCACTTGGTCTACCTACACCAAGTAAAACATATTTAAATCCACTACACCAATAAAAAAATAAAAAATAAAAAAAATCAAACGACCAAAACGAACCCAATTTTTGTAAAATCAAAAACCAGAAACAAACCAAACGACCAAAGTTAACTTACCACATTGCTAACTAAAAACATTGGAAACAAAATATAACAATAATAACGACTAATCTTTTATAGAATACTGAATTTTTTTATGTATTTGGTTTGTAGCAACACTTGTGATTTGTTTACATTTGTAAAAGTTCCAACTGGGACGATAATTTATAACACAAAATCTAATTTTCTATTTTGTTTCGCAAATCTGTTGATTATCGCATCGATGTCTAATTCGATATCGCGATGAACGTGTAACAATGCAAGCCCAGTGAGTCTGTCTTCTGCCATAGTTGATCTCAGCCAAGTTTTGAGACGACGGAGAGTTGAAAAACTCCTTTCTGCAGTGGCTGCGGCCACAGGAAGCGTATTTAAAATACCAAGTAGTTTCCAAATGGATGGATAAATTTCTTCATCACACGCAGCACTAACGAGAGGAAGCGAATCGGGGAGTTCACCGCCGTTTTCAACAATTCGATTCCATTTGGCTACCCACAATTTGAATTCTGCCAGGACTCCCGAAACAGAAGTTTGCAGAAGCTTCTGGTACGTTTCTGCTGCATGACGAACGTCTTCAATGTCCTCCACTGTGTATGAAGTCCGAGGCAGAAACACTCTCAACCGAAAAAGGTTCATCACGTCTGCGGAGAGTCTTTTGTTGAGGTCTGTCACAACGTTGTCCAATAGAGGAATGAAAACCCCTCTCCCGAAATACTCCTCCGGGGTTTGATTTTGTTGATGATTATCTCGATGTTTTTGGCGAGAAACAACACGAGGTATTTTCATCTCCACATCCAACTGTTTAGCAAGATTTTCAGTTTCAGCATACAGCTGTTGAAAAACGGAATCAGCATCAGCTTCGCTTCTTTTCGTCTCAAGAACAGTCAAAGTATCTGCTATCAAATCGGTTGCATGAAATTTTGAAACATTATTATTATTTTGGTTTGACGGGGGGTGCACATGCGCCTATGCTCCTATCATTAGCCGCCCCTGTCTGGGGGCCTTCTGCCATTTGTTGCAGTGCCATTTGTTGTCGTTTATGGGCGCTGTGGGGTCATCATGGAAGAGAGTAGCCTAACCGATCTGTTCAACCTAATTTATGCTGTTCTCAGTACAGAAGGAGTTACGACAGGTCACGCTTATGCTAAAGATGTTAAGAGCCCACCTCCTTGCTCATCGAGCTCTGGCCTCGTTATACTGAAGACTATTCAGTTTTCGCATTTATTTTGATCTGAAATAGAACAAGTGCTGTATGGCAGGTGGTGGTTGTGGGATCAATTAGATATTGTGAATCGATTAAGAATTCAGCATATAATTAAAAACGTGAATGTAAAAGGAAATTCTAACTCAGAAGTTCAACTCCCGTACTCGTTTACTTTCCTGCCAAATTCAGTAAAAACGATCCTGAATTCACTGAGATCAACAATCGATTGTTGTGGTTTCAATGTTTTGATTTGCAAACTCTGAAGTTAGCTACGCTGCCATAAAAGGCGCCACTTTGTTTGAAAACACATTAGGACACTTTTTTAGAAGAAAATTGAAAATAAATACATTTATCAGCTAAATCCTAATTAATAAATATTAAAAAATATTTTTTACATAAACAATGAATTTTATAAATAATTAAAATTAGTTTTTAAGTAGACAAATTGGACGAGTTTAGGCATAAGGTTATTCTGGCTTTGTCAGTCTGTAAGAAAATTCGGTTTGTATTGTTCGTTTGGTTACTTTGTTATTTTTTATATTGTTCTACCCTGTGACCCCCTCCGGAAAAAATTGCTGGATCCGCCCCTGGCTAAGCATCTATGATCTCATTACTGATTCAATTAGCTAGTCTTGGAAGATGCTTCTTAGATCAACCTGTATGATATGATACAGCAGTGACTTTGGATTTATGGTGCTTCGTCATCCAGCGGTTGGGAAGTCAAAAAGGCGAGTAGTCACATGGGTGTGTGGGAGTCACATGCCAAGTGGCCAGGGCAAGAACCAAGATATCATTGCCATGAAACCCAATTGCTCTGCCATACCTGATGTTCAGGTTGCCAGTGGCAGGGTCGCTAGAGTTGACCATCAGCAGAAGTGCTTCATGGTATCACCACCCCCATCATTAGGGGCTCTTACCTATACTGGTGGTAATTTTATAGAAGCACCTTTCATCCCTACCTCCCTCCTCCTCTTCCTTCTACTTCCTTGATCACAAGAACCGCCATCAGGGGAACCTGGGCGTCCTCCCCACTTTTTCAAAATTTAGTTTGTTCGTTTTCTTTTAATGGTGTGCCTCCTCTCCACCTTTGAGGGATGTTTTATATGCTGGGGTAAATATGAACATGAGGAGAAATTGTGAACAGCCTAGTGTGCAGCACAAACATGAAAATATTCAAGTTACTCACTGATTCAATTAGCTAGTCTTAGAGGATGCTTCTTAGATCAACCTGGCTGAGTTGAACCTGTATGATGTGGTACAGCAGTGACTTTGCATTCATGATGCTTCGTCATCCAGCGGTTGAGATGTCAAAAAGGAGAGACTATATCGCATGCTATGTGGCCAGGGCAAGAAGCCAGATATCATTGCCATCAAGCCCAATTGGTCTGCCATATCCTGATGTTCAGGTTGACAGTGAGAAGACCTGGTGGGCTAAGTGTATAGATAGAAATTACCTGTGGCAAGCGATATCTGAGCTAAAGGAAATGGTGACTAATAACATTAAGGTCATGGTGCAGGATGAAGTGCAGGAAAAGTGCAATGGAGTTACTAGAGTTGGGCATCAACAGGAGTGCTTTGTGGTATCACCACCCCCATCATTAGGGGCTGTTACCTATACTGGTGGTAATTTTATAGAGACACGTCCTTTCATCCCTACCTCCCTCCTCCTCTTTCTTCAACTTCCTTGATCACAAGAACCACCATCAGGGAACCTGGGCGCCCTCCCCACTTTTTCAAAATTTAGTTTGTTCGTTTTCTTTTAATAGTGTGCCTCCTCTCCACCTTTGAGGGATGTTTTGTATGCTGGGGTGAATATGAACATAAGAGGAAATTGTGAACAGCCTGGTGTGCAGCACTTGTTTTTTCAATTATTAACATATTGTACTGTTATAAAAATAGTTTTAAAATTTACAATAAGTAGAAACAAAAACAATTTTTTAAAACATGCATTAACTTCAAAGGCACATACTTTTCTTTTCACTTCCTTAACCAAGTGTAAATAAGTTACATCAACAGGGCAGATATTTTGCTACGTTACGTTAGGATTTAGGCTCTCAAGTACGGTATTGTGCAATATTTTCAAGATATCAATTCTGTTTGCTTTCGAAACAGAATTTACAATTTCACCAAAACTGTAGACTTTGAAAATTCTCTGGCTAGCGCAATTTATAAAGCACGGGTAAAATAAAATTAATACCGGAGATTTGTTGTAATACACGGTGGTGTTTGAGGAAAGTGATTGATCGCAACTAAAGGGGCCATCGCTAAGGAATTCGAGACAGTGAGGATATAATAGAGCAAATGGAGCAATAGCGACTAACAGCCTTTGTAATACAAGTCGTAACAAAAACTCAACTTACAACACATCTGGTAGGTTACAAAACTAACGAAAACAAAAAATACCACGATGGGAAATGCAGGTAATGTTTGATAAAAAAATTGAAAGTAGTCTCACCAGTTCACGTCAAATGGATTTAATCCATTATTTCTGGTAAGTTACGAGACGAGATCGTTTGTATTTGTCATTGCTATAACAATCGAAATCGATTTCATTGATTTCACTTTTTCCCTTTCACCTATTTCAGCTATTTAATTATGATTAGGTAGGTATAATACGTTATATTAGGTATGATTCAACCTGCTCACCAACATTCGAATAAATAAGCACGTAAAATAATTTACAAATATGATAAACTGATAACCAGATTCTGATAATACAGTAGGTAACTTTAATTATCTAGCCACATGTTAAATATTTTGAACTGTTGATATTTCGCTGAATAATATAATAAAACTGTTTTAATACAATTAAAAAATTCACTAAAAATCGAACTGCCCAATCTGAGTAACTGAAACTGAGTCTTCAACGATGTCCCTTAGGGGTTATATTTACACTGAGATTCAAATTCAGGTGACGATGTTAGGCACTACGAGACGGAATTAGTCAATAGGACTGTGTGCTGCCCACCGCTTTCAACTTGTACGATTTTCCTATTTTCCAATTGCTTCCCTTTTACAAGAGTCGGCGTCCAGAGGTCCTCTTCGTCTCCTACCCCCAGCATGACGGAGCCCATTCCCCAGGAGAAGAGTGATCCTGGAATAAGTTCAACCATACACCAGTTAGATAGAGCAGGCAATACAAATTATAATTCGATAGAAGAGATTTGTTAATAACTGGCACCAGATCCATTTTGCTGATTAGACCAAAACGAAGACTAGTTTGGAAGTGAAAGTAGACAAAAATAATAATAATAAAATAAAGAAAATTCCTGATGTGTTGGCACCACCTGAAGGTGTCTCTCCCCACCTTAGACCCTTCTCCTATCCTGTTCCCTTTGACTGAATAGGGAGAATTTTCAATTTCTTCTCTGAAACTGTAAAGGAAAGGGTTACTGGTCTATCTTAAGAGGACAAAGTTTAACAATGGGACGATCCATAATATAGAGCTAGTACCGTTCCTTGGCATTTCTCAGCCAGAGTCCAGGATTTGGGTTCTTCAACAGATTCTTGCTTCTTGAACATCTGGTTGAGGAGCAGGTCAGTGGCATCATCCTGAATGGATTTAGTTTGGATTATGGCGGATTATTGTGAGGAGGAGTGATGAAAGGGGAAATGAATTGTTCATTTACAACTGTTTTATACGGTTTGTTGTTGAAAACTGCGAGGAACAGTACATAAATCTACACAACGTTATTAGACAAGAACGCGTACCTGCTATCCTGGGGAGGAAAGTAGCACCGCATAATACGAATACTGATGGCTCTACCAGTTTGGCTAGAAAGAATAGCGATTAAAACCCAGTAAAAGTTTTCAACCAGAGCAACCTGGGTTTCTAAGGAGGCAACTCAGCACTTAGCCAGCTATTTACAGAAATGGAATAGAGTGTTCACATCAAACGTTTACTGGGCTCTGGAAGACACGTGAAAACACAAAGAGCTTCTGGGACTGCAGAAACTCATCAAAGCGTGTATTTCCAAAGGAAATACAGTTCAGTGGCTCTCCGTTCTTCCCTTTGCATCAGATAACTTCGACCTCACAGCATGTCACTTCCAAGGGGCCCTCAACATGTGGTACGGTTATGAGCCAGGGGACGTTCCAGCTGTAAGTGATGGTTGTGATGAGCCCATGAGCCTGGCGCACTCCTTAAACTGTAAAAAGAGTGATTTCGTCAAGCATGGGCACAATGATGTTAGGGATGCATGTTCCTCACTCTTCGATATGGCTAGGGGAGGGGTCTCAATCAAACCCTTCCCACAAGAGGCAACAGACACATCACCACCATCGGTTGCAGACAATGAGGTCCAGGGTGTATGCAAAAGCGGAAAAAAGGTGTTCTTTGACGATAACATAATCAATGCCAACGACCCCTCTTACTGTGCTAAAACAGGACCACGATTTCCCAAATGTAGATCGGAAAAAGCATAGGAAACACGACCTGGCAGCTAAAGAAGTGAATGGATCCTTTACACTCCTCATTGTCTCTTGCAATGGAGTTTGGCATGCTCGCAGAAATTTGGCAAACACCTAGGCAACAAAATGGAACTGACCTCTTTCACTAACACTAGTAGACACTACCAAAACTACAATTTGTGGTTAAACACAGTTAACTGCAACACGCAAAAACTTTAGGAGTATAGGATTGGATGACAGTGCCTCTTTTCCACGTTTTAGATTGAAACAAGGAGATAACTACAAAGGAAGAAATATGGAAAATGTATAACTCTCAACTACAGTATCCATCAATTGGACTAAAATAAAGTGTTTATTCATTTTAACAATCACACACACACACAGATTTGTTTTACATAGATGTAGGAACTTACCATCATCGGTGAGTGCAAATGATGTGAAGCTACCGCATGAGATGTCAATGACTTTTTTCCCTGGACCCACTTCAACTTTGGTGGGTTTTGTTGCATCGTCACATTCTTTTCCTAGACCCAACCTTCCATACTCCTTCCTTCCAAGAACGAAGACTTGACCTAAAAATAAATAAAAATGATGTCTTCGATTTTTCAACCAGTTTGATTTCCAAAATTTAAGCCATATCTCAACCGGAAAGGTTAACGGGACTGTACATGGCGTCATAAGTAACTGGAGGTTTGTTAGGACAGACCATTCTGAACGCAGTTCTCAGGACGGTGTTCTGGACAGAACGTGAGGAGATCCATTTCAAATCCCGTTCGGAACGTGTGACATTCCGAACGCGCTTCAATGATTCAGAATGATGAGAGACCTTCATTAAACCAGCCATTCATAGTACCAGAATATACAAACCGAAAACAGGATAAAATATGCACGGGAAATCGAAGATAAATTCAAATATGGTGGGGCTTATGGAATCTGTGCGCATGTCCTGAACCAACCATTCTGAAGAAAATTCAGAACCGGTAGAACGGGTTTGGAACGTCTCGGGATTGTCTGTCGGAACAGCGAACCACACGTTCAGAACGCGTTCTGTGACTGTCTGACCGGCCAAAAAGGGGCGTGGCCTAGGTAGACCGGTTCAGGATGGTCTGTCCAAACGAACCTTGGGTAAGCTAGCAGTGGCGAGAAAACTAAAGAATGAAGATACATATTATATAGCATGAAAAAAGTATGATGGAAAAATTGGATGAATAAAACATCAATTGTAAAATTGCTGTTTATAACTGATAGCCAAACTTACACCTGAGAGCTACATCAGTTAACAGTCTCCTACAAAGACTGTTCTATTACTGTGTTATACTATCCAAAGTTGCTCAAGTTTATGAATTTTTTCTTAATTTCACAATCCTAATCAACCAAACCGACATTATTTATAAAATTATGACATTTCAACATTTATAACGTGAAATATATGATTAATCGATTAGTTAAATCGAATGGGTGTTTGAAAGGCAAGTTCTAGGACTGTGTTTCTTAAACCAGAAGTGGTTCATGAGGCTTTTTCGAAAACACTCCCTTTGAGTGGGAAAAAAACGCACGGTGAGTGGGAAAAAACGAGTGGGTATGTTCGTACCCACCTTTCTCCGATTTGTTTCTAGACAGCTGTGGTATCATACAATCGATAAAGAAAACATTACTGCATATTTGGAATCTTTTGACTAATGACTACCCGAAGAATGGTCCGCAATCCATTCAGTAGAGAAGCGATCGCAGAACCCACCTGATGATGCGACAGGTCTGAAAACGACAGGAACTGCAAGGATGACTTTATTGTTTCAAGAAGAGTTCTGGTACAAAAGTGCTTTGCCGTAACACAAAGAGACCCACAATTTTGAGACATTGCGCTGAGGCTTTTCACTCTGTTCTCTACTTCCAATTTGTGCTAGCGGTTATGGTGTGTTGCCTTATCCTTAAGGCCCTTTTACACGAGCGATTTTTTCTGGCAATAATTGCAGAAAAAAGTATTGCACAACTATTTCAAAAAAGTTGGACAACTATTCTCTCCTCGAAAAAGTTGCCGAAGATTGCAGGCAATTAATTGACGGGAGTTGTACAACATTTTAGGCCCACGAGCCCTCTCGGCAAATGTTGCATCGTGTTGAAATGAAGTCCAAGGGGTTTGGAAAATTATTGCACTATTGCGGCAATTTTTCGGCCTAGGGTCGGGAGAGGGAACGAAACAGCCAATCACATTGAGAGTTTATTTGTGCAGCATGGCCTTATGAGCAAATATTGACGTGAAACTGCACTGATGGGGTGCAGCATTGCCTCATGAGAGAATTTTAACGTAGGAAAGATAGTTTATTTGTGCAGCATGGCCTTATGAGCAAATATTGACGTGAAACTGCACTGATGGGGTGCAGCATGGCCTTATGAGCGAATACTGACGTGAAACTGCACTGGTGGGGTTCAGCATTGCCTCATGAGAGAATTTTAACGTAGGAAAGATAGGAGTTTATATGTGCAGCATGGCCTTATGAGCAAATATTGACGTGAAACTGCACTGGTGGGGTGCAGCATTGCCCCATGAGAGAATTTTAACGTAGCAAAGATAGGAGTTTATTTGTGCAGCATGGCCTTATGAGCAAATATTGACGTGAAAGAATTTCAGAGGTGAGAGCCAACCCACATTCTCTCTGGCTTAGAAACTGGCGCTGCCAAATTCCCCTCTTTTTCCTTTGGTTGGCAGCAGCAGTTACGACCACCTCTTCACCGTCCATGGCACAAACTGTTGTCGCCCGTGTAAACGAAACAATTGAGCAATTTCTATTGCTCAACTTTATTGGTGCAACACAGTGCAATTAATTCCTTGCAACATCTTGACGCAACACAATTTTATTGCTTTGTGTTGCGTACAACTTTTCTAGTGCAATTTTTTTGGAGTTGCGCAACTTTTGTTGCTCGTGTAATCGGCCCTTTATGTAGGTGGGGTTGGTTGAGGGTGAGATATCTCAGGCGTCTCTTAGTATGTAGTTTATTGTAGTTTTGCTGATCGCTTTCGCCATGTATGGCCTCATCAGAGCATAATTTGAAAGAGGTGGCAAAGTATTTATAAATGGGGGGAGTCCTCCTTGTTCATCTTGTCAATGTAGTCTAGCTGATTGACCATAACCATTATGAATTACTGCATCGTGGGAAGCAGGGACGAAGGGTACATCAACCCCGTGCCACACCATCTTCAACTATCAGCTGGTCTACATGGGTCATAGCAAGATGAACGAGGAGGACTCCCCCCATTTATAAGAAATACTTAGCAAGTGTAGTGTGTTATGCTGGACAATCAACAGCATAGACCAAACTTGTAGTTGGTGTCTTGTGTACCCTGTTCCCAACTCTTATGTTACGTTAAGCCAAAGACAAGATAAGGCATTCCCCTCCTCCTTCCATATTTTACTGACCCACTTAAATTAGCCGAAATCATCATCATCGGAAAGGGAGTCCATCAAGTGTCAGTGAACCAGTATCAGTGACGTCACCCACCAAGGAGTGATACCTTATCTTGTCTTTGGCTTCTTCTAACTCCTTCCCTTCCTCCATGACTAGTGGCCGGCACGGAGGTGGCTGCATGGAGGTAACACAAGCCACCTCTTTCAAATTATGCTCTGATGAGGCCATACAAGGCGAAAGCGCTCAGAAAACCACAATAAACTACATACTAAGAGACGCCTGAGATATCTCACCCTCAACCAACCTAACCTACATTTATGCTACCAATGATTTTGATCTATTTTCGCTCAAGGAGCTGGTAAACCTACGAAAGGCAGTTGCAACAAGTGTTACCACCACATCGAAACAGTGGCTAGAAACATGCAAGCGAAGCCATCACAATAAAAAGTTGTCGAAAATTTCAAATATACATTGAAACCATATTCACACCACTTGAGAGACTCATGAAACAAAGCAAAACACCTACAGACGAACACATTGACGACCACATAGCCAAACGCCTAGGAACTCGCAATTTATAAAGGAGCCTCTATATTTCGTAAATTTTCATTAGAAGCTGATTCCTATACAGGGTGATTCCCTCGTAGATGCAAAAAAAAAAAAAAAAACTTGGGTGAAACTACATCGAAAATGGAGTAAAATGTGGCCAACTGCATATTTTAATCTCAATCCGTTCTCGAGATATGATTTTTTAAAGGTTTTTTCAGGAAAACCGTGTTTTTTTCGATTTAAACTCAAATTTCTCCACTTTGCTTCATTCAGTTTTAACTTTTGGCCACATTTTCGGAATCAGCATTAAATTCACTATAAGAATTGTGTACTTGGGTTCTTAAAAAGTACCATCCAAAATCCCTCACTACAGCTCAAACATCGACGATTTAGAACAAAGAATATTTCTGAAAATCTTTAAAACTTTACTACTCTTCCAAAACGAATCCTGGAAACTGGCAAATCTCATGAAAACTGCTTCGCCTAATACTCTTTTCAACGGTATAATCAAGTTTACTTTTATTTAGTTATTTAGTGGAGAAAATTATGTTTTAATGTTGAAAAATGTGGGTTTTTCAATGAAATTGTTGGTTTTCTCGAAAGTTGACCCTCCATGAACCAACGAGTATGGGGTCGTTTCTATGTATTTTTTCACGCTGTATCGAATGGTAACATTAGTAGATCTCTCCAACTCCGTTATAACCGAGTTTTACACTTAAAATCGCAAATGTTTAGTTTGTTTGTTACGATTAAATGTATGTGTGTTATGGGGTAAAACTAGTTAATTAAAGTGTAAAACTCGATTATAACGTAGTTGAGAGATCTGCAAGAGTTTCCATTCGATCCAGCGAGAAAAAGCACATAGAAACCGACCCCATACTCGGTTCATGGAGGGTCATCTTTCGAGAAAACCAACATTTTTTAACATTAAAACATTATTTTCTCCCCTAAATAACAAAATAAAAGTAAAATTTAAAATACCGTTGAAAAGCATATTAGATGTAGCAGTTTTCATGAGATTTGCCAGTTTCCAGGATTCTTTTTAAAAGAGTAGTAAAGTTTTAAAGATTTTCAGAAATATTATTTTTTCAAAATCGTCAATGTTTGAGCTGATGTGAGGGTCTTCGGTTGGTATTTTTTAGAACCCAAGTACACTATTCTTACAGGAAATTTAATGCTGATACAGAAAATGAGGTTGAAAGTTAGAATTAAATAAGGCAAAGTGGAGAAATCCGAGTTTAAAATGAAAAAACATGGTATTCCTGAAAAAACCTTTAAAAAATCATATCTCGAGTACAGATTGAGATAAAAATATGCGGTTGGCGGTATTTTACTCCATTTTTTGTGTAATTTCACCCAATTTTTTTTTTTTGCATCTGCGAGGGAATCACCCTGTATTGATTTTATCACAACCATATTTCATAGATACAGAGTATAATATTAAAAATACATGTAATGTAAACCCTAAAATCTTTTTTTTTTTTTTCAAGTTTTATTTTCATTAGATAATAATAATCATAGTTGATAATATAGACATAAGATAGGATAAATCTTAAACTTAACTTAAAACTTACTTCCAACACCTTTCACTTCTTCCCTTCCCCTCCGCTATACCACCAACCACCTCCCTTTCCCCTTCACTGGGGAACGAGTCTCTATATAAAGAGACAGACAGACTGACTGACTCCAGTACTGCTTCGATGGCTTGATGATGATGCCCTTACATCAAAAGCGTTCACCCCTTGTACTCAACTTGCTAGCGACGATGGAATCCTCCGAAACGTATGTAAATGATGACCTTTCGAATTTATTAAGGTTATTCGAGTTAGATCACTTAAATTTTCTCTCGTTCGATTGCTGGGGGTTTTGATAGTCGATCAACATACAGCATACAGCACTTTGACTTTAGCACTTTTGAATTGAAGGTGGTTCGCTTTCTGTGTTTCATTTTGAATTTTTGAGCCATGGAAGGCCAGTGCAAATGTGTGGATTGTGTATAGTCAATAAAATAATTCGATTCGCGACCGTACAAGACCTTATTTATTTGTAAATTTGTAGAAAATTTGTATATTTCATTTTTTTCATGGGAAATGAACATTTTTTTTCTTCATTTCTTTACAAAGAAAAGTGCCTTTACAGTGAAAAGTCTTGACCGTCTGATGTTCAGATAAGCTCTCGTTAACTCCTCCTGATTAGGAATGAGGCAGGGAGTGCATTAGGCATTTTTGTAACGATTCTATACAAAATATCATAGCAGATACCAAATATCATATCATAAAGAACGACTGTTGGTTATAATAACCTAACAGGTTTCATAAAGGAATGTTCTGAGTATACACCAAGGGAGCTACGCCACTATGGGCCCGTTTATCAAAAACAGCGATAATTTCCAGACAAACTTCCGGCAGTTACCTAGAGGTTACTGCAACCTATAGAACGAACTTGGTAGGGCGTTTATCAGTCAACTTTATGCCCTCAAGTAGCTAACTACAGATAGCTAACTGCTTAGATAACTTTGTGTGTGGGGAAAAAGGGGTACCACTACTACAACAATGATTTTCCCACAAAACAGCCTTACAACACCGGTATTTTTAGTTCTTCATGATGTCCATGGGTAAAAAGTAGATAGATATAGCACAACAGAACAAAAACAACAACACTCCTACCCTTTCGGTCTCATTTCTGATGTCAAGGGATCTCTATTGTAATTTTTGCCACATTATGGTATATTAGGTAGGAACTAGAACTACTCACCAAGACCATAGAATCTAAGGAGAAGTTTTTGAATCCGCGTTATGGAGTAGTTTTTTCTATCATGCGGAATTCTAATTTCCCTTCAATCAACTCCAGCACAAACATCGTCGTTTCTTTCTATATTCGGAAATGGGTGTGAAAATCGACATCATCGAGTAAATCGAAATAATCCGGACGTGGACGAACCATAAAAGCTCTTCTTTTGTATTCTAGCAATTGAACGATTTCCTCATCCGAAAAATCGGAATCAATCAAGTCAACACTTGTACATTAGGACTTTATGTAATATAACTTATATTATTTATAATATATATTATATTATTATTACTAATACTACACGTTATAACCTCTCTACAAAACGATATCCATGAGATAATTCGCTAAATGAAGGAGATGAGCCTCAGGGAAGGATACCAAGCAGATAGCGGTATCTTGCAGGTAAATGTGAGTTGATAAACAGCCACTAAAGGAAGCTATGTTGACCCTCCACCACTAAACAAACTGCCATCTTGGAGTCCCCTCGCAGATCAGTGGGAAAACAATAACGATGATAAATGAATTGAACTAATAATATCCAATGTGTGTTATTATACCAGGTATGTGTGACAGTTCCCGTCAATTCCAAGAGAATGCGCGTCCATCCGTCACTCTCGTGCCGGTTGAACATGTCATTCTCGACTTCTTGGAATGTTGTGTTTGGCGATAGATGAGGATCGGGAAACCGGAAAATCAATCTTCTCCGAACATAGCACATACGCTATTAGTACGAGTAGTACCTTTTATGGTACTGTCACACTACCCTCTCTCTATGTAGCGCAGATTTAGGCCCCATTGCACCTCTTGGGCCAAAATAAGTCCGTGACATATGTCATAAAAGCATTTTCTGTTGTTCCTGAGTGTTTGAGGTTACAGATATAGAAATTCATAGTCCTTGAACATACGAAGTTACAAAATATGATCACTACCATGCATTCTTAAGATTCAAAGAAAGGATATTACTAACCCTCATTATCCAAGCAAAGTGTATGATGCTCTCCTCCAGATATTTTAGACCAATCATGCCCAGAAAAGCTACTAGCTATGACTGGATGAAAATTCAGATTGTCTTCAACACCTGCAAATTTTAAAGGAACAAAAACAAGATTAAGTTTCACGTTATTTTTATACTTGATATTTTGATCTATTTTACATAAAAACTACTACAACAAGAAGTTGAGAGGTGGAAAACAGCATGAAAGATCATAAAGTCATGTTTATCACATCTGATTATGAAATACAACGATTCATTTGTAGAGAGGCCTTCCAGCGTTACAAGATTTCTTCTGGAGTTCAGCTTTACAATATTTCAAATACATCATACATACCAGTGTTGAGAACACCAGAGATTGTAATATACAATTTTTTAGGCACTGTGTAACATAAAACGTGCTTACTGTGTATTTTTATACAATATATTTTGGAATAATACATAAATATGCACAAAAATTGCCCTGCACAGTACTGTGCCACGTGGGCTGCATCCCAATGTGTCTTACAGTCAAGGATGTCTAAGCAACAACGACCAGTAGAAGTTGGCCTGCTTTGGCAAATGGTGCAAACCATCTGATGCCAATGATCTATATCAACATGTATATTATGAATTCACGAGTTATGAATAGCAAGACACTAGGTCAATGGAAAATTCAATAAATCCTAATGCTTACCAAGCTGCTTGTAGTTATTCAAACCCCATACGTGAATATTTCCATTGGAATCTTTCGCAAGAGTATTGTACGATCCAGTCCATACATCTACAAATTTTCCTGTGTACTGTCTCTTTATTCGAATAGGAGCTGCAGTCAACAATTGGCCTGCAATCAAAAATAATACATAAATAAATCAATTCAATCAAATTTTAGTGATTTTTGTAGAAAATGCAGTTACTCCTCTACTGAGACTCATTGAATACCAACCCGGTCCCTGGCGACAGTCTCTGGTAGAGCTTCGCTCGGAGAGCCGGCCCAACTGTCCTTGTTCGCCACAACCAGCAGTGTAAATGTTACCATCTACACCCAGCAAAGCCAAATGGTGGCAACCGGACGCAATCTTGGTGAATTTCATTTCGGACTCCAGAAGAATTGGGACTTTTTCAATGTTAGTTTTCAATAAACCAAGTGCTCCGTGATTGTCCTAGAAAATAATAGTGATAGTAGATATTTTATAACAGTAATTTGTTACAAAACTAACAAACCAATAGCTACAATAAATTATAAAATTCCAACTCAATATAATATTAATGTATTTATGATAAATACCCTGAAAGTTCCAAACACGTAGATAGAGCCATTGTCTAGGAGTGCGGCAGTGTGCGAATCACCAGCTGAAATCTGCACCACTTTACCAGGGATTTCGACGGGTCCTGGGACAGCTTCAGATCCTTCTTCATTCGTGTCACGGCCCAATGCACCTTCATCATTACACCCAAAGGTGATTAACTGATGACATAAACAGACTGAATAATCATCAAAATCCATAATGGCAAAAGCATTGATATTCAAGATAAAGCAAAAGTAGCACAAAGCACAGCAAAGAGTAAAAAGAGGCACAAAACACACAATTCTTGAGTTTCTGATACTCTTGGAAATCTGAATAATGACGGGAGTTAGTCCATGCATGATAGGAGAGCCACTGGAGTAGGTAAAGGCCGTATCACACTAGCATTTTTTCCGCATTTTTTCTGCGTTTTAAACGCTGAAACTTGAAGAAGGCAAACTGCGTTTTTTCAAGGTCAGTAGTGAATGTTGAAGAGGAATAACTGCAAAAACAGCGCATTCTGGCGAAATGCGTTTTTATTAAATCTGTCAGGTTAGGGCTCCTAGGGGTTTTTCATTGAATTGTAACCTCCCCAAGGGTTATGTTTCTTGCGTCAAGGTAAAAATTAGAACGTGTTCTAATTTTCCCAAGTGAGTTTAAAAACGCTCTACCAGGATGCGCAATGGTCGAAAAAGCTGACCTTGGAAAAACGCACTTCTTCTTCTTCACGTTTCTGTGTTAAAAACGCAGAAAAAATGCGGAAAAAATGCTAGCGTGATACGGCCTTAAGTGAGGTATCCCCTCCCCTCTCATCATGCTCTAAATAAAGTCAGCATTGCGTTGCTCTTATAAAATGAAGTAATCGAGGTCTGCTGATCCCAATTTTTGTTGTAACTATTACAACCTGCTCCAGTTCCGTTAGTAAAACAGATCCACATTACCGATCCCATTTCACTTATAGATCCAAGTGGAGCTTATCTGCTTACCAGTCCTACACCCGCGCCTCCTCAAGTATCCTACTCATTTTCCTATTCTCTCAATTTCTCTCGTGAAAACCTTCCTTCCCGTCATCTGATGGTAGAAATAGGAGCGAGAAGAAATCTTCGGAGATGTGATGGTGAGCTCACATCCATCCAGAATTAAGAATAAGCAGAAATCCGTTCAGTCTACTTACAGTCTCGTGACAGTCAGAAGGGTGGAGTGAATCTTACTTGAGACTTGAGGTGGGGTGAACTGACCACAACCGAAAAAATAGGTATTTTGCCTCATTGCTGTAATCATCCATCAGAAGATGTTGTAGTCTTCTTGTACGCACCATGGTCGAGTGCAAGACCGCATTCAACTATTCTAAATTGAATCTGAATCTTATTTATAGAATCTAAATTTTCGTAGCGCTTGTGTAGAAACACAACAATAATACATTAATCAAAACTCAAAATGGACATGATTTTATATAGATGAAGCTAAGTTGGGTTAAAAATACCTAGGTGAACCGATTTTGCGATCTACTCTCACAAACTAACTACCTAATGATCCGTTTACATTTGTGATTTTTTTTTTTTTTTTTTTTTTTTTAACCCATAGGCTGATGATTTTCTGCTTAACTAATAAGTAAATAGATAGGTATTGGAGGATAGATAACACATTTACAAACATATGAAACACGCCAACCTGTCCTTACAAAATGGACAGATAACGTTAAAACTGCAAAGACGACATTGTTTTGAAGTGAAACTTGTTGGGTAATTATTTGGTCCTTTTCTCAACTGCCTATCCTAACCAGATAACATAACGTTTCTATACGAATATCGCGTGTAGGTAGGCATATTTGCGGTATAATTCGAGCCTCTAATTTATATTATGTTCCTGAGAGGCACACGGAAAAAATGGAGAGCGGCTGAAGATTTACTAGGGTTTGGAGAAGCATTGGCGTAATAGAAACAGGAACATTGTCTTGGCAGAAGCATATAATTTTTTTTTTTAACATGAAACCAAAACGCCGTTAGCCAGAAGATCATTAGTTGTTGTTGTCAAATCCTTAATTTGTTAAATATATTGTTTTACATGCCAGGCGTATTACAAATCATTTATGTACCATACAAAAAAGTAACGTACATAGCAATGTCTTGTCTATCCCATATGACTTATGAGCGTATTATTCAAACATCATCAATGCATAAGGAGTTTCCATGTCCGTGAAATGTTGGGAAGATAGGGAAAAATGTGGGAGGAAATAGGTCAGTTCGGAAAATGCAGTGATAATAGAAGACAGAACCAATGATGATGCAACGAATTCTGGATGGTTGTGAACAACCTGTCTGAATTCCATACTCCCTTCCACTACATCCAACTGCAGACGCATTGCCAGGTTGCCGCATTTCCAGATGGATATGAACCTTGAGTCACAAAGGGCACTCTTATTGGAAATGGGGTACCACTATATCTGTATCTTGAACAGCCTGGAACGGATCTGGTGGCTGTTACTAGTGCCCCTTGTAACAGAGTTACCTCCTGTGAGGTCCATCGAGGTCCCGTCAGGGCACCAGAGATAGCGCTGTCGGCGATCCATTGATGAAACAACGGGCGCCTCGGCCGTTCTCGATCATTTTTGGCGTTGGATGGGATTCCAGGTGACTGGAAAACCAATCTACTCCCGGAACATTGCACATTACGTTCCGGGAGTGGTACCTCTGATGGGTACTGTTACACTCTCCTATGTTGAGCGAGCGGGGTTTGGATTATGCACGGCTGACGCCTAGTAGTCCAATCCACTATTTTTTGGGGCGTTAATGTTTCAGAAGAAACATGGCCCAGGGTTCCAGAAGGAATTCCCATTATCACCCTTTGGTATATAAATAATTTCATTGGTCTTTGACTCTTTTAGTCCCCATTTATATTTTATATTTTCAATTTTATAATTTTTAGCCACCTGAGTATTGCTATTATGTCAATTACCAGGTTAGAACACAATTTAAGTCCCCATAGTTGGGCATATTAATTTAAGTCCCCATAGTTGGGCATATTAATTTAAAGTCCCCAATGTTGGGCAAATTAATTTATATATATATATTTTATTTTCCTAAGGTATAAGTCTCCATAGTTGAGCCTCCGTTTTGTCCCGATTGTTCAATGAATATACTTCTTATGAAGATTCATTGACAATCCATCCCTTTTTAATTTCTCTTTTTCCCATCCTCAAATCGCCAATGCAGCTATTTATGAATGAATGAGCATCAGTTCTCAGCTATTAACTATTCCACCCAGTTAACATACTTGATCTTCAATCAAGTATGTCTTTAAGGGGAGGAGTGTAACAGAGTTACCTCCTGTGAGGTCCATCGAGGTCCCGTCAGGGCACCAGAGATAGCGCTGTCGGCGATCCATTGATGAAACAACGGGCGCCTCGGCCGTTCTCGATCATTTTTGGAGTTGGGGGTTCCAGGAACCTAAATTCCTTAGACCCTATAGCACTAGAGGGTTTGTCTGTTCCCTTTTGCGTTGCAATATCAACCTTGAGTCTGTCCGTGATGATTCTGCCGAGCTGACCTGTCCCGACCTTACTACGTAATGCAGCCCAACTCTGCTACTACTCTCAACGAGATAATATAATAGAAAGGAATGAGTGAACTGCTTAAGACAACAATCCTACAGAACACTCCTGGGAGTGTTTTTCCGCTATCTCTTCTGGAACATTTCTACAGATTTCAGCGGCAGCGGGAGTCTTTCTAGGGTCTCCCACTCTGACAATCCGTTCAAGAAATAGCCATTTACAAATAAACTACAATGTTTACTAAAAACTTACTTGCTCAAGTAATTCCTCAAAGGTCTCACCTTATGATCAGCTGTTAGACAAACGGTGTGCATTCCCCCGGCAGCCACATCTATGATGTTTTCCACATTTGGGACTACAGTTGGCCGAGACTTTTCAGTTACGTCCATAGTGAGACCGAGCTGTCCAGAAACCCCATCTCCTAATACCAAGACAGTGCCTGGCTCTCTGACTTGTCGAGTAGTGGCGATGATTCCATTGGAAACTGAAACATATCTCTTATAAGCAACATATTGTATTCACTACCATAGAAATAGTTTCAGAAATGAAAAGCTGATTCGTGCAGCTTCGTATTTTGAGAAAGTTTTTGTGTAAGGGCATTTGTAATGACCCCCCTGACATCCTTAACTAACGTAGAATACTAAGTGAGATCCCTCAGGGACCCCAAATATTTGTTTAGTTGTTGGCTTATTTTAACGTTTGTGTTCACCAATACATTATAATGAGTGGATTGAATGATGAATTATTATTTTAGTAATCATAAAAATTAATCTACAAATTGAAGTGACCGGTGACGTATGTTGAAATGTAAACCAACAAATTTTAAGGGGGGGGGGGGGATATTGAAAATAATAGAGAGTTTTTGGCGACCTCAACTTAACATCACCATAGTCTTGAGGGAAAAAATGAAGATGCTAACCCAAATGGAACCGAGGGCACGGTTGCTTTAATTTTGATGTTACGTTAACAGTGGTTGGGCAATGCGATAATTTCCCCCAGCTGTCTTGTTGTCTAATCTTTATTTTGATATGAAATGCAGATTTTCAACCCTAAATTTGAATTTCATGTTAGTTTCAGTACAACTACGGGATAATTTCTCATTTTGGTTTATTATTTCCAATAATAAGCCTATGTGATCGTGTAGCAAAAAATTTTTATAACCCCCCCCTCAAACTTTGTCACTTTACATTTCAAGGTGCGTAGAATCCAAATTTGAAATGTCCGTCTGCCGTCCGGGCCATAAAAGGCCTAAGAATTTACTTAAAAAACCCGTTCTTTCGCACATAGACTCCATTTGGGGTCTAGTTGGTCCTAACGTTTAACCATCCCGATCGCTTTACTCGCATAGATGCTATGGGCGAAAAACGGGCGAAAAAGTGTCTTTTTCGAGGCTTTGAGTGTTAGACGCACACGCGCTCTGGCACGCTTGGCAGGGGGTCACGGTGGGTGGTGAGGAAGGTGAGCGGGGGGTGGAGTGAGAGGAGGCACCTTGTGGTGGCTGGAGTGACCAGGGGTGTAGGAGAATGGATTTACTTCTACGTGTTATACCCATATAATACACAGCGGCACCATGAGCGGCACCAATGCTTTTCCTACGCATATTTAATAACATATCCTCTCGACTTTTCGTACGTACTTAGATAATGATATTATTAAGGCAATAACTATTTGAATAGATAGGAGCTCAAATCGAGAAATATAAACATGCGTATATAATTATAGAAGAATAGGTTGTGGCAACTCGAAATAGGACACGCCGAGGAGTCTGGACGGGCCTTATGACGTACGCAAGCCTACGATCAAAACTAAAACTACGATCAAACTCAATTGAAAAAATGATAAACCTTTGTGAAATAATTTGCAGCGTTTTTAGTTTTCAATTCGTAAACAGCACATAGATTAAACGCAAAGGTAGTAAGCCTCAAGTGGGGAACACCGTGGTTTAGTTGCAATGGTTGTTTATAGGTAATTATTTTTTACGAACTTCGTGTTTATGGGTTTTTCGTTGGGTAAATCATCAACAAGTATGAAAAAGTATCTAGCTCTATGACAATGAACCAGGATTTTACCTGATAATCATCAGGTAGCACTTCACTCAATGTTCATGAGAGATCAGGCAAACTAAGAACAATACTGCGAAGAAGTAGTGTCCTTAAACTCAGGTTTCTCATTTAAAATATGTGAAATAATAAAAACAAGGCGGTGGGGGCGGGTAGCACATTCGATTTCAACGTGACTTGAAACGTAAAATAACCAAGTCTGAGGGGTGTTCAAAAAACCTACCCGCTACATCAACATTATAAGTGGGTAATGGGGCTGAAAAACAAAAAAACCAGGTGTGCTAAAGACCACACGGGAGAAGTGTAAACTTCTATGACGATTTTCTGCTAAATATAATAAATATAAAATATATTATGGAAATGATTTTGGTTGCCGAAAAAATCTTGTAAAGACCAATTTCAAAGTATACAAATTTTTTATTCAAACATTATTAAACTTTTCTTACACATAAACTAGTCACAACTTTTCTGTTTACTTTATTGTATATTCATTAACCGTCAACAATAGTGTTATCATTATTACAATCATCTGACGACTCTAAAATATTAGAGTTGAATAATTATTATAAAATGATTAGAAATCAACGTTATAAAACGCTTGCATACGAGTCTGCAACACATTGGGACATTTTATGTCTTTAGTTGAAGACAAGTATGTGTTGCAGACTCGTATGCAAGCTCTAAGAGCCACTCAGCTGATCCGGACCCTGGGCATCGTCACGTAAATGTGCTAAAGAGACTACATACGAAATTACAGCTTCCTGGAGTGTAAAACATAGAAATTAGCTTTAAGAGCCACTCATCTGATCCGGACCCTGGGCATCGTCAAGTAAATGTTCTAAAGAGGCTACATACGAAACTACAGCTTCCTAGAGTGTAAAGTATAGAAATTACCTATTAAAATGATTTAGCCACCGCTTCACAAATCAAACCGCTCTCGCAATATTTGGATCACCTGCTATGAATCAAATAATCGAAACACCAGCTCAATGAAATCATCAGAAATTAACAAGCGGTGGCAATCATGTTCACAATATCAAATATTGAGAATGATCACTTGAGTGTACACAATTATTCAAATAACAATGCTCATAATCCAGTAGTTAACACAATATGGTTGGATAAATCGAGAGCTTTCGAACGAATGGTCAACGAATTTTGTGGGATGAAAAACGACGAAGTACCATTTCCCTAGCAACGACTCGGTTGTAAGTGGAAATCATCAAAATATTTTCGTGAGCAATTTTCCGTGACGTTTTTTTTTTAGTTTATGTGCCATAGCAAAGACATAAAATGTCAAAAGAAATAATTGGCTCATGGTAACTGAAATAAGAGATAAATTTTCTTGACTCAATTTTGTGTAGGTAATTTTCTGTTATGGCGCGCGTCTACAATTACTATAAGCAAGATTAACTTCTCAACCAAGTGACAACAAAACAAGTGGCATTGTTTACTACATCCATTTATAACCCCCAGCAACGGCTTGTTTGTACGTGAAAATCAAAAGAAACCACGGGAGCAAAATAATTTTCCAAGGCTTTCAATTTATCTAGAAAAAAAATCTACCCGCTACTTCAACATAATTAGCTAGTAATGAGGCTTTTAAAAAGAAAAAATCATCAGAAACACCATTTCGACGCTTGCATACGAGTCTGCAACACATTGGGACATTTTATGTCTTTAGTTGCAGACTCGTATCATCATAATTTAACAAGCGGTTGCAATTATGTTCACAATATCAATTATTGAGAATGATCATCTGAGTGTACACAATTATTCAAATAACCATGCTCATAACTCAGCTTGTTGGCCACGCACTTCGCAGTAGTTAACATATTATGGTTGGATAAATCGAGAGCTTTCGAACGAATGAACAACGAATTTAGTGAGATGAAAAACGACGAAGTACCATTTCCCTAGCAACGACTCGGTTTGTAAGCGGAAATCATCAGAATATTTTCGTGAGCAATTTCCGTGACGTTTTTTTAGTTCATGTGCCATAGCAAAGACATAAAATGTCAAAAACTAGATTCTAGAGCCACTCAGCTGATCTGGGATCGGTCAGTTGTGTTCAGAAGTCCCTCAAGGGCCCACATACCAAATCTCAGAATCGTGGGATCATTAGGGAAAAAACTGGACTCTAGAGCCACTTAGCTGATCCGAGATCGGTCAGTTGCGTTCAGAAGTCCCTCAAGGGGCTACATACCAAATCTCAGAATCGTGGGATCATTAGGGGAAAAACTGGATTCTAGAGCCACTCAGCTGATCTGAGATCGGTCAGTTGCGTTCAGAAGTCCCTCAAGGGCCCACATACCAAATCTCAGAATCGTGGGATCATTAGGGAAAAAACTGGATTCTAGAGCCACTCAGCTGATCTGGGATCGGTCAGTTGTGTTCAGAAGTCCCTCAAGGGCCCACATACCAAATCTCAGAATCGTGGGATCATTAGGGAAAAAACTGGATTCTAGAGCCACTCAGCTGATCTGTAATCGGTCAGTTGTGTTCAGAAGTCCCTCAAGGGCCCAGATACCAAATCTCAGAATCGTGGGATCATTAGGGAAAAAACTGGATTCTAGAGCCACTCAGCTGATCTGGGATCGGTCAGTTGTGCTCAGAAGTCCCTCAAGGGCCCACATACCAAATCTCAGAATCGTGGGATCATTAGGGAAAAAACTGGATTCTGGAGCCACTCAGCTGATCTGTAATCGGTCAGTTGTGTTCAGAAGTCCCTCAAGGGCCCACATACCAAATCTCAGAATCGTGGGATCATTAGGGAAAAAACTGGATTCTAGAGCCACTCAGCTGATCTGGGATCGGTCAGTTGTGTTCAGAAGTCCCTCAAGGGACTACATACCAAATCTCAGAATCGTGGGATCATTAGGGAAAAAACTGGATTCTAGAGCCACTCAGCTGATCTGGGATCGGTCAGTTGTGTTCAGAAGTCCCTCAAGGGCCCACATACCAAATCTCAGAATCGTGGGATCATTAGGGAAAAAACTGGATTCTAGAGCCACTCAGCTGATCTGGGATCGGTCAGTTGTGTTCAGAAGTCCCTCAAGGGCCCACATACCAAATCTCAGAATCGTGGGATCATTAGGGAAAAAACTGGATTCTAGAGCCACTCAGCCGATTTGGGATCGGTCAGTTGTGTTCAGAAGTCCCTCAAGGGGCTACATACCAAATCAACGTCATTTCTGATGGTCATAATCATCGTTGTGGCCACTTGGGACAATTTTCGTGAGCAATTTTCGTGAGCAATTATTTTCCATGACGTTTTTTTAGTTTATGTGCCATAGCAAAGACATAAAATGTCAAAAATGCTTGCATACGAGTCTGCAACACATTGGGACATTTTCATGAGTGTTTTCTTATTGTATTTATTACTAGGCAGATCTCACCCGTGCATTGCACGGCGGGGCGTACAGATCAATTAAATGGGCCATAAGAGAAATCGCCACCCGTGGGTACTTAATGGAATTCGCGATCGAGTTGACTCATTGTAAAGACCCCCCCCCCCCCCCCCCCCTCATTGTTCCAACACCCGTGGGTACTTTATTGAATTCGAGCCAGGGCTACATCACCTACCCCAGTAGCGTTGTTGTTAAACTTGTGTTGCCGGGACAAAATGTCAACCACTACACAACAAGGTAGTGAAGTAAGGTTGTTAGTTCATGTACCCAAGCATCAAAATAACAAAACAGTTGATTGTTCTCTATGCAACACAGTGAGTCTACTTTATTTATTGGTATCGCGTGAGCAAGTTTTCGTGACGATTTTTCAGTTTATGTGCCAAAGCAAAGACATGAAAATGTCAAAAACAGCGTGACGGGGAAAAAAAACGTGACGGTAAAATCGTATTCACACCCCGCTAAATTTTTCGACGTGGTGCGCCTATAGAAGTTTACACTTAAAAAAAAAACTATTATGTATTTATTTAATTAGTATTCGAGTAATTTTGAGGTGACCAGTAGTGTTACATTTACAGTAAGGTTAGGCCTGTGTCGTGTACCCCAAACGGGTGACGTTAAATGATCCGTTCTAACGTACGAAGTTGTTAACGTCCCCTCAAGGTCACGTACTCTCGGGTACGTTAAGGGCACGTTAGTGGTCACCAAAAACTCTCTAATAAACCAAAATCAACGAACAGTATTATGTGAGGTGGTCCCTCAGGGACCCCAGCATGGTTTTTCATAATATATCCCCAAATATGACATTGATCATGTAGTCAACAACGGTTCAAGAGAGTCAAGATTTTCAGATTTCGTCTTTGTGAACAGAACTAACAAGATTCACAATTATCATCGCACTAAAGATTGATTCTAAATACCATCTTGCAGTACTTCATGATGAATTTAACTAATTTTAAATTTTATTAAGCTTATTGTGAAGGTGAGTGTGTCTAGCGAATTTGAAAATGAAATTGAACAAGACGTGTTCTGACTATTTTGAAGCTTGGCTAATAAAAACCCTAATTGAGCTTTGGGTAATGGAAGGATATGAGAGCTAAATACCCCAGAATGCGGAATCCTGTTGCATAAGTTTCAGAGAGGGAAACTTACACCCAAATGCGAAACTCCGTGCAGCACAAAGGATGGTCTGACCCGGTATAGAGATCCCGTCGATCAGAGTACAGGAAATTCACCCTACAATGCCGAATGAATCCCGTTGAGCAAATTCTGAAAGCTCCAAACCCAGAGTGCAGAACCCAGCTGGAGTAGAGAGGAATAAGGTAAGTGGTAAAGAATTAAGTCAAAAGTGTGCTTGAGAATAGTGAAGCCAGCCTAACTTGTAGAGTACCGATTTTTACTGAAGGTGCACACAAGGTAACACACCCTCTCCCCTCCCCCCCCAAATATGGCGTGATCCTCCATTGGTGCCATGTGGTTCCATGTAACTTCTTATCAGTGCGAGAGGGCTGGACTGGCTTTATCCATTCATTTGTAAAAAACTTTCGTATATTACAACTCGGGCCACGACACTCAGCGAGAAGAGAAACCGCTTGGGATTCCAGAGCTGTGAATTTTGCCAACACGAGAAAACCATTTTACCGCCACGATTTTTTCTTGCTCTCCCAATTTCTTAAATATTCTTCGACTATGAAACTTCCTCTTCTAGTTTCCGTACACTAAGATCATGTTTTGAAATTTTCTGTAGGTTTAATAAGCATTCACTGTAACTCTGAACAAGCAGCTAAGGTCCGAACCGAATCTTTTTTCTGGATGGTGGTTAATATTATAGTATAGAAATGTGTTGAATATTCCGAGTCGGATTTTGAGGAAAACTGTTTGAAGATCGCTTTCAACCCACTGCGGTAACTCCCTTATATATATATATATATATATATATATATATATATATATATATATATATATATATATATATAAAATGTGGTTTGAATGGCCCTACGAGAGCACAATACTGATGCGAAATTAAGAAACAAAAAAATGAAACGGAAAGGAACTTCACAAACTAAATTTTTTTATATTTCGGCTATTTTGCCTTTTTCAAATGTAGAACTAACAATGAATTAGGTGTTGGGGGAATTTTACGTTGTCACAAAAAACTGGAGCCAAGGAGTTGTCGTGGGGATGTACTGGATGGAATTTTTATCTTCTGAGTCCTGGTGGCTCATAAGCTCTCAATACATTACTGTGAGCCTTCTCGGACTGGTGCAATTTACTCTTGTTATCACCAGGCTTCATCCTTCGGAGGACCTTTATCCCAAAGCAGTCGTTAAAAGGATCGCCATGTGTGATTGCATGACGACTCACTGGAAGATCCTGGTCTTGTACCACCACTGAATGTCTATGATTGTTCATTCGTAGATTCAAGACAGTTTCCGCTTTCCCAACATAGAAAGCTGGGAAATTCTTGCACAGTAGCTCATAAACGCACATTGGTGTTTGGCAATCCGCCGAGCCCTTGCACCTGTACGTGTTAGGAGTGTTAGGCGATGTAAACGTTTCCTCTTCAATCACCAGGGGACAGAGTTTACATCTTCTTTTTTGGCATGGATGTAATCCTCTAGGAGGGCGGTCAGACCTTGTTGACCTCCTGTGGGATAATATATCGCCAATAGTGGAAGCTTGTCGGTATGCCTGTCGGTGTCCCATCATTGGATGGGACTTTTGGGAAAACTCTTCTGGTGGTTGGATTCCATGATAGTGATGGATAGAGTTCTCTCAAAACTGCATTAATTTTTTCTATTCCAAAAAAGAAGGTGGTAGTTAATAGAACGTTCTCACTACTTGCCTGCCGTTCTACTGGACGGTATTCAATGTGAGGTGGTATTATGGCCTTTTCCAACAATTTTTGTGGATACCCTCTTGAACGGAGCTTTTCTGAAAGATTTGCCATGTAGGCCTCTTTGCTTGCCCGGTCACTGCAAATTCGGTGTCCTCTAACTGATAGCGCTCTTGGTATTGCTCTTTTTGTATGCCGTGGGTGGCAGCTATCGTGGTGTAGATATAACTGCTTGTTGGTAGGCTTTATATGATATAGGCTAGCAGGTAATAAAGAGTTGACATCTGCAGTTCATAGTTTTTCTGCAGTTTTATTGAGTTTAATGAATCTTTTCATTTCTGCAACAAATCTTTTCGTTGGATCATTATCTAAACGCTTGTAAAACCATCATTGAGTTGCCTTATAGCTTCTGTTCGATAATCTGTAGTATTCATCACAACTACAGTAGAACCCTTGTCTGCAGGCATTATCTTTATACCCACGTCCTTTTTCAAAACATCCAGGGCTTTACGTTCTGCCTCCGTTAAGTTATTTTTAGGGGTTAGTGAATTTTGGAACGATGGCTATGAACTGCAGATGTCAACTCTTTATTTCCTGCTAGCCCACGTTGTTCGGAATTTTATCTTCTCCCTAAAATCCACAAAGAATATACACTTCCTGATAATTTACCACCCGGACGACCAATCGTATCAAGCTTTGGTTGTATAACAGAGATAATCTCGTCTTATGTTGACCATAATCTTCAGCCAATTGTCAAAAGTCAACCCTCTTACAGGTGCAAGGGCTCGGCGGATTGCCAAACACCAATGTGCGTTTATGAGCTACTGTGCAAGAATTTCCCAGCTTTCTATGTTGGGAAAGCGGAAACTGTCTTGAATCTACGAATGAACAATCATAGACATTCAGTGGTGGTACAAGACCAGGATCTTCCAGTGAGTCGTCATGCAATCACACATGGCGATCCTTTTAACGACTGCTTTGGGATAAAGGTCCTCCGAAGGATGAAGCCTGGTGAGAACAAGAGTAAATTGCACCAGTCCGAGAAGGCTCACAGTAATGTATTGAGCCACCAGGACTCAATATTAGAAGATAAAAATTCCATCCAGTACATCCCCACGACAACTCCTTGGCTCCAGTTTTTTGTGACAACGTAAAATTCCCCCAACACCTAATTCATTGTTAGTTCTACATTTGAAAAAGGCAAAATAGCCGAAATAAAAAAAATTTAGTTTGTGAAGTTCCTTTCCGTTTCATTTTTTGTTTCTCAATTTCGCATCAGTATATATATATATATAATATATATATATATATATATATATATATATATATATATATATATATATATATATATATTACATATTAAAAAAATAATTATTAATAAATAAAATAAAATCTCTGAAATGTATCAAGCCAAACTTCACTAGTACCTATCGAATAAGTCACCTACACACATCCTTTTTAGCACAATCAATTCAACACAAAACAGCCCAGCAAAGTAGAGAAACAAATATTCACATAAAAACGGAATAGAAACAATTTTGCTTACTTGACTCGCTCTCTGTCTTCCTAAGCTTAACCTGAATGGTACTAGAGGCCGCTGCTGAGTTAACTCGTTTGAGCGATTTTCTACCTGGAGCCATCTGTAAATGCAGCACAAAAAATAAAGAAGCAGTCAATACCCATTTCAAACTGAAAACAAGACATAGCAAGCAATGGGTATTACAGCACCTCATGTTCGGAAAGCTTTTGCAAACTTCCATTCAATGAATACAAAAGCAAGCCTACACATATTGCTAAGTAACGCACGCATGCATCACAGGGACGTCCCTATGTGCGGGTTGTATATGAGTTTAGTGAATGAAGAACAGATAATTCACAGGATGTATCTCCTCTATTATAACGTAATAAGTCACCAAAATAGGTCAATGCTTAACCTGAATGGTACTAGAGGCCGCTGCTGAGTTAAGTCGTTTGAGTGATTTTCTACCTGGAGCCATCTGTAAATGCAGCACAAAAAAATAAAGAAGCAGTCATACCGATTTCAAACTGAAAACAAGACTAAGCAAGCAATGGATATCACAGCACCTCATGTTCGGAAAGCTTTTGCAAACTTCCATTCAATGAATACACAAACAAGCCTACACATAGAGAAGAGGTGTTGAGAACCGAACAGGCTAGAATAGGGGCCTGCCAGCAACTAGGGTTCAATGTCATCTAGCGGGATTAGGGGGAACTAGAGCCTTCTCCCAGGCAGCAGTTTCTCACTTTTCCCTGATAGGATCGCTAGTAGTCTTGCCAAACTCTTTCACCAGACACTAGGTACACAACGTGTCCCGCTGTGTGCGCCCCTGCCGACCTGAATTTGAACTAGCATCAACTGGCAATGGAAATAAGCTCCCTTATGGGTAGCCAAGTTCTGTGATTAATCAATAATTAATGTGGTGTAGTTGATATCAAAACAGACTTCTAAGTTGAGTGACCCAGGTTCAATTTCATGTACTTCAATCAATGCACTATTTTTTGCATTGGAATCCAACATCCGAAAACATATTTTTAAACGTCATTATTCTAAATGTTTCAAGTCATACTTTAAAACGTCATTTTGAATTAATTCGTCTAAATAACCTGTATTTTACTAAGGGATTGACTACTTGATGTAATGTATTTTTGAGACGCGAGCTTGCGAGAATCCAGACCACCAAACTACACGAATCATTATGATCTATTCGTCCTATTAATTTAATTTTTACTTAGGAATTGACTACTCGATGTTATATATTTTAGAGATGCGAGCATCCATCTAGACCACCTGTTTTGGCCACTTGTCCAAAACTTCTTTTATTTTATTCTTTGCATTTTCATTAAATTTTGAATTTATTAACTTCAACTAACTAATCTAACTTTATAAAACTAATACTTACTATGTCTTACTTGCTAAAAATAATATGTATCGAATCATAAATTGATATAACTTAAGCTCAACTACTTACTAAATCGTATTGTTGCACAGTTGCATTCTCTCTCTCAGGAGAAGCCCTTTAAATTCTATTATTAATGAGCTGGTGTGTCTGTGATAGATAAGATAATCTTTTATAGAGATAGTGTGGGTAACAATAGAGACAGAGTGAAGTGAAAGTGTTTGTGTTGTTGATCCGAAGGGCGACTGCTACCTCGCCCAGAGCTTCAAACTTCTGGTCAAGACCTAATCTTCTGGATCAGCTTATCTTCTGCTGGAGACGCTCCTCTTTTCCACCTTCAACTTTCGTGTCTTACTCCATGGCTCGGTGTTCGTCACGGTTCATATTTTCTTTCAAAACTGAACTTTTGGCTGTCTACACCAAAAAATCATTGGGAACTGTTTTTTCCCCCTTCCTGAAAAGTAGCTAGGATGAAATTATGGTGATGGTTACTTCGATATATACCTACCTTGTGGCGCGAACGTACCAACAACACGCAAATTCTCTCACACAAGCAAGGATGTAACAACTATTGGGGAATACTTGGTCACTGCAACAAATTTGTTGCCCATCTCATCATCTGAATGCACTGTGAAAGGTGACATACCTACCACTCTACCTATTCTCAGTCGATTTTCTACTCACCTTGCATTTGATCACTTTGTGCCGGTGTTGGTAATAGATGACCCCAACCCTGCGCTAGTGGATCTTAATGATTTGAAACATAACAGTTAAGTAGTAGTAAGTTGTACGTCAGTACAAAAAGATTAAAATAACTACTTTACCACATTCAACTACCGAAGAACCAAGGAGGTAAGCACTGGACAGAACGAATTTGGACGGCACACGGCAGTGGCTGTTGGCAGTACGGTGTACGGTTCTTGCTTCTTGAGCAACCGGTTGGACTTGTTTTTCAACCTGGCGCGCATTACCTTTTTCTTGGGTCAGTACAAGGGAACGATTTAGCTCCATGTCATGGAAGAAGTGATGTCTGCTCTTCTTCCATGGTTCCATCGTTTTTCAGCAAAGAAATACAAATGCGCAGCCAAGTAGTTGGAAAACACACTTTTTAGCAGCAGAACAACTGTTTCATGTTTACATAACATATATGTTCTGTGGGCTGAATTGACTCTGAGCTATAAGGAAGAGTTAAGACTTGAAACAGAAGTTGGTCCAAACTGCGGGGACCTTTGAGTATAAATAATTATTATTCCAGTATACTCAAAGGCTGGGACAATACCACACACTCACACAGTGCAGCACAGCTTGTGCATCTCATACAGCCTGGATCTAAGATTAAAAATTGCGTGGTTAGATGCTAAAGCTAGTTAAGATTTGCTTATCGTTGGTAAAGAGTCAAGAAGAGTCTGAAGAAAATCCAGATGGAATAGAAGAAGGAATGGATTCGGGTGGGTAGATAGGTAGAATGTGTTCGGAACGGTTTGAAATTGTCTGTCTAAACGAACCTATAGGTAGGGCCTAACTACCAATCTATGCACATTAGCCAAAAACTGCAAATTTGACCTGACGTGAGTGTCCTTGCAAATTTTTTCACAACTGTGACCTCGACACTTGTGTTTATGTGACTGTTTTATTTTTTCACAAAAAAAAAATTGTTTCCCTTCCCTTAATAAAGCAAAACGCCAATTGGGCATTTTCTACCAAAAAAAAAAAAAAAAAAAAAAAAAAAAAAAAAAAAAAAAATTAATTCAGAACCAGGAGAGAAAATTTAGTTAAGTAGGTAGATAGAACAAAAGAATAAGAGGTAGATAGATACCTAGTTGAGTAGGTAGGTAGATTCTAAGAACCAACTCATTGTGACTTTGATGGCAATACGATTTGAAGGAGATGCTTGTAAACATTTTTTGTTCATTGTCGTAATCTTTAAAACGTATTGTTTATTTATTTTTTCCTAGCCTAACTTACAATGAGTCGAATGACGGGATTCAAAAGTTATCTTTTATATACACCTACAGTAAGTAGGTAATTTTATATTCAACCACGGCTTAGGTATCCGTCCAATTCTTATTTAGGCCGTACATTTCCGTTTTGTTCATTTCTTCTAATTTGTCATATTTGAACTTTGCTACCCTGGAATAGTATTTACTCGCTATACCTACTTAGGATACTACATAGAAATGTTTTATTTTTGAAATTCCGTTCTTGCGCAAAAAAAAGCTTTCTAAATGAGTTCATTGGCCAACACTTTTAGAGCACATTAAATAGGGCGAAATTAAAAAATCACTAAAAATAGTTAAATTTACATTTTTTTTTTTTCTTCAGAATTTTAGTCAAAAGAAGTTTATCAACGATGAACTACGTAAAATATTTAAAAAATTATGGCGAAAAATGTACTTTAATTTTATTAATATTTACTGAAAAAACTATTACAAAAACTGAAAAATTGTTGGACATTTAAATAAAATAATAGGAGGTTAACAATAAAATAAATTTGGAGGTTAACAATTTCTTTGTACCACTCGAAAATTCGCTCATACGATCATGCAACATGACTGGAACTTTTTTGACACATTTCATGTCTTTGGGATGATAGCCTAGTCATTTGGGCGTAAAATCGACAAATAGAAACAAATGGTGAAGTAGTTTTGTTATGAGCATATTAGGTACCATGTATTTTGAGGTGCTGAATCGGAATCCGAGGAGGTCTGTAGTGGATTTATATATGTTTTACTTGGCGTCGGTAGACCAAGTGGGACATTTATATTCTGATTATGCGGGTTAGTCCCCGTGTTATTCCTGTAAGGAATGTGGGCGGATCCGTCAAGGTCAGCTTGCTCGGCGGGATGAACTGAGAGATAGTTCGTGCCGCAGCCGCGTGGAGCACTGGGCTCGCATAGTGGGTGCTGGGTTCGATCAGTTTGGTACTGAGCCGTTTTGTAATATTCCGGCCTAAGATTTATATCTGTAGGAGGAATATGTTGAGCTTGGTTGAGGTACTGAAAAGTATCCTTCGTTTTTTGCACATTTGGAGTGTATTTGACACTCGGATCGGCCGGGTAGGCTTGCGTCGAATATCGTGGGTATTCGGACAGCTTGGTCGAATCGTAATGATTGACTTCAGAGCGGGTCTGAAAGGTATCCTCGATCTTCTGTATAGGCGAGGCTTGATCGAACGTTTCTTCAACGAATACGTTAGGTGAGAAGGCGATCTCGTCGTGAGGATCGAGCCTTGCGCCGTCGCTGGGACCGGCGGATTGGCCGGGTAGCCTGTAGGGAGCGCTATGGGGGCTATTTGGCCCGGCTTCGCCGTCGTCTGCCTCCCCTTGTACAGAATAGAGGGTTTAGGAAGGTGGACTCGCTTGACAGAGCGTCTTTCCTTTGCTCGTATGTCAGGGTCCTACCTTGTAGTCTTGAAAAAGACTTCCTTGGACGGTAAATTAGAGCGGATGAGCAGAGTAATTTACCGGCGTATCCCGGCGGTCGGTGACGAGCCTAATGCTACGAAACCCGGGTGATACGGCTCGGAACGTCCCTCGGGCGTACGATCTAAAGAGAATATCGATAGATGTACCGGGTGGCGTCCTGACAGATGAACTACGTTGGGCAATGAGCAGGATGAATAATCACTGGACTCGTAGATGCCAATGCGAGATCTGTGTGGAGAGAAGGTAGGCCTTGTAGAAAGCAGTAGGAAGCCGTTCCTGAGATGAACTCGGGATGCAGAAGGTTCGTCAGCGTAGAGCGTGTAGAAATCTTCGTACTTCGAGGTGTCGTCGTCGAGAGCGGAGAGTAGAATGAATTTCGGAGGCTCCGAGCGGGGTATTTATAGGGAGGTGGCCGCCTCCTGCCGCCTCCTGATTGGTCCGCTTAATTTCATTAATTCGACTGTGTAATCTCATTGGCTCGCACATTGTTTTCTCAGTATCTGCGAGTATGATAGCTGAGCTGGTCCTCCGGGGTGCTTACGAGCGTCCGTCGCGGAGCCGACGACCTTGAGTTTAGCCGGGGACCTCGGGTGCTTTCTCTGCGTCAGTTGTTCAGACGGGGTCCCCAGGGTGGCTGCTGGACCAGAGGTGGTTGCTTGCCGCCTCTTGGTTGGTTCGCCTATTGTCTCTCGTGTAATCAGTGTTTCTGATTGGCGAGTAGGCTTGTTTGAATTGTCCTTGCTAGTTTTAGAGGACGTTTGATTCTCTGTTTGAGTTTTCTCGTTCAAGGCGACTTGGTTCGAGATACTTGTCGCATCTCTCTCGCCCAGTAAGTGTCTAGGGAGGTCGCCTTGTATGTTTTTAGTTAATATTTCACTTTTGAGAGAGAAATTCGTATTTTCTCTCTGGTGAAATATTTTGTTTGACGGAGTTATAACTCGACGTCTTGTAAATATTTTTGTGTTGTGTCTACCTCTTTTTGGTAGCCCTGAAAAGGGCTGTTGACAAGAGGGGTGGTTTTCACCACAAGGTCTATGCTTTAAAATGGCCGAAACCATGAATTATGGCCCCAAAATTGGATATTTTTTCGTTCCATGGTTCCGGCCATTTTAAAGTATAGACCTCCTCGGATTCAGCACCTTAAAATACAATGAAATACGCTCAGATTAACTACTCCACCATTTGTTACTATTATCTCTGACTAGATTATGGCCCGTGGCAGGACCCGCGGGGCGAGACGTCAGTGCTGCCAACCCGTTTCAGTAAAAAATCCCCCCAAATTCACGAAAAAATCCCCAAAATCCCCCAGGATGAACCAGAAAATCCCCCCGAAATTTAAGGTGCCGGTAAAAGCAATAAATTTTGGATACAATCACACAATATTGATGTCACAAATTGAATCATAGAGTAATGAAAGGTCATATAACAAGGAAAACAATGTGAAACGAATTAAGCAGCGGTTTATTACCACAAGACATCGGGTACAAGTACACCTGCAGTACTTTGTGCCTACAGTATATATAGAAGTTAATTTATTTTTTCTCCTAAATTTTGGAGAAAATCATTTTAGTTGGGGGTTCGAACTCCTTCCCTTTCTTTATATCTTCTCCTACCGAGAGTCTTAACTCTTAACATGGTTAATCGTATTGTGGTGAAAACCACCCCCTCTTTTCAACAGCCCTTTTCAGGGCTACCAAAAAGAGGTAGACACGACACACAAATGTTTATAAGACGTCGAGTTATAACTCCGTCAAACAAAATATTTCACCAGAGAGAAAATACGAAATTCTCTCTCAAAAGTGAAATATTATCAAATAACATACAAGGCGACCTCCCTAAACACTTACTGGGCGAGAGAGACGCGACAAGTATCTCGGAACAAGTCGCCTTGAATGAGAAAACTCAAACAGGCAATCAAATGTCCTCTAAAACTAACAAGGATAGTTCCAGCAAGCCTACTCGCCAATCAGAAACAATGATTGCACGAGAGACAATAGGCGAACCAACCAGGAGGCGGCAAGCAACCACCTCTGGTCCAGCAGCCACCCCGGGGACCCCGTCTCAGCAACGGACGCAGGGAAGACACCCCCGGGGATCCCGTCTAAACAACGGACGCAGGGAAGCCACCCAGGGACCCCGTCTAAACAACGGACGCAGGGAAGACACCTCAAGGTCCTTGTCTCCGCAACGGACGCATGGAAGCCACCTCCGGGGACCCCGTCTCAGCGACGGACGCGGGGAAGCCACCCCCGAAGGACCAACTCAGCTATCATACTCGCAGATTCTGAGAAAACAATGTGCGAGCCAATGAGATAACACAGTTGAATTAATGAAATTAAGCGGACCAATCAGGAGGAGGCGGCCACCTCCCTATAATTACCCCGCTCGGAGCCCTCCGAAATTCATTCCACTCACCGCTCTCGACGACTACACTCTACAGTACGAAGATTCTACACGCTCTACGCTGACGACCCTTCTGCTCACGAGTTCCTCTCAGAACGGCTTTCTACTGCTTTCTACAAGGCATATCTTCTCTCCTCACAGATCTCGCATTGGCATCTACGAGTCCAGTGATTATTTATCCTGCTCATTGCCCAACGTAGTTCTTCTGTCAGGACGCCACCCGGTACATCTATTGATATTCTCATTAGATCGTACGCCCGCTGGGACGTTCCGAGACGTGTCACCCGGGTTTCGTAGCACTAAGCTCGTCACCGACCGCTGGGGCACGCCGATAAATTACTCAGCTCATCCGCTCTAATTTATCGTCCAAGGAAGCCTTTTTCAAGGCTACAAGGTAGGACCCTGACATCCGAGCAAAGGAAAGAAGCTCTGTCAAGCGAGTCCACCTTCCAAACCCTCCATCCTATACGTAGAGGTATTAAAAACGAGTTAACAAGCTCGGGTACATCGATGGAGCGCCGCCCGTCCTACTTCCTCATGCAAGAGGAAGCAGAACACGGCGCGGCCGGGAGCCCTAGCCCACGCAGCGCTCCCTACCCGCTACTCGACTCGTCCGCTGTTCCTAGCGACGGACAAAGGCTCGATTCTCGCGAAGAGATCGCCTTCTTACCTAACGTATTCATGAAGGAAACGTTAGGACAAGCCTCACACACACAAAAGTTCGAGGATACCTTTCAGACCCGCTCTGAAGTCAATCATCATGATTCGACAAAAATATCTGAATATCCACGATATTCTACGCAAGGCTACCCGGCCAAAGTTCCTCCCGCCAAGCAAGCTGACATTGGCGATTCGCTCACATTCCTTACAGAAATACCACAGGGACTAACCCGCATAACCAGAATATAAATGTCCACTTGGTCTACCTACACCAAGTCAAACATATATAAATCCACTACAAATGGTGACCCCGCCTTTGAACAGGCTTAACACGGAGCATTTCGTTCCCTCTGATGAAGCTAGTGGATTTCAGGGAACCACTGCGGGCGTGCGACCCCCGCCGGGCCTCTACGCCCCACATCTCACGCAACATCCCTCTACAAACAGTGGCTTCCAAGCACTTTTAGAGGAGATGGGAGATTACCAATGACCTATCTTCCAAAAGAAGAATATCGATCGTGCACTCGCCGAGTTCGATCAATACTGCGTGCGAAAAAACCTGAGAACGCAGAACGAATGTTTCTCAGCTATCTACAAGTGGGTACCGGAGGAAATGCGGGAAGCTATTGACTCAGCTTACCTCACGGCACCCCACGCACCTTACGAAGAGGCCAAACAGCGCCTACAACGAGAATACGGGTTGTCCTTACAGGACAGGCTCCTCGCGCTCGAGGACCCCGCATCTCTCGCCAAAAAACCCAGCACCAAGTACCATGAAATGTACTCTAAGGCTGTTGGGTACTTCTCAGAGGCTCTGATCACTCAAAAGTGGATCGAAACTCTGCCTATCGAAGCCCGAGGCATGGTCGCAGCACAGCTTACCACGAATGCCCGGCTCGACCTAGCTGATACGCTACACGCGTACAAAACAGCGAACCCCTCTCTCAACATACGAGGAGTAGAATCTACTTCGAAACCTACGAAGACTGGTTTCAAAAAGGCCCTCTCACAAAAAGCTGAGTTCAAACCTCAGCAAGTAGAGAGTAAGCCTCACAAACAACGGCCTACGTCTGCCGGAACCACGCCCGTTTCGGTAGCGAAACTCGCAAGTGTGCAGACCCAGAATACTGCACTTGGAAGGCAAATACCGCCTCCAAACCTATCAAAAAGGCAGCGCCTATCAGCCAGCCTAAAACCTTGGTTTCAAGCGAGAATACTCATAGATCGATACAAGAAAGTACCGTTCCAACCTCAGACGCAGAGAGTTCGGAAAACGAATAACTGCCAGTGTATCTGAGCCTATACACCGGCAGACTAAAGAATATAAAAGGCTTTTTTTCAAGTGCAAACTAAATGGCACTGAATTTCTCATTGACACGGGAGCAGAAGTGAACATTCTGCCCCACAATGTCACCAAAAAATTGGGCTTAAAAATTCGTAAGTCCAACGTCAAGCTCACAGCAGCTAACGGCGCCCCTATAGACACACTAGGGCGTGCTGACACGACAATTAACATCGGCCTCGGAGACATGACCACCGATTTCATGATCACTAAAGTTGATCTAGCGATCCTCGGTATACCATTCCTCGAGTCTTGGGATATCGGAATACGGGTCAAACACAAATATATCTACAAAGATAAAGTAAAGAGCTATGCCGATCAAAAAATCGCTGCAGTCATGAACAAAAAATTTACTGACGAACAAATAGCAGCTGCTATTCCTCATCGTGACAACAGCCCTCAACCAGAGGACACACAGCTCACAGAGGACGAAAACATACGCTCTATCATTGAAAAATACAATGATAAAATGAACAAACTTCAAGGAAAGTGGAAAAACAACGGTGTTTACCACCGTATAACCACGGAAGGAACACCAGTACACTTCCGTGCAAGACCCATGGCAGGCGAAAAACGGGCTCAGGTTAAAAGTACTTTCGACAAAATGCTCACAGAGGGGATCATCGCCCCCTCCGACTCCGAATGGGCTTCTCCGCTACATTGCGTGCCCAAAAAGGATGGTACATGGAGAATCACAGGCGATTACCGATTCCTCAATGCAAAAACTAAGAAAGACGCCTACCCGCCGCCTCACATTCGCTCTTTCCAAGCGAATTTACATAATACACAAATCTATTCAACAATAGATTTAAAATCGGCATATTACCATATCCCGATGCACCCAGATGACGCTCATAAAACAGCAATTATTACCCCTTTCGGTCTCTATGAGTTTAAAAAAATGAGCATGGGTTTGGCCGGAGCGGCTCAAACATGGCAAAGGTACATGGACAGCATCATGCGAAAATTCGATTTCGCATTTGTCTACCTAGACGACATATTGGTGGCTTCTAAAAATTACAAAGAACACATGAACCACCTCAAACAAATTTTCGACAAACTAGGAGAACACGGTCTTCGAGTAGGTTTTGATAAATGCATTTTTTCGAAACCTACCGTCGATTTCCTAGGTTTCACTATCTCAAAAGAAGGGATAATTCCTAAACGAGATAAAATAGAAGCCATAGAGCAATTCCCTCGGCCAATAGACGTACGAAGCCTACGCAGATTCCTAGGTATGTGTGGTTTCTACCGAGCTTGCTCAAGTAAATTCGCTCACACAGCGCAACCTCTGTATGACTCCATTCAGTCAAACAAAAAAAATGACAAAACCCCTATCGAATGGACATCAGAGAGAGAAAAAGCTTTCAACGGCTTAAAACAAGCAATGATAAAAGCTACATTGCACAATATTGCTCATCCCCACCCTACAGCAGAGTGGAGAATAGTTTGCGATGCATCCGATACACACATCGGAGCGGCACTGGAGCAGGAAATTACAGACAAACACGGCTCAAAATCTTACCAACCATTGGGATTTTTCAGTAAATTCCGGAAACAATTGAAGAATAAAGCCTCGTTCGACAAAGAGATGTTCGCCGCTTACCAAGCTTGCATTCATTGGCACAATGACTTGGACGGCCGCTCTTTTCATATTTGCTCAGATCACAAGCCTCTGCTAGGCACAATGCTAAAGAAAAACGCACATTTTTCAAAAATGCGATTGAGATGGCTAACATACATCTCCCAAATGACAAGTGACATTCGACATATACCCGGAGAAGACAACGTCGTAGCCGACGCACTCTCCAGACCTTTCGATCCAGTTGAAATTCAAACAAAGTAAATTTCGACCCAAACTGACGAGGGTCCGTCCATAGCCGAAATTTCACAAATTACGGCCGCAATAGAGTGCAATCTTCTACTGCACATCTCAAATGCACAGATTCATTCTCCTCCTAACGCAGAGGACAAACTAAAACTCACACGAGTTGAATTCCCTCAAGGAGAGATTTGGTGTAACCTAGACTTAGGACACCCAAGACCTTATATTCCAAACGAAATAAGGCACGAAATAATCAGCCAAATTCACAATTTGGGACACCCAGGCATACACTCTACAGTGTATAAAGTAAAACAGAGATATTTTTGGCACGGCCTTCGTGCAGATGTCTCCAACTGGGTCCGAGCATGCGAGACTTGCCAACGAGCAAAAATCACTCGCTCCGTGAAGCTCCCTTACTCCGAATTTGAAATGGCTAACAAATTCTCCCATGTACACGTTGACATTACCGGACCCTTACCTTTAGCTAGAGGAGGGAAACGTTACATCCTAATGATGGTCGATAGAGCAACGGGTTTGGCTAGAGGCAGTTCCTCTTAACAACATCGAAACGTCCACGATCACAAACGCCTTTATCAATATTTGGGTAGCCTCAAAAGGCGTACCTAAATACATCACAAGTGACCAGGGCACACAATTCGAATCAGAATTATTTCATTCCATTATGGAACGTCTCGGAGTAAAACATACTCACACGTTACCATACAAACCGTCAACAAACGGAATGGTGGAACGCAGAAATAGATCCTTGAAGGAGGCTCTCAAAGCACAGGACGAACATTGGCTCGACGCCCTTCCAAAAGTACTACTCGCCATGCGTACGGCAGTAGACCCAGCAACGGAAACTACACCCTTCCAAAAAGTTTACGGAATTGACGTACCGCTCCCAGGCGACATATTCGTAACTTCTACGAACCTTTCCGAGCCTCTCTTCTTCCGACCTACGCATATCAAACATAATAATACGAAATATGCCGTCAACATGCCCAAAAATTTGGATACATGTACACATGTCTATATCAGAGTGCCCACACAGCTTTCCTCTTTGCAATGTCCTTACACGGGACCATTCAAAGTTGTTAAAAGAGATAAGTTTTCGGTTACAGTACAAATTGGCGAACACACAGAAAAAAGTTCCCAAACAGCAAATCAAACCAGCTTACACTCTAAACACAGAAGAAGCTGTGTCACCAAGCAAAAATCAGGCAGAAAATAAGGAGGAGACTCCCCGAAAATCCGCCAGAGGGCGCGTCCCCTCTACCAAATTCGACGAGAAGTGGGTGACTGCACTCGAAGCAGACCACGCCCACTTTTCTCGGATAGGAACAGTGGGAGATATAAATAAGGAACACCCCACGCCCGGAGCTCATACCAACCTTGACCATGGCAGCTTCAACAACTCCAGAACACATGCTCACCGAAGAAGTGGAGAATTTCCTCCTGGCAGAGGAAATTCCGACACCCATCGGCCCGCTACCGCCTTCGCCAGTGAAGAAGGGACCGGCGGACGCCAGCGCTCCAAGGGAGGTGGTGTGGAGGACACCGGCCGCGTTCACAGCGCCGGCTACACCCGCTTCGCAGCTGCCCAGAGCTCCACCCGCTCACCAGCTCCCCACGGTTCCACGCAAGTGGATCAGCTCGGGCGACGTGCCCGTGCCTCGCTGGGACGAGATGAGCGCAGCGGGGTGGACGTCACCGGAACGAGCACCTCCGCAACAGCCCAGCTGCGGCCGCGGGCCAAACCCTCGCGGGTTTGGTACCCGTCGGCAAAGCTCGGGCCGTCCACGGACGCCCCGCGGCGCTCGCCGAAACCGGCGAGGCCGGGGCGCACTCCAGGCGCGGGACGCGAGGCCTGCACCTCCGCCTCCGCCCCAACTGGTGAGAGTTTCGTACGGAGAATTCCGTGTGGACCTCCCAGTTCTCCCCAACCGGCGTCGTCGTTGATAACACGACGTCTTGGGGGGGTGCCTGTGGTGAAAACCACCCCCTCTTTTCAACAGCCCTTTTCAGGGCTACCAAAAAGAGGTAGACACGACACACAAATGTTTATAAGACGTCGAGTTATAACTCCGTCAAACAAAATATTTCACCAGAGAGAAAATACGAAATTCTCTCTCAAAAGTGAAATATTATCAAATAACATACAAGGCGACCTCCCTAAACACTTACTGGGCGAGAGAGACGCGACAAGTATCTCGAAACAAGTCGCCTTGAATGAGAAAACTCAAACAGGCAATCAAATGTCCTCTAAAACTAACAAGGACAGTTCCAGCAAGCCTACTCGCCAATCAGAAACAATGATTGCACGAGAGACAATAGGCGAACCAACCAGGAGGCGGCAAGCAACCACCTCTGGTCCAGCAGCCACCCCGGGGACCCCGTCTCAGCAACGGACGCAGGGAAGACACCCCCGGGGATCCCGTCTAAACAACGGACGCAGGGAAGCCACCCGAGGACCCCGTCTAAACAACGGACGCAGGGAAGACACCTCAAGGTCCTTGTCTCCGCAACGGACGCACGGAAGCCACCTCCGGGGACCCCGTCGCAGCGACGGACGCGGGGAAGCCACCCCCGAAGGACCAACTCAGCTATCATACTCGCAGATTCTGAGAAAACAATGTGCGAGCCAATGCGATAACACAGTTGAATTAATGAAATTAAGCGGACCAATCAGGGGGCGGCAGGAGGCGGCCACCTCCCTATAATTCCCCCGCTCGGAGCCCTCCGAAATTCATTCCACTCACCGCTCGACGACCTCTCGACGACTACACTCTACAGTACGAAGATTCTACACGCTCTACGCTGACGACCCTTCTGCTCACGAGTTCCTCTCAGAACGGCTTTCTACTGCTTTCTACAAGGCATATCTTCTCTCCTCACAGATCTCGCATTGGCATCTACGAGTCCAGTGATTATTTATCCTGCTCATTGCCCAACGTAGTTCTTCTGTCAGGACGCCACCCGGTACATCTATTGATATTCTCATTAGATCTTACGCCCGCTGGGACGTTCCGAGACGTGTCGCCCGGGTTTCGTAGCACTAAGCTCGTCACCGACCGCTGGGGCACGCCGATAAATTACTCAGCTCATCCGCTCTAATTTATCGTCCAAGGAAGCCTTTTTCAAGGCTACAAGGTAGGACCCTGACATCCGAGCAAAGGAAAGAAGCTCTGTCAAGCGAGTCCACCTTCCAAACTCTCCATCCTATACGAAAACGAGTTAACAACCTCGGGTACATCGATGGAGCGCCGCCCGTCCTACTTCCTCATGCAAGAGGAAGCAGAACACGGCGCGGCCGGGAGCCCTAGCCCACGCAGCGCTCCCTACCCGCTACTCGACTCATCCGCTGTTCCTAGCGACGGACAAAGGCTCGATTCTCGCGAAGAGATCGCCTTAATACCTAACGTATTCATGAAGGAAACGTTAGGACAAGCCTCACACACACAAAAGTTCGAGGATACCTTTCAGACCCGCTCTGAAGTCAATCATCATGATTCGACAAAAATATCTGAATATCCACGATATTCTACGCAAGGCTACCCGGCCGATCCGAGTGTCAAACACACTCCCAACTTGCTTAAAACAAAGGATACTTTTCAGTACCTCAACCAAGCTCAGTATATTCCCCCTACAGATATAAATCTTAGGCCGGAATATTACACAACGGCTCAGCACCAAACAGATCGAACCCAGCACCCACTAAGCGAGCCCAGTGCTCCACGCGGCTACTACACGAACTATCCTCAAGTTCCTCCCGCCAAGCAAGCTGACCTTGGCAATTTCGCTCACATTCCTTACAGAAATACCACAGGGACTAACCCGCATAACCAGAATATAAATGTCCCACTTGGTCTACCTACACCAAGTCAAACATATATAAATCCACTACACGTATCTGTGTGCACAGTTTCTGTGAATGGTTTTTATGTTATTGAAGTCAGAAAACATCCGCTACGCACAGGCATTGGAAAACAGAAGGCACAATAACAATTTTAAAACAATTTCTAAAGTATGAAATTTTGTCGACCGATCAATATTTTTAATGTCGAAAACCCAATTCCAAAATTCAGACAAGGAATGTTTTCCTGAATCCACATAGAGAAGAGACAGGGCTCGCCACTCATTGTCCAGCCGCTGAAGATTTACATTTAGAATTGGGAATCTTCCCTACATCAGGGATGGAATTTCTCCACTGAACACTGTTTCAGGATTTAATAGATTTATGATTTTTCATTTGTAATTATGGTGAAATTCACCTTTAATACATAAGTACAGCAGTAGAAAAATAATATAATTCAAGGATTGGCAGTGAAACTCGAAAATCCCCCACCCAGACTTCATCCCCACAGGGCTCCGAGACCTTAAAAATCCCCAACGGGGGGATATATCCATGTTAGCAGCACTGCGAGACGTACTGATGGTGGTAACAAGTGGGTACCTAGTTAATAACACTTGGAGGAGAGACTATAAAAAAATTACTTTGGAGTGAGCTCCAGACCGAATTTCCTATGCTATTTAACCAATAAGCTAGAATCTTGTGGGTTTGCAACATTTTCTGTGTTTTAGCGAATTTTCTTAGAAAATATAGCTATTGCAAATGGCTCAAAAAATTTTAAAATAAAAATTTTCAAAAATTTTCTTCATCGAAATCTGATTTGAGGCATTCTGAAATGATTCCTGGATTTTAACGCTTTTATATATATATATATATATATATATATATATATATATATATATAGTTTTGATGAAAAATGAAAACACTCGCGTGTAATATTATTTTGAGGTATTACAGAAGGTTGGAAAAGATAGGAAACACTTAAATAAACTTACAAAATTGAGCTATAAGTTTTTGTAAGTAAGTAAGTTTTTGTAAGTAAGTAAAATTTTGTAAGTTTATTTAAGTGTTTCCTATCTTTTCCAACCTTATATATATATATATATATATATATATATATATGTATAAGTATATATATATATGCGTCATTCCAGACGATAACTCTCGATAGAATTGAGATAAAAACTTAGTTCTTTCGCCAAAAAATCAAGCATTTCAAAAGAAAGGATGAGTTCGTTGGACAACACTTTTTGAGCACATTAAATTGGTCAAATTTCAAAAAATGTACTTAAAAAATCACTAAAAAAAGGCCAAAAAACCGCTAAAAATTAACAAATTTCTATTTTTTAGCAGAATGCTACTCGAAAAAAATTAATCGAACATGAACTAGGATATTTAAAAATTTAAGCACAAAATTGTACTGAAAAATGTACTTAAATTTCATTAAAATAAGCTAAAAATCGATAGGAACACTTGAAAAAATTGTAAAAATCCACAAAATCATTTGTTCATTGGAATATTACTGACAAAAAGTTAGTTTGCTATAAAATGTATAATAAAATTTTTATTTGTCCCCAAAGTGCTCAAATTTCAACAGAATTTAACATAAATGTAATACGACCATTTATGAAAATTCGCTCATACGATCATGCTGCATGACTGTAACTTTTAATCTGAAACACAAATTTCTTAAATTTTAGAAACGTAAACCAACAAATTTTGAGGGAGTTTTTACCTTTTGTTTTGTTGGTAGATAACAAAGGTTCACTATTAAAAATAATAAATCAATAAATAATAACATCATCTTTCGATCGTCCTACTTCATAAGAGAATTTTATCAATTACCAATATTCTAATTTCTAAGAGAGGCAGTCTAGGGCATCGTAGAAGAAAATTCCAAGGTCAATAAAATGATGATTTATTATGTAGAAAAGTAACAAGTACCTAAGTAATAGTTTTGAATGCCGAATATGGCGAATTTATAAAAGTATGTAGGTACCTTGATTGACTATAGGTACCTACCTATGTAGATAGACGGGCTCGGTGTACATTTAAAACCACAATGCACTTATTGATAAGTTCCTGCAGTACTTTTTGAAAAAATAGAAACTGGAGTCTGTCTGGCTACTTCATACTCGGAATCAGAAGATGTTAGTGGACAACTCGGCAGAACCTCTTGGAATTTCAACGCCAGTTCCACTGCATCAATAAGAGTTGTTAACCAAAGTTCTTTTTCAAGTAAGTGTTTCCTCAAAATAGGGTTGTCCAGTCCATTAACAAAACACATAACGAGAGCATCCTCTTCGAAAGACCCAAAATCGCAAACGAAGAGTTGATCCTTAAGTGCGTTTGCGAACTCGTAGAAATGTCTGCCGCCTTGGACTGTAGAAAAAAACTTGATTCGGGCTTTGATTCTGTTCTTTCGGTCAATTTTATCGTAGTAATCTTGGAGTTTAGAGAGGATTACGTCGGTGTCTTTTTCGAAAGGCTCTTCGTACCTTCGGAATAGCGACGGAATGAGATCAACCGTTTTTGGCAGGAGGGCTTTGAGAAGAATGGCCTTCTTCGTGTCTTCGTCTTGGATTTCCCTGACTTCAAGAAGACGGTCGAATTTGGATCTCCACTGGGGGAAATGTATGACTTCAGGATCAAACATGACGAGCTGTGAATCTTCCGGCGGTTTCGGGGCCTTCCGGGCCGTGATACCGTACAATTTTTTTCGGGATTTGGTCACAACAGGGTCTTCCGGAACGGTCTCAGAAGCAACGGATGAGCTGATTGCTGACCGCACGCTCCCACAGATGGAGCCAACGGAAAAAGTAGAGCCTTCCCGCGAGAAACTATACACAGACATTTTCTTTCTATGTAGACACACGCTGAAAAATCACTGCCAACTAACCACGAGTCAAGTGCAACCTGCTCATTGAGAATTCAAGGGTGCAGGATGAAGGAGAGGGGAAATTCCAAGCTATTCTAAGCTTCATCAACACGATCAATGCCAATTTTGAGATCTCCAATCTTTATTAGCGAATCAATGTCATTTAAAAACAGCATTCAAAACGAAAATATCAATGCAATACTTAAATTCTACTTGTGGAAAGCAGAAACAAAAAATCTTTAGATTCAATCGTGTTCAAGATAAAACTCAGTGATTTTAATAGGTACATAGAAGAATAGAATTTCATAGTATAACAACCCATTAAAATTAAGATAAAACCGCTAGAGTTTACCAAGAATATACTAAAAAAACAGCTTAACAAATAATTTATTCTATACAAAAAATGAATGACTTTAGAGATCACAGCCTATTAAAATTTTTATGACATCATGACATGACCAAACTGTCGAACTAAACACTAAAATAATTTATTTAAGACGTTTCTATGATAATTATAACTATCCAATGGGTTAGTGTTGAAGGAATTGACAATGTCTAGTTCTTAAGGAAACGCGATGCTTCTATTAAATTACCTACTAGGTCCTATCGATTTATGTGGCGAGAACCGATGTTTCCGAGTTGGATAGAGACTCGAATAGTTTTGTGCAATAGATTCCGACCAACGCTTACGCATTTACATTTAAAAAGAAAAAACATTCATATAAGAACTTTTGGTTTTGAATAATCCAAAATTTCTCGGGAAAAAAAATGTTAGGTAAATTGCAAGGGATTTGCAACATCAGTTCAAGTTCTCCATCTTCAGTTACAAACGTTCATTATCGTAAACAAATAAATATTTCAAATAAATTCCTCTTAACGAGGACATGCAGCTCTTCTGACCAATCATTGGGGTACAAGCTTTCTCAGAATTAAATTTTTGTTGTTAACTGAGCTTAATATTACTGACTAAATTTTAGTTGTTAACTAAAGCTTGATAATACAAATAAGTTATATAACAAATAAACTTTGTAAATTAATGTTTTTCCTGTATTTTAGATGCTAGATATATTTGCAAAGTTACTCTTTTATATGGACAGTTCAAATTATTACAAGACTTTACAAACCTTTTTTGTAATGCGTTGATATATTGACATTTCAACAACTAAATAAGTTGACTCTCAAAACTGGAAGTCTTGGAGAAACAAATAATGACAAAAATTTGTTAGCATCCAAAACTCATATAATTAGTGTGGAATCCCTTGCAATTATCGTGAGAGGGGGGTGAATGTTCATATGAAATATAAACCAATATCGTTTACAATAAGTAGGTAGGTGATAAGAGGTCCAATGATATTTTAATCAGCACATCGGGAGTAGGTGATGAAGACAATTTGCATCTGACGATATTAAGCTATGCGTTTACTGGAGAAAGTTTGCGCAGATACGAAAGAGGAGCCCTGAGTGGTGACCGGTAGAACCACTACAAGTTAAAACATTAGAACTAATCTCATTCAGGAACATTCAAGAAGTACAACTTCTATAGACGGATTCAAACCTTAATAGGGGTATCACGGTCCATTTCGAGAATAGAATTTGTGGAAAAGTGATGGTGTTGTGATTCTTTCTTGTGTAAACATCGATAATCAAAAGTAAGAAATGTCCCTTACAGGAATTTGTGAAAGCCAAAGAGTAGGTTACCTCCTAACCACGTAATAAATAATAAACGATACAATAGCTTTATTTTACGATACAATTATTTGTAAAATTATAACTGTAAAACCTACTACTGCTACTAATTGACATACTGCCTCCCACCAAGACTTTTTTTCCACAGTGTACTAGGGATCCGTTCACTGACATCAAAGATCCGTTCATCAGTTCAGTACTCCTCTTCATCTCCAACTGGTAAAATTGACGCTCATGATCAGGGAGGGTGGGGTGGAATGAGTCTCTCAACTCCCTCCCTTCACCTCTTACCGTGAAAGATTGGGAAGGGTCTGGGTGGAAAGAATGGAGGGTTAGGTTGGGAAAGAGGGCGATTGGTGTGGGGAAGAGTGGAAAGAACGAGGAAGTTGATGAACTGTTGGTGTGGGAGGAAGAGAGTTGGACTGGTAAAATTTCTTTTGGGAGCCGTTCAGTGGTGGAGACACATCTTTACTGCGTGCAGTGTTAAGCTGGTTTCACATGGAGCAGAACGACGGAAAAACCAGTGGAGGGGCGGCGGAGTTGGAAAGAGTGTTCACATGAAGCGGTCAACTTGGTGAACGGAATCATAACATTCCTACTGAAAGCCTCTCTGATCTGAAACCTCTACTTGCGGTTATCAACGTTCCTGTCGGATGAGCTTGCGAGGAGCTCGACGGAACACGGAAACGGTATAAAAATTTCTACCGCCGTCCGCTGTCTGCCCATTCTGACAACATGACAGCCACCATCCTCACTGTTGCCCCAACAGCCAATCAGATTGTGTTCCGTCCTTCCGTCTTTCCGCGCTCATTCCGCTCCATGTGAAACCAGCTTTAAGCAGTCATCTTCTTTGATGTTGTCCCCCCTCCTTCGACCTCAGTCTCCCTCTCCAACGGGTGCCAGAAGGGTGTGAGCAGCTTTTCAGGATCGTTATCATCAATTTAGAGAATGTGCCCAGCCCATATTAGCCTCCCCACCTCCACAAAGTTGACAACGTCAAAATCATCGTACAGCTGGTAGAGTTTCTCGTTGAAACGTCTCCTCCATTGCTCTTGTTCATTTACTGGACGTAGAATTTTCCGAAGGATCTTTCTTTCAAAGACTCCTAATGTTGTCTCTGACTGCTTGGTCATCATCCATGTTTCTGAACCGTATGTAAATACAGGGCAAAGCAGTGCTTTATTTAAAGCATTAACACAGCTCTCCTGGAGAGGGAATTTCAGCACTGGCAACAACCCAAAGTACCACTTACAGACAAACATGGTCTTCGCTTTTATTTTGGTTGGGCAATCGTAGCATAACTTCAATGACAACCGTGTCTTATCCATAAGTAGGGGGTGGTTAGGTGCAAAGACTGGCTGTCCTCGATCAGAATTTTGTTTTTATTTAACAAATGTCGAGCGCTTACGCCCCTTTGGGCCTCTCCCAAGCAAGGACTTCAAAATAGGTACCTAAGTGAAAAGTTTTTTGGTTAGTAGGTATATGGTGGTGCTGGATACCATAGGATACACCTTGTGTATCTTAAGTGTGGACTTGAGTGTTAAGTCTTTAAGTGGCCTAAAGGACCAAAAGCGCTCAACAGATGTTAAATTAAAAAAACATAAAAAGCTGATTGTGGACCGCCAGTCTTTTGCACCTGACCTCCACCATCCCCTACAACAGAAATGGCAACAACCTAACAACACCGTATTGAAAAGGAAGTTTCACTAAGCTGCGGTAGGATCGTTGCTACTTTTCGATGATTTGATGTCAAAACTTGACAGCCTGCGGAAAATCGAATCTTTGAAAAAGTCGACGCGTATGCGCATTAGAACCAGCCAAGACGATTCTATCATTTGATTGTCGAAAAGATTGGAACATGAATACCCCTAATGTTTTGTCATTACAGCCCTGATTTTTCTGTATCCAATTATTACTTGACATATTTCCGAATGACTTGAGATGGGTAGTGTGAGATCGTGACATGAGCTATCATGCAGGTGGTTATTTGTACACATTTAAGAATTTACCAAAATACATTTCACTATGATTCTACCCACCAACTCGAGTGTTTCCTCTTTACCTCAAGTTGTTACAGGTAGTTCACTTTTCTCCATCAGAATTCGCCTAATGGAACACAAACCTTCTCCAGTATACCGATAAGCTTGTGTCTAACACTTAACACAATGATTTGTCGAGGACACCAGATGAATTCACATATGAATTCCAAGAGATCCATGTCATTCATAAACTATGACAGACACAAGTAATGACATGAAAATGATCATCCAATTCATAGAAAATTGTTTCGCAATTACCCCAGCAGAAAATATGTCGAGCATTGCCAAGGCATAATTTATTTACTTTCTATTTTTGAATTTAAAAAACAAGCGAATCCAACAATTTACAAAGTGAAATAAATTTCATTATAGAATCATATCACATAAAACCATTTCAGGGTAAAAAATCTCCTTTCCAGTATTTTTAATATCTAACAAATTAGAAACTATCTTATTATTAATTTAAAAATGGGCAGGAACGAGGCCACAGGAAGATTTGTGTGAATTCAATAATAATTATGACAGAGGATGATCGTAGAAACTTTGGTTTCATAATATAAATAGTTTGAACGAGATCGCAATAGTTTATACCGAAATGTCAAGTTTTAGAGATACATTTAATTAAATTTATGAGAAATGAAGATTACGAGACGTGCAGGTACAGAAATGTCAATCAAGAGCATTAATTTATATTGATATGGTGAATTGGTGTTTGGAACAAATAATGATTTTTCTAATTAAAAAAATAAATAGCCGAGAGTATACTGAGTATACTGTAATGACTACGTAGGTAGGGGTTCAGATTTAATGGTTCAATTACAAACTAGGTGGTACTTTTTATGTTATTAAGTATAGGTATTAAATGCTATCAGATTTTTGGCAACTGACCCCCTACCTTTTTTGAAGTTCCCTGAATTAAACATAAACAGCAAGATGAACCATATGAGGGGATTAGCTTCGCAGAAACACGAATGTGTGATGGAAGGAATGAGGTGTGAAAATAGTTGGCAAAAACTATATAATGACCTAATCACATGGCCACAGGAAATGTAGTCAAGAAAGTCGGGTTAAAAAGCCTCGCAGGGCTAATTTCTCCAATGTTAATTAATCTTTGGGATTGAACGTATTTGCGACCCATATATATGAGGTTAGGTACGGAGTTAAGCACAAGAAAAAAAGAATCTCAAGCGGTTGTCAGAAAATTAACTATTTCAAAAATCTGTATTTTCTAAAAGGTACAAGTTATAGAGCTGCGCAACCTCTTAAAATGACTGGTATGGTATATCTTTCTTTTTTACTGCAAGGAAGCGCTATAGTAGCCATAGTAATAGCTGGTATCAATCAATTTGTTGATTGACGGCTCAAGAAAAAATTGTTCTGAGTTTTGCAATATGTGCAAGTGTTCGTTATGGTTGAGTAACAGACTTCATCATGAATGAGAGCAACCACCTCACGATCAACTACCCTAGCTAAACGTATTAGAGAAATGGGTGTTTCATGTAATTCAAGTTTCACTTATGTGCATACGATATTGCAATGTTCCGTCAACAATTTAACATAATTGGGGAATATGAATTCACTGAAATGCCACAAGGAGTAATGAGCGTGTACTGGGGGTGAACCTCGCCTCACCTTTCGGGCCTCATGTCGCCTTGGGTCCTTTCATACATGCCGAAAAACTGACAGGAATCGGACTGCACACGAGCCGAGCAGCATTGCAGACTGCAACTTGCACATACCGCTTTAAGGAGCCTACACACGCTCAGTTTACCTGCGCAGTTTATCACGTGTGACGTCATGTCTGAGTGATTTAACTGAGCAAACTGCACAGTTCTCGCAGTTTTTTCTCCGGACGTTGGACTGTGCAATAGTTTATACTTTCTTCCAATGAACTGCGCAGTTTCCTCAATTAATTGCTCAGTTCGGTCAGTATCCACTCGAGACGTCTAGGGTATCAGTCGCGTGTCACCCGTCCCTTGTATTTATGTAAATAAAAATGAATTCGGCCAAAATGAGCAAATCGTCGAGCAAATTTATACCACTTGGCAAGAAACTTCTTTGAAGATACCACTCCTTGTTCTAGCATTAATGGCGCCTTTTCTTATTCTTTCACAGCGGCTCAATCCCAGCAGCAAGGAGATAGCATAAGGCTGCTCTCCTTTTCCAGCCAATCACAGTTAATAGACAATATCCTATTATATAGACAGAAACAATTTCGAAGAGCTCACGTTCAAATTCAGAACGGAGAGCAGAGACCCTCTATACTAGAAAAAGCTAAGGGAACTGAGCCAACAATGAGGGTAAAACTGCAAACAGGTGCCCCCACACCTTCAGTTCAGATAACCGTACAGTATTTGCTCAGTTGTCTTCATGAAAACTGCACAGTTAAACTGAACGTGTGTAGGCCCCTTTACACACGCAACCCGTTTCGGAAAACTGCCAGTAACATTATAAGATATTCGACTTAATTCAATCATGCCATATCCAAAAAGCCGTTGCACAACCATAACAGACTCACTTTTCGCATAGCAACACTCAAAATAATTTTTGTTGAACCATTTCCAAAGTGAAGTTGGTGAAATCAACAACTGAGTGATAACAGCTGCTACCTAGGATGCTAGCGCTTCCTAATCCTTATATGTAAAACTCAGTTTGTTTCTATCTATGTATGTAGGTTCCCAATAGACGGCTAAACAACTGGACCGATTTTTATGGGAGCGGTCGTAAAATGATGAGCAAGTTCCGGCGCACAACATAGGGTAGGTCTGAGCCTCCAAAACATCCTTCTACTTCATAAACGGCGCAACCCTTCGCAACCGATTTGTTTAGTTCCCGAACTTTAGTTATTATGGTTTCTAACAGGCAGTTTGTTAACGGCAGAAATTCGTGACAAGTGGAAAAGCCTTGACGGATTGCTATACGAGTGTTCCGAGTGAAGCATGGGTTGCATTATTGATAGGTGATGGACCGGAATTTGATATTTCGTGCGAAGCGCAGGACGGAAAACCGATTTGTTTGACTCCCCAAATTTTATTATGGTTGCCAACACGCAGTTCTTTCACACACGCCTTTCTTCACGCGTGTTTGGTTTGGACGATTTCGATCAGCTGAGTGAGCTACATTCTATCCTGTTCACCCTAGGAAGTTGAAATTTGATAGGGTGACTCTTCGGGGACAATAAGAGTCGATTGAAATTATGGGATCTTTCCTGATCAGTCCGGACCTGATTTAGCTAAATTTATGCTGTAGCTTGGAATGTAGCCTCCGTAGTTACGAACACAGTCTGGATATGGTTATTGCAGCAATCTGTTCTCCAACTAACCCGTACAGGTGGGTCCGTGCAACGCACGGGTACCCAGCTAGTCTAATATAAAAATACACAAATCACAAAGAGGTCGCACAGCTCTGTAGCTTCTACCGTTTAGAAAATAGAGATTTTTTAAACTGTAATCACGCTGCATACTACGTTGGTGGCATTAATACTGGTTTCTCCCTAGTTTCCATAACTTTTTTGATTAGTGTAGCAGTTTTTAAAGTAGACCTGACTGGAACGAAAATTGCAGGGGTTAAATACTGAAAATAAGAGGGCTAACGTACATAACCCCTGAAACTTCTGTGAAAAACAGCAGTTTATACTAAACAATTGCATCAAGTTATTACAGAAATTTGTATAGAAATCTGAAGTTGTAAAGAGAAATTCCGGGAGGCTAAAAAGCGAAGCGACACAATGACATCACTAAATGGAACAAACGATTCATGGCAGCATTATTTTTCGAATATTGAAAGGTTAGGGGAAAAAATCATCCTTGCGATTAGCAAAATATCACAAGAATAAGTATTAGTAAGTATCAATGCAATTTCTTCGCATAGGCAAAAAAAATGGAAAACTGTCTCATTACCCATTTATAAATTTACTAACAGCTCTTACATTCATTAAATTCTTGTCCTTGTACACAGCGATATGAAACGAAACAAAAATATTGAAAAAATAATTTCGTACAAAAATTGTATTCTCATACTTCCGAATAAATTCCTATACGGACAACTTTGAGAAATAATAACGTGATTTCGATTATTTATTTTTTTTTAATTCTAAATGCATTATAGTAAGTGGTGAACTCGAATTCCTGCCCGTGGAAGATATAGAATTTGTAACGAGTATGAAAATCGAAACAATCGGTAAAAGATGGACAAGTCTCAAACATGAGAACTGAAGTTATACTTTGTTTTAGCTTATGCTATAATATTATAGTCAATGATGATATTAATTCATCAAGATCAGACTATATATTGAAAATATTATGTTATCATGCAGTAAATTTTAAAACATTACAACAATCCTTTGTTCATGATAATTCTCTATCATCATTTATCACGAATGTCTTCCTCTATTTCAAGGATGAATAGAACTACTAGAAATAATATTCCCTCAATTATTGAGGATGAAAGACGACTAGAACTTGGTATCAACAAAATTAAAATTTAGGTTATCTTAACGTTTTGTTGAAATACCAGGTGAAGAAATGAAAACGCGATCGTATCAAAAACAAAGGATGTGTAACACCTGAAAACTTGACTACTACTTTCCAAATATTTTAAATACTGCTCTAGAAAAATCGTGAATCGTATTCTTGTATATAGTAAGTACAAAGCTAGTCTTGATTTGTGCTAGATTTCAACTGCAAATGGTACAATCTTGGTACAATATTAATTAATCGATATCAAGATTACAAATTTTAAGGATTTAAAATCTCATAAGACCTTTATCGGTTATTGCTATAAAGTACTTTCGGTAACGTATTTCACTAGCTACGATATCTAGTATTACTTTTTCAGAGAGGATTAGATCAATAATTTATGTTTCCAAAAAAATACTGAACACGTGGAATCCGTGGTCAGACGAATTTCATGATACAACATGTATCAATTGAATTGCAAATCAATTTTTTATTTTGCAATACATCTTTGAGACAACGATATTTGTAAATGTGTAATAGGGAAATAATTTTGATTGAGTTATGGAATCATGCCACTAGGTAGAGAGCACTCGTACAGACTATTAACAATCACATACTTAATAAATGGAGACGCAACCCAATGTGGACAATGAATTAAACCAATGGATGGAGAGAGGGAGGGTGGGGTACACACACACAGAACAGCTGATCCACCTTCACCAAACATCCACTAGAGTGTACTGTACACACACAAACACAGAACAGCTGATCTATCTTCTCAAAACATCCACTAGGGTGCACTGGCGTCATTTCATCACTCATTCCCACCCCGACCTGTATTAGGTATGTTGGGTATCACACATAAGGGTGGTACATACACATAAGAATTCCTCAACTCCTGTTTACGTAAAACAGTGTTTTGTTCTTCTCTTATTCATTTTCTCATTTTTGATATGCTTATGGTTTTTGTTATGTGGATAAGCTTTTCAGAACGGGAAAAGTCAGCTTTACTCGTACGGAATCAGCACTTTCGTAATTGCAAGAAGACGATAAGACCTATCTCCAAGATAACCCTAACGATAATGAAAAATTCTTGCGAGTCTGTAAATCATGCTTTATTACAGTTTTCTCTTACGATGAAACATTAATGTAACAACATGACCCATAGCAGATGAACATGTCGCCTTTGAGATGCATTATGAACCTGGGAATAATGTGGGCCAGACAACTCATGTATTTACTTCACTGGCTGGCCAGATACTGCCGGAACAGTGTTGCTCTTCCAAAAATTATTGAAGCGTACGAATTGGGAATATATAACTCTAGTAAAAGTCTTGATGCAAATTAATGAAACCTGTGTGATGTTGAAATACGGAACTATGAAACACTAGACACTACGAAGAGGCTCCATATCAATTTAAGCGTCAAAGGTTGATATCCATAACAAGTTTCATCAAAATTAGACGTTGGGAAATTGCATTTAAACAGCTTTTACTAGGACATACAGATGTTCATACATGAAAGTGAATACAAGAGCTTTATTTTTAAAGAAAATTTGCTAAAAGTTATTTGACCTCAACGATCAATTCCCTACAATCCTGTAAATTTCAATATACAATTGCATTAGTGTTTGCGAGAAATAAATACGAGAAGTACAAAAACACTCGCCTCGTAATTCGCCAAACTAAATATTTCCCAAATGATCAGCTTTACCGCAATATTTTACCAACACCTATTGGAGAAAGAATTGAAAATGATTCAAACCATAGCCCCTTTGTGGCGTTCAATGTCGTCTTTCGTAAATTAAGGGGGATACATTGTGCTAAATCATGTTTACGTTCAGCTAGTTATGCCATCTTCCAACTCACTCGTGAACTTCATGTACCCTAGACGTAGACGGAAGCCCCCAACTAAATTGAAATTATTTTGAGTATGTATTTTACATTCAAATGTATTTTACACCTAATACCTTTCTCCGGTGTAATTAATTTGTAGGCTTCTTGAGTCGTTTCCCCTATTCTACCTTCAAGAGCAATAGACCCACAACATTCAAAAATTTATCTCAAAATTGTATTTAAACTAAAAATCTCAAATGAAAAATGTCGCCTTGTCGCTAATGAGAATAGAAAAAGTGTATAAGACTTCCTAATCGACCAATTACAGCCACAGAGAAGTCGAAACCTGGTTTACACATATTACCTTTTCAAGTAACTCTATCTTGAAATGGTTCAATATACATATATTTTTCGAATAGCTCAAAGACGAGTCATCAAATTCCTATCAAGAGGTTCAGTAGGGATAAAATTGTGGGAAATTCACTCCTTAGTACATTTTCTTCTGTTGTAAGGACTGATAAGTCAAAAACTTTTAGAACAGGATGTCATTCATAATAAACAAAGGAATGGGAAAAGGCGTACGTGGATGTTGGACTTGCTGAGTTAGCTTTCATCTAATGTTAAGGTGAATTTATACTTCACCAAAATGCGGGCAGTTTAGACCTTTCAAAATCTCGAATCTTAACTCTCGAGGATGACTCAGGGTGAGTAGGATAGCAGTCGGTGTTTGGCGCGCATCACTTTGGTGTTACACCAGTCAGTTTCGTTTGTTGTGGCCATGCCTGTGGGGTAGGAGCCCTTTCCCTAGTCCTTGGGCTGTGATTCACGCATCAGATTTGCTGCCCACCTTGGCTGAATTCCCTGTGCAGCTGATTCGTGCATCAAGCCTCGTGAGTCAGTTCTGCTCAGTCAAATCCACCTCTAGAGATGAAATTTGGAGAATATTAGAAACTCAATATGGTTTGCAGGTTGACCTTACCAAGGCTGAGCTGCTAGCCATTTGGTAAGGTAGGTTGTTTTTGAGTTATAAGTATGGGCTGAGAAATTGTCTTTGTTATTCACAAACAAATACAGGCTGAGTAACAGATAGTGTAACTATCAACGCCTACAACCATATTGCACCTTTAATAGCCACAAATAGCTCAAGCTAGGTTCAGTTCATGTTCAGTTCAAGTAAGCACTAGTGGATGGATGTGGTCATTCGTGCTGGCCAAGATCAATCGAACAATCAACAACAAAGTAATGTTCAGTGTTTCTGGGCAACCGGGTTGCTTGGAAAATGTTCAGTTCATAAACTTCATGCACTGCCTCAGTGATAGGGCAGTTTACACCACTCCTTTACACTCAATCGTTCATGTAGCTCCTTAAACTGAATGTGAAGTGAACATGTTATATTTTGGAAGCATGAAAAAGCTACTAATTGAGAGGGGTGGCTATAAATCAATTCCCAAAAGTTCAACAAAGCCAAGTGTGGTGACTATTATGGATGGATGGTTGTAAAGAGAAGAGCAAGCAAGGTTCCCACACAAAGGAGCAAAGCAATCAGTAGTTTATGGAGCGCACAGTGGAGTATTTGACTATAAATCCTGGCCAAATGGACAAGAACTTGGAAAACTTAAAATTATTAAAAATCGGAATTGTCTGGCTGTTTACTAACGAGAGAGATGAAATCATCTATTTCTGGCATGTGAGACACACCTGAAGGGGTTCAGGATTCAGTTTAAGATAACCAGGTTGCCAAGAAACAACAAAAATACCAACCATTTTATAATGCATTTTAAATAAAACTAGTCAATCAAAATTGGACTAAAACTTGGTATAGTTTTGGGAGTGACAAGGATTTACCACAGACAGATATCAGAGTGACAGGCGCAGAAGCGAAATTGAACAGCAAGCTCTCAAACGCAGAAAATAAGTGGAAATTTTGATTTTGGAAAAACATTTTTTTCTCGAAATTTTTGCACAAACGCACCTACCTTTGGTAGTGAGGAAGCAACAGTCAATAATAGCTTCGATCTCAGTGCGCGTTCTGACAGTTCTTAAACTCATCAGAACTGGGAAGGGAAATCCTGGGGTGTTCCAGAACTTGTGGAACCGCATTCTGCACTGCGAACGATTTCAGAACTTGGAAGTGAAATAACATGTGAAGTCGTTTGTAACCTCACTCAACTCGTGTTACCTTCGGGTGCTCCTGTTCAGAATATTTTTAGTTCCCGTGAATATATTACTTATTATGCCCGTGATATTACTTAACTATTACCCCAAGGCAATAAAAATATAAAAACTCCACGATGACTGAAGAGTATACTCGAAAAAATTTGAGTTTGTGGATGTAGACGAGATCCAACTATAACTTCAATCTCGTCCTCATTATTTACAAACCAAACACCATCATCGAAACTATCGCTTTCCAAACATGCGAGCTAGTGAACATTTCGATCATAGAATAGGTACTTATACTAACGTATAGAGACTAAAGTATGGTTTCGATGAAGAAGAAGAGAGTTTTTTACTCCACGAGATCCGAAAAATTGTGAAATGGGCATGCGTTAACTAAGTCCTTGCTTTCAAGTTCTGAGAGTTTCGGAAAAAAAACTCGGCCCTTCGGAATCATGTTTTAGCTCCTTGCTCTCACTTTATAATAGAAATGATCACGACGATTGAGCTCTTGTGAGATGATGATCTCCTAATAGAAACTCGCGAGTAAACATTCACTTTATTATAGAAAGAGGCTAAAGAGGCTACATACGAAATTACAGCTTCCTATAGTGTAAAGTATAGAAATTACCTATTCAAATGATTTAACCACCGCTTCACAAATCAAACCGTTCCGAAAAACCTGCTATGAATCACATAATCGAAACACCAGCTCAATGAAATCATCAGAAATTAACAAGCGGTTGCAATCATGTTCACAATATCAATAATTGAGAATGATCACCTGTGTGTAAACAATTATTCATATAACCATGCTCATAACTCAGCTTGTTGGCCACGCACTTCGCAGTAGTTAATATAGTATGGTTGGATAAATCGAGAGCTTTCGAATCTGGGCTTTCTGGCACTGCGAACAACAAAACTCGACTTCACTTGCCCAGCACCGTTCCGAACTCGCAGAACGCACACTGAGAACGAATCTTAGAATATCTATTTACTTTGGGAATGTTCATCACAAGGCATACAAATAGATTTTAAACCAAAAATAACAAACGATTTTGACCGAAATTTAATCCCAAATACTCCACTGTGGGGTGTGAGGATACCAGAAAGTTGTGAGTATGATTGAGATTTAGAAACGTGCCCACCTGAATGGACGAGACGAGAGACGAAGACAATTACAGAGTCACTGGGTTCAATAATGTCTTTCTTTTTGTCAAACTGGTTCTATGATTGAATTTGATTCATTATACAATTATAGTTACGTTTAGAACACTCCTCAAATGTGTATGTGATTATACTTCTTCTGTGCGACTCGAATGTAAAATTTCGATTCCCCTACTCAAAACTGAACTTGATAGAGATTAGAAAAGAGCCACTTTTCTTGGGCTCCCACTGTATTATACGCTATAATTAATATAATTTCATTAATAACAAAGGATAAAGATGATAAACATAAGTACATTATACTTAAAACAGTTGTGTGTAGCTGTGACTTACATGCGCGCGACAATCATGCAATGGATGGAATATTGGTTCAAATTACAACTACTTTGATTGCATTATTTTTAAGTTATGATAAGTTCATTCAATGAACACTTCATTGCACCAAAATGGTAAATAGACGATACAAATTGTTTAGTTTTACTATTCAAACCAAATACATAAAAATTAGTTGATCAATCCGAAATCAGTTCTGAACACACACATAACGGAGGATACTGGAATCAGTGACACGGATTTCTCAATGTAATTTTCGGGATACCAGAGGAAATCACCGCTTGCTAGGATTTTATTGTTGAAAGGACAGCTAAAACTGCGTCGTTCCGTCACTGAACATTGGAATCCAACAATTGTATATTTAGAATAACGGTAACCTATACAAATATTTTCCTAGACTTTCCGCGGTCTTCCAATAGTTAGGCCTTTTTTGTTCTACTCAGAAGGGAAACGTACGAAGAACCATCGGATGCGATAGCATTGGTAACAATGCAACAATAACTCACGATGGTCTAGACGTGGTATTTGTAGGGAACAGAAGACTGCGTTCTAGTTCACCCTCCTTGAATGTATAACTCATATAACTTTCACACAAAGAAGAAATTAAGTTACAGAGTTAACTGGTTCCAATCTATATTGCTGGACGGGGGTTTTTCTAACCAATCCCTCAAGCCCTGGATTCTGGCTTCGATTTCCGCTTTGTTACTCGGCATTCTCCGGTGCGGTTTAACGCTTTTGATAGATGCCCGAGGGTAACCATCATCTGATACAGCGCCTGCAAAAATAAAATATGGACAAGTTGAGATTATTCGTGAATTACCTACCAAAAAGTATTGATTTGCTACACGACAAGGAGCGATACTGATCCACGGACAAGGCATATCTACACAGGAAAGAATAATAAACCTTTGTGTAATAATTTTGTGTTTTTCATTTTTAAAATCTAAGAATGGTGAGTATAAGACAATTATACCTGAAATAATTTTTTCTTGGGAGCGAATGAGCTAGTGAAAGTAAATTAGCATTGTCTTTAAGATACAAATTTTTGGGTACAGTCCAATTTGAGTCATACCATGAAACTGAGTTACCTAAAGTGGCCCATTCACGATCCTGCTGCAGGAAGTCAGGGGAACGAAAAACTTCCCTCTCTTCTTGCACGGGAGGCGTACAGGACGTGTGTGCAGGCCTTCCTGCTGCAGGTGTCCTGCAGAGCTCGTTGGATGGGTTTCCCATCGGACCATCCTGCGGTCCAGAACCTTCGGTTTGAGCTGGAATGACAGATCGTGTATGGAGAAAGCACTCTGAGGCAGGAGAGCGAAGAGGGGAACTTCGTTGCACTTCCCACCTCCTACAGCAGGATCGTGAATGGGCCACTTAATGCGTCATGGAATTGATTTCAATTTATTTTACAAATATATAAGATATCAGATCCCTTGATTTGTACAAAAATTTGATTGTGAAAAGTATTTACAATCCGTTAGTTTGCTGGGGACAACCCAAACTAAACTGCATTTGTATTCCTGTGGGTTGATTATTTTGGCAAGCAGATGACTGCTGAGAAGGTTTAGTGGTACTTTGCACACCACCTGTAGATTAAAAAAAAGAAAAAAGTGTGTAGGCGCTGTTGCGCTTGGTGGGTACATACAATCCGAAAGAATACAAAAAAGGTGGATGGTGCACAATTACCTACTATACGTATATATTCAACTTCACCTTTTGCCTGTATAATAGCGATCTTAGGCCATTGAAAGCAATACACACGCCACACCAAAATGCGCAGGAAGCTGTAAAGAACTGTAACAGGCTGCTGCTACAGAAAGACACTATTTAAAAGGAACGTCAACTTTCACAGTAAACATTTTCGCTCTCAGATCCTTTATGCCAGCCCAACCTCATCGTCCCTAAAAGCCCGTTCCACCACAGAGGGGCTGAAGAATCCAGATCAGCTGAGTGGCTCTAGAATCCAGTTTTTTCCCTAATGATCCAACGATTCTGAGATTTGGTATGTGGGCCCTTGAGGGACTTCTGAACACAACTGACCGATCCCAGATCAGCTGAGTGGATTTAGAATCCGAAATTTGGAGTTATCTTCCAAAAATAGCAGTAATTAACTGTATTAATTAATTCGTGATAATCCGTGGTGGCATGGGCAGTTAGGTGAGATAATCGGTTTAGTCTCGTTCCTTTGCAGCAATGTCAGCCTTTAGCAGGTGCCCATCACAGGACCATGACAAAAAAGCGTTTTCGTGATTTTCTAAACATGAAGACATACCTCCGACGCGCTGTTTGGTCAATTGAGATCGAATTTCTTTAATTTCTGAATTAATGTTTTCCAGATTGTGCAAGACAGTGTTCGGCGCGGTTTCAGCAGGATAAGCACCACCTAATGCATATATAGTAAAATTCCAGTATGGCATTAACTAAAATATTTTACATAAGATCATCCCCTTTTTAGGCAATGAGCGCTAAGTACTTTTACTATTTTTAAATGGACGTATATTTCAATAAGAAGCACTACGATAAGTAAATTTGTTTCTATGATTTTTCAATTTCGAGTAGAACGAGTGTTTTGACGTTACTAGAGCAGGAAGCTTTGGAAAATCATAGGAAAAACTACTCATCATATGAGAGCGTGGTTGGTGTCACAACTTCTTAGAATGGAATCAATTTTCACTTTAAAAAAAGTGTCCAATTGGTTGTAGCGCATAGCTTTCTCGCATCCATTACATTAACGTATAGATCATTGAAATTTTAAATAATCTTAAAATATGAACCATAATCCCAGAAATAATGATCTAAATGAAATAAATAGTGTATAAATAAAGATTTTTGGTTCGCGCAGCAGCTACTAATGATAAGATCGCGATTACACTCATATGGGGTAATTAAATGAGATGATTAACAGATCAGAACTTGAGAAAATGTTGCTTGATGGTATTTACGTTCGCATGCGCAGAGTTAAGTATTGATTTGTGAGTAAACCGGGACCATCTGCAGCCTAGCATGTAGATTCCCTAAGAATTTCATCAAAATTGAAAGAAAACTATGGAAGATATGCATGTTGCGAAGGTTTACAAACACCTGGACATACACACTAACATACAGACAGACACGAAATCAAAGTCGTTCGGAATGGTCTAAAACGTCAAATGCCAGTGGAAATTTTGATTTTGTAGACCAAAAAACTTTCTCTCCCGAATGTAAGAACACTGCTTCCGTTAAGGCCGTATCACACTTGCATTTTTTCCGCATTTTAAACGCTGAAACGTGAAGAAGGCAAAGTGCGTTTTTTCAAGGTCAGCAGTGAATGTTGAAGAGGAATAACTGCAAAAACAGCGCATTCTGGCGGAATGCAATTTTATTAAGCCTGTCAGGTTAGGGCTTGAAATATTGAAGTAACGTTTGACGTGCCTAGTGTTTTCAAACAGTGTCTTGACAACTCTTGTTCTTCCAAAGAATACTATGAAGACGCACAATAATAATAACAATAACGTAATAATGAAAAAAACTGTTCCCGCTAGGGACGTGGTCAAGAACGAAAAATGATTATTCGATTTTAAATTATATTTATATAAGAAGACAGGTATGTAATTTGAACTCAACAAAGAAGCAAGAGAGCACGGCAATAATCCTCAAACAGAAAACTTCACTTCTACAGTTCATTAACCTGATTCGGCATTTGTTTAGTGCAGTCTCTTTAGTGACCGGAGGGGTGCTGTTAGGCATTGGCGCGCGACCAAACAAAAACGTAAGTTCGGCACTGAAATTAGGATAATAAGAAAAGAAGTTCGGCACTAAGAAAATAAGAAAACTTCGGCAAGGAACTAGGAACAATATTTTTGGCACAGGAGAACTGGAACTGGAATGAAAACGGGAAGGTACAACGCGGTTTCCCAGTGAAACAAGGGTGCGTCAAGGTAAAAATTAGAACGTGTTCTAATTTTCCCAAGTGAGTTTAAAAACGCTCCGCCAGGATGCGCAATGGTCGAAAAAGCTGACCTTGGAAAAAAGCACTTCTTCTTCTTCATGTTTAGGCATTAAAAACGCAGAAAAAAATAAAAAATGCTAGTGTGATACGGCCTTTAGGTACCTTAAATGACAAGATATGTAGCCAAATTACTACCATTTGCACAGAAACCTAGCCATTTTTTCAACTGCCTTAAAGTTTTTTTTATAAAGATACTAGGCTCTCAATGAAGTGCAAAAAGGGTTTAAGCCAGTTAGTAAACATAGTAGTAATATGGCCATATGTCACGACATTTAAGGCAATGACTAAGTTGTCGAAGTTGCTGTGGTGTTACAGTCACATACTTAAATCCAGTCACTTGAATAGTTGCCTAGGAAGGTAGCCCAAAATAAGAATTTCATGATGACTAGACACTTGATGACAAAAACATGTTTGAACAATTGTCTAAACAGCGAGCTTATTTAATCCAACGCGGTAGACTCAACATGAAATGCCTTGGCGTTTGATCAATTTTTGGGTCACCTTCCTAGGCATTTGGTCAAGTGAGTGGATTTAAGAATGTGAGTGCAACATACATATTACCTTGGATATTATGTTTAAATTTGTTCTTCATCAACATAGAGAAAATATTGTTAGAGATTTTATAATTTTAAATTTGTTATTTTAAATCTAATTTTTAGCATCATCCTGAAGAAGCCCCAGTTCCTAAGGAGAAACGATGGAGACAAATGAAAAACTGAATTAAGGACAGACATCTTTTTTATTGAAATTGTCTAATAATTTGTACAAATAAAGAAACGTTGCTTGGATATTGCGTACCTATGAATACTTTCAGTATGAAGTACCTGATTAAGGTTTTACTATACAAAACTCCTCCAGACTATTATATAGGTTTACTGCATACCGTTTCCAGCTAAATTTTGGCCATCATTAGGCAAGCAGGAAAAGTTTTGCTTTTGTAGAAGGGTGTGCCTTTTTCGATTCATCTGATTTTTTCAGGCAGATGGTGAAATTGAACTGTAAGGGTTTGTGTTATTGCACTGAGCAATAAAGATGTGTGATTTCATTATAGATGAATACCACAATATTCTTCCCGACTCTTCCAAATTCCTTTTTAGAGTACCTGTTACGTGCAAGAAACTTCTACAATCAAAGCAGTTTGATTAATTTGCGAGTGGTGTAGAAGGCAGTCTTTCCTGGGTTTTTCTCAGGAAAAGGCATGAGTTTATATTCTGCTGAGGCTAAAATTTATGGTCGTAACATTGGCACTGTCAACAGGACCCAAGCTTCAATATGTAATCCTTCTCAAGCCAGACTGTAACCATCACATTTCCTGATGCACCATCTTCACTTCCTCACTCACCGAGTTAAGGACCGGGGAATAGTCAGGAACCTACAGCCTCTCTCCTCTGCCTCTGCCTCTGCTGATTAGGGGACATGTGAGAGGATGAAGAGAGAAAAGCATTTTCTCTTTGCTCTCTGTCGAGTAAAAGGGGGTCTAGCTGTCCAGGTCTGGACTCGACAGTCTATGATGTGCTCTAGTGCTGTGGTTCTTTAAACATCTACATTGTTAAACCACCCTCTAGGGCCTCTAGATATAATAGATGAATAAACGAACTTCCTAGTGAAGTTCATTCATAATTATGACATGGGCACTAGAGGGTGATTTACACCCGCCCATTTCCTGGCCCTGTATCATAGACGTGCCTCGTGTCTATTTCAACTATTGAAGCTTTTGGGACCGCGCAGTGCTGCCAACGTGGCCGGGCTGAATTTTGGTTGGCACGACCTCCAGGAAGGCGCCCATCCCAATAATTTTTGAATTTTCTCTTTAAACTGGCTCTATCCAACGACGTGGCTGAGGACCATTACATTGTTAAACCACCCTCTAGTACCCCTGACATAATTATGAATGAACTTCACTAGGAAGTTCGTTTCATCAAATCTAGTAATAACCAAGATTTACACATTAACTAACAAGATTTATTCTCTACGATATATTTTAAGGGTTTTAAGGTGAAAAACTAGACTTGCTTGTTCTGGTAAGCTATTTGTGTTGAAACAGCCATAACGTCCACATGAGCAAGGACGTCTTGCTGTAAGCTTATCAGTAGATGTGTGTAAACGATAAATGGATTAGTCCGGAACATGGATTTGGACCAGGTTTTACTGTAGCAAACTAAAATGTTTGCAAGCAATAAAAAATGGCTGCAACCAAATGATGGGATAACAGGGAGGAACCATGCACTGACAATGACTGGTGAGCAAAATGTTTGGCAACCAGAAGTCCTGCCATGTCTGCTGACCCTCTCACTACTTCAATATTTTCACAGACTTTTCTCTGCTTGCTTCAAACAAAATGTTTCGTTCAAGGATGATTCTTTGCTGCAGTTCGCAGCAGGCTTTAGGGTGCCTTATTGTTTGCAAGAAGCTTTTGGTTATAGTACTAAGAAATTGCATTTACCTGGTGAAAGGGCTTGTTCGATCTTCAATGCGCCACTATGGTTGGTTGGGGAGGGCGAATCATCCACTAACCTATTCAAGGTTTGACCTAGAAGTCTCAGTCTTATCATCTTTTCACCCAGCAGTGCACGAGTTCGGTGCAACGACACTTCCATTTCTGTAAGGTCTCGTTCTTGCTGCAAAATCAATTAATTGTCTCAGATATTTTCAAGCACAAAAATTAAAAAACGTATCAGTCACATTGGCACATTATGCATGTTTATTTATTATCATTTTTCATCAGTTTGGTTGAAGTTTGTGTACCAAAATGAAGGTTGAGAAACCATATTTGGGTGTGAGAAAATTTTTAATTTGAGCTGAAAAAAGTATAATTTTTCTTATATTAGTTTGAAACATTTCTAATTCGATAACAAAAATTATAGTATGGTCTTCATAGAAGACTGTTTACTAATGCAGCTCTCCTGTGCACACGATGTTGCGGTGAATTTTTTGAGAAAATAATTTGAAAAAACCCGCGAAGGTGCGATTTTGCAAACAAAAACGGCTCCATTCTCCACTGCTGGCTGCCCTGCGTCCCTCCACGCCCCCCGCCATCTTGGGAGGACGGTTCCCCACTTCCTGAAATCACCGTGTTGCGTGTGTTTCAAGCTCTCACCTAGCATCGTGTTTTCTTTCATTTCGTGCAAAAATTTCGTTCAGTATTAATTTGTTTTGGCTAAATTTCGAGTTTTTATCACGGAAGTTGAAAGTTCCGCGTCAAAGAAAGTGCGCTCAACATCTAATTCATGTGTGAATACAGAACTTCGTTGCGGAGTTATGTGATATGGAGAGATATGTGAAACCACATGCAGTCACATGAGGATCCTACCACCACCCTCCTTCGAGCAGGTGTATGGATCTTTGATCGAGCTGCATTAGTAAACAGTCTTAGAGCCCACCCAGGCTGGAGCCCTTTTTCCCCCTTCCTATTAGCTTTGTTCGCAGTGCCGGTTGGAAACGGTTACCAACCGTTGGCGACCAGGTTTGTGATTGGTTTAGTGCACATGCGTGACCAACACCTAATTTCAAACCGTTTGTAACCAAATCCGCACTGCGAACGGGTTTGACTAATGTTAACCGTCGCATAGCCTACAACAGCTGTAACCAGCTTGGTGGGCTCGCGCCATCCTTTGAATAGGTAAACATTTCATATATGAATAAAGAACCTGAACCTTAAAGAGATGGCCTGCAAGACAACAAACTGGTTGAAAAATGAAAAATATTCATTGGGAACAAACCTTCCAACAGGAACAAGAAATCCATGCTCAATCTTTTCTTGCCTCCAGCTGATGATTTTGTGGGAGAATGTGATGTTTATCTCGCGGGAAGAATTTAAATCGATGTCGACCGTCGTTCTTAATTTTTAATGTTAATTGCTTCACAAATAACTCTTCAGTTGAGATTGAGTAATAACATTTTACTGTTTGATTTTGTATTTTGTTGGTATTCAGACGAAGATTCCCATTCTACGTCGTTGTCACCAATAAGATTTTCCATCTCACACAACTAGTAGGAAACTTTCAATAAATAACCGTAGAAGTAAAACGAGGGTAAATGCAAAGGTAGAACTTTGTGAACAGAGCACGTCATGCAGATGTCCGACAGCTTTCTCATCTCGTTCGGCGGTTATCTTATCATCTCTCAGCGGTTATCTTATCATCTCTCCCGCTACCCTCCATCTCACAGTGGAATGATTTGATTGGCTACTTCGAGTAGCAGTGTGGTGGGGGACAAACCGTCAGATCGGTCAGCAGAAATTTCTCTGACCGGTCTAACCGATCCACAACGCGTTTCAAACTGGTTTGGTGGTCACTGCGAACGGACCACTATGGATGCTATACAGTCATAGATTTCCTCAAATGGACACTGCGAACGCCCCAAACGCGTTTCCAACCATTTCTTACAGGTTTGATGGTCACTGCGAACAAACCTATTCATTCACCTGCTAATCCACGGTCTTGGAACTAAAGTGGGGAAACGTCCTCCCAAGATGGTGGGGGATGGGGAGGGACACAGGGCAGTCAAAGGGGGAGAGCTAAAACTCCGTTTTTGTTTGAAAAATCGCGCCTCCACAGGTTTTTTCAAATCATTTTCTTTAAAAATTCACTGCAACATTGTCTAAACACGAGAGCTGCATTAGTAAACAGTCTTCTACAACGACCTACTATAAATTCTACTCAGTCTTTCCCAAAGGTAAGTTGAGTTCTCAATTAATAACTTGGAACTTAAATAATCTTAATAAAGTCAGTTCAAATTCTCACCTGCTGCAATTGTTGCATGTTGCTTGAATTGTTGTTTGTACGAAGAATGTTTTGCCTGGCTTCGAGTTCTCTCTTTTGTTGGAGTAAACATTCCCTCGCAGCTCTAACGGCTTCTTGCTCTACAATGACTCTGTGGCGATAAAAGTCAACTTCAGCACTCGTACTGAGCCCTGAAAAGAAAGTATTAATCACCAAATGCACCTTTAAGTGTACTAATAGAAACCATGATTTTAATAGTAGGGTGAAAGGGGGGGAGGTGGGGGTCATTGACACATTTAGAAATTTGTTGACTTTGTTGAATGAAGCACATGCAAGGTTGTAATTTTTATTCACACTTTACTGTGGGTTATCTGCCACATTTGGATGTCGTCTATCTTGCAGTATACATAAAACATTAAATTTAATACATAAATCGTTTTGGTTTTCTTAAAACTGTTTTTTGACGCAGCCTGACAGACAAATGTTTGGTTGTTCCAGTGACTGACACAATAATTTTACTTTCAAATGTTTTAGCTACCTTTTCAACTAAGGTAAGGCTAGATTTATACGAATATGTCAATCAACACAGAGGTGCAAATAGGTACCACATTACTAGGATTATAACAGGGAATTCCTAAAATGGTGTACCTGGTCCGTGGAAAGGATAGCGAAGGTAGGTATCACCCTGCGAGTTGGCAGGTATTTGCTCTTCTATCTCTTCAAGTTCTTTCAATTGACTGCGGACTTCATCTAACACGTTACCCTGACCTTCTTTACGGTACTCTATTCTAAATCTACCCCGGCTATACTTTCTTTTGAGATCTGGTTCAGTCTTAATAGGGCTTATACTCAAACCTGAAAAGATTTGAAATACAAAATAAGTTTTGATATTGGATTTACATTGATTTAAATTATGATGCACTCAATTCAAATTTTTTGCAGGTCACTAATTAAGTGGCTTTACTAATAGTTTAGCTAATGGAAATCAGATTATACCAACATTATCTTTCAAATGCATCTAATTGATTATGTTGAGCAATGATTGATTCAGATTGATGAGGAACAAATTACATTTCCATTTATTTCAAATGAAGATTTACATATTTTTGTTTTAGCCATTGAGACTTTTTTAAAATTAAAGATTCATTTTTTGCATATGCCGCATTTTTTGCAGGAGGCCACAAGATATATGATTTTTTTATACGTGCTTAAAATGATTTTGACCATTGTCACACAAACCGTGTTTTGGCAAACATATTTGATTTGATTTCAAAATCTATAAGTTGAAAAAACATTGAGCGGCTTCGTGTGAAATCAATAATATTTTCTAACAATCTTGCCCAAGTAAACAAGTTGTTATTTCAATATATTTATAAAACCAGTAAGTGATCAGTCAAGGTCAGAAGAAGAAGAAACAGTTCAATAATAGATGTCAGAGAGCTTGGACATGGAGATGTCCAAGGAATTCCTCACAGTAGTTTTCTGTTTGGTGCGTTCTGTTTAGACAGAGAGCAAACCAGATGAACATTGATTATTTTAGATTTTAGACCTTTACCTACAACCCTGGATACTGAAGATGTAGTCTTCAATAACCTTTATTTTGATTTTTTTCCACCTGAAACACATTAACCGAAACCCTGAGCACACGAGGGGGAACGAGTGTACTGGGGCTTCGCACTGACTTGCGTATCTTGATTCGTGCCAAAAACCGACAGGAATCGGAGCAACATCTGTAGTTACATGGTCGCTTCGCCATCGCCTAACCTTGGGTCACCTCTGTCATGGCTAGAAATGCCTGTTTATTGTGGGAAACACTTGCAAGTACCTGAGGGAAATCACAGAGCATGGCAGTAGGTTCTGCCAGGTTTCCAGCTTTTTTGTCCAAGGCAGACTTTTTTCTACAATTTCCTTGCTAAGTACGATTATGTGCCGGTACTTGACTCATTAAATGGAAATGCCAGCACGTTAGCAATATGGCAAAGTAAATAACAGTAACCGAAAGTGAAAAATAGAAAGTGTGTTGCCGGTTGAGTAGGCCCTCAGCGATAAATCCCCATAACCAGGAGGATGATGAACATGCTTCATCATACCAAAAATTGGTCAAAAACTAGAAATTCTTCAAAATGCCTACCATAATGTCAAAACTTGAATCACTTTTGAACCTGTTCACAAAAAAAAGTGTTCAGGCTGGCAGAATTACCTCCACTACGGTGACCGAGCGTGTTAATTTTAGAAGCGGTAAGTAAACGAGTATACGACCTGCTAGGCTACGATTCTGGCTCCACTGTGTTTTTACCCAAAGAAGGTGCCTAATCTCGACACCTCAACCTATTCCATTGCTAGAGAAATGGAACTTCAACTTCTGCCCCACAAATCATTCAGAACTCGATGGAATGTGGTTTATCAAAACGATAGCTATTGGACCCAAGATGCCTAAGTTCAAAACATGACCTCTCTTTGACTGGTGAGTAAAAGAGGATAAAATAATCAGGCTAAAATATATAGCGGACTAAAAAATAAAATAAATGTAATAATGAAATTCCGGATTTTCCATTCAATCAGAAACATAATTTAATAAATTACCAGACGTAAGGAAATAGTTCTAACTTACTTCTCTGATCGTCAGTTGGCAACGTCAATGATAGCGAAGTATACTGATCATCAGACGACGGATCATTTTCACCTCCTTCCTTCTGAGGATCCTTTAGAGCAATTTGTTCAATGTTGATTCGAGGATTTCTACTTCTTAGTTTTTCGTCCACCGCAATTTCGTTTTCTGCGACATTATTGTTCTTATTTTTATCATTCCTAATTTTATGGTTACCACCATGCTTGTCATCATCCTGCTCTTTCTCATGACTGCAAACCAGATAGAGTCAATGTGAAAATGTTATAAAGAAAAACGCCAGGAGTCAACCTTCACACTTTTTTCCCAGTGATACTTCCAACTTGCTTGAGTTCTAAACCCTTGCAAGTGGCCGTTTTTGAGAATTCGTCAGACAATTTTCAACTATATCATATCAAACGCATTTATTGTCAATAAAAGTATGAATTCAGACCAATGTTTACGGAGTAGATAGTTAAGGAAAAAATCAATGACTATTGAGAAATATTTTTAGACTTTTGGAGCTTAAAATGAACAACCTTGAAAATAACAATGTTTTCAAGTTAGTTCATACGTCCTTTACGTGTGCACCAACTTATTACCAGAAAATTGAGATAAACTGTTTCACCATTGAGCTGAGCAGGTAAAGAATATCATCAACATTGATTAATTTTTCCATAAACATTGCTCTTATAATTACAACTGTTAGTTTAAAAAACTCTGACCAATTCATTTTCAAAGTCATCTTCATGAGATACTGATGGATCTTAGGTTTTGCAAAAGTTGGGGAATGTCAGTTTTGAAACAGGAAAAATTTAATTACATGAAAATATTAATAAATACATAGTTCTCCACAACTAACCCATATAAAACGTCTTTTCTTCGCCTGGCTCTACTTTGCAGCTTCCTTTCAACGGCTATTTTCATATCAGTCTTTAATTGAAGGTACTTGTCTTTGAGAGATCTATACTTATCTTCAAGCAGTCTTTTCTCACATCTCATTTTCTCAAAGTCCCTGGAACGAAACATAGTGTCAAATAGGCCATAATCTCTCTCTTAAAAAACACGCAAACCTGGAATTTAGTACAGGCTGAACACACTATAAGAGGTTTTAGTTTTAACAAGTTTTTAGTTTATTTTGTATACAGTATCGCATGTGTTTTTACGAGGAAAACTAGTTAGTTGAAACGAAAAACTTGGTTGTCATGGAGTCTGAAAGTGTTTTCATTTGATTTAACAAAAAATTACACCAAAACCGACCCCAAGCTTATTGGTTCATAGAGTCATTTTTCAACCCCCCCCCCCCCCCCCTCCACCATCGATTTCTTAGGGTGAGGGAACTTTAAAACATAATTTTCTCCCCTGATTAGTAAAGTAAAATTAAAATTTACTAAACCGTTGGAAAGCTGAGATATTGTAGTAATTGAGATAAAATAGTAGTTATTAGGAGCAGAAAAATATATGGGAGAAATGAAAAGATGAAAAAATGTCAACGTGATTTAGAACATTGACCAGGGGAACAGATGATGAGGTGGTTTCTCGTTACCTCCCTCACGCAGTGTCTCAAGCAAGAATTAATGTGAAATGTGAAAATACTCTAAAAGAAAGTCAGTTGTAACTTCCGACTCACAAGTCACTTTGTTTGTACTAATAAAATCCGAGGTTGGAGCAAAACTTCGAAGGAATGAGTAGAATTGGAAAAGAGCCAATGGATCTGTTGGCGATTTTCCACTGTCATATCAAAGAAAGGTTAGGGACAGAGTGACACTAGTAAGGATGGGATCTGAGATGCACTGTTCCGAACAGCTGAACTTCACAAAAAAAAAAAAAAAAAAAAAATCTTTCTGTCCTTAAATTCTCGATCCCTGATTCCAATCCCTGAAGCTTTTAAAACCATTTTGTTCACCCTGTATTTTCAATTGAGTTTAAACATGGAGGACAAAGATTAGAAGCATGACATGAGAATTGAAATTCACCTGTTCACAGAAAGGGAGTTTGGTTCTTTGTCAACTAGCTTTTTCAAACGAGAGTTCCAAGCCTCAATTTGCTCCGCATGACTTCTTTTGAGCTCGTCTTCTTCCTTTTGGAATTGCTGCTTCAGCACAGACATGCTTCGATCGTGTTCAGTCATCAGCGTCTCAAGTGATGCCCGATGTTGTAAGCTGGTTGCGGTGATTTTGTCATCCCATTCTGTTTTGATTCGGTGAAGCTCAGTTTCTTTTTCAAGCTTGAGGGCGTTCATTTTGGTATTGAAGTCCATCTCTACCTTGGCAGCTTCCTAGAGGTTAATTTCTTTGAGTTAACTTTCAACGGGTATCTCAAGTTTATAAACTAAATCTCTTACAACTAAATCTCGCATACAGTGACAAGACCCCTGAAGCCCTGATGAATTACGATACCAGCCTGGGAATTTAATCCGGGAACCCAAGCATCAAATGGTTTCAGGTCACGCCTAAGACCACTCCACCACAGAGGACGTCCGGTTAGTACAGTATCAACTGAGTGATGAATGACCCAGATGGGTATGAAAACTCAAACCAAGCACCTTGCATTTTATTTGAAACATCGTTCTTGTAAAGTAGTTCATCTTTGTACTTTCACGTGTTAACAAGTTTATCCATTATAACGGTACTAGCAGATAACTTGGCTGTTGCCCTGAGTCAGGGTGTATAGATTTATATAGGCACTTTAATTATTTATGATTGGCTTCATTTTATAATGTTTTCGCATGTGCTCCGCGCCTAGTCGGGGATGGACCCTGGGACCACACTTGGTGCTACTTAGAGTCTGCTAAGCTTTAAAACCATGGAACATGCATTAGTCATCTGCTGGATCTCGATATCTGATCAGAATAGAGCCAGCATACTCTGATGTTGTTAGAGGCTCCCAATCATGTTCCTAGGAAGAACAAAAAATTTAGCTCACACTACTGATCAGGGAGAAGCTCGTCATTTAATTGCCTTTTAAGAACACAGTTGCCATGACCATACATAGAAATACTCTCATAGTCATCCAAATTGGATGAGTATTACAACTATACATCATTAGTAATATTAAACTGGCAGCGAACCTTTTTGAATTTAGCCTCTTCTTCTTTGATTAGCTGCTCATATTGACTCTTAATCTCTTCAACCTTCTGTTCACTGAGAGCTTTCAATTCTTCAATTCGAACTGTTTCATCTGTATGTAAGCTCTCCATTTCTGCCACAACCCTGAAACAAATTGCAATGAATAGAGAATAACTGCTATGCTACTAGGTAAATCATTAAAGAAGCGTACAAACATTGAGGAGTTATTTCCATTGTAAAACGATGCAAATAATTTTACAAAACTAGAAGCCCTTCTACGAATATCAGTGGCCTCTTTGAGGGGATTGGGAAGGTTTAAAAAAGGGTTTCGCCATTATTTTTTATACTTTTATTTACTAAAGTGTAGGAGTTCAGTAACAATTTAAGCTTAGCCGCACTTTTCTAATTTTATTAGTTTTTGAGATATGAATTTTTGAAGTAAGTAACCTCCAGCATCATAACTTGTACATCTCCGAACCAAGGAGGTTATAACAGAACATGGAGGGGCCCTACTGCAGAAGAGAATGGGGCGACTTGATGGAGAGCAACCAGTAGGTGGCAGCAATCTTGAAAACCACTTACCCGGACACTCAACCTTATTTTTCCATGTTTTTTTCTTTTGGTTATTTTCTACTAATTATAATTCCAAAATTAGAGAATATTAGTTTTTTATAGTTTTTTGTGCTCTGGGATAGATGCTAATTGGGATTTTATTGTTTTTTAGGGCAACAATCGCACTGACAACGGTGATAAGTTGGTGATGCTGTTGGTTGTTGTTGTTGATGTTGGTGTTTTGTTGGTTATTGTTGTGGAAAATGGGGTACCTAGGGACACCAACCCATTTCTCACCCAAAAATTAATTCAAATCTTTTTTTAGACTGGTATTATTATTATTTTTTTTTTTCTATTTTAAGAAACAGGAACCAAAAAATTTTGAGGTAGTGAGGGGGTAAAAATCTTTTTCCTTGGTTAGTTACAAAAGTTCATTATTGGAAACAATAAACCCAAAAATAACAAGAATTGATGGATATAAAATGATTATCACCCTCCGACCAATCCAAACAGAAGATGAATACTTACAGAAACCAGTTTGATTGGTTTCGAGATCATTTTTTCAGATTAGTTTTTTTCTATAAATGTTTGGCATGTGTATGATTTCAGTGCAATGTTCAATTCAGTGCAATATTTTCATGAGGCCCTTGCTCTCTCCAATTATTTACTTTTATACTTTATTTTCCCCTGGACAAGTTATTAATCACTTAATACTAATGGATCCTTTTAAATCATACAATTTAAGCAGTCAATTTTATAAATATCCCCAAACAATGGGTGCAGTTAACTGATGCTACCAAATAATCTGCAACAAAACAATTATAAATTCCATACTGTCCAAATACATAACAATACTCCCTGATGAGGCCTATATTGGCGAAAGCACTTGGAGGGAAAAATAAACTGATGAGAAAACGTGCCCAACTATCAACTCATCCCCTCACACCCCCTAAACATGGATAATGAAAGGCAACCTACCCTTAAAATGTGTACACGACACAGACACACAAAAATAACTAACTTTTCTCTTTGTTCCTGAAGTCTAGCTTCGAATTCTGATTCTATCTTCGACTTCTCCAAGTTGAAGTGCTCCTCAGCTTGTTCTTTTGCACTAGTCAAGAGCAATTCATAATGAGCTTTAGCGTCAGCCATCGAACTGTTACGTTCTTCTTCAAGTTTCTGAGACAACTCATCAACTTCACTCTTATGTTGAACCCTGAAACGGAAAAGGTAGAATAAGCGATTCAAAGACTTTCACAAAAAATAAAACTGCTAAGTTGGGCTGTTACGGAATAATGTTCTATTGCAAAAGTATTTGAAAACATATGCAATCAATTCACCGAATAATTATTCTAAGAATTTAAAAAACGCTGCAAATTATCATTCAAACGATCACTGGTCTGTAGAAAATTATCTACCAAATAGAGTCTATCGTGCATTATCGAAATATAACTGAATGATGTTACCTACCAACAACAAAAATTAATAAATAAAATGAATAATAATAATTAGCTCGAAAGAGTACCATTGAAAATTGTTTCACAAAATTGCCTCACGAAATTGTAAAATATAAAGCAAAACACAATGGCAACTGTTTCATTGCCTGGCAACACGGGCCAAGCTTAACGTTAGGCAATTATAGACCCGCAATCAGTGTAAAATTATCTGTATTGTGCTCACCTCAATTTTTTGTACCTGAACTGTTCATATATTATGTAAATAAATTCTGTTCTAGGCACTAGCATTCTATTCTAGGCAGAATCAAAGTTCACCTTAAGCTTCTGAAGATGATGTATAAATTTAGAAAAATTTAAATAGGTAATACGAATCTGTTACACTTTCTGGAATCGTATTTTCCACAATCCACTCACAAAATACATGATGGTAACAATTGGGTGACTGTTACCTGATTTCTTCTTCTTTCAATTTCAATTCCTCTTCTAGGCTTTGTTTCAGTGTTTGAAGCCTCACATCGTGTTCTTTCAATAATTCAACCCTATTGGCTTCATGTTCTTCCAATAGCTCAGCTGATATCTTGGAGAGCTTATCATTCTACAATATAAATATCAAATAGCAAATTAGCGTCTAGATCAACACAATCATAGAGACAAATAAATCACAATAGTGGGCAATTATGGCGATTTCTAAAATATTTTTTTCTAAAAATCGACAGAAAATAAATGAGCACAAATAGCATGAAATCGAAATGTTTTGGTCCAATTTTATTTGAGCCATTTGAAAATTTTAAGACAGAGGGTAGAAAAAGAATAAACAAGTAAAATTGCTACAAATCATTACAAACCATTAATTACTCTCATGTGTGTTAACAGTGGGCTCATGTGTGTTACATTAGTTAGAGTTAGTAACACACATGAGTGGCAACGTACTTAAGAAACCAACTTCAACTAACCATTGCATGTAAACTGGCTAAGCCATATCACCGAATCAAACATAAAACATAGTAGTTTTCAATAATTATTGAAGAGAAGTGAGCAAAAAAGAAATAATGACTATCTATTACGAAGCTAGTAACTAGAGGAACACGCATGAGGAGGATTAAAAATACGCACCATATTGTGAATAAACCGGACTTTTAAGCCCTTAACCTTTGTTGTAGTACTTACTACTACAAGTACCTACGAGAGGAAACGCTTGCATACGAGTCTGTAACACATTGGGACATTTTATGTCTTTAGTTGCAGACTCGTATGTGTTGCAGACTCGTATGCAAGCTCTACGAGCCACTCAGCTGATCCGGACCCTGGGCATCGTCAAGTAAATGTCCTAAAGAGGCTACATACGAAATTACAGCTTCCTAGAGTGTAAAGTATAGAAATTACCTATTAAAATGATTTAGCCACCGCTTCACAAATCAAACCATTCTCGCAATATTCGGATCACCTGCTATGAATCAAATCATCGAACCACCAGCTCAACGAAATCATCAGAAATCAACAAGCGGTTGCAATCATGTTCACAGTATCAATTATTAAGAATGATCACCTGTGTGTCAACAATTATTCAAATAAAATGCTCATAACTCAGCTTGTTGGCCACGCGCTTTGCAGTAGCTAACATAATAATCATGGTTGGATAAATCGAAAGCTTCAGAACGAATGGTCAACGAATTTTGTGGGATGAAAAACGACGAAGTACCATTTCCCCAGCAACGACTCGGTTGTAAGCGGAAATCATCAGAAAACCAACCGTAACGCTTTTGTTAACGCTTTTTTCGTTTATGTGCCTAAGTAAAGACATAAAATGTCAAAAGAGTAAACAAGTAAAATTGCTGTAAATCGTTGCAAAAAAGTTTATTATTTTACTAGGTCGTAGGTGAATCTAACTTAGTAGTAGTGTTCTTCCCAATTCAATATTTTTGTCAGTCACCAACACTTTGTAGGAACGTAGTCTGTCCATTAACGAACTTGACAAAACGCCATTCACAATTACGTTGCTCTTGTAGCTAGCTTAGTCGGGCACATGTACAGTTCAAACGAGGAAACCGAGTAGGACTGATCTGAAACAGCTGAAGTTTCAGTCTATTTTGCGACTGGAAATAGTTTTGCTATTCTCAGTAGTGTGGTGATCTCATTTTATTTCGACTTTCGAGATAAACTTCAAAACTACCCTCTTCTTTCAACAATTTTTGAGATGGGTACCTAGATTTTCGAGCTTAGACCATCAAATAGACCTTCAGATAGCCAAAATCCCCACTGGTATATAGTTTTTAAGCAAATTTCATAAACTTTGGACCATTTTTCGAAATAAAAAAGCTTCAGATGGCGTACAGAGGAATAATACACCCCCCTCCCAGTTAGTTCTTTAGTTCATTATCAGTGAACCTTTGTAGACAACCAAGTTTTTTTTTTTTGTCTTTTCTTCAAAATTTGAAGGTTTAAATTCAAAAAATCGAAAAATATATATCTGACGACAGGACCAAAGTTTGAGAAATTATCTTAAAAGGGAAAAAATCAGCCAGCGGTGAGCCTGAAATCTTAGCCCACTTTCAACTGTTTAGCTCCGAAGCCTGTGTTGTCGCGTAACATCTTTGACCCTACATTTTTACATTCTTGCAACATCTGTTGTTACTTGCAGAAACTCTTTTTAAAGACACACATTATGAACGTACACTGCGAATATTATTCTCTGTGGTATCCATTTTCGTATTAGTTCCAATAGACCTCAATTGAAAGAGGAAATAGGTTCTCCCAGCCCCCTTCTTGTATCTCAGGCCTCCATGGTCAGATAATTTGGTCATACTACGATCTTTACTAGCTAGATCAGACTTTTACAATCACTTTTCCATTCCTGAGGCAACCATGTGTTTTCGAAACATAATTCCTTGAAAGATCATCAAAATACACAGGTAATATATTTGACTAAAACTGAGTGATCAGAGAAAATACGGAAGAGACTGCAAACGCCCGTGGGGACATTGAAAGAGCTTCGGCTGTGGTGGGGGGGAGGGACTGCTTGACACCATTAAGGGGCAGTGCCAGCTCACTAGGCACTCGCGCCAAGCATCCCATAACTAAAAGGTTAATGTTTCCCGAGGGGTGAAATTCAAGGGATGTCATCTTTAAACATTTTAAACACGAGTGAGTGAGTTAAATAAATAATTTTTAAAACCCACATCAACACGCATGAGAATTGCTAAATGATTTTTCAGACGCAAGAGTAGAATGAACTCCTCTGATTCCATCAGTACTTTCCTCGTTCGAATTGTCGTGAAAGTGTGATGCCTGACTGCATTAGAAAACAGGAAACATAATTGTGAATGCCATTACCTCAAGTTTAAACCTATAGACCGACAAGTGATGGGTGGGTACGAGTTTCATTTTATTTCATTAATCACAATTCGGTAGGTGCCAACGTCTATGTTCATGATTACATATCATGGCCTCCATTTAACAATTATACATAGACCAGTGGCCTGCGCAAAAGGCTATCTATTAAAGAAATTATAAACCTATGTGTAACCATTTGCATTGTTTTTGGAATAAACCCGTCCTGGAATTTAAAACAAGAAATTTTGAGTTGGGAGTTTAAATTCTGACTGCAAAATGACTGACTCATAATGGCCTGCTAGTTCCACGTCTAAAAATTAAAAATCCATTGCTGATTCAGTATTTTTCCACATACAACTAAATAGAATATTATATATTATGGTAATAGTGAAAGATATTCGATCTTACCTGCTGTTGCTTTAGGACTCCAATCTTTTCCTGAATCTCTCTAGTTATTCGTTCCTCAAGCTGTGCTAATCTCTCTGCAGTTTTACGTTTGGCGATTTCCTCTACCTCTTCCGAATTTAGGTCGGGAGTTGGTTCTTCCTGACTTGCCAGACTCATATTATTCAATTTTCCTTGTTTTCCCGCTGCTGGATCATCGGGTTTTGGGGGTTCAACGATTTGAACCTTTGAAACGTGAAACCTCCCAGTTTTTTCTTCTTTGGAAAAGTTCCCGCCTTTGAATGATGGCCGAGGTTTCGAGTGATTGTTACTATCATCTGTATCATCCTCCGAACCATTGCCAAGGGTTGCCATTTCGATTGCTGCTCGGGAGTTGACGAATTTTTCCTTCATTTTATTTACATTATTGATGGCGTTAATTTTCTCATTGACGAGTTCTAAATCATCTGCAGTGATGTTGAACTTTTGTTTACTACGTTTGGGCTCCTTTGGTCGGCCTAAAAGATATTAAAAAAGTATATATTTCGGAAAAATTAAGAAAATATAGAAAATGAGAGTAGATGTATATAAGGAAAAATCGTAACTTCTAAAATGAGCAAAATCAGGGGTGACCGATCCATATACCAGCGCTAGCAGTACGAGTACATTTTGTGATAATAAAATTTTATCATCTTGCGGCTTAAGGGGTACAGATACAATGGCTCAAACGAAAAGGTCGATGGCTCCATTACGAAATTATGCTAAAGAATTAAACAACTTCTAGAGCTCAAAGCTACGTTCAACTTTGGTGTCATTGATAGGCATAGCAAATCGTAATTAAAGGTATCAACATAGATATTAATTAAAACTATGGATGTTCATTAAAACTGGGCGCAGTAAAACTATGAATGAAGCTACCTGGTAGCTTGGATTGTAGCAGTGAGCTATGCTCTAAGCGGACATAATTGCCAAGTTGTTTATATACCTGTAAGCGGGGATGGAACAACTCGCACATGTGCAGTACTAATTGTTTACCCATTCTTTCACAGTTTTAATCCTTCAGTCCGCATAATTAATGCCACTATGTGTATTTGTGTATGTACAGTTACCCGCTAGGATATCATCGACTAAGTGGTAAGCGAGTACTTACTACCAACTAGGCTCCACTGAGTTTTTACCCTAATGAAACCTCTTCAACTGTGGGGAATTTTCATGAACATAACATTTCGAAGGATTACTGTTCACTTTTTACATATACACCCACTCATTTGACCTATACAATCACCAGAGCCATTTTCGAATTAATGAAACATCGATAATAGCCATGGAGACCAATCATGGAGACAAATTTAACTGTGAACACTCTACACCTGAACCAATGTAGATAGCGTGTTTGTAAAAGGTGTGTAAAGTCAAGCATCAGATGGTTTTCCGAAAACAATCAAAAGTTGAGAAAACTAGAGTAAGCAACCGTTATTCTGGCTTGGAATTAGCAACTAGAAGGAGTGCTATTAACAAGTGTATCCTGTAATGTAAATTACCATGTTCATTGGAACCGTGGTCTTCCTCGCTTGAACTTGATCTACTAACAGCAACGTCTTCTTCCTAAAGACATCATGGTAGCATTAACACCAATATCGAAATCACCATTTCTATAAATATGACAAAAGCAATGAAAATGTAAAAGGTGACCTAATTAAGTAACATCAACACTCTGCTACAAACCTATTTTTATATCTCCACATAGGATTAAGAGTCTTAAGAATGTGACTGTTAGTTTTCCGCTCAGTATTCTGTTTGTTTGGCATGGACCCAAATACACCGTTGAAGCATTATGGTAGTGAGTTATGGTGACATACGAATTTGTTATTCAAGACCAAATCATGAGAGACAGCTTATATTATCCACTTGATGATCCTGATCAATGAACAGTGGCGGAGTAAACATATGGGTGATGCTTCATAATTGGAGGAAAACCGGTTGAGACATTTTCTTTAGTCATTGGGAAGGGTACCCTTTCACTGCAAACTAAACTTTACCAGAGTAAGCATTGAGAGGTGGGGCATCAATTTATTACTCCAATGAAATCAATATAGGATAATCAATTTGTCCTGACAACATAAGTTTGAGTGAGGAATTGCCCAAAATTATCACTACATTGCTGGTAAGTCCATGGTGCCAAGCTGGGGTTAGGTTAGATAAGGCATTTTCTGGGTATTATCAGGGTTCTACAGATTGTGCTCTAGTGGCAGAGAATACAGCACTGGTATGGTAGAGAGTATATGAAGTATCCTATCCACAATATAGACACTGAACGATAATAACTGAACGAAAACACAGCTAATTATTACACAAAGGGTTACTTTTGCTGCACCTATGAGATAGCCTTTCTACACAGATGTCTATAATTATTCAAGTATTTAAAATTAGTATCAAATCATTATTCATTCATTTAAAGTATAAAATAAATAAACCAAAAGGGCTCAACAAACACCAGATGTAGTAAGGGTGTTTCATTTCAAAACACCTCCATAGGCTATGAATACTATATTACGTAGTGTCATTGGCTAGGGAAGACACACTGAGATAAGCCAATTAAAAGCTACCGGTTGAGAAAAGAAAAATCGCCGGGCCTCAGATAGGCAGAGGAATTCCAGTACCTGTGAAGAAGGCTATTTAGGCTCATCCTAAGCTTCACAGGTCTCGGTGACACCAGGAAACACCTCAAACTTTGGCAGGAAACACAGGTTTTATGAAGATCATCCATAACACTGGTACAAACTAAATCACTCGCAACGAAGTTGTGGAAACCCATTTCTTGTCATAATATAGGGTTAGCATCACTGGAATTAAGGGGTACGAAGGCTATCAGATATCACACCAGGAGATTGCGCTACTGTCCACACAACATCTTCACTTGCCAAGTTTAAAAATGTCATTTAAGAGCATTATTAACAACGTACAGAATAGATGTATAGGTTGTCTAACAAATGAACTACAGCTAATTGATATATCTTGTTAAACACTCAAGAAGTACAAGCCAACATCAACAACTAGGCATTACTATTTTTGGCTGATTTCAATCATGAGAGCAGTAGTCCAAACAATGCGAAGTTTCTCACTCATGTTGCTTGAAACTTGCAGTCCTCCCCAATTAACATGATTAGTAAACAAGATGATCATGAAAACCTGATTTAGTATTGTTCACTTTTATTACCGTAAAAAACTTTTTTTTTGTACTTTAAATGGGATCGAAGCACAATTTTTCTATAAGAGATCAAGGGTAGGATTTTGATCATGTACGATTTCATCAATGGAGTTCAAAATTATTCGTGTTGCACTGGAATAGCCACTCCATCCTCAATTCCTGAAAACTGCAATGTTTGCCGGGCTCCTCATATCCGAAGTGACACTGCCCTTATTATTGCAAATTGGGTCATTACAAGCACCCATCCAAGAATTTGAGAGAATGGCCGATTGCACTTCTCCGAGAGCTTGTTGGATAGTCATTTGAGCTTTAGCAGCATGATCGCATGTAGCATGCTTTGCTTCTGTGGCGCTATGGGCAATATGAGGCCAGACTTTGAGAAGGTAGGAGGCGGCGCAGCATTGGCCAGTCTTGGAAAAGGTAGGAGGTGGCACAGCATTTATAATGGGATTGTCAAAGAACGTCAGCCTCCCACTCTCCCAGACCCCATTTACCTTGATGTCCGCACCAGTATGGGGTTGGTTTCCATCGAGCGCTTCTTCCACTATCTGCTTATGACCTCTCTTCAATAGTTCTCCTTTTTTTACAGTTGAGCACGTGTAATACATCAAAAGTGGATCCATATCCATCACAGTTTACCGGCTGATTAATTGGCGAGTGGGTAAGCATATCTCTGTGCTAGGACATCCCAAAATTGTGCAGCTGACAAATCATGGTTGTCTAATGCTGTTGGGAGTATCGAAAGCCATTGCGATGCGCCATTGACACATTGAAGGACCCTTTGTTGGGTTTTGCCCATTAGTTGGATCTCATCAGAACTTTGTTGACACATTTCACTCTCTTTACGGCCTTTTTCCTACTTCAAAACTCTGGTAACATGTGCATTATGGTCCTCACATTCTAGGGGTTGACCAGTATAAATTGATTCAGCCAAGTGTTCAGTTGATTTAACCGATGAGTGGTATGCAGGAGAAGAATCAAGAGGATTCTGATCGCCCAGTCCTCCAAACTCACTGGTAAGCTCATTAATTCGGCTACAGCGTCACTCACTTCTTGCCCCAATAAAGCTGGCATGAGCGCCTGGTGTCCCAAAGAGGTTCATACTCTGCCTTTGTTTGAAGACCTATTCAAATTGTAGGGATTTGGTGATTTTGCATGGACTGCTTGGGGGCTATTTTTGGAGTGCTTAGTGTGCGTAGTGTGCACTTTTCGACCTTCTGGTAGCCAAATTCTTATTTCTGATCCATAGGTTCTATTAAACCTCCAAAGTACCGTTGGGAATAAACTACCTGAACATTCAGTTCATTGAAAAGTGTACAGGCTTCTTCATCTCATCCATTTTAAATAACAAAGAAAATTTTATTGAGCTTGGGGTTGCATCCCCATTTCGGCCCTTGCTGAATTTGGAGCATGAACAATCATGAATGCAAGTTTACCTGCAGCTGCCGAATCATTGGCATACCAATTTTGTTTTACTCGAATACTTCTCGAACATTCTTTCAACTGAATTGCACCAACAGCATGAGGGTTCCCTCGTGTGATTCCTTCTTGGCTCTTGATTGATGCATCACTTTGATGGAATAGTAATTAAAGAATTCTCGATAAGTATTAAAAATAAATCTTGAACATCTTGACCAATACTTGAGTGCATTCCACAGTGCCAAAGACCTACTCACTGAGTTGAAGGCGTTTGAGGCATCAACCAGTAGTAACCCTTCTGTTTCGTCATCTTCGAACAGTTTTTTCATTGAGTGAATGCCCCCTTAATGCCTGCAGAAAATTGTTCTGAACCGCAAGCTTCCTTAAGGGCCCCCCCCCCCCCCCGTCACTTAAGGTCCCTAAATACCCTGTCACCTAAGCCATTGTTTTGGCACATATTCATTCTCTGCAGGAGCCCACTCATTCCAATTGCCCACACTCTTGGACATTTATCGAGTGCTACCGCTCTCCTAGCAACAATGCTGAACAAGCACTGTTTGCTTGTTTAGCATTGATATTAAACAGAAAAAGTCATATTAAGTAAAAAAGGAATTGATGAAATAGTTCAAGACTGATCTTACAAAGATGGCACCACTGATAAACTGAGTTCATTGACAAGACCAGAACAAACTCGAATATATACTTGTATGTTCGGTAAGTTGTGGCCCAAAACAAATCAGCAAAATTCGATCTCGTGCCTTTTCCTGAGTGAAGCCCAGTAAATACCACCTTCTTTAACCTAGGCCACTGAGGCGAATTAGTCAAATCTCTTCAACTGTAGGAATTCCCTTGAGCTCACCATTTCCATAAAGTCAAATATTAGCCACAGACGACATTCATGTCACACTTTCTGTTCAGGAGCAGCACTGTCTCCACCACACCACCCATAGGTCGTGGTGCCACCATCTGCTCAAATATTGTAGGCTCGGCAGAATTCAAACTCATACTTTTTCCAGAGAGAAACTCAGGAAAAGTTGCCTTCCGCACCTCTCAGCTAGCATAGCAAATTATTCAGCCTTCTTGGTAGCAGGAATTTCCCTACACATGACAGGTGCCTACTGCATATATACCTCGGAAGAATGCTGAACACTTTTGTGATATTCACTCATAATTAAGTTACAAAATTTTATTGCATGGAGTAGTAACCCAACCTTTAAAGCTCCATTTTACGTTGTGTCTGAGCAAATCAAATGAACCGGAAAACTTTCTCCCACCCTTTTACCAAAGAAAAACTTTCTCTGCTTACCTAATGATGGCTAAAAGTTAGCTGGAAAATGTTTTTGTAACTGTACGCATTAAACCTGTGTAATAATCTAGAGAGTTTTTGCAGAGTAAAACCCTAATTAGATACTACAAACTTTTAGTTTTTATATATGTAGGTACAGGGTATCTACTAACCGAATAGCTATCCTCAGAATCATCTGATAATTGAAATCTGATATCTAGTGATTTGCGTTCAGTGTCAGCGAATCGAACTGATCTCTTCTTCTCATCTTCGAGGTCATTGGATGAGCCAGTGTGTTCCCCTGTGGACATTTTAAACAATAACGTCAACTCAGTGATTCTGAATTCTGAAAAATAGGTTCTTTGTCATGCTAGTACAAAAACAACGGCTGCTGCCTACAAAAACAGTATGTCTGCTTTCCCTACAGAAAAGAAAAACGGAATAAAGAAGGTAGTCTGGAGGAGTGAAGGATATTGCGATAGTCATACATAGAACGTGAGAAATTATTTCCTTCTCAAAAGAATGAATTCATGAGGATTAATATAACAAAATATCACTAAAAACATATTCAATTGTTACTTTTCACATACTTCAGAATCTGTAGAAAACTAGACATAAAAGTGGAGAAGGGGGAGGGAGATAGGAAGTTAAAGAAAAAAGGTACATATTAGTTCAAATATTGCAAATATAAGTTATATACCTACCTGATAATGCATTTGGTTTCGATAAATTTCGATTCGGCAACCCAGAAAAGGAAGATTCGCGGAGGATGCCTTTGATAGGAGGGGTGTCTGGCTTAGTATTGGACGTGAACGTAGGTATGGGGTCCAACGTGCGGCTTCGTTGGAGAGGCTGCAGGTGTTTGGAGCCAACAAATATAACTGAGTCGTCCTGCTCGATATCTGAACTTTGGAACCTGCTAGGAGGCTGAGGATCTGTGGAGTCACTCAGATCCAGGAAATTGGCGTCTGAAACATGGGAAAAGTAGAACGAAATCATGGGAATTCTATTACATATTTCAATTTGCATAGTCCAGAACAATTAAACTAATTAATGGCCCTTCATTTCCAGCTTGTTTGTTTGGATATTTTCATTTGCTTCCCAAATCAGTAAATTTTTCACTAAACATGGGTCAGGCAAAGAGTCTATGTTGTTACAAAGAAGGGCGTAGTCAATGGAAGGATAAGCAAATCATCAATGAATGAAGATCAATGTTATCCTACGGTCAAAACTTTTCAACTCAGGGGGAGCAATGAGTTAGGTCTGGACCGCCATGAAGCGTCTCATGTAGGAGTGTAACAATCCAAAAATACGAGGGTTGTCCAGAAAATAAGTTCCGTTTTGATCTGTAGGGTGGTAGGAGTGGCTTTTGCCAAATCTGGGAACACCGCTCGAAAGAGGAGAGGTGGGGAATAGAATGAGAGGTGGGTGACCTCAGTCTGTCAGTTACCAACGTCAGGGCAGGTAGTTGAAATGGAGCCCTCCACGTCGCGTCCCGCCACCTCGATCCGCATTCCAGGCTCGACACGTGACCCGGCGCAAGGGAGCTCGCGGTCTAGCCGTCTCGAGCCGCTTGAAGCCCTCACAACCAACTCCGCAAGAGACGTTGGTTACGCTCATCTGCCCGAGGCGGGGCCCGATCGAGCTGAGGGTATGACACACACTCCTATATCTTATACAGATATACACAGTCCCGTCAAACATATCCAAACCCTTTCAGAAGGGAACAATGAAGATTTCATGACTAAAACCGAAATCTCTACACAGCTATCCGCCGGATACGCAACTGACGCGAGTGTTTTCTACACTCCTACCATGCATCCTTCGCATGAACGCAAAGGTACTTTTCAGTACCCCAAACCGACTGTCTCATCTCATGATGAAAACATACAGTTGAGACCCGAATATTCTCCGATAAGGGAATATCACACCGGACAACCAAGAGAGACCCGGGTTGAGGCGAACTCATCATACGGTCCCAATATGTCCTATCAAGAAAGACTTGACAATACTCGAGCTGATAAAAGTACTTTTTCGTACCTCCCGTCGGGATGCTACCAAGGTTCTAGCCCGAATAACCAGCCTACTAGCACCTTTCGTGAAGTGCCACTCGGTCTCCCGACTCCGAGTCAAACCTATAGAAATCCACTACAGGGAAGACCCGTGGCGAAGATATATATGACGTTTTCATCAATTTTCTAAAAAACTACAAGCTACCAATATATAAATTAGTGTGCATTACAACCGATGGAGCACCAGCAATGACTGGAAACAAGAACGGTTTTGTGGCATTGGTGTCGAGCTAATGAAGAATTCCCTTCATTTTTTTCATTCCATTGCATTATACATCAACAAGTTTTGTGTTCAAAAGTTTTAAACACGGAGGAAATTATGGGCATTGCAACAAAAATTGTGAATTCCATCCGTGCACGTAGCTTGCAACGGCGGCTCTTTAAGTTGCAGTTGAAGATAGGGAGTCAGCTGAACACACTGATTTAGTTCTTCACACGGACGTCAGGTGGTTGAGTCGCGGAAAATTCCTAGAAAGGTTTCAAGAATTATTGCCCGAAATAACAGCTTTTCTAGACGAAAGAGGTGATGACACTGAGATGTTGAAAAACGAAAAATGGCTGACTGATTTGGCATTTTTGACTGACATCACAATGCACTTAAACACCATTAACTTGGAGCTTCAAGGTAAAGGAAAAACTATTATTGAGATGATTAGCGCAGTAAACGCATTCAAAAGTAAATTGCAACTTATGATAGATCAACTGAAAAGAAAGGATCTGAAACATTTTCCGTCTTTGAAAGCGATTCCTCAGTTGAATTATGATACGTATGAGGCTGAATTATCAAATATTTTTGGACAATTCGAAATGCGTTTTTATGATTGCAGTAAATTGACCAATATAGCATCATTTATGAGTTATCCTTTTTCATGTAAAAACATTGAGGAATTAGCTACTGAAGTAGCAAGTCAGTTTAATATGAACTCATGTTCTGTTGAAAATGAGTTGGTGCAGATTATATCAGATATAAATCTCAAAGCTACAGCATCTGATACAAATTTCTGGTGTTTTATATCTGAAGATAAATATCCGAATCTAAGGCAAATCGCCCTTCAACTGACGGTCATGTTTGGGTCAACTTGTGCGAGTCTGCATTTTCTGAAATGAAGATAATTAAGTGAAAATATCGCAATCGACTAACTGAGGAACATATGTCATCATGCTTGCGATTGGCACTCAGTGGTCACGCACCATATTATGAAAAGTATGCTGAGGACATGCAGTGCCACGCTTCAACATCCAAAGTCACTCCTTAGTTGAGTTTAACACCATATGTAACTCTTTTGTTTTGTAACAACGAATAAACTCGCAATTTTGAATAACTAGGAGTTTTTTCATTGATATTGTAGAGAAGAACTTAACCTTACCCAAACCTTGACTAAAATAATGTAAATTGGTGCGGAAAGCTAATATCTATATATGCTACGGTACACCCTACCTAGGTAGGTAGGGTGTATCGTGAATGTACGACAACCCTGCATCACACATACTTGCAGCCTCTCAGAGTCGATCGTAAGTAGTCTAAAAATATTGAGGTAGATCGCCAGCAGTTCAAGTTTGAGCACCCCTGCAATAGACCAATATATTCTTCTCGAACGAGTGGAATCAGTTGGTATCTCTGGTCCTGGTCGTGCCTGGTTTTCAAGTTACTGAAAGAGCATAGGCAGGTTGTCTCAGTTGGAGAATACACAGGAGAGCCCAGAAACGTAGATTATGAGGTTATTCAGGGAAGCACTGGCATGAAAACGGCAAATGAAAACTGGCATGATCTGTTTTCGCAAGCCCAAGCTCTTCTTAATATGGTGAGTACTTGGATGACCCGAAGCTTTCTAACTGATTAGAAAAACAAATACATGGTCTTTGGGAACATGGCCTGCCTTCCTCCTGATCATGCTTTAAAATTTCATATTGCATGCCCTAGCTCGAGTCAGTGTAGCTGTCCGCGCCTAGAGGGAGTCTCGTCGTACAAATACTTGGGCGTAATACTGGATACGTCCCCGAGTTGGTCCAAGCACGCCGAGTATCTTTATGAGAGACTCAGGAAATTCATCTCCATATTAAAAAATTTAAGATCGGTAGTCTCTAGAGACCGTTTGAGGCTGATATACTTAGCACTTGTGGCATTGTAGTACACAATCTCAGTTAGGGTGGAGTTTGTCCAACTGTGTTGATGAAGCTTAGTATTTTGCACAGGCGAATCCTAAGCGTTATGCATGCTAAGCCCCCTCATTTTTCATCTCACCAACTATGCGAGGAAGCCAAGGCCTTCACCGTAACACCGCTTTTTGAGAAAAATCTGCTACTCCTTTACCATAAAAAAAACGCTGCAAAATTTAAAACGTTTATTATTTATGTATTAGACAGCCCTCCTACGTAGATCTCTAGTCCATAATTATTAAACGCCGCTTATAGTATATTTAGTATCGGAACTCGGAGCTTCGGACCTCACAAATGGGTTCAATCCATTACAGCAGCGGAATCTCACAATTTTACGCTTTAATATAGTTGATAAACGAAACTATTTATTACCGAGTCATCTTTCCAACACATAAAAGTGTTACCCATACTGTATATTGATATCATCCAATTGGTCAAATTTCAAAAAAACGTGTGGACAAAATCACTGAAAATGGCTAAGAATTGTTAAATTGATATTTTTTAGCATAAGATTGGTCAAATAAAGTTTATCAACTATGAAATAGAACATTCAAAAATTTACTTACGAAATTATGCTAAAGACTTGAACTTCATTAAATTTTGTTTTAAAAAATCTAAAAATTGCAAAAAATAGCCTAAAATCTAAAATCTCTTTTTGAATAGAAGAGTATCATTTAGAATACTTTTTTCCATAAAATTAATAGCTAACATTTTCTTTTCACTCATAAATCTCCAATTTCTATACAACTTGAAATATACAAAAAAAAAGACACTTTTTCACCTATTTTTGGCTCATAGCGCCCATGAGAGTGGAGCGATCGAGCTGGCGAGAAGTTAGGACCAACTATACCCCAAGTGGAGTCTATGTGCGAAAGAACAGATTTTTTAAGTCAATTCTAAGGCCTTTTATGGCCCGGACGGCGAACGGCGGACGGACATTTCAAATTTGGATTCTACGCACCTTGAAACGTAAAGTGACAAATTTTGAGGGGGGGTTATACAAATTTTTTGCTATACGATCACATAGGCTTATTATTGGAAATAATAAACCAAAAAGCGAATACTCTTGGCTTCTCCAGCTAGGATTCGAAAATTGTAGCAACTTATTACGTAACATCAAGGTAACGATATGAATCGGTTTATAATATTTATTTGCTTACTCAATATTTCACTGAGAGTGTGAATTAATTGAATTTAAATTTTATTTTATTTTTTATTTTAGAATAGTACCCTAGAAGGTACCAAACTACTCTACTCCTGTTAGGCGTCACGGACTCTGCCTACTGCCAGACAATAACATTTTTGTAAAAATTGCGAAGTCTTTAAAATTTATGTTGTTGTTTAACGAAATAAATTTATCTCTTTCTCTCCTAATTTTCATTTTATTTTTATTTATTATCTAATACGTTTATTGCCACTAGATGCACTCTAGTGAGATCATATTTATATGAATCCGAAAGAAAACATTTCGTGTCAAGTCATCCGCATTTCACATTCATTTACCTCGCATAGTATTATTCATCAGCTTGGCAACTTGTAGCGAAGACATGGGAGGTGGCTCTGTACCATTTTGAAGTTGTTTTCTCCTCAATAACAAAGGTTGATGAGCCTTCGGTCTCCCCTTGTCGATGAACTGTATAGAAAGCAATGAATGAGTGATGCAATATAACGATAGTGAACTTGTAAAACTCCGTAAGTCTGAAAAACCAAATTTTACAGTAGAGCCGAAACACTGTATCACAGCATACTTCAATAAATTTCGATTCGCCTAGTGTCGTTATTATCATCGAGTTAGATCCATGAAGGCTTCATAACACCTAAAATATGAATTATTTATCACCAGTACGATTATATAAGCTAATCATGGGACTTACGCGGTTTTATATGACACACAGTTCAGACTTACATGGTTTTACCAACAGGAATCGACTAAAACTGAGAGAATAACGAGTAATTCAATAATAAAATCATAACATATTTTATTGCATAAAATAACATCACTCACTAGAGTTCTTAGGAACATTTAATTATTGGAATAATTGGCATCGGAAAGTACACATTATCTCATATTATTTCATAAACAGTCTTCTGGTTTGATGAAAGTTTTTTTAAGAAATAGGAACCTACCTAATACAGAACTTTATTTAGAAACTTACAAAAAAATGAAAAGTTTGTGTCTTGTATAAGGAATGTAATGCTTGAATCTTAATGGTGTAGGTTCATAAAAACTATGATAATCTGGAAGCAATACTAACTTTAGTTGCTGCAAATGAATGTACTTATCACCATTAATTTTTGGAGCGTTTCTTACTTCTTTTGACCAATTCAACCCAATCTTCATCCATTCTTAGTTTATAATAAATTTTGCCTGTAAGACTGTACTTAAGGGATCGTATATCGTTAACTGTCGGGTCTCTTTTCTTATATCCGGGCCTGATGGAATTAAATGGTCCTAATTGGTCCTAACTAAATGGTCCTACTTGAGGGCCTGATGTAACTAAATGGTCCTAATTGAGATTTTCCAATCCTTTGAAAAACTTGGGATCCAGGTATTTCACTACATAAGGTTTGGGTTTCCTTCAAGCACTTTCAATTATATTTATATAATCGGCTGGTATTTTCCATCCAATTTTCGTTAGATGCTAGAGCGAATGGAATCACATTCCATTTGTGTATGGCCGCACTCCAAATATTTTTGAATAACTGGTATGTTTTTTTCTTGGCTTACGTAGAGACATTTACACATCGGTTTTGATAACTGCAACAGCCATCTAGCATGTTCAAGAATAAAGTTTTGCAAACTCTCATTCCCTCCACCTTCCAATTCGAGATTGTACCTCAGAGAACACTGTCTTCTGCTGGATGCAATATCCTTTCAATTCTCGAAGTCCTTTGGAGTAATTACGTCCACAAAGGTTTGAATATTGGTTTTCTTTTGGTCCCAATTTTTCTTTTTGCAAAAGTCAAGGAATATTTATTTTCTTTGGTCTTCAGAAAAGAGGCAACATTTAAGTGTTTTGCCTCCAGAACCCAGCTTGCATTGACAATGAGCTTTCATAGTCCTTAAAGACCTGGGAACGTCGTACTTCCACCTTTTACTGGACTCATCATCATTTGGCGAGAGCACCTTTTTAACACCAAAATAGGATTCGCCGGCCTCTCTTTTCTTTTTAGCTATAACATTCCTATAATTCATGATTGACGAGGAATTTTCTTTTGAAGATTCACCACTCGAGGAAACATCCATCATCGAGGTCTTCATTTTCAATCGAAGGTATCAGGTTCAGATTTTCACAAGATAGGATACTAGAACCATGTTCTTCTGTAACTTCTTCTTCAGAAGATGATGAATCCGACGAAAGCTTTTCAAATTTTGAAACTAAACACTCATTTTCGTATATGTCTTTCTGGTAGCATTTAGTAGAGCTACAGGCAGCGACACCATTTATTTTATTCAACTCTTCAAAAAATATTGTATTGATGAGATAAGGTGAGTTTTCAACTTATGGCTGCTGTTAAGAGACAACCAACCAACAATTAAGTTAGTTCCTCTGTGTGCTACTCTCTACAGTTTAAGCATGACTAGGGCCTCACCAATGTTGGAGGCAGAAACGTTGCAATAAAACCAATAAAAAAACTGGTTGTCTACCGTCATTCCTAACAAGAAAAACACCTATACTAAAAATATTGTGGCTCTTTCTAGCAGATTATCACCTCCCAGTTGTTCTTCCATATCTTCTGTTAGGGCCATGAAGTCTTGTTCAATTGATGCTACTCCTACATCCTCCATTGAAGTTTCCTCAGCTATAATAGCACCAGATAGAGAAGGGTCGAGTTTTGAACTTATCAGCCCAATAGGAGAATCAGTACGAACTGTATAATCCTTTTCAACATGAGTTTGAATGGAAGTAGAAGCTATTACCTGTTGCAGTTCCAGCTTCATCGGCATTATTTCTGATCTATATCTTGGACAGAACAAGGGCTTCATTACTGCCTTTTTGTATTGTTCTCGTCCAGTAGTCATTTTGAAAACCCACAAATTCTGGAAATCGACAAATAAATTTTGAATAAAAGGTACCTAAACCTATAAATGTAAAATACCTATTTGAATGTATTTATTTTTATCTATTTTATTATTTGAACGAAGAGGGACAGCCATTCTACTATCTAGTGCTGATACAAAAAACGTAGGGACATAAATCCAATAAACAAATTGAAGAAATCACTGTAAGTACTTAAAATTTCACCTTCAAATTCAAGAAAAATCATGGTAAGACCTGTAAGTCTACAGTAGCAAGTGTATAAAATTCTGGGAGTGTTGACTCACGAAATACGGTAGAGTTTTTACATTATACAAGGTACACTACATAATAGTAGATATATATCATAATATTAAGAACTAAGGTACATCAAAGTTCAAACAATAATTTAACAAAAACTACGAGAAAACACCAGTAAAGCTTACCTTTCTCTGTTGTGTCCAGTTGCTCGACAAAAACACGTTGGATCAGGCAGACCTACGCGAACTAATAACATTGAAATCACATCTCAGACTTACGGAGTATTTTAAATCACCATAGCGACGAAATGACGCGGTTCTAGCCAATAATGCTTTGCGTAGCGATTCAGAAGCCCCTATTTTACTGGAGGAGCTCAAAACCTCATTCTCGGAAAATTCAGATTTACGGAGTTTTACAAGTCCACTATTATGAAGACAAACACCTACGTATCACCGCAGGATAAACAGCGGACAAAAAAACATGATTTCTTTTCATAATACATATATGATTCAATTTTTTTAAACGCATTTACTAATAAAAAGAGCTTAAATACCATATTGTCGTCAGGAACTTCTGGTTTGTCGGTATTAGATGAAAGCAAATCTGAAACTTCTTCAAAACTTTTCCAAGTCCTCTCGTGCAGTTCCTTTTGAATCATCTTCAGCTGTAAACAAAAATCCACCACAAATTTATTTGAAAAATCCACCACAACATCTGTGTACACACAGTAGCTGCGTCTCTATGTAATACAAATACTTCGTAGATTTGTACGTACATCCAAGTCTTTAGCTTTTTGGAGAGAATTTCTTCAATAAGTCTATAAGTGGTTTCTTGTATATGCGATGTACTTAGGTATTACGTTAGGTACTGATAACTACTTCCAGCAATTCCTACGGTAGCAAGAGCTTCATTGATGGAGGTCTGTCGCAAAACATATCCAAACCGTACCACATTTGTTGTAATTTATGCACTGTGTCCAATACTCCTTTTCGTTTATTTATTAAAAAAATTTTTTTAAGAAGATGCAGTTGATGTCATTGGAAAAACGCGTTTTTGATTATAAAAATAAATCTTCGATTCAGTCAACAACACAGTTGAGATAAACAGTTTTGTCATCATTCTGGGGTGACATCAGATATTCTTTCTATCTGAAAAAACTGGTGGGAAAAACCTTTCAGTAAAGCATGGAGGAAGATGGTTCACACTGTGAATTTACTACAGGGAAATAGGGCCTGATCCATGAGGAGGAACCAGTTATACCACATTTTGCCGATAGAACTCTCCCATTTCTTGGCTATACTCAAGACCTATACGTCTATACAACGCCTATACTCATTATTTCGCAAAAAGTATCCAAGACTCAACTCATTTGTAAAGAGATAATAGGCACGAAAATGAAACATACCAGCGGAGCTGTAACCTTCCGAACGTCCTCGCTTGACTAGATTTCTGTACACAGGATCTAACGGATGTTCCCACTGACTAACTTTGGTAATTTTATTGAAGTAATACCAGCGGTCGATGGATTTATCCAAACTGAAAAAAATAAATTTAAGGAGAAAAATGTTAAATTGATACCCATAAAATATTCACCAAAATGCTGCATAAAGGTACTAATAATTTGATTGAATCCGGAAACCCATTATGAAACAACAATTTTCATCATGAAGTTCCAAAGGGTCAGGACTCAATTTACAAGTTACATACCTACATAAAGAAAGATATTTCAAATATACACTTCCTATTGGGACCAGTCCCTAAATTGAGAGAAAAAATGTTACAGCCCAATCACCAAAAAATCTTCTGAGACGTTGGGTGCTAGTAAAATAAATAGTTGGAATCCTACATGAAAAATATCTGAGAAAATTTGAATGAATTGCATGTAGAATGAGGAAAAATCTACTTGGATACATCAGGTTAATTTTTAAGTTTTTAGTCTACATTAGTTTATACATTTTAGCGAATTTTTGAAGAAAATTAAGCTATTGCTCTCGCCTCAAAATTTGTAGAATGTGAATTTTTGAAAAAATTTTATGCAGAAATCCGTTTCAGGCTATTCTGAATCATATTCTGAAGTTTAACGCATTTTTAGCGAATGTTTGAAGAAAATTAAGCTATTGCTCTCGCCTCAAAATTTGTAGAATGTGAATTTTTGAAAAACTTTTATGCAGAAATCCGTTTCAGGCTATTCTGAATCATATTCTGAAGTTTAACGCATTTTTTTATGTATGTATGTATGTATATATGTATATATGTATGTATGTGTCATTCCAGACGATAACTGTCCGTAGAATTGTGCTAGAAACTTCAAACAAATTTTAAAATGTTAAGGACACAAAACAAAAGTTCAAGTTCGTTGGTCAGCATGATCGGATTACATCTTCGGGTTGAAATTTTCAAAAATGAAGTCAAAAATTTCAAAACAGCCTGTTTTTTGCGATTTGTTGTGGCGAAATAATTTTTTCAGCATACTAACATGTGGTATATTCGGAATCAGCGTAAAATTTTCCTATAAGAATATGTATCAAGTTTTCAAAAATTTCAAAGTTGAAAAATCAGTCAAAAATCGAAATAATGCCGTTCGCTAGTTGTAAAAATCGGTAATATTTGCATGAAACATTGTCCAAATTCAGATTGAACTACCCTTATGGAAGTATCCCTGTATAACCAATCCTAGATAGAACCATGCTGTTCAAAACGTAGGTAGTAGGTGCTTTAAAAAAAAAAAAATAATACAAAAAAAAAAAAAAAAATGTAATCACAACTGATGAGTTTTTATGCATGTGTTAATAATTTGATTCCATGTTTGTCTATCAAAATCATAAACTAAAATTTCTCTACACGATCAATAGCGACTGAAATGTCGAAGATTTCTTCAAAAATTCGCTCATGGGGTCATGCTGCATGACTGGACTTTTTTTATGTATGTATGTGTCATTCCAGACGATAACTGTCCGTAGAATTGTGCTAGAAACTTCAAACAAATTTTAAAATGTTAAGGACACAAAACGAAAGTTCAAGTTCGTTGGCCAGCATGATCGGATTACATCTTCGGGTTGAAATTTTCAAAAATGTAGTCAAAAATTTCAAAATAGCCTGTTTTTTGCGATTTGTTGTGCGAAATAATTTTTTCAGCATACTAAAATGTGGTATATTCGGAATCAGCGTAAAATTTCCTATAAGAATATTTATCAAGTTTTCAAAAATTTCAAAGTTGAAAAATCAGTCAAAAATCGAAATAATGCCGTTCGTTAGTTGTAAAAATCGGTAATATTTGCATGAAACATTTTTTAAATTGCAGAATAAAATAATTTTGTTCATCTTTTTTGGCCATAAATAGGTAGTTAACATTTTTTTATACTTGAAGTGCTCAAATTTCAAACAATAAAAAGTTATAATGTACGATTATTTTTCAAAAATTCGCTCATATGATCGTGCTGCACGACTGGAATTTTGCTGCCCATCGAGAAACCAATCATTCTAAAGATACAGGAATTCATGCAATTGGTGTACAGAAATTTCAACTCGTGGTCCCAGTGGGCTGTCCAACCTCCCAATCTTTTTTTTTTCCTTCTTCTTCTTCTTTTTCTATCTGCTAACCCAAGGCTTTTTTGTGCTACAAGACATTGAATAAAATCGGGTTTCCTACAATTAAACAAAGATATTATGCTTTTAACTTCTGATTCAATAGCTTCCCACAAGTACTCAGCTCAGGGACTACACAGATTCAAAAGAAAATCACACATTAGGCCGCTAACATAACAAATTTAATTGAATACTAACATGAATATACTATATTGCCTAAATTGTTGTAAAATTTACCAAATGCAGAATTCCATCACGTTCAAGTAGTCAACAGTTTTCTTTAGCTTAACTTGTTTTTCTATTCAATCAGGCGAATCAAAACTTCTCTAGGAGAAGGAAAGTCTGATTCTATTTATTAATCAAATGCTTTTTCTTTGTGTGCTTGTTGATCCTTCGTGCTCTAACACGTTTTCATTGGTTGTTTAACATTTTGTGATGGTGCACTTACCAAATGCAGACAATTTAAACCCTGTCATATGGCCTCCCATCCAAAAGACAGTATCTGTATCAGAACCTGAAACCACTAGTTTGTCAAAAAAAGAAGAGAACTTTGAAGCGATGGCAAGAAAGAAAATGTCAATTTGTTCTCAAGAAGTGTGCAATATATCAGAAAGTTGTAATAAGGAGATATGCCGCTTAACGGGTGAATGTTACGACAACAGGCCGTCTTCTCCTCTCCCAGACAGGGAACTTGAGCTGATTGTGAGACAAAACGTTGTGGCTGCTGCTCACTCACATGGCGAAAAAAAATCAAAACGTTCGACAAGTCACACTGTTTGTAAAATGACAAGTACTGAAGGAGTTTGTGCCCAGTCACTAGCAACACAATTGATGATGCTAGCTCCGAGGGGTCTTTCACCTCCAAGAGGCGATTCTCCTGAAGTTTTGGACATAAGTTCAAGGCCTCACCAAATTAAATCTTTATTACCACCAGCTTGCGTTATGAGGCCGATGACTCCGACACAAGTAGTGGTTTTTCCACCTAGTATGCCAGAAATTATGGTCAGCAGATCGAGGTCTCCTTCTCCACGCCCACCAACAGGAAGACGAACTTGAAAAAGAAGGATCAAACGAAAGAAACAACGGTGAAAGGTACGCCTCCCTTTTTCGTGGGTTTACCAGTAGTTAATCCAAAACCAGGGCCCACTCTCGAATGTAAAGTGGAGGAGTTGGAACAAAATGCACAACCAATACAATTGCCAAGTGTGACAATTACTGAAGACTCGGGTGAGACAAACGGAACTCACTTTGATTCCCAAGATGAAAGTCTTACTGAACAAACGACAGAAACATCTCAGCAGATAACGGAAATCAATGAGCAAGAAGAAATTTGCACAAGAACTTCAGTTGCCCAAGAAATGAAATCATTGGAATGTCAGAGCAAGACTGAGATGACTCGCAAAATGATTCCTGAGAAACCTTTGGATGATAAAATGTACACTAAACATGAAGTGGAATCAATTGTAAAAGAAGAACTTAAAAAAGTATTTTTGAGGGAAGAGGTTCCTCCAAAGAAGGAAAGTCCACCAGGACCATCAATAGATGATTTGCCACCACCAGTTTATGCTTCAGGTGGAATGGCTATGGCTCTCAGCACTGCATCAGATCGTCCGTTTACCCCAGCTCCTTTCCCTAGGATCCCTGAAATGTCTCTTTATCCAAATGAAAAGAAAGATTCACAAAAAAAGAGGAAGCCCCAAGAAAAATATGTACCACTGCCGGAGCCAGATGAACCTACTTCCCACCTCCTCCCCTTCCACCAAACACAGAAAACAAAGATGAGAGGACAGCTAGAGCATTCGTGAAGTAGGTTGTCGTTCACCAATGACTGAAGCTTTGACGATTGCTCCCAATCGATCTTATTCACCACTTCCAACAACAGCCAAAGTTGATTTGACAAAATTATCTTCCCTAAAAACGGATTCTGTGAGTAAAACCACATGTGCAACAAAATCATCTGAATCAAGTTGCCCTATTCAATCTGTAAAACCACCAATAACACTTTCAGGTACAGCAAGTGCTTTCAAACCCACAGGCAATGGAAAGGTTCTTTAATACCAAAATCAACTCCACTTGTTTACATTCCTCAATCAGGGCAAAGAAAACAAGAAATAAGAATGGAGGAAAGATATGGTATTGATAGAACAGTAGCAGCGCATGGTGGGAAAACCAAAGAAATTATAGCTGGATTTGAAAGTGCTCAGTCCATAACAGATACATCCAATGAAATAACTGAAGTACAGCTTTCAGCTATGAAATCAACAGAAGTTGAGTATGGCTGTGCAGTAGCTAGAAATCCACCTCCCAAAACTCCATCTACAACACAAAAATCTGCCCCTTCTGGATTAAAGGGAGATCATTTGCTCCCATCATATCAACAATGGCTAGGCGATATTCCCGTCAGGAGTGCTGAAGTTAGAGCTATTTCTCCACTACCACGTCAAATTAAAGCCCCATCAATGGAGCCTCGACCTATGCCACAACCACCCAGCTTCCCTCATCACCCACGAACTCAAGCTTATTATTCTGCACCAAGAAGTCGGGAGACACAGAAATATAGCTCTTGTGCTTCACAAGCAATCAGTACAATGAGTGCTAATGCAAACAACAGGCAGCACAAACGAGTGCTCTTCCTCACGCCTTAGCTTCAAATGACCAACAGCTACAAACTTGTGAACGTAGCCAGGTATCAGAGAGCTCACAAACCAATCATTATCATCATCAAAAACTGTCAGTCAAAGTGCTACAGTTAGTTCTAAATCTAGTAAAATGTCAAGCAGAACAACAAGAACAGTTTCTCCTCTGGCAGGAAAGCCAGCTACTGTGAGTAATACAGGCAAACAAACCTTTAAGCCGGATATATCAGCGAGATCCCTGTCCCCTTCATGGAAAGCAGACTACGTGAGGTCTGTACAAAACTTGTCTCCTATAACAGTGAGACTACCTTCACCAGTCCCACCTCCACTGAAACCTAAAGGTGAGCAGACCCAAACCACTAGTGCAAATGTTACTGTGAAAAACAAATCCAAAACGACATCAGCATCCCATTCAAAACCACCAACATCAACAACTCAAAGCACTAAAACTCAGTCTTCAGCTGGTCACTGTGGAACCTCCCAAGGTTGTGGCACACCCCCTGGAACTCCAAAAGGGAGACGTAGCCCTGCATACCACTGCGGAACTTCTCAGGGTTGTGGCACACCTCCCGAAACTCCAAAGGGAAGATGCAGCCCTGCAAACAATTGTGGAACTTCTCAGGGTTGTGGCACTCCAGTTGAATGTCAATCACCAACTGAAGAGTTGGGTAGAGCTCAGACCAATATTCACCGAAATGCCAGTGTGTCAAATAAAAATTACGTTTCAAACAAAGAGAATATAAACATTTCAATGATGACCAGGTCAGAAAAAAAAGCGGCAAGCCTCACAAGTTTTTCACAAAAATCCACAATTTCGTCGGATGTCAATGAACAAAACAGCTCAATGTACGATGCCAGAAAAGCCGTATTTACTAATAAACTAGTGGGTATATTGAAACAATCAACTCCTGAAACAGATACCAAATCCCAAGTTCTTTCCGATTTGAATGGTCAGTTGAGGCGAAATCCTTTACAACCATCATCCGTCACATTTAACACTTCATGGCAACCTCTTCCCACTAACCTACCATTACCTCGAAACTGTGGTGTCAACCCTAGTTCATCAGGTCCCAATGCAGGTGGCGCTGGTGGAATCGGTGGAGGAAAAAGCAGCATAGCTGGTTCAACCGCACCTCGCAGAGGAAGAGGTGTTTTGAACGCAGCTGTGCCTGCCGGTGGCAGGGTCCCCCTTTGCGGTCACTGCAATAACCAGATCAGGTACACTTACGATGTTTTGAGTGTACGTAGTGTTGTTTTTTTCCTGCTTTCTTTTCAACTAAATGGCGCCTTCGTAATGTGACTTAGCAATCAACTCAGAAACTTTGTTCCACTTCTCATGTCCAGTTCAGACCTATGTTTGTACCAATATAACAATTCAAATAACGTAACTTCGAGCATAATTCACTTTCTTTACTAACAAATACTAATAGGCAGGTATTGAGTAAAATTATGGTTCTTAGAAAAATAAGAATAATATGGTATGAGTATGGGGTTATTTTTGGCGTATACAGTATTCATTTTATTCTATATTTCCCCAAAAGTGAGACTTCAAAATTTTATGCATTAAATTTTCATAGAAACCATCAGAGGGATGTCTTATATAAAATTTCTCACCTAAAAGCAATTTTTTAGGGTTTTCTAGATTTTCATATTGGTTTTAGAAAGAAGGTTGTACCTATTGGATATAATTTTTCTTGTCATTAAGAATTAGTATTAGCAAAATTCACGAATCCTTCCTATGAAAAGAAGAAATCATGATAATTGACGTTTTGGACGCGATTTTATAAAACCCAGTAAAAGAATAACCGGTGTAAATAAAATCAAAAGCTTTGCAATATTTCTGGGAAATAAGTCCAAATTAATTTTGTAAAATTTAATGTTTTGCTAACCTGTTTTAATTTTGTTTCCACCCTATAATTAATTATGAATGATACGATAGCAATGAATAAAAACCTGTTGAATCAGAAAATATTCAAGTCGTTCCAAGACGTTGGCAACCTCTTCAAGTTCAGATCAACGTACTTAATTTTTCTGATTTTGTATAAATACGAGTATACACCTTTCGTGTTCAAATTGCGTCGAAACCAGTTTTAAAAAATTAATTAGTTAAAATTAAATTAAAACAAAAACAGAAAGTTGGTAAAGTAAAAGTAGTTATGTAAAGTAGGTACTCACTCCTGCATGAGAGGGAACGAATGAATATTGAAGATGCCCACAGTTCTCAAACTTCGTAAGATGTCGAGACTTCTTTATTTCCTAATTAACAAAAATTAATAATTAAACTGATTTCAATTAACCGTTCATTAACAACCCTCACAATAATCCTAAGAAATCGTGGATCTATAATGAAAGTACCACGAAGGTGTGTGACGAACATGAATTAGAAAAATGTAAAGAACAGAGTGAATGTAGTATGTGCCTAATATAATAATTGCTGTTCTTTGTCCTTTTAATTGCTGTTCATTCTATCATACCTAACGATTTTCGTGTGTCTAACCTAAATGGCATGTTGTGAAACAGCAAGAGATGCAGTTGTTACTCAGCAATCAGAAAACAATCTGAGGGAAATAAACCCAGTGTGCAACCAGTGCAATAATCAAATCGAAAGGTAACTTACTGCATGATGAATAATAGAGTATTATTGTTTTATAAACCCTCTGTGTTTATGTAGTTTATCTGATAAGAAATAGGTAATTCATTAAATTGTGGGCACTTGTTTAAGGAATTAAAAAATTACATTGGATAGAACCAGCATTTGAACTTTAGTTCTATCTTCCAGCACAAGCTATTGTGTAGACTTAACGGTTATATAAGGGGGAGTTATATGGGTGTCCAGAAAGTGTCTTCCAATACCCACTTTAGCAGCACTCTACGTCATTGAGCAGTGATTCTAAATGTAAATAGTTAGCTAAATTCCTAAAATCCCTTATTTCCAAAAAGCAACTTATTTTTCAAATTTTAACTAGAGGAAAATAAAAATACTTGTCTACTTTTCATACACGACTATTGCCCATTTGTTTTGCACTTGAGAAGACAAGTATCATACCTACCTAATTAACGTGTAATGAGCATGTTTAATCGTTTTCTGCAAAGGAGACTTATTATATTATGATTTCATTGTTAGCATGCAATTATTTACACAAATTTCAATTTGGTGGTGGATTCCACGTTCTCATGATTCCTTCTTTTCGTAGGGGACCGTTCATAACAGCATTGGGTAAAATTTGGTGTCCAGAACACTTCATTTGCGTCAACCCTAAATGCAAGCGACCCCTCCAGGACATCGGCTTTGTGGAAGAAGATGACGGTTTGTACTGCGAGTACTGCTTTGAACAATATTTGGCGCCTGCTTGCGATAAATGCCGATCCAAAATCAAGGGGGTAAGTAGCTAAAATACTTTCTTGCATCCAGGAACGCCTGATTGCTTACACCAAAAGTGTAAATGCTGACAAGGAATAGAAAAACTCACAATCGAACGACAAAATTACTTTATGAAAATTCTTCTGTACAATTTTTTGAAATTTCTTTGTACAATCAGCGATTCTTATAAATTATTCGATAAATTTAACAATTTATCTGTAGATACCAATTTTGCTAACGTTCAAATAATCCAGTATTGACATTTTATTCAGTGCATGTTCAAGATAAGTTTTAATCCTTTATTGCGATTTCTTGCAACTATTGAAGGTACTCGTTTATTTAAAATTTAAACTAAACCTTATGTGATTCGTTATTTTTTGGTAAAACTCACAATTTCAATGCAGAATCGGTTGAGAACTAGAACTCCATTGGAGCCCTAAAATGGAGAAACTACTTGAAAACTCATACGCAAGGCACCAAGTTCTTAGCACTTGGAGTATCGGCGTTTTTCTCAGAGGGAAACCAAGAAAATCATCAACTATATTCACAGTTTTATGAATGGGTTATTATTTTCGAACCTACCTAAAGAGAAACGTCAATGTCATCAAAATTCTTGTATATAGATTCGGTTTTTTGCAACCTTTGATTTTTCCATTTCTTATTTTTTGAACGGTTTTTTATTGTTTCCATTTTTTATTTTTGAACGGTTTTTTTATTTTTTCAATTTTTTATTTTTTGAACGGTTTTTCCATTTCTGAATTTTTGACGGTTCGATTCTGATGGATCGTTAGCATCACTTCCAATTTCTATTCATTATAGAGCTATTCATTTATTTTTTAATTACAAATATTCTGTTTCAGGATTGTTTGAATGCTATTGGCAAACACTTCCACCCAGAATGCTTCAAGTGTTCCTACTGTGAAAAGCTGTTTGGCAACAACCCCTTCTTCCTCGAAGATGGGCTTCCATACTGTGAAAATGGTACCTACTTATATAATTCGTTCGTAATAATTTTAAGCCAATGGATGAAATGTGAAAACTGACGTGGATAAGCACAGAACCGTCCCAAGAGAATAGTTGTGGTGTCAAAGTGCCCCTTCTGTCTTCGGTCGCTTTGTTATACTTTCTGTTACTTTCTCTTGCAACAGAATCCCAGTCATCTGCCTTCACAATGTGATTATCAAAGAACGCCGACCTCTCACTGTCCCAACACCTTTTTATATCGGCCCCTAGTGCAAGGCTCCCGTCTTCTGCAAGGTCAGGCACAGGCTCTGTTCCTACTCCTCTCCATGCGAGATCAGCGAATTTTGCAGTCATCTTGAATGTGATCATGTCATCTTTTGACAAACCTTCTCTTTTGCAGTTCAAGGAATGGTCTACATCAAACCGTAACACATATCCATCGCAGCTTGCTGGGAGGTTCGGAGGTGTGTGGCCGTAGCGCTAAGCAAGCTCTTCATAAAATTCAATGGGCGAAAGGTCGAATCCATCGGCTTGCAGGGAATGCTAAAAGCCACTAAGAGTTAAAGTTAGAGCCTCTTACCCTTTCTCTCTTGCCTTTACTATACCCTCTGAGGCTGCATCCTCTCGCATAATGTCTGACTCAGATCATCAGATCATGACCAAATCCTCATCTTTATCCAAGTCAGGGGGCTAACCACATCAATTGGGCAAGCACATTCCGTAAGCCTTCTTGCGAAAAATGCTAGTCATCTGGAAGGGGCAGTGGAGCTACATCTTCTATCATTAAGACTACCTTTTTCCTGGCCACAGGAAGCATACATATTATTTTCTAATATTGTTTTCTTCTCTTACAACCCAAGCCTCGTAGTCAATATGCATCTCATAATTCAATGGAGAACTGTGTAAATGAATATCAGCTCTTCCCCTGCTGTTGATGAAGTACTGATGATGATGAAGTGCTGTTGTATGCGTGAACAGGGTTTGCTTGAAAGACTTGCAGGAAATCCAAAGAGAATGGCCTCATCATCTGTCATCTCACGCCCCAGTAATCCTAGTATGAGGTACTTTCCCAAAGAGGGCAAATTCATCAGTTATTCTCTCAACTACTTCTGCAGGGGAAGTAAACTAAAAACTGCATTTTTTTTCCCTGACAACTTCAGTATAGGTAACTCGTATGAGTAAGTAACCACTTTTTGAGTCAATCAACCACTCGAAACTGATTTTTTATCGAATCCAACTTTCTACCTCAATTTCGTAACTTCCGCCTAGCCTTTCAGGCCATGAAAAAGTAAAGCAGGATAAGTAAAACCAAAATTCTGAAAGAAAATAATTCTGAACACATTTACCTTTTTCATTTGAAGAGTTGGATTCGTTTAAGAAGAATAGCAAGCAAGACTTCACCCTAATTTTCCTTCTTTTCAGATGGAATGAGTTGTTCACCACTAAATGTTTTTCATGCGGCTTCCCAATCGAAGCTGGTGACCGTTGGGTGGAAGCCTTGAACAACAACTACCACACAATGCTTTAACTGCACGGTGAGTATCAACTATAGGTATAGGTACCACCCATAAATCCTAATTTCTGCCCTATTTGTGTTATGTAAAAAAAACACTCAAAGAAGCGTTACTTCAACTCCCAGTCACTTCACGATCAAGAATGAGGAATTTTCATGGATATTTTTTATTTGATCGATAGCGAGAGCTTTTCAAAACTACAGTTCAATGATCTGCTAGAAGGGCTATCTAACTCAGAAATGATAAACCATTGTGTACTCATTTCAGCGTTTTTTTCCTCGATGTTTTCCACATTTACTGAAAACGCGTTAAACTATGGGTCCTGGAGCATTGAAGATTTCAATTGTTTCAGGAGGCACGAAAGGCAAAGTTTTGATGAAACACAATGTATTTATGGGCTTAAATTAAAAATGCTCACTCATAATGTGTAAATGATGCAGAAATCTTTCTTAGAACCTCTTGAAACTCATACGGTGGATACAGCTTTTGTACAAGTACGCAACCACGAGAGACATTTATGTCTTTGCACCCCCTTTCCTCTCCTATAAAACCCCTATTGTATTCTAGACCACTCAGCTGATCTGGGATCGTCAGTTGTGTTCAGAAGTCCCTCAAGGCCCACATACCAAATCTCAGAATCGTGGACATTAGGGAAAAAACTGGATTCTAGAGCCACTCAGCTGATCTGGGATCGGTCATTGTGTTCAGAAGTCCCCAAGGCCCACATACCAAATCTCAGAATCGTGGATCATTAGGGAAAAAACTGGATCTAGAGCCACTCAGCTGATCTGGGATCAGTCAGTTGTGTTCAGAAGTCCCTCAAGGGGCCATACCAAATCTCAGAATCGTTGGATCATTAGGAAAAAACTGAATTGAGCCACTCAGCTGATCTGGATCGGTCAGTTGTGTTCAGAGTCCTCAAGGCCCACATACCAAATCTCAGAATCGTGGGATCATTAGGGAAAAAACTGGATTCTAGAGCCACTACTGATCTGGGATCGGTCAGTTGTGTTCAGAAGTCCCTCAAGGGCTACATACCAAATCTCAGAATCGTGGGATCATAAGAATCTCCGCGTAACGCTCTCCGTGACTCCGCGTGACGCTCCCCGCGTGACGCTTTTTATTTAGTCCATAGTAAAGATAAAATCAAAAACTCCAAAATCAAATAGGTTTGTTTAAAATTGGAATCAGAGCCAATTGGTGTAGGAGTGGTCTTTCTTTGTTAGTTCAGGGGGGCATGAGTCCGAATATCTATCGAGGTTACATATAATTTTTAGGCAATAATATTTGGTACAGTAAGTAGTACCCAGACTTAATACGTAATGCCTCTTGAGCCTGTTGTAAAAATCACATTCCCTCTTCACTTCCTCACTCAGTGAATCAAACACAAGATGATAATGACCTGGATCGACCACGACTTCTCCCAACGAAAAACTGCTGAGCCAGCAGCCCACAGTTCCACCTAGTTATTCGTCCGACCTAAATTCAGCAAGATGGCTGATATCTGGCTCCAGGAAAATGATACGTTCAGGAAAAACTTCCACAGTCGCAGAGGTTTGGTTACAAAGGCCTTGGTAGCCAAGAGGATAAAAGTGGTGGTTTTATTTTGGGTTCTCTCAGGGAAATGCAAAAGTTTAATTATGAATAGGTATCTATAATTTTTGGGCTGTAACATTTGGCGCAGTTAAGTAGGACCCAAACCTGCTTCTTATTACTGGGCTCCATGAGGTGGTTCCACAGACCCTGTTAGTGGTCTTCTAAAACTCTCTTATGTAGGACCAAATCCGTGTGTTCCTCCAAGAATGCATCAAAATCAAATGAAAGTTCGTATGCCACAAATCTGAACGCAGAAATTTGTTCTGCACAAACAAAATTACAGACACTGGAAGTTTCTTAAATCTCGGTTTTAAAATAGTGTAATTTACAGAGACATAGCTTCAATACACTTTTCACAAATCAATAACCTTTATGTAATAAATCAAACAATGACGAGCAATATGTGTGACGTTTCAGATGTGCAAAAAGAATTTGGAAGGACAGAGCTTCTTTGCCAAAGGAGGACGCCCATTCTGCAAGAACCACGCTCGCTAAATTTCCTCAACTCTCTTCGTTTTTTTCGAGTAGAGACTAGTCATTTTGATTTCGACCGTATGGGATTTTTTAAAGCAGAAAACCAAAACAAACGTCTTCCACGCATAATTCGTCAGGCTGTTCAAAAACGTCCTCCAGCTGACACGGCGCGTTGATGGGATTTACAATGAATTCCAAGATTACTTATTTATTCATTTATTTATTTTTTTAAGGAATTGAGTGTGCGAAAACAACGATAACACCGTTATACCTAAGCTTGCTGAAAAGATTACCTTATTAGTCCAAAGTGAAATTACCATTACTTCACCTATCTACTGCAGCAGTTATGACTTTATTTATCGTTTATTGATCCACTTTCTTTTGTTAGGTACCATTTTCTTGTTTAACACTAATTTTAACATTCAACTGAAGAACAATGTGTTAGGTACGAACAAACACCATCACGTTATCTCTGGTTGAAATTCACATCTTAAGAGAATGTATGAACTTTTTTTTTTTTTTTTCAATGAACCTGGACATGAAGTTGTACAAGGAAAGTTACCACATATTTATTTTGCTCCTTTAAGTATTCATAACATTATAGATATGTTCACAGCACTGCTTGCCTTTTTCGTTTTAACCTAACATTAGACATACGAATTGAGCCTTAGCGCGATCTATGGATGTTGTATACGTGATTTGCTGTAACTAAACGCCTACCAAGGTGAATAAAACGTTCAATGTTTATTAAGTAGAAATAAGTTTATGTTAAGTATTTAAAAAATACATCTAGTAGACTCATTTGTTGTGTTTATAATGATTTCATAGCTCTACGATGAACGGTAGTCAGTCGTATCACTATTACATGTTTAGACCAAGGTTTATAAGTAGGGATTTGGATTGTTAAGTCATTGTTTTCCTCACTCCCCCTAATTATTGTTACGTTTTCGCTATATATAACAACAAGTATAGAACAAATTTAATCACTATCCAAATTATTTATGTACGATTAATAAATATGATATTACAAATGGAACGCTCAAATTAAACTTATTTCCCTTAGCCCACATTAACTTTACCAGACTATTATAACCAGTTTTATATAAATCTAGCCTAGTTTCCTGCTCGCTCGGTATGGCTGTATAGATCTGATGGTCTTTACTGTTGAGTGGGACATGTAGAATGATTGGAAACGGTGGATCACTAAGGGTGGTTTGAAATGTGTAGGGGATGTTGCTCGCTAGGGGTGGGTTTTCTTGCTCGCTCGCTGTGGGCTCGCAGATGCGACTGGATATAGTCTAGTCCCCATACCATCGAAAACTACAGCACATGGTTCGGTTCGGGGTGGAAAATTGCTTAGAATCTCTTTCTACAAGTATAGAGAATCCCAAGGGAATGGGAAAAAATAAATATATCTTATAAAAGGGGAAAAACGAAAATAATAAATTTCTGCGTTTCTATTTATTAGTTTTAAGAAAGATAGGCCATTTATCTGCGTAGAAGGGCTATCCAAAAGATCAATGGAACCACGAAAAGTTTAGTTTTAAGATCATTACAGTACCAACAGAATTGCCGGATGTTGAAATGTTTTTTGTTAACTTATTTGTTTTTTTCCCCTCGCTATTGTATCTATTGAAGTGTCTTTTAAACGCGAGAGGTTCTCCTTCCTTCAAGAGGTTCGAAGGCAAATTTCATACCTACACAAGTTTCGACGGAATAGAAGAGCGGTTTCATCTACATTTTCGTTCACTACAATCGGAATCACAATTTCATGCCTCGAAACTCGCATGGGAACAAATTGGAACTCCAACAAACATTTTAAGACCAACCCGAGCAAAAACCGTGGACATTTACAGGGTCTAAAGCGGAAAAAATATAGCGGGAAACGATTTTTTTCCCCCGTCATTTCCCGCATATTCTTGCTGATTTCTCCGGGAAGACGACATCTTTCGGAAATTGTGACGGCACCATCGTGTTCTACGGGTCCAAAAACGTAACTTTGTCGCTGACATATGAAGTACTCTCTATCAAATTTTAATGAGGCAGCGGATAGAAGACCAAGAGCTCGGCGAAAAAACGCACATAAAAAATATATATATACATTTTTAGGAATTGTGTGGGTAGGCTTTCTCACCTACAAATTTCATTGCCATAGAACCAATAGTAACGTGTGCACAGGCGTAAACATGAATACATTTCTCATAACGCCAATTCAGTCGTAATTGTATCTTTCAACTACTCCTATACGTCCATGTTACAATAAATGGAGAAGCTATACTGGTCAATTAATGTGTATGTTTCCTTCATGAGTGTAACTAATATTCTAGTTCATTTCAGCAACACTTCTTACACATTCTTACATATGTACTTCAAAAATCTGGAGATACCCACCTAAAAAATGGTTTATTCAAAAATCAGATAGTGGTGCAAGGGTAAATTTACCATAAAAATCGACATTACTTTTTTCCGATTTTTTAAAGGTATGACTCACGAATGCCGTAAATTCATTTTCTTTCTATCGGGCTTTTGTCCAAATAACTTGTTTTGATAAGTTTTAATTAGTTTGATTTGAAAATAAGTAGGATGAATGAAAAACTATAAAAACAGTATACCATACGTACACCCTATGTAATACCTGCCTATTGAAATAAATTTTAATTATTTAATTATTGAAAGAATTTTAATTAAAAGAAAAGTAAAATTATATAATTTGGTGGGTGACTTATTTTAGGTGAATGGGAATTACAGAAAATAGACAACATCAAAAGAATGAATTTTATTTTATTTACATCAGTGGTTTGCATTTTTATTTGCATGTTACAACTGTTAACAGTATTGACTGTAACATTTTCATAAGACAACGAAAGTTGATCTAAATTTGTTGCAACTGCAATTTAGTGTCCTTTAGGTCGATTTGCAGTTGCACGCCTTCAATAGTGAAGAGGCTAATGGGTCTTTTGACACATATATTGGGTCTAAATAAATTTTAGGCAGACATTTTGTATACAAACGATAGAAAATCTATTCTTTGGAATACTGGATTAGCAGGGATTTTTTTCCAAAGGTAAACCTGGGCAGGAGCGCCCAAACAATGAAATAAAGTGCATTGGATGAGCAAATGAAACTCTATATGCTAAGAGTCTCCATGTTATGGGCTGAGATCTTATGCAGAAGTTGATCAGTCATAGTCTGTCTTCGGTTGGTCCCGATTTGTAAATACATAATTTTTACCTATAAATAAGTTACGAATTCCAGTGCTAATCACGTAACCATACCTGTGGTCACATCATCTGGAGAGGGGGTTGTCTCTCCTCACAAAGTCGACTATAAAAGAGCCAGATCCTAGGTCGGCGCTATCCATTCTTATTCCGGCTTCTGACTTCTTATTACCAACACCTCACCTTACCTTACCTCTGTATTTCAACGAGGCCTCGGCACATGACTTAGAGAAAGTCCTACTTACCTACTGGCCGGCAGGGCGAGCCCAGTTACAGCCCAGCCCAGTCTCCCTCAAACGCCTTGGCACTTTCAGGGGGGCCACCAAATTAACATTTCAAAAATCCCTGACATTTCCTTGTTATTTCCCTGCCCGTTCCAGCGATTTCCCTGACTCAACAAAGCCATTAGAATATGAAAAAACTCATACGGTGGATACAGCTTTCGTACAAGTACGCAACCACGAGAGACATTTTATGTCTTTGCGCCCCCTTTCCCCTTCCTATAAAACCCGTATTGTATTCTAGAGCCACTCAGCTGATCTGGGATCGGTCAGTTGTGTTCAGAAGTCCCTCAAGGGCCCACATACCAAATCTCAGAATCGTGGGATCATTAGGGAATCTCCGCGTAACGCTCTCCGCGTGACGGTCCCCCGCGTGACGCTTTTTCATTTATGTGCCATAGTAAAGATATAAAATGTCAAAAACCACAATATTAATTCTAACCAATCTTCAATCTTACTAATTTTTTATTATATAATTGCAAAAATTATACAACTCATCATCATAATAAATTATCTAATTAGGTACCAATAAATCGACGAAAATTTCAAGACTAGTAAATCACAAATAGAAATAAATAAAAAATCAGTACCGTAAACCGGGATGGAGGCGATCAATATTTCAAGTTTTTCTATTATTTCTCCCTATTAAATGGATACAAAAATTCTGCAAAAAATAATATATATTCCTTTACATTTCACAATTGCAATGATATAATTACATTAAATTTTGTTAAATGGAAGGTAGGTAGTGACTGGGGAGGCAATAAGTATTTCAATTAATCGTTGACCATCTGAGGTACAGTTGCTCCATCTTCCAGCCCCAACGGTCATGTTATTTACCTTTTTTTTTATCTACTTAAACACTGATCGGCTTCACCCCATGGGTAGGGGTGAAGAAGATCACTCATGTTTTTACACTTGAAATCGCCTTCACCTTTCTAGAAAGTTGAAGGCAATCAAAATTAAACTTTTTTAAAAATATTTAATAAACATCCAAGGGCAGGAAAATTGGTTTGGATGATTAAAGCAGATTATTTAGTAGGAAGATAAATGAACATGACTCAACGTCACGAGACATCAGTTTCAGAATGGTTGAAAATAGATTTCATTCATTTAAAATTTAATATCTCATTATTTAAAACATTTCATGTAAAGATAATAACTAGTAATCATAGGTAGGAATTGAAATTGGTAAGTAGGTACCATTACCTGTCATGGTAACACCTTAGAATACAGGACCTTCAATGATTAAAACTAGAACTTCACTTATTAGTCAACATTATCAGTCTTTTCGAGTTACTGCTAGCTATGAATACATCCATTAGCTAGGAAGACTTTGAACATAAGTGGTATTATTAGCAAAACATTTTCAGAGATAATCAAACCCAGCAAACTAGAATAAGTTAAGAGAAGGAAAAACAGGAGTGTTAAAAAAAAAAAAAAAAAAAAAAAAAAAAAAATTGGTATACAGTAATTTATGGGCTTGGCCCTGAGGCTGTGAATAGAAATAGTACTCTATGGTAATATAGAATATATCACCATGCTTTGAGTTAACTAGAACATCATCTAGGAATTTTAAATGTATTTTTGAAGCATGATCGCCTTCACCCCTGTAAAATGAAAAAACACTCATTTGGTACTGCATAGACAACAAAGTTACTCCAAAAATTATGTTAGCAACGGTTTTCTCTTCTCTTACCTTCAAAGAACGAAAATATTTAAAAACAATTGCAGAAGTTGAACTCTTAAACCATCATCCACAGAGGTTTTTCGGTTATGAATAATCTTGCCACGAAAACGTGATTCACAAAACTGGCTGATAAGGCACTAATAAGGTTAAAAAACGCGCTAAAAACTTCATCATCGTGTTGATAGACAATAGTGGATATGGACTGCACATCAGTGGAGCCATCAGTGATCACCCGCTAGGAGCACTAGAGAAATTAGTGGGCAAAATCAAAATGATCGCCTTCCCCCCAGTATATCGCCTTCACCCCGGTTTACGGTATGTTAAACCAGCCTCCATTGTAATTTATTTGCCACACAATTTTCTATTCATATGACTGTGAAGACCGAACTCCTTGTTACTGAGGGAAAATGTGGTAGAACATAATTTGCATTGGGCACTGCATGGATAGCCAACGTGACGCGACCAAAGCTTCCAATCAAGAGCTGGTTCTTTCTTTTCTATTAAACCATTTCGAACTAAAACCTAATTTAGGGAACATGAATCATCTGATTGTAAACAAAACCCAGGTTGTAGATTGTCTGTGGCCAGTGGCATTGGTTCTGCAGGAGAGTAATGTGAAGGAATGGAGAGAAGTTATCAACTTCAAATGCTTTCAAGTAAGTGGAGCAAGGTCTTATCATATTTGCACCAGGTCCTAAATACGAAAATTCCTAGATGTTACTTGTTACTTCTGGTTGGAGCTGATGAGCTCCAACTTAATATTTTTCTGTGACACTAGTGATAAAGCGTACGGAGCGATAATGAAATAATAGATTTAATAAACATCCATGCTCCGGAACAAGAATTCAAATGGTTCACCCCTGCTATTAAGTTTACAATTGGGAAGACAGATGCAGCACTTCGAGGGTGGGAGACTACTGGATCTGATTCTGATATGTCATACCATAAGAGACTGCAAACTTGGAGCAAAAAATTGGTAAGTAAGACTTGACACCTCTCTTCGCCCCGGCTCTCTTTGGAAAAAGAAGACTCCGCCTTTAGAAATGAAGACTCAGTAGAAGTTGCTACACTTTTCATGATGTGGCGTCAAATGCTGTTGGGTTTGATGGAATTCCCAGAAAGTGCCTTTTACTTCCTCTATTATTGGATCACAACACATGTCTTCAACTATATCTTTACATCTTCAAACTTCCTTCATCCTGGAAATCAGCCTTAGTCTTACCACCACTAGCGAAAGTTTCTAACCCACAATCTCTTTCTGACAACTCCCCAATACCTGTCCTTCCTATATTGAACAAAGTCTTTAAAATTCTAATGTTGAAACAACTCACTGAATTTTTGGAGTCATATCATCTTCTTATTCCTTCCAATCGGGTTTCCACAAAACTTTCAGCTATGAAAATGCATTGTTTGAGGGTCGTGGAGGACATAAAGGTGGGATAGAGAAAGGTATGAGCACTATTTTGAAACTGCTTGATTTCAGAAATGCTTTTGGATCTGTGCCACAAGAGCATTCAGAAGCTTCGAGTATCCACTGGGTTCTCTTCCTCTGCTTCCCATCTGGTGCATTCGTACCATCCAGGCCGTTCTCAGTGTTTTAGCAAATGGCCAACTGTCCACCTCACTTGAAACAAGAGAAGATGCCCCTCAAGATGCTGTTTTCGGTCCTCTCCTCTTTTCGTTGTTTATCTATGACTTACCTTAATGACGTCCAATTTTTCGCAGATGACTTTCAAGTCTACTTTTGATCTGGGGCCGATGCTACTGTGAACACTTATATCACCAAAGTCAATCAGGATTCGTTCGTCTCTCACTGGTCATCACAAAATGGTATTCCTATAAACCCCTTAAAATCCCCTTACTCTCGTGGATGGAGTTGTGGTGCCATTTATGGACACTGTAAGAAACATGGCGGTTCAATTTGATAAGGTTTTGTCGTGAGACCCTCGGGTGTCGCACATGTGCAGGTCTGTGTACGGGTGCCTCACACTCTTTGCAGCGGCTCTCTTCTTCACTCCCAATCACCTCAAAAGAAGACTCACTACTACCCCAGTCATTCCACATGTATTTTATTGGTCTTCACTCTTCTCTTACTTCCTCTAGTCCAATCTTTTTAATAGGGTCCAACTTGCATTTAAGACTAGTATATGTTAAGCACATGGCCCCAAGCCTCGTCAGTCCACAGGAGGGCTTGATGGTCTGTCTTCGTCTTAAAACAGCAGGCATTTTGATTCGAGGGTTTTTAAATTAACGTTCTTGATCATATACAATTCCCGTCCACCTTACCTCAGCAATATCTTTATATATAATTCCGAACGGTCTTTGAAATTGTGAAGAACTTCGCGGTCCGATTTTAGTGTTAGACTGCTAATTCGAATCAGCACGGCCCCAAGTTTTCTATACCCGCCTTGATCGTGTTCTAGGCAGTCGTTATCAACGAGAGTGGTTTATTAGGCTCTGGCAGTAACAACAGTTGCCATCAATTCACGGTAAGTAAGAAACGTAGTGTAGTTACAAACATCTAGGAGAGTTATTTCTGAGACTTTATAAATATATAATTGCGAACGGTCTTTATATATAGTTCCGAATCAGCACAGCCCCAAGTTTGTTGCAAAAGTGTCGGTAAGTAAGAAACGTAGTGATGGGTCTTTTCTGATCAGCTGAGAGAGCTAAATTCTTTCCTGTTCACTGTAGGAAGTTGAAATTTGATAGGGAGACTCTCTGGGACATTAAGAGACGAGTGAAGTGATGGGGTCTTTTCTCAAATGCAGGACCACCTCAACTGGTATTATTTATTTTATTACGTTACTTACATTTTGATCGTTATTTCCTCTTTTTTAATCATTTATTAACATCGCCTTAGCTTTGCAGGTCACATAACGCCGCAAATAGGTAGGACTTATATCGTTACTATAATGTGCTGGGTTCCTGTTAGGTACTACTGTTATACGGACTAGATTAGGGCTTTCCAAGCCCTAACAGGCCTCTAGCATACTCTAAAGTGGTATCTTGCAGATCAAATCATCATCTTGTCGAGGACTTTTCAACACAGCTCAAATATTAACTATCCCAGCAATCCACATTTTAGATGTCCTACTCTATTATCGAAGACACCAAGATGAGTTCTCTAGTTGCAGGTTTGAACACGGGTTTGGCACCCGAGGTTCTGGATCTCTGCTCTGGATCCCACCACATAATCTGGAGTTTTTCAAGAAAGGGCTGGAGTATCGTGTGACTTCTATCTGCAACCACTATGCTACTTTCCTGCATGCATCTGTGCTCAATACAGCGCCCCTCGTCGTTTTCAAGAAAAAACTAAAATATTTTCTTATGACCAAGGAACTTTATACTGTTCAAGACTATTTTAATTGGGGAAATGACGAAATTTTATTGAGTGTAGTCATCTTATTTATTTATTCTATATATATTAATTTATAATTTTCTCTGTTTATAATTTATCACTATTCAGGGTGTCTACTAGATCTGAAAAATAAAAATCGGGGACTTTTTGGTGACTTTTGGGGTTCTAAATTTTAAAAATCGGTGACCTTTGACAGTTCCCGCCATCTCAAATCTGTTGTCTCATTGCAACCGATTCACTGCACATCTGATGGGGAGAAACTTCATTAGTCGCACTTGCTTCTGTCTACGTTGCATCTGACAGTACTATATAGATTCAAAAAGCTCAATTGATTCTTTCGTGTGCTTTATGAATCCCGGTACTGGCATTATATTATGATTATTTGTTTACCGACGCCATAAAAATCGGTGTCTTCTATATTAAAATTCGTGACTTTCGGAAATATCCGGGCCTTACTATTAAATCCGTGACTTTTCCGGGCATGCGTGACCTGTAGACACCCTGCTATTTCGTTGATGATTGGCCTACTTTTATTATTATGAGTGTTATTGGCAATAAAGTTTATTATTATTATTATTAAATGCCTTAATCATGCCCTCTCATCAAAACCTGACATTCTGCAAGTCTTTCTCTGTGGCAGATGTGAGGCTCTGGAACACTCTTCCTCTCTCTGGGTCGTTTTGAGTCCGCCTGCACCAGGCATCTTAATAAAATAAATTATTGAGCTGTTTTTAGAACAGACAACCTCCCCCTATTTTTCTAAAATTTAATTGCTTTATTTTGTTTACCCAATTTTGTAATCTTTTTGTTTCTCATTATGTATTCTTTCTACATATTTTTTATTTCATTTAGTTTGTATATTGCAATGTTAGTCGAGTGTGCCAAATCAGACCAATACGTGTCTTTCGCACATTAAACATTTATAATTTTACTATTATTATTATAGAACCCATGCCCTCTATAACTATGAATTTGAATATGGGACACATCATCTTGCCCTTTTTAAAGAACACATTAAACTATAAAAATTATATCTACACTACATATATTTTTTGTGGTATAGTTTGGTGTGGCATGTAATGGTGTGTTGCGGCATGACTGATATATAGGGATTTAGGTACCTAGTTGGGTCAAGTGCATTTCTTGCAACTGTTTTGTGCGAACACAATAGTTAAAAAATCTTTACGTTTTTTGAAGATTATTAAATAATTTAAAGTTATAGGTTATTAAAATTGGGACAATTTGAGCTTCTTACGGTTGTTGGCACCAGATTTAGGAATTTCATTGGCATAAATAATAGGATTTTGAGAAGTCTTGCCAACATTGACCGTACTTTCCAGGAAAACAGCTTTCCGAATTGCGATTAAGTAATCAAGTTGCAGATAACAAAATTTCTAACAATTTGGGATCAATTTCAGTTTCTTAAGGCAAACAGTTGTCAAGTTACAACCGCTATATGGATGCGTTGAGTGTAAAGGCAGTATCACGCTTGCATTTTTTCAGCTTTTTTCTCGCATTTTTAATGCTCGAATGTGCTTTATTCCACGGTCAGCTGTGAATGTTGAAGAGGAATAAGTGCAAAACCAGCGCATTCTGGCGGAATGCAGTTTTATTAAATCTGTCAGGTCAGGGCTCCTAGGAGTTTCCATTGAATTGTTACCTTCCCACAGAGTTAGGTTTAAGCATTTTTCTTGCATCGAGATAAAAATTAGGACATGTTCTAATTTTCCCAAGTGAGTTTAAAAATGCTCCACCAGGACGCGCAATGGTCGAAAAAGCTGACCTTGAAAAAAAGCACTTTGGCTTCTTCACGTTTGAGCATTAAAAATGCTAGAAAAAAGCTGAAAAAATGCAAGTGTGATGCGGCATAAAACTTCTTCCCTCCCTCCAGCCCGACTCATTACATTCCCGATCGGCTTCATGCATTTCCTGGCATTTCCATGACCCTTGAAGAACAAAAAGGTAGATAAAGCCATCAGCAATCAACTGCTCTCAGACCCTGGACAAAACGGATAAGGAAACCTTCCCTTATCAGTTTACTTTTATCCTTGCGTTAGTAGCAGTGGTTTGTACAGTGGCAGCTGATGCGATCCAATCTAGCCTACTCCAGAAATAAATTAAGTTAAATAGAAATGGCTACAAACACGTTTATGCACAAAGCGGCAAACGATGTTCATACTGTGCCAGCCTTTAAACATCCTTCATGCATAGGGAGCTCATGGAAACCGCTAGTATGTACCCATTTATGACAGCAGCAGCAGGACATGCGACTCCTAAGTGCCGCCAACATTCACACGTAGCTGTGGGGCTAAAAATTTGGTTGAAATAGACGACGAACGTCTCCTTGTGAGTTGGTGATGGTCATATTTTGAACTGCGCAGCAGTGACTGCTATCATAAAGATAAGCATAGTCTTCCAGTTGGGGGTGTGTGAGCATCCAACTCTCACATCCAACTAATCTAGATATCATTAAACCCAACTTCTTGGCCATTCTCCCACTCTCACCCCTGACTAAACGTCTTGTTGGACCAACAAAATCCTCTGCCGAATTCCATTCACCGTCAGTAGACTTGACAACTGTTTCTTTCCAATATCAACTCTGTTTTTATGAGGGTGGGAGGGAGTGCACTTAAAGTAAAGGGTTTCCTCTCTTCTTCTTATGGTATCGTCAGCATACTGGAATACTACATCAGTGACAGCATGTTACTACTAAATTTTGAAATTTGTCCCCAGCCAAACTGAATCTGGAGAGCTGGAAATGTTAAATACATAGACACAGAACTCCAAGATAATCATAAATCAATTAGGTAACTGGGATAAATCCTAGAAGACGAACCGCATTATACTACCACTGCCAGGATATACTTACAACAAGATACGAATTTGATATCCCTCTAAACGTCTATCATCTTGTCATGAACATACATTTATGACGAAAAATATCCATAAAGCACTTACACATAGGATTGTTGGACCTCAGCTACTGCTCAGATTTGAACGAAGAAGATGTAGGTAGCATCCTTCCATACTCGGAAAACAACGGGCTTTTCTTGATATCTTCCCAAACTTTCGTAGCGTAGTGGAACCAATTCTTTTCAGTCAACGACGTATGCGTCAAAGGCATCAAAGGTACACCGTGGATCTGGGTTCGCATGAGCTCTATGATCTCCTCGTATTCTTTCACTTCATACAAAAGCCGACGGTCCGGCCGTCGCCTTTCAGGAAGCAAATATAGATTTATGGGATCCCCGCCACACAGTTCTGGACTCAGCGAAGGCATAAAAACCCCGTTAGCTATGCCTATACCGCTCTGTATAAAGAGCTGAGACCTGCTGAACATGGCTTTGTAGGCCACTTGTATATCTCTGACTTTAGAGTGAGTAAACACTTTTTGTGAGCATCTATTTTGGACAAAAACGCAGTGGGGGAAATAGTTGGAGTCCTCTTCTGATTGCGAGGAGGGCGGTTTGAGAATTTCAGCCGTCTGGATAAACCTTATGAGATCCGGGTCGTGGCAGTAATCTTGAACTACGAGGACGACGTGACAAACGGACAATATGAAAGCAATATACTGAAGGAATAGGATTTCTACGTCGTTTTCCAAACAAGGATAGTCTGGGTCGTCCCTGTGGCAAGTTCTGACGGCGAGACCAGCTCCATCAGTGGTGTAGAACTTGGACAAAACGGATAACGACAGGAGAGGTTGAGTGTCCAAAAGTATGACTCTCTGATCTGTCACGTAAACTCGCACACCTTCAGTGCCGTGAGTGTTCGAGTCGACGTGATTTTTCATTTGCTTTTTGAAAACCATCAAATCGGGGTTGTTCACGCTGGCAGGATTAGCGATGTGAGACATGATCGACGACTTCCCAACACCTTGAAGACCTAGGCAACCGACGACCAGAAAGTCGGTCGATTCCGTCAAGTATTCGAGGACGCTATCGCTCATAGATAATGTTTCGTCATCCAACAGCTTTATACTCTCTTTCATCTGCAGCGGAGGTGCAACAGGCACCCCAGCCTGATGCTGCACATTTCGTGAAGCCAACTGGTACTGGCTTTCACCTTCTTTGGATACAGATTTAGTGGAACCGGAAGGCTGTGGGGACACGGCCCTTTCATTGTCTTTATGCTTCAACAAAATCGTAGGAGGCGGATCTTCAACTTTAGTTTCTTTAGATTTCGTAAGAATCACCATCTTCTTCGCCGGCTCTTTTTCTCTAGACGAATATTTCTTACGCCTAGAGTCTCTGCCTCGGTCCGACTCCATAGTATAATATAAATAGCGGTTACGAGGAATGTACTTTTGTAAGCGACAGTAATAACGAAAGATTTAGTACGTACCAATAGCGTCAAAGGGAACTCATGATTTACATCAAATATGTTCCTACTAACCGTGAATAGAACTATATAAATACAAGTAGAAAAGTTGGTTCGGTGGGTTAGAAGTGATGCAGTAGATCATATGAATTCTAGGATCATTCCAAACATTTAAATAAATGCGGTCTATCAAAAAAATAAAACTCGGAAAGACCTCATGAGGAAAACCGCAAAATACATCAACTTGTCAACATGACTGACGTTTGTTTGTTAGCTCTAGATTCTGACCGTAGCCGTCAGGCTGGGTGGTCACCTTCTGTAGTCTTCTCTCATGTGTGCTCCCTTTTCAATCTCCTATCACTCCCACCGGAGTGAAGTTAGCAATAGATTCCAGCAACAGAAAATATTGCCAAGATACCTTAGCAATACTTTTTAGCTATAAATTCTTGTTTTCGATTTTTTTCAAAGTTAAGTATTATGATAGCAGTACGAAGAGGTTCAGGAAGTTGTAAAAATGATGAAATCTCCAAAAATTGAAAATGTTGAAAATTGGCCCACAGGTGAACCGTTTACTAGGGGAAATTACAAATGGCTTTATTTCCGAAACCGAGTGCGGTGCCACCTTGAATTTTGGACCAATTGTGCACAGATGCAGTACGAAGAAGTTCAGAGGTCCAATAACTCCCGGGCGCCCGTAGCTAGGCGCGGGGGTGGGGGGAACAATTTATAAAAATTTATCGCACTTGTCATGTGGAATGGCGGTAGCAGGACCAATTTCTTCAAAAACTCGGATCATCCCCCATTTTGGAAGTGATGCAACCTTTAATTCTTAGTTATTTTTTACAGGAAGGTAGTGCCTTGATGACTAGTGCTTATAATTTGGCCCACTTGTTAAGTTTCATGGAGTTAGAGGGATCAATTTTGTCTAGACCTAGGATCATGTACTCACATCTTTTTGCTGCAACCTTGTATTTCAGGTAATTTTATATGAAGTCAGTACCTTGAGACGCAGTGTCTTATTTCGGCTGGTGAAGAGGCATGGGGGTAAAGGGATCAATTTATTTGTTCCGTAATGCAAGAATCATCCCAGATTATGCAACCTTGTATTCCGGACTACATGCACATGAATGCTGTTTAGTGAGGTCCAACGTTCCAAATTTGGCGCAGATGTTATGTAGTATTCTTGCAAATGATGTAGTATTCTTCCTCACATACTGAACCACCCCATCACAATATTCCCAAAATTCCCGTGCGATATTATTTATCTGTATTTTATCTTTCAGTATATTATTATTTCTCGTGTTCATTATTTATCAAATGATGATGAAATGAGCAAAGTGATTTTATAACTCGTTGACAATAAAGTTACAAAAAAAAAAAAGTTCTACCGCAGGGTTTTTAAATAATTTTTTTATGATGAAGATCCTATTTAAGCGAAGTATAACTAATGATCAGAGAGAAGATAGCTGACAGACATGTAAATTATAATAAGAGGGATTGATTGATGAAAAACGCAACAGTGACCACACGGCTAGACCACGGTCAGTTTTAAGAAGAGGAAGAAAGCAGGGAAGGCCTCAGCAAGGTTATCTTTTTACCGCTCCCTGTTCAAACTGTGCAAAAAAATAGGGATTGCAAACAGACCAATATTTTAAATTTACATTATATTTATTATTTTTATACTCACAAAGCCTTTCATTTATAAGTTGGTGTCTTTATTATATTTCTCAGTGGTCGGCATCGGAATCCTTCTCCCATCTCTGTTCATTCCACCCTTCTCCCAATCATTCATTTTCACTATTCTCAGTATTCTCATTGAACATTAATTTGATCTCCAATAGTATATATTTCAGAATCGAAATGTTTCGAAAAAAAAGTGCCGTGTGGTTACATTTTAATGTTGGGAACGATCGCAGGGGAATATGTCGATATTGTGGTGTAGAGATAAGTGTTAAAAACTCGAATACTTGTAATCTAAAAAGACATTTAAGATCTAAACACCCGAGTATATTATTGTGTGAAGATGAAGAACCTGGCTCTTATGAATGGTGTGAACCGTTGCTCGGTGGTTGTGAAGAACCAGACTCCCGAAATTCGTCTCCCCCACCCGTTCAGAGTTCATCTCTACCTTGTACATCGCAGCCTTTCACTATGACATTCTCGTCAACAGCATCGTGTCCACATGTGGTCTCTTCAACTCAGCAGCCTCCTGTCAACTTTGAAACGAACCAAGGAAGTTTAACGAACATTGAAACACACCAAGGTAGTTTAACGAACATTGAAACGAACCATGGTAGTTTAACGAACATTGAAACGAACCAAGGTAGTTTAACGAACATTGTGGAAACAAAGACACCTATAAGAGCTCTCAATGATCAACTCTTGAAAATGATAGTTAAAGGGTTTCACTCACTAAGTATGGTCGAAGAACCAGAATTTGTGAAGTTTGTCAACATGCTCAATCCCAACTACCTGATGCCAACCAGAAAAACACTAGCCCAAAGTTCAATACTCGTCAATTACAATGAAGTAAAAGAAAAAGTGGAGGCCGAACTCGCAACTGCTCAAGCAATTTCCCTCACCACCGACTGCTGGACGTCCAACTCATGCAGTTACTTAGGAATCACAGCTCATTTCATCGACAGTTCCTTGTCTTTGAGGTCAGCCCTACTTGGGTGTTCGATGTTCGAATCTGCTACAGCCCAAAATTTGAAAGATGCACTAAAAGAAACTTGCCGAGATTGGGGGATAGATAGTAAAGTAACTGCAATAGTTAGTGCTTCGAATATTGAAAAAGCTGTGATGGATAGTGGTTATAGACACCTAGTGTGTTTTGCCCATACCCTCAATTTGTCTGCCCAAAAAGCGTTGAATCACATAGACGTGAGAGAAAAAGCGAAATTACTGGTGGCACATTTCAAAAGGAGTAATCTTGCGAGGGAGAAACTCATTCTTGCTCAAAAACAGATGGGTCTACCTTTACTGAAATTGAAGCAGGATGTTGTGACAAGGTGGAACTCTTCCTATGACATGTTTGAGAGGATCATATTAAATAAAGACCCTTTGATTTCATGTATGGTGCAGCTTCAGTTAGAAGAAAATTTAGTATTTACTCCTAGAGAATGGGTCCAAATGGAACAGAGTTTGAAAGTTCTCTCACCCCTTCATCAAGTAACACAGGAGATAAGTTCTGAGGAAACTTTTTCGCTTTCCAAATGCTACGTTTTGAGCCAGTTGGTGTTAAAAAGATTCGCTAAACTTATGCACGAGGAATTTGACGAAGACGTAAAAAATATGATTAAGACACTCTCTTTCGATTTTGACCAACTAAACAAAGAATGGAAAAATAATGAACTAGTTACTCAAACAGTGCTACTTGATCCCCGATTCAAAAAAGAAATCTGTAATGAATGTACGAAGCAATCCATTGTTTCTCAGTTAACGGCTGAGTATACCCCATCCATGGACCACCGGCCATACGATGATCAACCGCTAAGAAAAAAACAAAAAACCCGAGAGGATGATTTATGGGACGACATGGATGAGAATGAAAAGAAGTTGCGAGCCACAACAACCCCAATTTCTGCTGCTAAAGTGGAAGTTGATAAATACATGGCAGAGCCTCTACTTCAGAGGGATAATGATCCTCTCCTTTGGTGGACTCAGCGGAAAAACGTTTACCCCCTCCTCTACAAACTTGTTATGAAGAGTGCTTGTGTTCCAGCTACATCTGTGCCATGTGAAAGGATTTTCTCCAAAGCTGGGAACATCATGACCGAAAAAAGAAATCGCCTTCTTCCGAAAAATCTATCCTATCTGTTATTTTTAAACCACAACATGTGATTCTTGAGTTGTGGTAGAACGAGTAGTACCTACAATTTTTGGGTGCGATTCATGGAGTGTTCCATTAAACGAAATTAAAGGTTTGTTCGCTGAGGCCACCAAACCAGTTTGCAACCCACTTGAGGTGTTCGCCGTGTTCTCTGATCATCAGAGCTCCCCCTACCCTCGGTCACTGCTTGTTTGCAGAGGTTTTCAAACTGGTTTCCAACCCGTTGCAGATCGTCAAATCGGTCAGAGCTTTTTCTAACTGACCACTTTCTGACTGTCCCCTCCATTCCAAACTCACAGCAGCCAATGAAATCATTCGAATTTTAGCCTCTGTTTCACGCCTCTGAGTATTTAGCCCAAACATACAATTATAAAATGGATGGACTCCAATCCCCAACCAGTTTGAAAGTTGACTGAAGTCGCGCATGCGCACTTGATCAATCTCCAACGAGTTTGAAATGGTTTGCAAGTCACTGCCAATCGCCTCAGCAAACAAACCTCAAGTAGGTAGTTTGTTTTAAAATGAAATCAGAACACGTTATTCGAATATGGAAAACTTAAGACTGGTTTAGTTTAATTTGCTATTTATAAATTGTACATAGAATTGTCCATGGCTGTTGACATTGGTTTTTATTTATTCATGGCTAGAGCCAATTACAAAAAATTCAATAAAATATTACATAATAGAGATTAAGTTATTTGAAATAAGACAGCCCCGCTGAACCCTTTCCAATTGAATTTTTTACACACTATAGTAAGGAGACCACACAACTGAGCCATACTCGAGGATGAGAGATTGGTGATGTTGTAAGCCTATTACAATTTTTATTTTTGGAAACCTGTGTTTTTGTTTTAGTTATTAATGTACATGGCGCATTACATCCAGGGGAGCCCGGGTCATTCCATGTCAATTCAACACACCCAATTTACCTCACCATATTAGATTTTACTCAAATTTGGTATACTCATAGTAGGTGTTGAGACTAAGAAAAATACCAAATTTTAAATTTTTATCTCAAACCGTTTCTTAAATATGGCTATGTAAAACTTACAAAATCTCGCCAAAAAACCATGAACGGCTTTTATACTATTCGCTCTAGGAACTGTCCTAATTAAGCTAGAGAGCTGGGAGAGGTCTCATTTTGCAGATTTCTTTGTGCTCCTTCCAGTTATATACAACAGGACATAGGTTCTAATGAGAAAAGTTTTGTCAAAATACAAATACAAATTTTGATTTAATTTTTTTTTTGAAGTACATAATTTAAAATTTTCAAAATATTCCTATAAATACTTAGTACTGTTGTAAACAATGTGACAAAATATGAAAATGGGATGATTGTGGGTTCATTGTTAAAAAAAATATTCCTGACACTAGTTTTCCACTAATAGCCCGGTTTTGACTAAATAATAACCATACGAACTTTTACCAAAGAGGTAAGCTATTTAATTAAATATATAAAGGTATACTATGTATAAAGGTAAAAAAATATCAGGAATATTAATTCAAAATACTATCTTGTTAAAACAAAACCAATAACCATAGATATATTGTTATAAACATTATGTTAATTAGGTTGTTTACTTTAATTGTATACAATTTAAACTAAGCTAGTCGCCTTTTAATTAGTAAAACAAAAATCTTGAACATTTCTATAACAATAAATTTGAAAAAGGTATGAACATAGTCTAAATAGTTATGTAATAATTCTGATACAAACAGATTAATCAAAATTTACATAATATTATACATACTTATGATGATGAGTAGGTATACGAGTAGGTAAGAGACCCAACTGGCTTTTATAAAATGTAATTCCGTAAACTGAGATAATGTTTAGGGAAACTGCTGTCAACTCAATACTTAATTTTCCTCAGGTTAGTGTTAATCTAGTTTGTTGTTTAAACATTATCGTTAGTACAGCACCAAGATAGTATTTTGAATTAAAGATATTTTTTTACCTTTATACATAGTATACCTTTATATATTTAATTAAATAGCTTACCTCTTTGGTAAAAAACCTACGTATGTTTATTATTTGTCAAAACCGGGCTATTAGTGGAAAACTAGTGTCAGGAATATTTTGTTTATTATTTCCAATAATAACTATGTGATCGTATAGCAAAAAATTTTTATAACCCCCCTCAAACGTCACTTTACGTTTCAAGGTGCGTAGAATCCAAATTTGAAATGTCCGTCCGCCGTTCGCCGTCCGGGCCATAAAAGGCCTAAGAATTGACTTAAAAAACCCGTCCTTTCGCACATAGACTCCATTTGGGGTCTAGTTGGTCCTAACGTTTAACCATCCCGATCGCTTTAGTCGCATAGATGCTATGAGCCAAAAACGGGCGAAAAAGTGTCATTTCAAGGCTTTGTTAGACTTACGCACGCCTGGCACGCTTGGCAGGGGGTCACGGTGGGTGGTGAGGGGGGGGGGGGGGTGAGCGGGGGGTGGAGTAAGAGGAGGCGCCGCGGCACCTTGTGGTGGGTACGGCGTTCCTTCGAGGCATGAATAAATGTTTTTTTCTAGGTCATATTTGTGTGTTAATACCAATGCTTTTCCTACGCATATTTAATAACATATCCTCTCGACTTTTCGTACGTGGATAGATAATGATATTATTAAGGCAATAACTATTTGAATAGATAGGAGCTCAAATCGAGAAATATAAACATGCGTATATAATTATTGAAGTATAGGTTGTGGCAACTCGAAATGGGACACGCCGAGGAGTCTGGACGGGCCTTATGACGTACGCAAGCCAACTAAAACTACGATCATACTCAATTGAAAAAATAATAAACCTTTGTGAAATAATTTGCAGCGTTTTTTTTTTAACAATGAACCATCATCATCCCATATTTATATTTTGTCACATTGTTTACAACAGTACCTACTAAGTTTATAGAAATATTTTGAAAATTTTAAATTATGTACTTTTTGGAAAAAAATTAAATCAAAATTTGTATTTGTATTTTGACAAAAATTTTCTTATTAGAACCTATGTCCTGTTGTATATCACTGGAAAGAGCATAAAAAAAGCTGCAAAATGAGACCACTCCCAGCTCTCTAGCTCAATTAGGACAAGCGAATAGTATATCCGTTCATGGTTTTTTGGCGAGATTTTGTAAGTTTTTACATAGCCATATTTAAGAAACGGTTTGAGATAAAAATTTAAAATTTGGTATTTTTCTTATTCTCAACACCTACTATGAATGTACTAAATTTGAGCAAAATCCGATCCAGAAAACGGCTCAAAGCACCCTCCAAATTCAAAATACGACAAAACGGTTTATTCAACTTTTTTCAGCCAATAATTGACCGATTTCAATGATTCTTGCAGCGTTCATTCTAATTTCGAAACCTTTAGGTCTCACAAACCTCGAAATTTGAAAGTAAATTGTTAAATGGTATCAAAATTTGAAAATTTCATAGGAACGGTCCTATGGGGAATTTCAAAACCAGTTGATTGCCGCAAGAATAATCAAAATCGGTCCACTATGGACCGAGAAAAGTTGAAAAAAACCGCATATGTACCATCTGGCGCATCCTTAACTTACAGCGTTCCGATTGGTTTCAATTTTTTTTTTTTGGGATAATTATCAATGGCAACCGAAAAACCATTAGGTACTGTTATTTCGAAAGTTCTCGATTTTTGAATATTCAGCCCTTTACTGCTACCCTTTAGGGTTGATAAAGATTTATGACAGTGTCATTGGTACATCCTTGGCCAATGTTTGATTTTTGAGCCAAATTTAATCAATTTCGGTCCAATAGTTGGACCATTATTGATTCGGATCAATGTATTGGTCTCTGCTAGGATACAAATCACCGCTGGTTGTTTACATGGCCGGCGTACCACCCCTCCAATCGGATACTCTATCCACTGAGCTACAATCGCCTATATAACAACATTAGCAGTGCATGATTTTCTATGTCCTTGTGCCTGGAAATCCGAAGGTGTTTTTTTGAAGTTCTAGCCCTTAGGGAAAGTGAACAGTTCAACGTACAACGTTGTGGATGGTTTTAATCGATTCTTAGGGATTATATTTATCATTGACAAGCAAAAAATCATTGCTGTTACCTTGAAAGTGTTTGAGATTTGTTTTTACTCGTACAATAGTTCAGCCCATAATTACCTATTAGGTAATCTTTAGCGTTGATCGAAATTGATGCCAGTGAATGTTGCTGGCACATCCTCGGGTGACGTCTGATTTTTGAGCCGTTTCATGAACTTTGGTCAAGTATTTTTGGAGAAAAGCTCTGGACTGATGGTTTTTTTGAGTTTTAGATTCAAATTTTGACGGGGGGGGGGGGGGGGGGGGGGGGGGGGGGTTAAAAATTTTTTTTGGTCGATTACGAAAGATTATTATTGAAAGTAATAAAGCAAAAGAAATTAGATATATTCCCATTTGGGTCTACTGACCAGGAGGCGCTATAATCAATGTGATGGCAAAATTGTGGATTTTGAAGTTGGAAATGTAATGTAAGGTGCTGCGCAACCAAACAAGGTTTTTTTGCCAGGAGACTAACTAACGCAAAGACACAATAACGGGTCATGAACCATTTACGTTGGTGTCAATAAGCACACTATACCTCCTACCCCAGATAACGAAGCCCCCCCCCCATACCTTTTCCCAAAGATCTCAAATATGACAGTTTTGCGCACATGCGCACTAAATTTGTCATTTTAAAAGGTAATCTCCATTTTGGTTTATTATTTCCAATAATAAGCCTATGTGATCGTATAGCAAAAAAATTTTATAACCCCCCCTCAAACTTTGTCACTTTACGTTTCAAGGTGCGTAGAATCCAAATTTGAAATGTCCGTCCGCCGTTCGGGCCATAAAAGGCCTTAGAATTGACTTAAAAAATCTGTTCTTTCGCACATAGACTCCATTCGGGGTCTAGTTGGTCCTAACGATCGCTTAACCATGCTATGAGCCGATCGCTTTACTCGCATAGATGCTATGGGAAAAGAAAAAGCTATTAATTTCATGGAAAAAAAAAGTATTCTAAAAGATACTCTTCTTTCAAAAAGAGATTTTGGTTTAGGATTTTTTGCAATTTTATAGATTTTTAAAACAAAATTGCGCGCACGCCTCGGCATAAATTGGGGGTCACATAGTTGATAAACTTTATTTGGCTAAAAAATATGAAACGGGTGATTTTGTCAGCACATTTTTTGAAATTTGGGGGTGGAGTATAGAGGAAGAACAGAGGTGGATACTAGAAAAGAGACTGGCGAAAGCCCCAGAGCATGCTGGTTACTATAGCTGGCTATCTGATTCAGAAATAATAAACCATTATGTAATAATTTGCAGCGTTTTTTATTGCAGATTCGAACTCTACGTGAGAAAATGACGCATCACTCGACTTTGTTGGGTGAAACTGTGAAGTAATGAATTTTTGAAGAGATTCAATTGCCATGTAATACATGATTTTGGGTTATTTTCCACACTGAATCACGAAATTTTAGTACCCTTAGCGCTTTGTGGATATGGGTAAGAAAAGTGCAATTCCGGCAAATTTGTCGGTGTTTTCCCAAGTTGGCGTTGCAAATATCAGTAAATGAACATCATTACGTGATTCAGCGTGAAAAATAACCCAAAATCATGTATCACATGTGGAAATTGAACATCTTCACAATTTATGCATTTTTAGAGTGGAAATTTGCACCCAAAAACTCGAGTGATGGGTAATTTTTTCATGAAATTCACGAAGTTCGAATCTGCAATACAAAATGGAGGGTTACCTTTTAAAATAGGTAACGAATTTGGTGCACTGTGCTCATTTTTCCCGCATGCGCGCACGCAAAAATGTCACATTTGAGATCTACGGAAAAAAGTGAAGAGGTATTAGGTAGGTACCATCATTAGAATTTTTCTTCTAACCCATTTGCTAAGGAAGTTAAGAGGAAGGGGTGTCTTCTGGGACACCCTGCATCTGAAGTCTTCCATTGTAGGCAGGGAAATAGAGGAATAAAATGCTATAAACGTGGTAATACGTTTATCTTAATGTTTAATAGGTAGGTACATTAAAATGCAACGGCCAATATGATGATCTATTTACATACTTTACAACAAGCATAGATTCGTAAGTACATAAAAAGATAATATTCACATGGACAGGAAATTTAAAATCTAAAGTCTTTTCATGAAGACTAAAGATTAGGTACTACAGTTAGTATTCGTCGCTTGACTATAAAATATTACAATTTTCGCTGCTCCGTTTACAGATAGACACATTTTCAAAAGACGATTTCGACTTGGAGGAAAGATAGCATAGTTTTTGAAAATAACATATTTCACGATGATTTCATCTGTCATTCAATAGTCCAGTTAAATACTAAGAACCAAAGGACTTTTTATCGTTCACTACATAAGGTTCGTTCCAGGACAAGTTATGACTTTCGACAACAGTTAGCAGTGTTTAACAAAAATATGATCATTGTTCAAATCAGACAGCGTGCAAGGCGAACCTCGAATACTTAAAGGGTAACAGTGCCAAAAGGTTATGTTCAAGTAAGAAGAAAGGCTTCCTCGCAGAGATTTTTGCCTGACAGTAGCAGGCCTTCCTTGAACAGGTGTTCAACCAACTGCACAAAGCGCCCATCCATTTCTGTTAACAGCTGATAACACATCCCTGCATCGAAGCTATTCTTTGATTTTCGAGTAAAAATAACTGAAAACGCGGTGCTCCATATCTTTTGATGCTTCTGTGATCAGCTTACAGAGATAGCTGGGCAAGCTATGAAGCTAATTTTTATCCTACTCAATAAATTAAAAATATGACTGTCAGGGATAGATGTGGAGTACAAAGGCAAAGAGCCTTTGATCAGCTGAGTGAGCTCAAAATTCTCTCCGATGAAGCCTTTCGTATTAAAATTTTGTTTTTCGTATACTAATTTATAGTGGCTACACTGGGATATAACTTCACACACCAACACAATGTTTCAACTTTACAAAACCCTCTGTGGGTTGTCTCTGCTTGAAACTCTTTCACCACTTTATTCTGTTACTTTAGACTTGCAGCCTGTATGGTGTGCCACATGTGGATTATTAACAGAGCGCTCTAGAGGTTAGTGAAACAACGTGGCAGCTCGTGTTTAGAAAATGCACTGTCACAGATTCCAGGTACGAATCACTCAGGACCCTACTTTTATACTTTTTCAACACCCTGAAAATTTTTATGCAACCACCCTAAGAAAAAAATTGTTGGAACGCCATCGGTACAGTTTCTGGGGACAAACTGAAGACACGTACGAAGTAAATACGAGAGGAATGTAGTTAATGCATGTCCTGCCACTTCCTTTTGCTGCAACATCATTAGGCTCGGCAATTATACTAACTTTGGTATTTTCAGAGAATCACTTAAGTTCATCATTCACATTCCACAAGTTCATCATTAAAAAATTTTGTTCACTCATTTTATCAATTTCGCTGGCATACAACTTCACCTGATTGGGAAAGAACCCCATAAAACATATTAGGGGTGACCAATCAGAATGAACGAATTAACTTAATTTACATTTGACTTTTACCCAGAAAGGCTCAAATCGTTTTGGTCGAGTTACCTTTCTATTGGATGGCAATGTTATCTTACAACCCCCCCCCCCTCCCCCCCCAACTACCGTGATATTCATAAAACTCATGAGACTTTGGAGACACACATATCGTTGAAACTCGCAATTATCTTAGTTTTACAAAGTGAAACACTAATATTTCTACATCCTAGACAACACCCTCTGTATGGGAATTCGATTAATCGTTCTCATAGTCGAGTGGTCAAGATCTAGATAGAGACCTTCCCCAGAGCATCTCTGGAACAGATAGTTATAATGGGACTGTTTATTGTTCAAAAACTTCAATAAGCACAATTCCTCTCAAGCCTGCAACAAACATCACATACAATTTCACTAGCTTATGTTCTAAGACAAAACATGACAGACATGCTACTGCTGTTGTCCCTTCCTGTAATTGGTTGACCACCAATTCAGCCAAGTAACGCAGATATTTGAGTCCATCCAAAGCAAGTTTCATGATCTGAAAGGTTTGATCGATTATCCTTTGTGGAAAACTTTTGCAATCAATTAGGTTTGATAAATTGGCCTCCTAGTGGTTAAGGCGAGCTGCCCAAAAAGAGGTGCGAGTTCGAATTCTGCTGAGGTATCCATTAATTTAGCCAACATGTATCGTAACAATTGGCGCACGCAGTAGGACCCAAACTTTAATTTGTTATCCTTCTCGAGCAAGACAATAGCCATCACATTTCCTGCTGTAGCAACTTCACTTTTAAACGAGCTGAGTCAAAACACACTGTGACAATGAGCCATTCGACTTAGAATTCTTCCAGCGAGAAACTGCTACGCCAGCAGTTTCATCCAGTCATTTGTCTGACCTCGATTCAGGCTACTGTTTGACTCCTGGGAAATGTTATGAGCAGAGAATTGTTGATACACTTGCAAAACTGGCCTCGGTAACCGAGTGTCTTAAAGCGGCAAGTACACTTTTTCTTTGCTTCATTCAGGAAAAGGCATGAGTTCGAATTCAGAGAAGGTTCTTATAATTTAAGGGCCATAACACTGGCTCGCCAGGTCACAATGACCCTGTTGTTACAGGTAGGGACTTCAAGAACTTTAATGGACAATCGTTTTTGAGCCTGACTGAAGCCTCAAATTCTTTTACATAGCAGTTTCACTTTCTGAGTCAAAGCACTCAGTGATAATGATCTCTCATGGCCCTATCTTTCTGCCTAAACAGCTGCTGATCCCAGCTGTTGTACCCTGTGATCTGTTGACCCCCGATTTAGCCAAGAAATGCTGATATTTGACTTGGATTTGAGGCTGACATTTTGGGGATGTCTCTAGCTAGTTAACTCCAGCAGTCAGTGCGGATTGGGAATCATAGGGACTTGTGAAAGTAGTGTGTACCAGTGTATCTACGAGGGTTGTCCAGAAAATAAGTTCCGTCTTGATCTGTAGGGTGGTAGGAGTGGCTTTTGCCAAATCTGATAACACCGCTCGAAAGAGAAGAGGTGGGGGAATAGAATGAGAGGTGGGTGACCTCAGTCGGTCAGTTACCAACGTCAGGGCAGGTGGTTGAAATGGAGCCCTCCACGTCGCGTCCCGCCACCTCGATCCCCATTCCCTCTCAAGTTGTTGTGCACGGAGTGATTCAATTTCTTTATGCACAGGGTTTCAAATCAGTTCAAATTTACGAACAGCTCATTTCTGTTTATGGAGAAGGCGTATAGAGTGAGTCAATGGTGAGGAGATGGGTACGTGAATTTAAGGCGGGAAGACATTCACTTGAGGATGAAAGTGGGAGAGGCAGACCCTCAGTTGTGACGGACGAAATTGTCGCAGAAATCGACAATGCAGTTCGCAAAGATCGTCGTTCAACCCTGGATGAACTCCACCTGAGTTTCCCAGACATCTCACGATCCCTCATCCATGAGATCGTCTCGGAAAACTTGACTTTCGGAAAGTTTGCGATCGGTGGGTCCCTAGAGAGCTTTTTTTTTGCTCAGCGCAACTTTTGGATGAGTTTGGTTGGGATGTTCTGACCTTACAGTCCCGACTTGGCCCCTTCAGACTATCACCTGTTTACCAAAATGAAGGCGGAATCGGCGGGAGAACGTTTCACAAGTGACGAGAAAGTGAAAGAAGCTGTCACGAAGTGGACCAAGGAGGTAGCGGCAAGCTTTTATGAGGAAGGAATTTCGAAGCTCATTTCGCGATATACCAAATGTATTGACGTCGCCGGGGATTACGTGGAAAAATATAGTAAATATGTTCAACTACAATACCTGTAAGTTTCAAATTTTTTCAATAAAAACTTGATTTAAAAAAAAAAAAAATAAAAAAAAAAATAAAAAAAAATAAAAAATAAAAAAAAGGAACTTATTTTCTGGACGACCCTTGTAGTTCAAGCCATGGTTCGAATCTCTGCGATCCCTTGTTCCAACCCAGGGTGATGAGGCAATGGGAATCAACAAGATTGGGAACTCTAGGGTAACGTGAACTTATTAGAAGGTGCTCCAATTGATTGGTTCCACATTTAGAGCCTAGAAACGGCAAAAAGGAAGTTTCTCATAAAATACCAGGCAATATGGATGCTGCCAATTATTCAATGTCTTATTGTTATCACTTGATTTTGTAGATACATTATTAATTTTTTCTGTCCTTGTAATTAGGTAAGTAAATATGTATTGGTATAGAAGGGATAGGAATGATAAGAATAGGGATGATTGATAAAAATGATCTTATTTGAAACCAGAACTGACCAGACTGTCTTCGTCGTGGTCTCAGGCTAAAGACCCCACACATCCATGGTAGATATTTTGCGTTCATTTAACTTTTGCTAATTGGATTAGCATAGTGATAGTTGAGTATCTATAACCTGAATAATACAACTATGCGATATAATTTGCAGCATCTTTCAATTTTAAGGTGTGTGTGAGATCATCAAGATCAATAAATAGCCTATGTACAGAGTGACTCGAAGATAACGGTTCACCCCTTTTCCCTGTATCATTTCACACTCTACAATTAATACGAACTAAGCTAAATCACTCACAACGAAAAACGGGAGTTGATGAAGAACGTTGTCGAATTCGTCGAAAATGAAGAGTTACAATGATAAATCGATTTCGACGGTCATCATTCAGCAACAAACAATAATAAGTTACCGTTTGTTCTAAAATTAACATAAAAATATGGCAGTGACTGGCTCCCCAACGATTTTTAGTTTCCGAAACTTCCGCTACAGCGGCGCCTCAATTTTCATGAATCTATGTCCGCTGCTGAAATATAGATTAATGGGACAAATAGATCAGAATATCACTATATTTTCAATTAGAAAACAGGCATCAACTTTGTTATTTTATGTGAACCCTTATTTTACAATGCAGATTCGTGAAACGTAGAATGTCAAGCAACATTGAACGAAAAAAGGGTGAACCACCCTCTCAGGGACACCCTGCATGGACCACAAATGTTTATTTGTATTGACCATAACTAACATGAAAATTGAGTTGATTTTTTATTTGGCCACTAGAGCGCTCTGAAACCCATACTCTGTAGGCACACAGTTTAACTGATAAGGGGGGGGGGGGGGTTGAGGGTGGGAGTTGGCTGAAAGAATTACCCAGTTGTGCGTCATCCAAGCTAATCCATTCGTCTCAGGCATGTAAAATGTTTCTACATAGATTAATGGGGAACTGCCTTAATCCAATTCAGCGTTAAGACATTCACGCCCATTTAGTTAACACCGAGATAGAGAAATAATAATATTACAAACCTTATTGCACAGAACACCATGGGGTAGGGAGCATTGTTCTATTCCAAAATTCATATGCGAATTGGAAAACAACTGAACTGTGAAACAAGTTCTAAAAATCAATAAAAAACAAATCTTGGACATTGAACCTCGATTAAAAGTTATCACTTTGATCGTTTCGACCAGTCTTTCGGAGTCCAATGGAGACACTTGGAGTCTATTCGTATTTTCCTTTTTGACATGGCTTGCATGTGGTTGTCTATAGTTTCTTTGCTGAGGCTAATGATGAATTGTCCTTTGTAGTAGTTGATGAGGTTCAGGTTTTGGAGAGTAGAGATGACATCTTCTTTTTTTATACTGGTGAGCTCGCAAATTTCCCTGTAACATAGGAATTAAATTAACATCATCCTAAGACATGTGTCATTAAGACACTCTCTTTCTCACCAACTTGCCCTTAATGTCATAGAGTCGTAATTTCATTTCTGTTTCATTTTATTAACTTTCCAGCAAGCTTGCGACTGCACTGCGTGTGGCAAAATGACAAATGTTTGAATTACAGAGGGTTGGCAAAAAGGAAAAATCTCGAGAGAGTATTCTTAGTTCACAATATGCCATATCAATTTGCATGGTCTGAACCCGGAATAACAAATTTCATCAGTCGACATATTTTTGTTGAAGCTGATGGGTCCAAGTGCACGTGCTTGGTCTCGGGAGTTTCCCTCAGCACGTTTTACGGCGACATTGTTATATTTTTTCAAAGCCAAGCTCCGGCTATTAAGTACACTTTTTAAATAGTTTACAGGATTCTTTTGGGTTTCTAATTTTCACCTTATGGTTTACGTAGTTCTAGTTCTTGCAGAATTTTTCGTAAAGGTTATAAAAACACAGAATTAAAGTGAATCTGGAAATTATTCAGTGAAAAATATACTTCAACATTTCAGATTTCACTCATTGGGTTTCAATTTTGTAGGACTCGATTTCAAAAGGATGAACAGATAGGATATATTCTGTAGGAACATTAAGAAGAAAACCTAGAAACTTTTAACGATTTCGTCAAATCTTACGACTTGTTTTTGTTGTATTTTTTGTCTACTATCTACGAGAATTAATTTTACTGGTCAGACCGATTCTCCAGGAACTTTCAAAAGAAGACCTAGAAACGTTTGACGATTTTGTCAAATGTTCAGATTTTATTTTTTCTCTTCTCTCTATCTTTTATACATCGACCACACACGGAAGGTAATTTTACCGTTATGAAATGTGCAAGTGTTACTCCGCATTAAATTATTATTTTCAAAAATTTTCTTCAAATAATTTCAAACATTTTTCTTAAATTTTATTTCTCAACTTTTTCAAAATGAACTTTCATTCTATTTGTTATGGGTTGATCAGAATTTGACGGCAAATGTTTAGTAGGTAGTTACAGGTAGAATAAGTTTCATATTTGTATTTAAATAATTGTCAATTTTACTAATGATTATATGTGATTATTTATATAAATATAGTGGTTTTGATACGATATTGAGGTTCACTTTTTTTTTAAATATACCAGAGTTCTATTAGAATACGGTTTTCTTTTAAATCACCTTCTAACACGTTAGAAATAGAGTCTGAAGTGTCAGAAATACAAGATTATGATCGATCACACTGAGTGCAGCACACGCCCGCTTGTGTGACTCGTCTAGGCACACCCACAGGTTCATGAAATGTAAAACATTTCGAGTAGTTCTCTACCAAGGAATTTAATTTTTAATTTTAATTGAAATATTACCGAGGAGCTCAAAGTAATGGATCCAATTTTTAGGGTCGAAAAATCATACTACTCAAAATAGTTAATCCCTCATTTTTTCTTCAATTGTGTAACAATTTAATTCGGAGTGCTCCTCAGGGTGAACTACACTCCTTCCACCAACGGAATTTTGATAAAATTTGACAAATAAAGATGAGAAGAAACGAATTCGGGTAATAGAGAAAATCAGAGAACAGATGTGATCGTAGATCAAAATATAATTAGATTTGGCAGGAAGAAATTTCCATTAAGAAATTGAATGTATAATGAAATGAAAAATCAAAGTGAATTGATAATAATAACAATAGTGACAATGACTATAATAAAATATGCATAGAGAATATAAATAAACTAGGTAATGTGGAATCTGAAAATTTAGAAACTCAATTTGGAGATGGGAAGAAGGAAGAGTAGGTAGGGTGGGTGAGGGGGGTAATAAAGATCAAATGTGATTGAAATCAGCGCAGTTGAGGAAAACCGTGAATTCTTTTCGACATTTTTGAAAAAGATCCCAGAACACCGGAGGTTAGATTCCACCAGTCAATACAACCTTCCCCAACAATCTGGCCCCGAATTGCTCAAATTGACTGCAGACTGAAAACGATGTGGTCCCAATTTTACCCTCCGCCGTGCACATGGGCAGCACTAGGAATGCCGTTTCAAGGATTATTGGCAGGAAGTGAAGCCCCCCCTCCCATGTGATCTGCCAGTTCGTTCCCCAAGTTTACACTATGTGCCTTGATCTGTCAATAAGAGATTCTCTAGCCAGTAAACCTCAATATAGAAGCTATTCTGCGAACTTCTTCAACATTATGTAGTAGAACTTTAGGATAATTCAGCAACTGCAAGGATGCCTAGCTATCGATGAATATCAAAGCGCTTCCTCTTTGAGGTATGATGTTGAATGACATTAAACTGCTCCCACTCGTATATTCTGTTTAAAACCTCCCTTACTAATTTGATTCTGTGTCGGTCTACCTTGTAATCACAACCCTTATACCACACATAGCATTTTCATTGGAATTTGATGAATTTTTCTGGGATTATGCGGGTCACTGACAACGAAAAAAAACGAAAGTTCGAATTTTTGAGGTGCTCAAAGCTCAGATGATTGCATCAGATGCGAGGAACAACTCCTGAAAATTTCAGTCCGAACCGATAACCCCTTGAGGTCTCCTAAACCCGTTTTTTGATAATTTAATTATCGATTTTAGAACACTAGACGCTTAGGACAAAAAGACGGTTAGGACATGAAAGATCCAAGCGTCTGGACACTTTTTATACTCTATTCCTATGTTTTCGGTGTCGCGGAACACGATGCCGCCATTATTGCAAGCGCAGAAGCTGTATTTCTTTTTATATTCAAGAAATCAGTCCAAATAGGTGATGGAAAAAAGGCATTTTTTGCCGTTTTTACCTAGTTTTGACTGGGAAAAAAATTGTTTGCGGGTCTTTTCTGCTTCGGTCCTTGTTTCCTGGCTTGTTCCGAATGTAACAAGACCAATTTCGTCCTATAATATATTATCCTTCTGAAAATATCTGCTCAAGAGCCGAGTCAGCTTATTTTATAGTAACCGTTCTATACTTACCAGTGGCTAAAAAATTAAAATTTCATGTGGCGGAACCCTTTGTCTTCTATTGTCTCGTGGTTTCGGGATTGCTGATCATATTGCTTCTAATATCCTAGCCGTATAACCCGTATTTGACTTGATGTTCCCGCGATGAGTGTCTAAAATCGATAAATACAGTGGATTTTTCTGATTCTTTGCCTGATGTTTCTCGAGAATCACCCACTTAACATTTTTTACGGGGAGTAAAGATGGCGTCAGATTTCTCCATTGTCATTACATACCAAGAAGATCAGTACCAATTTTTGTTAAATGGAGTGAACGTCCATAGGAAGACTTTTCCATCGTTTAATAAGAAGGACACTATAGAAAGCTTGGACAAAACGCAAAATTCTGAGTGAAAGTGTTGCTGTATAATAGTTTTATAATTTGATCTTCCAATCGTTGTCAAATAGACTCAACACTGCATATTATACTTTGTTTCTATTAACACTGGTTTTCTGGAATTTATTTTGCACACCCGTATTTCACTTATTTAAAATATTCTCACTGAACTTTTGATCTATGACCGACGTCAGTGAAAGGCAGTAGTATTCTATACTTAAATTGGTTATGTTTCATTAGAGTGAATTAAGAAACTAATCTGCGCCGGGGGAAACAAATTTGAGAAATCAATTTCACCTTGGGGAAAAAATCCGACGAAAAATGAGAAAAATCCACTCTATTCACCGATTTTTGACACCTAGCTCTTGATTATTAACCAAAATACGAGCCCTACGCCTCCACTACTAGCACGTAATGTTCAACGAGCCCAAAAAAAATGAAATAACGGGATAAAAAGGGCTTCAGGGTGTTAAATTTTTATTTCGTAGCTACTGGTAGGTAAGTATAGAGCGGTTACCATTAAAAGAGCTAACTCGGCTCTTGAGCAGATATTTTCAGAAGGATAATATATTATAGGACGAAATTGGTCTTGTTACATTCGGAACAAGCCAGGAAACAAGGACCGAAGCAGAAAAGACCCGCAAACAATTTTTTTCCCAGTCAAAACTAGGTAAAAACGGCAAAAAATGCCTTTTTTCCATCACTTATTTGGACTGATTTCTTGAATATCAAAAGAAATACAGCTTCTGCGCTTGCAATAATGGCGGCATCGTGTTCCGCGACACCGAAAACATAGGAATAGAGTATAAAAAGTGTCCAGACGCTTGGATCTTTCATGTCCTAACCGTCTTTTTGTCCTAAGCGTCTAGTGTTCTAAAATCGATAATTAAATGATCAAAAAACGGGTTTAGGAGACCTCAAGGGGTTATCGGTTCGGACTGAAATTTTCAGGAGTTGTTCCTCGCATCTGATGCAATCATCTGAGCTTTGAGCACCTCAAAAATTCGAACTTTCGTTTTTTTCGTTGTCAGTCTAATGCGGGTCCCTAGATGACCCCCTATCAACTCGGCACTCACAAAGGATTTTTAGTATGAGGCTGTTGTTACAGTTGATCAGCTGTGTCTGTGATGACGCAGTCTGGCCTTATTTTCCAGTCATGGTTCGTTAAAAAATATTAATTTACTAGCATGTCAGTCATGTTCAAATCGGTGCCCTTCGTTCGGCACCTAAAAAGCGTTACTCTCGGCACCCGGCTCATTCAAAATCGAGATTTACTTTCGGCACCCAAGTTACGGTGGGCACCCAACTGAAATAGACTGTTACTTTCGGCACCCCGTTACGTCGATATGTCACCATTTCACTTCTTTTCAGTGTACTTTTGAACCCGATTCTGTCCCTTAATCAGCCATGGCCTCGGAAGGGTCATCTCACCTGTGGCAACGGAATTAATCTTTGTGTGAAAACACATTTGTGGGTACTCTCCCAATATTGCGAAAAGAATACTGAAACACAAAAAAATATTTACTCATACTATATATTTACGCATACCTTTTGAGGAGGAGTGGAAATGTCGTCACTTGCTTTCCGCTTAACAGTTGCTCTCAGTAAAACGTCCGCAAAGTCGTCACTCAGCTCGTGAGTGTGCTCATTTTGAGCGAAAACCACCTTCCCATCCAACATTCTCAGATAGCACTTGCATTGAAACGTAATTGCTTGTGGAAAAAAACATTGTGGCCTCTCTTCGAGCCCCCCGCAACGCACACGTCACTCCAGCAAAACTACCGAACTCATATTGATAAGAAAGGCTGTTACGTTTTCATGATTCCCGGGTGCTGAAGGTAACAGCCCATTCACCGCCTCATTTCAGTTTTCATCTCTGGCCGGGTGCCCAGAGTAAACAGAGCGGAGGTGCTTCCCACTTTCACCTCTCATTTCCGAAGGCCTGGATGCCGAATGCCGGCCTTCCGTCCAAGTTCCCACCACGTTTACTCTCCCCACGTCTTCTAAGTTTCTAGAGGTACGCCTGTACTTACTCGTAGGTACTCAAATAAATAACGATATTTAGCGGAGGCACAGTTGAACAATGAACTACTGAATGTCTTGCGGCCTAGGTATATTTATAGTTAGAGGGTGATAGAGGCTTGAATCTGAGAATCTCTTGAGAATATAAATTATATTCAATATCTGATTCGTCCTTAAAACCACTCTGACAGGCTTGTGACCTTCAATCCATCCAGGTAAAAAAGAATGCATTTTGGGAAAGTGCTGTGAAGCTTCATACCAAATGTTTCTTTGACTGGTTGCAAACCTTCATACCTGAATCAATTACAGGGTCAAATTTTAGAAAATGCATCATCGTGAAAATTAAGTGATATGACAAAGTAATAATGGCCACTACTATAATCACACAACTCGAGAAAAAGGTAACTAGATACAAAAGTGATATAAGCAAATAAATTACATGGATGTATTAGTTGAAAATCAGTACAGAAGCGGGTTTGTTTTGGTTGGAGAACCATGTCGGTGGTCAACAGAAGAAGCACTGGTACGTCAAAATCAAACGACAAAAAAATACGAAGAGTTTGCAACTGCAAATTTGCCAACTTCTGCAGAATCCCTGAAGATGAAGACGTCATTCAAGAAAAGCTTCAGAAACAATTCGGCCTCGTGGGTGACGATTTGTTAAGGTGGAAATTTCAGCACCGCAACGAAGAGATACGGCTACCGAGAGAGGAAACCATTTACGATCAGATCAAATCCATCAACTTGCTCCTCAATGAGATCGAGTATATGTCGGAAATACCGACGTCCGAATATTTGGACTATCATTCAGGGAGCTTGAAAAACACAATCAACCACATACTGCGAGAAATGTTGGAAAAAGAGGCGAAGCGCAAAAGACAGGCTGCTGATATGAAAGTTTTCCTGATACACTAGAGCATACAATATTATGAACGCACCAGTAACTATTAGGTAATTACATTTTCCGGTATCTATTTATTCTGTTGAAAACAAATATAAATTCATGTGTGTGTATATTCATATATTTAAGCCTTCACCAGATCTTTTTATTACAAAAAAGAAATAAACAGCAAAACAGAACTGATCTTCTTCTTTGTTTATATGACCAGGCCAGTCTTAGAGGTTACATGGTAAATGAACCTGGTTTGTCGTTGTTTTAACGAACAGTGTTGCCAAAAAATCATATATTCAGTGCAATAAGAGCATGAAGTCAATCCTCATCTTGACATTCATTTCAAGTAACCCACTCACTTACCTACGTAAGTGTCTGTCTTTCTCATGTAAGTAATGAACTCACTCTTTCTATAAATACCAAGCTGGGTGTTTTACTAAATCCATCTCCTCACTCCTGTGAGCACAAGTCAATCTTCAACTCGAGTATCGTTTACAAATCTGGCTCATAATAACAGCATTTTAGTTGGAGGACTTTTTCTATAATATTTTTAAATAGATCTGGATCACTAGTTTCACAATTTAGATAAGTTAATAAAGTAGAACATTAGTATGAATTAGAACTCACATTATGGTGATTTGGGGACGTTCGTTTTCATCAACTGGCTTCAAATTCACCAAAATTTCAAGGATAGTCTGTGACCAGTAGCTCCGGTAAGACAAGAGTCCTAAATCAGAAAGAGGTTTTTCTGGAGAGCCAGTTTTCCCTTCAAACTTGGATAACTCGTAGCCTGAAAAATAATGCAATTATCAAAAAGATACTCTAGTAATTCGGTTAAATAGAAGGTTAACTAGGTTGAAAGTAATTAAGGCGAGTTCCAAAACTGAGTGATGAAAATTTGCTTGAAACATTCATGAATTTTTAGAAAGTTTGCAGATGTGTTTTTACATTTTAGAAAGTTACAAAGCTATAGCCCTAAAGCTCTATCTTCATATGGACGAATATAAATCGCCAATGCCCTACAGTTTTCAAGTGTCTCTACAGTAAGTAACACTTTAACTTATGTTAATTGGAAGCAAAGATGGTTAGAAATTTTTTATTTAGATGCAGAATCTAGCGATTGGTGGTTAAAGCCCAAAACACCGTCCTATTTGTTTCACTACTCTAAACACACGTCGAAGGGTCCCATTCATGAAGGAGATAAGGATAAAGGCCTCGTGAATAGCTATCACCACAAGCGCAACAGCAAGTACTGGACTGGGGTTCTATCTGGATAGCACAAACAACCAAACGATCCCCTAGTTCCAAATCGGAATGTTATCTATCTTAACAACTTAAGTTACCAAGAAACGGCTAACTGAACAGTAAATCTATAGAGATGTATAATACAAATTTTAAAAAAATCCGTTTTTTGAGAAAATTGGCATATGAGGAAAAAAGAGGTTAATTTCTGCAATACAGCTAATTCTTAGACCTCTTACGCCTGAACCAAACGCTGCCAATCTCTCACTGGTTCTTTCAATTATTGGGGATACTGTAGATATTTAGTAAACCTACGGAAATTTAAAGAAATAAAAAAAATATCCATTTTTGAGAAAATTGGGGTTATGTGGAAAAAAGAGGTTAATTTCTACAATAGTGATTTAAGTAATTTCAATAACCCTTGAGTAATCCTTTTCTGCACTGAATTACCTAGATGTTAACATTAAGTATGCTGTATGCATTATTTCGATACAATCCATGCTTCAAAACTATGCAGTTACACTTAAAAACTTTAATAATGCAGACCAGTTGTTGTTGGTATCATTCTTTTTGTAATGTAACTTTACATTTATTTTATTTAATGGTTTAAGCCGCAACTGAACCAGAAGGGTCATTAGCAGCATTGAATGAGCTGTCTGAAGGGACACTGCAAGTGGCATGGTCCTAAGGGGAACCATGCTGATACTGATGCAGACCACTGTTTAGCCCTAAAGCGGATAAAAAAACCTAAAAAATAAAATGATACAATTAAAACGAGATCAAGAATAGGCTAATAACTAAATAGTTACAGTTCGCAGTAGAACTCGGTGGCTCTAAGGTACAAAAACAGGTACAGGGGCTGGACCTTATCTGGTCCAGATAAAACGTTCCAGATAAAACGTCAACCCTCTGTGGTCTGGGCAGTCCTCCAGGAAGTGGCGGATAGACAGATCGCCCCCACACGTATGTACCAGTCATGTATTCAGAAAATACACGGTAAAAACATCAATGACGACGTGGTACAGGTTTCCAGACACTGAAGGTAGCCCATACTACACTTCCTAGGTCACACTGTTTTTCGACAGTGATCTACGAGTTTCTGTGATTTTGTCAACTCTGATATTTTGGGAGTATAATGTCATTCGATTGGTTTAAAACCACATTTTAGGATCAATTCAAAGGTGTTGCCAAATCGAAAAACTAAAAGTTTGTACCTAAGTGGCGATGGTGGTGTGTGATAGTAGACCAAAGTCAGTGCGTAAGTTTTTAATATAAAAAAACTGAAATTTGTCCACTTTTTCAGTATTCTCATCACATTTCGGATCAAACAGCTGTTTAAATTGTTTAGCATACATATTAACAGATATTTGGAGAAAAATCTGCTTGAATTAGGGCTAATAATAAAAGATTCCTGTTGTATTATCTATTTTTTTCTCTTCTAAAATATCAAATTACCTAACCCAAAACTGGTCAATTACATATTAGTACTCTCAAGAAAGATCTATTTCCTCAACTATTTTAGTATGTTACTTGTTTGTTGCGTGTACTTTGGAATACAAGCATTCCTTAGGCGCTATAAAAAAGGTAGGTATCTACTGAGTAACAATTTTTCAACTAGCGAGCTCTTTTAACAAACCCTTCTGCAGAGTTATTCATTTTACAGTTGAGTAAAAATGGAAATAACCAATACGGAAATATTGGTATGTAATAGATCTTGAAAACATCTCTTTAATCAGCTGTATCGCATAAAACAAGGGTAAGTTTGGAAAATACACCTCAAACATTTCTCAACTTCATATTATTACTATTTATTCCAATCCATTGGCCAAAATATTGGCATCAGAGTATGCAACAGTTTCTAAAACCAAAATTTCGGCATCAGGGTTTGCAACAGTTTTTAAAACCAGATTGGAAGACTGGGGTGAAACAACGATTCTACAACTATATGAACTATAACTTACTGAATTCTATAAGGAGCTTCCCATAGCCTTTTCGTTGATATGGTGGCATAGTTAAGATACACGCAACGTTGTAGTCCTCAGTGGAAACTTTCTCTTTGGAGAAATAACCAACTATGTGGAACCCTCTGTCGTCAAATACGGTCATAACATAGAAGAGGAAAGGGTCCGTGTCGTAACACAAGGTTTTATGGTCTAGGAACAACTTCGCCAACAAGCACAGGTTTTGAGCGTACACTTTGTTCTTCCGACCATCGATCTCAAAAAAGGATATACTCTGCTTTCGGTAGATTTCGTTTCCAGGGGGATGCCGCACATTACATTTGGCAAGATGGCGCTCTAAACATTTCCTGCTTTTCCGGTACTTCAGGCAAAACTCACAGATGTAGATACAAGGGAAATGAATGAGCTCCTGTGAACAAAATCAGAAAATGTAAGTCGAAGGCTATTATTACACATAACGTTATTGGGGAGTTTAGAATCAACTGGGTGATTCCAAACTAGGAACAAAGACATGTTTATGAGATGTAAAATATCGCCTAATTGACCTAGGATAATATTTGTTTCATATTATAGATTCTGATGGGCTCTATATGTTCTTTTCGAAACACATAGATTATTTATTTGTTACATAGTCACAACTTGGCCTTTGTTGTGGCCGAAAGGAATTTAGCTGCTGTTTTGGAATATTTTGGGAACTCAAGTGTTTCAGGAGAGTGGAGGCCCATCGCTGTGCACAATAACTCATTGGTTTATGGAGGAACTTCATGGAGCGTAGATTTATTACTAATATTGTCATCGAGCTCTCGATTTACGACATATTGGCAACGAGCTCTCGCAACATGCTGTGAGCGAAATTTTCCCCGTCACGGGATCAGATGTAAGTCGATACCCTTATTTCTTCGGGTTCTCCAAAAATGCGGACTCGCTGCAAGGCGCGGGCTGGGCACACATCCGTCAGGTGTAAGCCCCGCCTTAGTATTCTTTAGCACACTCTACACCGAAAAGCCAGTAAAGGACTAAATTTCCTCATAGTACCTACACAGAAGGAACTCAAATTAGGATTTTAAAAATCCTAAATAAAGGAAAACCCATATTTCATATAAATATATTAAATTGTGGTTACCTGAGGGTAAGGAGAGAAGTACCATGGTCGGATTCTATGGTACCCTAATTCGATCATCTCAACATTCTTCATTCTTGTGACGATATCGTCATTGTGTGCTACCATAGAACCGGTAAGACGTGGAACACTAGCGGGTGGTTCACTCCCATCACCCTAAAAAATCAAGAAGATAAATACGATGATGGTGGTGTTGAGAAGTGATGTGACATTGGAACAAGAACACTCTGAACAAACTTTACGAAAATCCAATGGTAATCTAACATGATTTTGGCAATCAATGAATTTTTATACCCGAGTTATTATTATAGATCAATCTGCAGAACCCCAGTAAATAATGTAGGGGACTAATTAGGTAACTATACGATTCTCCATGTCAATGTGTCCATTGAGGGGACAAATTCAGCCAATAGGAAGGTTACTAGGGTGAGCGAAATCAGATGCTCATAAACAAATTGAAAGTCGAGACAAACTTTAATCAAAGTTTGTAAGTTACTACTTCATGTCCAACAAATATTTCTTCTAAGCCCAGTCGATAGAAACTTGATTACAATTGGATTGGCTCAATCCTAAGGGACATGTGTCCATTCACCCATTTCACTATTCAATCTATTAGGCTACGAATTAATACAGCCAGATGGAAAAATAATCTACCAAAGATCTTTTATTACAACTATACCGCGGCTTAATCTCCCTATTTACCCAAAATGTTGGATTTTAAACAACTTTAAAGTTATCCAAAAAACCAGAAATTCGCAATTACAATAAATAGGAACAATATAGCCATGCCAAATAGTACTTTTTACGTTATGAATGACTCATGGATAATTACATAAAGTACATAGTAGAAAATTAAATTACTCATTAATTTATTTCAACACCATCTGCAGAGTCAAATTCAGAATATCCTACAATCACATTAAAAACCAATACATGAAGACATTGATGATTCATTGTCCTCTGAGGTTGATAAACAAGAAATATTCATTAATAACAAGGCACAACATCAATAGGCAGGTACAGGTTTGTTTGGAGAGACCGCACAGAATCGGTTCTGTATGGGATTGGTTACGAAGATAAAGGGTGAGAACTGTTCAGAACTGTGTTCAAATCAACTGTCTCTCCGAACAGGTTATTCACGATTTGGAACAGGTACCTAAACTTAACACTTAAAGCGCCATGTGTATCAAATTGATTCAAATCAAGTTGTCACCCACGCGGCGCGTATCAATCTGATAGAACCTTAGTTCACGCCAGGAGGCCATTGTATCAAAACGATACAAGAGTTTGGGGACGGTTTGAAGCTTCTTGAATCATCCTGATACAAGGTTTGCATCGATTTCAATGGAGTTCTGACCTTGTCAGGCTTCACACTGTCACTTAGCATAGTTGGCCCGAGCAAAAATATGCAACAACAATTCTTCATTTCTGAGACTGTTTCAAATACTTGTGAAGCCACTTGGGTTAATTTAACAGTATGAATAGTGATGTTTTTTGCCAGTTCCTAATTTTGCAATACACTGTTGAATGAAGAGTTCAATTTTTTCATTTCTCCCGGGAAACTCGGGGAAAATAACTTGTATCATATATGTATACGAATTGGCACCGGACCAGGGAAAAAAACATGAATTATCAGCAGGAGGCCACGTGTATAAATTTGATACAACCACCATTTTGGCTGATTTACGTATTGATCATGGCAGAAAAATTAATGAAAATGTAATAGAGGGTCATACAAATGTAAATAAATGGAAAAAACGGATTGGTCCATGGGTGTGACACAACCCAAACTGGCGGCGTGGTCTGAGGGAAAACTCCTCTGTTTTCGGCCTGGCGATTTAAGTGTTAATAGCACTTAGTTCAAAAATCGAGAGTTTTCTCTAGTTTTGGATATTAGAAAACATAGAATGTAAGTGAAGGTAACTTAAATTAAAATACAGGTATAAAGGATACATAAGGGACCATAGGAAAAGATTATGTTGTGATATCCAGCGAATCATCAAGTGCACAAGTGCAATATCATTCGATCTAATAAAATCCATAACCTGTAGAATGAGATATAAGTCCACAGAGGGATCGTTTCTGAACATGTTCTGTGTCTGTCTGAACACACAAAAAGGAGAATGACCATCATTGACCAGTTCTAATCGGTCTGCCCAAACCTTATATATAATTTAAAGTAAATCATTACCTCAGGAGTTGCGGGAACATCCGGTAAAGGCGTACTCTTCATCGTGCGCACCACTTGTACTGGAACCTCGAGAGGGGGTTCAGAGTGATTAGGAACTGAAGGTGGCGGGATTTTCCTTTTCCTGGACATTTTCTTGTTGAGAGCCGCAGCCAGCACGGCATTTCCATTGACGAGCTCACTCGGCCCGACGGGGGATGACGGTCGTGAGGACGCCGTTGGAACTGGTACTGCCGGAACGCTTGCCGTGCCTGAACCCAATTTCTTGATCGGGGTGTTAACTCCAGTACCTGCATTATTTTGGCCATCCTTCCGCGGATACTGGATTTTACGGGTATCCAATCGAGCTTCAGTGACCCACTCATCCAACCGTTTGTTATCTATGGAAAAGAAAGTTATCAAATCCAACGGCAAAGAAATATTCCCACATCAACTGTTACTTCAATAATAAACCTTTGGAACCAGACCAAGAAAAAAAAGAAAAAAAAAAAAATATATATATATATATATATATATATATATATATATAAATTCCTTGGTCGGGAGGGAGAGAGAGATAAATAGATAAAAATACCCCCCCCCCCCTCCAACACAATTAATGTTCAAGATATGTAGACTCAAAACTACTGGGCCAAAGTTTATACATCAGCCAGGGATGTGACTGTAATCTTGGCATTACTTTTGATCAACCCTAGGATAACATTTAGAAGTCGAAATATTTAAAAAATCGAGATCTTGAAAACTTTCGAAATAAAAGGGTGTTCAAAAGTAAGTAAATTATGTGTTTGCAATTAATTAAATATTAGTTTCCAGTTATTCATACTTCTCATTCGTATTGCTTTGTTTTGTCTCATTCAACTGGATTACATTGTTTATGCAGAAACCTAGACTTTGCCTGGGCTTTATTGGTGATTGATAAACGACCCGTAAATCCGAGAGTATCGGAGTATGTGCATGCGAGAATGTAGAAACTATGAAACATTATTTATGCGAATATCCTATCTAGTATAGATCTAGACTTCTTAATTTTGGGGATAATATAATTAGCATAAATGACTTTTTTAAAAAAAGTGACTGCAGCACAATTCTTACATTTATCAGATATTCAGGAAGGCTCTAGGAATATTTCTACTAGAATAGAAGCACATTTAACTTATAATTTTAAGCTAAAAATCCATTAAATAACACATACTTAAAATATACCTACAATATAAAAGTAAAATAAATTTTTTTTGAATGTATAGATAAGATAAACATAAATTAATATTGAATAGATGTTACGATAAGAAATCCTAAAGGGAGACAGGCCTTTTCAAGCAAAGACACTGGTCCTCCTCCAGACCGAGTCGGGTTCCCACAATTGAATTTAAAACCGTGCCTTCGTTTCAGGGCAAGAAGTCCATTACCCAGATCAAGAACTCAGGGAGGCTGGAACACTGCAGGGTCAACTCACTAGCTGCGCAGAGCGACTGCGCTGAACCAGTGCATGAACTCAATGTTGTCTGATAAGAACGAACGTTCGTATTAGTACAAACTGAAAATTTCGTATGCCGAAAGTATGGACTTTCTGCACTTATACGAACTTCCACTGACAATGATTAACTATAATCAGCCATAGTGTATAGGTTCCCATGTGGAGATCTTGATAACTCAGTTCTGAGACATGTTTTGGGATCCCTTTTCCATTTCAACAAAAGTGTGCAATTGAGGTCATTATTGTACTATTACGATACACAGATGTTTGTAATGTATGGTGGTTTCTATTGAACGTAACATAAGCTTTCGTAAGTAGACTTGTAATGGTGAATCCGAAATATGAAGGGAATGTTGAAAAAGTAGAAAGGTTCCTCGTTTGCATACTACGAATTTTTGTACATGTACCTACGAAATACGAACTTTTAATTTTTTCGATCTGGCAACACTGCATAAACTCAAGCACGAAGGAGCAACATTATACTTGATCAGCAAAAGTAACAAATGATTTTGGATCGATCCCGTAGTGAGCAGCTTAAATTTTCAATCCACAAAACAATCCAGCTAGATTTTCAATCCACAAGTTTCGGTACAGGCAGCGCATGCAGTCTACCAACTCTCCGATGTTACCTATGCGGTCTACCTTACAAATACAATATTCTTTGTGCCCCTTCCAATATTTTTTCTGAAATTTGTTGTGCGGAGTGATAGTTGAATTCACTATCACCTTAATAGAAAAACTATTTTTAATGGCAAAATCTGCGTGGATTTTTTACAAGAGAAAGGAGTGTTGTCGAATTCCACATTTTGCGACGAAGTAAGAAACGGTGAAACTTGTGGCGGGATATTGAGGGAACATTTACGGGCGACCAGGAAGCGTAATAGCGACGGCGAAATCTTAAAAACTGTGACTTTGAGGTGTACAAAGAAGGGATGCCAAACACACCATTCCATGCGAAAGAGAGATGACATCATTGAAAAATTTGTAAAGGTAGACATTTACACCCACACAGATAAGTACACCGCATCAGAGACCAGTCCACTGATTGGTAGACCGCATACGCTGCCGGTACCCAAGTTTCCTTTACGGGAGAGTAACAAAAAATATAGTCCCAGAAGCTACAAATGCAGCTGATATTTTTATGACTTATCAGTAATGGAGAGCATACAATTGATGTTTAACGACCTAACAGTGCGTAAGACGTTCATCGGGCTATCAAAACTACCAACTACTCCGCTATATACTTACAATCCACATAATGCACGTAGTAGTAGGTAATTCCATTGACGTCTTTTATACTAATGATCTCGGCCAGAGCTGAAATAAGTAAAAATACATTAGTATAACAATGAACATGAACCACAAGAAGACGAATGAGGTATGACTGACATCCAGACACATTACTTACGCCACTCGTCGCCTTTTCTCATTTTGACTGGAAGGCGGCATCCCTCGACAACGGTGGACTGCGGAGAAGGCAACAATTGCATTATACCAAAATTTAATCCTCAAAATTACAGGTAAAAATCCATTAAATTTGTCAAAACAGCCACGCTAAGGTTTCCTCAAAGGAAGGTTACAAATATTGAGAATTACTGAATACAGGCCAAATAACTTCCAAAAACGACTTTATGAAGAACCAACACAAATTCAAGTAAAATCCGCAATTCAATTTCATACAGAGTTTAAACTCATCATTATTACCACTTTCCAACTTTGTTGTTTTTAAAAAACATTGCCAATTTACTGATACTAGGTATTGATAGTGAGGTTATGACTCATGGAATGATTATACGCGAATTGTAGTGAGTGCAAAGATCATTTACTCACCAAACCGTCGAAAATGTTTTCTTGATCCATTTCCTCCATCGCCCTCATCATGAGAAGCAGAATTAAAATTTTCAACTACAGCTTATAAATTGTTTGGGATGTTCAAGCTTTTTCGGGAAAAGCCATGATAAGCACAGCCTGTTTGATCTTACAAAATATTTCAAGTTTGAAGTCCGAAGTTTCAACTTTGGACTAGGATCAAGTGTAATGTATCAACATCATTTCATTTGTATGACACAAATATACAACTTTATTTTATTGGATGAAAAGACCAGAGCCATTTTTTTCTTGCTCGTAGTTTATACATAATAACTAATTGCAACTTGTGTATACGATCCAAGTAAAAATGTTGCTATCGATCCAACAGCATCCATCACACAACCTTCATCCATGTTCCTACAAAATTACTTCTACGTGTCACATTAGTTCCAATTTTCGCCAGTTGTGGTGGTGGTGCGCTAATGTCGTCCAGAAAAGTCATCTTGACTTGCTAGCGATTGCGATAACGTAGCCTAGTTATTCGGAAAGATTTTGTTCGTGACTTCGCGAGCTTTTTGTACTTTTTCTTGGATTTTATCATCATTATGTCGTTAATTCATTTCTCATATTATGAGTAACTTGTCGTGTCATTTAATGATGGGCAAAATCTATCGTATCGAAAGGTGAATGCATGATGAGTAATACTACTCTCCAGCCAAGTACCATTGTCTGTGAAGAAGTATTCGACGAAAATAGTTTACCCTCCAGTGAAGGTGAGTTACTAGCTTATTCTAATATAATTACAGAATAATAGGTATCCATAGAGTTACTGTCCTTTTTAAGCGAACCTGCTCGAATGGACTCATTTAGCTGTGTAAACTGAGCTGTGCCTGTAGTGGGGTCTTGGAAATGTCGAGGTTTCATGATGAATTTTTTAGTATTTGGAGATGGAAGTGAAGTACCTAGACCCTTTTGTTAGTTTGACATCCCATTTTCACTTAGGTTTTCAGCTCATTTGTCGCTCTTTCATTGAACGCCCTCAAATCTGCCCTTCATGGTTCCTACAGGAGTAGTTAGTAACTCAAAAGAACAGGAAAGTCAGACTTCATATGAATTACTTGGATTATTCTTATTCAGCAAACAATAGCCATTCTTGTGAAGGTGGTGATCCTTGCATGTTCCTACTTAGGGAATTGGTAGTCAGACTGACAATTTAAATGAGCCGGCAGGTAATATATAATTTCCTGTCACACGTAGCGGGGGGTCCATCACCAATCGATCGATTGACATTGACATTTACTCTCAAACTGCCCCGTTTTCTTTCTCGTTTTATTTTTTTGCTTATAAAATACCCTCAATAAGTATAACATTATTGACCCAATAATCACTACCTACGTATTGCCACAATGGCCAGTTGTGGGATATTATTTTAGACTTTATTTGTTTCTTTAGACTTGGTGAAAATTGGTAAGTGCTAAACAAAGTAGAATAGAAAGTATGCCATACAAAATTTCTTGGGGTCATTAAAAACTGGGGGGTTAAAAAAGTGAAAGATTAAATCATGACGAAGTTATACCTAAGACAAATTCTCGAAAATTAGTAGCTCTAGCCTTCTAATAATCTAATTATCCCTCCTATTGTCTGCTACATAAAAGAAAAAGTGTGCATTGTGAAAGGAACCTATTGACTGTATGGACAAAAATTTCTCTGCCAGCAACTTCGTATTTATCGCATAAAGTTTGTTAACTTTTTTAGTTGAAAGAAAAGTTGGACCTCCTCCAGATAGTATATAACCAACCGCCAATGATCGGGGTGCGGAAATGATTGTAAAGCGACTGTTAATAAGGCTGATTTATTCTCCATTCACTCCAAACAAAAATTTTTGATTTGGCATCAGTGAGATAGCAAATTTAATACTCTTTCCAACGGTTCCCTCAGATTTGATTTTACTCAAAAAATCAAGGGAGTTATGGCCGTTTCATTGTCATAAGGTCGAAAACACGGAAAACAACTTTAAAATGAAAAAAAACTCGGTTTTTTAGCGGATAAAAAAAAAAAAAAAAAAGGCTAAGAGACACTTTTGATCAGAAATTAGTTGTAGATTTGAACCCTGACCGGTGGTGCGGCCTTAACCCTTTCAGTCTTTTTGTACAGTCCACTGTACATGACCTTCTCACTTTGTTTTCCATAACTAGAGCCGTTTTACGGCCATAATTTTTGTTCAATAGCAACTACGACCCCCTAACAACGACGGTAGCGTGACCTTAAGTTCCACATAATGTAAACTAAAGCCTTTTTTGCTTATTCAATCCTTCCTCCACCCGCCCGTCATGGAAGATACAGGTAACCACCACAACTTTTGGTTTTGTATGCAATATAAATACGATCCTTCAGCTATTTTATGCTTGGTATTGATTGTAGACATCCTTTAGTAACTATAGAAGCAAAAATCGAGTTGGTTATTTGAAAAATGAAGTTGTGCCAAGTGTTCAAACGTAGTGTACAGTAGGTTGTACAATAGCACCAGAACGATGTGGATCGCGTGATGTTCTGAATCCAAAAATATGAGAAGACCGTCGAAACTTCGGCGGGGAAAATGCCGATTTCGGCAACTAGACATTATTGGGAATGATTACGGGTGTAGATTTTGTCAAGCAGCACCCCTGTGGAGGCTGTGGATGATGGAGACCGTTGGTTGGAAACAATTTTGGCACGATAATACCAAGAAACGACATCATAGGAGAGCTGTTTACGATGAATAAGCCGTTCATCAAATAAATTCGCGATTTTCATGTACCTACCTAGATACTAACAGCCAGTTTTTGGTGCTGTTTATAATTTGCCGTATACATGTGAAGCCATAAATTTGTTTGAATGGCATTTTTTCTAGTCGTTTGACTTGAAATTTGGGGAGTCTAGAATTCTGATTCTTCCTGACACAGTGCGTACTTATAGTTCTACTGCCAAGTTTTTTTGTCAGCAATCAGGGTTTTTTTTTGACAGACAGGGTTTTTTTTTATCAAGGGTATTATTTTTAGTTTTATAGTCTCATTGTTCAATAAATATGTTCGAATTTGAAACTGCTGTGAATTTTTGTTGGGTAGCTAGCATCGGTTGAGTCTTATTGTGCAGTACACTGTACATTCGAAATTGTGCACAGCACCGCTTGAGTCTCATTGTGCACTATAATGTACATGGTACATCTTTTGAACCGATGGTACTAGGGTCATGAAATTTTTACCAGAGCTTACTTATACCAATAGTAGATCGAGTGCAAAATTTGAAATTTTTCTGTTCACTACAAATAATTTGGGAATGAAAGGGTTAATGTGTGGGTCATTCTCCCGAACGTTGCCGTTTTCGTTATTCCAACAAAGGGTCAATGGTCACAAACTCAAACGCATCAAATAAAAATAAGAAACATACTTACTTCACCAGTAACATCTCTAGTTTCAGAAAATGGGTCAGATTTATGAGTTTGACCATTTTTCAAATTTTTGTAAAATAATATTGCTCAAAAACCAATAGTTGGCAGTCAGGAATGTTACCAAATTTGGGGAAAGACTCTTCCTTCTTATTTATGATGTAAAGAAATATTTCTTATACAGATTTCTAGTATGTACTCCAAGTAATCCTAGGATAAAGATTTTATGGGTTAAAAGCATGTTTTACCATAAGTAAAATGTACGAGAATGATGTGTCAGGTATGTTACCTGATTTTAAGATGGTTCACTCAAAATTGTTCAGTATGGTTGTTGGAGTTGTGTGGGTTATGACATTTTCTATGGAAATTAATTAGACTTTGATTTTGAAATCCCCTGGCACTTTTACGTTTCGTAAACTACGGGTTTTTGTGGTGGTTTAATCAAAATTGTTGCAGTGAAGAAGTTTGAGAAAAGTAACATGCCTGACAGAGATGCTTTGGTGAGAAGGGGAATTGGAAAAAAACATTTCATTCTACTTTGGAAATGATGTTTATTTGATAAAAAAGTAACTTGAGCAACTTCTTATGCAATTAAGTACAAAACCAGTCTTAAGTTGTTACATTTAAATCACATTGTTTCACGAACATACGTGGACTGTTCGAGTATGGAAGAAATTCAAAAGTAAAAAGATCCATAAACTCAAAAACAAAGTTAAAAATAAGTAGTACAATCAAATAAACTTCAAATGAACGAAAATGTCCAACTAACAGGTACATATACTATATGAAATTCAATAACAGCGATGTCAAAATAAAATTTACTAGAAAAAAGGTAACTTCGTTAATTCAGTAGGTAATGAAGTAGTTACGGCTTAAAAATATTAATTTTTCTAAATACAATTAAAAGTTATCCGTACCACATATGATGTACATGATTATGTATCACAAGACATTACATTATGATGTTCATGATTATATCACATTCTTTTTCTACCTGTTTCATACGTACATCCTGCACAATTCAACGTATTATAATACGAGGTGATGGTAATTTAAGAAAATTTGCTCATACTATCATGATGCTTGACTGGAACTTCTTTTAACCTACGTAACATGGGAATGTAAATTAACAAATTTTGAGAAGGGGGATTTAAAAGTTGTTTTTTCTTGGTCGATTACAGAGGTTCATTATTAAAAATAATAAACCGAAATGGGACGTCTCTATAATGCACGCATTACACAAGAATGTTTGATAACCTAACGGGGAAATGTCTACAAGATCCCGTCATGTTATCTCGTCTGGTGAAGAGTCAGTGACTCTGAACCTCCTTTGCGGACATTACCTTTTTTTTTTCTTTTTTAAATCATGATAATACAACTATTTTCTGAGTGTTGAGTCGCTTTTGATCTCGCTCCATTTCACCACTTCTTCAAATGTTTGTTTTCATTTTTTTTTTCCAGAGGTCATCGATTATGCCAAAAAGATTGGAATAGATCCGCAATGCGAGCCCCATCTTCTCCCTATCGCCCTGAAAGGGCTCATGGAGCCTCTTCCTAAAGGATGGAAACCATGGTAATAGCACCTTAGTATTTATATTTGTTCAAATTATTTGGCATACTGGAATATTACCCCGAATTTGACAAAATATATTTATTCACTGTATAATTGATAGCACAATGAACAAATTATTAAATTACTAGCGGATTACCGGGCGTGTTGCAGCCGGAAAAATCAAATTACCGACTAAAATATTCAATAATGCGCTAAAATTAAACTACTTTTCACTCTTGTACGTACTATAATTCGCCCTCCCTTGTTTGAAATTGTTGCGAGTTCATTTCATATCCAGATAGTGGACATACATGGTTGCTCCAAGTTGTTGCCATGTTAATGCTTACCACTTTTACCTCGGTTTATCTATCGTACTGCGTATTCAACTGTTGTGAAAGGCGGCCAGTTCGACAATAAGGAGTAGGTTTGGAATCTGGTTGGAACCCGTCGTTGCATTCGTATCTTGTTGTCCTAGAGAGGCTCCCTGTCAAATTTCACATGCCTAGGGTGAATAGGAGAGAATTTAGCTAAGTTAGCTGATCTGGTTATAACCCGTCATTGCATTCATATCTTGATGTCGTAGAGAGGCTCCCTGTCAAATTTTAATGCCTAGGGTGAATAGGAGAGAATTTAGTCCACTCAGCTGATCAGAAAAGAGCCCATAATTTTATTCTTTTCTCGATGTTCCAGAGGGGCTCTCTATAAAATTTCATATTCCTAGAGTGAATAAGAGAGAATTTAGCTAAGTCAGCTGCTCTGGTTGGAATCCGTCATTGTATTCGTATCTTAATGTCAAATTTCACATTCCTAGGGTGAAAAAGAGAGAATTTAGCTCTCCTGACTGATCAGGAAAGAGCTCATAATTTTATACGTTTCTCCTTGCCCCAAAGAGGCTCCCTATAAAATTTCAAATTCTTAGGCTTTAGCTAAGTCAGCTGATCTGGTTGGAACTCGTCATTGCGTTCATATCTTTATGTCCTAGAGATGCTCCCTGTCAAATTTCACATGCCTGGGGTGAATAGGAGAAAATTTAGTTCACTCAGCTGATCAGAAAAGAGCCCATCATTTTATTCGTTTCTCGATGTCCCAGAGAGTCTCCCTATCAAATTTCAAATTCCTAGGGTGAATAGGAGAGAATTTAGCTTAGTCAGCTGATCTGGTTGGAACCCGTCATTGCATTCATCTCTTGATGTCCTAGAGAGGCTCCCTGTCAAATTTTAATGCCTAGGGTGAATAGGAGAGAATTTAGTCCACTCAGCTGATCAGAAAAGAGCCCATCATTCTAATCGTCTCTTAATGTCCAAGAGAGGCTCCCTATCAAATTTCAAATTCCTAGGGTGAATAGGAGAGAATTTAGCTTAGTCAGCTGATCTGGTTGGAACCCGTCATTGCATTCATATCTTGATGTCGTAGAGAGGCTCCCTGTCAAATTTCACATTCCTAGGGTGAAAAAGAGAGAATTTAGTTCTCTCGACTGATCAGGAAAGAGCTCATAATTTTATTCGTTTCTCCTTGCCCCAAAGAGGCTCCCTATAAAATTTCAAATTCCTAGGAGAGAATTTAGCTAAGTCAGCTGATCTGGTTGGAACTCGTCATTTCATTCGTCTCTTAATGTCCTAGAGAGGCTCCCTGTCAAATTTTGAATTCCTAGGGTGAATAGGAGAGAATATTTAGCTTTCTTTGTAGAAAGAAATTGTCTGGTTAAAGCGTCCCCGTTATATATATATATATATATATATATATATATATATATATATATATATATATATATATACACGCCCCCATGTTGGTGAATAAGGGCAGGTCGATACGTATATCCATTCTATGGCCCAAGACCCATAAAATGGCGAAAAAAAGCCGTTTTTGGAGATGCACCGCTTTTATTTTGGGGTTTGAATTTTTGCGTTTCTGGTACTTCAAAGTATCGTTTTTCATCATGGGTTTTCGTCGGCATCGTAGCCGAACTTTTGCCTAGTTCCTGACCGCTGTGTCTCTTAATGTCTTAGAAAGGCACCCTGTCAAATTTCACATTCCTAGGATGAAAATGAGTGAATTTAGCTCACTCAGCTGGTCAGGAAAGAGTCCATCTTTTTATTCGTCTCTTGATGCCCCAGAGGGTCACCCTGTCAAAGTTCAACTCCCTAGGGTGAACAGGAGAGAATATTTAGCTTTTTTTGTGGAAAGAAATTGTCTGGTTAAAGCGTCTCCGTTTCTTCAACCTCAATATAACCTCAGCTACATTAAAACTCTTCCCGACCAACATTGCCTCAGTTAATGTTTTTAATAAAAAATTTTGATATCTATCTTTACGAATGGAAAATGCTTGGCTCAACCCACTGTTGTTGTTTTACTAATGATCGTTATCGATTTTAGTTCCTAAGTTTGTGCATTTCACCATGTAATAGCTAACAAGCACTGTTCCTGTCCAACTCCTCAAAATCGGTTTAAAAAGTCTTGGAGTTTCGTGTGCAACAACCAGTATCAGATTTCCGCATGCGCAAACTATAAACAATCGCAACGAAATTTATATTATTCCATCCCGATACTTGTATCCAAGTACTCCCAATAATTGAATGGAAGATATTCACGTTTGTGGATGTTTACAATCTTCCATTTATCTAATAGCTGATGATAGTGTTCCCCAGCAACGTTTCGCAGCGCCCACAATCTCTCCCAATTCAAGATAACTTTTTTTTCTAAATCCTGAGTACAGAAGTGACTTTACCGATCGATTAAATTATTTCTGTCACGATAAACAGGATAAGTTTACCTTGTTATGGGAAAATTGCTGATAAAATCGGCAAAATTCTATCATCGAGAGGTTACAAAGTAGGTTTTAAAACCAAAAATAGTCTTAAAGCATTACTAGGATCCGTTAAGGACAAAATCAACGTTCAGGATAAAAGTGGGGTTTATAAATTAAAATGTTCTTGTGGCTACGAATATTGCGGTCAGACTGGTAGGAATTTTAGGGAAAGAATAGACGAGCATCAGGAGGATTTCAGGGAAAATAAGGGTAAGTCTACATTTGCGAAATATCTTAAGGAATCCAATCATAGTTACAATTTTGATTTGACAGATAGACAGTTTGTAGAATTTCTTCATTTTTGCCCAAAGGGAGGTATGTTGAATGTACTTGAAAAATTCGAAATTATCAAAAGTGACAGATCTGGTAAATGTTTAAATGAGGATATACCTTAATATATTTCACCACTGATAGGTCCATTTCTATAAAGCTTGGAATTATCCCTTCACACTGTTGAAACCATATTTAGTTATTTTCCCCTTTCACTTCATCTGATTAGCTATAATCCCCCTTCACTTTGTATGCACTTAATCGGTTTTACCTCCTGCCCGTTTCCTTTCTCTCGACCAATGGGATTCAATCTCCCTTCACCTGTGACTATATAAGCTGTGTCCTTTCTAATGTGTTTTCAGTTATTGTTCGTTACAGATGATGGCCTAACCGTCGAAATCGATTTAACATTGTAACTCTTTATTTTTCGTGGAAATAGACAACGTTGTTCACTAACTTCCGTTTTGTATGATAAACAGCTTCAAATCCTTCATTTAAATTTATTGAAATTCTAATTATACGCATACCAACAAATTGTTTATCTATTACTGTCGTCACACTTCAAAATATTTACATTTTACTTATTATTGTCTTGAAACACGTTTCCACTGTTCTATCACTAAATGTATTGTCATATGTAAGGGATTCAGTATTAATCAATGAGGGCGCAGAACAACTAAAAACCACTATTGAATATTTAGTAGAAGAACCTAGTTTGAGGTATTGACCATTATGTCATAGATTCTATTTTTGTTGATGCATCGTTACTGTAGAATCGATGAGGATGCATCTGGTAGCTGGGGAGGATGTGATAGGGACTCATTCGAGAATAAAAGAAGGCCACTTGGACAAATAAGTGTCTGTTGTAAACAACGGGTGTTTTGGATCCGAGTCTTTCAAGGAAGTGAAAAATAATATCCTCTAAAATCAAAATTTCCACTTGAATTTCACGTATATTAGGTAGTGCTTAAGTAATTTAATAATTATTTAATTTTAAGTTTGGTCACATGGGCTGAACATACGAAACTCTATGTAGGTACTAAGTTACCTACAGAATCGTTTTGACTGAGTCTAGATTATCTCCTCCCAATTTCACCGCTCTCGGATAAAAAAGCACGCATGCGCAAACGTAAAATTTTGTAACAAGCTTAACTTCTGTTTTCTTTTTTTTCCGATTTATACGAAATTCTTAGGCATAATTTGGGTTGGAGTCTAGATGGTTGTTTTCATATGATTTTCATTGCTCTCAAATTACGATAGCCTCTGCCCATGATCAAACGCCATTGTCGAAATTTCTACGATGTCATCTTAAACATACGATAATACAATACAATATGAATAAATACAGTGTATTACTGATCAAAAAGTTCTGGAACTTGCGAATTTTAGCACGAACAAAGGTTTGTGGACACTTCCCGAGGTCTCAGCTGTTAGCGTTACCTACGTGTTTTTTTTTTTTTAATCGCCGTTACCCTTTTGGTTTATTATTTCCAATAATAAGCCTATGTGATCGTGTAGCAAAAAATTTTTATAACCCCCCCTCAAATTTTGTCACTTTACGTTTCAAGGTGCGTAGAATCCAAATTTGAAATGTCCGTCCGCCGTTCGCCGTCCGGACCATAAAAGGCCTAAGAATTTACTTTAAAAACCCTTTCTTTCGCACATAGGACCAACTACCTAGACCCCAAATGGAGTCTAGTTGGTCCTAACGTTTAACCATCCCGATCGCTTTACTCGCATAGATGCTATGGGCCAAAAACGGGCGAAAAAGTGGCAGGGGGTCACGGTGGGTGGAGAGGGGGGTGAGCGGGGGGGTGGAGTGAGAGGAGGCGCCGGCGCCGCGGCTTGTGGTGGGTACGGCGCCGGCGTTCCTTCGAGGCATGAATATGTTTTTTTCAAGGTCATATTTGTGTGTTAATACCAAAGCTTTTCCTACGCATATTTAATAACATATCCTCTCGACTTTTCGTACGTACTTAGATAATGATATTATTAAGGCAATAACTATTTGAATAGATAGGAGCTCAAATCGAGAAATATAAACATGCGTATATAATTATAGAAGTATAGGTTGTGGCAACTCGAAGTAGGACACGCCGAGGAGTCTGGACGGGCCTTATGACGAACGCTAGCCAACTAAAACTACGATCATACTCAATTGAAAAAATAATAAACCTTTGTGAAATAATTTGCAGCGTTTTTAGTTTTTGTCTTGTTGGTTTCTCGAGAAGCGTATTTTTGGCCAGCAGCAGTCAACAGGTGCAGCTAGTTTGCTTGAAGTTTTGTGTAAAACTCGGGGAAAACATTCTCGGAAACGTTCAAACTTTAAACTGAGGCTTACGGGGATGAAATCATGGGACGTTCAAGTTCCCATCAGTTCAAACAAGGTAGGATGCCCATTGAAGATGAACGTCACTCTGGGAGACCTTCATCTTCGATTGAGGACGCTCATGTTCCCCAAGTGAACACTCTGGATCATCCAAACCTGACGATCCGTGAAAATGCTGATGAATGTTAGATATCCTTATTAGATAATGCCTCAAAATCGTGACGCGTTAATTTGGAATGAAAAGGGTCGTAGTGAAGTTTGTCTCAGCAACGTACCGTGTCGCACCACCCTTCTGATTTGTGAGTTTAGGCTTATTCTGGCTGTACAGAAATACTTTGAAGGGTATAAATTCGTCAGTAGTTAACACTATTTTAATAAAGAGTTTTTGAGAAAGTTTCGGAACTTTGTGATCAGACCTCGTAAATAATAAACAGTATCTGAACTGCGTATTTTCATCAATTTGTGTGTCACCCTTTAAAAAATAATCTGAAGAATAAACGAAGAAGAACAATCATGTGCCTACACACACACACACACACGCATATATACATATATATAGTTTCTCTGGACCGTAAAGACGATAGTATAACTGCTTCTGTTTGTGTCCTAATCCATATATCAAGAAGCATCGGAAACTTTATTTCAGCCAATAACAGCCCTGTAACACAAAAATGTATAAACTAACGTAGATTAAAAACTTAAAAATTAACCTGATGTATCCAGATAGATTTTTCCTCATTCTACATGCAATTCATTCAAATTTTCTCAGATATTTTTCATGTAGGATTTCAACTATTTACTTTACCAGCACCCAAAGTCTCAAAAGATTTTTTGGTGATTGGGCTGTAACATTTTTTCTCTTAATTCAGGGACTGGTCCCAATAGGAAGTGTATATTTGAAATATCTTTCTTTATGTAGGTATGTAACTTGTAAATTGAGTCCTGACCCTTTGGAACTTCATGGTGAAAATTGTTGTTTCATAATGGGTTTCCGGATTCAATCAAATTATTAGTACCTTTATGCAGAATTTTGGTGAATATTTTATGGGTATCAATTTAACATTTTTCTCCTTAAATTTATTTTTTCAGTTTGGATAAATCCATCGACCGCTGGTATTACTTCAATAAAATTACCAAAGTTAGTCAGTGGGAACATCCGTTAGATCCTGTGTACAGAAATCTAGTCAAGCGAGGACGTTCGGAAGGTTACAGCTCCGCTGGTATGTTTCATTTTCGTGCCTGTTATCTCTTTACAAATGAGTTGAGTCTTGGATACTTTGTGCGAAATAATGAGGTCTGTGGTATAGGCCTTGAGTATAGCCAAGAAATGGGAGAGTTCTATCGGCAAAATGTGGTATAACTGGTTCCTCCTCATGGATCAGGCCCTATTTCCCTGTCGTAAATTCACAATGTGAACCATCTTCCTCCATGCTTTACCGAAAGTTTTTTCCCACTAGTTTTTTCAGATGGAAAGAATATCTGATGTCACCCCAGTCATCGTTCATGAAAGTGGCAAAACAGAATGATGACAAAACTGTTTATCTCAATTGTGTTGTTGACTGAATTGAAGATTTATTTTTATAATCGAAAACGCGTTTTTCCAATGACATCAACTGCATCTTCTTAAAAAAATAAATAAATGAACGAAAAGGAGTATTTGATGCAGGGCATATATTACAACGAATGTGGTATGGTTGATGGTAAAGTAAGATCAGTATTTGGATATGTTTTGCGACAGACCTCCATCAATGAAGCTCTTGCTACCGTAGGAATTGCTGGAAGTAGTTATCAGCATTTAACGTAATACCTAAGTACATCGCATATACAAGAAACCACTTATAGACTTATTGAAGAAATTCTCTCCAAAAAGCTAAAGACTTGGATGTACGTACAAATCTACGAAGTATTTGTATTACATAGAGACGCAGCTACTGTGTGTACAAAGATGTTGTGGTGGATTTTTCAAATAAATTTGTGGTGGATTTTTGTTAACAGCTGAAGATGATTCAAAAGGAACTGCACGAGAGGACTTGAAAAGTTTTGAAGAAGTTTCAGATTTGCTTTCATCTAATACCGACAAACCAGAAGTTCCTGACGACAATATGGTATTTAAGCTCTTTTTATTAGTAAATGCGTTTAAAAAAATTGAATCATATATGTAGTATGAAAAGAAATCATGTTTTTTCGTCCGCTGTTTATCCTGCGGTGATATGTAGGTGTTTGTCTTCATAATAGTGAACTTGTAAAACTCCGTAAATCTGAATTTTCCAAAAATGAGGTTTTGAGCTCCTCCAGTAAAATAGGGGCTTCTGAATCGCTACGCAAAGCATTATTGGCTAGAACCGCGTCATTTCGTCGCTATGGTGATTTAAAATACTCCGTAAGTCTGAGATGTGATTTCAATGTTATTAGTTCGCGTAGGTCTGCCTGATCCAACGTGTTTTTGTCGAGCAACTGGACACAACAGAGAAAGGTAAGCTTTAATGGTGTTTTCTCGTAGTTTTTGTTAAATTATTGTTTGAACTTTGATGTACTTTAGTTCTTAATATGATATATCTACTATTATGTAGTGAACCTTGAATATTGTAAAAACTCAACCGTGTTTCGTGAGTCAACACTCACAGAATTATATCGCTCGGGGCACTTGAGGACGTTTTACATGTAGTATTTCTCCGAAATAGCTCGACAGTTCGTTTAAAGGCACTTTTAGGATTTGAAAAATCTCAAAAGTCCCGTGCAAAGCGAAAAAAGAGAGAAACCGTATGGTTTCAATATCCCCTAACAGGGTGCTCCACTTGTTTTGTCCAACCATCTTCGCCAACCCTGCGAGGACCTTCAATCGTCACTTTTTCGACGAACTCGCTCGACAACGATTCGTAGAGATCATTCAGTTTTTCATTTTGTGATTTTATTATTAATATAATATTGTTTTTGGAGGAATCCGTTCCACGTACATAAGTACAGGCTTCATTACCGACGTAGTCTACACAAACGTAAGTAATTACATAGGTATTATTACTGATTGGGAATAGGATTGGTTAGGGTTAGGATGTTTCGTCCTCAAATTTACCCTCGCCGGGACTCGTATCCCTACGATTCCCCCGTTTATCATCGGCATGATGATGATCGGAAGCCTCGATACCTGAGAACTCGCTCGGATCGCGAATTCGAGGATTTTCAATCATATACACGATCACGTGGTAGATCGAGGTCTCCGAGAGAATCGCGTCAGGTTAGTCGTTTTAGTGTAGGTGATCAGCGTTCCCAACGAGATTGGGAAGCAGACAATTCCAATTGCGGATTGGAACGATCACGTTCGTTTTCAGAACCCCGATATCGGTCATCAGATCCCAACTGCGGGTTGGGACGACCATATTCTCGGGGTCTTGATTACGAACAGGACCGATACGATTACGAATACGAGGCTTTGGAGGACAGGGAAGAAATTTTTGTAGACGCAGAAGCCGGTAGCGCAGAACGTCTACCTTTAGGGGAGGAATTGTCCTCTGGCTACCCCCCTACAAGGAAAATCGACAGCTTAGTTACCGTTTCGGAGCCCGTCGTGGAATTGAATCAACCCCCCACCCCGGATCCATCTACATTGGATCAATCCCCAGATTTCGCGGGTTTTCCCTCCTTGGGCGAAGGGGAACAGCAAGGGACGGATGGGGAATTAGACCCGGATTTTTTACAAGCTCTGGGTAAAAACCCACTAGCACCACCTCCTGTAGCACCGAGTATCCACGAGAGTATCGCAAATAGGTGGAATCACCATTTGCTTTTTGGCCTACCATTAGAAAATTTTGAGGAACTGAGGTCCAAATACAACATCCCAAATAATCTCCCGGCTCTTGTCCCTCCAAAACTCAATCCTGAAATTGAGGACTCCATCTCATCCTCGCACAAAACAGTAGATGCCAGATATATAGCTTTGCAAAGGCAGTGAGCTACTGCAGTCACGGCTCTAGGACTGGGCCTTACGAACGTCATTGGACAAGGGGGGGAGGCTTCGAAGATCATTGGCCCGAGCTACGAGAGTTTTTGTGATGCTGGCCGAGCCATGACGGCATTGTTCTTCGACCTTAATAGAGCTAGACGCCGCATTTTGGAGGGGGTGTGTTCTAAACACTTGAGCCAAATTTCGAAGGATGTTCCATCGACTTCATTCCTATTTGGGGATAATCTGGGGGCTCGTTTCAAGGAACACATGGGAATGCGTTCTAGCGCCAGGGGCCTTGTGTCATTTCGGAAGCCTCATCCTCCCCCTCCTCTTCGAGCCGATGAGGCCAGTAAGCCTGCAACAAAATACACCAACTGGGAATTCTACACAGCCAGCGGGAAACGCCAGAAGCCAGGGTGCCCAACGGGGAGGGCAGACCCATCATATGGCGAAACCCCGCAGGGGACCGAGGGGAAAAACAGGACGCCGCCTACCTCCCGGGAACTCGGGAGGACACAGCCGGTCATAGAGGAGACACCCCTACCACAGCCTAACCAGGTAAATATTCGTTTAGGTGGCAGGTTACGATTTTTTGTATAATAAATGGCAGTCAATAACTAATAATAGTACAATTCTATCGTGGTTACGAGGTTACGAAATTCCATTCCATGAATCCCAAACACCTGGTCCGGGAATTCCCCATCACAGTCATGACCCTATTTTCATTGAACATGCCACACCTATTGTAGCCAAATTGTTAGAAGAGGGAGTGATAAGGTACTGTACCCCTCATTCAGATCAAATTGTTTCACCTATCTTTTTGGTGAACAAATCATCCGGTGGCAAACGGTTTATTCTGAACCTAAAGCATCTCAATTCATTTATAGAGGCACCTCATTTCAAATTAGAGGATCATCGTACAATGCGTGATTTGATTACGCCCAATTGTTACGGGGCTACAGTAGATTTAACAGATGCCTATTATACGGTTCCAATGGCTGACTCTTCCTGCAAATTTTTGCGATTCATGTTCAGAGAACACTTGCTGGAATTTACTTGTTTACCAATGGGTATGTCAGTCTCCCCATTTGTGTTCCACAAGCTTATGCGTCCAATCGTGGAATGGCTTCGATCGCAGGGAGTAAAATGTGTAAATTATTTAGATGATTTTGGAGTTCTGGGTGACTCCTTTGCGGAATGTGAGACCCAAGTTAGAAAATTGATATCTCTTTTAAAGGATTTGGGGTTTGTCATAAATGAGTTAAAAAGCAATCTAATTCCTTCCCAACAGTTTAAGTTTCTGGGCTTTTTATTTGATTCAAGGGACATGACTATTTCTCTTCCCCTTGATAAACGTTTACGTATTAAGAATATGTTAACGAGTTTTTTGGAGTTAGAGGAGTTTTCAATTCGGCATTTTGCTACACTAATAGGCACCCTAGTGGCAGCATGCCCAGCCACCCCTTATGGGAAGCTTTACACTATGCATCTCGAAGCCTTGAAAGTAGAGGCTCTAGCCAAGAATGGACAGAACTTTGATGTGACAATGTGGCCCTCTTCTTCTATGAAGGCCGACATTCAGTGGTGGGTGAACAATATTTTAATTTTATCCAACCGACTGCATAATGATGACTATGCTTTTATGATTACCACTGATGCTTCATTATCTGGGTGGGGAGCGTCCAAGGGTAACCTGAAGGTTCATGGATGGTGGTCCCCGGAGGAGTCTCTTTCACACATAAATATATTAGAATTAAGGGCCATAGAACTAGCACTTCAGCATTTTTGTGATCGGATCACTAACTCCCGAATCCTTATCAGGGCGGATAATACCACGGCCATAGGGTGTGTCAATCGTCAGGGGTCTATGGCGTCCATCGCATTATTTACTATAACACAGCGGATTTGGGCCTGGTGTGAGGAAAGAAACAATTTCATTTTCGCATCTTATATAGCATCCAAGGAAAATTCAGTAGCGGATGAGTGTTCCAGACTTCTTCCGGGACACACTGAGTGGGCTCTGAACAACAAAATATTTCATGAGATTATAGAAAGTTTTGGGGTGCCTTCTATCGATATCTTTGCTTCAGCAGCTAATGCTAAATGCTCTCAATTCTTCTCATGGTTCCCCGATCCCAGAGCGGTGGGGGTGGATGCTTTCACATACTCATGGACCGACCTAGACTTCTATGCATTCCCTCCTTTTGTACTTATTTTGAAGGTTCTTAGAAAAATCATAGCAGATAGGGCCACGGGCATAGTGGTGGTTCCAGATTGGGGAGCTCAACCTTGGTACCCAATATTTTTCCAATTGTTATGTTCACCTCCGAGGTACTTTGGGCCGCAACATGATTTATTATTTCTTCCTTTCAAAAATATGACTCACCCTTTGGAGGGAACGCTGTCACTGATTGCAGGGAGATTATCCGGCAAGCATTTTTGAGAAGAAATTTTCCTAAGGCTGCCGTGGAGACAATGTTGGCCTCTCTCACTTCGGGTACTTATGCCCAGTACCACTCTTGCTTCTCGAAATGGTGGGTTTTTTGCACTCAGGAATCTATAGATCCCTGGTCGCCTACACCACGGCAGGTACTCATTTTTCTTCAACATGTGTTGGACTCCACTGCGGTGGCATACTCTACCCTGAATACCTACAGATCAGCCCTTTCCCTTTTATCTGGCACTCAGTTAGGTGCAGATAGTGACATATCTCGATTTTTAAAGGGAGTCTCTAATATTCGGCCTCCAGCTCCCAGATATAATACCACATGGGATCCACAAATGGTGCTAGATTGGCTGGACAAACCCATATTTGACTTAGCTAATTTATCTAGTAAGTTGCTAACTTTGCTTCTCCTTGCCACTGGACAACGCCAACAAACCATATTTTCTATTCAGCTAACAGACATTGTATCCATATCTGGCTTTGGAGTGAAGCTTTTTATATCAAGCCGAACGAAAACATCAGGCCCTCATGCAAATCAACCGTGTCTGTCAATACCTTTCTTTCCCGAACGCCCAAATCTGTGCGTGGCAACTCTCCTTAAAAGATATCTGACTTTAACTGCCCCCCATAGACCGGCAGGGACTTCAAAATTATTTTTAACCTGTAAGCCACCATATTCTGCAGCCTCACCCCAAACTCTTTCAAAGTGGGTAAATCAGGTCTTGAGAGAGGCGGGAGTTCATGAGTTATTCAGGCCTCACTCTACCAGGCATGCGTCCGTGTCAGCTGCTAATAGAGCAGGAGCTCCACTCAAAACTATTTTTAGAGCTGCAGGGTGGACTGACAGATCTTCTGTCTTTGCAAAATTTTATGATAGACCTTTGACGGATCACACTTCGTTCATGGCTCATGTTTTTTCTCAGCACTCAGGAAAATCATAATATTTGGCACTCATATAACTATAGCTTTTTTGGGCCGGTTTCAGATGATGTCACCGACATCTTGCGGATAACGACTACTCGGATTTCTTTTTAAGTATGTTTATAATTTTGGATAGTGGATATCTCACAAACTTTGTTCACTCAAGTAAGTCTCTGTTTTGATTTATGCTGTTATAAGCACTCATGTTAGAGAATAAATTATATGTTTTCATTTGCCTCGAATGTATTGTGTAATCAAGTTGTGGTGAACAACCCCTATCCTATTTCCTGGTTCCGTGTGTTACCCTTGAGGTGGTAGCCGCCCCAATTCATCTTTGAACAAACTACATGTAAAACGTCCTCAAGTGCCCCGAGCGATATAATTGGTAAATAAACGAACTTGTGAAGTTCATTTATAATTATATCGCGAAGGGGCACTTGAGGACGTTTTACCCCCACCCAGCCCTACCCATTCGCAGTAGAATGGGGCGGCTCTGGAATATCTTTCAACTAGTGACGATTCATGGTCCTCGCAGGGTTGGCGAAGATGGTTGGACAAAACAAGTGGAGCACCCTGTTAGGGGATATTGAAACCATACGGTTTCTCTCTTTTTTCGCTTTGCACGGGACTTTTGAGATTTTTCAAATCCTAAAAGTGCCTTTAAACGAACTGTCGAGCTATTTCGGAGAAATACTACATGTAAAACGTCCTCAAGTGCCCCTTCGCGATATAATTATAAATGAACTTCACAAGTTCGTTTATTTACCAATTTTATACACTTGCTACTGTAGACTTACAGGTCTTACCATTATTTTTCTTGAATTTGAAGGTGAAGTTTTAAGTACTTACAGTGATTTCTTCAATTTGTTTATTGGATTTATGTCCCTAAGTTTTTTGTATCAGCACTAGATAGTAGAATGGCTGTCCCTCTTCGTTCAAATAATAAAATAGATAAAAATAAATACATTCAAATAGGTATTTTACATTTATAGGTTTAGGTACCTTTTATTCAAAATTTATTTGTCCATTTCCAGAATTTTTGGGTTTTCAAAATGAATGCTGGACGAGAACAATACAAAAAGGCAGTAATGCAGCCCTTGTTCTGTCCAAGATATAGATCCGAAATAATGCCGATGAAGCTGGAACTGCAACAGGTAATAGCTTCTACTTCCATTCAAACTCATGTTGAAAAGGATTATACTGGTCGTACTGATTCTCCAATTGGGCTGATAAGTTCAAACCCCGACCCTTCTCTAGCTGATGCTATTATAGCTGAGGAAACTTCGATGGAGGATGTAGGAGTAGCATCAATTGAACAAGACTTCATGGCCCTAACAGAAGATATGGAAGAACACTGGGAGGTGATGATCTGCTAGAAAGAGCCACAATATTTTTTAGTGTAGGTGTTTTTCTTGTTAGGAATGACGGTAGACAGCCAGTTTTTTGATTGGTTTTATTGCAACGTTTCTGCCTCCAACGTTGGTGAGGCCCTAGTCATGCTTAAACTGCAGAGAGTGTACACAGAGGAACTAACGTAATTGTTGGTTGGTTGTCTCACAATCAGCAGCCATAAGTTGAAAACTCACCTTATCCTCATCAATACAATATTTTTTGAAGAGTTGAATAGAATAAATGGTGTCGCTGCCTGTAGCTCTACTAAATGCTACCAGAAAGACATATACGAAAATGAGTGTTCAGTTTCAAAATTTGAAAAGCTTCCGCCGGATTCATCATCTTCTGAAGAAGAAGTTACAGAAGAACATGGTTCTAGTATCCTATCTTGTGAAAATCTGAACCTGATACCTTCGATTGAAAATGAAGACCTCGATGATGGATGTTTCCTCGAGTGGTGAATCTTCAAAAGAAAATTCCTCGTCAATCTTGAATTATAGGAATGTTATAGCTAAAAAGAAAAGAGAGGCCAGCGAATCCTATTTTGGAGTTAAAAAGGTGTTCTCGCCAAATGATGATGAGTCCAGTAAAAGGTGGAAGTACGACGTTCCCAGGTCTTCAAAAACTATGAAAGCTCATTGTCAATGCAAGCTGAGTTCTGGAGGCAAAATGTTAAATGTTGTCTCTTTTCTGAAGACCAAAGAAAATAAATATTCCTTGACTTTTGGAAAAAGAAAAATTGGGACCAAAAGAAAACCTATATTCAAACCTTAGTGGACGTAATTACTCCAAAGGACTTCGAGAATTAAAAGGATATTGCATCCAGCAGAAGACAGTGTTCTCTGAGGTACAACCTCAAATTGGAAGGTGGAGGGAATGAAAGAGTTTGCAAAACTTTATTCTTGAACACACTAGATGGCTGTTGCGGTTATGAAAACCGATGTGTAAATGTGTCCAACGCCCTTCTCTACGTAAGCCAAGAAAAAAACATACCAGTTATTCAAAAATATTTGGAGTGCGGCCATACACAAATGGAATGTGATTCCATTCACTCTAGCATCTAAAAAAATTGGATGGAAAATACATTAGCGTGCCAGCCGATTATATAAATATAATTGAAAGTGCTTGAAGGAAACCCAAACCTTACGTAGTGAAATACCCGGATCCCAAGTTTTTCAAAGGATTTAAAAATCTCAATGAGGACCATTTAGTTCCATCAGGCCCTCAATTAGGACCATTTAGGACCTCGATTAGGACCATTTAGTTGCATCAGGCTCAGATATAAGAAAGGTGACCGACAGTTAACGATATATGATCCCTTAAGTACTGTCTTTCAGGCAAAATTTATTATAAACTAAGAATGGATGAAGATTGGGTTGAATTGGTCAAAAGAAGTAAGAAACCATCAGCCGATGATGGTATAAAACCTCTCTATCACACTGCTCCAAAAATTAATGCTGATAAGTACATTCATTTGCAGCAACTAAAGTTAGTATTGCTTCCAGATTATCATAGTTTTTATGAACCTTCACCATTAAGATTCAAGCATTACATTCCTTATACAAGACACAAACTTTTCATTTTTTTGTAAGTTTCTAAATAAAGTTCTGTATTAGGTAGGTTCCTATTTCTTAAAAAAACTTTCATCTAACCAGAAGACTGTTTATGAAATAATATGAGATAATGTGTACTTTCCGATGCCAATTATTCCAATAATTAAATGTTCCTAAAAACTCTGGTGGGTGATGTTATTTTATGCAATAAAATATGTTATGATTTTATTATTGAATTAATCGTTATTCTATCATTTTTAGTCGATTCCTGTTGGTAAAACCATGTAAGTCTGAACTGTGTCCCATATAAAACCGCGTAAGTCCTATGATCAGCTTATATAATCGTACTGGTGATAAATAATTCATATTTTAGGTGTTATGAAGCGTTCATGGTTCTAACTCGATGATAATAACGACACTAGGTGAATCAAATTTATTGAAGCATGCTGTGATACAGTGTTTCGGCTCTACTGTAAAATTTGGTTTTTCAGACTTACGGAGTTTTACAAGTTCACTATCGTTATATTGCATCACTCATTCATTGCTTTCTATACAGTTCATCGACAAGGGAAGACCGAAGGCTCATCAACCTTTGTTATTGAGGAGAAAACAACTTCAAAATGGTACAGAGCCACCTCCCATGTCTTCACTACAAGTTGCCAAGCTGATGAATAATACTATGCGAGGTAAATGAATGTGAAATGCGGATGACTTGCCACGAAATTTTTTCTTTCGGATTCATATTAAATGTGATCTCACTAGAGTGCATCTAGTGGCAATAAACGTATTAGATAATAAATAAAAATAAAATGAAAATTAGGAGAGAAAGAGATAAATTTATTTCGTTAAACAACAACATAAATTTTAAAGACTTCGCAATTTTTACAAAAATATTATTGTCTGGCAGCAGGCAGAACCCGTGACGCCAAACAAGAGTAGAGTAGTTTGGTACCTTCTAAAATAAAAGATAAAATTCAAATTCAATTAATTCACACTCTCAGTCAAATATTGAGTAAGCAAATAAATATGATAAACCGATTCATATCGCTACCTTATTTTATACATACATGTTACCTAATAAGTTGCTACAATTTTCGAATCCTAGCTGGAGAAGCCAAGTATATTCGCTTTTTATATATAGTTCGAGAAAAACAATTTGGCAACTTCATATCAACAGGCAAGGATTATATGTTCGATAAATCAGGTAATGAGGACTTCTAGTTGTTAAGAGTTAATGCAGGGCGAGGATTTACAACTCTCTGTTCTAAGGTGAACCTAGTTGGGTACTGATGGTAGGTCGAAGTAGATACCATGTCTGGTTTTTTTATGGTAAAGGAGAAGAAGATTTTTCACAAAAAGCGGTGTTACGGTGAAGGCCTTGGCTTCCTCGCATAGTTGGTGAGATGAAAAACGAGGGGGCTTAGCATGCATAACGCTTGGGATTCGCCTGTGCAAAATATTAAGCTTCATCAACACAGTTGGACAAGCTCCACCCATAACTGAGATTGTGTACTACAATGCAGACTGTACGAGTGCTAAGTATATCAGCCTCAAACGCTCTCTAGAGACTACCGATCTTAAATTTTTTAATATGGAGATGAATTTCCTGAGTCTCCCGTAAAGATACTTGGCGTGGTTCAACCAACTCCGGAACGTATGCAGTATTACCCCCAAGTATTTGTACGAGAGACTCTCACTAGGCGCAGATAGCTACATTGACTCGAGCTAGGGCATGCAATATGCAATTTTAAAGCATGATGAGGAGGAAGGGAGGCTACGTTCCCAAAGACCATGTATTTGGGTTTCTTATCATCAACAGTTAGAATGCTTTGGGTCATCCAATTACTCACCATGTTTAGAAGAGCTTGGGCTTGCGAAAACAGATCATGCCAGTTTTCATTTGCCGTTTTCATGCCAGTGCTTCCCTGAATAACCTCATAATCTACGTTTCTGGGCTCTCCTGTGTATTCTCCAACTGAGACAACCTGCCTACGCTCTTTCAGTAACTTGAAAACCAGGCACGACCAGGACCAGAGATACCAACTGATTCCACTCGTTCGAGAAGAATATATTGGTCTATTGAGTCGAAGGCTTTACATCCAGGCAGACAAGTATAGCCTTAGACTTCTCATCCCTTATTTTATTAAATTCAGAGGTGAGATCAAAAAGCCTGTCCTCTACACTCCTTTCCAGAAGAAACCCATATTGGAACGGGCTAAGAATGTAGTTTCCCTCTAGGTAGGTGACTAAGCTCTGTTTTAGCCATTTTTCGCTAAGCATTGAAATGAGTCGAAAATTATTTGGGTTAATTTCGCTACCACCCTTGTGTATAGGAACAACTTTCGCTATTTTAAAAATGTCGGGAAATTCTGAGGACGAAATGCTAAGGTTGATGAAATGGGTAGTTGGCTTTGCTAGGACACTAATATATTTTTTAATCAGAGTCGCTTGGGTGCCATCATAACCAGGTGCTGATCCTCCTTTCATTTGGTTACAATGTTTTATAAGGTTTTCTTCGTCAATTTGAGGAATGACAATCACACTAGCATGAGTTGACGAACATGATCTCGGTGGTACGGTATTTACTGGAATTGGAAACTTTTTTCGAATTACAGAGAGAAAGATAAGGACCTCATCGTGAATGAAATTCTGTATTCTCAACTAGATGGAGCACCTTATTGTCAGTAAGGAAAATTGATATCTAACCTCCTGCTACATTCAAGAAAAACTCCCTTAGTTGACGAGGTTTGATCGATTGGTCTCAGTGATACTTGGACTCTGCGGAGGCATAAAATATTTTTGGATTGTTACACTCCTACATGAGTCGCTTCATGGCGATCCAGACCTAACTCATTGCTCCCCCTGAGTTGAAAAGTTTTGACCGTAGGATAACATTGATCTTCATTCATTGATGATTTGCTTATCCTTCCATTGACTACGCCCTTCTTTGTAACAACATAGACTCTGTGCCTGACCCATGTTTAGTGAAAAATTTACTGATTTGGGAAGCCAATAAAAATATCCAAACAAACAAGCTGGAAGTGAAGGGCCATTAATTAGTTTAATTGTTCCTGACTATGCCAATTGAAATATATAATAGAATTCCCAGGATTTTGTTCTACTTTTCCCATGTCTTGGGACTACCATGTGGTTCAGGTGTGCAAGAGAGTTTATGGATCTCTCCACAGTCTCCGACGTTTATCTAAATTTACTCCTAATAACTTCAAAATACGACTTGCCATTGCTTTAGTAACTCCTCACTTCTTTTATTGTTGCTCAGTTTACTCCTATGCTATTTCCGCTTCTTTGAAATCGAGACTCGTGGTTGCCTATAATGCTTGCCTGAGATATGCATATAATGTTAATGTACGTCAATCTGTATCCCATCTCACCCTTCTTTGCCTTCCCCTGGAGGATTATTTCATTTTCAGGCATTTAAAATTAATTGAAGAAATAATCAATGGTTCAATGCCAATCTATTTGTCCAACTTAGTTAATAGAGCCTCTTCTTTTAGATCCCACTCTCTCTCTGTCATCAGGCATACCAGTCGAACTATGTCCAAGTCCTTTGGGGTGGCAGGAGCAAGGATCTGGAATTCTCTTCCCTTGTCTGTTCGTGCGTCCCCCTCCATTGGTCGATTCTTGAAGGCTACTGTTCAGTATCTAGGCATCCGATAGTAGCCAGCATTTAGTGCACCCTTCGTTCTCCTCTCCCCCTTCTTCTTTTTGTGTTGTAGAATATCTTTAAACTTTCCTTTATCTTTTAATTATTATTTCCTTTATTTACCTAAATATTTTTAATTTGTACTTGATGTTTTTCTTTTCTTCGCCACCTCATGTCTAATTTTGTCTCTTGTATTTGTTGTTCATGTGTGCTTACATAAACATATTGTTTCCTGCACAATAAATTATTTGAATTTGAATATGTTTCAGACGCCAATTTCCTGGATCTGAGTGACTCCACAGATCCTCAGCCTCCTAGCAGGTTCCAAAGTTCAGATATCGAGCAGGACGACTCAGTTATATTTGTTGGCTCCAAACACCTGCAGCCTCTCCAACGAAGCCGCACGTTGGACCCCATACCAACTTTCACGTCCAATACTAAGCCAGACACCCCTCCTATCAAAGGCATCCTCCGCGAATCTTCCTTTTCTGGGTTGCCGAATCGAAATTTATCGAAACCAAATGCATTATCAGGTAGGTATATAACTTATATTTGCAATATTTGAAATAATATGTGCCTTTTTTCTTTTACTTCCCATCTCCCTCTCCCTTCTCCACTTTTATGTCTAGTTTTCTACAGATTCTGAAGTATGTGAAAAGTAACAATTGAATATGTTTTTAGTGATATTTTGTTATATTAATCCTCATGAATTCATTCTTTTGAGAAGGAAATAATTTCTCACGTACTATGTATGACTATCGCAATATCCTTCACTCCTCCAGACTACCTTCTTTATTCCGTTTTTCTTTTCTGTAGGGAAAGCAGACATACTGTTTTTGTAGGCAGCTGCCGTTGTTTTTGTACTAACATGACAAAGAACCTATTTTTCAACATTCAGAATCACTGAGTTGACGTTATTGTTTAAAATGTCCACAGGGGAACACACTGGCTCATCCAATGACCTCGAAGACGAGAAGAAGAGATCAGTTCGATTCGCTGACACTGAACGCAAATCACTAGATATCAGATTTCAATTATCAGATGATTCTGAGGATAGCTATTCGGTTAGTAGATACCCTATACCTACATATATAAAAACTAAAAGTTTGTAGTATCTAATTAGGGTTTTACTCTGCAAAAACTCTCTAGATTATTACACAGGTTTAATGCATACAGTTACAAAAACATTTTTCAGCTAACTTTTAGCCATCATTAGGTAAGCAGAAAAAGTTTTTCTTTGGTAGAAGGGTGGGCTTTTCCGGTTCATTTGATTTGCTCAGACAGACGGTGAAATGGAGCTTTTAAGGTTGTATTACTACTCCATGCAATAAAATTTTGTAACTTGATTATGAGTGAATATCACAAAAGTGTTCCGCATTCTTCTGAGGTATGGAGTAGGCACCTGTCATGTGTAGGGAAATTCCTGCTATCAAGAAGGCGGAATAATTGCTACGCTAGCTGAGAGGTGTGGGAGGCAACTTTTCCTGAGATTCTCTCTGGAAAAAATATGAGTTTGAATTCTGCCGAGCCTACAATATTTGAGCAGATGGTGGCACCACGACCAATGGGTGGTGTGGAGACAGTGCTGCTCCTGAACGGAAAGTGTGACATGAATGTTGTCTGTGGCTAATATTTGATTTTATGGAAATGGTGAGCTCAAGGAAATTCCTACAGTTGAAGAGATTTGACTAATTCGCCTTGGTGGCCTAGGTTAAAGAGGGTGGTATTTACTGGGCTTCACTCAGGAAAAGGCACGAGATCGAATTTCGCTGGTTTGTTTTGGGCCACAACTTGCCTAACATACGAGTATATATTCGAGTTTGTTCTATTCACTATTTCATCAATTCCTTTTTTACTTGAATATGACTTTTTCTGTTAATTATCAATGCTAAACAAGCAAGCAGTGCTTGTTCAGCATTGTTGCTAGGAGAGCGTGGGCACTCGATAAATGTCCAAGAGTGTGGGCAATTGGAATGAATCCTGCAGAGAATGAATATGAGCCAAAACAATGGCTTAGGAGACAGGGTATTTAAGGACCTTAAGTGATGGGGGGGGGGGACCTTAAGGAAGCTTGCGGTGCAGAACAACTTTCTGCAGGCATTGAGGGGGCATTCACTCAATGAAAAAACTGTTTAAAGATGACGAAACAGAAGGGTTACTACTGGTTGATGCCTCAAACGCCACCAACTCAATGAGTAGGCCTTTGGCACTGTGGAATGCATTCAAGTATTGGTCAAGATGTTCAAGATTTATTGTTAATACTTATCGAGAATTCCTTTTATTACTATTCCATCAAAGTGATGCATCAATCAAGAGCCAAGAAGGAATCACACGAGGGAACCCTCTTGGTATGATGATGTATGCTGTTGGTGCAATTCAGTTGAAAGAATGTTTGAGAAGTATTCGAGTAAAACAAAATTGGTATGCCAATTATTCGGCAGCTGTAGGTAAACTTGCATTCATGATTGTTCATGCTCCTAATTCAGCAAGGGCCAAAATGGGGATGCAACCCCAAGCCCAATAAAAGTTTCTTTGTTATTTAAAATGGATGAGATGAAGAAGCCTGTACACTTTTCAATGAACTGAATGTTCAGGTAGTTTATTCCCAACGGTACTTTGGAGGTTTAATAGAACCTATGGATCAGAAATAAGAATTTGGCTACCAGAAGGTCGAAAAGTGGGTGGACAGCACACTAAGCACTCCAATAATAGCCCCCAAGCAGTCCATGCAAAATCACCAAATCCCTACAATTTGAATGGGTCTTCAAACAAAGGCAGAGTATGAACCTCTTTAGGACACCAGGCGGGAGCTCATGCCAGCTTTATTGGGGCGAGAAGTGAGTGACCCTGTAGCCGAATTAATGAGCTTACCAGTGAGTTTGGAGGACTGGGCGATCAGAATCCTCTTGATTCTTCTCCTGCATACCACTCATCGGTTAAATCAACTGAACACTTGGCTGAATCAATTTATACTGGTCAACCCCTAGAATGTGAGCACATGTTACCAGAGTTTTGAAGTAAGAAAAAGGCCGTAAAGAGAGTGAAATGTGTCAACAAAGTTCTGATGAGATCCAACTAATGGGCAAAACCCAACAAAGGGTCCTTCAACGTGTCAATGGCGCATCGCAATGGCTTTCGATACTCCCAACAGCATTAGACAACCATGATTTGTCAGCTGCTCAATTTTGGGATGTCCTAGCACTGAGATATGCTTACCCACACGCCAATTAATCAGCCGGTAAACTGTGATGGATATGGATCCACTTTTGATGTATTACACGTGCTCAACTGTAAAAAAAGGAGGACTATTGAAGAGAGGTCATAAGCAGATAGTGGAAGAAGCGCTCGATGGAAACCAACCCCATACTGGTGCGGACATCAAGGTAAATGGGGTCTGGGAGAGTGGGAGGCTGACGTTCTTTGACAATCCCATTATAAATGCTGTGCCACCTCCTACCTTTTCCAAGACTGGCCAATGCTGCGCCGCCTCCTACCTTCTCAAAGTCTGGCCTCATTTTGCCCATAGCGCCACACAAGCAAAGCATGTTACATGAGATCATGCTGCTAAAACTCAAATGACTATCCAACAAGCTCTCGGAGAAGTGCAATCGGCCAATCTCTCAAATTCTTGGATGGGTGCGAGTAATGACCCAATTTGCAATAATAAGGGCAGTGTCACTTCGGCTATGAGGAGCCCGGCAAACATTGCAGTTTTCAGGAATTGAGGATGGAGTGGCTATTCCAGTGCAACACGAATAATTTTGAAGTCCATGGATGAAATCGGACATGATCAAGCAATCCTACCCTTGATCTCTTATAGAAAAATTGTGCTTCGATCCCATTTAAAGTACAAACATAAAAAAAAGTTTTTTACGGTACTAATAAAAGTGAACAATACTAAATCAGGTTTTCATGATCATCTTGTTTACTAATCATGTTAATTGGGGAGGACTGCAAGTTTCAAGCAACATGAGTGAGAAACTTCGCATTGTGTGGACTACTGCTCTCATTATCAGCCAAAAATAGTAATGCCTAGTTGTTGATGTTGGCTAGTACTTTTTGAGTGTTTAACAAGATATAACAATTAGCTGAAGTTCATTTGTTAGACAACCTATGCATCTATTCTTTACGTTGTTAATAATGCTCTTAAATGACATTTTTAAACTTGGCAAGTGAAGATGTTGTGTGGACAGTCACCCCGTAGCGCAATCTCCTGGTGTGATATCTGATAGCCTTCGTACCCCTTAATTCCAGTGATGCTAACCCTATATTATGACAAGAAATGGGTTTCCACAACTTCGTTGCGAGTGATTTAGTTTGTACCAGTGTTATGGATGATCTTCATAAAACCTGTGTTTCCTGCCAACATTCTGCCAAAGTTTGAGGTGTTTCCTGGTGTCACCGAGACCTGTGAAGCTTAGGATGAGCCTAAATAGCCTTCTTCACAGGTACTGGAATTCCTCTGCCTATCTGAGGCCCGGCGATTTTTCTTTTCTCAACAGGTAGCTTTTAATTGGCTTATCTCAGTGTGTCTTCCCTAGCCAATGACACTACGTAATACAGTATTCATAGCCTATGGAGGTGTTTTGAAATGAAACACCCTTACTACATCTGGTGTTTGTTGATCCCTTTTGGTTCATTTATTTTATACTTTAAATGAATGAATAATAATTTGATACTAATTTTAAATACTTGAATAATTATAGACATCTGTGTAGAAAGGCTATCTCATAGGTACAGCAAAAGTAACCCTTTGTGTAATAGTTAGCTGTGTTTTCGTTCAGTTATTATCGTTCAGTGTCTATATTGTGGGTAGGATACTTCATATACTCTCTACCACACCAGTGCTGTATTCTCTGCCACTAGAGCACAATCTGTAGAACCCTGATGATACCCAAAAAATTCCATATCTAACCTAACCCTAGCTTGGCACCATGAACTTACCAGCAATGTAGTGATAATTTTGGGCAAATACTCACTCAAAATTATGTTGTCAGGACAAATTGATTATCATATATTGATTTCATTGGAGTAATAAATTGATGCCCCACCTCTCGATGCTTACTCTGGTAAAGTTCAGTTTGCAGTGAAAGGGTACCCTTCCTAATGGCTAAAGAAAACATTTCAACCGGTTTTCCTCCAATTCTGAAGCATCACCTTCACGTTCACTCCTCCACTGTTCATTGATCAGGATCATCAAGTGGATAATATAAGCTGTCTCTCATGATTTGGTCTTGAATAACAAATTCGTATGTCACCATAACTCACTACCATAATGCTTCAACGGTGTATTTGGGTCCATGCCAAACAAACAGAATACTGAGCGGAAAACTAACAGTCACATTCTTAAGACTCTTAATCCTATGTGGAGGTATAAATATAAAAATATTTTTGTAGCAGAGTGTTGATGTTACTTACTTAGGTCACTCTTTGCATTTTCATTGCTTTTGTCATATTTATAGAAATGGTGATTTCGCTATTGGTTTTAATGCTACTATGATGTCTTTAGGAAGAAGACGTTGCTGTTAGTAGATCAAGTTCAAGCGAGGAAGACCACGGTTCCAATGAACATGGTAATTTACATTACAGGATACACTTGTTAATAGCACTCCTTCTAGTTGCTAATTCCAATCCAGAATAACGGTTGCTTACTCTAGTTTTCTCAACTTTTGATTGTTTTCGGAAAACCATCTGATGCTTGACTTTACACACCTTTTACAAACACGCTGTCTACATTGGTTCAGGTGTAGAGTGTTCACAGTTAAATTTTGTCTCCATGGCTATTATCGATGTTTCATTAATTCGAAAATGGCTCTGGTGACTGTATAGGTCAAATGAGTGGTGTATATGTAAAACTGTAAAACAGTAATTCTTCGAAATGTTTGTTCATGAAAATCCCCCACAGTTGAAGAGGTTTCATTAGGGTAAAAACTCAGTGGAGCCTAGTTGGTAGTAAGTACTCGCTTACCACTTAGTCGATGATATCCTAGCGGGGTACATACACATAGTGGCATTAATTATGCGGACTGAAGGAAAAGAAAATTATGCGGATTCTTCTGTGAAAGAATGGGTAAACAATTAGTACTGCACATGTGCGAGTTGTTCCATCCCCGCTTACAGGTATATAAACAACTTGGCAATTATGTCCGCTTAGAGCATAGCCCACTGCTACAATCCAAGCTACCAGGTAGCTTCAGTTCATAGTTTTACTGCGCCCAGTTTTAATGAACATCCATAGTTTTAATTAACATCTGTGTTGATACCTTTAATTACGATGCTATGCCTATCAATGACACCAAAGTTGAACGTAGCTTTGAGCTCTAGAAGTTGTTTAATTCTACATATGATTACTTAGCATAATTTCGTAATGGAGTCACCGACCTTTTCGTTTGAGCCATTGTATCTGTACCCCTTAAGCCGCAAGATGATCAAATTTAATTATCACAAAATTTACTCGTACTGCTAGCGCTGGTATATGGATCGGTCACCCCTAATTTTGCTCATTTTAGAAGTTACGATTTTTCCTTATATACATCTAAACTCTCATTTTCTATATTTTTTTAATTTTTCTGAAGCATATATATACTTTTTTAATATCTTTTAGGCCGACCAAAGGAGCCCAAACGTAGTAAACAAAAGTTCAACATCACTGCAGATGATTTAGAACTCGTCAATGAGAAAATTAACGCCATCAATAATGTAAATAAAATGAAGGAAAAATTCGTCAACTCGCGAGCAGCAATCGAAATGGCAACCCTTGGCAATGGTTCGGAGGATGATACAGATGATAGTAACAATCACTCGAAACCTCGGCCATCATTCAAAGGCGGGAACTTTTCCAAAGAAGAAAAAACTGGGAGGTTTCACGTTTCAAAGGTTCAAATCGTCGAACCCCCGAAACCCGATGATCCAGCAGCGGGAAAACAAGGAAAATTGAATAATATGAGTCTGGCAAGTCAGGAAGAACCAACTCCCGACCTAAATTCGGAAGAGGTAGAGGAAATCGCCAAACGTAAAACTGCAGAGAGATTAGCACAGCTTGAGGAACGAATAACTAGAGAGATTCAGGAAAAGATTGGAGTCCTAAAGCAACAGCAGGTAAGGTCGAAAATATTTCACTATAACCATAATATATAATATTCTATTTAGTTGTATGTGGGAAAATACTGAATCAGCAATGGATTTTTAATTTTTAGAAGTGGATCTAGCAGGCCATCATGAGTCAGTCATTTTGCAGTCAGAATTTAAACTCCCAACTCAAAATTTCTTGTTTTACATTCCAAGACGGGTTGATTCCAAGAACACTGCAAATGGTTACACACAGGTTTATAATTTCTTTAATAGATAGCCTTTTGCGCAGGCCAGTGGTCTATATATAATTGTTAAATGGAGGCTATGATATGTAATCATCAACATAGACGTTGGCACCTACTGAAATGTGATTAATGAAATGGAATTAAACTCGTACCCACCCATCACTTGTCGGTCTATAGGTTTAAACTTGAGGTAATGGCATTCACAATCACGTTTCCTGTTTTCTAATGCAGTCAGGCATCACACTTTCACGACAATTCGAACGAGGAAAGTACTGATGGAATCAGAGGAGTTCATTCTACTCTTGCGTCTGAAAAATCATTTAGCAATTCTCATGCGTGTTGATGTGGGTTTTTAAAATTATTTATTTAACTCACTCACTCGTGTTTAAGATGTTTAAAGATGACATCCCTTAAATTTCACCCCTTGGGAAACATTAACTTTTTAGTTATGGGATGCTTGGCGTGAGAGCCTGGGTGCTCACTCGAATTATATTTCGAAAACACATGGTTGCCTTAGGAATGAAAAAGTGATTTTAAAAGTCTGATCTAGCTAGTAAAGATCGTAGTATGACCAAATTATCTGACCAAGGAGTTCTGAGATAGAGAAGGGGGCTGGGAGAACCTCATTCCTCTTTCAATCGAGGTCTATTGGAACTAATAAAAAAAATTGATACCATAGAGAATAATATCCGCAGTGTAAGTTCATAATGTGTGACTTTGAAAAGAGTTTCTGCAAGTAACAACAGATGTTGCAAGAATGTAAAAATGCCGAGTCAAATATGTTACGCGACAACACAGGCTTCGGAGCTAAACAGTTGAAAGTGGGCTAAGATTTCAGGCTCACCCCTGGCTGATTTTTCCCTTTAAAGATAATTTCTCACTTTGGTCCTGTCGTCAGATATATATTTTTCGATTTTTTTAAATTTAAACCTTCAAATTTTGAAGAAAAAAAAAAACGGTTGTCTACAAAGGTTCACTGATAATGAACTAAAGAACTAACTGTGAGAGGGGGGGGGGGGGGGATGTATTATTCCTCTGTACTCCATCTGAAGCTTTTTTATTTCGAAAAGTGGTCCAAAGTTTATTAAATTTGCTTAAAAACTATATACCAGTGGGGATTTTGGCACTACTTTCGATCGATCTGAAGGTCTATTTGATAGTCGAAGCTCGAAAATCTAGGTACCCATCTCAAAAATTGTTGAAAGAAGAGGGCAGTTTTGAAGTTTATCTCGAATGTCGAAATAAAATGAGATCACCACACTACTGAGAATAGCAAAACTATTTCCAGTCGCAAAATAGACTGAAACTTCAGCTGTTTCAGATAAGTCCTACTCGGTTTCTTCGTTTGAACTGTACATGTACCCGACTAAGCTAGCTACAAGAGCAACGTTATTGCGAATGGCGTTTTGTCAAGTTCCTTAATGGACAGGCTACGTACCTACAAAGTATTGGTTACTGACAAAAATATTGAATTTGGAAGAACACTACTACTAAGTTAGATTCACCTACGACCTAGTAAAATAATAAACTTTTTTGCAACGATTTACAGCAATTTTACTTGTTTACTCTTTTGACGTTTTTATGTCTTTACTTAGGCACATAAACGAAAAAAGCGTTAACAAAAACGTTACGGTTGGTTTTCTGATGATTTCCGCTTACAACCGAGTCGTTGCTGGGGAAATGGTACTTCGTCGTTTTTCATCCCACAAAATTCGTTGACCATTCGTTCGAAAGCTCTCGATTTATCCAACCATATTATGTTAACTACTGCGAAGCGCGTGGCCAACAAGCTGAGTTATGAGCATGGTTATTTGAATAATTGTGTACACTCAGGTGATCATTCCCAATAATTGATATTGTGAACATGATTGCAACCGCTTGTTGATTTCTGATGATTTCGTTGAGCTGGTGGTTCGATGATTTGATTCATAGCAGGTGATCCGAATATTGCGAGAATGGTTTGATTTGTGAAGCGGTGGCTAAATCATTTTAATAGGTAATTTCTATACTTTACACTCTAGGAAGCTGTAATTTCGTATGTAGCCTCTTTAGGACATTTACTTGACGATGCCCAGGGTCCGGATCAGCTGAGTGGCTCGTAGAGCTTGCATACGAGTCTGCAACACATACGAGTCTGCAACTAAAGACATAAAATGTCCCAATGTGTTACAGACTCGTATGCAAGCGTTTCCTCTCGTAGGTACTTGTAGTAGTAAGTACTAGAACAAAGGTTAAGGGCTTGAAAGTCCGGTTTCTTCACAATATGGTGCGTATAACTCTAACTAATGTAACACACATGAGCCTACTGTTAACACACATGAGAGTAATTAATGGTTTGTAATGATTTGTAGCAATTTTACTTGTTTATTCTTTTTCTACCCTCTTTCTTAAAATTGTCAAATGGCTCAAATAAAATTGGACCAAAACATTTCGATTTCCTGCTATTTGTGCTCATTTATTTTCTGTCGATTTTGAGAAAAAAATATTTTAGAAATCGCCATAATTGCCCACTATTGTGATTTATTTGTCTCTATGATTGTGTTGATCTAGACGCTAATTTGCTATTTGATATTTATGTTGTAGAATGATAAGCTCTCCAAGATATCAGCTGAGCTATTGGAAGAACATGAAGCCAATAGGGTTGAATTATTGAAAGAACACGATGTGAGGCTTCAAACACTGAAACAAAGCCTAGAAGAGGAATTGAAATTGAAAGAAGAAGAAATCAGGTAACAGTCACCCAATTTTTACCATCATGTATTTTGTGAGTGGATTGTGGAAAATACGATTCCAGAAAGTGTAACAGATTCGTATTATTTAAATGTTTCTAAATTTAAGATCTTCTTCAGAAGCTTCGGTGAACTTTGATTAAACTAGAATATATTCTAGTGCCTAGAATAGAATTTATTTACATAACATATGAACAGTTCAGGTACAAAAAATTGAGGTGAGCACAATACAGATAATTTTACACTGATTGCGGGTCTATAATTGCCTAACGTTAAGCTTGGCCCGTGTTGCAGGCAATGAAACAGTTGCCATCGTGTTTTGCTTTATATTTTACAATTTTGTGAAACAATTTTCAATGCTACTCCTTCGAGCTAATTATTATTATTCATTTTATTTTATTTTTTTATTTATTCATTTTTGTTGTTGGTAGGTAACATCATCCAGTTATATATTACCATAGACTCAATTTGATAGGTAATTTTCTACAGACCAGTGATCGTTTGAATGATAATTTGCAGCGTTTTTTAAATTCTTAGAATAATTATTCGGAGAATTGATTGCTTATGTTTTCAAATACTTTTGCAATAGAACATTATTCCGTTACAGCAAACTTCTTAATAAAACTGCTTATTTTTTGTGAGAGCCTTGAATCGCTTATTCCACTTTTTCCGTTTCAGGGTTCAACATAAGAGTGAAGTTGATGAGTTGTCTCAGAAACTTGAAGAAGAACGTAACAGTTCGATGGCTGACGCTAAAGTTCATTATGAATTGCTCTTGACTAGTGCAAAAGAACAAGCTGAGGAGCACTTCAACTTGGAGAAGTCGAAGATAGAATCAGAATTCGAAGCTAGACTTCAGGAACAGAGAGAAAAGTTAGTTATTTTTGTGTGTCTGTGTCATGTACACATTTTAAGGAGTATCCATTGGGTAGGTTGCCTTTCATTATCCATGGTTATAGGTGGTGTGAGGGGATGAGTAGATAGGTTTGCACGTTTTCTCTTCAGTTTATTTTGGTTTATTATTTAAAATAATAAGCCTATGTGATCGTGTAGCAAAAAATTTTTATAACCCCCCCTCAAACTTTGTCACTTTACGTTTCAAGGTGCGTAGAATCCAAATTTGAAATGTCCGTCCGCCGTGCGCCGTCCGCCGTCCGGGCCATAAAAGGCCTAAGAATTGACTTAAAAAACCCGTTCTTTCGCACATAAGAGACTTTTTGCAGTCGTCCCATGAACGAAACCGTCCGAGCCGTTGTCCCCGAGATAAGGCGAGCACATGGATGCTAACTGGATCTTTTGTTTTTTTGCACGGTTTTGTGACAACCGTGACGACCGTAGAAGTGACGTTTAGCGTGACTTAAAGCTTGAAGTTTATGAAAATTAAATGGCTGAACCATTGAAGTCATAGGCAGCCAGTCTTTTAGTGTTTTGTTACTCTTTGCTGTCCAACTGACATTCCGATTATACCTTGGTTCCAAATCGGACAACCAAGGTAACAAATAAATCAGCCAATTAAAATCAGAACAAATGCATTTGAGTATAGCTGAAAATATATTTTAACATTCGCTAGAAATGAGAAGTTGTTTGTGAGCGGTACCTACCTTTAGTTTTTTCATACCCGTCAACTGAACATATTCTTCATTCAAACTGAAATATCCGGTAGGCAGTATGATTTCCATCTGTATTTCCAATAAATTTAGCAATAGAGGTAGGTGCTCCCATTGAGATCTTAACATTAAAACGATCCCTTCGTCCGTCAGTTGCTCTGAGCTGAACTCGCCAAACCTCTCACGCCGGAACCCTCCTCTCCACATATAACTGTGATATGTCTATCAAAAGCTTCGTACATAATATCCCCTCCATTAATCAACCCTTCATTGAAAACCCGAAGCAGGCGATTGGGTTCATTCATTATCGAAAAATGGTAGGATGATATACCTATTTGATGCGGTAATTACATGATACGGACTACTATGTGACGATTTTTTTTTTTTTTTCTTCAATAGTTTGAGCCGCACCTCAACCAGAACGGTCATATGTATAGGTATGATGTTATATTATATAAGGTAAGGTGTTATATATGATAAGGTAAGATCATATGAATATGAATGAAAAAGTAAATCGAAAATGTAACACTGAGGACTGAGACACTGACAAAAAATAAATAAGTAATGGTATTGTTCATAAAGTGTTAGGTTAGGTAGCTCAACACGGTGTGAACTCGTCGTGGAGAAGCCGTCATGGAAAAACGTAGGATTGCGGTTTCGCACGGCGTATGATGACGAGACGCCCGGCTGTTTGTACGTCGCGCATGCGCATTAACCATTTCGCTGAATACGGTAAAAAAGAGTCTTTTTCGACGCGCGCACGCCTGGCACGCTTGGCAGGGGGTCACGGTGGGTGGTGAGGGGGGAGGGGGGCGAGCGGGGGGGGGGGGGGTGGAGTGAGAGGAGGCGCCGGCACCGCGGCACCTTGTGGTGGGTACGGCGCCGGCGTTCCTTTGAGGCATGAATATGTTTTTTTTTTTTCAAGGTCATATTTGTGTGTTAATACCAAAGCTTTTCCTACGCATATTTAATAACATATCCTCTCGACTTTTCGTACGTACTTAGATAATGATATTATTAAGGCAATAACTAATGAATAGATAGGAGCTCAAATCGAGAAATATAAACATGCGTATATAATTATAGAAGTATAGGTTGTGGCAACTCGAAGTAGGACACGCCGAGGTGTCTGGACGGGCCTTATGACGTAGGTACACAAGCCAACTAAAACTACGATCATACTCAATTGAAAAAATAATAAACCTTTGTGAAATAATTTGCAGCGTTTTTCCCTCCAAGCGCTTTCGCCAATATAGGCCTCATCAGGGAGTATTATTATTTATTTGGACAGTATGGAATTTATACTTGTTTAGTTGCAGATTATTTGGTAGCATCAGTTAACTGCACCCATTGTTTGGGGATATTTATAAAATTGACTGCTTAAATTGTATGATTTAAAAGGATCCATTAGTATTAAGTGATTTATAACTTGTCCAGGGAAAAATAAAGTATAAAAGTAAATAATTGGAGAGAGCAAGGGCCTCATGAGAATATTGCACTGATTTGAACATTGCACTGAAATCATACACATGCCATACATTTATAGAAAAGAACTAATCTGAAAAAATTATCTCGAAATCAATCAAACTGGTTTCTGTAAGTATTCATCTTCTGTTTGGATTGGTCGGAGGGTGATAATCATTTTATATCCATCAATTCTTGTTATTTTTGGGTTTATTATTTCCAATCATGAACTTTTGTAACTAACCAAGAAAAAAGATTTTTACCCCCTCCTTCCCTCAAAATTTGTTGGTTCCTGTTTCTTAGAATAGAAAAAAATAAAATAATGAAAAACTAAATGAACGAATTTGTAAGCTGACTTCACCTTACCCTATCTTATCTGGGTTACCAGTCGAAAAATAGATTTGAATTAATTTTCGGGTGAGAAATGGGTTTGTGCCCCTAGGTACCCCATTTTCCACAACGATCACCAACAAAACACAACAACAACAACAACATCACCAACTTATCACCGTAGTCAGTGCAATTGTTGCTCCAAAAAACACAATAAAATCCCATTTAGCATCTATCCCAGAGCACAAAAAACTATAAAAAACTAATATTCTCTAATTTTGGAATTATAATTATAGTAGAAAATAACCAAAAGAAAAAACATGGGAAAGTCCATCTCTCCATCAGGTCGCCCCATTCTCTTCTGCAGTAGGGCCCCTCCATGTTCTGTTATAACCTCCTTGGTTCGGAGATGCTACAAGTTATGATGCTGGAGGTTACTGACTTCAAAAATTCATTTCTCAAAAACGAATGAATTTAGGAAAGTGCGGCTAAGCTTAAATTGTTACTGAACTCCTACACTTTAGTAAATGAAAATATAAAAACAATGGCGAAAACATTTTTTAAACCTCCCCAATCCCCACTGATATTCTTAAGAGGCCATTGATATTCGTAGAAGGGCTACTAGTTTTGTAAAATTATTTTCATCGTTTTCACAATGGAAACAACTCCTCAATGTTTGTACGCTTCTTTAATTATTTACCTAGCAGCATAGTAGTTATCCTCTATTCATTGCGATTTGTTTCAGGGTTGTGGCAGAAATTGAGAGCTTACATACAGATGAAACAGTTCGAATTGAAGAATTGAAAGCTCTCAGTGAACAGAAGGTTGAAGAGATTAAGAGTCAATATGAGCAGCTAATCAAAGAAGAAGAGGCTAAATTCAAAAAGGTTCGCTGCCAGTTTATTATTACTAATGATGTATAGTTGTGAAACTCATCCAATTCGGATGACTATGAGAGTATTTCTATGTATGGTCATGGCAACTGTGTTCAAGGCAATTAAATGACGAGCTACTCCCTAATCAGTGTGAGCTAAATTTTTTGTTCCCCCTAGGAAATTGAGCCTTTCTAACAACATCAGAGTATGCTGGCTCTATTCTGATCAGATATCGAGATCCAGCAGATGGCTAATGCATGTTCCATGGTTTTAAAGCTTAGCTTTTAGACTCTTACTAGCACCGAGTGGTACCAGGGTCCATCCCCGACTAGGCGCGGAGCACATGTGAAAACATTATAAAATGAAGCCAATCATAAGTAATTAAAGTGCCTATATAAATCTATACACCCTAACTCAGGCAACAGCCAAGTTATCCACTTGTACCGGTATAATGGATAAACTTGTTAACACTTGAAAGTACAAAGTTAAACTGCTTTACAAGAATGATGTTTCAAATAAAATGCAAGCTGTTTGGTTTGAGTTTTCATAATCATCTGGATCATTCATCACTCACCTGATACTGTACTAACCGGACGTCCTCTGTGGTGGAGTGGTCTTAGGCGCGACCTGAAACCATTTGGTGCTTGGGTTCCCGGATTAATAAGGGCGGAATTCATAGACGGAAATTGAGTCTGAGTGGGCCCCTAAGTGTATCGATAAGGGAATTCATGCACTCTGTGTGATTCATAGACGTGATTTGAGGGCGACCTTGAGGGTGCACTGAGTGTGCAACCTAAGTGCACACTCAACGAGATTCATAAACAAAAAATGGCGTTGAGGTGAGTATCACCCTCTGCTCAATGGTGTCAAATCCTGAGTGATGGCAGGAGGTCACTTCACTGCGTCAACTGATAACTTTTATTATTATTTTCACGTAGGTATAGGAATAGGTAATACAGTAGAACATACATCGTTTATTTAAGTTCGGAGTTTATTCAAAAACTTCATAAGAGTACGCACACATAAGAGTAGTTCGGCTGTTCCTAAACTGTAGTTAGGTACATGTTTGATGTGAAAGATCCCATTCGAATGTTACACAATCAACAACGAAATATTTCGCAAACTATTCCGATTCGGGAAAGATACAGTCATGAACAACGAACCCTTAGGAGCCTAAAATAAATGGAAAGGATTTATAACTAGGTACCACAGCTGAAAGTGCTGGTCGCTCTTTGATTTTATGCGATCTCTACATACCAAGTTTGTAGTGCACGGTTTTCAGATTCATCTTGGTTTGTGGAATGAGTTGTCGGTAGGTACCTACCTTCCATTTATCAGGATGTACAATCAATGAGAATTCCAAGAAAATGTGATTGCTTGAAGCTCTTCCAAAACCTCACGTCTTCTTTTTGTCCAACAGTCTCATTATACCATAACTCTTCTGATTTTCAACTACATATATCTGTTCTTCAAAACTAACTGGCGAATCATTGTTTTCTCATTTTTTCACTTCTTTTTCGTCACAACTCTATACATAATTATACAATTCAATACTACAAATCAATAGATAATAAACACAAATTATCAGCACTTCAACAAACAAGCAACAAGGATTCACTTCAACTTATGGCTGCCCCGATCCAGGCAGGAGGACCAATAACTTTGGTTTTTGTGTGATAAGGCCTATGTCCTGTCTCGCCAAGGAACAAGGATAATAGCTTAAAAAGCAAAAAAACAAAGAAAAGAGTTACCTTTGAGAACTGTTATTGATCAGTGCGGAATGTGAGAGGGAATTTTCCCGTCCTTTTTTCCTCAAACCAGGGAAAATTCCCCTACATCGTACTGCCAGGGCTGCCAACTTATGTTGAAAAAGCGTTGAGTGTACCCTGAGTGCACTGTTGAGCTCCTGTAATCTGAGTGTGCCCCTAACTGTTGAGTGAACCACCCCACTCAACTATGAATTCAAACTGGTGAGTTGAGGGTGACCCTCCATTTAGGTGAGTGCGAGTGAACACACACACTCAGGCTTTGTCTATGAATTCCACCCTAATTCCCAGGCTGGTATCGTAATTCATCAGGGCTTCAGGGGTCTTGTCACTGTATGCGAGATTTAGTTGTAAGAGATTTAGTTTATAAACTTGAGATACCCGTTGAAAGTTAACTCAAAGAAATTAACCTCTAGGAAGCTGCCAAGGTAGAGATGGACTTCAATACCAAAATGAACGCCCTCAAGCTTGAAAAAGAAACTGAGCTTCACCGAATCAAAACAGAATGGGATGACAAAATCACCGCAACCAGCTTACAACATCGGGCATCACTTGAGACGCTGATGACTGAACACGATCGAAGCATGTCTGTGCTGAAGCAGCAATTCCAAAAGGAAGAAGACGAGCTCAAAAGAAGTCATGCGGAACAAATTGAGGCTTGGAACTCGCGTTTGAAAAAGCTAGTTGACAAGGAACCAAACTCCCTTTCTGTGAACAGGTGAATTCCAATTCTCATGTCATGCTTCTAATTTGTCTCCATGTTTAAACTCATTTGAAAATACAGAGTGAACAAAAAGGTTTTAAAAGCTTCTGGGATCGGGATCGGGGATCGAAAATTTAAGGGCAGAAAGTTGTGAAGTTCAGTTGTTCGGAACAGTGCAACCTTTCTTTGAAGTGACAGTGGAAAATCGTCAACAGATCCATACTACTCATTCCTTCGAAGTCCCCCCCCCCCTCCCCCGAACCTCGTTTTCTATTGATTCGAACAATTCGTTACAAGTGACTTTCTTTTCGAGTATTTCCACATTAAAGATTTTTTCGTGTTTTCTATTGCGTATTCTTGCTTGAGACACTGCGTGAGGGAGGTAACGAGAAACCACCTCATCATCTGTTCCCCTAGACAATGTTCTAAATCACGTTGACATTTTTCCATAATTTCATTTCTTCCATCTATTTTTCTGCTCCTAACAACTACTATTTTATCTCAATTACTACAATATCTCAGCTTTCCAAGGGTTTAGTAAATTTTACTTTAACTTTACTAATTAGGGGAGAAAATTATGTTTTAAAGTTCCCTCTCCCTCCCCCCCCTAAGAAATCGATGGAGGGGGGGGGGGGGGGGGATGAAAAATGACTATGAACTTGGGGTCGGTTTTGGTGTAATTCTTTGTTGAATAAAATAAAACACTTTTTTCGCTTCACTCGTAAAAACACATACGATTACTGTATACAAAATAAACTAAAAACTTGTTAAAACTAAAACCTCTTAAAACACAAAACCAAAAAGTGTGTTCAGCCTTTACTAAATTCCAAGTTTGCGTGTTTTTTAAGAGAGAGATTATGGCCTATTTGACACTATGTTTGTTTCGTTCCAGGGACTTTGAGAAAATGAGATGTGAGAAAAGACTGCTTGAAGATAAGTATAGATCTCTGAAAGACAAGTACCTTCAATTAAAGACTGATATGAAAATAGCCGTTGAAAGGAAGCTACAAAGTAGAGCCAGGCGAAGAAAAGACGTTTTATATGGGTTAGTTGTAGAAAACTATGTATTTATTAATATTTTCATGTAGGTAATTAAATTTTTCCAGTTTCAAAAATTACATTCCCCAACTTTTGCAAAATCTAAGATCCATAAGTATCTCATTAAGATGAATTTGAAAATGAATTGGTCAGAGTTTTCTATACTAACAGTAGTACTTATAAAAGCAATATTCATGTAAAACTTAATCAAACATTATTGCTATGATATTCTTTGCCTACTCAGCTGAATGGTGAAACAGTTTATCACAATTTTCTGGTAATAAGTTGGTGCAGATGTAAAGGACGTATGAACTAACTTGAAAACATTGTTATTTCAAGGTTGTTCGTTTTAAGCTCCAAAAGTCTAAAAATATTTCTCAATAGTCATTGATTTTTTCCTTAACTATCTATTCCGTAAACATTGGTCTGAATTCAAACTTTTATTGCCAATAAATGCGTTTGATATGATATAGTTGAAAATTGTCTTTGACAAATTCTCAAAAATGGCCACTTGCAAGGGCTTAGAACTCAAGCAAGTTGGAAGTATCACTGGGAAAAAAGTGTGATGGTTCACTCCTGATGTTTGTTTATTTTTTTCATAACATTTTCACATTTACTCTATCTGGTTTGCAGTCACGAGAAAGAGCAGGATGATGACAAGCATGGTGGTAACCATAAAATTAGGAATGATAAAAATAAGAACAATAATGTCGCAGAAAACGAAATTGCGGTGGACGAAAAACTAAGAAGTAGAAATCCTCGAATCAACATTGAACAAATCGCTCTAAAGGATCCTCAGAAGGAAGGAGGTGAAAATGATCCGTCGTCCGATGATCAGTATACATCGCTATCATTGACGTTGCCAACTGACGATCAGAGAAGTAAGTTAGAACTATTTCCTTACGTCTGGTAATTTATTAAATTATGTTTCTGATTGAATGGAAAATCCGGAATTTTATTATAATATTTATTTTATTTTTTAGTCCGCTATATATTTTTGGTGAACCTGATTATTTTATCCTCTTTTACTCACCAGTCAAAGAGAGGTCATGTTTTGAACTTAGGCATCTTGGGTTAAATTATAAACAATATTGCATAAACAAATCTAATAGTGCTCAAGACTGATATGGGAATATGAGCCAACATTTTCGCTGCAGAAGTGTATATTAAATACCAATAGCTATCGTTTTGATAAACCACATTCCATCGAGTTGTGAATGATTTGTGGGGCAGAAGCTGAAGTTCCATTTCTCTAGCAATGTAGTGGTTGAGGTGTCGAGATTTTGGCACCTTCTTTGGGTAAAAACACAGTGGAGCCAGAATCGTAGCCTAGCAGGTCGTATACTCGTTTACTTACCGCTTCTAAAATTAACACGCTCAGTGCGGGTCACCGTAGTGGCGGTAATTCTGCCAGCCTGAACACTTTTTTTTCTGAACAGGTTCAAAAGTGATTCAAGTTTTGACATTATGGTAGGCATTTTGAAGAATTTATAGTTTTTGACCAATTTGCGGTACACCATCCTTCTGGTTATGGGGATTTATCGCTGAGGGCCTACTCAACCGGCAACACACTTTCTATTTTTCACTTTCGGTTACTGTTATTTACTTTGCCATATTGCTAACGTGCTGGCATTTCCTTTTAATGAGTCAAGTACGGCACATAATCGTACTTAGCTGGGAAATTGTAGAAAAAAGTCTGCCTTGGACAAAAAAGCTGGAAACCTGGAAGAACCTACTGCCATGCTCTGTGATTTCCCTAAGATACTTGCAAGTGTTTTCCACAGTAAACAGGCATTTCTAGCCATGACAGAGGTGACCCAAAGTTAGGGGATGGCGAAGCGACCATGTAACTACAGATGTTGCTCCGATTCCTGTCGGTTTTTGGCACGAATCAGGATACGCGAGTCAGCGCGAAGCCCCAGTACACTCGTTCCCCCTCGTGTGCTCAGGGTTTCGGTTAATGTGTTTCAGGTGGAAAAAAATCAAAATAAAGGTTATTGAAGACTACATCTTCAGCATCCAGGGTTGTAGGTAAAGGTCTAAAATCTAAAATAATCAATGTTCATCTGGTTTGCTCTCTGTCTAAACAGAACGCACCAAACAGAAAACTACTGTGAGGAATTCCTTGGGCAATAACTCTCTGACATCTATTATTGAATTGTTTCTTCTTCTTCTGACCTTGACTGATCACTTACTGGTTTTATAAATATATTGAAATAACAACTTGTTTACTTGGGCAAGATTGTTAGAAAATATTATTGATTTCACACAAAGCCGCTCAATGCTTTTTCAACTTATAGATTTTGAAATTAAATTAAATATGTTTGCCAAAACACGGTTTGTGTGACAATGGTCAAAATCATTTTAAGCACGTATAAAAAAATCATATATCTTGTGGCCTCCGGCAAAAAATGCGGCATATGCAAAAAATGAATTTTTAATTTTAAAAAAGCTCTCAATGGCTAAAAAAAAATATTTAAATCTTCATTTGAAATAAATGGTAATGTAATTTGTTCCTCATCAATCTGAATCAATCATTGCTCAACATAATCAATTAGATGCATTTGAAAGATAATGTTGGTATAATCTGATTTCCATTAGCTAAACTATTAGTAAAGCCACTTAATTAGTGACCTGCAAAAAATTTGAATTGAGTGCATCATAATTTAAATCAATGTAAATCCAATATCAAAACTTATTTTGTATTTCAAATCTTTTCAGGTTTGAGTATAAGCCCTATTAAGACTGAACCAGATCTCAAAAGAAAGTATAGCCGGGGTAGATTTAGAATAGAGTACCGTAAAGAAGGTCAGGGTAACGTGTTAGATGAAGTCCGCAGTCAATTGAAAGAACTTGAAGAGATAGAAGAGCAAATACCTGCCAACTCGCAGGGTGATACCTACCTTCGCTATCCTTTCCATGGACCAGGTACACCATTTTAGGAATTCCCTGTTATAATCCTAGTAATGTGGTACCTATTTGCACCTCTGTGTTGATTGACATATTCGTATAAATCTGGCCTTACCTTAGTTGAAAAGGTAGCTAAAACATTTGAAAGTAAAATTGTATTGTTGAATTGTGTCAGTCACTGGAACAACCAAACATTTGTCTGTCAGGCTGCGTCAAAAAACAGTTTTAAGAAAACCAAAACGATTTATGTATTAAATTTAATGTTTTATGTATAGCGCAGATAGACGGCATCCAAATGTGGCAGATAACCCCCAGTAAAGTGTGAATAAAAATTACAACCTTGCATGTGCTTCATTCAATAAAGTCAAAAAATTTCTAAATGTGTCAATGACCCCCACCCCCCTTTCACCCTACTATTAAAACCATAGTTTCTATTAGTACACTTAAAGGCGCATTTGGTGATTAATACTTTCTTTTCAGGGCTCAGTACGAGTGCTGAAGTTGACTTTTATCGCCACAGAGTCATTGTAGAGCAAGAAGCTGTTAGAGCTGCGAGGGAATGTTTACTCCAACAAAAGAGAGAACTCGAAGCCAGGCAAAACATTCTTCGTACAAACAACAATTCAAGCAACATGCAACAATTGCAGCAGGTAAATTTGAACTGACTTTATTAAGATTATTTAAGTTCCAAGTTATTAATTGAGAACTCAACTTACCTTTGGGAAAGACTGAGTAGAATTTATAGTAGGTCGTTGTTGAAGACTGTTTACTAACTAATGCAGCTCTCGTGTTCAGACAATGTTGCAGTGAATTTTTAAAGAAAATGATTTGAAAAACGCTGCAAATTTTTTCACAAAGGTTTACTATTTTTTCAATTGAGTATGATCGTAGTTTTAGTTGGCTTGCGTACGTCATAAGGCCCGTCCAGACTCATCGGCGTGTCCTATTTCGAGTTGCCACAACCTATACTTCTATAATTATATACGCATGTTTATATTTCTCGATTTGAGCTCCTATCTATTCAAATAGTTATTGCCTTAATAATATCATTATCTAAGTACGTACGAAAAGTCGAGAGGATATGTTATTAAATATGCGTAGGAAAAGCTTTGGTATTAACACACAAATATGACCTAGAAAAAAACATATTCATGCCTCGAAGGAACGCCGGCGCCGTACCCACCACAAGGTGCCGCGGCGCCGGCGCCTCCTCTCACTCCATCCCCCCGCTCGCCCCCCTCTCCACCCACCGTGACCCCCTGCCAAGCGTGCCAGGCGTGCACGCGTCGAAAAATACACTTTTTCGCCCGTTTTTGGCCCATAGCATCTATGCGAGTAAAGCGATCGGGATGATTAAACGTTAGGACCAACTAGACCCCAAATGGAGTCTATGTGCGAAAGAACGGGTTTTTTAAGTCAATTCTTAGGCCTTTTATGGCCCGGACGGCGGACGGCGAACAGCGGACGGACATTTCAAATTTGGATTCTACGCACCTTGAAACGTAAAGTGACAAAGTTTGAGGGGGGGTTATAAAAATTTTTTGCTACACGATCACATAGGCTTATTATTGGAAATAATAAACCAAAACAGAGTTTTAGCTCTTCACCTTTGACTGCCCCGTGTCCCTCCCCATCTTGGGAGGACGGTTCTCCACTTTAGTTCCAAGACCGTGAATTAGCAGGTGAATGAATAGGAAGAGGGAAAAAGGGCTCCAACCTGGGTGGGCTCTAAGACTGTTTACTAATGAGCTCGATCAAAGATCCATACACCTGCTCGAAGGAGGGTGGTGATAGGATCCTCATGTGACTGCATGTGACTGCATGTGGTTTCACATATCTCTCCATATCACATAACTCTGCAACGAGGTTCTGTATTCACACATCAATTAGATGTTGAGCGCACTTTCTTTGACGCGGAACTTTCAACTGCCGTGACAAAAACTCGAAATTTATCCAAAACAGATTAATACTTAAAGAAATTTTTGCACGAAATGAAAGAAAACACGATGCTAGGCGAGAGCTCGAAACTCACGCAACACGGTGATTTCAGGAAGTGGGGAATCGTCCTCCCAAGATGGCGGGGGACGGGGAGGGACGCAGGGCAGCCAGCAGTGGAGAATAGAGCTGTTTTTGTTTGAAAAATCGCGCCTTCGCAGGTTTTTTCAAATTATTTTCTCTAAAAATTCACTGCAACATCGTGTGCACAGGAGAGCTGCATTAGTAAACAGTCTTCTATGAAGACCATTCTATAATTTTTGTTATCGAATTAAAAATGTAAAATTCTAATCATCTCAAATTAAAAATTTTCTCACACCCAAATATGGTTTCTCAACCTTCATTTTGGTTCACAAACTTCAACCAAACTTCCTGTCAATCATTATTGAATGATGAAAAATGATAATAAATAAACATGCATAATGTACAATGCATGACTGATACGTTTTTTATATTTGTGCTTGAAAATATCTGAGACAATTAATTGATTTTGCAGCAAGAACGAGACCTTACAGAAATGGAAGTGTCGTTGCACCGAACTCGTGCACTGCTGGGTGAAAAGATGATAAGACTGAGACTTCTAGGTCAAACCTTGAATAGGTTAGTGGATGATTCGCCCTCCCCAACCAACCATAGTGGCGCATTGAAGATCGAACAAGCCCTTTCACCAGGTAAATGCAGTTTCTTAGTACTATAACCAAAAGCTTCTTGTAAACAATAAGGCACCCTAGAGCCTGCTGTAAACTGCAGCAAAGAATCATCCTTGAACAAAACATTTTGTTTGAGGCAAGCAGAGAAGTCTGTGAAAACGTTGAAGTAGTGAGAGGGTCAGCAGACATGGCAGGACTTCTGGTTGCCAAACATTTTGCTCACCAGTCATTGTCAGTGCATGGTTCCTCCCGTTATCCCATCATTTGGTTGCAGCCATTTTTTATTGCTTGCAAACATTCTAGTTTGCTACAGCAAAACCCGGTCCAAATCCATGTTCCGGACTAATCCATTCATCGTTTACACACATCTACTGATAAGCTTACAGCAAGACGTCCTTGTCATGTGGACGTTATGGCTGTTTCAACACAAATAGCTTACCAGAACAACCAAGTCTAGTTTTTCACCTTAAAACCCTTAAAATATATCGTAGAGAATAAATCTTGTTAGTTAATGTGTAAATTTTGGTTATTACTAGATTTGATGATACGAACTTCCTAGTGAAGTTCATTCATAATTATGTCAGGGGTACTAGAGGGTGGTTTAACAATGTAATGGCCCTCAGCCACGTCGTTGGACAGAGCCAGTTTAAAGATAAAATTCAAAAATTATTGGGATGGAGGCCTTCCTGGAGGTCTTCCCAACCAATATTCAGCCCGGCCTCATTGGCAGCACTGCGTGGTCCCAAAAGCTTCAATAGTTGAAATAGTCACCAGTCAGGTCTATGATACAGGGCCAGGAAATGGGCGGGTGTAAATCACCCTCTAGTGCCCATGACATAATTATGAATGAACTTCACTAGGAAGTTCGTTTATTCATCAATTATATCTAGAGGCCCTAGAGGGTGGTTTAACAATGTAGATGTTTAAAGAACCACACACGGCACATAGACTGCCGAGTCTAGACCTGGACAGCTAGACGCCCTTTTACTCGACGGAGAGCAAAGAGAAAATGCTTTTCTCTCTTCATCCTCTCACATGTCCTCTTATCAGCAGAGGCAGAGAAGAGAGGCTGTAGGTTCCTGACTATTCCCCGGTCCTTAACTCAGTGAGTGAGGAAGTGAAGATGGTGCATCAGGAAATGTGATGGTTACAGCCTGGCTTGAGAGGGATTACATATTGAAGCTTGGGTCCTGTAGACAGTGCCAATGTTACGACCATAAATTTTAGCCTCAGCAGAATATAAACTCATGCCTTTTCCTGAGAAAAACCCAGGAAAGACTGCCTCCTACACCACTCGCCAATTAATCAAACTGCTTTGATTGTAGAAGTTTCCTTGCACGTAACAGGTACTCTAAAGAGGAATTTGGAAGAGTCGGGAAGAATATTGTGGTATTCATCTATAATGAAATCACACAACTTTATTGCTCAGTGCAATAACACAAACCCTTACAGTTCAATTTCACCATCTGCCTGAGAAAATCAGATGAAAAAGGCACACCCTTCTACAAAAGCAAAACTTTTCCTGCTTGCCTAATGATGGCCAAAATTTAGCTGGAAACGGTATGCAGTAAACCTATATAATAGTCTGGAGGAGTTTTGTATAGTAAAACCTTAATCAGGTACTGCATACTTAAAGTATTCATATATGTAGGTACGCAATATCCAAGCAACGTTTCTTTATTTGTACAAATTATTAGACAATTTCAATAAAAAAGATGTCTGTCCTTAATTCAGTTTTTCATTTGTCTCCATCGTTTCTCCTTAGGAACTGGGGCTTCTTCAGGATGATGCTAAAAATTAGATTTAAAATAACAAATTTAAAATTATAAAATCTCTAACAATATTTTCTCTATGTTGATGAAGAACAAATTTAAACATAATATCCAAGGTAATATGTATGTTGCACTCACATTCTTAAATCCACTCACTTGACCAAATGCCTAGGAAGGTGACCCAAAAATTGATCAAACGCCAAGGCATTTCATGTTGAGTCTACCGCGTTGGATTAAATAAGCTCGCTGTTTAGACAATTGTTCAAACATGTTTTTGTCATCAAGTGTCTAGTCATCATGAAATTCTTATTTTGGGCTACCTTCCTAGGCAACTATTCAAGTGACTGGATTTAAGTATGTGACTGTAACACCACAGCAACTTCGACAACTTAGTCATTGCCTTAAATGTCGTGACATATGGCCATATTACTACTATGTTTACTAACTGGCTTAAACCCTTTTTGCACTTCATTGAGAGCCTAGTATCTTTATAAAAAAAACTTTAGGGCAGTTGAAAAAATTGCTAGGTTTCTGTGCAAATTGTAGTAATTTGGCTACATATCTTGTCATTTAAGGTACCTAACGGAAGCAGTGTTCTTACATTCGGGAGAGAAAGTTTTTTGGTCTACAAAATCATAATTTCCACTGGCATTTGACGTTTTAGACCATTCCGAACGACTTTGATTTCGTGTCTGTCTGTATGTTAGTGTGTATGTCCAGGTGTTTGTAAACCTTCGCAACATGCATATCTTCCATAGTTTTCTTTCAATTTTGATGAAATTCTTAGGGAATCTACATGCTAGGCTGCAGATGGTCCCGGTTTACTCACAAATCAATACTTAACTCTGCGCATGCGAACGTAAATACCATCAAGCAACATTTTCTCAAGTTCTGATCTGTTAATCATCTCATTTAATTACCCCATATGAGTGTAATCGCGATCTTATCATTAGTAGCTGCTGCGCTTGCGCGAACCAAAAATCTTTATTTATACAGTATTTATTTCATTTAGATCATTATTTCTGGGATGATGGTTCATATTTTAAGATTATTTAAAATTTCAATGATCTATACGTTAATGTAATGGATGCGAGAAAGCTATGTGCTACAACCAATTGGACACTTTTTTAAAGTGAGAATTGATTCCATTCTAAGAAGTTGTGACACCAACCACGCTCTCATATGATGAGTAGTTTTTCCTATGATTTTCCAAAGCTTCCTGCTCTAGTAACGTCAAAACACTCGTTCTACTCGAAATTGAAAAATCATAGAAACAAATTTACTTATCGTAGTGCGATTCTTATGGATGAAATATACGTCAATTTAAAAATAGTAAAAGTACTTAGCGCTCACTGCCTAAGAAGGGGATAATCTTATGTAAAATTTTTTAGTTAATGCCATACTGGAATTTTACTATATATGCATTAGGTGGTGCTTATCCTGCTGAAACCGCGCCGAACACTGTCTTGCACAATCTGGAAAACATTAATTCAGAAATTAAAGAAATTCGATCTCAATTGACCAAACAGCGCGTCGGAGGTATGTCTTCATGTTTAGAAAACCACGAAAACGCTTTTTTGTCATGGTCCTGTGATGGGCACCTGCTAAAGGCTGACATTGCTGCAAAAGGAACGAGACTAAACCGATTATCTTCCCTAACTGGCCATTCCACCACAGATTATCACGAATTAATTAATACAGTTAATTACTGCTATTTTTGGAAGATAACTCCAAATTTCGGATCAACTCCCCTTCAGCCCTCTGTGGTGGAACGGGCTTTTAGGGAAGACGAGGTTGGGCTGGCATAAAGGATCTGAGAGCGAAAATGTTTACCGTGAAAGTTGACGTTCCTTTTAAATAGTGTCTTTCTGTAGCAGCAGCCTGTTACAGTTCTTTACAGCTTCCTGCGCATTTTGGTGTGGCGTGTGTATTGCTTTCAATGGCCTAAGATCGCTATTATACAGGCAAAAGGTGAAGTTGAATATATATATATTGTAGGTAATTGTGCACCATCCACCTTTTTTGTATTCTTTCGGATTGTATGTACCCACCAAGCGCAACAGCGCCTACACACTTTTTTCTTTTTTTATTTTTAATCTACAGGTGGTGTGCAAAGTACCACTAAACCTTCTCAGCAGTCATCTGCTTGCCAAAATAATCTACCCACAGGAATTCAAATGTAGTTTAGTTTGGGTTATCCCCAGCAAACTAACGGATTGTAAACACCTTTCACAATCAAATTTTTGTACAAATCAAGGGATCTGATATCTTATATATTTGTAAAATAAATTGAAATCAATTCCATGACGCATTAAGTGGCCCATTCACGATCCTGCTGCAGGAGATGGGGAGTGCAACGAAGTTCCCCTCTTCGCTCTCCTGCCTCAGAGTGCGTTCTCCATACACGATCCGTCATTCCCAGCTCAAACCGAAGGTTTCCCGCTAGTATACGGTATTCTGTGTTTACCTTCTGCGTTCTCCATTCTTCAATGGCTTCTTATTTAAGGTCTTCCGGCAGCTCCACACACGCTCGGACTAGGGTGGGGGACCCCGGACCGCAGGATGGTCCGATGGGAAACCCATCCGACGAGCTCTGCAGGACACCTGCAGCAGGAAGGCCTCCACACACGTCCTGTACACCTTCCGTGCAAGAAGAGGGAATTTTTTCGTTCCCCTGACTTCCTGCAGCAGGATCGTGAATGGGCCGCTTTAGGTAACTCAGTTTCATGGTATGACTCCAATTGGACTGTACCCAAAAATTTTTATTTTAAAGACAATGCTAATTTACTTTCACTGGCTCATTCACTCCCGAGAAAAAGTTATTTCAGGTATAATTGTCTTATACTCACCATTCTTAGATTTTAAAAATGAAAAACACAAAATTATTACACAAAGGTTTATTATTCTTTCGTGTGTTCTGTGTAGTATTCTTTATTATGCCTTGTCCGTGGATCAGTATCGCTCCTTGTCGTGTAGCAAATCAATACTTTTTTGTAGGTAATTCACGAATAATCTCAACTTGTCCATATTTTATTTTTGCAGGCGCTGTATCAGATGATGGTTACCCTCGGGCATCTATCAAAAGCGTTAAACCGCACCGGAGAATGCCGAGTAACAAAGCGGAAATCGAAGCCAGAATCCAGGGCTTGAGGGATTGGTTAGAAAAACCCCCGTCCAGCAATATAGATTGGAACCAGTTAACTCTGTAACTTAATTTCTTCTTTGTGTGAAAGTTATATGAGTTATATATTCAAGAAGGGTGAACTAGAACGCAGTCTTCTGTTCCCTAGAAATACCACGTCTAGACCATCGTGAGTTATTGTTGCATTGTTACCAATGCTATCGCATCCGATGGTTCTTTGTACGTTTCCCTTCTGAGTAGAACAAAAAAGGCCTAACTATTGGAAGACCGCGGAAAGTCTAGGAAAATATTTGTATAGGTTACCGTTATTCTAAATATACAATTGTTGGATTCCAATGTTCAGTGACGGAACGACGCAGTTTTAGCTGTCCTTTCAACAACAAAATCCTAGCAAGCGGTGATTTCCTTTGGGATCCCGAAAATTACATTGAGAAATCCGTGTCACTGATTCCAGTATCCTCCGTTATGTGTGTGTTCAGAACTGATTTCGGATTGATCAACTAATTTTTATGTATTTGATTTGAATAGTAAAACTAAACAATTTGTATCGTCTATTTACCATTTTGGTGCAATGAAGTGTTCATTGAATGAACTTATCATAACTTAAAAATAATGCAATCAAAGTAGTTGTAATTTGAACCAATATTCCATCCATTGCATGATTGTCACGCGCATGTAAGTCACAGCTACACACAACTGTTTTAAGTATAATGTACTTATGTTTATCATCTTTATCCTTTGTTATTAATGAAATTATATTAGTTATAGCGTATAATACAGTGGGAGCCCAAGAAAAGTGGCTCTTTTCTAATCTCTATCAAGTTCAGTTTTGAGTCGGGGAATCGAAATTTTACATTCGAGTCGCACAGAAGATGTACATATAATCACATACACATTTGAGGAGTGTTCTAAACGTATCCTATAATTGTATAATGAATCAAATTCAATCATAGAACCAGTTTGACAAAAAGAAAATATTATTGAACCCAGTGACTCTGTAATTGTCTTCGTCTCTTGTCTCGTCCATTCAGGTGTGCACATTTCTAAATCTCAATCATACAACTTTCTGGTATTCTCACACCCCACAGTGGAGTATTTGGGATTAAATTCCGGTCAAAATCGTTTGTTATTTTTGGTTTAAAATATATTTTAATGCCTTGTAATGAACATTCCCAAAGTAAATAGATATTCTAAGATTCGTTCTCAGTGTGCGTTCTGCGAGTTCGGAACGGTGCTGGGCAAGTGAAGTCGAGTTTTGTTGTTCGCAGTGCCAGAAAGCCCAGTTCCGGAACGCTAAGAACGCCGTGTTCAGCGTTCGCAGAGGTGCAAACCCAGTTCTGAACGGTTCTGACAGTCCTTTTTTTTTTTTTTCGGAACTGTCAGAACTTGAAAGCAAGGACTTAGTTAACGCATGCGCATTTCACAATTTTTCGGATCTCGTGGAGTAAACAACTCTCTTCTCCTTCATCGAAATCATACTTTAGTCTCTATACGTTAGTATAAGTACCTATTCTATGATCGAAATGTCAACTAGCTCGCCAAGTTCGGAAAGCGATAGTTTTGACGATGGTTTTTGGTTAGTAAATGATGAGGACGAGATTGAAGTTATAGTTGGATCTCGTCTACATCCAAAAAACTCAAATTTTGTCTAGTATACTCTTTTTTTTCTTTGTTTTTTATTGCCGTGGGGTAATAGTTAAGTAATACTCACGGGCATAATAAGTAATATATTCACGGGAACTAAAAATATTCTGAAAAGGAGCTTCGGAAGGTAACACGAGTTGAGTGAGGTTACAAACGACTACACAGGTTATTCCACTTCCAAGTTCTGAAATCGTTCGCAGTGCAGAATGCTGTTCCACAAGTTCTGGAACGCCCTGATTTTCCTTCCCAGTTCTGATGAGTTCAAGAACCGTCAGAACGCGTATTGAGAACGAAGCTATTATTGACTTTTGCTTCCTCACTACCAAAGGTAGGTGTGTTTATGCAACAATTTCGAGAAAAAAAAAATTGTTTTCCAAAATCAAACTTTCCACTTATTTTCTGCATTTGAGAGCTTGCTATTCAATTTTGCTTCTGCGCCTGTCACTCTGATATCTGTCTATGGTAAATCCTTGTCACTCCCAAAACTTTAGTCCAATAGCGTTTTAGTCCAATTTTGATTGAATAGTTTTATTTAAAATGCATTATAAAATGGTAGGTATTTTTGTTGTTTCTTGGCAACCTGGTTATATTAAACTGAATTCTGAACTACTCCAGGTGTGTCTCACATGCCAGAAATACATGATTTCATCTCACTTGTTAGTAAACAACCAGACAATTCCGATTTTGAATATTTTTAAGTTTTCAAAGTTCTTGTCCATTTGGCCTGGATTTATAGTCAAATAATCCACTGTGCGCTCCCTAAACTACTGATTGCTTTGCTCCTTTGTGTGGGAACCTTGCTTGCTCTTCTCTTTACAACCATCCATCCATAATAGTCACCACACTTGGCTTTGTTGAACTTTTGGGAATTGATTTATAGCCACCCCTCTCAATTAGTAGCTTTTTTATGCTTCCAAAATATAACATTTTCACTTCACATTCAGTTTAAGGAGCTACATGAATGATTGAGTGTAAAGGAGTGGTGTAAGCTGCCCTATCCCTGAGGCAGTGCATGAAGTTTATGAACTGAACATTTTCCAAGCAACCCTGTTGCCCAGAAACACTGAACATTACTTTATTGTTGATTGTTCGACTGATCTTGGCCAGCACGAATGACCACATCCATCCACTAGTGCTTACTTGAACTGAACATGAATTGAACCTAGCTTGAGCTATTTGTGGCTATTAAAGGTGCAATATGGTTGTAGGCGTTGATAGTTACACTATCTGTTTCTCAGCCCATACTTACAACTTAAAAACAAACTATCTTACCAAATGGCTAGCAGCTCAGCCTTGGTAAGATCAACCTGCAAACCATATTGAGTTTCTAATATTCTCCAAATTGCATCTCTAGAGGTGGATTTGATTGAGCAGAACTGACTCACGAGGCTTGCAGCAAATCTGAAGCGTGACTCACAGCCCAAGGACTAGGGAAAGGGCTCCTACCCCACAGGCATGGCCACAACAAACGAAACTGACTGGTGTAACACCAAAGTGATGCGCGCCAAAAACCGACTGCTATCCTACTCACCCTGAGTCATCCTCGAGAGTTAAGATTCGAGATTTTGAAAGGTCTAAACTGCCCGCATTTTGGTGAAGTATAAATTCACCTTAACATTAGATGAAAGCTAACTCAGCAAGTCCAACATCCACGTACGCCTTTTCCCATTCCTTTTTTTATTATGAGTGACATCCTGTTCTACAAGTTTTTGAACTATCAGTCCTTACAACAGAAGAAAATGTACTAAGGAGTGAATTTCCCACAATTTTATCCCTACTGAACCTCTTAATAGGAATTTGATGACTCGTCTTTGAGCTATTCGAAAAATATATGTATATTAAACCATTTCAAGATAGAGTTACTTGAAGAGGTAATATGTGTAAACCAGGTTTCGACTTCTCTGTGGCTGTAATTGGTCGATTAGGAAGTCTTATACCCTTTTCTATTCTCATTAGCGACAAGGCGACATTTTTCATTTGAAATTTTTGGTTTAAATACAATTTTGAGATGAACTTTTGAATGTTGTGGGTCTATTGCTCTTGAAGGTAGAATAGGGGAAAGGCTCAAGAAGCCTACAAATTAATTACACCGGAGAAAGGTATTAGGTACTTACCAGCTCAAAATAATTTGAATTTAGTTGGGGGCTTCCGTCTACATCTAGGGTACATGAAGTTCACGAGTGAGTTGGAAGATGGCATAACTAGCTGAACGTAAACATGATTTAGCACAATGTATCCCCCTTAATTTACGAAAGACGACATTGAACGCTACAAAAGGGCTATGGTTTGAATCATTTTCAATTCGTTCTCCAATAGGTGTTGGTAAAATATTGTGGTAAAGCTGATCATTTGGGAAATATTTAGTTTGGCGAATTACGAGGCGAGTGTTTTTGTACTTCTCGTATTTATTTCTCGCAAACACTAATGCAATTGTATATTGAAATTTACAGGATTGTAGGGAATTGATCGTTGAGGTCAAATAACTTTTAGCATATTTTCTTTAAAAATAAAGCTCTTGTATTCACTTTCATGTATGAAAGTCTGTATGTCCTAGTAAAAGCTGTTTAAATGCCATTTCCCAATGTATGATTTTGATTAAACTTGTTATGGATATCAACCTTTGACGCTTAAATTGATATGGAGCCTCTTCGTAGTGTCTAGTGTTTCATAGTCCCGTATTTCAACATCACACAGGTTTCATTAATTTGCATCAAGGCGTTTACTAGAGTTATATATTCCCAATTCGTACGCTTCAATAATTTTTGGAAGAGCAACTGTTCCGGTATCTGGCCAGCCAGTGAAGTAAATACATAAGTTGTCTGGCCCACATTATTCCCAGGTTCATAATGCTTCTCAAAGGCGACATGTTCATCTGCTATGGGCCATTTTGTTACATTAATGTTTCATCGTAAGAGAAAACTGTAATAAAGCATGATTTTCAGACTCGCAAGAATTTTTCATTATCGTTAGGGTTATCTTGGAGATAGGTCTTATCGTCTTCTTGCAATTACGAAAGTGCTGATTCCGTACGAGTAAAGCTGGCTCTTCCCGTTCTGAAAAGCTTATCCACATAACAAAAACCATAACAACAAAAATGAGAAAATGAATAAGAGAAGAACAAAAACACTGTTTTAAGTCAATAGGAGTTGAGGAATACTTATGTGTATGTACCACCCTTATGTGTGACACCCAACAAACCTAATACAGGTCGGGGTTTTCGGCGTGGGAATGAGTGATGAAATGACGCCAGTGCACCCTAGTGGATGTTTTGAGAAGGTAGATCAGCTGTTCTGTGTGTGTGTGTGTACAGTACACTCTAATGGATGTTTGATGAAGGTGGATCAGCTGTTCTGTGTGTGTAACCCACCCTCCCTCTCTCCATCCATTGGTTCAGTTCATTTTCCACATTGGGTTGCGTCTCCATTTATTAAGTATGTGATTGTTAATAGTCTGTACGAGTGCTCTCTACCTAGTGGCATGATTCCATAACTCAATCAAAATTATTTCCCTATTACACATTTACAAATATCGTTGTCTCAAAGATGTATTGCAAAATAAAAAATTGATTTGCAATTCAATTGATACATGTTGTATCATGAAATTCGTCTGACCACGGATTCCACGTGTTCAGTATTTTTTTGGAAACATAAATTATTGATCTAATCCTCTCTGAAAAAGTAATACTAGATATCGTAGCTAGCGAAATACGTTACCGAAAGTACTTTATAGCAATAACCGTTAACGGTCTTATGAGATTTTAAATCCTTAAAATTTGTAATCTTGATAACGATTAATTAATATTGTACCAAGATTGTACCATTTGCAGTTGAAATCTAGCACAAATCAAGACTAGCTTTGTACTTACTATATACAAGAATACGATTCACGATTTTTCTAGAGCAGTATTTAAAATATTTGGAAAGTAGTAGTCAAGTTTTCAGGTGTTACACATCCTTTGTTTTTGATACGATCGCGTTTTCATTTCTTCACCTGGTATTTCAACAAAACGTTAAGATAACCTAAATTTTCATTTTGTTGATACCAAGTTCTAGTCGTCTTTCATCCTCAGTAATTGAGGGAATATTATTTCTTGTAGTTCTATTCATCCTTGAAATAGAGGAAGACATTCGTGATAAATGATGATAGAGAATTATCATGAACAAAGGATTGTTGTAATGTTTTAAAATTTACTGCATGATAACATAATATTTTCAATATATAGTCTGATCTTGATGAATTAATATCATCATTGACTATAATATTATAGCATAAGCTAAAACAAAATAAAACTTCAGTTCTCGTGTTTGAGACTTGTCCATCTTTTACCGATTGTTTGGATTTTCATACTCGTTACAAATTCTATATCTTCCACGGGCAGGAATTCGAGTTCACCACTTACTATAATGCATTTAGAATTTAAAAAAATAAAAATAAATAATCGAAATCACATTATTATTTCTCAAAGTTGTCCGTATAGGAATTTATTCGGAAGTATGAGAATACAATTTTTGTACGAAATTATTTTTTCAATATTTTTGTTTCGTTTCATATCGCTGTGTACAAGGACAAGAATTTAATGAATGTAAGAGCTGTTAGTAAATTTATAAATGGGTAATGAGACAGTTTTCCATTTTCTTGCCTATGCGAAGAAATTGCATTGATACTTACTAATAGATTCTTGTGATATTTTGCTAATCGCAAGGATGATTTTTTCCCCTAACCTTTCAATATTCGAAAAATAATGCTGCCATGAATCGTTTGTTCCATTTAATGATGTCATTGTGTCGCTTCGCTTTTTAGCCCCCCGGAATTTCTCTTTACAACTTCAGATTTCTATAGAAATTTCTGTAATAACTTGATGACGTTTGTTTAGTATAAACTGCTGTTTTTCACGGAATTTTCAGGGGTTATGTACGTTAGCCCTCTTGTTTTCAGTATTTAACCCCTGCAATTTTCGTTCCAGTCAGGTCTACTTTAAAAACTGCTACACTAATTAAAAAAGTTATGGAAACTAGGGAGAAACTAGTATTAATGCCACCAGCGTTATTACAAATGAATAAGGTCGGTTTCAAAAATCTCTATTTTCTAAACGGTAGAAGCTACAGAGCTGTGCGACCTCTTTGTGATTTGTGTATTTTTATACTAAACTAGCCCATTACCCGGGCGTTGCACGGACCCACCTGTACGGGTTAGTCGGTGCATAGATTGCTGAAATAACCATATCCAGGCTGAGTTCGTAACTACGGAGGCTACATACTAAATTACAGCATAAAATTAGCGAAATCAGGCCCGGACTGATCAAGAAAGATACCACCATTTCAATCGTCTCTTATTGTCCCGAAGAGTCACCCTATCAAATTTCAACTTCCTAGGACGAACAGGAGAGAATTTAGCTCACTCAGCCAATCGAAATCGTCCAAACCAAACACGCGTGAAGAAAGAAAGGCGTGTGTGACAGAACTGCGTGTTGGCAACCATAATAAAATTTGGGGAGTCAAACAAATCGGTTTTCCGTCCTGCGCTCCGCACGAAATATCAAATTCCGGTCCATCACCTATCAATAATGCAACCCACGCTTCACTCGGAACACTCGTATAGCAATCCGTCAAGGCTTTTCCACTTGTCACGAATTTCTGTCGTTAACAAACTGCCTGTTAGAAACCATAATAACTCAAGTTCGGGAACCAAACAGATCGGTTGCGAAGGGTAGCCCCGTTTATGAAGTAGAAGGATGTTTTGGAGGCTCAGACCTGGCCTATCCTGTGCACCGTAACTTGCTGATCTTTTTACGACCGCTCCTATAAAAATCGGTCCAGTTTTTTAGCCGTCTATTGGGAACCTACATACATAGATAGAAACAAACATCCTAGGTAGCAGCTGTTATCACTCAGTTGTTGATTTCACGAACTTCATTTTGGAAATGGTTCAACAAAAATTATTTTGAGTGTTGCTATGCCAAAAGTGAGTCTGTTATGGTTGTGCAACGGCTTTTCGGATATGGCCTGATTGAATTAAGTCGAATATCTTATAATGTTACTGGCAGTTTTCCGAAACGGGTTGCTTGTGTAAAGGGGCCTACACACGCTCAGTTGAACTGCACAGTTTTCATAAAGACAAAACTGAGCAATGAAATTCGGGATGTATTGGGAGGGTTAATGATGTCTGCTTGGGGAAAATGAGTACAAGAACCTAAAATCACAGAAGAGTCCACATGTTCTCCAGGCCTCAGAGGGGATTTAGCCTGTCGGGGTGTATGGGAACGACAGAGGGAAGCATTGTTCGACGTTCGTGTCTGTGACACTGATGCTCCCTCTTACGTTCACCGCACCGTGGCAGCTGTCCTTTCAGGAGCAGAAGAAGAAAAGAAAAGGAAGTACGATGCGAGCAGCGACATGCATCTTTCACCCCACTTGTTTGCTCTGTAGATGGAGTTTATGCTCCCCAAATGGCGTCTTTCACAAATGTGCTGGCTGAGAGACTTGCTGAAAAATGGGGCAAGCCGGAAGGGATGGTGCGTGGATGGATAAGGGTTCGTCTTGGCTTTGCCATACTTCAATGTGCATCCGTGGAATCCGGAAGAAGTGGATCTCAGGTGAAGATATTTTGGGGTTCCAGGATGGAGCCGCTCTTTCGTTGGGGATGCAGTTATAAATTGAGAGCATTCAGCAGTATTGGCAGTATTTCAGCAGTATTGGAATTTTCTTAGTTTTGACTTTCATTTTTGGGACGAGCTTGTTTTTAATGCCTTCTTTCCGGTTTACTATATTATCGATTCCATAATTGATCAATAAAATTTTGTTCATTTCGGTTTTCTCAAACTGAGCAAATACTTTACGGTTATCTGAACTGAAGGTGTGGGGGCACCTGTTTGCAGTTTTACCCTCATTGTTGGCTCAGTTCCCTTAGCTTTTTCTAGTATAGAGGGTCTCTGCTCTCTGTTCTGAATTTGAACGTGAGCTCTTCGAAATTGTTTCTGTCTATGTAACAGGATATTGTCTATTAAATGTGATTGGCTGGAAAAGGAGAGCAGCCTTATGCTATCTCCTTGCTGCTGGGATTGAGCAGCTGTGAGAGAATAAGAAAAGGCGCCATGAATGATAGAACAAGGAGTGGTATCTTCAAAGAAGTTTCTTGCCAAGTGGTATAAATTTGCTCGACGATTTGCTCATTTTGGCCGAAGTCATTTTTATTTACATAAATACAAGGGACGGGTGACACGCGACTGATACCCTAGACGTCACGAGTGGATACTGACCGAACTGAGCAATTAATTGAGGAAACTGCGCAGTTCATTGGAAGAAAGTATAAACTATTGCACAGTCCAACGTCCGGAGAAAAAACTGCGAGAACTGTGCAGTTTGCTCAGTTAAATCGCTCAGGCATTACGTCACACGTAATAAACTGCGCAGGTAAACTGAGCGTGTGTAGGCTCCTTAAAGCGGTAATGTGCAAGTTGCAGTCTGCTCGGCTCGTGTGCAGTCCGATTCCTGTCAGTTTTTCGGCATGTGTGAAAGGACCCAAGGCGACATGATGCCCGAAAGGTGAGGCGAGGTTCACCCCCAGTACACGCTCATTACTCCTTGTGGCATTTCAGTGAATTCATATTCCCCAATTATGTTAAATTGTTGACGGAACATTGCAATATCGTATGCACATAAGTGAAACTTGAATTACATGAAACACCCATTTCTCTAATACGTTTAGCTAGGGTAGTTGATCGTGAGGTGGTTGCTCACATTCATGATGAAGTCTGTTGCACAACCATAACGAACTCACTTGCACATATTGCAAAACTCAAAACAATTTTTTCTTGAGCCGTCAATCAACAAATTGATTGATACCAACTATTACTATGGCTACTATAGCGGTAAAAAGAAAGAAATACCAGTCATTTTAAGAGGTTGCGCAGCTCTATAACTTGTACCTTTTAGAAAATACAGATTTTTGAAATAGTTAATTTCTGACAACCGCTTGAGATTCTTTTTTTCTTGTGCTTAACTCCGTACCTAACCTCATATTTATTGGTCGCAAATACGTTCAATCCCAAAAAATTAATTAACATTGGAGAAATTAGCCCTGCGAGGCTTTTTAACCCGACTTTCTTGACTACATTTTCTGTGGCCATGTGATTAGGTCATTATAAAGTTTTTGCCAACTATTTTCACACCTCATTCCTTCCATCACACATACGTTAACGCTTCGTGTTTCTGCGAAGCTAATCCCCTCATATGGTTCATCTTGGTTCATGTTTAATTCAGGGAACTTCAAAAAAGGTAGGGGGTCAGTTGCCAAAAATCTGATAGCATTTAATACCTATACTTAATAACATAAAAAGTACCACCTAGTTTGTAAATCTGAACCCCTACCTACGTAGTCATTACAGTATACTCCGTATACTCTCGGCTATTTATTTTCTTAATTAGAAAACTCATTATTTATTCCAAACACCAATTCACCATATCAATATAAATTAATGCTCTTGATTGACATTTCTGTACCTGCACGTCTCGTAATCTTCATTTCTCATATATTTAATTAAATGTATCTCTAAAACTTGACATTTCGGTATAAACTATTGCGATCTCGTTCAAACTATTTATATTATGAAACCAAAGTTTCTACGATCATCCTCTGTCATAATTATTATTGAATTCACACAAATCTTCCTGTGGCCTCGTTCCTGCCCATTTTTAAATTAATAATAAGATAGTTTCTAATTTGTTAGATATTAAAAATACTGGAAAGGAGATTTTTTACCCTGAAATGGTTTTATGTGATATGATTCTATAATGAAATTTATTTCACTTTGTAAATTTTTGGATTCGCTTGTTTTTTAAATTCAAAAAAAAGTAAATAAATTATGCCTTGGCAATGCTCGACATATTTTCTGCTGGGGTAATTGCGAAACAATTTTCTATGAATTGTATTATCATTTTCATGTCATTACTTGTGTCTGTCATAGTTTATGAATGACATGGATCTCTTGGAATTCATTTGTGAGTTCATCTGGAGTCCTCGACAAATCATTGTGTTAAGTGTTAGACACAAGCTTATCGGTATACTGGAGAAGGTTTGTGTTCCATTAGCTGAATTCTGATGGAGAAAAGAACTACCTGTAACAACTTGAGGTAAAGAGGAAACACTCGAGTTGGTGGGTAGAATCATAGTGAAATGTATTTTGGTAAATTCTTAAATGTGTACAAATAACCACTTGCATGATAGCTCATGTCACGATCTCACACTGCCCATCTCAAGTCATTCGGAAATATGTCAAGTAATAATTGGATACAGACGAATCAGGGCTGTAATGACAAAACATTAGGGGTATTCATGTTCCAATCTTTTCGACAATCAAATGATAGAATCGTCTTGGCTGGTTCTAATGCGCATACGCGTCGACTTTTTCAAAGATTCGATTTTCCGCAGGCTGTCAAGTTTTGACATCAAATCATCGAAAAGTAGCAACGATCCTACTGCAGCTTAGTGAAACTTCCTTTTCAATACGATGTTGTTAGGTTGTTGCCATTTCTGTTGTAGGGGGTGGTGGAGGTGAGGTGCAAAAGACTGGCGGTCCACAATCAGCTTTTTATGTTTTTTTTTATTAAACATCTGTCGAGCGCTATTGGCCCTTTAGGCCACTTAAATACTTAACACTTAATAATACACAAGGTGTATCCTATGGTATCCAGCACCACCATGTACCTACTAACCAAACAACTTTTCACTTAGGTACCTATTTTGAAGTCCTTGCTTTGGAGAGGCCCAAAGGGGCGTAAGCGCTCGATAGTTGTTAAATAAAAACAAAATTCTGATCGAGGACAGCCAGTCTTTGCACCTAACCACCCCCTACTTATGGATAAGACACAGTTGTCATTGAAGTTATGCTACGATTGCCCAACCAAAATAAAAGCGAAGACCATGTTTGCCTGTAAGTGGCACTTTGGGTTGTTGCCAGTGCTGAAATGCCCTCTCCAGGAGAGCTGTGTTAATGCTTTAAATAAAGCACTGCTTTGCCCTGTATTTACATACGGTTCAGAAACATGGATGATGACCAAGCAGTCAGAGACAACATTAGGAGTCTTTGAAAGAAAGATCCTTCGGAAAATTCTACGTCCAGTCAATGAACAAGAGCAATGGAGGAGACGTTTCAACGAGAAACTCTACCAGCTGTACGATGATTTTGACGTCAACTTTGTGGAGGTGGGGAGGCTAATATGGGCTGGGCACATTCTCTAAATGGATGATAACGATCCTGAAAAGCTGCTCACACCCTTCAGGAGTGTCTGGAGACGGGCTGCCAGTGACGCCGCCAGCGCGTTCTGTCGAGAGTTTTTGCAACTACCTCCTACAGCGTTCCTACCCACCTACTATCTCCGTCCGGCCAAACTCCCCCCAATTAATGCCTGGCAATGACGGTACTTTAAGTATTATCATTGGTGAAGGTTCTCCGTAGCCGAGTGGCTAATGCTTCCTTCTACAGTCCAGAAGATGTCGGGTTCGAATCCAAATCAGAACCATTAAATTTTTTATTAATTTCAACCTGCGAAATATACTTTTAAACTTAACTACGATCTCTTTATCCAACTAATCTATTTTTTAATAGAAGGATTGATTTCAAATACCCACTTTTTTTAATTTACTTTTTTTTTTTTTTTTTTTTTTCATTTTCTGTCATATCAGTACCCATACTGAATCACTGATATCCTGTAAAAAATGCAATGAATAAGACAAATATTATAACAAAAAATTCCTGTCAAGCAGCATGATCGAATGATCGAATTTTCGTTTAATTACGTTGAATTGTTTAGAAATTTTTAGCACTGTGATTGTTATCAAATTGCAAACTACCAATTGATTGTCAAAGAAAACTTATTCTAAATAATAATGTGCTCATTAAAAGAAGATTTTGGATCAGGACTGATTTAGGATATATTTTAGGATAAATTGATCTGAATGATGTGTATTCTTTGGTGGTCTGGATCTCAAAAATAGAGTGATATCCTAAATCAATCGTTTTGGTAAAATAGTATAGGTTAGTTGCATAAATAGATCACGGTTGGGGGGGAGGGTGGTTCCCAGAATCGCTTGAAATCGGACGGGAAGGAGTCCAGCCATAGGTACCTAATCAAGTTTCTGATTCTCAACCCCTTAACTTTCGATAGCGAATATCTGCTTCATCAGACAGATCTTTATTGTATTATTCTGCTGTTTGAAAGAGTAATAAGTAAGGTTTTTCACTAGACAAAACTTCACTACTGCCCCCAATTTTATAGAACCACAAATAATTAGTGTTAATCATACTTGGGATGTGTCAACTCTTCAATACCCAGTCCATTTCCCTCCTAGGTTCATGTTTAATACCTATCTTCAAAAATTCATTATATCACAATTTTCGCACTTTCAGAGCTGAACTTCGCAGTTTTAGTACCACAATATATATCTTAAAATACATCCTAAATCAGACCTTTTAGTAAAATATGGATTATTTGGAAAATTGATCTGAATCATGTGTATAGGAGGTTTTGGATCCTCAAAAACTCGCAACTCAAGAACGAAAAATACCCTAAATCTATCCTTATAGTAAAAAGCAATTAGTTGTAGTAAATGGAACCAAACCTGTGGTTAGAATCGAGGGTGAAAAATCCCCCAGACTCTCATGGGATTGAAGGGGGGGGGGGGGGGGGCAGCAGTAATTATCCTTCTAATTGATAGAAAGAGAATTTTTCAAGTGTTGTTAATTTAGTTGTTAACCTGGGGAGCAGCAGTGAAGTTTTTGCCTAGTAAAAAACTTAACTACTGCACCCTCAATTTTAAAAACCATAATTAATCATGTTAATCATACTTGGGATGTTTAAAATTATAACAGTAAAGAAGAGGGAGTTTTGAAGAGTCCAAATCATATTTTCAAAATGAGAAAGTGATGTTTTGAATGGGAGAAATATAACGTTGAAATTGGGAGGCAGTATTAAAGAACATTCTCGAGATCTACAGAAAAAACTAAGGGGGTTACCATTTGAATTGTTCTTCTAACTCATTTATTACGGTTGATAAGGAGGAGGTAGGTTGTGGGACACCCTGTATTTTAAAACATTCAAGAACTTTCAAAACGCTTGCCTCGCTCTCTGGCCTTGCCTTCATCCCCGTGGTAGGTAGAGATAAGAGGAAGTTGCAAAAACTGTCGACAGAAAGCGCTGCCCGTCTTCAGACACTCCTACACCCTTCTGGCACCCGTTGGAGAGGGAGACTGAGGTCAAAGGAGGGGGGACAACATCAAAGAGGACTCAGTACGACTGGGGTGGTATGGTTGGAGGACGATTGCTTAACGCTGTACACAGTAAAGATCTCTCAACTGAATGTCAATTGAATGAACGCTGTACCACTGAATGGATCTCTCAACTGAACGGCTTCCAAAAGAACTTTTACCAGTCCAACGCTCTTCCACACCAACAGTTCATCAACTTCCTCGTTCTTTCCTCGTTCTTTCCACTCTTCCCCACAACGATCGCCCTCTTTCCCAACTTAACCCTCCATTCTTTCCACCCAGCCCCTTCCCAATCTTTCACGGTAAGAGGAGAAGGGAGGGAATTGAGAGACCCATTCCACCCCACCCTTCCTGATCATGAGCGTCTCTTTTACCAGTTGGAGATGAAGAGGAGTACTGAACTGATGAACGGATCTTTGATGTGAGTGAACGGATCCCTAGTACACTGTGGAAAAAAAGTCTTGGTGGGAGGCAGTGTGTCAATTAGTAGCAGTAGTAGGTTTTACGCTGGTTACACTTTGGGCGGTTTCTGCCGCGGCGGCAATTTCGCCGTCGCCGCCCGAGAAAGTCTGCTTGCTTACACACTGGGCTGTCAAAACACCGTCAATCAGTCGACGGCGTAATGGATGTCATTTAAGCTGTGGTGATCCCGCGGGCTTGGGTTGTAGTTGACTTTTCATTATATGTGTACACAGGCCCAATGTGTAGAAAGTAAGTGTGTGTGTTGTGTGTGTATATTGAGTGGTGTGAGGATAATTCAACAGGTCAGTTGTATACAAATTATTTAGTGTTTGAGTAATAAAATGGACAGACAACAACTGTTAGCACTGTTATTGTTCCATCGAAGACGAAAGAGGAGAACTAAAAATCGCAGTGTTTGGATCCATCCAATAAACTTAAGGAGAAAAGAATGTGGAACCTTTTACACATTGTTTGAAGACCTGAGGAATGACGAGACTAAATTTTTTAATTATTTTCGAATGTCCGTATTCACACGTATTTCACTAGAAAACACGGACCAACTTAAACACAAGACGTCTGTGGAACCAGCTCAAAGGTGGACTGGGAACTGGCGGCGACGGCAACAACACCGCCAAATGTGTAGACTCTCATTTACAGTTATAATTTTACAAATAATTGTATCGTTTATTATTTATTACGTGGTTAGGAGGTAACCTACTCTTTGGCTTTCACAAATTCCTGTAAGGGACATTTCTTACTTTTGATTGTCGATGTTACACAACGGAGAATCACAACACCATCACTTTTCCATAAATTCTATTCTCGAAATGTACCGTGATACCCCTATTAAGGTTTGAATCCGTCTATAGAAGTTGTACTTCTTGAATGTTCCTGAATGAGATTGGTTCCAATGTTTTAACTTGTAGTGGTTCTACCGGTCACCACTCAGGGCCCCCCTTTCGTATCTGCGCAAACTTTCTCCAGTAAACGCATAGCTTAATATCGTCAGATGCAAATTGTCTTCATCACCTACTCCCGATGTGCTGATTAAAATATCATTGGACCTCTTATCACCTACTTACTTATTGTAAACGATATTGGTTTATATTTCATATGAACATTCACCCCCCTCTCACGATAATTGCAAGGGATTCCACACTAATTATATGAGTTTTGGATGCTAACAAATTTTTGTCATTATTTGTTTCTCCAAGACTTCCAGTTTTGAGAGTCAACTTATTTAGTTGTTGAAATGTCAATATATCTACTTTGTAAAGTATTGTAATAATTTGAACTGTCCATATAAAAGAGTAACTTTGCAAATATATCTAGCATCTAAAATACAGGAAAAGCATTAATTTACAAAGTTTATTTCTTATATAACTTATTTGTATTATTAAGCTTTGGTTAACAACTAAAATTTAGTCAGTAATAGATATATAATAATATTTATTTATGAAACTTTGGAAGTGTTTAAGATACGTGACTCTCAGAATTTTGCCTTTAAACTGGTCCCATTTTATCGTCGAACCTGGAGGTGTGGGGTTTTGGTGAAACGTCTTCTCAATTTACTCTTGCTGCTGCTCCATCCTGAAACCCGATCAACTCATCGCAGCTCCGCCACCTCTTTCTTGCTCCTCGGAGACACATACTTGAGGCCCGCAGGATAGCAAAGGCCACTCTGGCCCTCAGCCACCCTCGCACTACTCCTTGAGGGAACTTGAACTGATGTTGCAAATCCCTTGCAATTTACCTAACATTTTTTTTCCCGAGAAATTTTGGATTATTCAAAACCAAAAGTTCTTATATGAATGTTTTTTCTTTTTAAATGTAAATGCGTAAGCGTTGGTCGGAATCTATTGCACAAAACTATTCGAGTCTCTATCCAACTCGGAAACATCGGTTCTCGCCACATAAATCGATAGGACCTAGTAGGTAATTCAATAGAAGCATCGCGTTCCCTTAAGAACTAGACATTGTCAATTCCTTCAACACTAACCCATTGGATAGTTATAATTATCATAGAAACGTCTTAAATAAATTATTTTAGTGTTTAGTTCGACAGTTTGGTCATGTCATGATGTCATAAAAATTTTAATAGGCTGTGATCTCTAAAGTCATTCATTTTTTGTATAGAATAAATTATTTGTTAAGCTGTTTTTTTAGTATATTCTTGGTAAACTCTAGCGGTTTTATCTTAATTTTAATGGGTTGTTATACTATGAAATTCTATTCTTCTATGTACCTATTAAAATCACTGAGTTTTATCTTGAACACGATTGAATCTAAAGATTTTTTGTTTCTGCTTTTCACAAGTAGAATTTAAGTATTGCATTGATATTTTCGTTTTGAATGCTGTTTTTAAATGACATTGATTCGCTAATAAAGATTGGAGATCTCAAAATTGGCATTGATCGTGTTGATGAAGCTTAGAATAGCTTGGAATTTCCCCTCTCCTTCATCCTGCACCCTTGAATTCTCAATGAGCAGGTTGCACTTGACTCGTGGTTAGTTGGCAGTGATTTTTCAGCGTGTGTCTACATAGAAAGAAAATGTCTGTGTATAGTTTCTCGCGGGAAGGCTCTACTTTTTCCGTTGGCTCCATCTGTGGGAGCGTGCGGTCAGCAATCAGCTCATCCGTTGCTTCTGAGACCGTTCCGGAAGACCCTGTTGTGACCAAATCCCGAAAAAAATTGTACGGTATCACGGCCCGGAAGGCCCCGAAACCGCCGGAAGATTCACAGCTCGTCATGTTCGATCCTGAAGTGATACATTTCCCCCAGTGGAGATCCAAATTCGACCGTCTTCTTGAAGTCAGGGAAATCCAAGACGAAGACACAAAGAAGGCCATTCTTCTCAAAGCCCTCCTGCCAAAAACGGTTGATCTCATTCCGTCGCTATTCCGAAGGTACGAAGAGCCTTTCGAAAAAGACACCGACGTAATCCTCTCTAAACTCCAAGATTACTACGATAAAATTGACCGAAAGAACAGAATCAAAGCCCGAATCAAGTTTTTTTCTACAGTCCAAGGCGGCAGACATTTCTACGAGTTCGCAAACGCACTTAAGGATCAACTCTTCGTTTGCGATTTTGGGTCTTTCGAAGAGGATGCTCTCGTTATGTGTTTTGTTAATGGACTGGACAACCCTATTTTGAGGAAACACTTACTTGAAAAAGAACTTTGGTTAACAACTCTTATTGACGCAGTGGAACTGGCGTTGAAATTCCAAGAGGTTCTGCCGAGTTGTCCACTAACATCTTCTGATTCCGAGTATGAAGTAGCCAGACAGACTCCAGTTTCTATTTTTTCAAAAAGTACTACAGGAACTTATCAATAAGTGCATTGTGGTTTGAAATGTACACCGAGTCCGTCAATCTACATAGGTACCTATAGTCAATCAAGGTAACCACATACTTTTATAAATTCGCCATAATCGGCATTCAAAACTATTACTTAGGTACTTGTTACTTTTCTACATAATAAATCATCATTTTATTGACCTTGGAATTTTCTTCTACGATGCCCTAGACTGCCTCTCTTAGAGAGAGAGCAAAATCTTTCTGTTTCAACTTAATTTTTATTTATTCAAGTTGTATTAAAAAAAGTTACATTCATTCAGTTACAAAATTTATTCTAATGCTTCAGGAAATATAACATTGCGGGTGTATACTAAACCATTCTGATGCTGTCCTTGATTTTCAGTATTCTTAATTTGAACTTTAATTGCACTAAAGCGACGAACTCTTGAATTCCCTCGTTTTTGCACTTTTTCTTGTTTTTTAATATGAAGGAATCTGATTTATAACTTGGTAGAATTATCTGCACCAGTTTTCTTCATGCCGGTCAGTTTAAAAAAAATTTGAAGAGAATCGGTGCAGGCGTTCAAGCGTTATCACTTTGTATGTATCCTATTATTATAATAGATTTACTCGTTCTAAATCAAATGTCTAACAATTTTTCAGTTTTTGTAATAGTTTTTTCAGTAAATATTAATAAAATTAAAGTACATTTTTCGCCATAATTTTTTAAATGTTTTACGTAGTTCATCGTTGATAAACTTCTTTTGACTAAAATTCTGAAGAAAAAAAAAAAAAGTAAATTTAACTATTTTTAGTGATTTTTTAATTTCGCCCAATTTAATGTGCTCTAAAATTGTTAGCCAACGAACTCATCCTTTAGTTTGGAAAGTTTTTTTTTTTTTTTTTGCGCAAAACGGAATTTTAAAAATAAAACATTTCTATCTAGTATCCTATGTAGGTATAGCGAGTAAATAAAAAATGTTTACAAGCATCTCCTTCAAATCGTATTGCCATCAAAGTCACAATGAGTTGGTTCTTAGAATCTACCTACCTACTCAACTAGGTATCTATCTACCTCTTATTCTTTTGTTCTATCTACCTACTTAACTAAATTTTCTCTCCTGGTTCTGATAGACGATTGAGTACCTATCTTTAAACCTCTTTTTATTTATTTTATTTTTTAATTTAATTTTATTTTTTTTTCAATATAAAATGCCCAATTGGCGTTTTGCTTTATTAGGGGGAGGGAAACAATTTTTTTTTGTGAAAAAATAAAACAGTCACAGTGTCGAGGTCACAGTTGTTGTGAAAAAATTTGCAAGGACACTCACGTCAGGTCAAATTTGCAGTTTTTGGCTAATGTGCATAGATTGGTAGTTAGGCCCTACCTATAGGTTCGTTTAGACAGACAATTTCAAACCGTTCCGAACCCATTCTACCTATCTACCCACCCGAACCCATTCCTTCTTCTATTCCATCTGGATTTTCTTCAGAATGGTTTTTCGGGATATGCTCACAGAATGTTTTCAGCATAAGCCTGTCCTCCACTGGAAGCGACTTAGCGACAAGGCGACTTCCGCGAGGCGACTGGGACGCGACTGAGCTCCTCCATTGGAGGCGACTTAGTCGCGCGAAGTCTGTGGTGGTGTGTAGTAGACTGCATTTAATTTTGGTAAAATGGACGACATAGATAGTTACAATAGAACCTGGATGATTCGAATTTCTTTAATTCGAATATTTCTTTTGGTCCCTAGCATTTTGTATTTAAACGATGCTAAAAAATCGTGGATAATTCGAATTTTATTTTGGATAATTCGAATTTTCGGCGTCCTTATTAAGGTATAAATTTTAAGCTGCGACTTGAAATAATTGTAAATTTATCGGGAAATATATTTTAGTAACGATATTTGGCAAACCAGGCAGACCAAGTGCATGCAAGTCAGTGCCATCATACAGTGTGATAACTCTCCTTCCCCTCCCGCCGACCGACCGTCCCAAAACAGGACCAGGCCAAGGCTGAGCAATTCGCCAAAGAATTGGGAAAGCGAAATTTCAAAGCTATCACTGGGTGTATGACACAAATGTACACTGTGAATTTAAGTAATTCATACTTCAACTCTTTGAATGCGTTGGAATCTTTTATAATAGCCGAGAAACTTAATTCAAGGAAACAGGCCAAAATACCATCCTTTTTTAATACAGTATTCAATGTTACTGTATGTATTTTACTTCGTACTGTAGTTTGTTAAAATATAATTTATTAAAACTTCTTTAATTCGAATTTTTGGTTAATTCGAAGTTTTTGACTGGTCCCTTGAGGTTCGAATTATCCAAGTTTCACTGTATTATTTGCTGGATAATGCTCTCGTAAATTTCCTTCGGATGAGAAGGAAACGACGAATGTTCTGGATGAACCCAATATTGACAAGGAGGCAAAGTTTGGGTGAATTCAACCACCTCCACTACGAGCTGAAGGGAGATTCAGAGAAGTTTCGAAATTATTATAGGATGGACCTACAAACGTACGATTACATCTTGAATGCTATACAAGCTTCGATCACCAAATCGTCCAACTTCAGGGACACGATCTCACCAGCAGAACGCCTCAGTGTGACTCTCAGGTAGTAAAGTATTAAAACCAGATAATTATTACGTTTTTACTTGTAATTATTGTTGTTAATCATAATAAGGGAATGTAATGAAAGTACAGAAACAAAAAATTCAGCGTAACTCCTAAAAAAATACGTTTTTGATAGTGAGTGTTAATTTTAACAAGGTAATGTAATTGAGGCGCAAAATTGAAAAGTTCAACGTAACTCCTCTGGAAAATTAACATAATAGTCCTGTAGATGTTGAGGTTCGCCGTTCACAGTCGAAGGGTGCGCCGAGAAAACATGGGAGGGGGAAGCCAGGTCGCTCGAAGACAAGCGACTGATCCCATCCGGATGGGATCAGTCGCTCGTCGCCTCAAAATACGCGAAGTCGCGTCGTTCATGTAGCTTGCAGTGGAGGAGCTCTAATACGTTTCAAGCTTATGGGATTAGTCGCTCATATAGTCGCATAGTCGCTTCCAGTGGAGGACCACCCTAAGCCACGCCATATTTGAATTTATCCTCGATTTCCCGCGCATTGTTTATCCAGTTCGGCTGTTTGTTGATTTTATTGTTCTCATTATTGATAACATCATTGTTTTAAAATTAATTTGCGTTTTTAATCATTCTTGTACTATGAATTATTGGTTTAATGAAGGTCTCTCATTGTTTTGAATCAATGAAGCGCGTTTGGGGTGTCGCACATTTCCAACCGGGTTCTCATCCATTCCATTCAGAACATTTTGTCACGTTGATTCAAGGTAATTAATTAACTTTATTAGTTTTGAAACCTGTTGCTTTATTAAATAAAGTAGGTAACATGTTTCAAAACTTGTGTTTATTGAACTGTAACAAGGGCTGAACGCCTGTTGTTCTGAATTTTGCTGCTCGACTATTCCTTACTATGATAAATTTACCTTTTCTATGTATAGATATCAGGAATAAGGTGACAAAATGAGTAAACAGATTAAAGGGGAATCTTTGAGATTTTATTCAAAGACAAGTGTTTCTCCAAAAAGATTCTATGGGATTCTTTTTCTTACTAACCTGAGAGGAATCAATAGCTGGTTTTATTTTATTTTATTATTTGTTTATTTTTATAGAAGGATCTAATCAGATAAGATTCGCAATCAATAGGTATATATTATATAATATATCAAATTGTCATGTGAGGTGAGCTAGATCAAGGACTTATGGTTTAGTCGAGCGTCTGGAAGTGAGTAGAGGGAGGATGGACGGCCGCTCTTGGTAGCCATCCCCCCTTTTAACACAGAATGTGTTTTTACAGAGGGTTATTAGGTTTGAAGGCGTCCGTCCCTTAAGATCCCCCCCCCCCCTGAACCCCACCCCTCTCTTGTACGAGCTGCTACCCCCACCGTGCGTCCGCTCCACCACCTACTTCCTTCACTCCCATTCCCTTGCAGTAAGAGTAGGAAACTTTTAGGCCGCTGGGAGGGGATAATGCTCCAACTCTTCCTGGCCAGAGGGTTTTCCTAACCATCCCTACCCTTCCATGGAGGGGACAAGCAGTCGGTCACATAGGCCCAAAGTAATGGCTTACATGGAAAATTATCTAAGGAAGAAGGGAGATTTCGTTACTGAGAAGTATAATGCGTTGCAATATGTGGACATTGAGTTGTGAAACATAGCTCCATGCCTAACATGCTTAACGACTTTTTTAACTTACTGCTCCCATTTTATTGAAAATTAGTAAACAGACGATAGTTGGATTGTTTAATGACTTACCTGAGCCTCCATGCTTCTATTCGTCTTTGGAACTCATAAGTTCACACCACAATTGGTCACAGGGTTGCCACCTTATAAAACGTTAATATCCCCGGGAAGGGTCTACGTCACGTAGGTCTACAATCCAAGGCGCTAGATTCCAAGAACGCGGAATGAACTTCTTCCGAACTTACCAGAATGCCACCAGCCCTCCGAGGATTCCCCGAAATACACATTCTATGTTTCATTGGTTTGATCCTTGATCCTAACATTAACAATCCGGGGGTCTGGGGGTGTCCCCCAGATTTCACAACCCCAATGGCAACGTTTTTTTTTTTTTTTTTTTTTTCTTTTTGCACCCTCCGACTCAGCTGTCTGCTGATGTTCGTGGGTGACAACCGATAGATCGCGTATGCAGGCTATCAGCCGTCACAGACCTGAAAGGTAAATGAGTTTTGGTTTATTATTTCCAATAATAAGCCTATGTGATCGTGTAGCAAAAAATGTTTATAACCCCCCCTCAAACTTTGTCACTTTACGTTTCAAGGTACGTAGAATCCAAATTTGAAATGTCCGTCCGCCGTTCGCCGTCCGGGCCATAAAAGGCCTAAGAATTGACTTAAAAAACCCGTTCTTTCGCACATAGACTCCATTTGGGGTCTAGTTGGTCCTAACGTTTAACCATCCCGATCGCTTTACTCGCATAGATGCTATGGGCCAAAAACGGGCAAAAAAGAGTCTTTTCGACGCGCTGGCACGCTTGGCAGGGGGTCACGGACGTTGGGGGGTGAGCGGGGAGGAGGGGGGGTGGAGTGAGAGGAGGCGCCGGCACCGCGGCTTGTGGTGGTTACGGCGCCGGCGTTCGTTCGAGGCATGAATATGTATTTTTCAAGGTCATATTTGTGTGTTAATACCAATGCTTTTCCTACACATATTTAATAACATATCCTCTCGACTTTTCGTAGGTACTTAGATAATGATATTATTAAGGCAATAACTATTTGAATAGATTGGAGCTCAAATCGAGAAATACAAACATGCTTATATAATTATAGAAGTATAGGTTGTGGCAACTCGAAGTAGGACACGCCGAGGAGTCTGGACGGGCCTTATGACGTACGCTAGCTAACTAAAACTACGATCATACCCAATTGAAAAAATAATAAACCTTTGTGAAATAATTTGCAGCGTTTTTGTTGGCTATTGTGGTAATTTAATAGTTCTTAACCCTTTCAGTACAGCATTAATTTCCACTGGCCCTAAAATTTTGAAACTTTCAGGTACTGTTGTATGACGTCTCAGGAAGTTACCTGATTTTTTTTCTTCAGATTTTTAGTACCTACTTATTAATAGTTTTGGAGATATAAAATGTCCTCCGGAGAGGACGATATGACTACAGTGGGTATTTTGAAGGTAGAATTTTGAATCAATATAATTGAGTAAAGTGGTCAGTTCGATTATACTTTTCAGCAATAAAAGTAGAAAAAACACGATTTAAATCATGAAAAACTTATGGTAATTTGGTAATAAAAAAAAAAAAAAACTAAGCAATTGTATACAAGATATTCACAAAATAATAAATTATTCAAAATTATTGCTTTGTGTGATAGAGTAAAAAACAATAGTTTCTTCCATTCTAGCACAAGTGGATATCACATTTTGTGCACTTCCAGTGTGACTTATACAGACACTTTGCCATTTTACATCGTGTAGTATTTGGTTTATCGTCAAATGAAGGGGAAATGGTCATACAAGTCGTGTCGGACTTCTTCATTTTCATGGGGGGAGGAGGATGTACTCGGCGTTGGAGATGATGTACTTTCTGCAGAAGGTCGTCCTATTGGGCGTTTTCTCGCCAACCTTGGCTTATTGGTTTTTATTAGAACTTCAGCCACATGCATCCTGAAATGTAGGAGATCCAATCTACCTCGCTTGGGGGTTTTCATAAGCTCTTGGTCCCTTACGTACTCGAGCCAGCTATTTGTAATGGCCAAAGATGTGTTGATCTTGGATATCATCGTCCCTCTCTGAATCAGAAGAAGCAGCTGAATTCGAGTGAAGGACAGCAGAAGCAGATGCAATCACGTGATCTATTTCATCAGGTTCCTCCACCAGCATCCTCTCATAATCTGTTACCCTATAGGAATCTTTCTCATCTTCCACTCCTTCTATATCAGACAATCCGTCTTCAAGCGCCCTGATTATTTCCTCTGCTGAAAAAGCATCCATATCTCTCCTACAGTAAGCCATTCTGAAACACCAGAGTGCATTTTTGTTGATGAATTGTACCGTCAGTCAGCCTTGTACGATGTTTTGATTTATTAACTTTCATCAATGGAAAGAACTGTTCGCATTTATAAGTACTGCCAAACGCACAAATCAATCTTTTTGCAAATTTTCTAAGGTGCGGAAAATGGTCTTCTTCAAGGTATTTTATAATAGAAATCGCACAACTCCACGTATTCAAATTTAGATTTTAGGAGTGAGTTTTCTTGAATCTCGATCAACTCCATTTGCAAGGATTGGAGCATTTTGTACATTACCTTTTGTTGGAGTAGCAAATAAATTGTAACAGTCTTCCATGTTTTTGAAATCGCTAAATCTGATTCAAAATTGCTCCAACAGTAACTTGCCGCCTCACTCTTAAACGATCACCGCCACTCGGCTTGATCGCTCACTTGATTCCATGAGTATGAGTAAGTAGTGTATTTTATTTATTTATATATATTTTTTCAATTGGGTTTTTCAAAATGTCTTGGGAACCGGATCAAATCTTACAGCGGGCCGGCTGTTGCCCATAGTGCTATATGGTATCATCAATCTATGCTAAAGTAACGTTATGAAGTAAAATGTATCCAAATCGACTCTTTACCAACGATAAGCAAATCTTTACTAGCTTTAGCATCTAACTACGCAATTTTCAATCTTAGATCCAGGCTGTATGAGACAAGATGCATGTTGTGGTGTCCTTACACAAGCTGTGCTGTACTGTGTGGTGTTGTCCCAGCCTTTGAGTATACTTGAATACCTAATAATTATTTATACTCAAAGGTCCCCGCAGTTTGGACCAACTTCTGTTTCAAGTCTTAACTCTTCCTTATAGCTCAGCAGTCAATTCAGCCCACAGAACATATATGTTATGTAAACATGAAACAGTTGTTCTGTTGCTAAAAAGTGTGTTTTCCAACTACTTGGCTGCGCATTTGTATTTCTTTGCTGAAAAACGATGGAACCATGGAAGAAGAGCAGACATCACTTCTTCCATGACATGGAGCTAAATCGTTCCCTTGTACTGACCCAAGAAAAAGGTAATGCGCGCCAGGTTGAAAAACAAGTCCAACCGGTTGCTCAAGAACCGTACACCGTACTGCCAACAGCCACTGCCGTGTGCCGTCCAAATTCGTTCTGTCCAGTGCTTACCTCCTTGGTTCTTCGGTAGTTGAATGTGGTAAAGTAGTTATTTTAATCTTTTTGTACTGACGTACAACTTACTACTACTTAACTGTTATGTTTCAAATCATTAAGATCCACTAGCGCAGGGTTGGGGTCATCTATTACCAACACCGGCACAAAGTGATCAAATGCAAGGTGAGTAGAAAATCGACTGAGAATAGGTAGAGTGGTAGGTATGTTACAGTGCATTCAGATGATGAGATGGGCAACAAATTTGTTGCAGTGACCAAGTATTCCCCAATAGTTGTTACATCCTTGCTTGTGTGAGAGAATTTGCTGTTGTTGGTACGTTCGCGCCACAAGGTAGGTATATATCGAAGGTGTTACTCCATCACCATAATTTCATCCTAGCTACTTTTCAGGAAGGGGGAAAAAACAGTTCCCAATGATTTTTTGGTGTAGACAGCCAAAAGTTCAGTTTTGAAAGAAAATATGAACCGTGACGAACACCGAGCCATGGAGTAAGACACGAAAGTTGAAGGTGGAAAAGAGGAGCGTCTCCAGCACCGAGCGATGGAATTAAGACACAGAAGGGAGATAAGGCAGAGAGTTAAGCCGGTTTCACATGGAGCGGTACGAGCGTAACAACCAGAAAGACGGAAAACCCAGTGGAGGGGGCGGCGGAATGCGGCAGGGTGTTCACATGAAGCGGCACCTTGGTGAACGGAATCATAACCTTCCTACTGAAACCCTCTCTGATCTGAAACTTCTACTTGCGGTTATCAACATTCCTGTCCAATGAGATTGCGTTCCGCTCGACGGAACGCGGCAACGGTATAAAAATTTCTACCGCCGTCCGCAGACCACCCATTCCGGCAACATGGCAGCCACCATCCTTAACTGTTGTCCCAACAGCCAATCAGATTGCTTTCCGTCTTCCGGACATACCGCTCCATGTGAAACCGGCTTTACTTGACGTTGGGTACACTTGTCCCGCCGTGCGTGCCCCTACCGAGCTGAATTGTAACTAAGTTCCCCCATAGCCTTTTCGCAGCACCAATAGGTTACATTGAATGAATAGGCGCCTCAATTTTTATTAATCTATGTCCGCTGCCAATATATAGATTTGTTGGGAAAATAGATCAGAATGATTTGTGTAGTTTGGTGGTCTAGATGGATGCTCGCATCTCTAAAATATATAACATCGAGTAGTCAATTCCTAAGTAAAAATTTAGATTAGTTGGTAGGACGAATACATCAAGTAGTCAATCCCTTAGTAAAATACAGGTTATTTAGACGAATTAATTCAAAATGACGTTTTAACCTTCAGTCCGGAGGGACATCGATTAGACCGCACATCAAACTTTAGAGGAGAGGTAAGGGTTGAACGGGATGGGTTTCCCCCTCAAGGTCCTCAGTACCCTCGGCGATCGTGACGAGTAAAGGTGCGTAAGTGTCATTAATCTTTTGATCCCCCTCTTTACCACTTCAATATTCATATTTCACGATTTTGCAGTCATTTAGACCGCTCCCTCCTTCCCCATACCAGTGTCATTTTTACCGCTCCCTCCTGCAGCCGTGGATTTTTGCAACGTCAGAGAAAAATATCAACCCTAATGACCCCAATTTCGGCAACATTGTTCGTTCCGTTTTGTGTGACAGTGATGTAAAAATCTAAGAATCTAAGCTGGGAAAAATTTTTCGTAAAACATCCGTTGACTTAGGGAGAATGGCAACTTAACTATAAATGTTTGACATTTGACGGTAACGTTAGTTATGACTTATGAGGAACATTAAAATTTTTTCATACTTGCCAAGGCACAAACAAAAATATAACGTAAACATAAATAAATATAACATAAACATAAATAAATATAACATAACCCCCTCATTTACAAAATCGTCTTTGTATCGGCCATCTGCCCGAAGAATTGAAGAAGAAAATTGTTGACACATCAGCCTTATGGAAAGAGGCAAACAAAAGACCTGCTTCTGGAAGAAGGTCGCACACCGAAGAGGCCTCAGAAAGACCTCGAGACTTGCCAACCTCAAGCAATGCAGCCAAGAGGCTACAAGAGGCTCAAGAGGAGTAATCTGGACCTAAGCACGCGGAAAGAAAAACTTGCAGATTATGTGATCCTAAACTGAAGAGAAAAACTGTCCACACGTGTGAAAAGTGCAACAAATTTGTATGTTTGAAATGCCTTAGAAAGATATGTGTGCAATGTTATACAGAATAATAAGTTGTGACTCCTTTTCAAGTGAAAAATGTCACGTAAGAACTCTGAAATTTATAGTTAAGTTTACATTTTCTTTAAGTCAACTGATGTATATCGAAAACTTACAAGGAACTTGAATTTTATTTTTTCCCTAATTTAGTTTGGCCATTTTTTATGTTATATTTTTGTTTGTGCCTCGGCAAGTATGAAAAAAGTTCAATGTTCCTCATAACTAATGTTACCGTCAAATGTCTAACATTTATAGTTAAGTTGCCATTCTCTCTAAGTCAACTGATGTTTTTTGAAAATTTCCTCCCAGCTTAGATTCTTAGATATTTTTTCACGAGATTTAATATTTTTTCGCAATTTTAGTCCAGCAAATGTTTAAATTTACATACCTTGTTCAATAATTCACGTCTATGTGAGTACCTACTTATATGTTTGTGCCTTATCAAAGCTACCCATGAGGTGAGGAACTAAATGAATCTTTCCCATGCGGGAAAAAATCATATTTTTTTATGATGTTATGCAATAGCTCCATCATTTTACTCTAAATACAAAACTTTTTCGATATGGCAGATCTAATGGTTGTATTTCAACGTTTTCTACCTCACAAATTGAATTCCAAGTGTGGAACTATCAGCGGTCTGAATGACCGCTCCCTCCTCTTGAGGGGCAGGGGTCGATTTGACCGCTCCCTCCTCTTGATGGGCAGGGGTCGATTTGACCGCTCCCTCCTCCCAAGAGCTCAGATCATCCCTCCGGACTGAAGGTTAAAGTATGACTTGAAACATTTAGAATAATGACGTTTAAAAATATGTTTTCGGATGTTGGATTCCAATGCAAAAAATAGTGCATTGATTGAAGTACATGAAATTGAACCTGGGTCACTCAACTTAGAAGTCTGTTTTGATATCAACTACACCACATTAATTATTGATTAATCACAGAACTTGGCTACCCATAAGGGAGCTTATTTCCATTGCCAGTTGATGCTAGTTCAAATTCAGGTCGGCAGGGGCGCACACAGCGGGACACGTTGTGTACCTAGTGTCTGGTGAAAGAGTTTGGCAAGACTACTAGCGATCCTACCAGGGAAAAGTGAGAAACTGCTGCTTGGGAGAAGGCTCTAGTTCCCCCTGATCCCACTAGATGGCATTGAACTAACCTAGTTGCTGGCAGGCCCCGATTCTAGCCTGTTCGGTTCTCAACACCTCTTCTCTATGTGTAGGCTTGTTTGTGTATTCATTGAATGGAAGTTTGCAAAAGCTTTCCGAACATGAGGTGCTGTGATATCCATTGCTTGCTTAGTCTTGTTTTCAGTTTGAAATAGGTATTGACTGCTTCTTTATTTTTTGTGTTGCATTTACAGATGGCTCCAGGTAGAAAATCACTCAAACGAGTTAACTCAGCAGCGGCCTCTAGTACCATTCAGGTTAAGCATAGACCTATTTTGGTGACTTATTAGGTTATTATAGAGGAGATACATCCTGTGAATTATCTGTTTGTCATTCACTAAACTCATATACAACCCGCACATAGGGATGTCCCTGTGATGCATGCGTGCGTTACTTAGCAATATGTGTAGGCTAGCTTTTGTATTTATTGAATGGAAGTTTGCAAAAGCTTTCCGAACATGAGGTGCTGTAATACCCATTGCTTGCTCTGTCTTGTTTTCAGTTTGAAATGGGTATTGACTGCTTCTTTATTTTTTGTGCTGCATTTACAGATGGCTCCAGGTAGAAAATCACTCAAACGAGTTAACTCAGCAGCGGCCTCTAGTACCATTCAGGTTAAGCTTAAGAAGACAGAAAGCGAGTCAAGTAAGCAAAATTGTTTCTATTCCGTTTTTATGTGAATATTTGTTTCTCTACTTTGCTGGGCTGTTTTGTGTTGAATTGATTGTGCTAAAAAGGATGTGTGTAGGTGACTTATTCGATAGGTACTAGTGAAGTTTGGCTTGATGCATTTCAGAGATTTTATTTTATTTATTTATTATTATTTTTTTAAAATATGTATATATTAATATATGAAAGGGAGTTACCGCAGTGGGTTGAAAGCGATCTTCAAACAGTTTTCCTCAAAATCCGACTCGGAATATTCAACACATTTCTATACTATAATATTAACCACCATCCAGAAAAAAGATTCAGTTTGGACCTTAGCTGCTTGTTCAGAGTTACAGTAAATGCTGATTAAACCTAAAGAAAATTTCAAAACATGATCGTAGTGTACGGAAACTAGAAGAGGAAGTTTCATAGTCGAAGAATATTTAAGAAATTGGGAGAGCAAGAAAAAATCGTGGCGGTAAAATGGTTTTCTCGTGTTGGCAAAATTCACAGCTCTGGAATCCCAAGCGGTTTCTCTTCTCGCTGAGTGTCGTGGCCCCGATTTGTAATGTATGAAAGTTTTTTACCAATAAATCCAGCCCTCTCGCACTGATAAGAAGTTACATGGAACCACATGGCACCAATGGAGGATCACGCCATATTTGGGGGGGGAGGGGAGAGGGTGTGTTACCTTGTGTGCACCTTCAGTAAAAATCGGTACTCTACAAGTTAGGCTGGCTTCACTATTCTCAAGCACACTTTTGACTTAATTCTGTACCACTTATAACCATACCTTATTCCTCACTACTCCAGCTGGGTTCTGCACTCTGGGTTTAGAGCTTTCAGAATTTGCTCAACAGGATTCATTCGGCATTGTGGGGTGAATTTCCTGTCCTCTGATCAACGGGATCTCTATACCGGGTCATCCTTTGTGCTCCACGGAGTTTCGCATTTGGGTGTAAGTTTCCCTCTCTGAAACTTATGCAACAGGATTCCGCATTCTGGGGTATTTAGCTCTCATATCCTTCCATTACCCAAAGCTCAATTAGGGTTTTTATTAGCCAAGCTTCAAAATAGTCAGAACACGTCTTGTTCAATTTCATTTTCAAATTCGCTAGACACACCTTCACAATAAGCTTAATAAAATTTAAAATTAGTTAAATTCATCATGAAGTACTGCAAGATGGTATTTAGAATCAATCTTTAGTGCGATGATAATTGTGAATCTTGTTAGTTCTGTTCACAAAGACGAAATCTGAAAATCTTGACTCTCTTGAACCGTTGTTGACTACATGATCAATGTCATATTTGGGGATATACGAGGGGCTCGCCAAAAGTAAGGTTCCCTATTTTGTAATTCGGCTTCGGAGCGCGGGAAAAATTTGAAACTTGGCGGGATATTCCGCTAGGATGTGGTGGCCACACTGATTTTTGGAGGGAAGTGATCCGATAACCTGGTCGACCGTATCAGTCTTGTAAACATGTCGAGTGCAACCCCATCCGTGTCCGCCTCTGAACTGAGAGCAATAATTCGTTTTTTCACGTTAAAAGGTAAATCCGGGACTGAAATTCACAAGGAACTTTCGTCAGTGTATAGTGAAAAGTGCATGAGTGTTCAAAAAGTCCGGAAATGGAGAGAAAGTTTTCTGAACGGCCGAGAAAATGTTGAAGACGAACCGCGTTCCGGGAGGTCCTCTACCGCTCGGGAAGGAGACATTGTTGACGCTGTTGAAGAAATTTTGCAAGGCGATCGTCGGCTGACGATTGAAGAAATCTTTGAAGAGCTTCCAGTTTCGATCAAGGACAGAACGAGCGTACGGTCAGTCAATAGGATCGTCTCAGAAAATCTTGGTTACAGCAAGGTTTGTGCTCGCTGGGTGCCCAGGCTGTTGAGCGACGAGCACAAAAGAAACCGGGTTGTCGCTGCGACCACTTTTTTTGAGCTTCACAGTGCTGAGGGAGATGCTCTTTTCGACAGAACTGAAGTTGAAGGGGCACCTGGGAGGGAAACACTTCCGCGACGACGAAGAGCTGAAGGCGGAAGTCAACAACTACCTGAGGAAGGTGGGCACGCAGCACTACCAGGACGGCATTCAAAAACTCGTGCCACGCTTTCAAAAATGTATTGAGAGAAATGGTGATTATGTTGAAAAATAGAAAACAATCTGTAGAATCGGAAAAAAATATAAAAAATTAAAAAAAAATTTGTCTACTATTTTTTCTAGCGTAGGGAACCTTACTTTTGGCGAGCCCCTCGTATTATAAAACCATGCTGGGGTCCCTGAGGGACCACCTCACCTAATACTGTACGTTAATTTTGGTGTATTAGAGAGTTTTTGGTGACCACTAACGTGCCCTTAACGTACCCGAGAGTACGTGACCTTGAGGGGACGTTAACAACTTCGTACGTTAGAACGGATCATTTAACGTCACCCGTTTGGGGTACACGACACAGGCCTAACCTTACTGTAAATGTAACACTACTGGTCACCTCAAAATTACTCGAATACTAATTAAATAAATACATAATAGTTTTTTTTTTAAGTGTAAACTTCTATAGGCGCACCACGTCGAAAAATTTAGCGGGGTGTGAATACGATTTTACCGTCACGTTTTTTTTCCCCGTCACACTGGTTTGGTTTATCATTTCCAATAATAAGCCTATGTGATCGTATAGCAAAACATTTTTAAAGCCCCCCCCCCCCCCCCCCCCCTCAAACTTTGTCACTTTACGTTTCAAGGTGCGTAGAATCCAAATTTGAAATGCCCGTCCGCATTCCGCTGTCCTGGCCATAAAAGGCCTAAGAATTGACTTAAAAAACCCGTTCTTTCGCACATAGACTCCATTTGGGGTCTAGTTGGTCCTTACGTTTAACCATCCCGATCGCTTTACTCGCATTGATGCTATAGACAAAAAACGGGCGAAAAATAGTCTTTTTCGAGGCTTTGAGTGGTAGACTTACGCACGCGCGCACGCCTGGCACGCTTGGCAGGGGGTCACGGTGGGCAGTGAGGGTGGTGAGCGGGGGGTAGAGTGAGAGGAAGAACAGAGGTGGATACTAGAAAAGAGACTGGCGAAAGCCCCAGAGCATGCTGGTTACTATAGCTGGCTATCTGATTCAGAAATAATAAACCATTATGTAATAATTTGCAGCGTTTTTCTTTTGATTTTCACGTACAAAAAAGCCGTTGCTGGGGAAATGAAACTTCTTTATTTTTCACCGGACAAAAATCGTTCTCCATTCGTTGGAAAGCTTTCGATTTATCACGCATTTCTTTCGTACTTGTTCGTTTATTCATGTCGTAGTGTTACATTTACTTATGTTATAAATGGATGTAGTAAACAACGCCGCTTGTTTTGTTGACACTTGGTAGAGAAGTTAATCTTGGTTATAGTAATTGTAGACTCGCGCCATAACAGAAAATTACCTACACAAAATTGAGTCAAGAACATTTATCTCTTATTTCAGTTTCCATGAGCCAATAATTTCTTTTCTAGAGTCGTCAGATGATTGTAATAACGATAACACTATTGTTGACGGTTAATGAATAAAGAATAAAAAGTTCCAGTCATGCAGCATGATCGTATGAGCGAATTTTCATAAATGGTCGTATTCCATTTATGTTAAATTCTGTTAAAATTTGAGCACTTTGGGGACAAATAAAAATTTTATTATACATTTTATAGCAAACTAACTTTTTGTCAGTAATATTCCAATGAACAAACGATTTTGTGGATTTTTACAATTTTTTCAAGTGTTCCTATCGATTTTTAGCTTATTTTAATGAAATTTAAGTACATTTTTCAGTACAATTTTGTGGTTAAATTTTTAAATGTCCTAGTTCATGTTCGATTAATTGTTTTCGAGTAGCATTCTGCTAAAAAATAGAAATTTGTTAATTTTTAGCGGTTTTTTGCCTTTTTTAGTGATTTTTTAAGTACATTTTTTGAAATTTGACCAATTTAATGTGCTCAAAAAGTGTTGTCCAACGAACTCATCCTTTCTTTTGAAATGCTTGATTTTTTGGCGAAAGAACGAAGTTTTTATCTCAATTCTATCGAGAGTTATCGTCTGGAATGACACATACATATATATATATATATATACATATATATATATATATACATATATATATATATATATATATATATATATATATATATATATATATAGATACATATAAAAAAGCGTTAAAATCCAGGAATCATTTCAGAATGCCTCAAAACAGATTTTGATGAAGAAAAGTTTTGAAAATTTGTATTTTAAAATTTTTGGAGCCATTGCAATAGCTTTATTTTCTAAGAAAATTCGCTAAAAATTATGTAAACAGAAAATATAGAAACAATGTTGTGACTAGTTTATGTGTAAGAAAAGTTTAATAATGTTTGAATAAAAATTTTGTATACTTTGAAATTGGTCTTTACAAGATTTTTTCGGCAACCAAAATCATTTCCATAATATATTTTATATTTATTATATTTAGCAGAAAATCGTCATAGAAGTTTACACTTCTCCCGTGTGGTCTTTAGCACACCTGGTTTTTTTTTTTTTTTTTTTTTTTTCAGCCCCATTACCCACTTATAATAATGTTGATGTAGTAGGTTTTTTGAACACCCCTCAGACTTGGTTATTTTACGTTTCAAGTCACGTTGAAACCGAATGTGCTACCTGAAGTCCGCCCACCGCCTTGTTTTTATTATTTCACACATTTTAAACGAGAAACCTGAGTTTTAAGACACTACTTCTTCGCAGTATTGTTCTTAGTTTGCCTGATCTGTCATGAACTTGAGTGAAGTGCTACCTGATGATTATCAGATAAAATCCTGGTTCATTGTCATAGAGATAAATACTTTTTCATACTCGTTGATAATTTACCCAACGGAAAGCCCAAAAACATGAAGTTTGTAACGACTTATGACCTACCTAAGTGCAACTAAACCACGGTGTTCCCCACTTGAGGCTTATTATGTTATCTTTGCGTTAAATCCTGTTTAAGAATTAAAAACTAAAAACGCTGCAAATTATTTCACAAAGGTTTATCATTTTTTCAATTGAGTTTGATCGTAGTTTTAGTTGGCTTGCGTACGTCGTCCAGACTCCTCGGCGTGTCCTACTTCGAGTTGCCACAACCTATCTTCTTTATATATAATTCCGAACGGTCTTTGAAATTGTGAAGAACTTCGCGGTCCGATTTTAGTGTTAGACTGCTCATTTGAATCAGCACGGCCCCAAGTTTGTTGCAAAAGTGTCGCCGTTCGTCTCTATACCCGCCTTGATCGTGTTCTAGGCGGTCCTTATCAACGAGAGTTGTTTATTAGGCTGTGGCGGTAACAACAGTTGCCACCAATTCACGGTAAGTAAGAAACGTAGTGTAGTTACTAACATCTAGGAGAGTTATTTCTGAACGAAGAAATTGAAACTGAAGAACTTAGCGGACTTTATATACGAGTATAATTCCGAACCGTCTTGATATATAATTCCGAATCAGCACGGCCCCAAGTTTGTTGCAAAAGTGTCGGTAAGTAAGAAACGTAGTGATGGGGTCTTTTCTGACCAGCTGAGTGAGCTAAATTCTTTCCTGTTCACTGTAGGAAGTTAAAATTTGATAGGGAGACTCTCTGTTTATTAGGCTGTGGCAGTAACAACAGTTGCCATGGTAAGTAAGAAACGTAGTGTAGTTACTAAAATCTAGGAGAGTTATTTCTGAACGATCTTTGAAATACATAACGCCGCAAATAGATAGGACTTATATCGTAACTCTAATGTGCTGAGTTCCTGTTAGGTACTAGATTAGGGCTTTCCAAGCCCTAACAGGCCTCTAGTACTTCTATAATTATATATGCATGTTTATATTTCTCGATTTGAGCTCCTATCTATTCAAATAGTTATTGCCTTAATAATATTATTATCTAAGTTCTTACGAAAAGTCGAGAGGATATGTTATTAAATATGCGTAGGAAAAGCATTGGTATTAACACACAAATATGACCTAAGAAAAAAACATGTATTCATGCCTCGAAGGAACGCCGTACCCACCTCATGGTGCCGCGGTGTATTATATGGGTATAACACGTAAAAGTAATAAATATCCATTCTCCTACACCCCTCTGCTACGCCCCTGGTCACTCCAGCCACCACAAGGTGCCGCGGCGCCTCCTCTCACTCCACCCCCGCTCACCCCCCTCACCACCCACCGTGACCCCGTGCCAGGCGTGCGTCTAACACTCAAAGCCTCGAAAAAGACACTTTTTCGCCCGTTTTTGGCCCATAGCATCTATGCGAGTAAAGCGATCGGGATGGTTAAACGTTAGGACCAACTAGACCCCAAACGGAGTCTATGTGCAAAAGAACGGGTTTTTTAAGTAAATTCTTAGGCCTTTTATGGCCCGTACGGCAGACGGACATTTCAAATTTGGATTCTACACACCTTGAACGTAAAGTGACAAAGTTTGAGGGGGGTTATAAAAAATTTTTGCTACCCAATCACATAGGCTTATTATTGGAAATAATAAACCAAAATGAGAAATTATCCCGTAGTTGTACTGAAACTAACATGAAATTCAAATTTAGGGTTGAAAATCTGCATTTCATATCAAAATAAAGATTAGACAACAAGACAGCTGGGGGAAAATATCGCATTGCCCAACCACTGTTAACGTAACATCAAAATTAAGGCAACCGTGCCCTCGGTTCCATTTGGGTTAGCATCTTCATTTGCTCCGTCAAGACTGTGGTGACGTTGAGTTCACCAAAAACTCTCTATTATTTTCAATATCCCCCCCCCCCCCTTAAAATTTGTTGGTTTACATTTCAACATACGTCCCCGGTCACTACAATTTTTGTAGATTAATTTGTATGATTACTAAAATAATAATTCATCATTCAATCCACTCATTATAATGTATGTGAATACTATGTGAGGGATCTCACTTAGTATTCTACGTTAGTTAAGGATGTCAGGGGGGTCATTACAAATGCCCTTACACAAAAACTTTCTCAAAATACGAAGCTGCACGAATCAGCTTTTCATTTCTGAAACTATTTCTATGGTAGTGAATACAATATGTTGCTTATAAGAGATATGTTTCAGTTTCCAATGGAATCATCGCCACTACTCGACAAGTCAGAGAGCCAGGCACTGTCTTGGTATTAGGAGATGGGGTTTCTGGACAGCTCGGTCTCACTATGGACGTAACTGAAAAGTCTCGGCCAACTGTAGTCCCAAATGTGGAAAACATCATAGATGTGGCTGCCGGGGGAATGCACACCGTTTGTCTAACAGCTGATCATAAGGTGAGACCTTTGAGGAATTACTTGAGCAAGTAAGTTTTTAGTAAACATTGTAGTTTATTTGTAAATGGTTATTTCTTGAACGGATTGTCAGAGTGGGAGACCCTAGAAAGACTCCCGCTGCCGCTGAAATCTGTAAAAATGTTCTAGAAGAGATAGCGGAAAAACACTCCCAGGAGTGTTCTGTAGGATTGTTGGCTTATGCAGTTCACCCATTCCTTTCTATTATATTATCTCGTTTGAGGGTAGTAGCAGAGTTGGGCTGCATTAGGTAGAAAGGTCGGGACAGGTCAGCTCGGCAGAATCATCACGGAGAGACTCAAGGTTGATATTGCAACCCGAAAGGGAACGGACAAGCCCTCAAGTGCTAGGGTATAAGGAATTTAGGTGCCCCCCCCCCCCCCAGAGGTGCAATGGGGGCCTAAATCCTCATAAAAAGGTAGAGGAGAGTAACAGCATCCCGTCAGAGAGATACCCACTCCTACTAATAGCTTTTAATGAGCCATGTTCGGAGTAGATTGGTTTTCCAGTCACCTGGAGTCCCATCCAACGCCAAACCAGCTACCAAAAATGATCGAGCACGGCCGAGGCGCTCGTTGTTCCATCAACGGGACGCCGACAGCGCTATCTCTGGTGCCCTGACGGGATCTCGATGGACCTCACAGGAGGTAACTCTGTTACACTCCTCCCCTTAAAGACATACTTGATTGAAGATCAAGTATGTTAACTGGGTGGAATAGTTAATAGCTGAGAACTGATGCTCATTCATTCATAAATAGCTGCATTGGCGATTTGAGGATGGGAAAAAGAGAAATTAAAAAGGGATGGATTGTCAATGAATCTTCATAAGAAGTATATTCATTGAACAATCGGGACAAAACGGAGGCTCAACTATGGAGACTTGTACCTTAGGAAAATAAAATATATATATAAATTAATATGCCCAACACTGGGGACTTTAAATTAATATGCCCAACTATGGGGACTTCAATTAATATGCCCAACTTTGGGGACTTGAATTGTGTTCTAACCTGGTAATTGACATAATAGCAATACTCAGGTGGCTAAAAATTATAAAATTGAAAATATAAAATATAAATGGGGACTAAAAGAGTCAAAGACCAATGAAATTATTTATATACCAAAGGGTGATAATGGGAATTCCTTCTGGAACCTCGGGCCATGTTTCTTCGGAAAGATTAACGCCCCAAAAAATAGTGGATTGGACTACTAGGTGTCACGCGCCAGCGGTGCATAATCCAAACCACGCTCGCTCATCAGAGGAGAGTGTAACAGTACCCGTCAGAGGTACCACTCCCGGAACGTAATGTGCAATGTTCCGGGAGTAGATTGGTTTTCCAGTTACCTGGAATCCCATCCAACGCCAAAAATGATCGAGAACAGCCGAGGCGCCCGTTGTTTCATCAATGGATCGCCGAGAGCGCTATCTCTGGTGCCCTGACGGGACCTCGATGGACCTCACAGGAGGTAACTCTGTTACAAGGGGCACTAGTAACAGCCACCGTTACATCTCCCAGTGAAACTGCTCCAGATCCGTTCCAGGCTGTTCAAGATACAGTATACTGGTACCCCATTTCCAATAAGAGTGTCCTTTGTGGCTCAAGGTAGAGGTTCATATCCATCTGGAAATGGGGCAACCTGTCAATGCGTCTGCAGTTGGATGTAGTGGAGGGGAGTGTGGAATTCTGACAGGTTGTTCACAACCATCCAGAATTCGTTGCTTCATCATTGGTTCTGTCTTCTATTATCACTGCATTTTCCGAACTGACCTATTTCCTCCCACATTTTTCCCTATCTTCCCAACATTTCACGGACATGGAAACTCCTTATGCAATGATGATGTTTGAATAATACGCTAATAAGTCATTTGGGATAGACAAGATATTGCTATGTACGTTACTTTTTGTATGGTACATAAATGATTTGTAATACCCCTGGCATGTAAAACAATATATTTAACAAATTAAGGATTTGACAACAACAACTAATGATCTTCTGGCTAACGGCGTTTTGGTTTCATGTTAAAAAAAAAAATTATATGCTTCTGCCAAGACAATGTTCCTGTTTCTATTACGCCAATGCTTCTCCAAACCCTAGTAAATCTTCAGCCGCTCTCCATTTTTTCCGTGTGCCTCTCAGGAACATATAAATTAGAGGCTCGAATTATACCGTAAATATGCCTACCTACACGCGATATTCGGATAGAAACGTTATGTTATCTGGTTAGGATAGGCAGTTGATAAAAGGACCAAAAAATTACCCAACTAGTCTCACTTCAAAACAATGTCGTCTTTGCAGTTTTAACGTAATCTGTCCATTTTGTAAGGACAGGTGGGCGTGTTTCTGTACTGCTTTATATGTTTGTAAATGTGTTATCTATCCTCCAATACCTATCTATTTACTTATTAGTTAAGCAGAAAATCATCAGCCTATGGGTTAAAAAAAAAAATCACAAATGTAAACGGATCATTAGGTAGTTAGTTTGTGAGAGTAGATCGCAAAATCGGTTCACCTAGGTATTTTTAACCCAACTTAGCTTCATCTATATAAAATCATGTCCATTTTGAGTTTTGATTAATGTATTATTGTTGTGTTTCTACACAAGCGCTACGAAAATTTAGATTCTATAAATAAGATTCAGATTCAATTTAGAATAGTTGAATGCGGTCTTGCACTCGACCATGGTGCGTACAAGAAGACTACAACATCTTCTGATGGATGATTACAGCAATGAGGCAAAATACCTATTTTTTCGGTTGTGGTCAGTTCACCCCACCTCAAGTCTCAAGTAAGATTACCTCCACCCTTCTGACTGTCACGAGACTATAAGTAGACTGAACGGATTTCTGCTTATACTTAATTCTGGATGGATGTGAGCAGTGAGCTCACCATCACATCTCTGAAGATTTCTTCTTCAACAACATTTCTCCATTCAACTCTAAGGGTGGAATTCATAGACAAAGCCTGAGTGTGTGTGTTCACTCGCACTCACCTAAATGGAGGGTCACCCTCAACTCACCAGTTCAAATTCATAGTTGAGTGGGGTGGTTCACTCAACAGTTAGGGGCACACTCAGATTACAGGAGTTGGACTGTACACTCAGGGGACACTCAACGCTTTTTCAACATAAGTTGGCAGCCCTGGCAGTACGATGTAGGGGAATTTTCCCTGGATTGAGGAAGAAAGGACGGGAAAATTCCCTCTCATATTCCGCACTGATCAATTACAGTTCTCACACTTTTCTTTGTGTTTTCGCTTTTTAAGCTATTATCCTTGTTCCTTGGGGAGACAGGACATAGGCCTTATCAGAAAAAACCAAAGTTATTGGTCCTCCCGCCTGGATCGGGCAGCCATAAGTTGAAGTGAATCCTTGTTGCTTGTTTGTTGAAGTGCTGATAATTTTTGTTTATTATTTATTGATTTGTAGTATTGAATTGTATAATTATGTATAGATTTGTGTCGAAAAAGAAGAGAGAAAATGAGAAAACAATTTAGTTTTGCCAGTTAGTTTTGAAGAACAGATATATGTAGTTGAAAATAAGAAGAGTTATGGTATAATGAGACTGTTGGACAAAAAGAAGACGTGAGGTTTTGGGAGAGCCCCAAGCAATCAAATTTTCTTAGAATTTTCATTGATTGTACATCCTAATGAATGGAAGGTAGGTACCTACTGACAACTCATTCCACAAACCAAGATGAATCTGAAAACTATGCACTACAAACTTGGTATGTAGAAATCGCATAAAATCAAAGAGCGACCAGCACTTTCAGCTGTGGTACCTAGTTATAAATCCTTTCCATTTATTTTAGGCTCCTAAGGGTTCGTAGTTGTTCATGACTGTATCTTTCCCGAATCGGAATAGTTTGCGAAATATTTCGTTGTTGATTGTGTAACATTCGAATGGGATCTGTCACATCAAACATGTACCTAACTACCGTTTAGGAACAGCCTAACTACTCTTATGTGTGCGTACTCTTATGAAGTTTTTGAATAAACTCCGAACTAAATAAACGATGTATGTTCTACTATATTACCTATTCCTATACCTACGTGAAAATAATAATAAAAGTTATCAGTTGACGCACTTGAGTGGCCTCCTGCCGTCACTCAGGATTTTACACCATTGAGCTGAGGGTGATACTCACCTCAACGCCATTTTTTGTTTATGAATCCCGTTGAGTGTGCACTTAGGTTGCACACTCAGTGCACCCTCAGGGTCGCCCTCAAATCACGTCTATGAATCGCACAGAGTGCATGAATTCCCTTATCGATACACTTAGGGGCCCACTCAGACTCAATTCCCGTCTATGAATTCCGCCCTAAGTGTGCACCCCATATCGCTCCTATTTCTACCATCAGATGACGGGAAGGAAGGTTTTCACGAGAGAAATTGAGAGAATAGGAAAATGAGTAGGATACTAGAGCAGGCGCGGGTGTAGGACTGGTAAGCAGATGAGCTCCACTTGGATCTACAAGTGAAATGGGATCGGTAATGTGGATCTGTTTTACTGACGGAACTGGAGCAGGTTGTAACAGTTACAACAAAAATTGGGATCAGCAGACCTCGATTACTTCATTTTATAAGAGCAACGCAATGCTGACTTTATTTAGAGCATGATGAGAGGGGAGGGGATACCTCACTTACCTACTCCAGTGGCTCTCCTATCATCCATGGACTAACTCCCGTCATTATTCAGATTTCCAAGAGTATCAGAAACTCAAGAATTGTGTGTTTTGTGCCTCTTTTTACTCTTTGCTGTGCTTTGTGCTACTTTTGCTTCATCTTGAATATCAATGCTTTTGCCATTATGGGTTTTGATGATTATTCAGTCTGTTTATGTCATCAGTTAATCACCTTTGGGTGTAATGATGAAGGTGCATTGGGCCGTGACACGAATGAAGAAGGATCTGAAGCTGTCCCAGGACCCGTCGAAATCCCTGGTAAAGTGGTGCAGATTTCAGCTGGTGATTCGCACACTGCCGCACTCCTAGACAATGGCTCTATCTACGTGTTTGGAACTTTCAGGGTATTTATCATAAATACATTAATATTATATTGAGTTGGAATTTTATAATTTATTGTAGCTATTGGTTTGTTAGTTTTGTAACAAATTACTGTTATAAAATATCTACTATCACTATTATTTTCTAGGACAATCACGGAGCACTTGGTTTATTGACAACTAAAATTCAAAAAGTCCCAATTCTTCTGGAGTCCGAAATGAAATTCACCAAGATTGCGTCTGGTTGCCACCATTTGGCTTTGCTGGGTGTAGATGGTAACATTTACACTGCTGGTTGTGGCGAACAAGGACAGTTGGGCCGGCTCTCCGAGCGAAGCTCTACCAGAGACTGTCGCCAGGGACCGGGTTGGTATTCAATGAGTCTCAGTAGAGGAGTAACTGCATTATCTACAAAAATCACTAAAATTTGATTGAATTGATTTATTTATGTATTATTTTTTATTGCAGGCCAATTGTTGACTGCAGCTCCTATTCGAATAAAGAGACAGTACACAGGAAAATTTGTAGATGTATGGACTGGATCGTACAATACTCTTGCGAAAGATTCCAATGGAAATATTCATGTATGGGGTTTGAATAACTACAAGCAGCTTGGTAAGCATTAGGATTTATTGAATTTTTCATTGACCTAGTGTCTTGCTATTCATAACTCGTGAATTCATAATATACATGTTGATATAGATCATTGGCATCAGATGGTTTGCACCATTTGCCAAAGCAGGCCAACTTCTACTGGTCGTTGTTGCTTAGACATCCTTGACTTTAAGACACATTGGGATGCAGCCCACGTGGCACAGTACTGTGCAGGGCAATTTTTGTGCATATTTATGTATTATTCCAAAATATATTTTATAAAAATACACAGTAAGCACGTTTTATGTTACACAGTGCCTAAAAAGTTGTATATTACAATCTCTGGTGTTCTCAACACTGGTATGTATGATGTATTTGAAATATTATAAAGCTGAACTCCTTGAAGAAATCTTGTAACGCTGGAAGGCCTCTCTACAAATGAATCATTGTATTTCATAATCAGATGTGATAAACATGACTTTATGATCTTTCATGCTGTTTTCCTCCTCTCAACTTCTTGTTGTAGTAGTTATTATGTAAAATTGATCAAAATCTTAAGTATAAAAATAACGTGAAACTTAATCTCGTTTTTGTTCCGTTAAAATTTGCAGGTGTTGAAGACAATCTGAATTTTCATCCAGTCATAGCTAGTAGCTTTTCTGGGCATGATTGGTCTAAAATATCTGGAGGAGAGCATCATACACTTTGCTTGGATAATGAGGGTTAGTAATATCCTTTCTTTGAATCTTAAAAATGCATGGTAGTGATCATATTTTGCAACTTCGTATGTTCAAGGACTATGAATGTCTATATCTGTGACCTCAAACACTCAGGAACAACAGAAAATGCTTTTATGACATATGCCACGGACTCATTTCGGCCCAAGAGGTGCAATGGGACCTAAATCTGCGCTACATAGAGAGAGGGTAGTGCGACAGTACCATAAAAGGTACTACGCATACTAATAGCGTATGTGCTATGTTCGGAGAAGATTGATTTTCCGGTTTTCGGATCCTCATCTATCGCCAAACACAACATTCCAAGAAGTCGAGAATGACACGTTCAACCCGGCGCGAGAGTGACGGATGGACGCGCATTCTCTTGGAATTGACGGGAACTGTCACACATACCTGGTATAATAACACACATTGGATATTATTAGTTCAATTCATTTATCATCGTTATTGTTTTCCCACTGATCTGCGAGGGGACTCCAAGATGGCAGTTTGTTTAGTGGTGGAGGGTCAACATAGCTTCCTTTAGTGGCCGTTAATCAACTCACATTTACCTGCAAGATACTGCTATCTGCTTGGTATCCTTCCCTGAGACTCATCTCCTTCAGTTAGCGAATTATCTCGTGGATAACGTTTTGTAGAGAGGTTATAAAGTGTAGTAGTAGTAATAATAATATAATATATATTATAATAATATAAGTTATATTACATAAAGTCCTAATGTACAACGAAGTTGACTTGATTGATTCCGATTTTTCGGATGAGGAAATCGTTCAATTGCTAGAATACAAAAGAAGAGCTTTTATGGTTCGTCCACGTCCGGATTATTTCGATTTACTCGATGATGTCGATTTTCACACCCATTTCCGAATATAGAAAGAAACGACGATGTTTGTGCTGGAGTTGATTGAAGGGAAATTAGAATTCCGCATGATAGAAAAAACTACTCCATAACGCGGATTCAAAAACTTCTCCTTAGATTCTATGGTCTTGGTGAGTAGTGGCAAAAATACCATAATGTGGCAAAAATTACAATAGAGATCCCTTGACATCAGAAATGAGACCGAAAGGGTAGGAGTGTTGTTGTTTTTGTTCTGTTGTGCTATATCTATCTACTTTTTACCCATGGACATCATGAAGAACTAAAAATACCGGTGTTGTAAGGCTGTTTTGTGGGGAAATCATTGATGTTGTTGTGGTACCACTTTTTCCCCACACACAAAGTTATCTAAGCAGTTAGCTATCTGTAGTTAGCTACTTGAGGGCATAAAGTTGACTGATAAACGCCCTACCAAGTTCGTTCTATAGGTTGCAGTAACCTCTAGGTAACTGCCGGAAGTTTGTCTGGAAATTATCGCTGTTTTTGATAAACGGGCCCATAGTGGCGTAGCTCCCTTGGTGTATACTCAGAACATTCCTTTATGAAACCTGTTAGGTTATTATAACCAACAGTCGTTCTTTATGATATGATATTTGGTATCTGCTATGATATTTTGTATAGAATCGTTACAAAAATGCCTAATGCACTCCCTGCCTCATTCCTAATCAGGAGGAGTTAACGAGAGCTTATCTGAACATCAGACGGTCAAGAAAACTTCGCACTTTTCTTTGTAAAAAAATGTTCATTTCCCATGAAAAAAATGAAATATACAAATTTTCTACAAATTTACAAATAAATAAGGTCTTGTACGGTCGCGAATCGAATTATTTTATTGACTATACACAATCCACACATTTGCACTGGCCTTCCATGGCTCAAAAATTCAAAATGAAACACAGAAAGCGAACCACCTTCAATTCAAAAGTGCTAAAGTCAAAGTGCAGCCCAAACTGTATGCTGATCGACTATCAAAACCCCCAGCAATCGAACGAGAGAAAATTTAAGTGATCTAACTCGAATAACCTTAATAAATTCGAAAGGTCATCATTTACATACGTTTCGGAGGATTCCATCGTCGCTAGCAAGTTGAGTACAAGGGGTGAACGCTTTTGATGTAAGGGCATCATCATCAGGCCATCCCAGCAGTACTTGAGTCTGTCAGTCTCTTTAATATACCGACTCGTTCCCCAGTGAAGGGGAAAGGGAGGTAGTTGGTGGTAGAGCGGAGGGGAAGGGAAGAAGTGAAAGGTGTTGGAAGTAAGTTTTAAGTTAAGTTTAAGATTTATCCTATCTTATGTCTATATTATCAACTACGATTATCTATTATTGTCTAATGAAAATAAAACTTGAAAAAAAAAAAAGATTTTAGGGTTTACATTACATGTATTTTTAATATTATACTCTGTATCTATGAAATATGGTTGTGATAAAATCAATATATCTAAGCTTCTAATGAAAATTTACGAATTATAGAGGCTCATTTATAAATTGCGAGTTCCTAGGCGTTTGGCTATGTGGTCGTCAATGTGTTCGTCTGTAGGTGTTTTGCTTTGTTTCATGAGTCTCTCAAGTGGTGTGAATATGGTTTCAATGTATATATTTGAAATTTTCGTCAACTTTTTATTGTGATGGCTTCGCTTGCATGTTTCTAGCCACTGTTTCGATGTGGTGGTAACACTTGTTGCAACTGCCTTTCGTAGGTTTACCAGCTCCTTGAGCGAAAACAGATCAAAATCATTGCTAGCATAAATGTAGGTTGGGTTAGTTGAGGGTGAGATATCTCAGGCGTCTCTTAATATGTAATTCTTTAATTTTTACGTCTTCTTGTAATTTTGCTGAGCTCTTTTGCCATGTATGGCCTCATCAGAGCATAATTTGAAATAGGTGGCTTGCTAAGTATTTATAAATGGTGGGAGTCCTCCTCGTTCATCTTGCTATGACCCATGTAGACCAGCTGATAGTTGAAGATGGTGTGGCACGGGGTTGATGTACCCTTCGTCCCTGCTTCCCACGATGCAGTAATTCATAATGGTTATGGTCAATCAGCTAGACTACATTGACAAGATGAACAAGGAGGACTCCCCCCATTTATAAATACTTTGCCACCTCTTTCAAATTATGCTCTGATGAGGCCATACATGGCGAAAGCGATCAGCAAAACTACAATAAACTACATACTAAGAGACGCCTGAGATATCTCACCCTCAACCAACCCCACCTACATAAAGGGCCGATTACACGAGCAACAAAAGTTGCGCAACTCCAAAAAAATTGCACTAGAAAAGTTGTACGCAACACAAAGCAATAAAATTGCCTCGTGTTGCGTCAAGATGTTGCAAGGAATTAATTGCACTGTGTTGCACCAATAAAGTTGAGCAATAGAAATTGCTCAATTGTTTCGTTTACACGGGCGACTACAGTTTGCGCCATGGGCGGTGAAGAGGTGGTCGTCGCTGCTGCTGTGGTCGTCGTCGCTGCTGCTGCCAACCAAAGGAAAAAGAGGGGAATTTGGCAGCGCCAGTTTCTGAGCCAGAGAGAATGTGGGTATGCTCTCACCTCTGAAATTCTTTCACGTCAATATTTTCTCATAAGGCCATGCTGCACAAATAAACTCCTATCTTTGCTACGTTAAAATTCTCTCATGGGGCAATGCTGCACCCCACCAGTGCAGTTTCACGTCAATATTTGCTCATAAGGCCATGCTGCACATATAAACTCCTATCTTTCCTACGTTAAAATTCTCTCATGAGGCAATACTGAACCCCACCAGTGCAGTTTCACGTCAGTATTCGCTCATAAGGCCATGCTGCACCCCATCAGTGCAGTTTCACGTCAATATTTGCTCATAAGGCCATGCTGCACAAATAAACTCCTATCTTTCCTACGTTAAAATTCTCTCATGAGGCAATGCTGCACCCCATCAGTGCAGTTTCACGTCAATATTTGCTCATAAGGCCATGCTGCACAAATAAACTCAATGTGATTGGCTGTTTCGTTCCCTCTCCCGACCCAAGGCCGAAAAATTGCCGCAATAGTGCAATAATTTTCCAAACCCCTTGGACTTCATTTCAACACGATGCAACAGTTGCCGAGAGGGCTCGTGGGCCTAAAATGTTGTACAACTCCCGTCAATTAATTGCCTGCAATCTTCGGCAACTTTTTCGAGGAGAGAATAGTTGTCCAACTTTTTTGAAATAGTTGTGCAATACTTTTTTCTGCAATTATTGCAAGAAAAAATCGCTCGTGTAAAAGGGCCTTAAGGATAAGGCAACACACCATAACCGCTAGCATAAATTGGAAGTAGAGAACAGAGTGAAAAGCCTCAGCGCAATGTCTCAAAATTGTGGGTCTCTTTGTGTTACGGCAAAGCACTTTTGTACCAGAACTCTTCTTGAAACAATAAAGTCATCCTTGCAGTTCCTGTCGTTTTCAGACCTGTCGCATCATCAGGTGGGTTCTGCGATCGCTTCTCTACTGAATGGATTGCGGACCATTCTTCGGGTAGTCATTAGTCAACGATTCCAAATATGCAGTACCTAATGTTTTCTTTATCGATTGTATGATACCACAGCTGTCTAGAAACAAATCGGAGAAAGGTGGGTACGAACATACCCACTCGTTTTTTCCCACTCAAAGGGAGTGTTTTCGAAAAAGCATCATGAACCACTTCTGGGTTAAGAAACACAGTCCTAGAACTTGCCTTTCAAACACCCATTCGATTTAACTAATCGATTAATCATATATTTCACGTTATAAAATGTTGAAATGTCATTATTTCCTATATATTCGATTTTATAAATAATGTCGGTTTGGTTGATTAGGATTGTGAAATTAAGAAAAAATTCATAAACTTGAGCAACTTTGGATAGTATAACACAGTAATAGAACAGTCTTTGTAGGAGACTGTTAACTGATGTAGCTCTCAGGTGTAAGTTTGGCTATCAGTTATAAACAGCAATTTTACAATTGATGTTTTATTCATCCAATTTTTCCATCATACTTTTTTCATGCTATATAATATGTATCTTCATTCTTTAGTTTTCTCGCCACTGCTAGCTTACCCAAGGTTCGTTTGGACAGACCATCCTGAACCGGTCTACCTAGGCCACGCCCCTTTTTGGCCGGTCAGACAGTCACAGAACGCGTTCTGAACGTGTGGTTCGCTGTTCCGACAGACAATCCCGAACCGTTCCGAACCTGTTCTACTGGTTCTGGATTTTCTTCAGAATGGTTGGTTCAGGACATGCGCACAGATTCCATAAGCCCCACCATATTTGAATTTATCTTCGATTTCCCGTGCATATTTTATCCTGTTTTCGGTTTGTTTAATCGATTTTCTTGTTCTCATTATTAATCACTCTGTATTAAAATTTATTTGCAATATTAAAATAAACGTATATTCTTATACTATGAATGGCTGGTTTAATGAAGGTCTCTCATCATTCTGAATCATTGAAGCGCGTTCGGAATGTCACACGTTCCGAACGGGATTTGAAATGGATCTCCTCACGTTCTGTCCAGAACACCGTCCTGAGAACTGCGTTCAGAATGGTCTGTCCTAACAAACCTCCAGTTACTTATGACGCCTTGTACAGTCCCGTTGACCTTTCCGGTTGAGATATGGCTTAAATTTTGGAAATCAAACTGGTTGAAAAATCGAAGACATCATTTTTATTTATTTTTAGGTCATGTCTTCGTTCTTGGAAGGAAGGAGTATGGAAGGTTAGGTCTAGGAAAAGAATGTGACGATGCAACAAAACCCACCAAAGTTGAAGTGGGTCCAGGGAAAAAAGTCATTGACATCTCATGCGGTAGCTTCACATCATTTGCCCTCACTGATGAAGGTAAGTTCCTACATCTATGTAAAACAAATCTGTGTGTGTGTGTGTGTGTGTGTGTGTGTGTGTGTGTGTGTGTGTGTGTGTGTGTGAGTGATTGTTAAAATGAATAAACACTTTATTGTAGTCCAATTGATAGATACTGTAGTTGAGAGTTATACATTTTCCATATTTCTTCCTTTGTAGTTATCTCCTTGTTTCAATCTAAAACGTGGAAAAGAGGCACTGTCATCCAATCCTAGACTCCTAAAGTTTTTGCGTGTTGCAGGAAACTGTGTGTTTAACCACAAATTGTAGTTTTGGTAGTGTCTACTAGTGTTAGTGAAAGAGGTCAGTTCCATTTTGTTGCCTCGGTGTTTGCCAAATTTCTGTGAGCATGCCAAACTCCTTATGAGTGGCTCCATTGCAAGATACAATGAGGAGTGTAAAGGATCCATTCACTTCTTTAGCTGCCAGGTCGTGTTTCCTATGCTTTTTCTGATCTACATTTTGGGAAATCGTGGTCCTGTTTTAGCACAGTAAGAGGGGTCGTCGGCATTGATTATGTTATCGTCAAAGAACACCTTTTTTCCGCTTTTCCATACACCCTGGACCTCATTGTCTGCTACCGATGGTGGTGATGTGTCTGTTGCCTCTTGTGGGAAGAGTTTGATTGAGACTCCTCCCCTAGCCATATCGAAGAGTGAGGAACATGCATCCCTAACATCATTGTGCCCATGCTTGACGAAATCACTCTTTTTACAGTTTAAGGAGTGCGCCATGCCTTAAACCATGCCAGGTGTGCACAACCATCACTTACAGCTGGAACGTCCTCTGGCTCATAACCGTACCACATGTTGAGGGCCCCTTGGAAGTGACATGCTGTGAGGTCGAAGTTATCTGATGCAAAGGGAAGAACGGAGAGCCACTGAACTGTATTTCCTTTGGAAATACACGCTTTGATGAGTTTCTGCAGTCCCAGAAGCTCTTTGTGTTTTCACGTGTCTTCCAGAGCCCAGTGAACGTTTGATGTGAACACTCTATTCCATTTCTGTAACCCAGGTTGCTCTGGTTGAAAACTTTCACTGGGTTTTAATCGCTATTCTTTCTAGCCAAACTGGTAGAGCCATCAGTATTCGTATTATGCAGTGCTACTTTCCTCCCCAGGATAGCAGGTACGCGTTCATGTCTAATAACGTTGTGTAGATTTATGTACTGTTCCTCGCAGTTTTCAACAACAAACCGTATAAAACAGTTGTAAATGAACAATTCATTTCCCCTTTCATCACCCCTCATCACAATAATCCGCCATAATCCAAACTAAATCCATTCAGGATGATGCCACTGACCTGCTCCTCAACCAGATGTTCAAGAAGCAAGAATCTGTTGAAGAACCCAAATCCTGGACTCTGGCTGAGAAATGCCAAGGAACGGTACTAGCTCTATATTATGGATCGTCCCATTGTTAAACTTTGTCCTCTTAAGATAGACCAGTAACCCTTTCCTTTACAGTTTCAGAGAAGAAATTGAAAATTCGCCCTAGTTCGGTCAAAGGGAACATGATAGGAGAAGGGTCTAAGGTGGGGAGAGACACCTTCAGGTGGTGCCAACACATCAGGAATTGTCTTTATTTTATTATTATTATTTTTGTCTACTTTCACTTTCAAACTAGTCTTCGTTTTGGTCTAATCAGCAAAATGGATCTGGTGCCAGTTATTAACAAATCTCTTCTATCGAATTATAATTTGTATTGCCTGCTCTATCTAACTGGTGTATGGTTGAACTTATTCCAGGATCACTCTTCTCCTGGGGAATGGGCTCCGTCATGCTGGGGGTAGGAGACGAAGAGGACCTCTGGACGCCGACTCTTGTAAAAGGGAAGCAATTGGAAAATAGGAAAATCGTACAAGTTGAAAGCGGTGGGCAGCACACAGTCCTATTGACTAATTCCGTCTCGTAGTGCCTAACATCGTCACCTGAATTTGAATCTCAGTGTAAATATAACCCCTAAGGGACATCGTTGAAGACTCAGTTTCAGTTACTCAGATTGGGCAGTTCGATTTTTAGTGAATTTTTTAATTGTATTAAAACAGTTTTATTATATTATTCAGCGAAATATTAACAGTTCAAAATATTTAACATGTGGCTAGATAATTAAAGTTACCTACTGTATTATCAGAATCTGGTAATGTTAGTTTATCATATTTGTAAATTATTTTACGTGCATATTTATTCGAATGTTGGTGAGCAGGTTGAATCATACCTAATATAACGTATTATACCTAATCATAATTAAATAGCTGAAATAGGTGAAAGGGAAAAAGTGAAATCAATGAAATCGATTTCGATCGTTATAGCAATGACAAATACAAACGATCTCGTCTCGTAACTTACCAGAAATAATGGATTAAATCCATTTGACGTGAACTGGTGAGACTACTTTCAATTTTTTTATCAAACATTACCTGCATTTCCCATCGTGGTATTTTTTGTTTTCGTTAGTTTTGTAACCTACCAGATGTGTTGTAAGTTGAGTTTTTGTTACGACTTGTATTACGAAGGCTGTTAGTCGCTATTGCTTCATTTGCTCTATTATATCCTCACTGTCTCCAATTCCTTAGCGATGGCCCCTTTAGTTGCGATCAATCACTTTCCTCAAACACCATCGTGTATTACAACAAATCTCCGGTATTCATTTTATTTTACCCGTGCTTTATAAATTGCGCTAGCCAGAGAATTTTCAAAGCCTACAGTTTTGGTGAAATTGTAAATTCTGTTTCGAAAGCATACAGGATTGATATCTTAAAAATATTGCACAATACCGTACTTGAGAGCCTAAATCCTAACGTAACGTAGCGAAATATCTGCCCTGTTGATGTAACTTATTTACACTTGGTTATGGAAGTGAAAAGAAAAGTATGTGCCTTTGAAGTTAATGCATGTTTTAAAAAATTGTTTTTGTTTCTACTTATTGTAAATTTTAAAACTATTTTTATTACAGTACAATATGTTAGTAATTATGAAAATACGCCAACAGTTACCGTTCAAAGCTTGTAACTGCGCTTGCTATGTTCTCTTCACTTGTTCACTTTTTTGAGTGGATGAAAATGTTGATTTAGAATGTTTTTTACAATAGGTATTGTAGTATTTAATGAAAGGTGGGGCCCAATGGTAATGCCGCTCCATCTACAAAATTGCTCAATAATTAAATAAAAATATCGAAATGATTTGGTTTGTTTTCATTGTTGGCCACTTGATAATTTATTGCCACAAAAATAATTCAGGGTCAGGCGGGTAATTTTGAATGGTCCATTACTGTTGAAGATAATGTAGTATGGTATTGTATGTAATATTAGTAAAAGTGTGTGGAAAAAACAAGTGCTGCACACCAGGCTGTTCACAATTTCCTCTTATGTTCATATTCACCCCAGCATACAAAACATCCCTCAAAGGTGGAGAGGAGGCACACCATTAAAAGAAAACGAACAAACTAAATTTTGAAAAAGTGGGGAGGACGCCCAGGTTCAACTGATGGCGGTTCTTGTGATCAAGGAAGTTGAAGAAAGAGGAGGAGGGAGGTAGGGATGAAAGGACGTGCCTCTATAAAATTACCACCAGTATAGGTAACAGCCCCTAATGATGGGGGTGGTGATACCATGAAGCACTTCTGCTGATGCTCAACTCAAGTAACTCCATTGCACTTTTCCTGCACTTCACCCCGCACCATGACCTTAATGTTATTAGTCACCATTTCCTTTAGCTCAGATACCGCTTGCCACAGGTGATTTTTATCTATACAACTTAGCCCACCAGGTCTTCTCCACTGTCAACCTGAACATCAGGATATGGCAGACCAATTGGGCTTGATGGCAATGATATCTGGCTTCTTGACCTGGCCACATAGCATGTGATATAGTCTCTCCTTTTTGACATCCCAACCGCTGGATGACGAAGCATCATGAATGCAAAGTCACTGCTGTACCACACCATACAGGTTAAACTCAGCCAGGTTGATCTAAGAAGCATCCTCTAAGACAAGCTAATTGAATCAGTGAGTAACTTGAATATTTCATGTTTGTGCTGCACACTAGGCTGTTCACAATTTCTCCTCATGTTCATATTTACCCCAGCATATAAAACATCCCTCAAAGGTGGGGATAAGGCACACCATTAAAAGAAAACGAACAAACTAAATTTTGAAAAAGTGGGGAGGACGCCCAGGTTCAACTGATGGCGGTTCTTGTGATCAAGGAAGTTGAAGAAAGAGGAGGAGGGAGGTAGGGATGAAAGGACGTGCCTCTATAAAATTACCACCAGTATAGGTAACAGCCCCTAATGATGGGGGTGGTGATACCATGAAGCACTTCTGCTGATGCTCAACTCAAGTAACTCCATTGCACTTTTCCTGCACTTCACCCCGCACCATGACCTTGATGTTATTAGTCATCATTCCCTTTAGCTCAGATATCGCATGCCACAGGTAATTTCTATCTATTCAACTTAGACCACCAGGTCTGCTCCACATCCACCCTGCCACTGACAACCTGAACATCAGGTATGGCAGACCAATTGGGTTTCATGGCAATGATATCTTGGTTCTTGCCCTGGCCACTTGGCATGTGACTCCCACACACCCATGTGACTACTCGCCTTTTTGACTTCCCAACCGCTGGATGACGAAGCACCATAAATCCAAAGTCACTGCTGTATCACATCATACAGGTTGATCTAAGAAGCATCTTCCAAGACTAGCTAATTGAATCAGTAATGAGATCATAGATGCTTAGCATTCTGGCAGGCATGCCTTGACCAGTAAAGGAGAGGATCGGGACAGCTCGATGCTAAGCATTGCTGCTACTCCACTGTACTTTTTCCAACTTTATTTGTTGTTTCAAGTGTGAAGAGGAGGGGTGGGGGCTGAGAGAGCTCTACCTTCAGTACCTGCTGAGCAGTAGGTAGGAATCCATGTGGTTTTTCGTGGGTATATTACATTGTGAGTAAAATTACTGATTACGGGGGAAAATGCTAAAAAAAATAGACGTGGCTACTTGTCCGGGACCTTGAAAACAAACTCATAGGACACTATTGCAACTAACGGGAGTGTTGTACTATCCAACGTCATCATTCTCACTCAGGAGAGAAATGTGTAGGGTAAATTTTTGGCCAACTTACTTTTCCTGCAGTGTCCCACAACATTTTTTTTTAACTTTATGTTACTACTTCTTAATTATTGAAATAGGTACCTATATAATGCTATTGCTTGAATTGATGAATTGCTATTGATTGAAGAATTCAATGATCCCATGATTATAGGCCATTTCATAGACATATAATCCCATATTACTGCACATAGGAAGGTATATATTTAATTTTAGTGATTTTTCAAACTTTTTTTTTTTTTTTTTTTAAATAAAAATCTATTTTATAGGACCAATTAATCAATGAAATCGATGTCAAAATCGATTGTTAGCCTTTGATGTTTTACTCCTACATCGAATATTCAAGCAAAAATTATCTCTATCATTGTGAACCTACAGTTCCTCTGGTTCCTCACATTCACTGAGCTGTGATAAGAAACTGTCTCAAGTTGGTCCTCAAATAGCACGGATTCCTACGCCAGCGCTACTAGCGGATTCCTCAGGATCAGCTATGCATCGAACTCTCCCAACCCTCTACTGTGTTTCGTCCTCCATGCTTCTTTACTCCATGTTGTGTGGGGAATTGTTGTCACCCTGAGTTCTGTGAGGTAACAAAAACCTACTTTCTGCGCATGCTCGTCGCCCTTTTTCTGTTGTTCAAACTGTCTGTGTGTCCGCTGTCCGTGTTCGAATCTAACAAAATTGTAGGTGCCGTACGGATCAGGTTTCTTAAATTTTGACGTTTATTTTTATTTAAGAATTAATCAATTTTGTGAGTAGTGTCGTGTCTTTGAGAATGTTTAAGACTTTCCTAGCAGAACGGCTCACTTAATATTCCAGGGGTTTGGGGGCAGTTTGAGTTGAGGTATTTCGGGGGATCGACATCAAATCGTTTCCAATGGCGGCTGCTGGAACTGAACAGTCTTTGGTGCGCATCATACCCTTCAACGGAACGGATTTCAACACCTGGGAATCCAATTTGAGGCTCATGCTGGAACAACATTCAGTGCTGAATGTAATTACCGATCCGGCGCCTAATGATAAAGCCGATCCCGTAAAAGCGGCTGAATTTCTTCAAAATGATATTAAAGCGAGATATATCATCACGCAAGCTGTTGCTGACCATCTGCAAGTATTTATTAAAGATAAAAAAAAAAAAAAAAAGTCCAAAACCGGTTATATTTCAACAACATTCCAATGGTTCTGAGTTTAGCCCATCGACGGGGAAGGAGAGGATCTCAAAAACGTCATTTTTCACTAAATTTCCTCATGTAATCATCAACTGCGCCGTCCCCAGGATTTGTGCGCCTTGGACGGTGGTTGAAAAGATTAAAGCAAACATCTGTGAATACGATATTATGATTTTCAGTTTTTTAGCCCCCCCCCCCCCCCCAGGATGGGATGGGATGGGGTCGTATGTATCTCAAAAAACGTCATTTCTACTACTTTTTCTCATTCAATCATCCCCCCCCCCCCCCCCCCCTCCAAGCCAAGATTTGTCCTTCTTGCACGGTGGTTGAAAGCCTAAGGTTAAACATATTATCCATGTTTTTAACTCAAGTTTCTTTTTTGTTGTGAAAGGTAAGTTAATTAAGTGGGATGGTATACTATTCATTAAAATTGGTCCACGATATGGTGCTTGTAGTAGACAAAGGGTATTACTTTTCTGCGGTATCATAAATAAATTTGGAGTTCTCGTACAGTATTTAGAAGCGTTTTTCTCAAGTAAAGATTGTCTTTTAATAAAAAATTTTAGAGTTTGGAAACTAATTATCTGTGAAATCGTTAACATTTCAGATTCTCTGTACAATAAAGCTGATGAGTACATGCGGTTCTTTTTATAAATTATTTTCAGGATCAATTTTTGTGATATTTCAAGCGGTTTCAAGTGTGACTTATATGTGCCACCCCAAGCAAAATCTAGGTATTAAATTTCCGAAAATGTTATATTTTGCAATAATAAATTTTTTTTTCTTTAATCAAATGAACAAATCTGGGTTTTGAAAATCATTGCAATTTTTTCCTCATTTTCAGAGTTTTTTCTTGAGATATATACCTGAACTATACTCAAAACAATTCCTTTCTTGTCTAATTCAATCCAAATCCTGCCTAACTGGATGAAAAAAAAATATATTAATACATTCTTTCACGAAATTCAATTACAAACTTGAAAACTGGTTCTTTCCCCCCCATGATTCATCTTTTCACCAGTATGCTGGAGTGGACTTTTTTTCTTTTTATTTTTAGTTATACGATTTTAGAAACAGTAAGGGTGGCGCATATATTAAAATCACGAGAACAGAAGAATACATTCGGCTTGATATTTTCTTTCAAGGAAAACTGAAGTTCGGTTAGGGAAAAGTCAGGGAAATGTAGTTTCAATGGTTTAATAGGTGTGTTCCAACCACCCCTCTGAGTTCATGAACTCGTGAGTTCATGAACTCAGACGGGTTCCATGAGTTCATGAACCGGTCACCGTCATAGAACATTTTCAAAGAAGCCGATATTCTTAGGCACGACTCTATTCGCCTCAAATTCTTGTTGATCTAAGTCCTCCTCCTCATCGGCGTAAGGACCCACTCCAAATCTGCTATTGAAGTATATACTTCCGAATTCGAATCCGATTCTTCTAGAAAGAATCCCCCCCGCTGTTTTATTGAGATTCATGACTTGCAAGGCATGTGAGGAACAATAAATGAAGAATGAATTGAGAACGAATGAAGAAAGAATGAATGAACAAAGAAGTGAAGAAGTGAGGAACAAGTTAGGAACAAGAACAATTAATTTAGCGTGCAGGTTCGCAGTGAAATGAGATTTTCGGAAGGTTATGAAAGGTTTCCTTCAGTTCGAGTTCTCAACCCTATCCCCGAGCAGGTCTGAAAAGTTCATAAACTCACTGAACCCTGTGTTGAGTTCCTGAACTGAAAACGGTTGGAACACGATTCACGTGCGCATACGGTTCGGCGCCGAACCAGGTCCGAAAAGTTCATGAACTCGCGGTGGTTGGAACACAGCTTATGCTTCAATAACCCAAGTAATTTATTCATGCTGTAAAACACTCTAGAGTTCACTACTATGGTGATAGGTGTGTTCCAACCACGGGTTCAGACGGGTTCCATGAGTTCATGAAACTTTTAGGTTCAAGAACCTGTCGGTGGGAACACTGTAGTTCACATGACAGTCAATGCACTAACTAGCACTAGCATCGTCTTTAGTAACGTGAACACCTCGTCATCAAAATCCTTTGAGCATTATGAAGAAAAGGCCAAAAAGGTGAAAAAAAAAAACAAACGGCATTTTTCAATTTTTTGGAAGTTTATTTGCTCATTACCACCCTCAGACTATTTTCCTAGGTATGAAGGGTATGGGATATCATTCCTATCCAGAAGAAGAGTAACTGTTGAAAATTTCATCAAAATCCCTCGAGCCATTATTGAGAAAAGGCAACAAAAAAAAAAGTGCTAAACACGACGTTTTTTCAAGTAAGGTAGGTTGAGCCAAGTGCGTCAAGAAAAACATTGAGTAGTTTGACTTTGCCTGCCAATTACCAACTAGGTACCCTTAAACAAATGTTTTCTATCTATGCGTAGAGAGCTGATAAAAGAAAACTGACGGTGGTAATAATTATTCGATGGAGCAAATTGAAAAAGAGATGTGAAAAACGATAATACAACAAGCATCAAGCAGGCTAATGACAAGGCATTTAGCGTGAAGGTTCGCAGTGAAATGAGATTTTTGGAAGGTTACGAAAGGTTTCCTTCAGTTCAAGTTCTCAACACTCGACAGTAGCCCTACACCGGCCCGTGGTTCCCTCCTCCGCCGTGCAGCGGCGCTAGTCTCGAACTTTTATCTCCCTCCTACTGAATAGTTAAGTATTGTGATTGTCTCCAAGCACGATAGATGAGGTGTAGCTCAGTGGATATGATTTCAGTCTCGTGAGACAAATATCGTGGGTTCAAATCCTATTGGATGGTATTTTTTTGCTCTTATAAAACTCCCGAAATGTACTTCTCAAACGTCATTCTGACCTGCATGTACAACTAATTTGAATTTTCAGTAAGGGATTGACTACTTTATGTTATGTATTTTTGAGATGCGAGCTTGTGAGCATCCAGATCACCAAACTATACACATCATTCTGATCTACATGCCCAACTAATCTGCATTTTTACTAAGGGATTGACTACTTGATGTTATGTCTTATTGAGATGCGAGCTTGCGAGCATCCAGACCACCAAACTATACACATCATTCTGATCTACATACCCAACTAATCTGCATTTTTACTAAGGGATTGACTGGTACACAATCTCCTCACCAATTCATATATTTTTTCTTGGCATACGGATAAATCCGTAGATTTACGAGCGATCATACAAACCCCGACTGATAAAAGAGGAGACTAGCGCCGCTGCGCGGCGGAGGAGGGAACCACGGGCCGGTGTAGGGCTACCGTCGAGTTTCTCAACCCTATCCCCGAGCAGGTCAGAAAAGTTCATGAACTCACCTACATGAATTGTAGGAACACACCTGATATGGGTTGTATAGCAATGTTCTTGTAGTTTCAGGAACGAAGCCCCTCTTCCATTCATGGACTGATGCAGAGACTGATCGGCTTCTAGATCTGTACACCCAGATGCTTCCTCTTCTTGAGTCCGGCACCATCAACACTAAGGACAAGATGATGTTGATGATTGAGAAGAAGATGGGAGGGCTAGTGACTGCAGCGCAGTGTTTCAACCGTATTAAAAGTTTGCAGCGGACTTACAGATTGTACAAAAGTAAGTAGGTATCTATCTATATTTATTTATAGTATTAACCCAATCTGGTACATTAGCACGTCCCCCGCAGACCATATATTCACAAAAGTGGCTGTCAAACTGAATAGAGTTCTTGCGGCCAAGTGGAGGATCAACTTTGAGCTTCATTATCCCAAAACTTAATTTAAAGAACAGTTTCTAGGTTGTTTCTATGATTATATTTACACTTCAGAAATCCCAACAAGATCATCCTGTCGAAATAATCCCGTGTGACCTTTCACAAGCCAATTACTATACAACAAAAAGCTCGCACGTAGGTCGGCCAGTGCTGCTGGAGAGCCGGACGTCTCATATGTGTGATTCTGCAACAAAAGAATTGAAGGAACTGCTGGCTTGGAAATCTTTAATACTACATTTTGAGTTTTGATGTTTTGACATGGGAGTCTAATGATTCTATCACTTTTCGACAAAATCGATAGGTATTCGAAATGGACGATGAATACCCCGTATAACACAGGGAGTCTCATGATTCTATCACTTTTCGACAAAATCGATAGGTATTCGAAATGGACGATGAATACCCCGTATAACAGGGAGAGTTTTCAAAAAAGTGCTAGATAATGGGTAACTTTCGACTGCAAGTTCCACATTCGCCAACTTTGAAAATTTCCGTAATTTTGCAGAAGAATATGGTTTTTGAATTATTTCTTTGTAGTACATACTTATCCCACAGTACTCGAGGGAAATAAGTACAGCTTACCAATGTGGTACATAATAAGGGAGCATGCAGTTTTAAGTGTACAGGTATATCATTGATTTTACCTCTCACACGCCACACAAAAAAAAAAAAACTTACTTTATGGACAAATGAGTACTTACGTGTATATACAAGATGATGCATACATTTAATCATTACCTTATTTTACTTTTGCAGACGGAAAAGCATCAAAGCCGTTTCCTAAGAAGTATATACGGTGGATTGAGGCAATGGAGAACGGGACCCTTTCCAACTCGTCGATTGTGATGACCACGAATAGGGACTCTGGTTCATGCTCAATGGAAGTGTCAGAAGAACTCGATCATGTGTACGGTGAGTAGTCAGATCTTTTCATTCAATCGTATATAATAGAGAGTTTTTGGCGACTTCAACTTAACGTCACCCGTTACCGTAGTCTTGAGGAAACAAACGAAGATGCTAACCCAAATGGAACTGGGAGAACGGTTGCCTTAATTTTGATGTCACGTTAACGGTGGTTGGGTAACGCGATATTTCCCCCCCAGCTGTCTTGTTGTCTACTGGTTGCCTATTTCGATTTCTTCATTTCGATATGAAACGCCGATTTTCAATCCTGAATTCGAATTTCATGTTAGTTTCAATACAAATACGGGCTAATTTCTTATTTTTAGTTTTCAATTCGTAAACAGGGGATGGATAGTAAGCCTCAAGTGTGGAACACCGCGGTTTAGTTGCACTTATAGGTCATTAGTCGGAGAAAACAGCTGAGAGTTCAGGTAAACTAAGAACAATACTGCGAAGAAGTAGTGTCTTAAAACTCAGTTTTCTCATTTAAAATATGTGAAATAATAATAGAAACAAGGCTCTAATCGACCAAATAGAGCCTGAGCGCAAAAGAACGGAACTTTTCGATCGAGTTGAAGGCTAGGAAAGCTGGACAGTGGAGGCGGACTTCAGATGGCACATTCGGTTTCTACGACTTGAAACGTAAAATAACCAAGTTTGAGGGGTATTCAAAAACCTACCCTCTACATCAACATAATTAGTTGGTAATTAGGCAGTTGAAAAGAAAAACTATTATGTTTACTTCAGTAGTATTCGAGTAATTTTGAGGTGAGCAGTAGGGTTACATTTACAGGAAGGTTAGGCTGGCGTCGTGTGCCTTTAGGTCCCCAAACGGGTGACGTTAAATGAGCCATTCTAACGTACGACGTTGCTAACGTCCCCTCAAGGTCACGTACTCTTGGGTACGTTAGGGTGACGTTAAGGGTACGTTAGTGGTCACCAAAAACTCTCTAATATCAAGGGGGAGGGGGGGGGGGTGGCTATCTCGTGGACCACCACCCTGTATTGCTCCGCACCCAAAAATTAATATGAGTACGGTGCTTACTGTTACAGCATCAAGTCAGCTGTACGAAGCAACAACTAATATACCCCAAGGATGGTCTGAGGAAGAAACGTTACGTCTTCTTCAACTCTACAACCAGTTGAAACCAGAACTTGTAGTCGGAAGTATTCCTTCTCAAGAGAAAGTAATGGAAATAATAGCCGAAGAGATGGGAGGGCACCTGTCTCCTAAGCAATGCTTGAACCATTTTAAAAACCTACAAAAAGCCTACAAAAAGTACAAACAGAATCCAGGTACATACTCTTAACTTGATTGTAAACTAGATTAATGGATGATTTTGCATGTTATAAAAATTCCATTTTTATTTATTTATTTATTTTTTTAAATTATTTTTTGAGTGGGGAAAATTCTTTATGATCGAAGAGGAGTGAGTCGATGTGAGTACTCTCAGGTATCGTATTGCATTGGACGTCTCAATTATCTGCTCATCCACGTTCATTGGGATATCTCTCTATCCGTCTGGTCGTCAGCAGTACAATCTCCGTCTTCTGTACAGCCAGAGACAGGGACCGTGACTTCATCCACTCTTATCACACGACACATCGTCTGGTTCAGTTTCCATTGTAATTGTTCTGCTGTGCGTGCAACAATATACTGCAGCCGTATCATTTGCGTATCCTTAACTGGAATACCACTGGGCATCTCGATACACAGGATCTTATCATAATTTAAATTCCTAAGGTCTGCGCCCTGGACTGACCCCTGTTCTGCTCCTGAGGTTATTCTTTTCTTTTTCTACCCTTCTCGCGTCTCAAACAACAACCCCCAGTTTGTCAAGTAGTCCTCAACATTCATAACACAAAGACCTGAACATTCCCACTGTAAAGGATTCCCTCATTGTGGCCTACCACTCAATGCACCAAATTAGCTCATCTCACTCCAATGACATCATCAACATAATACCTATTCAACGTCCACCCTCGCCTCGTTTGAGAAGAAAACACCATGGTGACTTCTTTGCGAATGGTTTCAACTAAACATCAACATCTCAACAGTTCCGATCCAGAACTTTCATAACATCAACATTCTCTTTGTTCCTCAACACTTCATTTCCTCTATTCGTAAAATCTGACTTTACTAGGATAAGACATTGGTCTTATTACTAGGTTCCTATTTACAAGTGAATCACCCTCTGCGTGCTATTGTACCTATTGTATGTTCACACAATGAGAGTGCTTAGCACAATGTTGTTTCTTAATAAACGTCATTATATATATAAATATATATATAAAACGTGTGTGTGTGTGTGCGTGCGTGTAAGGAAATTAGGAAGCATATCTACTCATTTGAACCAAACTAGTTAAGCGTTGAATGAACCATTTGTCATGCGATTAGCGAAGTGAAGCAATGTCGAACATGGTTAGTACTTGGATAGGTGACCGCAATAGTTAGTGGCATCCATCCCAGAAGTTTTCACACTTCTGTACAGTGAACTCCTCTCCACTCGAGGGGCGAGGCAATGAGTAGCTTCAAGTAGAATCATTAGAACTAATTCTGATCCTCCCCTTGGAGGGCAGTTGATTATACCTGAGGCTGTCAGACTAAATGCCGCAACCTGGAACGGTTGCTTACTTTACCTATTTTATTTTCTAGTCATTTGCGGGCACTCTATGAATACAGAGGTACGTACAGAGGGGGGTATATTTTACAGAGGTAGGTAAATGCATGGTATGTACACATTGTATAGGTTAATGAAAAAATGGTTGTGATTCTGGAAAATGTGTTTTATGTGTATTGATCTGCAGGACCAAAGAAGTTCAAGTACGCTGACGCTATGGAAGCTGTCGAAGGAGGAAACCCAGACAATTCAGTGGATGATGAGGGTAATAACGAAACTCACGAGGTAGTGATTGTCGGACATAACCTAGACATCTTTGATTCATCCAACTTTCTGGATTCAAACGATAGTGAGACTGAAGCAGCGGTTGAGTTCATCACAGCAGATGATGTGATAGAGACACAAGATAACAGACGTGATTCAGAAACAATGGGTAAGTTCTTTGTAGTTTTTTGATTTCGAGCTGAGATTTGGGGTTTTAAACAATTGTTTGTCAAAAGTGGGACCCAGTTTATGAAAAAATCAAGTTTATTTAACCTTGTATTTTATGTAATATTGAAAAATTCAAAACCTCGAAAAGCCTTGAATTTACTTGTAAGAATAGCGTTTTATTGTTGTCATTGATTAATGGATATTTGTGAAAAAACGTTGTCTATTTCCGCGAAAAATAAATAGTTACAATGTTTAATTAACCTATTATTGTTTGTTACTGATGTCGCCTAGCCGTTGAAATCGATTTAACATTGTAACCTTCATTTTTCGTGGAAATAGACAACGTTTTTCACTAACTTCAGTTTTGAAATGGGGTTCCACAACTTCGTCGCGAGTGATTTCAAAGATCCGAATGAAACCACCCGAATCGCTTAGGTTCATCTGTTCGATCTCCCGTAGAACAGGAAAAAATACTGAGTGTGAATGTGAACTGGTGTGGTCATTGTAAAAATCGCCTCATAAACTATACGACGATCGAATCAGCTGATATAATTTCAATGGAATTCTCTTTTCAAGAAATCGAGATTATTATCAACTTTTGTTATATTGACGGACTAGGGAAGTGTAGGGTGTTTTATCTTGTAAATGATGTTCCAACTTCTATTTCAGCTCTTGTTATGTATATAGGGACTAGTAAAGGTGTTTTATTTAATTTCATTAATTTCCTATCAGTAGGTGTCTATGTCTATACCATAACATTACGATATTGCGCCAAAGTCTCCATTGAATAAATGATAATTATAGATCCTTGATCTTGATGGAGTAACTATAAAATACATAAGTAAATAACCTTTTTGTAATAGTTGGCAGCGTTTGATGGTTAGCGTTCTGCCATAACATTTTTGTTACTGTTTGGATAGAAAATTGTGGTATTTCTGGATTTTTATTTATTTTTTAATTTTATTTTTAAATGTATGAAATGACGTACTCTGAATCTTTGAATCTTTGGGAACATGGCTAGGATTTGATGTTGTTCGAAACCATGTTATTTCTGTCAGTATTATGGACTCTAAAACTGTTCCAAGTTGATATCAGATAAATATGCATGCTGTTTGTGTATTACAGACCAACGGATGTTTTGGTGCCGCAAAAGTACTGTGAAATTGTTGAGCCTTGTTGAGAATTACAGCAGTAAACTGGGAAGATATCCAGTTAAAACAAGATCGAAAATGTGGTCTCTCATTTCTCGTTGTTTAGGGTCGAAAGTCACCCCTGAACAATGCGCTGGGAAATGGAGAAATCTGGAAAAGTCCTACAAAAGAGCAGTTAATAACGGTACTTGACTCTTTTGCTTGGCTTACATTAGATGCATTGTGAATTAAATGAATTAGAACATACAAACTGAAAGATGTACTTACAGACACAAAAAGAAGGGACTTGAAGTAATATGTTTTTCATTGGATTATTTTCAGGACGAGAGCACAAACATCTTTATTCTACTCAAATTAAATCCATTCTCAAACTACAGCGGCAATCATTACTTTTGCCTGATGATAGCAAGTCCAGTGTGGTGGTAAATGAGCAAAGTTCAGGCGACTTCTCATTCCTACTGGAGAATGCAGATAACTCTGCGGATGGAGATGAAACGTTAGATGCAGATGACAATCCATCTTCACCTAGAGTTGAGGAGGTTTTCTCCCTGTTTTCCAATGAACCTGAAGAATCAGAAGGTATTAATTTATCAGATTTCATGAGTAGATCAGGCCTTATCCCTCACCCCAACCTCTAACCCCAAACACGCTCACCCAAAATTCCTTCCCAATACTAAATCACAATTGCACTAAAGAGACTCTGCACTTTTCTACGTCATCATAAGAAGAAGTGGGATGAGTTAAGGCTTGTTGCCATGATTCCATCCTGGTCTAGCTGTTTACTGTGTAATCTCAGGGGAAGGCATGTTGGCAGAGAGCTTATTTATAGTAACACGAGATGAATGTTTATTATGTCGTACCCACTACCTCTGCAAATCTACAGAAGCTTTCTTGGAGTACTGATGCTCTACATTAACTTCACAATTGGCCTCAGCCACCTGCTTTTGACTGATGTGAAGCCCGAGGCAGGTCTTGGGAGGTGGAGGATCTTACGCAACGGGCGCAGTTAGAAGGACGGATATATGCAGACATACACTCATATATTTCTTTTGGGAATGTGGATTGAGGATAGTCTGAAACTGATTTTTGACTTGTCTCTTTTTCGAGTGAGTTTTTTTCTCAGCTTACCCCAGCAAAACAGATTAAGAAGGTATTAAATTAAAGGGTTATTTCCGCTAGTATTAATAGTCAAATTATCATTTACGTGCCTTTTGGAGGATTCCATTGTCACTAGCAAGTCATGTACCGGGGGCGAGTGCTTTTGATGTAAACACATCATCATCAGGCCATTGAAACAGTACTGAAGTCAGTCAGTTGGTCTGTCTCTTTTTGTAGAGGGGTCAGTGACCGGAAACGGAGAAGAGGTGGTAGTGAGGGGTGGGACAGAGGGGAAGGGAAGAATGCTCTTCTTCCCAAGCATCCAAATCAGTCTTCCCAGCTTCTTCCAAATCAATGCATCATCAAACAGTATGCCTACCATTTACAGCGGAAAAAAAGAATGCTGGTGTGGTTGGGAAATTCCCTATATCTTCAGTTTATTGCGCGTAGACCATGGAAGAAGATGAGCGTAGATCTCTTCTTCCATGAGCGTAGCTAGAAAGATTTAGTATTCGTTTTACAATAATTTTTATTCATTTTTGATTTACGTACATTTGTTTGTCCAATCTGTGTACCCAGTCATTGCTTACAAACTAAATCACTCGCGACGAAGTTGTGGAAACCAATTTTATTACGGAAGTTAGTAAAAAAAAAAAAAAAAGTTGTATATTTCCACGGAAAAAAAATCGTGGAAATAGATAACACTCTTTTTACTAACTTTCGTTTTCAGTTATTTGTTGATGGTAGCCTTGGTAGGTAGGTTATTTTTGCAACCCAAGTTTTTCGTTGTTTTCACTTGCTTCTAATTTTGAGTTTGTATGTTTCGCCTCGTCATAAATAAATACAAAGTGATTTCGTTCAGTTAAATAATGTGGTAACGTGATCCTGTTGAACGAGCGTTTACAAGGAGTGTCGGAAGTTGAGCGTTTTCAATGCCATAACTACATGAAAAAAATAGTTATTTCCTCGGTAAACAAGGTATCCCTGGGTTCGTCGCCATGATGCAAGGATGTAACAAAGTGGGGGATTGGGGATAATTATGTTATTTTGATGTTTTATTTATTTTTATTTATATATATTTTTTTTTTATTTTTTTTTTATTTAGTGGTTTAAGCCGCACCTCAACCAGAAGGGTCATTAGTGGCAAGTTATTTTGATGAAAACACATAAATAAGGTAGGTAGGTAGGTACGTCTCAACAACAGATATATATGTATATATATATATATATGTATATATATGTATATATGTATATATATGTATATATGTATATATCTATCTGGTTCTACTGAACTATATATGTAAATTAATGGATGAAAGAAAATTTCACAAATATAAAGAATAAAGAAAAATTCTGATATTTCGCTGATTAAGCTTGATCACAGAAAAAAGTATGAATGGGCATTTTTTTCATGACGATGCTTGTTAGAGTCTTGTTGCCTCGTTACTTGTTGCCTGCATCCATGGATTAGGAAGATTATGATTTTCACCCTGATGCTTTCATTCAGTCGTTGATATTGAGGCCAGGTGGGCGGTTTGCACCCAAGATGGTCCTGTGAGCCCGTTCTGACTGTTGCAGAAGTCCGTCATTACTTTTCGGCATAGTTTTCAGCACCTTCACCCCAAAGCACTCATCAAAAGTAGATTGGTGTGATCGTGTATGTTCTGCAACAGGAAGCTGCCGGGGCTGGTTCACCGAAGCTCTGTGGTTGTTTACCCTGAGATTCAGCGATGTAGTGGTCTTACCAACACAAAATCCTTCGTTTTCTGTGCATTTCCTACATACCAATTGGTAAATACACATCTTTGACTGACATTCTGCTGAACCTTTACACTTATATTCTCAAATGGCATTTGGGGATGAAAAGTACGCATCCTCAATTACTAGGTTACATAGCTTATTGAGTTATAATATATATATATATATATTGTTATTTATTTCAGTTCGAGTATATAATGATACAATGATGGAATTAATTTGGAAATAACGGGAAATATTAGCAGGTTCTCATACAATGCGTGCCCTTCTCATTCCAAATTGTACGCGTGCTTCTGTGTCCAAATTATGGAATCTACTTTGTAAATCGTACTTATGTAGCTTTGACTACATTACCTAGGTACTTTACTGGTTATAGTTTAATAATTTTGTTGTTTCAAAATTTTTAAGTTTCACTGACGACATGGACTGACAGTCCAAACGAAGTTAGAGGAGGTTAAGTAAACGAAGTCACTTTTATTTTCCATATCAATCTTGTGAGCACTGTTATTTATGTGCCTACTAATAAATACTATTAAGACGCAAAAGTGATAACAAAACAAAGATAAGTCACGAAAACAACTAAAGTAGATTGAGACAGTGATCTGATCGCATTGATCAGATAACTTATCACAAATCATGAAGTATGGCTGGAAAGTGAGCAGAGTCAGCTGCTGCGGGCGTTTCCGCAGGCTCTCAGAAAATGCAAATTTTGATTAGTTTCATAAAATCACAAGGACTGCTGACAAAGAAAATTGCTTCACTATTTACCTTTAAATCACATCCACTTCCGATTTTTACAATAAAAAAAATGTGTGTAAGTTCCTCATTGTCTGATTTCCTGAAAGAGAAGAAACAACTCCAACCCACTCTAGTGGATGTTTGGCGAAGCTTGATAAGCTGTTTCAGAGTGCCTCAACTCTGTAGAGTAAAAGTCTGGGGAAGGTTGATTAGTTAGTTGTGTATACCTACCTACTTTTGGTATTCATTTGAACTTCCCAAGGCCTTCTAAAATTTTAATAACTCTTCAACAAATATCATTAAATTTAAAAATTTTCAGGGGATATTCTGTGGTCACACGAGAAAACACTCAAGCTTATAGACCTCTTCAAACAACTTAAAGGTCTAGTGGGGACTTCCAAAATGCGAACGCACAAGAGGATGTGGCAAGCAATTGGGGACCACTTTGGTGGCAGCCCCAATGCCAACCAGTGCGAGAACAAGTGGCGGACATTGGAGAGGAAATATAGGAAGCAACTGAGTATAACCAATACCACTAACTATAAAGGTAAAATCTACAAAAATAGTTTTTTTCTAGTCTATATAATTATTTTCATTTTATTTTTATTCATGTAATAATGGGCGACTTCAAAAACGTTCAATAAATTATAATATATACGTGAAATATACATGAGGGATAAAGTAATATATCCAAGTTTTTACAAAGTGATGAGAAAGATATTAAATACAGAATTTAAGGGTGGAATTCATAGACAAAGCCTGAGTGTGTATGCTCACTCACACTCACTTAAATGGCGGCTCACCCTCCACTCACCCGTTCAAAGTCATAGTTGGGTGGGCTGGTTCACTCAGTAGGTAGGGGCACACTCAGATTACACTAGTTTGAGAGTGCACTCAGGGGACACTCTACGCTTTTTCAACTTGATTTGGCAGCGCTGACAGTATGTTGTAGGGGAAGTTTCCCTGGTTTGATGGAAAAGGGATGGGAAAATTCCCTCTCGCATTTCGCACTAATTAATAACAGTTCGCAAAGGTTACTTTTTTTTTTTTTTTTTTTTGCTGTTGTCCTTGTTCCTTGGGGAGATTGGACACAGGCCTTATCAGACAAAGACGAAAGTCATTGGTCCTCCCGCCTGGATCAGGCTCCCACAGTTGAATTGTTGAATCCTTGTTGCTTGTTTGATAAAGTGCTTGGGGCGCAGGAATCTGAACTAATTTCAAAGAGAAATTCCATAAAAATGAAAAACCTCAAGCGTTCTTATGTTGGTAACACTGTTATAGCTCGCTCACGGGACGACGGCCATCATTTTCTCATACACTTTGAAAATAGCTGGTGGATGTCTGGGGCTGGGAAGAAGCACAGCGTGAAGGGTGAGACTGCACCAACCCTTCCCTACAGTTACCTAAATATGAAATTATATTTTCATATAATATAATTTTCATATAATTTCATATGTCCGATGGTCGATTGATTATTCAATTATATTACGGTAACCTCCAGGAAGGTTTGGTTACTGGTTGCTGTTTAAAGAACATCCACCAGCCAATCTTCTGAACTTGCCATCGAAGTGTTTTTCCAAAGTGAAAGGACGAAGAACGTCCTGTTTTAGGGGCGTTGTTCATAACAAACAGATTAAATTAAATAAGATAAATATAACTAGAGAAATAAACGAAAGAAAACGTTGAAATAATGAAGAAAGAATGAATCACAGGAAGTTGAAAACAGTTATGAAATAATACGAAAACTTGAAATGGCTGTCTCACATTCACTGAAAGCAGTGCCGCCAACCCTCAAATACGAAATTTCTCTTCACAGTAATATTACCTTGCAGGGTTGTTTTCCTCAGTAGATGGTTTTGAAGTTGTAAGTGGATCTGCGAATTTGAATAATTTATTGTAAGAGGCTGTGTATATTGGATTCAAGTGGTAGGTGAGCTTGTTGATAGAAGTGAGTATCAAGAATATCTGCTGGTAGGTCACCTGGTAAATATAATCAGCCCAAAATCCAATTATCATCAGTAAGTATCACAAAGATATGTACTATCAAGTCAATACAGTCCCATTAAAAGACACAATATCGGTTTGAGACCCCCAATTATTACTCCTCAGCCTGATGACTCGGATAGCTGATTATTAGAGTTGGAACGATCAGTGCAGAAAATATTATGCATAGTGAGCGGGCTTCCCGGTAGCAGTATTACGAGAGAGCCAAGTCTCCGTTATGAAAAGGAAATCGTATTCATGTTGCAATGCTCGGTGACGAATGAAAGATAATTTCGTATTTAGTCCCCTGACATTTTTATAGAAGGCTGAGAATTGATTGGGCTTCATTAGTTTACAGACTCGCCATCAAACCAATAATACAGTGTACTGTACACATGTGTTAACTTGTATTTATTATAACTTATAACACCTACTCTCAGATATAATGGCCCGACTTTGCTTATTGTGTTAGATGTGAAATTAAGATTATATTTACCCCAATTTAGGCAGGTTCCAGATGCTCGAGAGTTATTAACCCCCTTCCCCTCATGAATGTAAGACAGATCCCTTCACTATTTACATGCCAGACAACTAATTTCAGTCTGTCCTACAAGAAGTGGGGAAACCCTTTTTTCTCTTCTTAACTTGATTTATATATGTCCATACTCAACATAGTTATTTTGGAATTGCAGGTAAAGGCATGAGGGCATTTGAGTACTTCCCTCAAATGCATGCTATTCTGAATTGGACTGCTGAAAGTACAGCAAACCCTTGTCCGGAGCCAAACCCCGAGTTCCAAGGCCTCCAGCTCACTTCAGGCACGTTGAGCGCACCACCTATGGGCATCATGGCGTCAAGCTCCTTCGAGACCTCCAAGAAAGACAGTGCCGCTTTTCCTGTCGACCTAGATGATGAGGATGATGAAGACAAACGAAAAATTCCGTACAAATTGAGACTCCTCGAGCGAATCCGAAAAGACAAGAAAACCTACTACGTTCAGATGGTGAACATTCATAAAGAACGACTGGAAATTGAGAAAGCCAGGTTGGAACAGTTGAAACTGAGAAATAAAATACTTGAAAGAAGTATCTCGTTAAGCAAATCAGTATCAAGTGACAACTAATTTACCAATACTTTCTTTAAAGAAGTATTTAATACTGATACCCTCATGGATATCGGCCAGAGAATTGTGTATAAATGGGATTCCATAACGTAATTTTTTAACTTTGCTCTATTTGACGCATTTTTAAGCTACTTCTATAAAGTGGAAGGCCAACTTCATCGCACGAGTTTTACTTCTGACTATTTTATGTAGTCCTGGCTGTGATAATTGATTCAAAAATAGGATTAGATATGCCTTGTCAAAGCCAAAACATGCAACGTTTCTGTAAATATCTCCAGGTTTTGTCTGAGAAACTGTATTTGTCGTTCCGTCTGTAATTTAAAAAAAGTTTGATTCATTTATGCATATTCATCCTCCTCAGATCCTTAATTATTCAACCTAATAAAACTGTGGGAGGGAGGGGGGGGGGGGGGGGTGTTGCGTATTAAGGTGTGGCCACTCTGTGACCATAGCTAACGTGACCTGCCTTGGGCACCTGGACTGGAGACCTTAGGGGGCTGCCACTCAAAAGTGCTAGAGTATTGTTCAAATATTTCCCAAAAGCACCAGTAGTTTGATCTAAAGAATGATGGAAACACTACCGACACCGCCAGTGGTTGTGATGATGAAGGTGTTATATGTGATTCATATACTCCATGCAGGCCACTGGGCATGAAGGAAGAAAGGAGGTTGAAGTCGAAGAAGATTAGTTATGACAAGATTTGGAACGGAGTTTGGTCAGTGGCTTAAGTTAAATTTGGTCAAGTGCAATTGGATGCTGAAACTTCCCTCAAAATGCACACTATGGGTTCAGTCCGGCATACAATTCTAAGTCAAGTATGGTCGACTAAGGCCCCTTTCACACCAAACGAATCCGAATCAATCTGGATCACTCCGAATCAAGTTGAATCTGATTCGTCATCTCCACGCTTTCACACCAGCCGAATCAACTTGAATCTATAACAATCCTTTCATCTTCTTTTTGTTTTCCTTCTTTTAGTTGCTTTTGAGCTATCATCATGGACGCAGTTGTTTTAAATGCAATAGTGTTTTGTAGGAGGCACCGGCGGAAATAGAAAACAAGAAAAGTGTTTAAAAAATGATTTTCCATTAATTTTATTAAAATATTAGTGATACACAGTGAGGTGTTGAACAATTTCTTTTCATTTATAGCCGAAAAACTCAAATATTGCAAAATACAATCAGTACGGGCATATTATTATTACTGAGTACAATATAATTATTACCTGCAATGTTTAAATCTTCGCCAATTTTCCTCCACACAGAAGATATGACATTTCTGTTGCTGTGATTTTTATCACTGGCGTCATAAATCCCACTATTTTCATTTACATTTGAGATTAATAATTCCATGTCCATCTCGTATGGTTGTTGATTCAAGACTGACCGGACGATCAAGTGGGACCTCGAATCAAATCTGATTGAACCAGATTCGTCCGGTCTGAAGGCGGGAAAAGAGTCCCTTCACATTTACGTAGTGTCCTACGTGGATTTGCTGCACGCGTCAATGCGTTCAGGCGTTTAAATGGCGGACCAATGAAATTTGCGAAATTTGTCATGTGACCCTGCCCGCGCGGCGGCGATGAACGCTTCGGTTTGATTTTCAAACAAGTTTGATTTTTATCACGTTCGCCGCGCGTCAAACGCGATTATATGATGTTTTTCTAACCTCTTTCGACATTTTGAACTTGTTTTCGTACTTTTTCCGCACGTTTCCTTCTGTGATAATGGAGTTAGCTGATATAGAAACGGCCTTCTACATTTGTTACATTTATTATACACCTTTATCGGAAGATGCCCAGTTTCGAAGAAAATTACAATATATTGTCTAGTGTTCCAAGACAATCGTAAAAAGGTTTGAGTCATGCTCATGTGAGTAAATTTTATTAATTATTCAGAGTATATTTACCTATTGCAATTTTTCTGGAAATCTTTCTTGTAGGTAGTTCCTATTATTCTGCCATACAAATAAACTTTTGGAGTCTACCAAATATTTGTTGTTATCCTTTTTTAAAATCATTGTACTTAACGAATTAAAATTCTTGTTTAATATAAATGGTAAAATTCTTGCTTAATTTTGTTCACGATGTAATCAAAGGTTTTTACTGTCATTCTTGCTTATGATTTAAAGTGTTATTCACTTTCCCACAATTTGGATTATAAGTAGGTTTTAGCATACAAAATCACTGATCTAAATACATCATCTGATCATCACTGAATATACAATCACTGATCTAAATTAATCACTGAAATTAGTGGCAATTGAAAGGTCTTTTTTATATGTATGATAAAACCTCATTATCTAAGATTATCACACAAAATCTTCAGAAACTCTTCTAAGATTATTGGAGTATAAGCGATGAAATTCACCGAACTCGCTCCGGCTTTCATGTATTTCCTCGGCCAGTCTCCTTTTTTTCTATTATTTACAGCTGAATAATAGGAAAGAGCCGTTGAGCTGGTCAGCAGCTCAAACTTGTTGATCGACGGCATGAATGCAAAATCAAATTGAAAAAATGAACTTGAAAACACAAGTGATGAGAATAGAACAGGTTAACTTGCTAAACTACGAAGCGTTTTTGCGTTTCCACGTAGGACACTTTTTTTTTTTTCGCTGCGGGGCATGACGCGGCAACGCACTGACGCTCGTCTTTAACGCGCGGCTTGACGCTCGCGGCGGATCCACGTAGGACACTGCCTTAAACGGAGTGCTCGAAGCCGAATCTTGGTCAATCAGATTCAACTTGATTCGGAGTGATTCTGATTGATTTGGATTCGTTTGGTGTGAAAGGGGCACCTTTATCTTGCAAAAGATCATATTGGCTAGAGAATTGTTGAACTGATGTTATCCGAAACTTCTTCCTTAAATAGCGGTCGTTAGCAGCGGTTGGATGTTGGTCACCTTGAATTATGCTACTCTTACTAGTACAAAAACACTGTGGGTTGACCTTGATGAATTTAGCAAGTCTCCGTGAGAAATATTTTTTCCAGAATCAGAAAAGAGCAATCAGATTATGTTTTCAGTGACTCCGAAAAGAGCCATTAATTCTATTACTAGGCAACCGAGGCTACAAGTATTGCTTGCTCAACATTTTTGCCACCAGGGAAGTTTCGTGTTTTTTTTTTTTTCCAGGCCATCTTGCACATAATAAAATCTGTTGAAGACCATACAAAACTCTGAGTAAGCGGCATTGTGTGAAAAACAATTGTAGGTATAAAAGCTACAACTTTCTTAAATTTTGGTGTTTTCCAAATTAATTATTGTTTTGGAAAGTGGAAAAACACGAGTGTTTTAGCGTGCGAGAGAATTTTATCATTTAACCTCGACGTTTCCATTTTTTCCCCGACCGTCTCGCCGCGGCGGAAATATTGATTTTCTCGTGCAACCAATGCGTTACTAGGGAAGTATAACTCCCTTAGTTTTCATAGCAGGAAAATCGTTCCCCACTTTTTGGAACGCTCTCATTTTATCACAACATCTTATGATCCATAAGCCTCTGGTGTCAAGGAAAGCTAATTTACGCTAAGTTATAAACTAATATAGCTAAATAACCATAATGAAATAATAATGTGTAAAATTATCATTATTAAATTATCTGATTGTAGAACCGTAGGTCTACCGTCTCGTTTTTTTTATCGCTCATTATTATATATCGAAATGACAGTTTTAAAAAAGTGGGGACACATACAGGACCTTTCACCATACCCTTAAAGAAAAAATTCCATCTGGGTCCCCACGCTGTTTTTGAGCTTAGCTGTATCTATAACGTAGATATTGCTGATCACCCCAAAAACGCTCTCCGGGTAGAAGAGATCCAAATCCACAAAATGAATAATACATATCATTCTATTTGAGACAAGCCAGTGGTCGGATCGCTGTCTCCTAATACAGTGCATTTCAAAACGGAAGTTAGTGAAAAACGAAACTATTTCCACGAAAAATAAAGAGTTACAAAGTTAAATCGATTTCGACGGTTAGGCCATCAACAGTAACAAACAATAACTGAAGACACATTAGAGAGGACACAGCTTATATAGTCCCAGGTGAAGGGAGATTGATTCCCATTGGTCGAGAGAAAGGAAAAGGGCTGATGGTACAACCATTAAGTGCATACAAAGTGAAGGGGGGTTATAGCTAATCAGATGAAGTGAAAGGGGGGAAATTACTAAATATGGTATCGTTTGAAGGGATAATACCAAGCTTTATAGAAATGGACCTATCAGTGGTGAAATACATTGAGGTATATACTCATTTAAACATTTACCACACACACATTTAACATTTGCCTGTCACTTTTGATGATTTAGAATTTTTCAAGTACATTCAACATACCTCCCTGTGGGCAAAAATGAAGAAATTCTAAAAACTGTCTATCTGCCAAATCAAAATTGTAATTATGATTGGATTCCTTAAGATGTTTCGTGAATGTAGACTTACCCTTATTTTCCCTGAAATCCTCATGATGCTCGTCATCTATTCTTTCCCTAAATTTCCTACCAGTCTGACCGCAATATTCGTAGCCACAAGAACATTTTAATTTATAAACCCCACTTTTATCCTGAACATTGATTTTGTCCTTAACGGATCCTAGTAATGCTTTGACTATTTTTAGTTTTAAAACCTACTTTGCAACCTCTCGATGATAGAATTTTGCCGATTTTATCAGACATTTCCGTTACTCCATATCCGTTATTAGCCACTATGCTTTTGATAATCTATAAGCGGAATTATCCCTTCACACTGTTGGTACCATATTTAGTTATTTCCCCCCTTTCACTTCATCTGATTAGCTATAATCCTCCTTCTCTTTGTACGCACTTAAGTGGTTGTACCTCCTGCCCTTTTCCTTTCTCTCGACCAATCAGATTCAATCTCCCTTCACCTGGGACTATATAAGCTGTGTCCTTTCTAATGTGTCTTCAGTTATTGTTGGTTACTGATGATGGCCTAACCTTCGAAATCGATTTAACATTGTAACTCTTTATTTTTCGTGGAAATAGACAACGTTTTTCACTAACTTCCGTTTTGAAATGGGTTTCCACAACTTCGTGGTGGTAGATTTAGTTCGTACAGCGCATTTATTCTCTCACTCTTTTGGCTATGTGAAGAAGTGAGATGATTCAAGTTACTTCAAGGGTTGCTGTTCGGATCACTGTCTCAACAGGCAATCTCTTTTTCATCACTGTTCCTACCTTATATGGGCCAAATCCATAATTTGAACAAGGTCTAACAACTTACTTCTACCGTATTTCACCGAGGTAGTAAAATCCTTATCTTTCAGTAAAAAAAGTCGTGTAAGTGGCCCATTATTCTAAGGTAATATGAAAACATACTATCATATACCTACCGACAGAATTAACCCTTTATGAAAACAGCAATTTCATTATATTTTAAATAACTGATGCTCAAAATATTCACTGAATATGATCAGTGAACTTCAATCATATCAATTCATGTTCGTAATCTTCACCCAAAGCGCCTTTGGGGACAATCCATTCATGACCAGGTGGTGGCCATGCTATTTTAGTAACGCGTGTTATGAAGGGGTATGCCGTCCAAATGAGAGAGAACATGGATGGGAGGTTGGCTGTCCGGCAGCTGCCCATTTTCCCGCTCAATACTCCCAAAATGGCGCCCCATCCTTCGTTCTTCTCGTTCTTAATCCCAAACCAAGGGCAGTAGAGAGCAGCACCCTCGTCTTCTGGGCATGTATCTCCACCTAAATACATGCTACAACAAGACATGAATAATGAAGTGTTTCCACAAGCTCGTCTAACAAATGAATGTTATGAAGAGGAATTATAACACTAAGGAATTCTCAACACATCTAATAAAAATTCACACAAAACCATACATATACAGGGTGATTCCCTCGCAGATGCAAAAAAAAAAAAAATTTGGGTGAAACTACATTAAAAATGGAGTAAAATGCCGCCAACCGCATATTTTTATCTCAATCCGTACTCGAGTTAAGATTTTTTAAAGGTTTTTTCAGGAATACCGTGTTTTTTAATTTTGAACTCGGATTTCTCCACTTTGCCTCATTTAATTTTAACTTTAAACCTCATTTTCGGTATCAGCATTAAATTTCCTATAAGAATAGTGTACTTTGGTTCTTAAAAAGCACCATCCAAAGACCCTCACATCAGCTCAAACGTTGACGATTTTGAAAAAACAATATTTCTGAAAATCTTTAAAACTTTACTACTCTTTTAAAAAGAATCCTGGAAACTGGCAAATCTCATGAAAACTGCTTCTGAATATTCTTTCCAACGGTATAATCAAGTTTACTTTTATTTTGTTATTTAGCGGAAAATGTGGGTTTTTCAATGAAATTGTTGGTTTTCTCGAAAGATGACCCTCCATGAACCAACGACTAAGGGGTCGGTTTCTATGTATTTTTTCTCGCTGGATCGAATAGAAACTATTGCAGATCTCTCAACTACGTTATAATTGAGTTTTACACTTTAATTAACTAGTTTTACCCCATAACACACATGAATTTAATCGTAACAAACAAACTAAACATTTGCGATTTTAAGTAATTAAAACATAATTTTCTCCACTAAATAACAAAATAAAAGTAAACTTGATTATACCGTTGGAAAGAGTATTAGACGAAGCAGTTTTCATTAGATTTGCCAGTTTCCAGGATTCGTTTTGGAAGAGTAGTAAAGTTTTAAAGATTTTCAGAAATATTCTTTTTTCAAAATCGTCAATGTTTGAGCTGATGTGAGGGCCTTTGGATGGTACTTTTTGAAAACCCAAGTACACTATTCTTATAGTAAATTTAATGCTGATTCCGAAAATGTGGTCAAAAGTTAAAATTGAATAAAGTAAAGTGGAGAAATTTGAGATTAAAAGGAAAAAAAACATGGTTTTCCTGAAAAACCTTTAAAAAATCATATCTCGAGAACGGATTGAGATAAAAATATGCAGTTGGCGGCATTTTACTCCATTTTTGATGTAGTTTCACCCAAATTTTTTTTGCATCTGCGAGGGAATCACCCTGTATATGTGTATTATATGAAGGGTGAAACTGACAAAATTTTCTAAATGCCACTTGTCGAAAATTTGTTTTTGGCAGATTCAAATTCTATCTAGGTAGAGCTCACAGAGGTTTAAAAGTGCACAAGGAGCGGGACAGGACTGCAGCAGGTAGATGCTGCCAGACTAGGTCATTCGTGGCCCCCTCTCCTCCTTCTACAAGCTCCCACGAATCACGATCCATGAATTTGCCGTCCGCAAATGGTTCAGTCTGACATCAGCCCACTACAGCCCTATCCCGCTCCTTGTGCACTTCTAAAACCTGAGAGAGACCTTGATAGACTTGCACAGAAAACATTACCTCGATTCAATAGCTCCAAATGTTTCAAAAATGAGGTTGAAATACGTTCCAAGTACCTGCTGTAGTTGCACACGTTTAGAGTCATGAATTTTCACGGTTTCCATGGAAATGCGCGCTTTTTAGCTGTTCTCTTCACTTTTGAATTGAAAACGTACGTTCACACAGTCCATACCATTTCCCATTGTCGGTATATTATCTATCTGCGGAGCTACATTTTGAAGATTTTCTTCAATTGATATTCCTCTAGAAATATTGGGAAAATATCGCGAAAAGAAGGGTTCTTTATGAAAATCTCAAATGTGTCGAAAAAATGGAGGGGAAGTTAGGACTTGAGGGCGAAGAAACCTCATTCTGGCTGTCTGTTCAACTCTTCTTGCAAGTGGCAATGCAGAAGAAATAACACGACAAAATTAATGAGGAGGAATCCGTAGTTCCCTTCTTGAAGATGAAAAGTAATTACAAATTATATCAGAAATATAATTTGTAGAAATTATTATTTTTTTTTTAAGAATTATCTTTTCAAGTTTTTAAAAATTAATTAATTTTAAATTAAATTTTAGAATTTGATTTAAATTTTAGAATTTAAGTTTGAAGAAATTATCTTATTTTTTAAAGAAAAATGAGAGTCGAGAAACCTCGATCCAATTTACGTATTTTACCTACCAGCATAACATTTACCTATTTCTTCCCTAAGATACAAGTGGAAAGTGGCACATGGCAGTTGAAACGTTCTAGTTTCATGTGTGGTTTTTCTCTAAATCTTTCCTGAATCTATTCTTTTGTTTCTCAAAACTACCGCACTAGTCTTGAGTTAGGATAAAAGGAAATTTATTGAGCCTAAATTCGAAGACTTGTGCGGTTATTTTTCTCTCCCGAAAATTTGCCTCCGAAGCCTATAACAAACGTTTCGTTAGTTGCACCTTTCTTGCCATATAGGTAATATAAAAGCGTAACGTGTTTGTATAAAATGTCTGCCAAGTTGGGTTTGGCACATAAATGTTAAAATGTTTCAAATAATCTTAAAAGGTTCCATGGAGGGTTCGCTTGGAGTTTGAGCAAAATCGGTCAATTAGGCAATGAGAAAAGGATGCTTGATAGGTATTAGTTTGTACGAGCGTTGAAGCTAGGTGAGAAGGGAGCGGTGGAGTTCAATGAGGACCATCTATAGTCTAAACTGATCACTCTCTGAACATTTCATAGAAATCGGATGAAAACTGTAGAAGTTATGCTCGTTACAAGGATTTGAAGGAGGGGGGGGGGGGGGGGGGTTCCCATTTGAAAAAACCAAGTTGGTGTTGATTGCGCATGGTTGCGCGGGGCGCACAAATATGATGTTTCGGGTCTTCAATGAAAACTCCCAACCTTCCAATGAGAATTTTTTGTTTTTCTTGTTACGTAACGATGGGGGGGGGGGGGGGGGTCTCATCTGGGAAGTTGTAATTCGATAGGGTGATTCTCTGGGACATTCCAGGGTTAAGAGACGATACCCTATAAAATATATCGTGAATGGTAAGTAATAACTATTGCGCAACACCAATGGATCGATTTGATGAAAGTTTCAGGGATTGTGCGGGTTAGCTCCTATTCGGTCCCTTATAACCATCATTTCGGTAGGATCAGTAGGAGTATGGAGCTTGTGTGCATGCGCAAACGTGAATCTTTTTATAACTATTTCTTGTCATCTATTAGTCCCCTGCAGGGAATATTCCGCATATTTCGCCATCGTTTTTATACTATCAGTCAGAACTCATTCAAACTCAGGGGGTGGTCGTATACAGGGTGATTCCCTCGCAGATGCAAAAAAAATTTGGGTGAAACTACATCAAAAATGGAGTAAAATGCCGCCAACCGCATATTTTTATCTCAATCCGTACTCGAGAAATGATTTTTTAAAGGTTTTTTCAGGAATACCGTGTTTTTTCATTTTAAACTCGGATTTCTCCACTTTGCCTCATTTAATTTTAACTTTCAACCTCATTTTCGGTATCAGCATTAAATTTCCTATAAGAATAGTGTGCTTGGGTTCTTAAAAAGTACCATCCGAAGACCCTCACATCAGCTCAAACATTGACGATTTTGAAAAAATAATATTTCTGAAAATCTTTAAAACTTTACTACTCTTTTAAAAAGAATCCTGGAAACTAGCAAATCTCATGAAAACTGCTTCATCTAATATGCTTTCCAACGGTATTATCAATTTTACTTTTATTTGGTTATTTAGGGGAGAAAAATTATGTTTTAATGTTAAAAAATGTGGGTTTTTCAATGAAATTGTTGGTTTTCCTGAAAGATGACCCTCCATGAACCAACGAGTATGGGGTCGGTTTCTATGTATTTTTTCTCGCTGGATCAAATGGAAACTCTTGCAGATCTCTCAACTACGTTATAATCGAGTTTTACACTTTAATTAACTAGTTTTACCCCTTAACACACATACATTTAATCGTAACAAACAAACTAAACATTTGCGATTTTAAGTGTAAAACTCGGTTATAACGGAGTTGGAGAGATCTACAAATGTTACCATTCGATACAGCGTGAAAAAATACATAGAAACCGACCCCATACTCGTAGGTTCATGGAGGGTCATCTTTCGAGAAAACCAACAATTTCATTGAAAAACCCACATTTTTTAATATTAAAACATAATTTTCTCCACTGAATAACAAAATAAAAGTAAACTTGATTATACTTGGAAAGAGTATTAGAAGAACCAGTTTTCATGAGATTTTCCAGTTTCCAGGATTCGTTTTGGAAGAGTAGTAAAGTTTTAAAGATTTTCAGAAATATTCTTTTTTCAAAATCGTCAATGTTTGTGAGGGCCTTTGGATGGTACTTTTTAAGAACCCAAGTACACTATTCTTACAGTAAATTTAATGCTGATTTCGAAAATGTGGTCAAAAGTTAAAATTGAATGAAGTAAAGTGGAGAAATTTGAGTTTAAAAGGAAAAAAACACGGTTTTCCTGAAAAAACCTTTAAAAAATCATATCTCGAGAACGGATTGAGATAAAAATATGCAGTTGGCGGCATTTTACTCCATTTTTGATGTAGTTTCACCCAAATTTTTTTTTTCGCATCTGCGAGGGAATCACCCTGTATAATGTTCCTGGAAGATGTCCTTTGAAATGCCTATATCGCGATTGGTTGACTATAATAACTATTGCGCGTGCGCCAAAAAATAATATTAATTGGCATCTCAAGCCTAATGGTCCGATTTTGATGACATTTTCAAGGATGGTGTGGGGTAACCTCTAGACAATCTTCCATCAATTCCATCACCTTTATACCTACACTTTAGATGGTGAAGGCCGCTGGAATGATGGCATCCGCAAAAATGAATTACAGACCTAATTCCAATATTAGCAAGTGCACACAAATATTACTTCTGGTCTATTGTGCATTCAATAATTTCGACTAAAACCTACTTCTTTCTTCTACTAATTCTGAACGTTCATGTTTCAATATGTGAGAAGCTATATATTGCCCACCCTACTTGGCAGGTGTTTTTTTTCTTTGTTCAACGTGCTACTATTATAGTCACCTGTAACATATGTGGAGGCTTGTATTGAAATTCCTCAAATGGCAAAGGCTGCAATTTCCACAGTATGAAATTAAACAATGAATCAGTCCTATGTTATGGACTTTGACGTATCGAAGCTTATAGAGTCTGGTGTCGGCACCTGCCCCGTATGTTCCCCATCCGGCAATGAAGCAGTCTGGCACGGTAGCAACTGCTTCATCAGTTACATTCAACGTGGTATTCCACCTATCCAAAGCTCGTGGCAAGCTGAATGGATCAAATGGAATTGCATGGACATATCTGTTGTATATGATACTTTTTGTCTCCAGGAGGGCAAAATCCAGCACGAAATAATCTAACCCATCGACGGTATAGTTGTTGAATAATTGAGTTTCCACGTCAGGGTCGATGATATATCGCAGGTCTTCATCAGTTGGCACAAAAACTGCAAGAACTTCCATCATCTTTCCTTCTGGAGATGAGCTTCCTAAAATGTAACCAAACGATGAACCAATCCAAACCCGTAAAGACTGCGGAACGCCATACATTTTCTTACCAGGTAGGTCGGGGGGTGTCCGATGCATACAACCAGCTGTGGTAAGTACATACGTGTCCATGATTATTGTTCCAGTGCAGAATGGGTGATTGTTTTCTTTGTTACCATATTTGTAGTATATAGCAGCGACGAAAGGGAAGTTCACCATACTGGCACCATATCCAACCTCAAGACCCGAACAAAGCATCGGCCAGAAAATTAAAGTAGATGTTATCGAACGGAACATCTTCGTTTGATTCGTTTCCACTACCGTAATGTTGCCGTATTAGAGGTGTTAGAACACTGAGAAACAAAGATTCAGCATATGTAGGTTGTTTATTAAATTTGTGAACTGCACTGAGTTCAGCATAGGAAACCAAGCTCTGATAACAAGGGGAAAAAATTCAGTCATGCAGCATGAGCGAATTTTCAAATTATGTTGAATTGGTATTATATTTAAGTGCAATAAAATTATTTGCTATCAATTTTATGGCAATTAAAAAGAAACGTATTCAAAATAACATTTTGCTATTCAAAGAGTTTGGATTTTTAGCAATTTTTGCATTTTTTAAATTGATTTTTTAGCATGAACATTTAGATAAGTACATTTCAAATTTAATATGTCCATAACTTTTTTAATGTCCTAGTTCTTAGTTGATACACTTTTCTTGAAAAGCATTCCACTAAAAAAAAATATGTATATAAGTTCAACAATTTTTAGTGATTTTTTAAGCTTATAGCGAATTTTTGAAGAAAATTAAGCTATTGCTCTCGCCTCAAAATTTGTAGAATGTGAATTTTTGAAAAAATTTTATGCAGAAATCCGTTTCAGGCTATTCTGAATCATATTCTGAAGTTTAACGCATTTTTTTATGTATGTATGTATACAGGGTGAGTCTCTCGCAAATGCAAAAAAAAATTTGGGTAAAACTACATCAAAAATGGAGTAAAATGCCGCCAACTGCATATTTTTATCTCAATCCGTTCTCGAGATATGATTTTTTAAAGGTTTTTTCAGGAAAACCGTGTTTTTTTTTCCTTTTAAACTCAACTTTCTTCACTTTACTTCATTTAATTTTAATTTTTGACCACATTTTCGGAATCAGCACTAAATTTACTATAAGAATAGTGTACTTGGGTTTTTGAAAAGTACCATCCAAAGGCCCTCACATCAGCTCAAACATTGACGATTTTGAAAAAATAATATTTCTGAAAATCTTTAAAACTTTACTACTCTTTTAAAAAGAATCCTGGAAACTGGCAAATCTCATGAAAACTGCTTCATCTAATATGCTTTCCAACGGTATTATCAATTTTACTTTTATTTTGTTATTTAGGGGAGAAAATAATATTTTAATGTTAAAAAATGTGGGTTTTTCAATGAAATTGTTGGTTTTCTCGAAAGATGACCCTCCATGAACCAACGAGTATGGGGTCGGTTTCTATGTATTTTTTCTCGCTGGATCGAATGAAAACTCTTGCAGATCTCTCAACTACGTTATAATCGAGTTTTACAATTTAATTAACTAGTTTTACCCCATAACACACATACATTTAATCGTAACAACCAAACTAAACATTTGCGATTTTAAGTGTAAAACTCGGTTATAACGGAGTTGGAGAGATCTACAAATGTTACCACTCGATACAGCGTGAAAAAATACATAGAAACCGACCCCATACTCGTTGGTTCATGGAGGGTCATCTTTCGAGAAAACCAACGATTTCATTGAAAAACCCACATTTTTTAACATTAAAACATCATTTTCTCCACTAAATAACAAAATAAAAGTAAACTTGATTATACCGTTGGAAAGCATATTAGATGAAGCAGTTTTCATGAGATTTGCCAGTTTCTAGGATTCTTTTTAAAATAGTAGTAAAGTTTTAAAGATTTTCAGAAATATTATTTTTTCAAAATCGTCAATGTTTGAGCTGATGTGAGGGCCTTTGGATGGTACTTTTCAAAAACACAAGTACACTATTCTTATAGTAAATTTAGTGCTGATTCCGAAAATGTGGTCAAAAATTAAAATTAAATGGAGTAAAGTGAAGAAAGTTGAGTTTAAAAGGAAAAAAACACGGTTTTCCTGAAAAAACCTTTAAAAAATCATATCTCGAGAACGGATTGAGATAAAAATATGCAGTTGGCGGCATTTTACTCCATTTATGATGTAGTTTTACCCAAATTTTTTTTTGCATTTGCGAGAGACTCACCCTGTATATGTATGTATGTATGTATGTGTCATTCCAGACGATAACTGTCCGTAGAATTGTGCTAGAAACTTCAAACAAATTTTAAAATGTTAAGGACACAAAACGAAAGTTCAAGTTCGTTGGCCAGCATGATCGGATTACATCTTCGGGTTGAAATTTTCAAAAATGTAGTCAAAAATTTCAAAATAGCCTTTTTTGCGATTTGTTGTGCGAAATAATTTTTTCAGCATACTAACATGTGGTATATTCGGAATCAGCGTAAAATTTCCTATAAGAATATGTATCAAGTTTTCAAAAATTTCAAAGTTGAAAAATCAGTCAAAAATTGAAATAATGCCGTTCGCTAGTTGTAAACATCGGTAATATTTGCATGAAACATTGTCCAAATTCAGATTGAACTACTCTTATGGAAGTATCCCTGTATAACCAATCCTAGAATCATGCTGTTTACAACGTAGGTAGGTAGTAGGTGCTTGTTAAAAAAAAAAAAAAAAAAAAAGTTATCACAACTGATGAGTTTACCCTGTGAATTTGATGATGTTATGATAGGATACTGTTAAGATTTCAACTGCCTTCAATACTGACCACATTGGACATCGAAATCTATGAATATTTACCTACATTTGTCTTTAAATCTACAAGATTAGTTTAATAATAATAAAGTATGAGTACCTCCTAATTATTTTTAATAATTTGATTCCATGTTTGTCTATCAAAATCATAAACTAAAATTTCTCTACACGATCAATAGCGACTGAAATGTCGAAGATTTCTTCAAAAATTCGCTCATGGGGTCATGCTGCATGACTGGACTTTTTTCTTCTTTTTTGAGCAATTTAATGTGTTCAAAAAGTTTTGGCCTACGAACTGATTCTTTCTTGTGGAATGCTTGATTGTATACATTCGTGAATTATTTCATTCCTCCCTGTGAATGACGACAACAAACTATCACTCTCAGTTAATAGACACCACCCTCCTTCTTCCCTGTCTTAGCATACATCGAGTAAACCTACAATACCCGAGCACTGAATATTTTCCAAGGGCCACCTTCAGACTTTTCCCCCTTAGGTATTGTTCAGTTTTAGTCGGTCACGATCGGCACAACATACGTTCGAGATCGTCAATGAATGTGACATGAATACCTATCCACAACTACAGTTTCCACATTATTAACTCTGCATATTTCATTATATGCTGAAGCACTTTGTGATGTAACACGTCGTTCTTAGAGCATGAGATAAGAACCTACCTAATATGCTGAATCCTCCTCTCTCTCTCCAAGTGACACTCGAAGCAGATTTCCGTATGAACAGTTTTTCACACTCGTAGTGTTAGCAATACGTTATTAGCACTTGAACACCCACAAATAGGTAGGTACTTAGTTACTGCGCGGAAAAACACAAACATATTGATTACCTAAGACAATTTATTGAAGACATTAATTAATGTTGTAAAATGAAGGTGAAGATAATGGAAACTATTGAGAGAGAGCAAGTGGAATGTTATAGGTACAGCTATTCACCACGTAATGGTCTTTTTAGTATCAACTTAGAATCAAGAACCTCTTAGAATATAATAAACTTGGCTAAATCAACATGTGGCTTCCATCAGTTTGCTTTAAATCTAAAAAATTAAACTTAACCTCTTCTAAAGGTCTTGCATAACCTGACTCTCCAGCCTGACTGCATGTACTTGTATTGCCTGACCACCATGCACTGCTGTAGAGTGGGAGGGGATAGATACTGACATTACTCCCGGAGCCCAGCTTCCGTCAAGGGCTCCGGATTTTCTTTTAAAAAAATCAACTTTTGGGCCTGCTGGTTTTCTAAAATTAAAAGTGTAGCAAAAAATTTAATACTGTTAGGTGACTGAGTTGAAGATTTCTATACGATTTCGTACTCAAAATCGTTTTTTAAAAGAAATATCAGATTTTCAAATTTCATTGGGGCACGGAATGAGACTACGACCACGGGTACCTACGTTATTTATAGCTTTTGCATTGCTAAAAGGTATAGATATGAAGAAACTTCTCATCTCTAGTCATCAATATTGAATTTGTATTTCATCAAAACAAGTTAAAGGTATTTATATAAAGAATTCTCTTATCAGTAAAAAGATTATTTATTTGAAGGTACTTAGAGAATAATTCAGGTCAGTTTCATGAGTGTTTTTGGAGGAGCATTACTTAAACGGAAAAATAAAACAAAAAATGAGAAAATAGGAATAACCCCGAGTGCGCATGATAAATATGTACAGACTGCCTTATTAGACTTGCTGTGAATGGTTGGTGCTTGTTTTATTGTAAATCTGGATCCTTTCGACTACTTTTTTCCAAGTTTTAAATTATATTATTTTGGTCCAATTAAGCTACCAACTAACTTTAAACGGCCTAATTTCAAAGTAATTTTCTCACACTATTAATATCTTCATAATTAAACATTCTTTCAAATTTTACGTAGGTAGGTACCAACTAATTGCTGCATAGACTTGCTGTCGGTGGTAGGTAGGGGAAAATGGGGGTAATACCGCCACCTTAAGCATATTTATCACAGCCCAGGTTTGCACTCAGGAGCTTCAGATTTTGAAACAAATTCTAAAAAACACCTCCAGTAGTGAATTACAAGTGTCTGCTGGTTGTGTAGCAACTTAGTAAACAGCAATTTACGAGACCCTTGTAAGTAAATGGCGTATGGCGGTATTACCCCAGCTAGCAGGGGAAATACCGCTATGGGGTTAGGGTACCTATATAACATTCCATCTTCCCAGCTTTTAAAGTTTCAAATTTGTGCTCTTCTTCAGGTCGCAGCAAAATTCACAAGACTAACGTCCATTGTCAAAATCAAAACGGGAGCAAGAAGAGTGGAATCTTACAACGATTATGTTAATTTAGGAAGATAGCTACTGTACAATTATTCAGTAGATATGTAGGTAAACATCTAATAAATCACAATAAGGTAAATATAGAGTTATGGAGATAAGCTATCACAATATAATTCGTATTTCAAATATTAATTTATATTTTAAAAACTCAGAATCAATAGAAACAGGTGATTATTACCACAAAAAACTTCCAAAAAGACTGATGAATGGGGCAATACCGCCATCCATGGCGGAATTACCCTGAATTCGGTGTGGGCGATATTGCCACAGTAAACTTTTCGAGATGAAAAATCATTAAAAACTACAGTTTTCGTAAAAAAATCATGAAGTAATGGGTGAAAATTAAAGCTAAATGATTTTTCTACGTCGTCATGCTCAACAATTTGCATAAACGGATGAAAATATAAGCATTCCTTCTTACTTTGATTACATATTTACATAGAATTGGTGACGATTTCAAGCTGTGGGAAGAAATTATATCATTTAAAATAAAGAAGGAAAAAATCAAAAGAAACGAATGTTATTTTGGCTGGATCCGTTTGAGTTGTCGGTCTCATCTTTTCTCTTCAGCAATTTGCTGCTTATTTAGTGTATAACACATTGGGACATTTTATGTCTTTAGTTGCAGACTCGTATGCAAGCTCTAAGAGCCACTCAGCTGATCCGGACCCCGGGCATCGTCAAGTAAATGTCCTAAAGAGGCTACATACGAAATTACAGCTTCCTAGAGTGTAAAGCATAGAAATTAGCTTTGAGCCACTCATCTGATCCGGACCCTGGACATCGTCAAGTAAATGTCCTAAAGAGGCTACATACGAAATTACAGCTTCCTAGAGTGTAAAGTATAGAAATTAGCTTTAAGAGCCACTCATCTGATCCGGACCCTGGGCATGGTCAAGTAAATGTCCTAAAGAGGCTACATACGAAATTAAAGCTTCCTATAGTGTAAAGTATAGAAATTACCAATTAAAATTATTTAACCACCACTTCACAAATCAAACCGTTCTCGCAATATTCGGATCACCTGCTATGAATCACATCATCGAAACACTAACTCAATGAAATCATCAGAAATTAACAAGCGGTTGCAATCATGTTCACAATATCAATTATTGAGAATGATCACCTGTGTGTAAACAATTATTCATATAAGTAACCATGCTCATAACTCAGCTTGTTGGCCACGCACTTCGCAGTAGTTAACATAATATGGTTGGATAAATCGAGAGCTTTCGAACGAATGGTCAACGAATTTTGTGGGATGAAAAACGACGAAGTACCACTTCCCTAGCAACGACTCGGTTGTAAGCAGAAATCATCAGAATATTTGGTAACGGTTTTCGAGTTATGTGCCAGAGCAAAGACATAAAATGTCAAAACTATTACCACGAAAACTCGATAACAGTAAAACTAGAACGCCAAGCTTCGAAAACTGTGAACTCGCTTGTCTTTGATAAAAACAAATTAATGACCCCAAAGCAACTTTTCCAACATTACTGCTGATCTAAAGATGACGATATTTGGCTACACGATATGTCACTCAGGTTGCTAAATAATTATATGGGGTGGCGGTATTACCCACTCTCCCCTACCTGCCTCATTTGTAATGCAAAAGCTTTCCGATTACCTACTTTTATCCAAGATTTAAACAATCAAACTTTGGTAAAAGTAAGCCATTAACGTTGAACAGCTTAATTAGACATAATTAATAGGGTAATAACTTAATATTCTTTCAATTTTGGTTCCGTTCTCAACTCTGTGGCTTTATCGGATTTTGGGGATTGAGTATGGGGATGACGCTGATAGGGGAGAGTTGACATATTTGAGTTTGAAAGCTTTTCTACAAGGGAAGAAAACTCGGACGGAAACAATCAAAATGCCACAAGTTTTAGACTAATCAAGCAATAAATCGAAACAAAAACATAGGTACAGTTGAGACTGAAGATTAGTTTCTAAGCACCATTCTCACATGGTCGTGACACTAAAGAAACATACGCACCTGTTGCTGAATCTTGATCCGGGGCTAAAGAAAAAATGACTCCACCACGCGCTTCCTCGAACTGGAGTTAATGCTCATACATTGCTGCCGAATGATGAGAAGTTTTCTAGCACTAAAAATCCCTTATGGTGTGATCATAGAGGAGCCTGTTCATTGAGCCATGGGAATGAGGTCAGAATCATGAACCAAGTTCAGCTGGTTAATGTATTAAACTTCTTTCATCGCAAAACGCAAAAAGCATCCTAAGAAATGTTGAGAAGTTTTGTTGCGTTCCCATTCACCATGACTTTGTGGGAACCGGTAGGACCTACAAAAAAGAGATTTGAACGGGGCACGGGGTTCAGATTTCCTACGTTTGAACAAGAGAATATTCTTTTAAGACTATGAAATTACAATTCCATTCCACGAGTATGAAAGAAGGGAAGAATACGATGTCAAAACATCCACTCGGTTTCTGTAAGTCAACTAGAACCAGAGTTATCGGTTTTGAACAAGAAATTTGCGTTTTTTTAGAATCACCCATCCGATAAGTAATAATTACCTACTTCCTATTTTTACCATCACAATTGGAAACCATCCTTATATCTTTATAGACCTTTTTCCTGGAACTTGGATTTGTGATCTTCAGTTCTTCAAAGGAATTCACATTCTAGGTGGGTTCACATCCATCCAGAAACGCGGCAATCTGTTTGGTCTGATGATTGGTTAGCGTTAATAGGAGGGGTGGGTAAATCTTGCCAAAGAAGCACGCTTGGTGCGGACTGTCCACATCCAAAAAATGCACTCTACAGCTTGTGGACAATAGTAATAATATCATCCTATATTTCAATTGCCATCTTTCGGGTAAGTAGGTTCTTCATAATCAATATATATTTAGTAAGCCTGTAGATTTTTGAAAATGGGAATAATTTTGCAGTCGACAGACTACAATAACCAAGTATGAAAAGTGACACAAAAAACTGGGCTACCAAAATCCGCCACGAATTATTATTTCTCATCATACCTACAGCATACCTACAGATTACCAGAGCACTTAAATATGGTACACAGCCTCTTGGAGGACATGCAGAAGTGGTTGTAGTGAAGTCAGATCAGCTGTGTGAGCAATAAGGCTAACTTCTCTCCTGTACATCACAGAGCCCTGAAATTTGGTATACAGTCTCTTGGGAACCTGTGGAAGTGATAGCGAGGAAGTCAGATCAGCAGGATCTTTTTTTCGTTATACTCTTGCTCTTCTGAATAAAACTACGAAATATTTGCATGGTGTTTTTTCCATTACACAATTTAATAGTTTCTTGTTTCAGATTGAACCTGTCAACAAGTCTATCGAAATACTATGACTTTTGCGTGGAGCGCAAGTCTGGATTTTTTTTTTTAACTCCACCATTTCTACACCAAACACTATACTTTCAAAGAACAGAATTTACAACTTATATAAAAAAATATTTTATTACATTTTGAAAATCAGCTTTTAAATAGATGATATTCAATATAGTTCATCCACTTCTGTCATATCAATTCAAGTTCATAATCGTCATTCGAATCTTCCAAGGGAAGAATCCATTCATTACTTGGTGGTGGCCAAAATACTCCAGTAACGCGTGTGATGAAGGGGTACGCTATCCAGATGAGAGAGAACAGAGATGGGAGTTGGGCTTTCTTGCAGTTTCCCATTCTCCCGCTCAGAAGTCCCAATAGTGCGCCCCAACCAAAGTTGTTCTTGTTCCTGGCTCCAAACCAAGGACAGTACAGAGGAGCGCCCTCGTCTTCTATGCAGGTATCTCCACCTAAATACATGCTGGAACGAGACAGTGAACTTATCTGAGTTATGGAAATTATGAAATAGAAAGTGTTTAGTTCGTCATTTTCTTACATTGAACGTCCCTAAAATGTCAGGTTATGATAAGATGCCACACAGATAAGTCTCGTGACTGTGGAGTTTAGCGACCAGGTTAGTGTGGTGAACTCTCCACCCTTAACCAGCCCTTTTCAGGGCCACCAAAAAGAAGTTCACACTATAGAACTATACAAGAAAGGCGTCAGGCTACGTCTAAACAAGACAACAGATTCCGCCAGAAAGATTATGCGAAACACATAATCTTTCAAGATATAAACTCGTCGAAAGTCGTAACAAGTCAAGCTAGCCAACCAACGCAAGAGAGAGGCTTGCTATCTGCCGGATACGCGACCAACACTCCTACCATGCACACTTCGCATGAACACAAAGGTACTTTTCAGTACTCAAAAAATACTACCTCGTATTATGAAAAGAATACTCAGTTAGAACCTGAGTATGAATATTCCAGAAGGGATAGGCTGCCTTTAGGCCCGCACAGCGAGTTTCAAACTGCGACAAACTTGTTACAGGATTCACCTATATCCTACCCAACAAAATATAATAATACTCGAGACAACAACGGTACTTTCTCGTACCTTAAGCCCGAATACTTTCAAGGGTCAAGCCCGCATAACCATTATAATGGTGCGGCTCAAAATATTCCGCTAGGCATTCCGACTCCTAGTCAAACGTACAGAAATCCACTACAGTTAGCATCCATCTGGTGTTGTCCCTAGGTTTACGTTCATAAGTGGGACCGCGAGGGGGGACACTGTGGAAAGCAAAAACTCTATTATTGAAGTATTTTGACTTAAAGGAACGTTGTGTGATGCATTTTACCCAACTTTTTGTAGAAAAGGGGGTATTACACGCGTCGGCATGGCGGAACTTGGGGTGGGAATGAATTTTCTTTGCGTTTCATTCAGAGGGTGAATAGAACACGATTACAATAGTAATTCATTTTCAAATTTCTTTATATATATATATATATATATATATATATATATATAATTATATACAGGGCGATTCCCTCGCAGATGCAAAAAAATTTTTGAGTGAAACTAAATCAAAAATGGAGTAAAATTCCGCCAACTGCATATTTTTATCTCAATCCGTTCTCGAGATATGATTTTTTAAAGGTTTTTTCAGGAAAACCGTGTTTTTTCATTTTAAACTCAAATTTCTCCACTTTACTTCATTTAATTTTAACTTTTGACCACATTTTCGGAATCAGCATTAAATTTACTATAAGAATAGTGTACTTGAGTTCTTAAAAAGTACCATCCAAAGGCCCTCACATCAGCTCAAACATTGAAGATTTTGAAAAAAGAATATTTCTGAAAATCTTTAAAACTTTACTACTCTTCCAAAACGAATCCTGGAAACTGGCAAATCTCATGAAAACTGCTTCGTCTAATACTCTTTCCAACGGTATAATCAAGTTTACTTTTATTTTGTTATTTAGTGGAGAAAATAATGTTTTAATGTTAAAAAATGTGGGTTTTTCAATGAAATTGTTGGTTTTCTCGAAAGATGACCCTCCATGAACCTACGAGTATGGGGTCGATTTCTATGTAACATTTGTAGATCTCTCCAACTCCGTTATAACCGAGTTTTACACTTAAAATCGCAAATGTTTAGTTTGTTTGTTACGATCAAATGTATGTGTGTTATGGGGTAAAACTACCTAGTTAATTAAAGTGTAAAACTCGATTATAACGTAGTTGAGAGATCTGCAAGAGTTTCCATTTGATCCAGCGAGAAAAAATACATAGAAACCGACCCCATACTCGTTGGTTCATGGAGGGTCATCTTTCGAGAAAACCAACAATTTCATTGAAAAACCCACATTTTTTAACATTAAAACATTATTTTCTCCCCTAAATAACAAAATAAAAGTAAAATTTATAATACCGTTGGAAAGCATATTAGATGAAGCAGTTTTCATGAGATTTGCCAGTTTCCAGGATTCTTTTTAAAAGAGTAGTAAAGTTTTAAAGATTTTCAGAAATATTATTTTTTCAAAATCGTCAATGTTTGAGCTTATGTGAGGGTCTTCGGATGGTACTTTTTAAGAACCCAAGTACACTATTCTTATAGTAAATTTAATGCTGATTCCGAAAATGTGGTCAAAAGTTAAAATTGAATGAAGTAAAGTGGAGAAAGTTTTGTTTAAAAGGAAAAAAACACGGTTTTTCCGAAAAAACCTTCAAAAAATCATATCTCGAGAACGGATTGAGATAAAAATATGCAGTTGGCGGCATTTTACTCCATTTTTGATGTAGTTTCACCCATTTTTTTTTAGCATTTGCGAGGGAATCACCCTGTATATATATATATATATATATAGTTTTGATGAAGGATGAAAACACTCGCGTGTAATATTATTTTGAGGTATTACAGATGGTTGGTTTTCGAACCATCTGTAATACCTCAAAATTATATATATAAATATATATATATATATATAGACTTTGGACCAAATTTTGGTAACCATGCCGAAACCTGTGCCTTGCTGACTTGGGTGGGGATCAGCTGACCATGAGCCGTAAAATCAATTATAATGATGGCAAAATCGTGCTCAAATCTCTCCTATTCACCGGAGGACCTCGAAATTTGATAGGGAGCCTCTTTGGGGCAACGAGAGACAAGCGTTAAAGCGTTAAATTGTAGGATTCGTTTCAGAATGCCTCAAAACGGATTTCATTCAAGAAATATTTCATTTCAAAACTATTGGAGCCATTGTAATACTTTCATTTTCTACGGAAATTCACTAAAAGGTCAATAATACCTGGTTTAAAATTCTGGAATTGTTTCGGTATGCTCAATTTAAATGATGATTTTACTTTATGAAATAACTATAGTTACCTGTAACATACATAGTGGGTTTCATTAAAATCCCTCAAACGGCACAGGCTACAATTGCCACAGTATGAGATTGTACAATGATACATTTCTGTGTGCCGGACTTTGACGTATCGAAGCTTGTACATTTTCCCAGCATCTGGACCGTCTGCAGATGCGCCCCAGCCGGCGATGAAGCAATCTGGCGTAAGAATATCAAAATCTTCAGTCAAATTCAACTGCTTTTCCCAGTAATGGAAAGACTCTGTCATACTATGTGGATCGAATGGAACAGCGTGGACGTAGTTATTGTAGTTAATACTTTCCGTCTTCAAGAGGGCAAAATCAACCCAGAAATAATCATATCCATTGGCGGTATAGTTGTTGTATAAAACAGTATTTCCATTAGGATCAAGGATAGGTTTAAGATCCCTAGCTCCAGGCATATAGACATTTGTTACTTGAACCATTTGTGCCTCCGTAAGTGACGAAGTTACTGCAAAATCGAATCTAGAGTAATCGAATGATGAACCAACCCAAACTTGCAAGAGAGACGGATAAACGAAAAAACGTTTTCTGTAGTCGTCTGGAGTTTGCCGATGCATGCATCCACATGTGGTAAGTACAAAATTGTCAAGGATTATTGTTCCAGTGCAGAATGGACGGTTGTTGTGCTGGGATCCTCTTTTGTAGTATATAGCAGCGACAAAAGGGAAGTTCACCATACTGGCACCGTATCCAATCTCCAAACCCGAGCAAAGCAACGGCCAAAACATTAGAGTCAATGTTATCGAACGGAACATAGTGACCGTGCAACGACCGGTTTCCGCTATCGTAATTTTGCACTATGAGAAGCTGTTGAACATTGAGAAGTCGAGATTCAGCACGGGTAGATACCTAGTCAATGAGCGATACCCATGGGTGTGAAAAAAGGTAGTTCAACAATTTTTAAATGGAAAAAGATTCCATGTTAAGTATTTTGGCATCAACCTCAATCTCCAACTACGAGAAGTTTCCTTTCTGTGATTTTCCTTGTTTCACGAGCTGGTGACGTCAAAGCACCTCTCCCAGCTGCCCCCCCCCCCCCCCCGTGACGTCACCAGCGTAGCAAACTTTGAACAATCATAGAAATTAAACTACTAATTTAAGAGATTACTTATGGAGTCAAATTTCTTAGAATTGAATAAATTTCCACTTAAAAATATAAAATGAATGCGAAGGTAACGCTCATCAAATTTTGAGCTGCAACGCGTTTATACGTAATCTTAACTATTTCAGCATAGGTAGGGACTTTTATTAACAAAATGAGAAATAAAAGGCAACAAGGAAAAAGGGAGGGTGGCTAGTTCTTCTAGTTGATCTGCATTATCACAATTATCATCATCTATTAAGGTAGATGTCTTGAATACCTATATCAATTGTGATTTACCACAAATACTTATTAAGGCATCTTACTGAACACATGCCTTAAGCCGCAATTTCCTATCGACGTGTTTTTTCTGTCACCTAGGACAGATGACGCTGGCATATGTCGCCGAGTAGGAAGTGAAATACTACTCGGCGTATCAAGTTTTCCTATCAATGGATCAGTTAGTTGACGTACTGGCAACGTTTACCATTTCGTTTTGAGCTCTATAAATGGTACAATGTCGTTTTGTCATTAAAAACTGATTTCTGGCGAAAATAGTGTAGTAGTGGAAGAGGTTTGATTACATTGGCCTTGGTAGCACAGTGGATAAAGGTGCGGTCTTATCACTGCGATGGATTTTTCAAACTTGAATATTTTAGTCGCAAACGCGAAGTTTTTAACGCACGCGGCCATCTTGATTTGTTGTCCAGCCAATACGAAAATTAGTCAGATATTCTTTCCGCATTTTCGTTTTTTGTACGGTGGGTTTGAAATTTTATCTAAATGGGAGAACATTTGAAAATTGCTACATATGATTTGTGAAACTTGTAAACCCGATTTGCTGAAATTTTTTTTGTGATGTAAATTTCCTCTGAATTTTGTTATTCACCTACTCATCAGGATGATGGAAATTTTCAAATATGAATATTTTAGGAGCGAGCGCGAAGTGTTCATGTATGCAGTCATCTTGTTTTGTTGACCAGCCAATAAGAATATTCGTCAGATATTTTCCCCCGCATTTTTGTTTTTTGCACGGTGTGTTCTTGGCATTGTTCGTTCATCTTCCATCCTTCTTGTCAAGTGTTTAGATCAAGCGACTTTTTTCCCCGTTGATTTGTCTTACATTCTCAGTTTTTTACCTCACAGCCCTCAGTATTTTGATAATGCGTGTTTAATGTAATAGTTTAAAGCGTTTTTGAATAATTTATTCCTTTATTACTGCTGTAATAATTATTTCTCTCTGGCAAAGGAAAAGGCATGAGTTCGAATCATGTTGAGTTATCATATATTTTTGGGCCATTACAGAAGATCCAGTACCCGCAGAAGGTTTTCTCACCAGGCCCCATCTATTTGTATTTCAAATTCGCTCTTTGATTTGCTTCCAAGTTTACCTAAAGAAACACTGTCTTTACTATTGGAAGTTTTTTTCTTTCGCCAAAATCAAATTTTCCACTTCAAATCAACGTTTCAGACCATTCTGCATTACTATCGTTTCATGTCTTATCAGTGAGTCCGAAAATCCTTGTAACAAGTTTAATTTCTTCAATTTTCATGTGATTTTGAAAATTGTTCAGAGAATGTGTTGATTAGGCTGCAGACCATCACTGCAAAGCACTCAGGCTGGATCCAGAGGGGGAGATGAGGTACTTGAGAAAAGAGAGAAACCGAGACAGGATGGGGTTTGAAATGAAACAATGAGATGTTCTCAAACATATAGTCTTTGTGTCAGTGTGTGGACAGCTCACAGCTCCGTTGGTTTGGTCGCACGACACTGACGTCTGACTAGAGATAACCCGAATGGGTTGGGAAGCCCGGTATAGCAGAAGAATGACAAGAGGAAGACCATGTTACAAATGGGAAGACAACATCGAGGAGAATCCGGTCTCCAGAGGCATCCCATGGGGACTGAGCTGAGGATTGAAAGGGTTGGTCTTCTAATTCCAAAACCCCAACACTAACAGGTAAATGAGGACAGACGAGGTTAGCAAATATGATCAACACAATCCTACTATACAAGTCCGAGATCGTCAATGAAAATGAAATGTGCACTTCTCACTACTTCAGTTGCACATCACCTCGTAAGGTTTGGACCATTTTAGTATTTAAGGCATAGTTATTATAGCATGATACAAGTACCTACCTAATGTGCTGAATCCCGACTTTCTCGCCAAGTAATACTCGAAGCAAGTTTTGAAGAATTTTTGTACAAACAAAGTTTACTACAACAATACCTACGTTATTTTTCCACTTCAAAACCCTCAAGTACCTACCTAGTAACGCAGTGGACACATAAACTAAAACACAACCTATGCAACAAAAAATTATACATTGACCATGATGTCATAATTTATTGTAGGCGTCAATTCATGTCATAAAATGAAGGTACCTACCTTGTGATAACGGAAGCTATTTTGAGAGAATTTGAAATGCTTATAGAACCAGTCAGCCCGTTTTTTTTTTTTTTTTGTAATTTTAGCAAGGAATTTGCTTTAATAATTAGCTAACAACCCGAAAATAGAACAAAATTGAATTACCTACGGAAATGTGTAATTAATGTCCAATGATTTTCACATACAACCGAATTGTTACAACAGAATACAGAAAAACGCACATTCGTAGTTTAAAAACACAAACGAATTCGTTCAAAACCTCTGAATTTATGACATCTGCATTTTAGCATGGAACAAGCTTATACCGGGACCTATTTGGCAAAAAAATCAGGAAAATGAGTCTCACAAATGACCCCATCATGACCAATTTGAGTGCTGTGTTCCCCTGTCAGCCCATGTAACAAATTTCGATGTAGAAATGAAGGCTGTGCAGGAGGCTGCAAGAAGTGTTGCTGCATTGACGGGACCTGCTCGAAGATGCGTTTTTTGTTTAGATTCGAAATCAGTTATCCAGACTCTGGTTTCAACCAACCTACCTTCTAACAACATTGAAAGGTCGACGCGGGAGGAGTCTGATTGATTCCAGATGGCTGGTTGCTTACCAATGGGTGCCCAGCCACTGTGGGATCCCAGGCAATGAAAAAGCTGATATGCTTGCCAAGCGAGCAAGTGAACTGCCCCCTGCTACTGAACCCTTAACCTTTCCTTTACACAAGGTGTCACTGCCATAAAAAAGATAGGTAGCGGGAAGCAAAAACAACTTATTAGCGAAGCCGCGGCATTGGGGAAAAAATGGGAGTCCCTGCTGGCAGCACAAATTCCGCCCGAACTCCCACAGAAGGAATTTGGGGCGAACTTTCGCCTTAAGACTGGACGTGGTTTCTTGCGGATGCACCTGAACAGATTAGGGGTTTTTGCTATGCCCATTAAGCGACCTGCAAGCCACCATGGAGGAATACCCCAAATTGACTCCCTGTACCGACATTTTACACTCAAAATCGCAAATGTTTAGTTTGTTTGTTACGATTAAATGTATGTGTGTTATGGGGTAAAACTAGATAATTGAAGAGTAAAACTCGATTATAACGTTGTTGAGAGATCTGCAAGAGTTTCCATTCGATCCAGCGAGAAAAAATACGTAGAAACCGACCCCATACTCGTAGGTTCATGGAGGGTCATCTTTCGAGAAAACCAACTATTCCATTGAAAAACCCACATTTTTTAACATTAGCACACAATTTTCTCCACTAAATAACAAAATAAAAGTAAAGTTGATAATACCGTTGAAAAGCATATTGGATGAAGCAGTTTTAATGAGATTTGCCAGTTTCCAGGATTCTTTTTAAAAGAGTAGTAAAGTTTTAAAGATTTTCAGAAATATTATTTTTTCAAAATCGTCAATGTTTGAGCTGATGTGAGGGCCTTTGGATGGTACTTTTTAAGAACTCAAGTACACTATTCTTATAGTAAATTTAGTGCTGATTCCGAAAATGTGGTCAAAAGTTAAAATTAAATGAAGTAAAGTGGAGAAAGTTGAGTTTAAAAGGAAAAAAAAACACGGTTTTCCTGAAAAAAAAAAAAAAAAAAAAAACTTTAAAAAATCATATCTCGAGAACGGATTGAGATAAAAATATGCAGTTGGCGGCATTTTACTCCATTTTTAATGTAGTTTTACCCATTTTTATTTTATTTTTTTTTTTTTTTTGCATCTGCGAGGGAATCACCCTGTTTATTTGTCAACATGATTTTCCTAATCACCAGTTGACATTTGATAGAGTTCTAGAACATTAGTAGGCGACTGAAATTATGGTCTCTTTCCTAATTAGCTGAGAGAGCTAAATTCTCTCCTGTTCATCCTAGGAAGTTGAAATTTAATTGGGAAACTATCTGGAACATTAAGAGAAAAATTAAATGAAGGGCTCCATCCTAATAAACTCAGTGAGCTAAATTCTATTTTATTCACTCCAGGAAATTTAAATTTGACAGGGATTTGTCTGGGAAAACTAAAGTTGAATGAAATGTCGGACTTCATTCTGATCAGCCGAGAAAGCTCATAGCTCTCTTTTTCACCCTGGGATGTTAAAATTCGGTATGGAATCTCTACTACCAGAGATAAAAGGCGTGTTTTGCGTTCATCAATGTTTAGCCGTTGGGCTGAAGGCAAGGCATGGGGCTCCGAGTTTTATGAACTTAATGGCGATATAATAATGAAATAATTGGTAATGCGGTTCGTCATCTAGGATTAATAATAATAATAATTCATTCATTTGTAATGGCCGGATCAGCAATACAATTGTCAACAATTTTAATAAAATTTGAAATAAAATTTAAAGACTTACAGCTAAAGTTCGGAAACGATAAAAAACGAGACAAAAAACACGCCCGGTAAAAAGAAAATATCAAGGACCAAAGCCCTCCTGAAAAAAGTCCGTCACTGTATAAAGTTCTACATTCATTCTCCCTGACCGTGGCGATGAACTTCTTTTCAGGAAGAGAACGCAACTCGTTGGGAAGGTGATTAAAAAACTTGGCACCCGACTGCAAAGGACTCGTATCCCTCGTCACACTGAGACGTGACACTGGAAGAAATAGGTCGTCTCTCTTCCTGGTATTATAGGTGTGCAGATCACGCCGCCGTTCCATTTGACCCAGATTACTTCTTACGAATTGGAGACAGCTCAGGACATAAAGAGCTGGAACAGTGAGGATTCTGCCCCCAGTTACTAGTAGGATACTAATCCCAGTTACCTACCTAATTGATTTATGATTATCTTGGAGTTCTGTGGTATTAAATCTAAAGGGTTATTTCCGCTAACAGTAATATTAAAATTATCATTTACGTACCTATTGGAATTGAACACTCGCCTCCACAAATTAAGATGTTGACAACAAGTTGTCACATGGTAGTAATGTTTTGGTTACTACGAAGAATTGCCAGTTCGGGTTGAAACTTTGTAAAATTCGTCACATTGAAAAATATTAATTATATTTCTTGTGTTCAACCACTGCGTATCTTTACACTCTTCAATAGGTCATGCGCCTAGTACTCTAGTGGCAAAGAAAGAACACAGAAAAACCAAATATGACGAGTAATAATTATCGAATTGAAATGCTAACTAACTCAAACTACGATACATGGAAAATCCATGCCGAAGCGACCATGACTCGCGCAGGATTTTGGGAGTATGTAACAGGTGAAAACCCTGCTCCTGACCAAAAGACATCTTCTGAAGAAAAACTAAAATGGAAGAAAGAAGACGCAAAAGCAAAATCCGAGCTAATTCTAACCATATCTTCAAGTGAACTAAAACAGATAAAAAATTGTTCCACTACAAAAGAAGTATGGGATACATTGAAGAATATTTATCAAAGCGAAGGACCAGCGAGGAAAGCAACATTGTTAAAACGTTTAGTGGTACAGAAGATGAAGGAAGGCGACAATATCCGCGAACACCTCAATACATTCATGGATGCAGTTGATAAGTTGAAAGACATGAATATAGACATCAACAACGATTTACTAAGCATCATGATGTTATACAGCTTAGCACCATCTTACGAAAATTTCAGGATTGCTATTGAGAGTCGTGACACATTACCTAAGCCAGCAGATCTAAAAATAAAAATAATGGAGGAAGCTGATGCCAGAGGTAATGATGAGACTCGATCATCCAACGAAGAGGCTTTCTACAGTAAAAGACAAAGTAAGCAACATATCGTAAAACAGCTTTCAGAGGAATCCGTCATCACTAGCAAGTCGAGTATCGGGTCCGAGTGCTTTCGATGCAAAGAAATCACCATCAGGGGCCTATTTCATAAAGCAACAAGTGACAAGCCGATTTGATGAACAAGTTGTAAAAAATGAGTGTGCAAGCGTTTAATAAAGTTAAAGTGTAGACTTGTAATGCACATTGAAAATTAACAAGTGCGCAGGCGAATTCGGACAAGTTACAAGCGTTTCCCCATAATTTTGTACAAGTCATTGTTTTACTGTTGTGGAAAATGGCCGTTTTTTAACCTACATCGATTCACCTGTAAACTTATTTTCCAGCATTGTGAGTTGAACATTTTTCGGTGTTTAATATGTCGGAATCATCTTCTGCTGAAGAATACAGACAAGAAAGAAGCATTCAGCGTAGAAGACGCCAAAGATTTTTTAGGCCACGAATAAACGCTCATTTCGTGGATATTTTTGAGTTTAACGAAAGTTTTAGGATGTCTTCCAAGATCCTTGAATGATTCAAATGCTGCGTGACCCTGTGCAATTTTTCTTGATCGGGTATTGAGGATCTCCCTATCATTAAAGAACAAATTGAAGGTAATTTCGAAGTTACACATGACATTCAACCCAGCAGCATTAAGACTGTGACTCCGATTATGCCAGCCATCAGAATAAGTTGAAATCAAATACACACTTTTTCCACTTTTCAGTTTATAATTTGTCTGTCTTCCAATCATTACAATTAGTCATGTACGATAAACATCCTATCGTGAACTTAGAACCGTTTTTACATTGATTCGCTGACAAAACTTCAATTCCCACACGCCATTTTTCTTTTCAGCTACACTTGTAAACTTAGCTTCTACAAGTGTAACTTTTCTACACTTGAACTCTTTGTTTTGGTGAAACACTTGTTCTAGTTTACCGTGCTTTACAAGTACCTGTTCTTGTCAACTTGTACATTTGTAAGTTGTTGTTTTATGAAATGGGCCCCAGGCCGTCGAAACGGTACTCGCCTTGCTCGTGACGTAGGATTTTTCCGATACGTAAATGGTAATGAAATGATTGGTCACGAGTTACCCTATTGGAAAGGTAAAATGTAGAGTATTTCCCTATTTGTTTCTCCGTTATGGGAAATTTCCCACATCATAGGAAACTCAGGCAATCCGTCATCTTCCAATCCTTGAATCTAAAAAGTTCGATTATGAAGAAATTGCGATGTAAAATTTATTTGATTATTATTTGTTTAAAGTATTTCGAGCTTAAGGGTTCGGTAAGTTTTCCTTCGAACATTTGAGGTTATATTCTAAACGACTCTTTTCTTCTTGAATACATTTACTGGGTATGGTATTGGTCTTAGGATCTGGGAATCCAGATTGCCAACCAAAAAAGTTGTTAACGAGCAACGATATTCCATGTAATAGATATTAGGTATATAAAGAAAAAGATTCTAGGTAAGCATTTATATAAAATTAGCAACAACGAAGCGTCTTAAATAATGAGGTTAGATCGACCTTATTAAACTCAAATTGTAAATTAAGATCTGAAAATGAGAATAGTATCACGAGATGGAAAGGCGCGTGAGTGACAGGATGTTCGTAGCCAAATTAGACCAATCAGGAACGGTTTTCAAGGACAGATAGTTTTCTCTTGTGAGGCCTCTCATCTGTATCATGTCTGTAGCTCCGAAAATCGCTCCTGAAATAGAAATTATTTATTTAAAATATTTAATTTTTTTTTTTTTTAATGATGTACAAAAAAATTTTTTTTTAAATATACACATAAAAATACAAAAAGATATTTTTTAACAAAAATAATTTATTTTCGAATTTTACAAATTTAAAAATAAATTTATACAATTTTATAAATGTACAAATAAATTTTTTTATGAATACAAAAATAATACACAAATTATCTAGTATATTATTATATTTCTATTTAACATAAAGAATATTGTTATATTATATGATTTTTCCTACTCTAATAAGGATTTCATGAAAAATTCATAAAATCATAGTAATTTGTGAGGAAACCACTAAAAACAATAATTTTTCAAACTTCTCAATTACTCACTGTTTGTACCACGAAGACTGTTGTATCGTGTATAGGTCGTTCACTATAAGGAGGCGCGTTTCTCCGAGAGGGGCTCTGAAGAGCAGGGCTGCACAGTGGGACCCTTCCCCCACCCAACGTCCAGTCCTACTCCATCTGAACCCCAGGTACCAGGTAATACCAGCTACCAGGTAATAGGTTGGTAAGAGAGGGGATGTGAAAACTTCAGTCTAGCTGCGCGAACTTTTGCCGGACGGTTTGGAGAAACACGCCTCCTTATAGTGAACGACCTCTACCTCGATATAACCTGCATCCTACTGAGGTTGCGGTCTACGAAACCGGAATAGTGGTGAGAGAGAAATAATGGAATTATGATCAAATAGCTCAGGAATTCAGCAGTATGATCTGATAGAACATTCTTGTTTGCCCTGATAAGGGTCATCAATGGTAACTTGATCGGGGAGATATGAGCTGCCCAGCAGGCGATCAGATTTCAGGTATAAAAATATTGTTTAAAGTCTCCAAGTGATTACCCTTGCCGAGATGGGCTCATATGTATTTCCCTCCGGTTTTGGTGGGTACCATCTCCCGTTCTCACACATTCATAATGATTAGCCTGTGGAATTCCTCAGGTGAAAATAAGAAGGCAGTCGCAGAGACACACTTCGTGTGTCAGGTTGGCGACCATTCTGGTCTTAATGGGAGGGGGGGGGGGCGCTGTTTGGCACCTTCTACTAATAAAAAAATAGTACCACGGACGGAGGAAGCCCCAGTCTGCAGACACACAGAATTTGTAAAAGCACCAACTGCCTGCTCCCCCAGTTGAGGTTGGATTTGTAGTGGCTGAGGTTTCTTCGCCCTTAATATTCGGCCCATTCTGCAAAAATGGGAAAGAGGTCCGTGAAAATGTTGACTCGTGAGGGTGAGTCCCATTTTCTGGACCTCGGTATTTCGAGTTTTGTGGACGTTCAAAAACTTGGTTACGCCAAGCACACCGCGCGCGCGCATGGGGCTTGTGTACGTACCCGGGTACTTGGAACATCAAGGACACTATTTGTGTGAAAAGTCTCCTTTCGGGTGAACCATTCCAGATAATTTTGACCTGGACCTCAGGACTACCAAACATGACTATGGAAGGAGATAATAGATCCTTCGGTCCCTTTGGCTTGGTGTAGGAGAAAATTTGTAGTCGATGCAAGCCCAAATATCATCGTACAGGGTGCGGCAGAATAACGGGCAATTTTGAGAAGGGTGGCAATCGGCATGTGGTGGTGGTAGGGGATGGGGAGGGCGATGACCTTGTTCCCAACAACCTAGCATTCAGTGAAAATGGAGCGGTGGACGCCTCAACAACGCGCTTTTGCCGTGAAAGCTTTTTATAAATATGGGGAATCTTACGAGGTTGCCCGTCGTGTTTTTCGTACGGAGTTCAACATTCATCGGAACAGACCTCCGCCCATGTAATAAAAACATGGGTTGAAAACTTTGAAGAGACTTCCTGTACATCAAGAAAGAAACCAGGAAGATCGAAAACACAGCGCACTCCCGAAAACATTGAGCGGCTAAGAGTTGCAATCGGAAGAAGTCCGCGTCGGTCGGCTCGCTGCCATAGCGCTACGCTTTGGATTTCCGACAGAACGGTTAGACGGATTTTACGATCCGATCTTCATCACCATCCCTACAAAATTCAAATTGTCCAAGCTCTTAATGCCACTGATTATGCAATTCGACGCCGTTTTTGTGAAGAGTTTCTGGGTTTGATTAATGAAAATCCAGACATCTAAAAAATGTTTTAGATACAATGAAATGATATGGTGGCGTACTCGTCAACCCCACCCTCCCCAAAGAGGCAGTATAATTGGCTCAGTGGTATATCGATTTTGGCTAGTATCACTGGAGAGTATCTGTGCAAGCATATTCTGCATTTATTAGGTTCAACCGACCCGGAGGAGAAGGTACCAGCCAACCATCAACTTTAACCGTACTACCTGCTATATGCAGGAAAACTCCCACAGTAGATGTGGTTTGATTAATATTGGTTTCAGAAGCCATGTAGTTTGGACGGTAGTCTATCTCAGAACATTTCCTCTAGTACTGAAGAAAGTATGAGTTCGAAACCGTGCCTAGGTATCCATCATTTTTGGGCCAGCACATTGGGTTACATATGCTATTAAGTAGTAAATCAATAACTTCCTCAAAGCAACTTACTTCTCACGTTTAGAGGAATATAACAGAAAATTTAACTTAATCTATGTATTTTTTCTTATGCATGATAATCTAGTTTCATAAACAAGGAACTTACCTCCAAGCCAACAAGTGTAGTTTTCTTTTGCTGGTACCGTGTGAAACTTCACAGCAGTTATGGCAAGACGATTTTCGTACAGGGGAGATCTCAGATGAGCTTTCAGCTCTTCCATGAGACGAGCTTTGAAACCAGGTGCCATGACGGAGCCACCGACTAGAACTATATTCTCTGCTAAAGTCTTTCTGGTGTCAATAGGGCACTGAAACATCAAATAGTCCACGTATTATGTACAATTTAGTTAAGAATGACGAAAGAGAAGGTAAAAAAGGTGATAAGATGTGGGTAAGTCGGGAAGAAATTAAACAAAATAATATTTTAATTTCATGTACCTGATTTTTATTTTAATGTGGACAGCTAAAAATTCGAAATATTATTTTTTGCAACTTTTGTGTTTAGAAAGTGATAATAATAACCTACCAACACGTCTACTGTAAGAAGTTATCAATCAATAAAAATTGACCTTTTCTAGAATACCAATTATTTTTCCTTAAACTTTTAGAACAATATTGTTCAAAAGAAGAAAATATTAACTCCCCTTCTAAGTTTAAATTTCAAAGAACACGGATTTCAAAGAGAAGTTTACTAAGTTTGGCACAGAAAACCTCTAATATCCAATGATGCTCCTAGGACCTCAGCATAATGATAAGTGTTGCAAATCTGTAGGGAGTTTTCGCAACGCTGAGTAGTAGTCGAGTGGGAGGAATGTAACGGCCCAAAAATATTTGTCACCTCGACAGGATTTCGAACTCGCGTCGTCACAACTACGAGAAATTATTATTAATTTCCCGGTGTTGCAACGCTCTAACGACCAGAGCCAAGAGGCCAGGGTGACCTCTTCGACTGTGAGAGTTATTTTCCTGGAGCGTAACAGGAACTACGAATAGAAATGGAGCATTGCACATGCGCGAAAAATGCTAACGGTTAGCGGTCCATTCGTTGTACAAATAGAAAAATCCTATTCGGAGCTCAAGGGAAACCGAATACAGCTCCGAATACGCATGTAACCTTCCATGACAATAACCTGTAATGCTATAATAAATTTGTTTAGTTCCTAATTCAAGGTACATGACATGTGCATCGTAATATTCTTGATTTAAAAAAAATGTGGTTGGTTTGTTGTATCCATCCTAATTTAAAACTTAAACTTGTGTATTGTTAATTTGTTTGCTGCGTTTTTTTTTGTAACATTTCTGTGCATAGCACTATACAGAACGATAGCAAACGAAATATAATAACAACATGAGGAACGAGTAAATACTAGATGCAGTTCATTAACTTTCTAGTAATGGAAATTAAATTGGTACAAAAAGCACTGTACTATGTTCTAAAGAAGATCACGATTAATTAAGATTAAGAGCACAAGGGTCTGATTTAGGAACATAATTTGAATGGGGACAAGAACGAAGAAATTTACGACAAGGCAGGGTTTAGACAAAGCTGTCAGCATAGTCGGAGTGGTGCTTTATTTTTTGCCTTCTCAGATGCCTGGGTGGTGGACGGTCCTGAAGGGCCGATTACACGAGCAACAAAAGTTGCGCAGCTCCAAAAAAATTGCACTAGAAAAGTTGTACGCAACACAAAGCAATAAAATTGCCTCGTGTTGCGTCAAGATGTTGCAAGGAATTAATTGCACTGTGTTGCACCAATAAAGTTGAGCAATAGAAATTGCTCAATTGTTTCGTTTACACGGGCGACAACAGTTTGCTCCATGGACGGTGAAGAGGTGGTCGCTGCTGCTGTGGTCGTCGTCGCTACTGCTGCCAACCAAAGGAAAAAGAGGGGAATTTGGCAGCGCCAGTTTCTGAGCCAGAGAGAATGTGGGTTGGCTCTCACCTCTGAAATTCTTTCACGTCAATATTTGCTCATAAGGCCATGCTGCACAAATAAACTCCTATCTTTCCTACGTTAAAATTCTCTCAGTAGGCAATGCTGAACCCCACCAGTGCAGTTTCACGTCAATATTAGCTCATAAGGCCATGCGGCACACATAAACTCCTATCTTTCCTATGTTAAAATTCTCTCATGAGGCACTGCTGCACCCCATCAGTGCAGTTTCACGTCAGTATTCGCTCATAAGGCCATGCTGCACCCCATCAGTGCAGTTTCACGTCAGTATTCGCTCATAAGGCCATGCTGCACCCCATCAGTGCAGTTTCACGTCAATATTTGCTCATAAGGCCATACTGCACAAATAAACTCTCAATGTGATTGGCTGTTTCGTTCCCTCTCCCGACCCAAGGCCGAAAAATTGCCGCAATAGTGCAATAATTTTCCAAACCCCTTGGACTTCATTTCAACACGATGCAACAGTTGCCGAGAGGGCTCGTGGGCCTGAAATGTTGTACAACTCCCGTCAATTAATTGCCTGCAATCTTCGGCAACTTTTTCGAGGAGAGAATAGTTGTCCAACTTTTTTGAAATAGTTGCACAATACTTTTTTCTGCAATTATTGCCGGAAAAAATCGCTCGTGTAAAAGGGCCTTGAGGGATGATGTTCACTAGTTGGTTAGGATGGGACGAAGCCTCTGGTACGTAGAGTTGTATGCGGCGATTAGGCTATCCTTAACCGTCGGGACTTCGAGGTCTTTGTGTATTTCCTCGTTAAGGATAAACCAATCGGCTCCTGCGATAAGCCGGTGGGCTCTGTTTTGTGGGACCTGTATTCTATTTATTTGGGAGTCGGATCCAGATGACCAAAGGCCAGCACCATACAGCCATATAGGTTTGACCACGGCATTATAAATCAGAAGCTTATTTTTAATGGTGAGGCTTCTGTTCATGAAGAGGGGCTTCAATTGCACAATTCTGTGCTGCTAGGTGTACTTGGCAATATATTTTAAAAAGGTATTGCAGTTTCAATATGGTAGAAACTGAGAATTAACCACATCCAACTACACTCATTGTGCGATGAAAAAGAACGGGAAATACTATGAAGCTTGGTTGTTCGCGTTAAAAACACGTCTTCAAATCTTCAGAATCATACAGTGTCGGACTGGCTAGGTCGGCTGGTCGGCGATCGCCGAGGGCCCTGGGGCGCAGGGGGGCCCTGAAGCGACCAAAATTTTGGAAAATTGGAGTGAGAGAGAGAGAGAGAGAGAGAGAGAGAGAGAGAGAGAGAGAGAGAGAGAGAGAGAGAGAGAGAGAGAGAGGAGAGAATGGCAGTTTGGATTAAACAGAGCAAAACTAATAATTATGGGCATGAAAAGTTGCGACGATTGAAGACAATTGAAGAAACTCGTTGGTGGAGTAAATACAAATCACTCACTTCAATTTTGAATTACCCGAACAATGATAACGATGATAATGGGGGGCTCATATTATTTTTCTCTGTACTCAGAGATATAGAAACCGGAAATTTCGACTGCAAAACTACATTTGCAGGTAGAAATCTGAAAGGGGGGGGGGGGGGGGGGGGGGGGGGGGCTGGAGCGAAGAGTCGCCGAGGGCCCTTTGACCCGCCAGTCCGACACTGGAATCATAACATACGTAAGTCTAAAAAAACTATTATCACAAAAAGATGTTTGAAAAGAAACCAGCAATTAATTGAGGTACAACATTTTGACTAACCTTGAGGATTGAATCCAAAATTAGATTGGGGAGGGAGGCCTCTTCATTGTCTCTCTCGAACATAATCTCACAGGAGGATTCTCTGACCCAGCCGGGGATGGTGATCAGTTTGTCGCCACCCAGCTGGTAATTGAGGACTGGAGGCTCTGGAGTCAACACACCTTCTGCAATGCGTTCACTTCGTTTTCGAGTTGTCACGAAACATCCTCTCACTGGAAACATGAGAAATGTTATTTATTATCAACTACTAATCATTGTCATTATGTTAGAGAAACCATTCACCCTTGCCCAAATGTAGGAGAGGATACGGAACCATGCCTAAAATTCTCTTCCAAAGGAAACCCAAGGGAAGCGGAGTGCCCAAACCTTTACTAACACAACAACTCAAAGAATCAGGTGAATGTTCATAACTTATGAATCAGAATTGACTGTATCTATACTACTGTTAGTCAGTAACATTGGCGAAGTTAACGCACCTGGAGCTACATTTAGGGTCTGTTCAACAGAACTGGATAACCTCAAACTCAGAGGAGACTCCCTGAGTTTCGGCAAATTTGCTGTTCGACAGAATGTGATAATAGATTTTAACACAGAATGTGTTTTTACGGAGGATTATTTGGTTTGAAAATTTCTGTCCTGTAAGATCCCCCCGAACCCCACCCCTCTGTCGTGTCTATGCACGGCCAAACGGCTGAGTGGGGGGAGTGTACGAGTGGGGGGATCTTCTTGGGATTTTCCGAAAGGGGGCATAAGCGAATTTAAAATTTTCTAATCCCACCCGAACCATGGGCCGTAGGGCGGGAGGGGGGTCGAAGTAACGGTTAATGTGCGCTTTTTGGACTTCCCCGCTTCCTGTACCCCTCTAAAATACCGGTTTCGTAGGTTTTTCTACGAGGAAGACGACGGCGCGATCGGATCGCGAAAAAAGTATCGGGAAATGCGTCAAAAAATGCAAGAGTACGGACCCGTTTTCTCGAAAAGTCCGACGAAAAACTTGGTTTTTTCTGATTAAAATATACCCCATAAAGGTACGTTTTTCGGATTGGTTTTCGCGGGCGGAATAAAGGTTTGATCCCGACGAATCTGAATCGGAAATCGGATATCGAAAAAAGTGATGGGAAGTCGGTAAAATTGCGAGGGGAAGCGAGGCAAAGCGATTAAAGCGACGTGGAAGCGAGCAAAGCGAGCCGGAGTGGCTCGTATGTTGATAATGGTGAGTTGAAACGTTGCTCAAGTGTTCTCTACGGACTGGGCAATCAGTACCTACTCACCTAGCCCTGCGACCCATCATTCGCGCGAGTGTGTGTATAAATGAAAATATATAATATAATATAATATTCATATAATATAATACATAGAGGCAAGCATTATTATAATATTATTATAAATAAGCCGGTAGGTAAGAAAGACCGGTACATACTGCTCCCATTTCATTGACAGTTAGTATTCAGACGTTAGTTGGATTGCTTGTAATCTTTATGATTATTTGACTAATTCATCAGGAAGTGGGTGTTTTCTTGTTTAAAGATCTCGTTTGAAGAAGAAAAAATCACTACTTCTATTGTTGAAATCCATCCACTATTGAAAAATTCATTCAGCCTCTTATGATTAATAGTTCGAGTCTTAAAACCAGTTAGTTTGTCCAAGTTCAATAAACTTACTCCTCGAGGTGAAATGCAATGTTTTGAGTTTTATTTTCTCGATATTAAAGAATTTTGAGAAGGCTACGTGACCCCCAATCCGTGAGGTGTTATTTCAGAGTTTCGTGACTCTGTGGCTTTATCTTGTTTTCTATTAGTTGAGAAAGAAAGCGTGGGCAAATTAAAGAATACGAGGGAGGAAATACGATATGGCTCCAATCTGTCGTTCATTTCTCTGATTCTATACCAACTTCACATCGACCTTTGCCAATAAATCTTTACCTTTAATATCTTCGATAACCGATTCAGGAAGGTCTGAGATATAAGTTTCAGGAACTTGAGGCAGTGTATCACCTCCAGCAAAGGCCAAATCCTTGTAGGCTTTGTCAAGGTTCTCCCGTATCCGCCTGTAATAAATAATCAGAAAATTACTTGGATTTAATACACATTCGTTATTCACATTCAAAGAGGAATACTTGCATGTTTCTTTTACATTTTTAAATAAAAATATATTAAATTCTTATAATATAATCGTATTATTCTGTGATAAGTAGGTACCCACCTACTTTTCTTTCTATGATCTTTTAATGTTTTGGAAAAAGCCAAGTGATTGCTCCCCTCCCGCCGGCGTTTACATTTGATGATATGATAAATCCAATTTAAAAAAAGGCCATCCACCGTGCTTCGCTCAGTAGTAAAAACAACTAATCTAGGTGGACATTTGAGAAAAATGTATCTAAATGGATTGATTCCAATTTGATACATTCAATTCAATGAAACCGACAAGCTCCGGCCGGATGCAATACCACCCCTAAATTTTGTATAGTAGTGTAATTTTTGTATCTAGTTTGAGATGTGGCGTTATGCGCCAGGTTACAATAAAATTTAAAATATATATATATACTTAACAAAATTTTAGCAAATTTTTCGCTCTGCAACCTTGTATTTAAAAAAAATAAATAAATAAATAAAAGACGCTTCATTCTATGTGTCTAAAAATTGGAAAAAGTCAATAATTCCCCTTTTTTTACCAATTTTTAAACGTTTTATAGAATTTTTCACACTCTAGAAGAAATTAATTCCAAATGTTTTGATTGAAAATCGATTTTTCTCTTGAAAACCTACAAAATCCTTTTCTCTCTCTCTCTCTCTTTTCACCTGAATCTGACGAAAACTCGCTCTATTATCATCGAAAAACGGCAGAAAAAGCGTTTTTTTCCGTTTTTTAACAAGGGGGAGGTGAAGGCATTTTTTTAACTTTTGCCCTTTGAGAGGGTGATTTTCAAGATCGAAAAATAGCTTTTCTAGGGTATTACGAAAAGATTTAAAAAAAAAAAAAAAAAAAAAAAAAACAACGGTTTTTTGACACACCCTACTATGCATGGATAGAAGGACATGGCACCATTATTGATCTTATTTCCTTCATTCAACTAAAAATCAGCTAAAAAGGGCTTACTTTTCAATTGCTTGACCTGCCAGGGGTTGTGCTTCCCAGGCATTGAGGATAGGTACACCTTCATACACTGGAATGACTTGAGTCTCACTAAAGCCAACATCCACCACAAGAGCACTCGCACTCAACTCGCACTCACTCGCACTCAACTCGCACTCAACTCGCACTCAACTCGCACTCAACTCGCACTCAACTCGCACTCACTCGCACTCACTCGCACTCACTCGCACTCACTCGCACTCACTCGCACTCACTCGCACTCAACTCGCACTCAACTCGCACTCAACTCGCACTCAACTCGCACTCAACTCGCACTCAACTCGCACTCAACTCGCACTCAACTCGCACTCAACTCGCACTCAACTCGCACTCAACTCGCACTCAACTCCCACTCAACTCGCACTCAACTCGCACTCAACTCGCACTCAACTCGCACTCAACTCGCACTCAACTCGCACTCAACTCGCACTCAACTCGCACTCAACTCGCACTCAACTCGCACTCAACTCGCACTCAACTCGCACTCAACTCGCACTCAACTCGCACTCAACTCGCACTCAACTCGCACTCAACTCGCACTCACTCGCTTGACCCTGTGTTTGTAGTTGAATTATTTTGATTTTCACCTCATTTTCGGAACAAAACTGTTTAGAAAAACGGTTGAACAGAGAAAAATACTGGATATTTTTGCGTGATTGAATACTATATGATGTAAAAAACATTATCTCAAAATTTGGTGAAATTTGAACGAATTTTGAACTTCTAATGCTTTTTAGAAGATAGGCGGAACGGAAGAGTGCAAAAACGCAAAATAAGTTAGGGCAGGAGAGCTGTCATGGTCCGAGCGGGCCCTTTAAATCCAGGATTGGGGAGCCCCGTGGGCATTTAGAAGTCAGGCGCAAAAAGGTTAAACATTTTTAATGCAATCTTGGCGTGCTATTACTGATAATTTTGTAAAGTTTGATAGAATAAGAATCAAGTATTTGAACGTAACGTAAGGTTTATATTTTTTACTCCAAATTCAATGATAGTAAACACCGGAAAATTCAACCTCGATGTGTTATTATTGGTTCAAAATTCAACTTGAGAACTACTCCATACATCTCCCCTTCTAGGAAAACCATAGTTCACAAATTCATTCGGTTAGGTGCTTTAGTAACGCGCCCTGAGGACGTCGTTGGTTGTCTCGTCGTAGGATCCACCAGTTGGTTCGTTGGCAATGGTCGAAGCATGGAATGATTTCTTCTAATCTCTCCCTCCCTCGTAGAGACGGCATAGGACCTGGGTGCTACTTGATGAGTGATGGTTCCCTCTTCTTTTCTGTCTGGAATGTACATATGGGAGCCAATAACCAAAGTGGTCTCCTGTCTAGTACAATGGCGTTGGTTGTATTGCTCAGCTTGCTCCATTCGGTATCGTCTATCTCCTTCTCGAAAACTGACATGATCAATAAACAGTGGTTGGAGATCAGTGGGCAACACTGGAACTCTTGTCCTAAGTTCCCTTCCCATTAGAAGTTCTGCAGGACTGTACCCAGAATGGCCTGGAGTGGTTCGATACTCCAAGAGTGCTACAGTAGGGTCTTCATTTTTCATTAGCATTTTCTTCAAGGTTTGTACTGCTCTCTCTGCTTCCCCATTTGCTTGATGGTATAATGGACTGCTGGTGACGACATAGAAGCCGTACTCTAACCCAAATGATTTCCACTCTTCACTCAGAAACTGAGACCCCGAGTCAGAAACCACTATTTCCGGAATCCCGAATCTAGCAAAGGAAGCTTTCATTTTCTTAATCAGCTCAGCGACAGTCACTGTAGACATGTTGATGATTTCGATATAGCGCGAGTAATAGTCTACCACTACCAGGTAGGTTGCTTTCTTAAACTCGAAGTAATCTACCCCTATTTTCTGCCACGGATAATCAGGAGTATTTGAAGGAATCATATCATGTTTCCCCTCGTTTTGATATTTGGCGCATGTTTGACAGTTTTCTAAGAATGATTCAATTTCATCATTTATTCCTGGCCAAAAAACCGAATCCCGGGCTCTTTGCAGAGTTCTATTCAAACCGTAGTGACCATCATGTAGTCTGTTAAGAATTTCTCTTCGCATTTCCATTGGGATGACAATGCGGTTTTGATAACAGAGAATGTCGTCTATAATAGTGATATACCCTCGGAAAATGAACCATCTTTTGATTGGGTCTGGTACATCTTTTTTGTAAGTTGGCCAGCCGTTTTCTACTAATTCCCAAATTAGCTTACATTCGTTACTAAGTTGTTGTGCTTCTTTTATCTCGTATAATTTAGAAGGTGTTGCCGGAAAGTTCATCGATATAGTTTTCACGTGAGCTTCAATTTCGTCAAAGAACGGATCATCTGATGGATCATGGATCGGTGCTCTACTGAGGGCATCTGCAGTGATCATGTCTTCAGCTTCCTCCCCCATGCAATAGATTAATGTGGTAACCTGTTTTTCTTCGTGCTGTTTGTCCAATCCGGAAGCTAGCCTGTATCGTTCAAAACGCTTGAACCATCTTTCCCAAAGCTCCGGTTTTTTGAAATTGAACGGAGCTGGTGGTGTAAAAACAAAGGATGTCGAACCTTGTGATGGAATTGCTTCCCCGATGACTTCACCTTCGTCACCTAAATCCTTTAGACGTGACCTCCTTTTGAGTTTGAGTCCCATAGTAAACTTTTCTGGTTCACGTACGTAAAAAGGTGAACACTAGAACACCGCTGCCACCATGTAAAGGTTGATAGAATAAGAATTAAGTATTTGAACGTAACGTAAGGTTTATATTTTTTACTCCGAATTCAATGACAGTAAACACCGGAAAATTCAACCCCGATGATCCAATAACAACATATGTTATTATTGGTTTAATAATAACTTGAGAACTACTCCATACAAATTTAGATATTTTCTCTTGGTTGGAGGGGGTTCAGATTCCGTTCTCTTCCTCCCCTATTCCATAACCAAATTTCTAGCCACACTCACAGTATCCCAATTCCATTGCTCAAATGTCTGACCTACTGGATAGGTGTGCTTGTGTCCCACCAGGGAGGATCAGGTTATTATCCCCAATTTCATGTACCTAAGTCGTCCGGAGGGGACCATTTCATTTTAAATTTGAAATATTTAAATTTTTTTATCACACCTCTACATTTTAAATTGGAGGATTACCGTACGATGGATCAGTTGATTTCCAAAAATTGTTATGGAGCTATGGTGGACTAGATGCATACTATATGGTTCTGGTAGCCCAAGATCATCGCAAATTTCTTAGATTTAATTTTCACGGAAAACTATATGAATTTACTCGTTTACCGATGGAACTGTCAGTGTCTCCTTTTATTTCCCACAAATTAATGAGACCTATTGTGCGATTCCTTCGGGCTCGGGACATTCCCTGTGTTGATTACCTAGATGATTTTGGGATCCTGGGTTCCTCACTGTCTGACTGTACGTCTCATATTGAGATTCTGACCTCTTTATTATAAAATTTGGGATTTATTATTAATTGGGATAAATGCGTGATTGAACCTACCCAACAATTTATCTTCTTAGGTTTTGTTTTCGAGGGAGAGGGGCAGGTAATGGGGATCCAGGGTGTATGAGTAAAAAACTAGTTTTTTTGGTCTACGCTCTCCGTCAGAGAGGTTGAACTGTCCAGGCCTGGACCCGGCAGTCTATGATCTCTTGGTTGAATATTCCCTTTAAACATCTACAATAATTAATAAATTTATATACAGGGTGATTCCCTCGCAGATGCAAAAAAAATTTTTGGGTGAAACTACATCGGAAATGGAGTAAAATGCCGCCAACTGCATATTTTTATCTCAATCCGTACTCGAGATATGATTTTTTAAAGGCTTTTTCAGGAATACCGTGTTTTTTCATTTAAAACTCGGATTTCTCCACTTTGCCTCATTTAATTTTAACTTTAAACTTCATTTTCAATATCAGCATTAAATTTCCTATAAGAATAGTGTACTTTGGTTCTTAAAAAGCACCATCCGAAGACCCTCACATCAGCTCAAACGTTGACGATTTTGAAAAAACAATATTTCTGAAAATATTTAAAACTTTACTACTCTTTCAAAAAGAATCCTGGAAACTGGCAAATCTCATGAAAACTGCTTCATCTAATATGCTTTCCAACGGTATTATCAATTTTACTTTTATTTGGTTATTTAGGGGAGAAAATAATGTTTCAATGTTAAAAAATGTGGGGTTTTCAATGAAATTGTTGGTTTTCTCGAAAGATGACCCTCCATGAACCAACGAGTATGGGGTCGGTTTCTATGTATTTTTTCTCGCTGGATCGAATGGAAACTCTTGCAGATCTCTCAACTACGTTATAATCGAGTTTTACACTTTAATTAACTAGTTTTACCCCATAACACACATACATTTAATCGTAACAAACAAACTAAACATTTGCAATTTTAAGTGTAAAACTCGTTTATAACGGAGTTGGAGAGATCTACAAATGTTACCATTCGATACAGAGTGAAAAAATACATGGAAACCAACCCCATACTCGTAGGTTCATGGAGGGTCATCTTTCGAGAAAACCAACAATTTCATTGAAAAACCCACATTTTTTTACATTAAAACATAATTTTCTCCACTAAATAAAAAAATAAAAGTAAACTTGACTATACCGTTGGAAAGAGTATTAGACGAAGCAGTTTTCATGAGATTTGCCAGTTTCCAGAATTCGTTTTGGAAGAGTAGTAAAGTTTTAAAGATTTTCAGAAATATTCTTTTTTCAAAATCGTCAATGTTTGAGCTGATGTGAGGGCCTTTGTATGGTACTTTTTAAGAACCCAAGTACACTATTCTTATAGTAAATTTAATGATAATTTCGAAAATGTGGTCAAAAGTTAAAATTGAATGAAGTATAGTGGAGAAATTCGAGTTTAAAAGGAAAAAAACACGGTTTTCCTGAAAAAACCTTTAAAAAATCATATCTCGAGAACGGATTGAGATAAAAATATGCAGTTGGCGGCATTTTACTCCATTTTTGATGTAGTTTCACCCAAATTTTTTTTTGCATCCGCGAGGGAATCACCCTGTATAACTACAATAGTTAATAAAACACCCCCTTGTGCCCTAGATATAATTGATGAATAAACGAACTTCCTAGTGAAGTTCATTCATAATTATGTCAGGAGCACTAGAGGGTGTTTTAGGCCCACCCATTACCGCCCTTTATCATAGACATGCCGCCAGGGGACCCCTTATACTAGTGAGAAGGGCCGCGGACAGTGCTGCCAATGTGACCAGGCAAAATAGCAGTTGGCCACTACGATGTTGGCAGCAGGCGCCTGTCCTGCGAAATTTTAAAAATACCTTTTTGAAACCAGTTCTGTGCAACGCGTGGCGAAGACTACTACGATTGTTAATATAATACCCACTAGTGCCCCTGACATAATTATGAATGAACTTCACTAGGAAGTTTGTTTAAATTATTATCATAAATTATTAAAACATAAAAACTAAGTGCGAATGCAGAGACCAGTTAACGCTCTGTTACTGAAAAATAATTATATACCTACTTACCTCGGAACAGTTTTAACGGAACTAAGGTTATACTGAGATGGTTACATTGGGATGACGCTGGGTTGGTAAATTAATTAGGTACAAGTTGAAACTTGATTGCTGAAATTTGAATTGAAGCCTTTTTGGGACTACAGGGTCTCTCTGGTTATGGTAGAGCATAAATTACAACTTGAGATAACACTCAACAGCAGAGTGTCGGTAGCTAATTTAGATGCACTTAGCTGAATTTTGCTATAAATGCTGAACCTTGCAACGTAGCCTCCCTGAGTGTGGTAGATAGTATTTCCTATACTGTAGATAGTATTTCCCTAGTAGTACTGACACAGTTAATCTAAAATTAAAGTGATGGTACACTGTTATCGACATTTATGCCTCAGATGAGCAAGCAAAGCGAGCAGGCACAGCTAGTATAATTATGTATATATAAATTGATATATACAAATGAAAAGAGTTAAAAGCCAAGAATCGTTCCAGAACGCCACAGAAACTATTCCAAAGAAGAAAATTTTCGAAAATTTTGAATTAAAAATGTTTGGAGCTATTGCAATAGCTTCATTTTCTACGAAATTCGCTAAAATCCAATACACAATTCGCTATTTATCTCTGTTATTCATAATTTCCTGCTATAATTGCTGCTCTATTTGTGCAATAAAATGGTAAATTAATCTATCAAATGGTTTACTCCCTTTTCTTCTAAGCTGAAATGAGTTTTCGGCAATCAATCTTTAATGCTTTTCAAATTATTATATATCCACTAGTTTTTTTTAAATGTGTGTTCTGCATTTTATTCTATGAAATCATTCTGAATTCCTTCATTTAGGGTATATTTGTAATCAGCGTCAAATTTGCTATAAGAATTCATCAAGTACCGAATTTTGTCCACTCCAACCATATAATTCTTGACGTCCAACTATGACGTGAATTTTTCTCCTTTCAATCCGGTTTTAGTCCGAAGATTTGAGCCAAAATTCGCAGTCGGGGGTTTTTGAGGGCGCTGAATCCAATAATTGGAATTATTCTTAAATCAAATAGGATTTAAGCCATGTTTTCAGTTTTTTCCGTTTTAGCTCTTTTGTTTTGAGTGTTTAGGATATGGGTACTGTTCGGTTATTCCGTGTGCTAAACTTACAAACCTGTAGCCGAAAAAAAAAAGTTCCAGTCATGCAGCATGATCGTATGAGCGAATTTTCATAAATGTTCGTATTACATTTATGTTAAATTCTGTTGAAATTTGAGCACTTTGGGGACAAATAAAAATTTTATTATACATTTTATAGCAAACTAACTTTTTGTCAGTAATATTCCAATCAACAAACAATTTTGTGGATTTAAAAATTTTTTCAAGTGTTCCTATCGATTTTTAGCTTATTTTAATGAAATTTAAGTAAATTTTTCAGTACAATTTTGTGCTTAAATTTTTAAATGTCCTAGTTTATGTTCGATTAATTTTTTTCGAGCAGCATTCTGCTAAAAAATAGAAATTTGTTAATTTTTAGTGGTATTTTGCCTTTTTCAGTGATTTTTTGAGTACATTTTTTGAAATTTGACCAATTTAATGTGCTCAAAAAGTGTTGTCCAACGAACTCATCCTTTCTTTTGAAATGCTTGATTTTTTGGCGAAAGAACGAAGTTTTTATCTCAATTCTATCGAGAGTTATCGTCTGGAATGACACATACATAAATATATATACTTACACACACACACACACACACACACACACACACACACACACACACACACACACACACACACACACACACATATATATATATATATATATATATATATATATATATATATATATACATATAAAAAAGCGTTAAAATCCAGGAATCATTTCAGAATGCCTCAAAACAGATTTTGATGAAGAAAATTTTTGAAAATTTTTATTTTAAAATTTTTGGAGCCATTGCAATAGCTTTATTTTTTAAGAAAATTCGCTAAAATGAAAAATGCCAACACTCGATGATTGCTCACTCAGGATGTGGTAAAAAGAAAAGAATGTTTAAACCGATTCAAAGGCTTTATTCGCCAGAAACTAACTAACAAATGTAATTAGGAAATTATGGGAGGAAAGAGTCCTTGGACACAAACTTGGAAACCGTATCATAGAGTTGAATAATACAACATTCACCCGGCCTTTAGAGTTGGACGTAGTCGTTGAGGTAAGCAGGAGGACGTCGATCTCTAGTACTTCTACGAAGTGGACCGTCACCAGGATTTCGCTCAGGAATATTAGGACTGGGAAGAAGAGTTCTTGGGCTTGCTGGAGGGGGAGTTGATGGTGACGTAGGTTCTTCAGGAATCTGACTTAGTTCAGGAATGAGACGTTGTTCATCTGTTGGAGAATCAGAAATATCGCTTGATTCTGAACCTCCAAGTGGTGCAAGATGTCGGGTAGAAACAGTAGTTTCACGACCATTTGGGTATCGGATCAACGCGTAATCATGAGCGCCATCAAGTAGTGTTACTTCTTCGACAAGAGGGTCAAATTTAGAGCTTCGATCAAACTTCCTCAAAAGCACTTGGCCCGGGTTCAGGAGCCAGGTTGGTGTGGAGCTTCCATTTGCAGACCGTCGAGGATGATTGAATAGTCGCTCGTGCGGAGAGCAGTTGATTGACGTACAAAGCAACGAGCGAATGGAATGAAGAGCATCTTGTAAGACTGTTTCCCATTGATTTAAAGGTAGCCCGTTCTCTTTGGAAGCTAGCTCGATTGTCTTCCATAGTGTCCCGTTCAGTCTTTCGATTTGGCCATTACCCTGAGGGTTGTAGGGTGTTGTACGGCTACTAGCAGTGCCATAGGTGGCTAAGAATGTTTTAAGCTCTTGAGACATGAATGATGACCCTCTGTCTGTATGAATGTAAGCGGGAGCGCCGAATATTGAAAATAATTGTTTCAAACAATTTATGACTGTGTTCGAGCTGATGTCCCGGCAGGCGAATGCGAATGGGAATCTCGAGTATTCATCGATTATAGTAAGAAGGTAACGGTTTCCTGAATTTGATGGTAAAGGTCCTTTAAAATCGATATTTAACCTTTCAAAAGGGGAAGTTGCTTTAATAAGGGTGCCCTGGTGTTTGTAGAATTGAGGTTTCACCTCTGAACAAATACGGCAGGTTGAAATCACTTTCCGTATGTCCTCTAGGGAGAAAGGCAAATTCTTGCTTCGAATCCAGTGATTCATCCTTGTGATACCAGGGTGACAGAGAGAACGGTGAAGCGTTGAAATTTGAGAGAGATCGTTTGACGAAGAGAGATAACAGACCCGCGAAAGAGCATCAGCAGCATGATTTTGAGCCCCAGGTCTATACACAATATCGTACGAAAAACATGACAGCTCCATCCTCCAGCGAATAATTTTCTCGTTCTTAGTTTTTCCGTAGCGTTTATAGTCAAACATAAAAGAGACAGAGCGTTGGTCTGTTATGAGGGTAAAATGTCGCCCCAATAAGAAGTGTCTCCAGCTTCGAATTGACTCTACAATGGCGTATGCTTCTTTCTCGATAGAGGAGTGCCGGCGTTCTGAGTCAGTCAGTGTCCTTGAGTAGAAGGCGACGGGTCGTTTAGATTGTGTCAAAGTGGCTGAAATTGTAGTTTGGGATGCGTCAGTCTCTACGCAAAACGGTATTTCGTTGTCTATGTGAAATAGTGAAGCTGCTTCAATATCCATCTTGATATTTTTGAATGCCTTCGAAGCTTCGTCGGAAAGGGGAAATGAGCTGTCAACTAGGGGTCTGATTTTCTCCGAGAATTTAGGAATGAATTTCGAGTAATGAGAGAACATTCCAAGAGCTCTCTTGAGGGATCCTGGGTCAGTTGGTAGAGGGAATTCACGTAGGGGCTTCAGGCGATTTGGATCAGGACGGATTGTATGATCACTGATTGAATGACCAAGGATGTTTACCGACCGAAGAGAGAAAGAACTTTTCTCATTGTTTATGGTCAGATTGTATTTTGAGATTGCCTTCATAAATTGATCCAGATTGAAGTCGTGCTCCTCTTGATTTTTCCCACAGACAGTCAAATCATCCAAGTAGGCGAATGTGTCTTTGAGTCCTTCCTTTCTAATTATCCCATCAATAACTCTTTGAAATCCGGCAACTCCATTTGTTACACCGAAAGGAATACGGGTAAATTGGAAAAGTTTTCCGCAGGCTTCAAAAGCTGTGTATGGCCGATCTTTCTCCGGGATAGGGACTTGGTGATATGCACTGCGGAGGTCTATGGTACTGAACACAGAATAGCCAGCGACCTTGTTGACTAATTCACTTATTTTTGGAAGAGGGTAAGCATCAAGCTGTGTAAATCGGTTTATTGTGCGCGAATAATCTATGCACATCCGGCGCTTGTGATTTTCCCCACCCGTGACCAGTACTTGAGCTCGCCAGGCCGAGATACTGTCCTCAATGATGCCAGAATCGTAAAGTTTTCGGACTTCATTCTCAATGAAAAGGGCATCGTCATTGGTGTGAGTTCGGGATTTCGCTGCTATGGGCCTGCAGTCTTTGGTTAAGTTAGTGAATAGCTGGGCTGGTTCTACTTCTGCTACTGCGACGCACACTTGTAATGGAGCCTTTGGGCCTCCAAAATCAAAATTAACGCTTGAATGTTGTAGTAGCAAATTCCTACCAATTATCAAATCAAAACAAAGGTCGGGCATTACAGATAGTTCCACTTTAGGGTAGAAATGCCCAAGCATCTTAATATCTGCGTGACATTTTCCTGTGATGTTGACATGGTGAACTTTGGATGCTAAGCCTACTTTCTCTCGAGTTTGATGTATCTTCAACCCAAAACGTTTAGCAGTTTTCTCTTCAATTAGACTCAGATCACTCCCTGAATCAAGCATGCCGCAAACTTGGAATCCCCCCACAACGACTGATGTCTTGACCTTGGAAACCCCTGATGATGATATTGGGCATGTAAGAATAGTGGCTGCAGATGAGGTTTGTTTGGTTTTCTTCCCCCTGTTTTACTTCCAACTGGTGGCGAACGACATACTCTCTCCCAGTGTCCCGTTTTTTTACAGTTGTAGCATTCATCTCTGATAGCTGGGCAGACGGACCGTGGGTGCTTGAATTTCCCACAGAAATAACATTTGGCACGTACAGCATTGACTAACACCTCGCTTTTGTCTTTGGCTAGCTCGGGATCGCTGTCTAAGGGTGTAGAAACTACATTTATAGATGATGAATGGGACCCGTACTTCTGGGCGTTTACAATAGCTAGATCTAGAGCTTGGGCTTGTGAGTGGGCTTCGTCTAATGTAAGGGTCCTATTTTCTAATAATCTTTGTCGAATCGAGGGACTTAGTAATCCCCGAATAAAAGCATCACGAATGCTATCATCGCGGTTCCTTTCAGCTGTGACTGCCTTGTATTGGCAATCCTTACTCAAAAGTTTAAGGGACTCCATGAACCGATCGATTGACTCATTAGGCTGTTGACTACGAATCGATAGCATATGTCGAGCAACTACCTCGTTTGCAGGTTTCTCAAAAAGTCCTCGTAGTATTGATATAGCATCATTGTATGTATGGCATTCACTCACGTGCTCGTAGATGTCCGATGAGATGAAGTTGACAAGTATGCGTAACTTTTCTTCTTCACAGGCTTCTGTACTGCGAAGAAAGTTTAGGAAACGTTGATGCCAGTGACGCCAAGTAGAAGCTGCAGAAGGAGAATCAGGGTCCAAATCCAAAACGGTTGGACGAAGTATACGATCCATAATTTATGGAATCAAATTTCTGGCGAATAAATTGTGGTAAAAAGAAAAGAATGTTTAAACCGATTCAAAGGCTTTATTCGCCAGAAACTAACTAACAAATGTAATTAGGAAATTATGGGAGGAAAGAGTCCTTGGACACAAACTTGGAAACCGTATCATAGAGTTGAATAATACAACACAGGAATCGTTTTAGAATCCTCTAAACAGATTACTATTGACATCTTTAATTTTCTAAAAATTCCCATTACTGTAAGTACTTTCTTAAAGTACCTACTTTTCTAATTAAAAGTATAACTATCTCAATGGACAGAATTTTCCAATTACAGAAAATCATTTATTATTTATATGATAAAGATTGGCTTTTAAATAGCTATAGGTACATTTTTTATAAAAAACTGAATGATCTTCAGTCAAATCAATTCATGTTCATAATCGATATTCACTTCATCTTCTGCTGGTAAGATCCATTGATGACTTGGTGGTGGCCAAGATATACGAGTAACGCGCGTTATGAAGGGATATGCCAACCAAACGAGAGAGAACATGCCTGGAAGGTCAGGCACCATGCAGTGGCCCATCTTCCCGCCCAAGACGCCCAACATGGCGCCCCAACCCACATCGTTTTTGTTCTTGGGCCCAAGCCAAGGGCAGTAGATAGGAGCCCCCTCGTCTTCTAGGCAAGTATCACCACCCATATACTTACTGGAACAAGATTGCAACTTTATCTGAGTTATGGGAAACAAGGAGGAGACAATGTATGAAGCTCCTAGAAACAATGGAACATGTCTGTGAGTAGGTTTCACCCAGACACGCAAAACTTATTGCGATCTGTCCATGGACAGGATGGAAAAACGAACGTCTGGGTGGTGCGCAGGGGGGCCAAAACCAAGACAAAAATAGTGGGGGGGGGGGGAGTATCAGGAAATTCCCAACTGAACCAAAAGTTATCCGACAACTCAAAAAGAAGGGAAATAAAAAGAAGATCATGTGTATTATAAATAATACCTGCTACCTACAGTTAATACCTATATATATATATATATATATATATATATATATATATATATAAAATATTTTGAGGTGTTACAGATGGTTGGAAAATATAGGAAACAAATAAATATAACTTACAAATTGGGAATATTTCGCCGTATCGGCGTCGTGAGCATATATTAGCATATATTACATAGGTATTACATTGACATTCATGTACCTAAGTACCTAGGTATTACATTCACGTAACACTACTTTAAAATTACCATTTTCATGTGAGTTGTACGAAAATTTGATTGTAAGACTGTAATTTGGTAGTAAGATTTTGTAGTAAGACCGGTTTTGTAACAATAATTACAATGAAAGTAATAATAAAAACAAATACGATTATCAAAACTTTCAGTTAACGATTGGTGTTCAAAAGTGTTTAAAAGGTTTAGTTTTTATTGGAATTGGATAGGCCGATTTTTCAATTTAGACCGTGCTTGTACCACACCACGTCTTCTATGTCAAGAATCTTAGCAACATATTTTTCGCCTTGTATTTGGAGCGATGGACTTAGACACTCATCAGCCATTGTATCCTTTAAACCATTTTTCATATATATCAAACTACTGAATGTTCTCCATTAAACTACATTCGGATGCGTGTCAACAAAAAAGAAAATTTCTTTTGTGAAACTACAAGCAGGCCAAAAATGGAGTAAGCCGTGTCAAGCACAATTTTCTATTTTACTCCGTTTCATAATTGGGAAACGCTGACGAAAATTGGGAAAATTTGAACGAAAAATTCCTGTCTCATGCACAGTCTTTTATAAATACCTAGTATCTACAGTTGGAAAAATTAGGGTTTGATTAGGATTGGACTTCCAAATAGGTCTCTTCGAATTAAGGGTTTCATTGCCACCTCCCAAAGTTTCCCAACTTCTCCCAAGTTAGTGAAAACTGAGGGGGGAGCCCCCCCCCCCCCCATACCCTCCTATTGCGACGCCAATGGTTGTGAGGTGGACTATTCATGGACTGACTGCCACGAACCTTACTAGACAATTTTCGCTTTCCACGGTGTCCACGAACCTAGCCCCTTCAGGACCTAATTATATTTACTCATCCGAAATTGAAAATTGGCACATTGTGTTTAAATAAATATCGTTTGCACATAAATAAACTGTACGACATTTTAATTAAAAGTCTAACAGCAGTTCTGCAGCAGCTGTTTGTGCATTTCAGTACGGTCTTCGTAGAAGACTGTTTACTAATACTTATGCAGCTGGCATGTTAACACTCAGCGACCTGTAATTTTTGAAGAAAATATTTGAAAAAACTCCGCAAAAGCGCGGATATTTAAATAAAAACGGAAGTGTGACTCTCCTGTGCCTCACTGTACCCTAGGCGAGTCTAGAGATTCGAACCAGGGTAGGGCAAGAAGGTGCTCAATGCTGCGGTTCTGAATCATCCAAGAAACCAAAAAGAGGAGGAAAGCTAGACGAAGGTCTTCCTCGCCATCATCCTCATCCTCAATGTCAACATCGAGGTCCTCTTCCCCCACACCAGCAGCGTCATCCTAGGACGAGTTCAATGGCTTCGATACCTATAATTCTCAGCCGATTCAACATCTGTCGTCAATCATTCCGACTCTCCCTACAAATCTGAAGGACATCGTGGGAGTCGAATAGCAACAGGCATTATTCCCGATATTCGTGCATCCTACGATGCTTTGAAAATGGCGGGAGGGCATGCAACATGGGTTAAACCATACGCTCTGTGCCGAGCTTCAACAAAAATGGGACCTTGCAGTCCATGCATCAGAATTGCTCCCGAAGCTGGATCCGAGCCTGAGTGCTTTCCTTCGTTTCCCACTCGAGCGGACTCTTCATCTTGAAAGTCGCAGACTACAGTGGCTTAGGCCCTTATAGCTTAGTAGAAGCGAGTAGTTTGAAAAATAGGAACGTCACATAGGTAGACTTATTGATTGTGTTGCGCTCCAGGAAAACAACTCTCACAGTCGAAGAGGTTTGGTAACCCTGGCCTCATAGCTCTGATCGTTAGAGTGTCGCAACTACGAGGAATTTCCCGTAATTTATCGTAGTTGTGACGACGCGAGTTCGAACTCCTGTCGAGATATCAAATATTTTCGGGCCGTTACAATTGATAATGATTGAAAGTGACATAGGTATAAAATCAAGGTAATGCTCGACAGTTTGGAGTCATATTGTATTACTGCACCCACGCTTTCTTATTCAACCAATACAAAACGAGATAAGCCACAGAACCTCCAAACTCTGAAAAACATTAATCGAATAGGGGTGGCACGAATCCTCAAAATTCCATGGCATACAAAAAACATTGATAATCACATTTAGTCAAACTCAAAAGTCTCCTCTGAGTTTAAGGTTATGGAATTCTGTCGACCTCTAAGCCTCATACTTAGAAACCATGGTTTATCCCTCACACCACAGTACGTTTCCTTATTTTAGCAAGGTAAAAATGGGTCCTCAAAATGTACATTTTATATAATTGTATGGCATTTTAACTATATTTTATTAAAAAAGGAAGTGAGTATCAAATATGTGTACACAGATACATATAATTTTAGCTGACAAAGGAGTTTAGGAAAAGGATAGATAACGAAAATAAAGATAGGGATGAAATAGCCTACATACTGCCTAAACAGGAACAATTCGCTGAGATGTGATTGAACACCTTATGCATGCCCCCAGTTCACACTCGCCAAGGTGAGAGAACCCGAGGTTGGTAAACGAGAGTACCAAGTATACTCGTCACTTGCTGCAGTAAGTGGGGCGATGCGAGCGTAGTAACGAGATCGAGTGGGTACCTACAGTACGGTGGATAAATACGGAAGTGCAGCTGCAGCAACTGCTGTTTGCATATTATAAGTACATTCACACTCACCCCTACAAAAAAGTGCAGAAGCCATGACTAAAACACGTGCATACACACAAAAATCAAAAGAGAAATGAGAGGTTGCAAAATTGGCCACCATGAGGTGGAAAGAGCGTGTAACCTCACCTCTCAGGCCCTGTGCTGGCTCATGCCAGAAAACCAACGGAAATCAGAGCGACAGTGAGGCGAGCAGAGGCAATACGTACAAAGTATCACACTCTTGCTCTCGCCTAACCTCGGGTCGCCTCTGCAGGTGTGTACTGGGGCACATTAGATGTATTGCAGCCACTCGTTAGAAAAGTTTTAATCGTTTTTAAAATTTTTATTCGCCCACCATAGCGACCAAACATCTATAAGCAAACTAGGTAGTATTTGGACTCATACAATTTGAGCAGTCTCTGGGACATATTGTGCACCACTCTTTAATACGGTACAACAACCATCTGGGCTACATGTCCCACCCGGATCTAGTGGGTTAAAAATAAAATAATCAACAAAATCATGTTGCACGACAGGGGCTTCATCGTCTAGCTGCAAGGCACTGATACCTACTTCCAAAAACATCATTTGTTCAATAAATCTAACAAAGGAAGACAATATTAACCTATCTGTACTTTCATCAGTTAAGGTAGTTTTTAATAGTGTATCTAGATTCATGCAGTGTTTCTAACAAATTAAGGGTGGTGTGAAAGGAAAAATTAAGTGCAACATTAATGTATTAACCTGTAACATACGTAGATGGTCTCATTGAAATTGCGCAAATGACAAAGGCTGCAATCGCTGCAGTACGCGATTAAGCAATGAATCATTTCTGTGTGTCGGACTTTAACGTATCGAAGCCTAAAAAGTTTCCCGGCATCAGGACCTTCTCCTTTTGAGCCCCATCCGGCCATGAAGCAGTCTGGCAAAGGAATTTCATGAACCTTGGTTTGATTCACCTTCCATTCCCATCTATCCACAGAACTAACCATATTGCGTGGGTCAAACGGAACAGCATGAACGTAATTATTGTACTGAATTCTTTGTGTCTTAAGGAGAGAGAAATCAATTAAGTAGTAATTGAAACCTTCGGCGGTATAGTTGTTATAATACACCTGTTTCCCATACTCGCTACCAGGATCTAGGACAGGTTTAAGGTCATCTTGTGTAGGCAAATAGACGTCTATAACTTCAACCATTTGCGCTTCTGGAGATGTTTCTGCGATGATGAAATCAAATGCTGAACCAACCCAAACACTCAAGTCTTCGGGATGTTCGTGATATTGTTCTCTTTGGTCTTCAGGGAGTCGCCGTTGCATACAACCAGCTGTGGTAAGTACATAATTGTCCAAGATTATTGTTCCAGTGCAGAACGGACGGTTGTTGTGCTTAGATCCTTTTTTGTAATATATAGCACCAACGAAAGGGAAGTTCACCATACTTGCACCATATCCCATCTCAAGACCCGAGCAAAGCAACGGCCAAAACAACATTAGAGAAAATTTTATCAACCGGAACATGGTGACCACGGTATGTGACTAGCCTCCACAATAGTATTGTTGCTGAATGAGAAACTGCATGAGAAGGGATGTTGATAAGTAGAGATTCAGCAGGTCTAGTTACAAAATTAGGTCACGGGATAATGAGTTTCCAAGTCAATACTACAGCTTATTAATTTAACGGGATGAAATTTTTCAGTAAGTACCTATTCAAGTTCAACAAGTAATTATTGGAAGTCAAGGCGTTCAAGTTAAAAAACATTGCCCAGCGTTCAGATTCTTCTCATTTTTGGCCAATGTAATGATGTCCAAATAAAATCTAAACTGGGTAATCTAAATTAAAATCCACAACAAGCAAACGTCTTGGTACCAGTACCCAACTAGATACCCACAAATATCGAGCATTTTGGGCCATTAGATCGTAGATAGAGGTATTTTCATGAAATTCACATTATTAGTTCCGCTCAACCCTTGATAACGTCATAGAAAGAGGTGGAATAATTTTGGCGTACTACCACCCCTGAAAATCATTACAATTATGCATGTGCAGTGTCCATCCTATTACGACGAAATTCATAACCACAGAGTTGTCATTGACACGAATTTTATGTTTGCTCGCACCCAGCATCCATGGATTCCTACAAATTCAACAAAAACATGAACTGAGGGAGGCTCTTTGTTAAGTTTTCTCAGAGAATGGGACACTAGTCAAAACTAAATGGATGGGAAATTCGTTAAAAACATGAAATTGAACATTAAGAGATAAATCTGAAATATGAAAACTAGTTGACAATAAATTATTATTTTTGATGAATTTACTGACACCTGTGGAAATTAATCAAAACCTGGTATGGCAAAAGCCATCGAAAGGAATGTCATAGGTTTCAACAGCTCCAACTTTTGACGGCTGTTCTGAAGCCAGTTTTGAGGAGTGTTCGAACGGTGCTGGACCGTAGTCTAAAAACAAGTTTTCACCCCGGAAACCCTATCAAAAACTCGATTCCATAATTTTTCATGAGTTTCCTGTTTTTATTAGGTCCGCATTCAAACGCGTTGAACAATCAACAATCTAGCCAGGGGCTCTAGATAAGTTACCTACCGGCAAGGAGGGGGGGGGGGGGGGGATCCACCGCCGAGTTTAAATATCTAGTGATATCCAACATTGAAAATCTCAAGCGGGTGCACTTGTCGACTTTATTTTAGGCCTCTTTATTTGCTGACATTATTCTAACAATTAGTAATAGTTGAATTTGATTCGGAAAAGGCTGAATTTCATTTAGAAATGCTACAGTATATTATAAATATATAAAAAGATGACTTATATGACACAAAACGCTGAGTAAAAATATTCAAAACTTGAGGATGTTGACATTTTTCAAGAGGAACTGTTTGTTCCAAATGAATTGTAGAGACATTTCCTGAAGTTTTTCATTTACTTTCAGGGTTTTGGACACTAGTATATGGTTGGTCACAAGTCAGTCTGTGATTGTCAGTGATAAGTGATGAAATAACACAGTTTCACTAAGTACTATTTAGAAGTGTTGAGCGTTTTCGCAGTAGGCACTGCGCGGTGTGAGAAATTGGACAAAAACCTACCTACTTCGCTGAATCTCCACTTTAATCGCCAACTAACATATGACCAGAATAAGTCTCTTTTACACAGGCAAAAATTGCAAAAGTGCACAACACTTTCAACTAGAATTCAAGTGGAAAAGCATTCACATGGGTACACAATTACGTATATCAAATTCAAATAACTGCAAGGGTTCGTGCAAGGAAAACAAATTATAGTCACACAACAATCTGAAACAGCTGATTGATAAAGTGCACCAATTTATTGAAGGTTGTAATTCATGTTGTATACTGAAGGGACAGAGAATGGAAGAGCATACAAACGTGCTTCAAAAAAATTGAAGCAGTTAGCATATTCGGTTTTGGAAACAGACGGATTTTGATTCCGGCTTTGCTTCCGAGTAGCAGAAGTTTGTTGGAGGTTTTAACGAATGAATTGTTTTCACTTTCGGATGGAAAAAAGTTCGTCAAATTCAAAATTTCCACTCGCATTTCAAGTTTTTGTCTATTCTGAAAAAATTTTGTGTCTGTCTGTCTGCAAATCCTTGTAATCAGTTTAATTTCCACAGTTCTCGTCTTATTTTGATGATTCACAGGGAGTGTGCCGATTGGGTTGTAGATGGTCCCCTGTCAGTTTCATTGCTCACAAACCAATACTTCACCTTGCGAATGCGCAAATTGAAAATCCATCACACATTATTTTCACACTCCTAGTTGTTCGAATCATGCTCGAATTTGGAGGATAGTCAGGGGAAAACGATTTAATCATCCCTTATCATATCATTATTATTGTATAATAATTTATCACATGAATATTGCTTATAAGTTGTTATTACTTGGCGTAATAAAACTTGTCAAAAAATATATATATATCATTATTAGTTGTTGTGCGAATGTGGATTTCTTGTTACAAGCATAACTTCTGGAACTTGAAATCCACCTTCGAAATAAAAGACAGAAATGAGTGGAACAATCAACAAACCCCTGTTGACACTGTAGACACCATACATTGCTACACCGATGGTTCTAAGATAGATAGGGGATCTGAATCTTCCTCTGGTGCTGGTGTGTTCATACCCAGCCTTCAAGTGGCAGATTCTTACAGCCTCGATAAATATGCAACTGTATTTCAATCAGAAATATATGCTATCAATAAGTGCCTTGTCACCTTACATAACCACAACACTTCCAACAAAAATATTCGCATTTTTACTGATAGTCAGGCCAGCATCAAAGCACTCCTGAACCCCCTCACGACCTCAAAACTGGTCTCGGAAACAAAGAAATACATTAACAATTTGTTTCTTAACAACAACAGAATATCCATGAAATGGATTCCTGGTCATGAGAATTACGAAGGCAATGTTAATGCGGACGGCTTAGCGCGAGCTGGCTCATGACAACAGTTTCTGGGACCATCTCCTTCCATCTGCATTTCCAAAAATGCCTGTAAAACTAAAATTAAAAACTGGGTCACACAAGACCTCAACATTCTCTGGAGCAGGGAAATAGCTAGATATAGACAAACCAGAATGCTCGTTACGTCTTCCGATCCCAAACGAGCATCCTCGCTTCTAAGTAAAAGTATAAATTCAATTAGAACCATGATTGGCAGTGAGTGAGTGAGTGAAGCATAACTTCTAGTCTATACTAGTGTCCATTCGATTTGTATGAAATTTTCTGGTAATGTATGGGTTAGGCTACGGATGATCCCCTATAAATTTCATCTGTCGGATCAGCTGTGAGGAGACCGGCTTCAGCAGAGACCCCACCTCAAAAACGCCGACCGACCGAGGATTTACAAGACCCACGAGCGCCGAAATCCGGTATCTTTCGTCACTGGACTGTCAACGCTTAGTAACGATTGGCCTTAGTTATCCTGCACCCTGAGTTGGATCCGGGACGAATAGCTATCATCTCGTCAACGACAGTACTCTCCTGGAAGCCCTCTTCTCAGTCTATCTGCTCCACGAAGACGCCTAGACCTTCTAGATCTTCAAGCCTCTACGAGAACCAAGGTACAATGAGGAGAGACTTTAGGGGGAATCATGTTTTTAAAAACATTGTATCAATAAAGGGGGAAATTTTGTCACTCTCTTTGTTTAATATCAACTCTTCCCTAAATTTCTAATCTACTTCTAAATTGGGCACTGACTCATCACTCATCACTTAGAAATTCAAACTTTTCACTGCCCAGTCGTAAACAAAATTCTTTAAGCGTCATTTTCTCATTGCCTATTCATCTAATCTCACTAAAATTCTGAGAGCAGTTGGGATTACCTCATATGAGTTTCATCACGATCTTATAATTAGCAGATGCTGCGCATGCTCAAACCAGATATCCTTGTAACAAGCATGACTTCTACAATTTTTATGCGATTTAGAAGACATTTCTAGAAGGGTTTATCTGTTAAAATTATTCGAAAGTTGGAACACGAAATGAAACGCAAAATGTCACAAGACAGTTTTAATCTGTATCACGTGCTCCCGCCAGTTGTTAGGGAACTGTAGCTTTGTCATTTTCCATCCCACAAAAATCGTTTACCTCTCGTTGGAAACCTCTCATAATATTCAAAAATCGTAGACTACCTACCTGAAGTTATACAGAAACCGATCCAGCTGATTAACATGCCAAGTTATTGATGAACCATAAACAATTTTCTCTAGGGTCTGCCACCTGCCTTGAATAGGTCCTACCCCTCTACACATCTTGCACTTCAATACATCTAAAACTGGTGAACTCCAAAGAATTTGACCACATTTCTACAGTTTCTGTTCAAAAAGAGGAGAAACACAAATACACAATCACAAAAAGTTTCAGACATGCATCAAAATCGTATGTTTGAGTGAATTTTCTTAAAATTTCATTATATTATGTTACATTGTTTTGAAATTTAAGCACGAGTGCAAAGAAATTGTTGGCTATCAATTTTATGACAAAGGTCTTTTTTCAACAAAATTTCTCGGGTGTGGGGGGTACTCCCGGTAGAGGACCGCCCCCACCCACGAAATTCTATTAATCCGTCACTGTGCTGAAAATATAAATTCATCAATTTTTAGCCATAGTTCGTGAGTGATTTAGATTGAATGAAGTCCCTTGCTAAAATTCAGAGCGGTATCTGAATAGAAAACCCCACTCAAAATAACACTCAAGCTCCCACAGAAGATGTTACCCCTTTGGAAGCCAGCAGATAACAGTAATAAAACTATTTTGTCAGTTTTTTTCATTTTTGGAGTTTTAAAATAATCTTACCTCGTAATGACGATAGAAGACGCTGGCAAGTGTGTCTCTGAATTGAGTTGGACAGAGCAAAGATTCAACAACCACAACATGTCTGTCCTTGGGGCTCACAAGCACGTGCCTACATAACATCAGACAAAAATTGTTAAACCTGAAGGAGGAAAAATAACTTAATTGAAATATTATACTAATAGATTGTTTTGAAATTAACCAATTTTTAAAAAATATCTCTTGTGGTGGCCGACCTTACCGTTGTCAAAAAAAAAAAAAATAAATAAATAAAAAATACTCTCTTATTCTCCAGAAAAAAAGAAAATTTTTCAGAGGGGCACTTTTTTTATTTATTTTTTTTCGATGCACCAGAATATATATTACTTTGCTTATATATATACATATACACAAAGTGAAGTTCTAATTTTATATTTAGTATTGTGAAGACCAATTTTTGGTTTATTATTTCCAATAATAAGCCTATGTGATCGTGTAGCAAAAAATTTTTATAACCCCCCCTCAAACTTTGTCACTTTACGTTTCAAGGTATGTAGAATCCAAATTGTAAATGTCCGTCCGCCGTTCGCCGTCCGGGCCATAAAAGGCCTAAGAATTGACTTAAAAAACCCGTTCTTTCGCACATAGACTCCATTTGGGGTCTAGTTGGTCCTAACGTTTAACCATCCCGATCGCTTTACTCGCATAGATGCTATGGGCCAAAAACGGGCAAAAAAAGTGTCTTTTTCGACGCGCGCACGCCTGGCACGCTTGGCAGGGGGTCACGGTGGGTGGAGAGGGGGGGGGGGGTGAGCGGGGGGTGGAGTGAGAGGAGGCGCCGGCGCCGCGGCTTGTGGTGGGTACGGCGCCGGCGTTCGTTCGAGGCATGAATATGTTTTTTTCAAGGTCATATTTGTGTGTTAATACCAAAGCTTTTCCTACGCATATTTAATAACATATCCTCTCGACTTTTCGTACGTACTTAGATAATGATATTATTAAGGCAATAACTATTTGAATAGATAGGAGCTCAAATCGAGAAATATAAACATGCGTATATAATTATAGAAGTATAGGTTGTGGCAACTCGAAGTAGGAAACGCCGAGCAGTCTGGACGGGCCTTATGACGTACGCTAGCCAACTAAAACTACGATCATACTCAATTGAAAAAATAATAAACCTTTGTGAAATAATTTGCATCGTTTTTCTATTACACAGTTAATCATAAATATTAGAAATGTTAAAATAAAACCCATTGTGATTTCTACCTTACTTATTTGCGTTGGAAGGCAAGAAAACGAAGAGGAGGTACCTATATAACTTATTGCACCCCTGAATAGAATAGCTGAGATTCGAATGTTTTTAAATGTGTTTCATGGTATTAAAGTTGGTATAGTATTAAACATTTTAAGGAATGAATTAAACTTTTGAATTTCTCTTTTTACACGTGTTATTCTTGAAAAACGGTCAGACATTAACACAGTGATACTTGAAAAACGGTAACGAAATAATGACCTACCTAATTTTTGGTGAATGCATAGCATTTTTGTTTAGTCAACGTAATTTTGTAGCATAAATTGAGAGCTTTTCAGCAGGTTAGTTTACCAGAGGTAGTTTACAATACTTTTGGGGCCAAATACCTCTCGTGGCCACGGTTCCGCGTTAAATTTCCTAAGTTCCCAACGAGAATTCCTTCCTCATCTTCCATTTACAACCTATCTTAGCAAGTATAGGGTTTTTAATTGTCAAGGAGTCAATAAAGTCCGACTCGCAATCTCAAGTTCAAAACCTAATTCTCAACAAAATTAGTATCAACTTATTTTACTTAATTTATGGATGTACTCAATCTTAATCAACTCCTCATGACTTTATGAACAAATAAACCCAAAAATAATCATTATTTTGAGCTGATGATTGTTTTATTACGTACCAACCCACATTATATCACAGATTTGAAACGAGAAGAACGCAACCACGAATTTCAACCCTATGTCCTTCTTGCTTTATTTAACTACAAGGTTAAAATCGTTAGTGATAAAATCACCTAGGGATGAGTAGAGATACCTGCTGGTTAAAAACTATCGATGAACCCAAAATAATGCATTTAAAACATCACATAAAACTTAAGCGAAAATGACTAAGTTGAAGAAAATAATATTTAGAGGAACAATATAAAGTTCATACAGGTATGAAATGCATATCAATAATTATTGAGCTATATATCATAATATAGGTAGGTAAATATAATATGTGTCACTCCAGACGATAACTGGGTGGAGATAAAAATCCCGTTCTTGCGCCAAAAAAGGAAGCTTTCCGAATTAAAGGACGAATTCGTTGGGCAGCACTTTTTGAACAAATTTCAAAAAATGTGCTTGATTGATTGATATCAATATAACATTAATATTTACAGACAAATATATACAAATTAAAAAAAAAAAAAGCTAAAGATCCGAATTCTTTTTTAAATCGCCAAATTCCATTTAGTAGGAGTATTTTGCGGTAAAATTGGTTTTCTAATACTTCTTTGTTCTCAAATTTCAATACAATTCAACATATTAAAATACGATAGGTAATTTAAGAAAATTCGCTCATATGATCATGCTGCATGACTGGAACTTTATTCCTATTAGTCTGGAATAACACATTAGGTAGGTAAGCTGGGTGTAAGGAACCTGTTGTTTTTAAAAATAATATCTAGACGGAGTATTACGCTTTTTCTAGCAGGATCTAAAAAAAAATAGACCGATTCTGTAGGTAAATATCAAAATAATAATTTAGCCTTGACAAAAATGTCAAGGCGTATCTACACAGCTTGTGAAAGTGAAATATTTACTTGTTTACCCATTCCATTCAACAGATTTCGTAATTCGGATGGCTGTAATTCAACACTTTCACTGTTCTCATCCGACAAGCCGATAAAACCACAAGGGAACCGGTGATCCGTGAAGGACGTTCGCTCGTTTTCGAGCAATGAACTCCACGTTTGATTCATCAAATGGCTATGTAATTGCGGTACATATCAGATAATGAGTCCCTACGAGTCACATCAAGGTCAAACTGACAATACGTTGTTTTACCTAATTAGACTAACGGCGGTCTTTGAGCATTTCTAAGGTTTCTAGTCCGCGTTTTCACTCGATATTTTCTATTCTGGGAACCCTGACGGTAATGTGACAAATCCAAAGATAAGACGACGCTGTGACACTGGCTTTAGAGGTTCCTCCCCACTCCCACCTCAGTAGAAGGTACACCAGTTATCAACACATCACTTGTCTTCAAGTTGTCTCCCACTCATCGCCGACATGAATCCTTATCAGGTAAATACAAACAACACCTACTCGAATTTTAAAATTAAGAACGCTAGAATAATTTATGGGATTGTCGTTTTCAACTATACTTGCCTGAAATACAATTTGTGAATGAATGCGACGAGTAGGGCGTAGAGATCTTGGTCGTTTTCGTAGTCAAAGATTTTCCTGATCTTTTCGGATCGGGCGCAATAGATTTCAGTAGGAATAATACATCTGGGCGAAAACTCTCCAATGAAACCAAATCTAGAACATAGTAACTTGGGTAAACGAAGTGTCAAGAATTGTTACGTAGGCGTTGAGATCATATGTCAAGAGGGAGGTGGTACCAAGATGTAGATCATGAGGACAACAACAAATAATGTATATCTATCAGAAAAGTACGTTTAGTTTTAATTAAACTTACTTCGTGTACCGTGCCCCTATGTCCAACACTACAGCGAGTTTTTCAGCAGAAAGGCCCTCGTATAGAGCCATAACTTACTCTAGAGCAAACACTGGGAGAAAATACCGAAACTCCGAAAGCATTCAACGCATGGTCACAACACGACGCAAAAAAGCGCTTAGTCTCAAAGAGAAACTGTCGGGAAATTGAGATGTTCTACACAAAAAAAGGAATATCTAATGTATATGAATATTGTGTTGAGTCAAGTAGAAACATTCCCAGAACACAAAAACCAACACGGAACGACGGGATCGCGAGCTAAACAGCGGAACGACGACAGGAGAGGTTCGGGACAGCAAGATGCTAAGCAAGGGGGCCAACCAAATAACGCTGATATCCCACTCTACCTGTTTTATCCTCTAGGTTGTTCCTTCTCCTGCTCTTTCTCAATGCATGTATCATAGTCACAGCTCTTCCCTGTTCTTCTAATGCTCTTCTGGACTTACAATTGCGTTAGTTTCTTTTTCCATGCCTCATTGAACGTTTGGAAATGATCTTACAATGAGCGATGGATTTAACATTGTTATGTGTTTCGACTTGTGACATCGATGCTATCATTATATATCTATTCATATATAGATGTATGAAGTTATTACAGGTTATTCATTGAAGTTGAAACAGGTCAAAAGAAATTAGTTATTGGTGTGATATATCGTCCCCCTGCGCCTTTCTCGTATGTAACTTTGTTAGAGCCTGTCTTTGCTGATTTAAACATCAATTACGAAAACATAATCCTTATGGGTGATTTAAACATTAATTTTCTGAAAGGTAATCACAGGCCCACTAAAGACTTGATTAAAATGTGTGACTCTATCCCATTACATATACTTGAGTCCAAGCCTACTCACGTTGGCCCCATTAGGGATTCTTAGCAGCCTTTCCTTCCTTCCTTATTTTTATTATCTGTTAACTTCTTGATTTTACCTCATTTCCCTCTTCATTCACCTCTTCTCATTATTATCTTCTTTATCTATTACTCCTTCTTCTCGATGATCTCTTCTCTATTCTCATTAATCTTTTCTTAAATAAAGATCCTAGTACCTCTCTTTCTTTTATTTTATTTTATTTTTAATTTAATTTTTTTTTTCTAGTTTGATTATTACCAATTTAAAAAAAATAACACCTGTTACTGTTTCCTGGTTACTTTTTTAGAAGTACGCTCGGTGGGACCCAGGTCCTTTGTACTTTTTGAAATAAATAAATAAATAAAAAAAGATGCTACCATTAGGGATTTCATCAATGCCGGATAATCGGACTTCTCAACATCAATGGGCAAAGCATGGAACACTCTAAATTGTGTCAAATTTCATTTTCCTGGGGAAACAGGAGAGAACTTAGCCCGTTCAGCCAATCAGAACAAACGCATAAAATCGTCCTTGAACGCAAAAATTTAGACGCTTACCAGGCCATTCTAAAAACAGGTAACTTGTCAAATATCTTAAACTAATCGTCTCAGTAAAATATAGATCAGGAATCAGTATTAAAGTTGGGACGCTTAAAAATATGTTTTGGTGTTAAAAAAAAAAAAAAACTAGTGGTCTTCTGGATTGGGTCTACTTGAGACCTTCCGCTTGTGGTAAAGCGTTCTACGTTCTACCTTTTTGGCCTCAGAGGACCTTGACTCTTGAAAGATTTGATAGTGTAACAAAGTGCTGGGAGCAAAGCAGGGGATGGCGACCTAATCTTTTGCCACCTATTATAGATAGGTAAACGAATACCTAGCAATTTGTTGTTGTGAAACGGCCAATAGTGGTAGTACAGTCACAATTTTATAGGTGATAGGTTCGCTCAATGTAGGTAACAACGATGTTGTGTGTTTTACCAATGTCCTCTCGCCTTTACCTACTTGGACCATCCCCTCCAACCGCCTACTCTACTCTGTGCTAGGAAACCGCAATCGATTTCCGATTTTTTTGAAAATCGATTCTTTCTTGTGAAATAATCATTTTTTTGAATCGATTTTCGTTAATAGGATAAAATCGAAAATCGACACTTTTATTCCCATTTGTCTAAAAATCGGAATTTAAAAAAAAAATCGATTTTTAACCTAGTTTTGAAAATTATTATTCTCGTTGAAACATTTACTTTCTCCTATTTATAATGAGGGATGAATTTTAGAATTTGAATTGACTAAGTATATTAGAATCCTCGAGCAAAAAATATGTACCTATATTTGTTTATTTCTACAGTTGACTGGTTTATTTTATATGATCGAGTTTGATCCCTAAAAAAGTAAAAATCGCTAAAAACCCGATTTTGAAAAAAATCGATACTTGAGAGGAACGATTTTTTGGAAATCGATTGTTTGAAACCGATTCAGAATCGGTTCAAAAAATCAATACTTTTTTACCGATTGCGGTTCCCTACTCTGTGCTTCCAACCAACCCTAGCAGGTGGTTGGATGCACTGAGCGGCGACAAGAAACTGTTTCAAGTAGTTCCACAAATAGAATGGGTTCACCTGAGAATAGCTCAGCATCGTGCTCTCCCGATCCTCTCGTTCAACACTACTAGTCATCCTGTTCTTCTACATATTTTAGTTTTGCCCAAAACTCAAGGCTGTAATCAGTTTGTCTTATTCAACCATATTTCTTCTCCCTCTAGGAATAATTATCGAATGAACTTCATTAATCCAATTATCAATGGATCATTCCATCTGTGATATATTCTAGTTTTGTTTATCTATGCTTTACTTTTTGTTCTCACTCGTATTTTTGATGGTTTTTTTTTTATTTATTATTATGTGGTACTTTTTTTTGTGGAAATCAAAGTCTCTCACAACCTCTCTCATTCATTTTATTTTGACCAGCCCATGATTACTGATATCAGTTCCTAGCGGGAGCGAAATGAACTAAGTAGATCCTGATTCCGAATGCTGTGCCATTAAATCGTATCTGTACCCAACATTCTTTGAGACTTCGTCTTCTCTTGTTATATTTCCATTCGTTTTTTCTATGATGGGGAGAGAATCTAGGTGATTAAAGCATTTTAAATTTTGAAAATACAGCGGTATATGCCCTAATTAGAAATCGCTTTCGTTTAGATGGTACCTCCCTCCCCCTATTTAGGTAGAGTTATCTACCGACCTACAAAATATTACACGCAAAGGTTTTGAAGTTTACCTTAATATGAATGAGGATCGGTAGAATAGTAACATATCGTTAAGGAATGTGATAGGCAATATGGAATCGAGCAAATTTGGATTTAAAAAATCGACCAGGAAACAAGAGCCCCTCGTTTGTTTCCCGAACAGACGTAACAAAACTACCCAACGGAACACAAGAATTCTGCCAATCATCTAGTCCATGAAGGCTTTTCTGTTCCATGCCGTCAGTTTCATTTCTTCCATGTTTGGTATCCTTGAGGACGATTTCAAGACAACGTGAAAATCAACAACAACCTTCAGGACGATAAGTCTAGAAATCGACCTAGTAGAAATCTAAACTAAAGTAGTTCACTGTGTGATACAATGTGTAAATGTGTAAATTTTTTGTGTGATAGGTATCACTACCGATTCATAACCATTTCTTTTAATTTTTCCTTCTACTTCTGATTTACTAAAGTTTTATATTCAAGCATTAACTCAAATTGAACTTGATTCCCTTTTTAACAATTAAAAATTTGGTTCAGCATAAAACGTTTAAAATGGCATATTATCTTTACCCTAGTTTCCATTTTTCCTCTGGATGAGGAAGACCAAAACCCTTCGTCCTCCATATGTTTTCACGAACCCCGCAAGTACCTAACAAAAAATCAATCCAAACTAAAATTAAGATTTTTTCATCTTTAGTGGCAGTATGATTTGAATCAAGTATACTACTTAGTTGCTAAAGTCTCGACAATGAAGTAAAAATACGCAAGTTTTTATTTGTAGAACAGTATGAAACAGTTTTTCCTTAATTCTCAAAATTTTGATATGACGGACTAGTGGGGTCTTGCATGGCTCCTCCTCATTTCGAAAATGGGCGGATGGGGAAGAACTAAAACTCGGTCGGTTTTTAGACAGTGTCTTGAGAGGATTGGTAGCCATGAACCTCAGGTTCATGTTGGTAGCTAACTTCAATGTCAACAACAAACGCCAACCATTGTGACACACTAGTCTCATTCTGTCATTGCGAGTGACATTTTTGGGAACGCCTATTTCTTATTATTGTTGATCAGTTGACTTTTTAGCTGCTGAATTCTAACCATAGTACATTCCCTGTGAGGACCCCAGGAATAGTTGATCCTCATATAAGTATTTGTGATTACTCACATACTATTCCGAAACCATTCGCTGTAAGCCTAAGTGGCTGAAGATAATGCAAAACATGCCCGTCGCTGCTGTGGAAACTGTGCTCGAAGTAAGATCTTTGTTTCAGTCCATTAGGTACACACCTATTATACCTATTTTCGAGATAAGTTGGTACCTTTACTATACTCAGAGGTCGGTACACTGATCTAAACCATAGGTTGTTTGGTGTGTACTGTAGTAAACTTACCTACTTACACTTAAACTTAATTCAACCCTCCGTGGTAGAGAACGCTGGGAAGTATGGAAGAGCTGATCTAGGTCATAACGAAGACATGATTTACATAATCTTATGTCCCCAAATTATGTCCATTATATCCAAATTATGTCCATTTCGATTCCCCGGGTGTATTTTGAGGTTTGCTAGTGCTACTTTGAAAATAACCTTGGATTCAGGAGTATTTCTGTCCTAATTGTACCTTGTTCTGTCCTAAAATTGCGCTTCGCTATTTGGTACGTATGTAGGTTTATTACATAACAATTTCCCTTGATCAAATTATTTTAGAGTAGATCACTCCCCAATAAATATATAAGTATACTGGCCATAATGATAAATTCATCGTGCAAACTTATGGATTCGAAGAGATCAATAGACATTTTAATCGAAAACTGGTAAATGTTTTGAGGACAATGAGGTTGCTGATGGCCTACAAGGCTTTAAGTCAATCAAGACTTGGTGTGTCTCAGTTGGAAAACAATTACAGAGTTTATTCGCTGAAACTGCTATCTACCAACTGCTGTTTAGTTCCCCAAATGCTACTTTAGTGAGTTGGCGTCATCATTCTTTACTCCCATACCAGAATCTGATATGTAGAGGTAAGCGCACACTAGTGCCACTGCAGGGTTGGGTTGCCTCGTATCGAAGCCCATTACTGTCTGTAAGCACTATTTTGATTACGATAAGAGCAATCATGCCAACATGGGGGTTGATGATTTCCCAGCTAGTCACTCGAGTATTCCTGCCTAATGATTCTTTTGCGAGAGGACTAGGAGGGAGGTTGTGTGCCGCAATAGATAATAAAGGTTATTTCGGGCATTTTGCGCTTACAACACATCCACCCCCCTCTGAAAACCATATCATTATACAACATGACGCAACAGCACATGGGTGCAGGGAGGGTGTAACGAATCCCTGACCCTGCTCTGGTCGTGGTCATCCTACGCCTCATGATATGTTTGTAGCAGTATCTTACTCAGGAAACCATTTTACTTCTATATTATGCGGTGAAAACTATAAACAGAGCAACAGTGGCATTGGCTACTGTTGTTGTAACTCTGGTGATTCCACATCCAGGCAAACTTTTGGTTCTTGTCTGTTTCTCGACCATAGGTTGACCCATGTTGTTGTACAGATGACCAAATCATGATACTATCTTTGTTCCAGGCAGTTCCGACAACTGATAAGGACTCCACCCAACAAGAAGTTAAGAAAAGAGTTCCTAAAAGGATCCTTCATTTCTCTGATGGAACTCTCGAAGAATATAGTTCTGACGAAGAAGAATGCAAACAGGAGAAAGTTGCAGAGACCCAATTAGCAGCTGTGAATCCGGTAAGTTGAGGTTTTTGTAGTATACCAGCAAATACTGTTTCAGATCTCAAAGCAAAAGTATAAACAGCTTTCAAAAATATGACTTTTAGTGTCAACTTAGCGCAATAGCAAAATTCTTAATTAATACTATTAGGTAGAGCTCTCAGGTTTTAGAGTGCAAAAGGAGCAGGACGGCGCTGCAGCGGGCCGATGTATTACGAATGTATTACACTCAATATGGAATATTCCACTCAAAACCTATAAAAATAAACTCTACAAAATTTTTGAATTTTGGGTTATGGGAAAACATTTTTGAGCCCAGAAGCTAAAGGGATCAATAAGACATGTGAAAAGATTAGTTCTAGTTTTTAATATAAATAAATATTGTCATGGAATTTACGTTGCTGCAAATAATATCCGAAATGTATTCTATGTTATTGATCAAATTCTGAGGAACTCCAGAAAGCCTATATTTACTTAAGAAAACCACAGAATTTTCATGGTGTCATCTATTAAATACCAATACCAAGTTACTTGTTGATAATGTGAAATCTTCCTCAAGATATTTTTCTAGTCTTTTACCGATAGTTCAAAAAATGATACCGACTCACTGTTATTAGGGGACATTGGAGTGGATGCCTTGGTTCCAATATCACACATCCAATGCTGGGAACAAAGCTCTGGCAGCCTGTGATTACCTCGGGGAGTATCTGGCCAATTTCTTCGGCATCCTCAGTCCCAAGTATGAGTACGAGATTGAGCAGTACAAGAAAATTCTGGCAGTGGTAAGTTTATTTACACAGGTTATTAACGTTAATTGATTTATACAAGGTTCCCACCCGGGGGGCCACAGGCAGTTCGCTACTGGGCCGCAGATGCTGGCCAAAACTCAAGAAGTAATATTGAAATAGTGCAAAATAAGTACGGTATTAATAAATCGGTCGTCTTGATAAAATATTAGTTTAGGCATTCTCTTTGATAGTGATTCAATTAACTTGGACTGAGAAATCACAGTAACTAAGAAACTAAGTCTTTTCAATACACTTCTTTTAGGAATTACTTCCCTCGAATTGAAGGCGAGATCCAATGGATCAGAAATCTTTTTTATGAAGATAATTTAAAAAAAGTTAACATATCTTCAAGTGAAGAGGGCTCTTTAATTGAGATGTCTTGTGATCAGGATCTGAAATCAAGTTTTAAAACGACTCCATTGATTCCTTTTTGGAAAAATGTGCGAAAAGACTATCACGCAATTGGCAAAATCGTACTGAGGCAATTGATGGGATTTTACACTACTGATCTGTCTGAAAGAGCCTTTTCTACTTTAGTTTATATGAAAAATGAGTATAGAAATAAGTTGAACGAGGAGAGTGACTCATGGCTGAAATTGTCAAGTTTCGACCCCGATGTATATAGACACCCTTGTATATACATAATGCATGTGTGTGTGTGTGTGTGTGTCATTTCAGACAATGTCATGAATAATAGTAACGTACTTTTTGTGGTTCACTCAATAAACCTAGAAGTCTGTGACTTAAATACCTCCCATAGCTGTTGCTGGCGGGACACACCACTGTAGGGGACCAGGTATGAACAGGAGACAAGTCTGTCATCGAATTCATATTTGTTCCATACACAAACTCTTGTAATTCATCAATCTAGCTCCTGTATGTAATCTTCCTACCTCTTTCTCCTTACTGTGGTTGTCGTTGGTGTTCACCGAACTTGGAGATTTTTTACCTTGCAGAATGTGTGGTGATTAGATAGTAGTTGCTGAAGTCTGCACATCCTTTCCCTGCAAGTATAGTCTTTGAACCAGGCATACTTAAATTTAGTACTAAGAGCAAGCGGTGGTTGTTAGAGTTTGCCGAACTTGAAGTAGTCATCCATTATCCATTGATAGTCTCTGTCACTGGGCTGATCTTACGACAACTTCCTATCTCCACCTCATTTTCCAAGTTATAATCAGTCTCAGATCATTAGAGCTAGTTTAGTCAGTTCGAACAAACCTAAATTCACAATACTCAATGTATAGAGACAAAATTTGAACTGCATACTTCAATATAGTGAATTTTATTGGTTTATAGGAGGAAGAGAGAAAGAAAGATATTGAGCTGGGAGGTTGGAATCAGAAGAATACCGAAGTGGTGTCCACAGACCAGAAAGCTCAAACTCAGTCGTAAGTTTCATTGTCCCTATTTTACTTTACAGAAACCTAATTACGCAGATGTGAAGAATTACTATTCTAAAAACTGGTGGCGGAATCTGCGGATTTTTCCCTGCAGGGGTGTGGGAAGTGAAGAAAAGGTCCTTTAATTCCTTACTTCCCCTGTAAGGGAGCATCAATTTATTAGTGTACCGGTAAAAAAAAAAAAAAAAAAAAACCGAGCATCCTAGGAGCAAACAGAACAGGAATAAACGTCAACAATAACATGAGAGAGAAAACTTAATATTACGACTAGCAACTAATATAAGGAACAAACATACCTTCAAACATCAATGTTTGTGAAACCATCCAACATAAAAGAAAAGTTAAAAAATTATGAGGGAGTGGCAAAAGGTGCAGCAAGCCTCACAGCGTCTGGAAATAGAGTATGCACATGAAATAGTAACATTGGGTGCACAACAACTAACAGAACTTCACACAACAACTTCCCCTTTTAATTTCAGTTAGTTGTTTGAAATGGCCTTTATGAATTTCAAGATCTGTCGTCCTAATCCTGTTCCGATACTAGAATTTTATTAGTTTGTTCTAAAAGGTCCCAACCATCAGTTCAGAAATAAGTTTTGTGTGTTGTAATTTTGTTCCAAGATTACATGAAGCTGTTTTTTTTTCCGAGTATTTTAAACTACCTAATTATTCTGTAGAGCCTTTCGTTTTGTTGGTAATTTTATCTAATTTATATTTCTTTCTTTTCTAGATCAAATTGAAACAACACATCAATCAACAGTTCAAGTTTTTTCTTCGATTCACTGGAACAAGCAATGCTTTTTGTCTGAGTTGTCCTTGAATTAACTTGTCCTCGATTATGCATTTCATCCTATTTTTTATTTAAGCATCTACATAACTTTACAAAAGCTGATAGAAAATTACAATAATATTCGTCACATTCAATAATTTTTTTCGTTTAAAAATTTATGAGTCAACTTATATTTTTCAGTCTAAATGATCATTGATGTCGTAGTTCCACAAAGTGCCTTTAAAATCTGGAAAGAAGTCAGTTTTTTCATGTTTCTTAGTGTAATATTAAATTATTTACGTAGCGTGCTAATAATTTATTGCTATACTTTTTGTTACCTAACTATTTTATAAGTAGTATTCACTGTTCAAGTATTCACCTTAATATTTTGTTTCTAATCTATGGTATATTTTAATAATATTAGTTTCGAAAATGATATTGTTTTTATGGTTCGGGGTGGCTGAGGATTTGGCTGTAGGAAAACTTCTACAGGAGAGACTATCGTGGCATGGTGTGGCATACCCATTCAATTTAGTTGTGGGAGAACCAATGTCTTACATATTCAACTGATAAGGGGCCAATATCTGGGGCCAACTGCACATTTCACCAACAATGAATCCCTCCCCGAATTCGAGCCTTGTTGTTGTGGTATTGCTAAGCAACCCCCCTCATTGCTCAGTGGATGCGTGTCCAGTTACAATGTAGGCCTTACGGGTTCGATTTCCCAATCAGGGTAAAACCATGTTGGTTGCATCCCCTTCATGCTTCTGTAACGGGCTAAAAATATTTGATACCTCAACAGGAGTTCAAACTCGCTTCGTCACAACTACGAGAAATTATTATTAATTTCTCGAAGTTGCGACACTCTAACGATCAGAGCCATGAGGCCAGGGTGACCAAACCTCTTCGACTGTGAGAGTTATTTTCCTGGAGCGTAACATTTCCCCGGAGTCAAATACCAGCCGTCTCGGCTGGTTTGGGGTCGGACGAATGACGAAGGGAACTGCAGGCCGCTGGCTCAGCAGATGCTCGCTGGAACAAGTCAGCAGTCGAGTGAGGTCATTGTCACGGTGTGTTTTGACTCAAGTGAGCGAGGAAATGAAAGGCATAACAACAGGAAATGTGATGTTTACAGTCTTTTGGCTCGAGAGGGATTTAATTTATTATTGTTTCGTATGATTTCGGGTCCTATTTCGACTGCGCCACTGTAACGGGCTAAAAATATTTGATACCTCGACAGGAGTTCGAACTCGCGTCGTCACAACTACGAGAAATTATTAATAATTTCCCGCAGTTGCGACACTCTAACGATCAGAGCCATGAGGCCAGGGTGACCAAACCTCTTCGACTGTGAGAGTTATTTTCCTGGAGCGTAACACTTCATAGGGACGTCCCTATATCTGGTTTGTCTATGATTCTGGTGAAAATAGTTGATAAATCATGATTTCACTGGATGTACTCCTCCATTATAACTTGTCATCAATGTGCTACCATCAACTCCCCGTCGTCTACTTCTTCTTTATGTGTGTATTACTCCCACTCCATTTATCCCTTTCCATAAGAAATTTGAAACTCCTGACATTGTTTCAAAACGAGACCGACCACTTGATTGAACAAAAAAGAATCACGAAAATCGATTGAGAATTATAGATTGAGGATCGGTTATTCTCCATTTCCCTCTTGATGGTAAATTCAAAATTTCTGATGTTTGTTTCCCAATAGGCCTAAATTGTGATAGAACAAAACAAGAATCACGAAAATCAGTCAACAAGTTGATTGTTCTGGTTGCCTGAGCGAAAACTTTGTCAGACATTTACCAGTGGTTTTCTTCACAGATTGTGTCTTAAGTGTGGACTACCGGAAGGATCCTGTCTGAGAAGAAAACAATTTAGACTATGCAGCAAGAGCCTCGCTTGATCAAACAGGCAAACTCGTCTGTTTGCTTACCCCTCCTCGGACTCTTCAAGCATGCCTTCTTTGCATCCAACGTTTTTTCTAAAAGTGCGCACACTGATTAGGAGCGTAAGGTTTTATAAAGTAAAATTTACATACAACCGAGGTCGGTGATCCGCAAAATTTGGAACCCAGGCCCACGTGCCCCGTCGGCAATGCCGGTCAGTGAGCTCACTCACATTTAAAACAGCGTGCAGAATCCTATAGTACGATCCAGATGCACAATGCAGACTAGAATGTCCCTACCTTTAGAATAGTCTGAATTTGCATTCGATTATCTTTTCTCTCTTGCTCACCCTCCTGGATCAATTTCAATAGGGCTCCCTATTATGCATAAACAAAACTGTTGGCTTCATTATTCAACTTTTTAGATATTTTTGGGTATCACGTCAACACAGTGACAACAGAACATGTGTTCTCTAGTTAATATTGAAGTTATGAGAAAATATATTCCAGTTTCAGTTTAAGAGTTCAAATAAAAGTGTTATTATTTACAAAAAGTACTTAAAGAGTAAATAATAGTGTTAGAAAGTGTGTGGACAAAATTAAATATCGAAGGATATCCACACCCTTTCTAACAAAACCCTTGCCTTTGTATGAACTAACTTCAGAGTGACGTCTTGAAAATGCACGATTCCAACCATGGGTTCTGATCTACTTGTCCCAACTTCTCTATATTCTACTAAAAAGATTGATTTAGGTATATTTGGGTTGATCTTTTCCCACTAGGAACGCTGATAGTGGTCAACCACAAAAGGTCATAGTCCAGTCTACACCTAACTCCTACAGTCAGATACGGTTGGTTGATTGGTCTCGGTGGCCAATAGTAGAAATAGTGAGTTTGAATTCTGAGAGGTAGAGGTAGTTACCTATAATTGTTCACAAAATCCTACATTTATCAGTAATAAGCAGACTCGGAAAGGAAGTAATATTGTTTAACTTATAGTTTGCATTAAGTAATAATTTGAGCAAAGTTATTGCATTGTTACTTTTTAAGTTGCAGGTATGAGTTTTTCTCATAGGTACCTACTCTTTGGAACACTCAATTCAGCACTTTTTTTAATATATCACTATTAATATATTTAGTATTTTAAATTAATACATTATATAATTTAGTATAGTATTTTTTTACATCATGTACTTTTACACTAAATAATGATCTAATGATTTAATTTGTTAGGCTGCTTAACTGTGATAAAGAGTAAAATAAAATTTAATGTCGTGTCACTAACTTACTTATATTTTATGTACCCTAAATATTCACTTTCAAAAAGCTTAGTATAATTATCTCAAACTTCTAATGATAAGTTCTTTAGAGTTATGCGGTTTATATGATGTAGGTTTTTAGATTCATCACTGATTGTCTAGTGTAACGGCCCAAAAATATTTGATACCTCGACAGGAGTTTGAACTCGCGTCTACAACTACGGGAAATTTCCCAAAGTTGCAACACTCCAACGATCAGAGCTATGAGGCCAGGGTGATCAAACCTCTTCGACTGTGAGAGGTATTTTCCTGGAGCGTAACATTTCCCCGGAGTCAAATACCAGCCGTCTTGGCTGGTTTGGGGTCGGACGAATGACGAAGTGAAACTGCAGGCCGCTGGCTGAGAAGATGCTCGCTGGAACAAGTCAGCTGTCGAGCGAGGTCATTGTCACGGTGTGTTTAGACTCAAGTGAGTGAGGAAGTGAAAGGTGCTAACGACAGGAAATGTGATGTTTACAGTCTTTTGGATCGAGGGGGATTTAATTAATTATTGTTTCGTATGATTTCTGGTCCTATTCCGACTGCGCCACTGTAACGGCCCAAAAATATTTGATACCTCGACAGGAGTTAGAACTCGAGTCGTTCAACTACAGGAAATTTCCTGAAGTTGCAACACTCCAACGATCAGAGCCAAGAGGCCAGGGTGATCGAACCTCTTCGACTGTGAGAGTTATTTTCCTGGAGCGTAACACTAGTAAGGCGTCACCGAACTAACAACCCTCTTCTTTCGGAGTGCCATCTTTTGTAAGTACTAACGTCACCAATTTCAAGCCCAAAAATGCTTAGCAGCTCACGCGCGTTTTGCTGTCATTGTTATAATTGTTTTTCAATGAAATTAGTTACCTCAATTATCAAGTATTTTGGAAGTACAACAGGCATATTATGTTGTGTATAGATGTTGTACCCAATTCTCAAAAACGTCCATTGGTTGAAAAACGCTGCAAATTATTACACAAAGGTTTATTATTTCTGTATCATACAGACCTTCTACGTAGAAAACTGACCGTAATTATTTAGCCTCACTTATAGTATATTTACTAGGTATCGAAACTCGGGGCTTCCAATATTTGGTTCACTCGTTCACTGCATTACAGCTCCAGGACCCCATAATTTTACGCTTTATAGTAAAGTTGAGGAAAAAAAAAAAATAAATGGGGCCGTCTAGGGACACCCGAAGGAAGCGAAGCATTATATCATAAAGCGTAGAATATAATTATGAGTATTTTCATACTCGTAAACAATCTCTTCTTATTGGAATTAATTTCATCACACTCTCTCTCCCTCCGCCTCCCCCACACTCCTTCGCCATCCCTTCCCTCTCACTCCCTCCCCACTCTTCCCTACTTCCCTCCGCTTCCCTCTCCCTCCCTCTCCCACCCACAAGGCGTGCGCGCGTTCGTCAGTCTAACACTCAAAGCCTCGAAAAAGACACTTTTTCGCCCGTTTTTGGTCCATAGCATCTATGCGAGTAAAGCGATCGGGATGGTTAAACGTTAGGACCAACTAGACCCCAAATGGAGTCTATGTGCGAAAGAACGGGTTTTTTAAGTCAATTCTTAGGCCTTTTATGGCCCGAACGGCGGACGGACATTTCAAATTTGGATTCTACGCACCTTGAAACGTAAAGTGACAAAGTTTGAGGGGGGGTTACAAAAAATTTTTGCTACACAATCACATAGGCTTATTATTGAAAATAATAAATCAAAATGCGCTCAAACCTAGGGCTGGGCATTATTATTATTTTGACGATGTGCGATTTTTTCAGGCATTTGACGTTTAAAAGTGTCAGTCATGCATGATCTACATGAGCGAATTTTCGTAAATTATCGTAGGTGGATTATCGTTGTATTGTTATGAATTCAGTAGTTTGAGTGTCAAGAAATTGTTGAATTACAAACTTTATGGCAAAAATATCGTTTCAAATAATATTCTGCAATTCAAAAACATTTTGAATTTTTAGCTGTTTTGGCAGTTTTCACGATTTTCAGCATAATTTTATGCATACATTTTTGAATGTTCTAGTTCATTTTTAATACATTTTTTCGAATAAAATTATGCTAAAAAATATAAATGCAACAATTTTTAGCCATTTTTAATGATTTATTGAGCTAATTTTTTGAAATTTGACCAATTTAACGTGCTCAAAAAGTGCTGGCCTACTAACTCATCCTTTTGTTTGGAAAGCTTGATTTTTTAGGGCAAGACAGAAATTTCTTCTCGATCCTAAGGAGAGTTATCATCTGGAATAACACACACACACACACACACACACACACACACTGTATGTGTATATACAAGAAAAAGAGCAAACTTCAGGAATCGTTCCAGAATGCCTCAAAACGGATTCCCTTAAAGGAATTTTTCATAAATTTATGAAAAACAAAAAAGCTGTTCGCTGGTGTTCTGGTTGAACTTTTCGAGCCATTGCAATAGCTTCATTTTTTACGATACTTCACTGAAATTCCCATAAACAATGCAGGTGTGCTAAAACGATTGCTCCTGACCTCATTCCTGATAGCATTTTCTCGACAGAGTGGCAAATGCCCAGCCCTATGTGTATTTTTCAGACAATGGATGTTTTGGGAAATAGGGTAGGTACAACATAATGAATGTAACAACAGGATAGGAGCGGTTATCCCCAGGGATGAGAATTTGCGAAAATACTGGATTCCATGTGAGTGGTGCCATCTGTCCACAGAATGAGCATTTATTGCTAAGAGTTCGTAAGATAATCGCGTGTTTGGAGCGAGCGTCCACAAAGAGGCCTCTTGAGCGAATGAAGAAGCGACACTTGAACAAACGTAACTTAAATAAATTAATTGATGATTAATTCTCATTCATCCTTGATTCATTCTCCTTAAATTAATTGATTCTCGTTGACTCCTTCTTGCAGATTTCCAGTCCCAGTTTTCATTGATATACAGGGTGATTCCCTCGCAGATGCAAAAAAAAATTGGGTAAAACTACATCAAAAATGGAGTAAAATGCCGCCAACTGCATATTTTTATCTCAATCCGTTCTCGAGATATGATTTTTTAAAGGTTTTTTTCAGGAAAACCGTGTTTTTTTTCCTTTTAAACTCAAATTTCTCCACTTTACTTCATTTAATTTTAACTTTTGACCACATTTTCGGAATCAGCATTAAATTTACTATAAGAATAGTGTACTTGGGTTCTTAAAAAGTACCATCCGAAGACCCTCACATCAGCTCAAACAATGACGATTTTGACTAAAGAATATTTCTGAAAATCTTTAAACCTTTACTTCTCTTCCAAAACGAATCCTGGAAACTGGCAAATCTTATGAAAACTGCTTCGTCTAATACTCTTTCCAACGGTATTATCAATTTTACTTTTATTTTGTTATTTAGGGGAGAAAATAATGTTTTAATGTTAAAAAATGTGGGTTTTTCAATGAAATTGTTTGTTTTTTCGAAAGATGACCCTCCATGAACCAACGAGTATGGGGTCGGTTTCTATGTATTTTTTCACGCTGTATCGAATGGTACCATTTGTAGATCTCTCCAACTCCGTTATAACCGAGTTTTACACTTAAAATCGCAAATGTTTAGTTTGTTTGTTACGATTAAATGTATGTGTGTGTTATGGGGTAAAACTAGTTAATTAAAGTGTAAAACTCGATTATAACGTAGAAAAAATACATAGAAACCGACCCCATACTCGTAGGTTCATGGAGGGTCATCTTTCGAGAAAACCAACAATTTCATTGAAAAACCCACATTTTTTAACATTAAAATATTATTTTCTCCCCTAAATAACAAAATAAAAGTAAACTTGATTATACCGTTGGAAAGAGTATTAGACGAAGCAGTTTTCATGAGATTTGCCAGTTAACAGGATTCTTTTTAAAAGAGTAGTAAAGTTTTAAAGATTTTCAGAAATATTATTTTTTCAAAATCGTCAATGTTTGAGCTGATGTGAGGGCCTTTGGATGGTATTTTTTAAGAACCCAAGTACACTATTCTTATAGTAAATTTAATGCTGATTCCGAAAATGTGGTCAAAAGTTAAAATTGAATGAAGTAAAGTGGAGAAATTTGAGTTTAAAAGGAAAAAAAACACGGTTTTCCTGAAAAAACCTTTAAAAAATCATATCTCGAGAACGGATTGAGATAAAAATATGCAATTGGCGGCATTTTACTCCATTTTTGATGTAGTTTCACCCAAAATTTTTTTTGCATCTGCGAGGGAATCACCCTGTATTCAATCACAAGAAAACATCAACAAATAGTTGAGGGGAAAAAAAAAGTTGACTTTTTTTTTTACTTCAACAGCTTACCTTCACCTTATGTTTTTTGCTAGGTATAACAATGTCAGATCAGGTGAAAGAATGTCAGCTGAAGTTATTTTCAACACTTTCGGTTATTCATTCTTAGAATAGTTGGATCTCTAATTATTGTGTGAATATTGCACTAACATTTTTCAAATTGTCCGCCTGTGTATTTTCTACGTGGAAAACTTGTTTTCCCTACGAACTTAGATCCTGAATTTCTCATTTCCGTATACCTATCATGCATGTTGTCTGACACTTTTAAATTGTGCACATTGGGTCCGTTTAAGTGGGTTCTAGTAGTTGTATAGCTGGCTATTTCACCCTTCCAGGTGAAATGAACCTTATAATATAAACTCCACGTTGATTCCTAGATTTCTGGGTTTTAACTGCGGTCACTTGTTGAATTTTTCGCAATTCGGGACGCCCGTTAGAGAACGTCCGCCCCAAAGGACTATGCAGGTAAGTTAATCTGGTAAGCAAATATAATAGAAAATGTCTTATTCATTTCGTAAATTACGTTTTCGGATTCATAGTGTTTCCATAGGACAGCGTTTGTACAGATGTATTAGCGTTTTTGCCGAAAGATGACGATTAGGTGGGTATCTACGGCTAAGCTTAAGTTTCAATTTTCTTTACATTAGAAATATTATTAGTCAAACAACAATAAAAATATACGTAGCAATGTAGGAAACTCAAGAGTGGTAAGGAGGTATTACTCAACACGTAAGAGACCAGGTAGGTATGTCAGGTATGTTGCTCTAGCTGAACTCAAAACTGCACAAGATTTGTCGAATTTAGGTTTATTATTTTCAATAATGAGCCATTGTAATCTACCAATAACAAACTTTGCCCCCCCCCCCTCCCCAATCAAAATTTGTTGATTAACTGAATCCGAAAAACAAACGTGAAAAATCCGTCACGCGTGGGCGGTCTTTTTCTCTGTATCTTCTACCTACTAATGTTCAAGAAACTCACATACTCACATACGGGAATGAATCCTTGGCATTACTTTTGAACTAACCTATACGGTCAAATTGTTTCAAGGGCTGGATTAAAAATCAGTACATAATCAGAAGTATCAGATCAAAATAACAGATATAACTTACAGGATAGAAATGAAATACAAAGTGAATACACCCTTCACACTCTGGAAGACTCCTCTCTCTCTCTTCCAATCTTATATAAAACCTTGTAATCGACCTATACCTAGAAGACGAAACGCTTGCATACGAGTCTGCAACACATTGGGACATTTTATGTCTTTAGTTGCAGATACGTAAGCAAGCTCTAAGAGCCACTCATCTAATCCGGACCCTGGGCATCGTCAAGTAAATGTCCTAAAGAGGTTACATACGAAATTACAGCTTCCTAGAGTGTAAAGCATAGAAATTAGCTTTAAGAGCCACTCATCTGATCCAGACCCAGGGCATCGTCAAGTAAATGTCCTAAAGAGGCTACATACGAAATTACAGCTTCCTAGAGGGTAAAGTATAGAAATTACCTATTAAAATTATTTAACCACCGCTTCACAAATCAAACCGTTCTCGCAATATTCGGATCACCTGCTATGAATCAAATCATCGAAACACCAGCTCAATGAAATTAACAAGCGGTTGCAATCATGTTCACAATATCAATTATTGAGAATGATCACCTACACAATTAATCAAATAACCATGCTCATAACTCAGCTTGTTGGTCACGCATTTCGCAGTAGTTAACATATGATTGCATAAATCGAGTGCTTTCGAAAGAATCGTCAACGAATTTTGTGGGATGAAAAACGACGAAGTACCATTTCCCTAGCAACGACTAGGTTGTAAGCGGAAATCATCAGAATATTTTCGTGAGCAATTTTCGTGACATTCTTTTAGTTTATGTGCCATATTAAAGACATAGAATGTCAAAAAAAAGTTCTAAATAACACTAGTTTTTTTTTTATCGTCATTGATAGATATAATTTTAGATAATCGAATGGGGCCACCCGGATCGCTCGCACGTTCATCCGTTCTTCCTTTGCCTTGAGCTAATTAAATGATTTTCAACATAACCTATGACGATTGACCGGCTGGTATATTTTCGATAGAATTATATTTTTAGGAAATCGAGTTTATCATCATTTGTGATATCTATGGACTAGTGAAGTGGGGGTTCTATTTCATTAATTTTCTCCATTTAATTATTATTACCGATAGACCAGTGATCTGTGCTGAAAGGCAGATCATCACATAAATGATAAACTGTAGTAATCCTCAGATTATCTTCTATCACTAACGTAGTTACTATAAGTAGCATATAATATTATTAAGATACCTATTTAATTTGTACAATAATTATAACATTACATTATAATTCTGTTCTATTCTTACGTGTTTTTTGGTGTCCTACTCAAACTCTTGTCTTGGATTATCATGTATTAGAAATATTTATGAAAATTTCGAGTTATTAGCAGTTATTTGAACAGATACTAGTCGCTGTTTAGCCGAAAAGTTTGATCATCAATTCCTCGTTAGGTTATTTAGATGTTACGGGCGCAGATTCACAATTTCAAACTGGCCCATCTTTCATATCCGCACTGCTTGGGTGAAGATTTGCCGTCGCCCGGTGCAGAATAGTTTCAACAGTTGGAGTAACTAAAACGTATAGATTGGAGTCAAAGGTTTGTACTTGGGAATTAATAATAATGGTCAGAATGTAGAACGAAATAATAATAATAATAATATATACATGGAAATATTACAGAGGTTTCAATGAATTTTTACAACAGCAGTAACATTGTACATGTCGTTTAAAATACCACTTGGCACTGCTCACTGGGAGTTCGTCACAAGTTCAAACCACTGGCGAAGGGCGTCACTGAGGACGGAAGGGAGATTGCTGATGTCCCTGAGGATCAGGTAGAAGGGGAAGGGGAAGTTGTCCATGTAGGAGGTGATGCCCAGGAGCTTGCCGTCCTTGAAACAAGGCTGCCTTATATCCAAGATTGAGTCCTGGAAGTTTTCAAATATAATGGTGAGTAATGTATGCATTACAGGGACGAATATGTCTGGTTTGTATATGTACACCCTACATTATAATTATAACCCAAAATAAACGTGTTTCATAGAAATAACCCCCCCACATACGATCAAAATACAGTATGAACTGCTTTTACATTGTAAAATCGAACAAAGATTCACATTGAAAATATCAAGATTTATTGATTCTTAGTTCATTGGACAAGGTATTTCATGTGGAGTTTATAGTATCCGTGTACCAAGAAGGAAATGCGCTATTCCACTACCTGTGCGCCTAAAGGAGAAGTGAGTGGTCAAAGACAAGGATTTTGACTCTTGTCAACATGCGTCAAGTCAATTTATACTCGAGCCAGAGCCCCCATTTAAGCGGCCCATTCACGATTGTGCTGCAGGGAGTGAGGGGAACCAAAAATTTCCCTCTCTTCTTGAACGGGAGACGTGCAGGAGACCTTGTGGAGGCCTTCCTGCTGCAGGTGTCCTGCAGAGCTCGTTGGATGGGTTTTCCATCGGACCATCCTGCGGTCCGACGTCCCCCACCCTATCAACCTGCTAGGTCCAAGCATGTGTGGAGCTACAGGAAGACCTTCCATGTTCTAATCACCCGCCAACACAGGATTACCTAAGAATACCGTATACTGGTAGGAAACCTTCGGTTTGAGCTGGGAATGACGGATCGTGTATGGAGAACGCATTCTGAGGCAGGAGAGTGAAGAGGGGAACTTCGTTGCACTCCCCACCTCCTGCAGCAGGATCGTGAATGGGCCACTTAAGCCACACCCTCATGTCTTCCTGGCACTTTTACTCCGGAGATACATGATGGAAACATAGAACTCTTCCTTCTTCCATGACTGAATGAACTATCCAACTTCTAAGGAGTTATTGTTATTATCCAATTTCGTATTGTTTTATAGGTGGAGTAGCGAAGGAAAAAATTATACTCCTTGATTTTGGTCTTATAAGCGAATTTTCGTAAAATATCGTAATTTGTTATAATTGTTTTGAAATTTTAGCACTTTGAGTGCAAAGAAATTGTTAACTACTAATTCTATGACAAGAAAAAGAAAAAAAGTTCTAAATTTAATTTTGCAATTCAAAAAGATATTGGAATTTTAGTTTTTTTTTTTTTGGTTTTCAGCGTACTTTTGAGCATAATTTTTTCCTTGTTCTAGTTCATTGTTAATGAACTTTTTTTTTAAGTAAAGTTCTGCCAAAAATATAAATGAAACAATTTTTAGACCTTTTCCCCATTTTTAGTGTTTTTTTCCCCTTCAATTTGAGCCACTTTCCATTAATACAAGGGACTTGGTCAACCAGATCCCTTGTGGTAGTGGTGGGTGTGGAAAAGTGTATGTGGGGGAAACATCTCAGTCCGTTCGGCGTCGTTTTTCAAAACGTGAATCGGATCCATGACAAGAAGATATGAAAAACACGTTGTTTACCCATTGCAACACTTCAAGACATACTATGGGCTTCGAAAATTTCAAAATTGTAGGAAGAGAATCTAATTTGCAAAAAATAATATTTATAGAAATGGTTAAGATACAAAAAATTCAAATTCAATTAACTTCCAAAAAGACACTCGAAACTTGAGCAAAATTTACTCGTATTTGATTGAGGGACTCTAAATTTCTAATCACCGTCACCAGCGAACTAGGTAAAACATACAGTTACCTAAATAAACTCAAACAATTTTAAATTTGATTTTCTCTCACTGATAACTCTGAATCCGATTTTTTACCTCAAACAAGAAAACAATAATTAGGTATCTATTTCGACCCTTCCTTATCGTTTTGACACAGTAATTAAAGTATTTAGAATGCCAAAGCCAGTTCAAACACTCCAACAAAGTTACCATTGGGTGAAAATTTGTCTCTGTCAAAATATCATTCATGATTTCCAGAATTACCACTGTGAGTGTTGTTGAACGACAACCCTTCACCCTTCACTAAATTTAAAATATATTACCTACAGCTACTGAAACCAAATGTCTACTCGCTTTCATGGGAGATCAACCCTACATAGAAAGACTCAAAATCACATAAATCATCACCACTCAACTTCACCTGAAGGCAAATATAAACATCCCTAATGATTTGAAATATTGGAAGATATTTAATAGTTTATATGAGTTTTATAGCAACTTAAATTCAATTAAACACACCAACAAAATGTTTCAATCTCGCAGCAAGGTCAAATATTATGAAATATTTGGGTATTAAATTTGTAAAACATTTTAAATTTTTTGATAACGTTGTTTCCTAAATGATAGCAGTAGGTTATACGACTCAACACAAGATAAATGTTTCATAAATGGAATAAAAAAATTTAACAGTTATAAAAGTGATTTTCTTTCTTAATACATACATTAATGAAGTACATGACATACATACCTTGGAATTAGGACTTTCAATTATAACGAAAATCATGAAGATACGATTATGTTTGGCACTTCGAACAGCTGAGAGTACGGAGGCCTCCCCTTCAGACATGACGCCCCGACCATCTGACAGGATAACCAGGAGTTGCGCCACATCCGCGTCAGTCTTTTTGGCGCAACTCGAGAGGAGTGCAGTGGTGTAGTCCACGAGGGCTCCCACTTTGGTGCGTTTCTGGTCAAAGGTCAGCTGCTGCACAAGCCTAAAAATCATATGGAAAACATCTGGTACATGTTTTTAAAATTTTTATTACAAGAGAAAAATTCTGCCTAAGTTGGGAGGACCGAAATTGAGAAATATAGAATTAGTTGTTTGGTGTATGGTGGAGAAGGGAGGGATGAAAGAACTTGAGCCCGACATGAGGCCTGCCCAAGCATATAGAACCTGCATCTTCATTCTAGACAAATAAACCTCTTAGCAACTCTGTGATACTAATCAAAATTTAAATAGATAAACAACAAATAATAATTAAAATAATAAACAGTAGCATTAACACGTTCAGAGTGTCATCTGCCTGGTGCATCACTCTTCTCTCTCTTCAAGTTATAGTTGTTTCCATACATGAATGGCCAACTTTGGTTTTGGAATTTCTCATTTTTGATCTAATATAATCGGATTCTGTGCCTTTGAAAACCCTCCACTGCTGATTTTCACCCTAAAATTCCAATTGATTAGGAAAAAAATAACTTCTTTAGAAAGAAAATGGATTGACATCAGAGCTGGGTGGTGGCGAGGTCCCCCCTCCCCTCACCATACGGATTTGGGGGTGAGGTTGTTCCTGATAAATAATAACCCTGGATTCCAGAGGAAATTATATCATTATTTCAATAACAAATTAAATATTTCATTTATTTAGAAATATATATGCTGCAACATGGAAAAACTAGAGGGGAACAATCATGATGACTGAGAAGACAGTAAGGTAAGGTATTTTGGCCTGTCTCAGTTCCCTTGTGATGTCATTCAGATTTGTTTAAAACGCTGTTTTGGCTACTTCCAATCATCCGATACCTTCATATTGCACCTCTTTGGAAAGCCCTCCTTGATAATAGGTGAAATTGGCCATCCGGGTTCAAAAAGTAGGGAATACATAACTATCCTACCACTGCTTACACATACAGAACGTAGGATAAGTAAAATTCTAGTTGTACAGCGTTACTTTTTTTTCCCCAAGTTTGACGGATGCTATAAAACATTTCTTTAATTTGAGCACTTTTGTGGACAATTATTATATATACATACAAATTTACTGAATAATATTCTGCAACAAAAATTGATTTGACAAATAATGTCATTTAATGGAATAGTTATTTACGAACTATAACTAGAATATTATTAAATGAACATAGGTTACCTGGCACCGCTGCTATCAGTGAATGGTTGCCCCAGCTCATGAAGAACTTTAATAGTTTCTCCAAAGCTCAAGACTGCCAAATCTCCTGCTTCAAGAAGGGTTAGAGCTCTGCTTACCAGAGCTAAGGACTCGAATGCGAGCTAAAATTCATAAAGAACCAATAAGACAAACAATAGTAAGTGCATACATAAACAAATGGTTACTAACAAAACTTAACCGCATTAGAAAACAAGAATGTACTCTTGCAGTAGTAGTACAGGTTGAGAATCATACTACCATCATATCACTAAACTACACAGGTTTGGAATGAGCAAACTAGTATTCTTTGGGGTATTATTTGAGCCTCAGGTGGAAATACCATCAGGTCCAGTAGAAGAGAGGTTTTTGACACGGCGTTCATGAGCCTCATCATGAAGCATAATGCAACATAAGGAATCCTGGATAGTAACTGGAGGTGCCACCAGCTCACCAGAGTTGTGACTCGAATCACTCAAGGTTGGCTTCCAATGTTCCACAAACTCCTGGGGAGATGGCAAAACTTATTGACTCTAAGCTCTCTCCAGTATTTCCATAGCTACAACAGCCGGGTGCTTACTCCACACCTTTTGGGACCACTGGTACTCTTACCTTATTGCTTGCTTAGCTGCGCTGTGCCACATCTACAACGTACTGCAAATAATAGGAGGTACTACAATGGTCGCTTCCTCAACCCTTGGCAAGAAACTCAGTACTTAGGTCAAGTGCTGGTGTTCCAAATTATAAGGTTACTTAAGGCTGATGTGGAGACAGCCCAAGCTTGGATGTGAGGGCTCTCTCACAATGGCCACACTGGCGGGCATTCACTGGGGTGGTAGAGGAGGTGGAGATGGCTGATGCCCTTGCCTGGAGTGTTTCCCCTACCCCTAGAACCCTGCATGCTGTTGGGTCAGAGGGGGTTATGAGGCTATACCTTTTTTTTTTAAATATATAGCCCGTAGTTTATATTTCTGCACCCCCTTAACTCACTTTCGCTGTTGAATATGGCAGACACTTACCCTGAGAATTAAGGCACCACCAAGAGTGGGTTAGGAGTCTATTCCATACGGCAACACTTAAGGTGCACATAACATCTAAAGAGTTATTTCCGTAGTAAGAGTAAACTTATCATTTACATACCTTCTGTCATCACTGGCAAGTCGAGTACAGGGGGTGATTGCTTTCAATGTAAAGAAATAATCATCAGGCCCTCTAACAGTACACGCCCTGTTACTATAGTGGTATAGTACTGTTTTAATGGCCTGATTATGATGTCTTTACATCAAAAGCGGTCGCCCCCTGTACTCGACTTGCTAGTGACGACGGATTCCTACAGAAGGTATGTAAATGATGATCTTAAGGTGGGCAGATCGCTTCAAATTTTGATAAAGTTGTTTCTCTCTGGAATACATTCTATTTCAAGGCAACTTACTTCCTTCGATTGGTTATCAGCCATACTTGAAGAATCATCGATGGCCATGACGATCTGATACTCCCTTTTGGAAGGTTTACTTCTTCTCAGCCAAATTTTGTCTTTTCTGAATTGACTAGCAATATAAGGAATCACCTGTAAAAATAAATATTGTTTCTAAGGTTTATCTAGAACCAGCACACTTTGATCGAATGGGCCTTGGGTATGATAGCAGTTGGAATAGGTTAACCAAACAGGGCCTACAAATAACGGTTGGTCGGGTAATTTGATTATTTGAAAATCTCTTTACAGGCTACATTTTACCTCTGGAATCTGGTTATGTATTATAGAAGAAATTAATGCCATGCGAGACTTCAAAGTATTTTCCCAAAATTTATTAGATTTTCTGATGTTGGTTGCTTTTTACGATTTTTTAGTATTCCTCAAAATTTGATGGTTCCTCATTTATTTGCCAATATAAAAATACCACAAAGTTCAATTAAAATCATTGGAATCGTTTGTGCAGAGAGCTAAGTAAGAAAAATAGTCAAAATTTCGCTTTTCAACTTATTCATAAATTTTTACGTTTCTTTAAATATACGAGTACAATGAACAACTAAAATATACGGCTTCTACTAATGCCGATCGCATCTTCCTATTACCTATTGCGCGAACTCATGAAGTCAGAAAGAAGAACAAGATTGTCATTTGTAGGTGTCAACTTACTTATATTGTCAGTGAATGTCACAATGATCAAAAGGAACGAAATTAGAAAGTTTGAGAGCTGTTAGGACGAATGATTGAAATAAATATGACTGTAGACAATTATATTATATTATACAAAAAAGGAGCAAAACCAGAGACCAGCAAGCGCATAAGACAATTGAGGACCTGATATGGAAATGCACTTGAGTCCAAAAATCCAAAAAAATTGTTCATTGAAATGCAAGTAAACAGTCACACCAACGGCCTCCCGTTAATATTTTAGTTTTAGCAGTCGCCACTAGATCGCATTGTGACAAGTCCTGACACCTTTGCATGGAGAAGAGATGATGTCCAACAAATCTTATAAGAGTTCAGAGGGAGTTCCTATGAAATTTGATTTTATGACTTGAGTGCATTTCCATGTCAGCTCCTCAATTAATGATAAAATGAATTAGATGGCGAATGACAGATGTGACGTTACTAGGACCAGTGGCACAACTGAGGTTTACCAAAAACGATTTATCCAAATCGAGCTAGTAAAATGAAAATTTAGACATTTGGTTAAACGAATAAAAAACTCCTTTTATGTAATGGAAAAAATTAAGATCAGGCGAGGGACAAAGAGAGGTAGAGATTAGATAGAGAGGTCCCCATACCGGCACGACCCAAGCAAAGAACGATTGCAACTGTGATGACAGTGATAAGCATATAATACATGAATGACATAAAACACTGAGTAAGATGATGATGCACAGTCCAACAGTTACTGAAGGGTAATTTGGTAAGTAATAAGACCTATATAATAGTTTGTGTACTTTAAAAAAGAGAATGAGTTAGCTTACAGTTAATGCAAATGTATCCAGTACTCATCCTGCAGGAGAGGACGGGAACACAAGGTTACAAAAAGAATAATTCATCAATTCAGTTATCGTTCCCATTCAATGGTAGGAGTAGTTAAATATAAGTGGAAGTCTGCAAGTACCTTCCTCATATTAATCCTTCGTCCAGTCCGAAAGTCGCCTTTGAGCCCAGAGGCTGTGGTCGGTTCCAGGACTAATCGAAGCTGCTCACTCAGATCCCTAGATAATCCAGACGTGACTGTGCTTAGCTTCTCCCAAGCTTCAATAGCCTCATCCTGAGCAGGTGGCTGAAATTAAGAGCGATATGAGATTGATGAATACAGAAGGCATTGCCTGGTTCTAATAGAGGATGAGAGAGATATAAAGAAGTAATCTTATGGAAGTCTATTAGAAACGAACAAATGAACTACTGGAATGCTTCCCAAGTGGTTAGGAACAGCGGTTAAGCAGTCCAACAACTATGAGGTGGAGTTAAGCAGACCTATCTATTTGCCTCCCTCAATATTGCAAGCGTTCTAGTTTCTAATTCAACGATTCATACATACTCGTGAGAATAAAGTGGAAAGCGACCAAGTACACCAGTACAACATTAGTTACTTCGAGTCCCTCTATATAAGGAGTGAACACATTGGCAGACTGAGTAAAAAGGAGAACCCATTGCGAAGTTTCAAACTACGTTTTCAAAACAAAACTGATGAGGATTTGAATAATAAAACTGATGGGAAGGTCTTGTTTCCATGATCTCAATCGAGCAATCAGTAAAGACGAAACAGTGAAGTTTTCTAGGATCAGGATTTTAGGGAGGATTATAGAAACAGAATGGCCTTTACACGAGGATGAAATGAAACAGGAAAACTGGCGTGAACACCCCATAATCCCACATAAGTACTATCCGTGTGTTGTGCTCAATTAGCAAACACACGCCCCTCCCTATTCGCCCTCCCTCACAGTAGGGAAGTTAGTTAAAATGCAACTAAATAAAACCTTCTTATTCTTTAAAGAATCTAATACAACAGAATCCATAGAAAGACAGCATTTACATAGTGTACTTACGCTTTGGGTACCTATCTCAATTTTTAAAATATTCGTGCCAGTTAACTGATCTTACAGTATGCACATTGTCTTATTTCTGACAGGAACAAACACACAAATTCGTAAATTCATATGACAAGTGTTAGAAATGAAATTCAGCTGCTAACGTCAATACCTGGCTCCATGTAGCGAGCTGCTCCTGAAGTTCTTGCCTCAATCGAAAAACGTCTTTTTCAGATAGGAGAAGGTACTCAGGATTGTCGCTCGTTAGTCGATCCATCTGAGTATGGTAGGAACTCTCTGGACCTCGGGCGACACTCATTGTAGTTACCACTTCTCCTTCAGTTTCAACCTGATGAGAATTAACAAGGAAATCCCGATAAGAAACTTCTAAGTAAATGCCTCTAGTTTGACTGAATACCAACAACAAGAACACCATGAATGACAAAACGAGTATGATGATCAAATGTATGAATAAATGACCTACTGTCTTCATCACATGTAAGGGGAAAGTACGGTGTTCGAAACACCATTATTATTTTTTTACACTTTGAAACCTTTAAATTTGTATTATTCTTTTAATAATTGAAAATAACTGGTGTCACCTTGACATGAATTTCAGTGGAATCTTGATTGTGACAACATGGGATTTACAAATGGAAGCTTGCGCATATGCACATACTACTAATGGTGATGAATAAAAATATATTTTAGGATCTATTATGGAACACCACTACCCCTGAAGATATAATGAAATTGATAGAATCATTTTGCCGTTGTATCCTCAAAAAAGAACATAACCTAATACCTCAAGAGTGGCATCTTCTATGACATCACCTTCTTTCTTCCCTTTCGACTGGTTTTCTTTCTTTTTATCATCTTCTTTGGATTTTTCAGATTTCGACTTTGGAGTTTCTTCTGTCAGGTCATCAACGTCTAAAACACAACAAACAATGGGCTAGTGAAGTAATCGTATAACTTAAATTTGGCTTTGAACTACAACTCCTTACACGAGGTTCATTTCGAAAATCGAAAAGTCAAAAATAGAATTGACCAAAAAGGGATGTTGGCATTTTGTCAAGATGGAAGTAACGCCCCTTCTGGTAATTGGTGAAAGCCTAACCAGTGCAGGTTATCTTCTAACCAGGTTGTAAATGATAAACGACAAAATTATTTGCGAAACAATGGACAATAGCTTAAAACTCGAGAATTCGAAAAAAAAAAAAAAAACTTTCTTGTATATCAAGATTGATGCTGAAGTAGCTAAAGAATCAAGGAAATGAATGATAGATTCGAGCCATATTGTATTTATGCCCGCATCTACTTTCTCAACCAATAGAAAGCGAGAAAAAGGCACAGAGCCACAACACCACACAAGTCGGGGTGTCATGTAGCCCTCTCAAAATTAAGTACCAAGAAAAATATCAAACATCAAAGTTGGGTGGGACAAAGATTCCTGACAGATCGTGGTCCTGCGATAATGCCAGATCTTCGAAATCATGAGCACAACTCTCGTATCATCTAGAATTGATAGGTACAACAGGAGTGTGAAAAATAGGAACGTCACATAGGTAGATTAGATCAAAAAGATCGATGCTGAAGTAGCTAAAGAATCAAGGAGATGGATGATAGATTCGAGCCATATTGTATTTATACCCGCATCTTCTTTCTCAACCAATAGAAAGCGAGAAAAAGTCACAGAGCCATAACATCACCACACAAGTCGGGGTGTCGTGTAGCCTATCAAAATTACGTACCAAGAAAAATATCAAACATCAAAATTGGGACAAAAATTACTGACAGATCGTGGATCATGATTGAGGAGTCATACTGTATTTACGCCAGTATTTTCTTTCTCAACCAATAGAAAACAAGAAAAGGCCACAGAGTTACGATGACACCACAAAAGTCGGGGTGTCATGTAGCCCTCTCAAAATTCCGCACGTAGAAAAACTATAGATTATCACATTTAGTTGTCAACATTATTAATAACTAGCTGGTTCACCCGTGCGTCCATCAAATCCGCAGTTTGATGACAGATACCCCATTCCCCCCTCCACCCCTAAAACACCCCCTATGGAGCAGATTTGAAATTTCAAACCTTTTAAACCTTCTCTGGACTTCCACAAATAATTTAAGACAAAATTAGCCAAATTGGTCCAGCCATTCTCGAGTTTTAGCGAGACTAACGAACAGCAATTGATTTTTATACAGACGGATAACAACATATTGGTACATCTTTAAATAATAAGGTATTAATTGAACTCCATGAATTAATTATTTTGTAACAACGGGAATTGAGTGGTCATTTTCAATTAAAAAAATGTCTAAGATCAAAGTCTGAATTCAGATGGTCCTTTTGTACACCGATAATTTTGGAGTGAAGTTCACCAATACTTTAAGGTTACAGGTTGCCCCAGGTTTTGGGTTTCATGTTGCCCAAATAGGTGCACACTCCACATATGCATAAGATGTGTTTACCCAAAAACTTTTCTTTTTTTTTGTAGAGAGAATTAAACTTTTGCTGATAATAATTAAAAATTAACATGAAATGAGTCTATTTTATTTTGACTGAAGGATAGATTTGAAGGTATCTACAGTTGTAAAGTTCTTCTTTGGTTAGTTCTTAGTTTGAATTGTAAGGTTTGAAGGTTATCCAAATTTCTCGATTAAGGTTTTCAATGTTCAAAGTCTACTCTCATTCTTTCTTAAATCGTGCAACAATCGGATCGAAATTTTATTTGACCTTCATTTAAATCATATTTCCCGCTCTTCCTTCCACACCCCAATAAGTTCCCAAACTCTCCACTGGAGTTTCCCAATTTCGCATTTAAATCACAATCCTCTTAGCATTTATATTTCCCTGCGAATGGAACAATTTTTGTTGTGATTTCCGTATTAAATGTCGCCCTTGGATCCTCGATCTAATTACCACAAGAAGAAGAGATACTAGTCTGAACTTTCGGCATTTACATGGCACCAGCCATTAGCTTCCAATAGCTGCCCCAAGACAAGCCCCAATAGCCAGGTGCCTCCACCATTCTCTCAGTTGTTCATTTTGTTACAAAGTCTATAATTACTCTTCTTGTATTGTATCCGCCCGTACAATAAAGTTTAAAGTGAATCTGGTCTTCTAGTTTATTTCATCCGAATTAATCAAATAATGTATTTATGTAAAAATTACCTAGAGGCGTGTTTATCACTGGCAAGGGGTGTATTTCCTCCTATTTTTGAAATTGATTGATCGATATTTAATAATAATTACGTTAATAATCATCGAATAGGAACCTGCAGAAATTAACTTTCAAAGATTCGATGTTAGAAAAAATGGACCATGAATACCCTCGATGAAATAAACGGTCCCTTCATCTATTCAAGTAGTAACAAGTAATAAAGAGAAAGGTACGAAATCTTGTTAATGTGCTGTTAATTTACAGTTGGTAAATTTTGTGTTTAAAATTTAGTAAAAAAGTGTGAGTGCAGTGATGAAACGTACCTTCATCCATTTCCGTTATTTCATCCTCGTCTTTTAGAGCTTCGGCCTCTTCATCTTCTTTATTGATAACTGGTTTTTGTTCAGCTGCTTGTTCCTACAAGTACATTGATACGAAATAAAATAAAATATAGCCGACATAACATACATAACCTATTCTTTTAAAATAAAGGGGACACAATAAGAGTAGAATATTAACTACCTTTCCTGAAACACTTTCAGAAAAGGAAAGAAAACCACAGGAAGTGAATTAAATCATTCATAACCTACGTAGCACCTCCTAAATGTATATTGATATTGTTTAGTGACTTTAAAATAGAAACAACTTTTTGACATAGTCCCCCGATAAAATTTCAACACAGAATGTGTTTTAGGCTTGGCATCTCCAACCGAAAACGAAACGTTTGTGTGTAACGAAAACGTGTTGCAACAATTTCTGATGATTTTCGCTTACAACCTTGTCGTTGCTAGGGAAATGGTACTTTGGCATTTTTCATCCCACAAAATTCGTTGACCATTCGTTCGAAAGCTCTCAATTTATCCAACCATAAATAACCAATTAACCAGAACTACTGCGAAGTGAGTGGCCAACAACTGAGTAATGAGCATGGTTATTTTTAAAATAGTTTACACACATGTGATCATTCTCAATAATTATATTGTGAACATAATTGCAACCGCTTGTTGATTTCTGATTATTTCATTGAGCTGGTGGTGAGTCGTTGCGCTAGTAATAAATAAATAAAACAACTCGACATAGTAGTGATAATATAGATACACCACAAAATCTGAGTCATTCTTACATGCGGGTTTCACGGGTTTATGTGAGACGTGAGCTAAAGTTTTTAAAACGTATGTTTTGAATCACTTAATGTGTACCTGTGTCTCATTACAAAAGGCCTTAGACTTGAGATAGTGAATCCATTCTATTACAAAAAATGCAAGCACGAGAGTGCTCAAATTTCAAAACCTAAAAAACTAAACTAAAAAGAAATAGGTGATTATTACAACAATAGCCGTTTTAATCATTTTTAGTGATTTTTTCCAGCTCATTTTCGAAATTTAATGTGCTCAACAAGTACCTCCGGCGCACAGTGGCCAATTTTCCAGATCTAGGTGAAACTTCTAAAAATTTTTAAATTAAAAGGTTGTATTCGATAATCATCAGAACACATTGGGACATTTTATGTTTCTAGTTGCAGACTCGTATGCAAGCTCTAAGAGTCACTCAGCTGATCCGGACCCTGGGCATCGTCAAGTAAATGTCCTAAAGAGGCTACATAAGAAATTACGGCTTTCTAGAGTGTAAATCATAGAAATTAGCTTCAAGAGCCACTCATCTTATCCAGACCCTGGGCATCGTCATGTAAATGTCCTAAAGAGGCTACATACGAAATTACAGCTTCCTAGAGGGTAAAGTAAAGTAAAGTATAGAAATTACTTACTAAAATTATTTAACCACCGCTTCACAAATCAAACCGTTCTCGCAATATTCGGATCACCTGCTATGAATCAAATCATCGAAACACCAGCTTGGTGAAAGACGCCAAGGTTTGATCCTCGAGATTATATATTATTTAATGGAGTTTGGCCAAACTCCACTACATAAGTTGTTGGTGACAGTGGCCCTATGTCGAGTTGTTTTATTTATTACCAGCGCAACGACTCACCACTTGCTCAATGAAATAATCAGAAATCAACAAGCGGTTGCAATTATGTTCACAAAATCAATTATTGAGAATGATCCCCTGAGTGTACACAAATATTCAAATAACCATGCTCATAACTCAGCTTGTCAGCCACGCACTTCGCAGTAGTTAACATAATATGTATGGTTGGATAAATCGAGAGCTTTCGAACGAATGGTCAACGAATTTTGTGGGATGAAAAACGAAGAAGTACCATTTCGGAAATCATCAGAAAACCAACTGTAACGCTTTTTGTTAACGCTTTTTTCGATTATGTGCCAAAGTAAAGACATATGTCAAAATCCACATAAAAATGCGAAAAACGGCTGTAAAATTGTTACATTTAAAATTTCCAGCAGAATATGACTACGGAAAAGTTCATCTATATAAAATAGAACGTTTAGAAATATAAGAACAAAATTTTGCTCAACATTTTCACATTTATTGGTGAACCATTTTAGTGCACACAAAGTGCCCACGTTTCAGAAAAATCAATCAAAAATAAAAGATGGAAAATTAGGGAAATTCGCTCTTATGATCATGTTGAACGACTAGAAATTTTATTACTATACTGTTTCATTAATACTAATCTAAGTTTATTGCTGCGACCATGTAAAGTGCTAGATCCTGCAAACCTTCGTGGCAGCATCTATAACTTGAGTGTCAGCAGTTTTCTTGGCTTCCTTTATGTGTTGGTACAAATCAGCTTGGTCATCTTCTTCAACACCCTTCCATATTTTCTTCTTCATCTACTTTGTCCTTGTTTTCCTCATTTCCAGCTTCTATTGTCTTAAGTTTCTTCTTCACTGGTTCATTAGCTTCTCCTACGCATAATCAGAATTATCATACATTTCAATCAACTGGTTGACGAATGGGTATACGAAATCAGTAGGTAGTTAGATAGTGATGAAAGATGAATTCAAACAGTCAAGTCGCAAAAATCCATTTATATGATCATGAAACTATTAAGGGTAATCATAACCAAACCCGTTGACACCTATAACAAGTTTATAACCACCCGACAAAATCACGATGCTTTCAATAAGTTTCTATCTTCATTAACATCAAATCACCTAACATTAAATCACTTATCAATTCTGTAAAGCTTAGAAGTTATTACTAAACAAAACGATGATGAAATCTACAGTTGTACCCTCGCAGAGGGGAAGAGAAGAAAGCTTCAACCCTTACTTCCCCCTTAAGGGAGCGTCACATAAATCACGACTGACGAACCCTTACGGTGGAAGTAAGGGTTGAAGCTTTATTTTCTTCCCACACCCCTCGAGGGATACAACCGCAGATTTCCCCATTGTTATATTTAGTACCTAATTATTTGTTTCATCTGCATAATTAGGTTGAAGTTAATTACTTAGAAGTTGGATTGGAGGTACCATTATAGTCTGCGACCTACCCTCGAGCCTTGATCTACGTGTATCACTCGAAGACGCAGTATGCGACCTACAAAGTGGACAAACGAGAAACATCTTACCAATCTTACCACGTTTCTCGTACACATCACAACAAACGTCTCTACACAAATTGTACCAATCACAAACAGTATTTCCACTCCTTCCCGTCCATTTACAAACCAGCCATTTACAATTACGCCAAAACCAAACCCACTCAACAGTTTGGCACAACGTCAGTCCACTACTGCACCGCCCATTCTGATCCCCTTTTAACGCATCTCAGAGTCACAAATTTGATAATTTGACCATCAGCATCTCTTTCCCACGTCGATATCATACACTGCTTCAGGTTTCCCTCATACACCTCACCATCCCTAATTTTCGTGCACTTTGTTGCTCGGGCTTTCCCCTTCAAGAATTTCACAGACATTTCTTAATTAAAATAACCGTGGTATACAGATCACGAATGAACATGTTTTTCGGTTGATAGAACGGCGAGGACTGACTAGACTTGACCAGAGAGGAAACAGCTTGAGGAAAGTGGAAAGTAGGAGGGTTGAGGCAGATAACGAACTTGAGGTGAAAGGGCATAAGATAAAACAACAGCTCTCGTTGAAAAGCAAGACAATCCCCATAGGTCGCACGGCGGAGAGTGTAGATCGCATATTGCATCACAGCTGTAGCGTACACGAAGATCGGCTCAACAGAGTGGGCTTTAAAAAACAATTATTGTTGAGCCACAATTATTTTTCCAAAATCCCTCTGGAAGATAATATATAAAAAAGATAGCGCAGAATTTGAATACGGCCCAGAGAAACTGCTAACTATGAAAACGCCATAATGCTCATTAGACTTCTCAATCTACACAGAAATCTGGACTCACGAAAAAAGAGGGACTGTGTACTTAATATATTGAGGAAGAGAACCGAAAAAATTGGTTCACTGATCAAACAATAATGGCTATGGTTGTATGTAACCTGCCGAATCCCAGTTCTCTTTAAAAGGGCCCATTGTTGAAGGAGAAGCCCAAACTAGAGGCAGTTAGTGAGAGAGTGGTTGGGAAGAGCAATCGGTAACAAAGTATCCATTTTTTAAATCAATGCTGAATCAAATTAGAAAATCGATACTCAAAAAATCTATTTTTAATGAAAATACTGTTATTTATGGTTTAAATGCAAATATATTAGTTTTTTAGGCAGTCACAGTCGATCTTTTAGACAATATATCTTAGGTAAACTAGAGTCTGGCACTTCCAACTGCTATAATCAGAATAGTAACCATAATTAAGTTAATTGAAATGCCTGATAATTAACACCTGATGTAAAAGATCCACTCAAGTCTAACAAATATGCCATTCAGCTATTTCGTAGTGAATTAGCATACATGTTACTACCAAATAAGCTAGGTGCTATTTATGAAGTTTAGCTAACCAATGTAACAGAAGGGGCATTACGATTTCCACTGTTAACATTGCTAAGAAAACCATTAAATGGAAGAATGATGGAACGACATAAAGAGAAAGGATGAAAGCATCACTCAACGTAAAAATGGCTTGAGAGAATGCACCATCTTCACCCCAGCAATCTGTACTCAATATCACAAACTATCATGTTCAGGTAAATCAGGTAAAACAAGAATGAATTCCACTAGAATTAGTTTCTATTTTAAGGAATAACTTGTTTAACGCATAGTTATGAAAAGCATTTTGTTTTATACACAAGGGCTTTCAACATTTCTACAGCTCTAACATTTTCAACTTAACAATCTCTAGGTATGAAATGGAAATACAGGTAATGGAACTTAAAAAGAACTCAAATGGAATCATGGAGAAATGGAAGCTGTTTGAATATGCGAGATTCGTATCTCAGCTCTTTCTAGTGATCATCAGTTAAAATGAAACGTATCAAATTGCTGTATATCTAGGATGCAGAGTCAAAAGTGTCACTCAGTCGGCTTCAAGGAGTTGATTCTTTCTCTCCCTTTCTATGCCCGTGAATACTCTATATGCAGTTTCATTCAACGCAATTCAACAATTGAAATGATGAAATTTCTGGGATAACATGATTGGCCAGTGGAGTGGAATATAAACCAAAAAGAAAGAACTTGACTGTTTCTACAATAATGAAAACAATGATGTACTCACTCACTCACTGCTCGGGGTTTCCATTGGAAGAGAGTTTCAGGCACCATGATCGGCTTACACTCTCCCTTAAAAAGAGGCCCCTTCAATTTAAAAGAGGATTCCGCCGGTAACCCTGAGTTGGAGTCGTCACAAGCAAATGTTTTGCTTAAATCAGCAAATTTGTTTATTCTTTTCCACTCAACATCTCTGAGGGAAGCACGTTCAATTATATGATGCCCAAATGCCTCCGTTCTGGATCTCCAGTACCGGTTGCATCTGCAAAGAAACTGCTCTGCGGAATCCCCCTCGAGTCTGCAAGGGGTGAGATGTTATCTATAATATTAAGCATCCTACGGAAATCATAATGACCGGTAAGGATGCCAATCATAGTTCTAATTGAATTTCTACTTTTACTTAGAAGACAACATGCTCGTTTGGGATCGGAAGACGTAACAAGCATTCTGGTTTGTCTATATTAAGCTGTTTCTCTACTCCAGAGAATGTTAAGGTCCTGTGTGACCCAGTTTTTAATTTTGGTTTTACAGGCATTTTTGGAAATGCAGATGGAAGGAGAAGGGCCCAGAAACTGTTGTAACATTGTCAAACTCATTAACATTGCCTTCATGATTCTCATGACCAGGAATCCATTTTAAGGTTATTTTGCTGTTGTTAAGAAACAAATTGTTTAGGTATTTCTTTGTTTGCGAGACCAGTTTTGAGGGCATGAGGGGGTTCAGGAGTGCTTTAATGCTGGCCTGACTATCGGTAAAAATGTGAATGTTTTTTTAAAAGTATTGTGGTTTTGTAAGGTGACCAGGCACTTGTGTTGATAGCATAGATTTCTGATTGAAATGCAGTTGCATGTTTGTCAAGGCTGTAAGAGTCTGCCACTTGAAGGCTGGGTATAAACACCCCCACATCAGAGGATCAATGTAGCAGTTGATGGTGTCTATAGTCTCAACTGGGGTTTGTTGATTGTTTCACTCATTTCTATCTTCTATTTCAAAGGTGGTGTTCAAATTCAAGAAAAATCTCCTCTTCATTTAATCAGAGGGCATAAGAGTTTCTGGTGCATAAGCGTTAGTAGCTTGTTTGACGTAGGTGTGTCCTACTTGTGTGTAGTGAGAGAGATGACAATGTAGTGAGACAATGATGTATTTATGATGAAAGTTTTGGTAATTAAACGAAACGTAACATATACCTAATGAACGTTCTATGTTGGAATCACCAGGGCGTTGCCTCTTCTGATCTTCTGGTTGTTTATCAGCTGTATTCCTTTGCTGCTTTCCCGCAGGTCCGACTCGACCACCCTGATCAGTTTCTTCCTTTTGGGCTGCTCCTGCTCCCCCGTCTTCTTCTTTTCCTTCATCCTGCTGGCTGTCATTCTTCCGTTTCTCATTTTGCTCCATAACCTCATCTGTATTAGAGACCTGCGGAAAAATACGAATACCCGTAACTCTTGTAAAACTGTACAATTTGGTTGAAGGGAATTCCTGCTCAAAATGCACTTTGAACCTACCTGGTCACTTGAAGTTTTTTGGTCTTCACTGGACTCAGCCTTAGACTCGCTGGGTTTATCAATTTGAACAGCACCGCTGGAGCTCTGCTCTTCCTTGTCATCCTCCTCGGGTTCCTCTCCCTCAACTCCGGCTTCATCATCTGAATCACACATTACAAAAAAATTGGTGTTGTTCCCAGTACTAATCTTGGTTTCAGCGAACAATCTTCCATAAAAATAGGCAAAAGTTGCATTCTAAAAGTTTTGAGGAATTTAACTGCAACCCACTTCAATATTTCTCGAGAAAAGATGGAACAAAACCTTTAAACAAATGCTCAATATATGCCCAACAACCTAACATACGAAGAAACATGGTTTTTATTATTTCTTTGGAAAGTTTCAATTGCAGATTGTGATTGTTCTTGAAAAGGATTAGGTGGAAAGCTCTCATCAGAATGTACCAGCCGCAGTACGTAGTATTATTTATGCGTTCCTTCAAAGAATGAAACATTACAAGAATACAGACACCAACTGCAATATTCTACGATAAGTAGTTCTCAATCTATACTTTTTCAGTTTTGGCAAATAGCTACTGCACCTCACCCCACCACTCGGGCGGGGTCCCCTGCCTAGTGCGAAGTCACATTTTGCTACAGTAATGTTACAGGCGCATTTTATTAGAGTTCCTAGTAGATCCGTCGGTCTCAATACAGCGTGCGGTAACGAGGAAAATTTACTGCACCTTAAAGTCACATCAAGTTGTAACGGATCAACGGAATCAACGGATCTAGTTGTAACGCTAAATCCATGGAAGGAGGAAATTAACCCTAGGGGGTTATTTGAGTCCATGGAAGGAGGTTATTTTATACTATTACGTTTTTTACGGATTGTGATCCGTTAACACATTTGTATGAAAGGATGCGTCACCAAAACTCATTGCATCAGAGCTTCAACGTATTGTGTTTTAAATGTACTAGGAACTCTCAATTATTTTTACTATACTATCAATTATTTTTTGTTTTGTTCAGCTTATTCTAAAATTTTAACCCATGGATCATTTTTCTAAAATACTCAAAGGAAAATTATTCAGGTGCCACGAATGATTTGTCCCCCCCCCCCCCCCCCCCCCCCCAGATCTGTTTTACCAACTTGAAGTGAAAAATTCGCCAAAAGGATCCATCTATCTCTTTTCTCATCAACCTCCCGAGAAAAAAAAGTTTATCGGTTCAGAGATAAAACGTTGTTTTATAGGAGAAGCGAAAAAACGAAAGGGGACGTTCCTTTTTTTTATGACGTCGCTGCACGACGCGAATCTCATCACTTTTTGCTTTCTCAACACTCTTTTGTTCCATCTATGTCTAATTTGAGTCTGTTTTCATAGAGCCAGAAGTTTCTAGTTTCAAACTATCATCATTCGGGTTACTCCATTTTAGGAAACGAAGAAAAAGAAATGAGTTTTGTTTAAATCCAGCTTTGTTTGGTTTATGGTCATTTCTGATTCAATAGTGGGAGCACGAGTAAGTCGGGAGTACCAGTGACTTTAGTCTTGGCCTGAAAAGGCCCATGTCGGTGGGGTCAATTTGAGCATTAGTTGATTATATTTTGAGTTCTTCCCAATATTTTCTAGTTCTACATATACTTAAGCATCATTCTGTGCAATAAAATAGAAAATCAATTTTTTTAAAAATGTTTTTTGACTGACGGGTATCCTTAAATTAATAATCATAATACTCGAAATGTATTATATGAGGATATATCAATTGATCATAAACTGATTAAAAAGGACTAGGAGGCCAACGGATGCACACTCACACAAGAGGTGACGTGTTATTACACAAACAGTTACAATGTGACCTGGAGACGACTGTAGAATAGTAGAAGATAGCACCAAAGGTGTGCCCATACCCTCGGATTGTCAATGTGGAATCTCTCTAATCTCTCAGTGGAATCTCTCTAATCTCTTAGTGGAATCTCTCTAATCTCCCAGTGGGATCTCTCCAATCTCCCAGTGGTTTCTCTCTAATCTCTCAGTTGAATCTCTCTAATCTCCCAGTGGAATCTCTCTGATCTCTCAGCAGAATCTCTCTAATCTCCCAGCGGAACTGTTCCAGGTCGGTCAAGAAACCAGATACCAATACAGTGGTTCCACATATTTGATAGGATTGTGCTTTGTGACTCACACCTCCATCTCTCTAAAGCATTCTTGTTCAGTAGTGATCCTAATCTGGTTTCGATTCGAGTTTGCACCCCTCCTCGACTCTATTCCAAGGTTCCTACTGTTGGAGCCCCCAGCCCTTTGTTGAGTGACGTCATTCCAAGGAATCCTACCACTACGGAGACCAATAAGATACTGTAAAGTCAAAAGACTATAATTGGCTTCCAATAGCTACTGACAGCAGGAAGAGAGGCTGTCACTGGGGGGTGGAGGGAAATGATGGAGGGCGGAAGAGTAGGAAAGAGTGTGGGTGGAAATTGATCAATTATCTGATTGGTAGAAGTATTCAGACGGGTAAGCAGAACGGGATCAGTAACTCGGAACTATTCCACTAGAGAAATTGGAGTAGGTACGACCAGTTACAGCAAAAAGATCCTGACAAACACATATCTAGTAGCACCTCAGCATGCTGTATCAGTCGAATGCATGATACATACAATTGCAATGCAAATTATCCATTCCATTGTGAAGCACTGAAAGTGAGCATTTCCTGCTAGCTGTAATTGCTAAATTAAACAACAAATGTCACTATTAACAGCACTTCCTTTCCTAACACAAGTTGAGTTACATTTATATATTCAATTTTCTTAATGCCAATGGCGTATTTTTTTCAGGCGTATTTACGTTTTTCTCAAAACTCCATGAATGCTGTTCTAATTTCTTTTCAATAGTATCATCTCAGAGTTTAGTAATCATGCATGTGAATCCCGTAAAAATTTTTGGAGCCATTTTGAATAGGGGAAAAAAACTACTGCATAGTACACTTATTTTGGTGATTTTCGCCTCTGCGTGATGAACTCAGAAGCTATTTTCTAATATTTGTATTGAAAAGTCTTTTCATTTGGTCATAATATATGATCAAAATCACGCATACATATGAAAAATGCCATAACGTATTACTAAAATTCCCAACAGCCATCATGGCTCTTACCTTTCTTTTCTTCATCATTAGCTTCATTCTCTTCTCCTTCTTTATCCTCTTCTTCTTCATTTCTAACGATGTCTGGCTTGGTGAAATCCTGATGCCCACCATCTTCATCCTCATCCTCTTCAGGGCCTTTGTCTTGTTCGGTATCTGGTGCTCCGTCTTCATCTTGATCTCCCTCATCATTTTCGGGACCTTCTTCAGGTACTGCTTGTTCTGAAATCAATGGATGTAGTGAAATCAAAGTCCCTAGTACATTAACTGGACAGCAGTTGTTGATGTCAACAACTGTGCAAATCATGGAAATATTACGTAAGTTATACCTTTCATTTTATCTATATCGAACGGATTTTCACCATCCTCCTTGTTCTCATCTTCACCCTCAGAACCACCATCTAAGTTCAAGTCATCTGGTATATCCAGAGGTTCAATTTCCGGAGTTGGAGGTTGGTTACCTGCAATCGAAATTATTTTTCTTAAACACAAGGGATTGTTAAGTCGATAACATCATTTAGCTAAACAATGAAAAATCCACAAACGAACCATGGTAAGGATCGACCTGATCGTCGTCCATTTCCTGATCTTCCATCTCGTTTATATCAGGTTTCTTTTGATCATGGTGTTTGCTATCCTTGTCATCCCCTTGCTCGTTCTCGTCATCTCCCATTTCGTCGTTCTTTGCTCTCATCTCTTTCTCAGTCTGCTCTGAACCACGATTGCCTTCGTCGTCAGGAAGCTCGTCAGGGTCATTGTCTTCTTCTTCGGAATCACTACCCCAAACCTGAACAAAAATGATAATTAGGGAATATTTGGTGGTTCAGGGTGAAGAAATTTTGATGTGTATGGCTTCTTCAAGTTTATTTGAGTAAATTTCCTACTAGTTTCGCCTAAGATTAGGCATTTTCAGGGAAAACTTGAGTTGAAGCGGGGTAGGCACTTATTCATTTCTAAGTAGGTACCTGGTAAATGTCCATTTTAGTTTATAAAACGTAGATGGTAGGGTACACTTTCCCATAGTCAGTATTTATTTAAAATAAAATTGAATCAAGGATTTTAAATGGGAATGAAGCATAAAATATAGGATGACTTTCATGAGATATGATAGTCATGCTATATTTTATGCTTCATTTCCACGGGAGTGATGAGATTGGATGATGCCGCTAGGACCCATCCCGCAGATGGGCGATATTTTTACCGCGGCATATAATAACTGCGTGCTCACTTCTCAGTTTTCAGCCACTGAATATCTATGAAATTTGCTAGATCAGGGAAGAGAAAAGCAGCCTATGCTTTCAATATTATTTATTTGGTTATAGCCAAGGAAGGAAATAATGACATAGGAAGCAGTGGTGAGTTTCTCGTTCTTTCTCCCAGTTTTTCATTTTTCAACCCAGTTTCTCGTTTACTAGTTGTTATTTCTTAGTTTTTATTTCTCCACCTGAGCTTTTCGAAGGATTTCCGAGGTGGGCAATTACACTGTCCAAGGTCGATGTTACGTCAACACAGTGTCTTATTCCTTTACTCTCTCCGAGTTTACTCAGGTCATTCCCTCTGACGTGAGGCACTGGGTCGGTGCCATGGTCCGAATAAATTCAAAATCGCCATTTTATGGATATAATCGGTTTTATATATTTTTTCGAAGACATATATCGCGTTTTCAATGAAAACCGCACCCAAAAAAAGTTCTGCCAGGGGCAAATGTCTCAGTTTTTGGTCCCAAGTTGTCGGTTAATGCAGGTAAAGATCTTGTCAATTGGTGTTCGCAATCCACTTGTTTCTAGTTTCGTTCAGATGTTGCTTTTCATTGAAAGTTTGGGATGTGTTTTACAATTGAGTTTTTGATCAAAATAATGGGGAAAACAGAGTAGCCCAAGGTAATAGAGCTTTCAATCTTAACGAATTTACTTGAATAGAAATATAAAAAAATTTTTGTAAGAAATCTTCGACATTTCAGTCGCTATTGATCGTGTAGAGAAATTTTAGTTTATGATTTTGATAGACAAACATGGAATCAAATTATTAAAAATAATTAGGAGGTACTCATACTTTATTATTATTAAACTAATCTTGTAGATTTAAAGACAAATGTAGGTCCATAGATTTCGATGTCCAATGTGGTTAGTATTGAAGGCAGTTGAAATCTTAACAGTATCCTATCACAACATCATCAAATCTTGACATAAAATAAAATAACATACTAACGTCATATGAAAGAAACGTATTTCCACAGCCAATTGATGATGAGGCTTTATATTACGAGTGATATAAAGTTAGTTGCATTCGAATCTAGTATCCTACAGCAAGAAATTGACAGACAAACTGTAGCTTCTGTGCATCTATTGACAGCCTAAATTATGGGGAAGTGTCACTTGGCTTTTCCGTAGTAACAAGAAAGAAATTGAAACGTTTTAAACAAGAAAGAAATTGAAACGTTTTAACCAACATGGTTCTAGGATTGGTTATACAGGGATACTTCCATAAGAGTAGTTCAATCTGAATTTGGACAATGTTTCATGCAAATATTACCGATTTTTACAACTAGCGAACGGCATTATTTCGATTTTTGACTAATTTTTCAACTTTGAAATGTTTGAAAACTTGATACATATTCTTATAGGAAATTTTACGCTGATTCCGAATATACCACATGTTAGTATGGTGAAAAAATTATTTCGCACAACAAATCGCAAAAAAACAGGCTATTTTGAAATTTTTGACTACATTTTTGAAAATTTCAACCCGAAGATGTAATCCGATCATGCTGGCCAACGAACTTGAACTTTCGTACAATGGGATCATTATAGCAGGATACCTGATCTTCGAATTAATCTTGTTTGGTCACAGAATCTAAAGACTCCCAGGAAGGGAGCATGCCACACCCAAGGGAGGACGCCACAACCCTTGCTTCTTCATACTGCATGGATCAGATCCAAATTGAACCTTGTAGTAAGAAGGTTTGGATAAAGGATTAGATCGATTATTACAGTTTTTATGTTAATTTAGGCAGAAATGTTACAGTACTGTTTGTGAATATTAGGGAAACTGCTGATTTAGCTTCTCAAACTGCATCGTTGGATAGTGTTGGCTAGGCTGTGTTGAGAGCGTCCCTGGGCTGGTCATCCTGTTTTTGAGCGTTCTTAAAGGGGCGATTTCCTACCTACCGAATATCGCTACGATTTTACGCTGCGGTATTCGGCACCGAATCAACACACAGGACTGGGTTCAGTCATTTTCCTAACTGCCGAATTCAGCAGGGAGTGTACGTCGCAGCGGAATGAGAGACAGGCGACTGCTCCCAGAGCAGTCTGTCCCGCACCACGCAGTGAGAAAGAAGTGTTGTGCGAATTGCTCACTTTTCAAGTCCTCTTCAACGAAACTCACTAACATATAAAACTGTTCATGCGTATACTGAAAATATGCTTTGAATTTAGTTTCGTCATCTAACAGGTGTTAGGTAATAAGCAACTTGAATACAACTTCCTTCTCCCTAGAAGTAAATCTATTACTTGTTTTTTGCCACATGCAACATTTACGCGCAAGAACTATGTCAGTTTCATTGTCCAAGACTTCAACGAGTGAACATAACAGAACTGTACAAACCTTTCTTCTCTTGCTTAGGACAGACATTGCAACTGTGTTCACCGAAACAGACTGAACTGGCACATGCGCGTGCCACTCCGCGCTGAACCTCGCCTTCTAGGAAAACGCTCTTGCCGAAAATACAGTGCGATATTCAAAAACCCGCAACTGAATTCGGCAGGTAGGAAATCGCCCCTTAAGGTATGTTTTTTTTTCGTTTGTAAGCTTTTATACACACTTTATGAAAAAACTGGAGTTTTATTAGTACAACCTTGCTCTTTCAGTTCAGTTCATATTATTTTACTAATATACCTGTTCGTCCGTACGTCAGTTGTTCGTATTTTTATTCCCAATTTCACAAATTAAATATTGGATAAAGTAACCACTGATTTCTAAACTTTTGATCTTTCACTGCAGTTGATATCTTGCACAACAAAGACTAAGTGTTGATGGGATAAACGGCATTCAGTTCATTCAGTAGTATATTTAGTAATTCATCCCAATTTCAATTATATTAACAAAATTTATTTTTATTAATTTATTTATTAACAAAAAAATTTTTTTTTTCACAAATATTTCTACCACTTGGTCAATCAAGAATGAAAACCATACTAACCTCTTTATCCAGTGTTTCCGCCCCTTTCTCTGTGTCTCCCATTTCTTTGTCGGGATCTTCATCATTTTCATCATCATCTTCTCCTTCCTCATTCTCTTTTTTATCGATATCTTGCAATTCTCCCTCCATATCATCCTCCATATCAATTCCCTTTTCTTCCTCCTGAAGACGATTAAAGCAGATTGACAACGTCACATAACTTATTATAATGAGGCAGAGTGATGAATGTTTTAAACTGGCAATCCTGATATTCTCTAATAGCACAGAGTATTATGAATAAGAAAAATGATAATTATGATTTGGATCATATTCTAAAGATGCTTCAAATGATTCATACTTTACTAAAGAAACTGGTTACTTTTACTGGTCTTATTTAATACTCATTTCTCACAGAAGGCTTATTTGGAATATATTTACAGTAGCTATGCACTATAGTAACTATACGGACTGTCTGCACAGAATTGAAACATTTTAGCGCTGCCACGGCATTATCCTACCATGCTACCTTAGACTGCCATGACCACTATAAGCTCTGATACACAAAGCCCTAGTGCACCTGTCCTAAAATCTGCCAGAGTGTCGTGAAAATCATTCTATTCTACGAGGACCGCAGTATTCACAAGCCTACAGCTGCAATGGTGCTGCATTTTATCATCTCAGTATATTTATTTGAGAGAACATCACGAACCTAGGGAAGGCGGCACTCTGTATTTACTCTCCAGTTACTGTCAGTTCCCTATTGTATTTGTATGCCTGGCAACTATTCCATGCAGATAAGATACGGCAAGCGGGTAAGTGCAGCAGATTTACACTCATTGAGACATTTCTACCACGAGAAACATAGTTACTCGTATTAGTTACATGGTAATACTCACCTACGTTGTGAGTGCTAACAGCAGCACAGTGTGCTTCTACATGTTTTTAGGTGCTAAAGGAACTCTTTTCTCCAGAAATTCTTCTCTAGAACATATTAATGTTTTTTTCTTCTTTTTCTTGAACTGCTTAGCGTACCTCAGATATGTCTTGGGGCACACCAATTTAGTGCTCACAATCAAACAAAACAACAACAACAACGAACGGGGAGATGGTTGTTGGTGAAACCGCTCGTCACTTTGATATTTGAATTCAACAAAAATCAACCTGCCCCTGTCTCCAAAGAAGTGCAACATCTTAATGAAAACAAACATAGTGGGAAGGGAACCTCATTCTTGGGAATGATCTCAATAGAGAAGATCTATGGGCAAAAACAGTATTCTTCTCGTTAAAAAATTCCCCCTGAGTGGAAGTACCCAAAAATCGCTTCAACTACAGCATGCAGAGCAGATCATCCAAATGTCGGAATCCCTCCCATTCGACCTACTGTTTTTATTATTATTTTATTTATTATTATTTTATTATATTTATTCATTTCTTTGTCCAATTTCCTCCCCTGGGAACTAAATTCATCATGCAACCTACATAATACTTAAAAGCACCTCGACAGATCATAAAAAACTTTGTAACTGACTAAACCTATTGCCGTACTTTTAATTTAAAAGTTATTTAAATAACTTAATCAGAAACGTAATTTACTTTGCAGTCTTTGTGTTCTTCTTTTTGATTTTTGTAGTCTTCAGGCCGCTTGGCATCTTCCAGCTGATCAAGACTCTCTATCTGGTCAGAAACGTCTTTTTCGCCTTCACCTTCTCCAAGGCCCATGCCTCCCTTCGTTTCTTCACCCTCTCCTTCTTCGCCTTCTTCTCGGAGTTCCTCAGGTATGTTGTAACCCTGAAATTGGAAATCATACCTTTAGAGGGACTCTGTTTTAAAAACTAAATCATATTTTAACATCAACTAATCAGGTAGGTTCTGTACATAGCTATAGAGAGGCCTAATCTTCGGGGTTTAAATAGGAATGGTGCAATTAATTACAATCAACGTTGTAACAGTTCTAACGAAATCACTAGATTGTCACAACGTGGTATACGTGAATCCAAAAATTACAAGATGATTTTGAGGAATGAGGAAATTAAAGGCAAGTACACACTGGGATTCTTTGATTTGATATATGTTGCAGGGCGGAGTCGGGAATGCATAGATTTGTTATTCGAACGCAGCACCTACTCCACTCTGTGACATTAAAAAAAAGTCTCCAGATCAAGATTCAGATCACATTCATCAACAGCGACTGCAAAGTACTAACAAGCACATGACAAAGAAACTTACTCTCTCGGGAATTTTCCTTGCTCTGTTTTACATTGCACATTGTGCATGCATTGAGGAGAAAAAAAAGAAAAAAAACAGTGGGTTCACAAAATATTTTACAGTGGGAATCAGCATGGGAAAAATCTTTTTGACACGTTAAGATTAAATTATGGTGCAGGGTTCAGAATTTTTTTGAGGATGTCCCCGATCAATTTCGAAACAATTTTGATGAAAGTTGGCAGCCAAATTTCCAAGAAGGATACCAAATTTTAGGAATATCCACCACCAACAGATTAGCTGCCACTCCCCTGAAATACAGAAGTTTTGGGCTAAAGCGTTCAATGTTTTGCTTTTCAATTCCCGAATTCTGTATTCCATGTATGAAACATCCCACAAACACCGATGGGAATGCATACCTTCAATAAACTGTAAAGTCAACTCGGTGCTCCAGAACATACCTAGTAATACGAACAATTATCAAAATCTCCAGAAATCACTCACTAAAACGTCAACTAAGCAAATGAAGCTAGCGCGTGTTTCGAATCAAGTTTGCACTGACAAATGTTGCACACCACTGAGTTAAAGAATCCCACATAGAATGGGGTTCAAAAGAGCTTACAACATACAAGATTCATCGCAACATTGAGTTGCCAATTGATTAAAATAACCCCAAATTGAATTAAATTGATTAAAAGAACCCCAATGCATACTCATTTAAGGGTCAGGATTTCTGGTGTGAATACCCGTAATTATGTCATGAATCAAGAGCTTTCCTATGAGTGGTGAATGCTTTTTACTAGACGTTTAACAGCCCGTCGAACCACCCTATCATCAGTGCAACCTGGATCCGATTCTTCTTCGATTTACGCATATTTCTGATCTGTTGGTCCAACTGTATTTTACTGAAAGGATTGCTTAATAATATTTTTTAAATATTTGAGATGCGAGCTTGAGAGCATCCAGACCACCAAACTATTCACACCATTCTGATCTATTTTGTATGCCCATTTATTGTACAGAGGCCGATTTTGGTTTATTCAGAAGCCAGTTTATTATACGGAGGCTGAGTATGATTTATATGGAGGCTAGTGGTGGGGGATATGACGGTGCTCTTGAACGTCAAATATGCTTTTTTGGGATAGAAACTGGATTTCATACATGTTTCCCAAACAATGGATGATTGCAATGAACATCAATATTAGGGTTTTGTTATTCTGTGACTGTGGACCGCTTATGGATTGAAACGTCAATACTGAAGCTTGTTTAAGTAATGCTTACAAAAATAATAAACTTCAAGCTTTACACTATAATTTCTCAACATAATAGTGTTACGATTTTAGCGCCCCCTTCCCTTTCTGTGGACGCCTCAATGCAACTGCAACAAGTACGTCAACACACACTTTGGATTACGTAACCGCCATCACCCAACGTCCTGTAAATGAGGGTATTTCATTTTTCACAATGGGGTCAACCCCTGATGAAAGACTGACTTACATTTTTAGCAAATTCCGTGAAAATTCCCAGGAAAAGAGCATTTATTTTAGAAAGAAGTTTGAATGTTGAGATCTGCTGAGTCACAAAGTACTGGAATAGGTAAGCAAGTTGATCCAGAAGAGGGTAGGCGTTCCGCAACATCCTAACAACAAAATGATTAATATTACATTAAATGATTATATTACAATAGAGTGTGAAGATATTAATTCAACAAGGTTATTAAGAAACCTTCGAGAATTCAAAATTTATAATAGACTTACCTCAAGCACTGGCTGTGTGTTTCAGAATTAGAAGTTTGGTTAACCTTGAGAATCATCTCAGCCAGATCTCGAGTAAACTCTTGCATTTTTAAATTAGAGAAATCCGCATAGAGGCAATCAACAATCTTTTCCTTCAAATGACTATCTTCTAAACTGAATGTCTCTTCAGCCTCTGAACTATTTGTATTTCCCGAAGATTTCGGGTTTACTTCAGTCTTGTTGACATGAGATTTGTACACATTTTGTACCAGGATCAAGGATTTGTGGACTAACCGATTCAAGTCTGAGGAAAATACGGAAATTCGCTGTTCATCCAAATTATCGCATGGCAGTTCATGAGAATGCCACTGAGACCCAACTAGGGACAAGCGAGTAGCTAAATCTTCAAGGCACTTTGTCAATGGATTCAAGCATAAAGAACCGTTGACATCTGCCCCAAAACTATAAATAATCTTCTGAAGTTCTGTTGCTGCTGATGTCAACATTTCGTGGGATTTTCGGAACATTGAGAGTTGATCTTCTAGAACGATAGTATCTACAGAGTCAAACATAGAAGGATCTATTTTTTGAAGCATTGTCCTATGCCTCTTCGACTTGTTAATGTCTTCCTTAAGTTTGGAAGCTGTGCGGATGAGGGTGTCAATTTTGGATTTTGCGTCATTCCACTGATCATCATACTTGTATGCATTCACCATGGGGCGGTTAGTTGAAGTAGAAAACACCGTTACAGGCTCTTTAGAGTCAAAGAATTGAGATCTCTCAGGACACGCTTCGAGCACTCTAATGAACTGCTTCAATATGAAGATCAAGTTGTCAATTTCTGCAAGAATGTCAACCTGAAAGACGGATTATTAGAGTGGTAATGAGAAAAGTACAATCTCCATATTATCATGTGTGCTAACACATGAACCAGGTCAGAATATAGCTAGGGACAATGAAGCTATTGGTTGTAACATGACCAAAATAATGCGCCAAAGTACCTGATTTCTGTGGAATACAGTACTGTTGACGCCATGAAGGTTTTCATCAGATATCTGTCCAATCTGATGCAGCAAGCACCTCACCGAATAAAGGTCTTTTGCGTTATTACAAAGAGATTCTTTTGTTTCACGACCCATTTGCTGCAACATCAAGCAAAAGGCATACAAATTACATTTCTTTCTTAACTGAAGGTGTGCAATGCCAGTAGAAAGGAGATTGTGACTTACAGTAAGATATGCAGTGAAACCTTTGAGTTTTTCTATCGTGATAGGGCCAAGGTCTTTGTGAGATTGTTCTAAAGATCGTTTCAGTTGAGCATATTGTGCAATGGAGCTCAAGAACAGTTCATCCACACCTTTCCACGATTTGATGAGATCTTGATCGCATGGCCTAGAAAATCGAAAAACAATAGAGACAATCCATTCCGTGTATGTAATAAGTACATCTGTAAGAGAGAGAGAATGTACAAAGACTAGCATTGGTCTATAATAATCTGGATAAAATACAACCACCTTCAAGTAATTTTATAAACTTTGAAGCGGGTAAAATATAGTCCCAACAACACACCACTACATAATTATTAACCGTTCCAATGGTAGTTCCTTCTGAGGAACACCTTCTCCTTCCTTCTGTAGCATACATGAAGTCTGTCAACAGTTGTGGAAGTTAAGCAAAGCAATTGCAGGAGGTGAAATTTCATAACAAGACTGTAACATGTTTCATTGCCAGTGATCAAAGGCGGCTTGACAATGGGGAATCCTATTTGTTTGTGAGATTCGTCCTATAAAACAATCTTTTTAGGGCAATATGTGATGGGAACCAGCAGGACGTTTCTTCTCATTTTCACAAAAATAATTTCTTCTTCTTATTTTCTTTTGATGGCAGAAAAGAAGGTAAACAAATGGTTAACAAGATGGTGTTTTGTTTGAGAAGATATCACTTAAACTGGCAGGGGGCAACAGAACGTTCAATTTCAGACAAGGTCAAGGGCAAAACATCTGGATGGCTCTCTTTATTGTCCCTAAAAAAGCATAGTTTCAATTTAAATATTGTTTCAAGTTTTAAGATGGGAACGATGCGGTACAAGAGGATGCCTATCGAGATGCAGACCTCATGTGATGGATGCTGATGCACTCACTTTTCTCAAAACCATGCACTAAGTTGAGAGATTGGTGGACCGATTTCTAGAAGACACAATTAAGTGGGAGACATTTGGGAGTGCCCACAGCATGGGTCAACTAAGAGAGCCTATTATTGAAGAGGCATACCCAAGTAATCCAGGATTTTGAGGGGATCTGGCCTTTAGAGAGGTGTCGGAAAGATAGGTGATGGTTATTTGACGTCTCTGTCATTGACCCTACACGCCCGCACTATGTTTGAGGAAGATGAAAAGAAAGTATTTGGATGTGTGTAATGCATGACACACTCAATTGACTTCTTTGGTTTGTGAGAGTGTCCAACGATTTAAAGCTCTGGACATTCCCGGAGCTTCTGGAGGGCCCGGCCCTCAATTTGTGGTAATGTCAGATAATCTCACCAGAAATAGCATTTTTTACTCAGGAACCCAAGACGCCCCCAGCTTCTTCCAGCCCAGATAACCCCTTCATTCGTAAATGACCAAAAGAAATGATACTTGTATGAGACTACAAACACCAACAATGATTTGTAATAATCTTGATCAAATACAACGTCCTTCAATACCTTCAAGGACATCAAACTTTTATGTTACTACAGTAGCCAGCAGTGTTGGCATCACAATATAGATGGTATCCCAAATGAATTTGAACTCATAGTTTTTCCCTCAAGTAAGTCCAGAAAAAGGCCCGATCTAAACCAGTCCGCTACCGAGACCGAATCACAAGTCTTTGACTGTGGGAGTCCCCTTACATGTTACATTTCCCTAGAGTCAAATATAAGCCGCCATCGCCTAAATCGGGGATCTAGCGAATGACAGCAGTTGCTCACTGGAAGAAGTCAAAAGTCGAGTGAGGTCATTGTCACAGTGTGTTTTGACCCAGAAAGTGAGGATGTGCAGTTGCTATGAAATTGAATGTTTCCCTAAAAAAACTACTGTTACCCCAATGTTTTAATGACAAAACTTGCAGAACGGACTTTCTATATTCTCCCATAGCATGTACCACTGGAGTCACTTTACCTACATTTATTTTATGGCTTACTAAAATGTACTACATAGTACATGCAGGTACTGACATTCTCTTCAGCACACACCACGTCATCAAACTGAGTTTTTCGAACAAAGCAGTGAAAAAATGCCATTAAGATTTACATTTACAATCATCTGATGCTTCAGCAACTCATGCTTCAAGAGGAATGAAGTAGCAACTAAAATAGTTCTAGTTTAGAAGTTATTTTTACTTCCATTTCCGGTATATACCGTCAAACAAACAAGTCTAAAGCTATAGGACACATTTAAATTTGGCAACAAAACTATGCCACAGTTACCATTTTTTAGAGCGTGAAATCTTCCAATAACCCTCAAGCAAAAATCAGAATTTTTGATCTGGGATTTCATTTTTTCCCGACATGAAAAACGTAGGCTATGTTAATAATTTAAACACGCAACAGCTTATTTAGTGTCTTGAGATGTGTAAACACTGAAACTAAATACAGTTATGCGAGTCCATATGGAATTAGGAGAAGAAAGTATACATTCACTGTAGCGGGATGCAGCCTCACACAACTTAGTGAGTTTAGCTATAATTTTTTTAAATTATTTCTTTAAATGTAATTATAACCACCATATTTACCTTGATGTTAATTGTTGGACGCCAACCTTGATGTCCAATGGTGGGAGGAGAGCGAATGATGTGTTTGTAGTTTCGTACATATGGAGTCCCGACCGGTAAGATAAACCAAGTTGGGAGAGAGTGCGTAGCATTTCAGCAACGGCTCTTCTTTTCCTCTGAAGTAAAACTTTAGCAGCGGCTCGCTTTTTTTCTTGTGGAATATTGGGATCAATCTGAAAAAGTAAGAGACACTAGTACCGTAAATAATAAAAAGAATAATGATATTATCCACTAAAGGTTTGGCGATAGCTCAGAAGAAATTTGAGGATATGTTTGTCCACGTAGGTACCTTCTCTTTTTACCGCCTTCCTCAACTTTACTATATCGTCAGTGTTCCGAATTTCCCTTCCTTCGTTCTCTTTGACAAATGAAAAATTGTCCTGGATTCTCTGTAGGTGTGAATGTTACTCCAACTAGGTTTGATAGTACTTCGCTCCCATTCTAACCTTGGTAATTCTATCATTGGCAACTGAATGTAATGCAAAGGATGAAACTATCGCAGTACTACTATAAACTCTTAGTTGGGGTTAGATTAGTCAGGGCAGAGGAGACTTTTTAAGCAGGGAAATTTAAAATGCTGCTGATTTGCTAAAGACTAAGGATGTCATTGTGAGGTTGGTTTTGTAAGGAGTGGCTGATGTACACACCGAGCAAATATCAGATTCCTAAAAAAATGGGGGAAAAAGAGGATCCAACAAACACCCAACTACTGCTTCATGGGCCCTGTATACTAGATGTGTAAGTATAGGCTGAGCATTGCCGATGACTGACCAGTCAGCTGTCAATAACAACAAAGAGTAGCTGAGCATTACCAGTGACTGTTCTTTCAGCTATCAATAACAGTAAAGAGCTGGTCTTTCAATGGTCTTTGGACAAGTCTAAAAGTGGCCTGAGCATCATCAATGCCGATAACAACTCAGGATTTGGTCTAAGGACATGTGCAAAATTAAGCTGAGTATCACCAATGACTGATCAGTCAGCTGTCATAACAACAAAGGGTTTGTCTTTCATTGGTTTGTGGACTATATCCAACATTAAAGGTCTGAACCAATGTGCAAAATATCATTCTTCGAGTTTTCACAACTATCCCTGTCGAATGTATTTGAATTCATTTTCCATCATAATTGTTATTTTAGGGTCAATTGCACTTCAAAACCTCGAAATCTGAAGTTTTCATGTGGAAACTGTAATGAAATAGTCGATATTTCATTTTTAACAAGATCAAACATCTATTTTGACCAGCTACCCTGCTCCCTACTGCCATCCACCACGTTGTTTACCCTCTCTCTCCTACACCCCCTTCATATACATCCCTCTTTCATTTTTTGTAGTATGATGAATGTAGAACTTGCAACAATCGTCTTGGACCTTTCTCTTATTGATTCAGAAGGTTGACCACAACATAAGTCTTCATTTCCCAACTGCACACGTCACAAGAGCCAATCGAATCCATACAGACCCCTTGGTGAGATGCTTTATCAAATCATCCTATTTTATCACCTTGATTTTTCCAATCGTTCGTTAGGTATCTACCCACTTCCAGGATAACATTATGATTAGTCAGGAGGAATATTGTACAACATACCATACAACTTTATTTTTTGTTCATTGTTCGTGATATTTTCACCTGGTATATCAATTGCAATGACCATGTTGGATCTTACGCACCTCACTTTGGCAAATGAGTTCCCCAACTTCTTTCCACTCTTGGAGGTATACACTCAGCGTTTTCAACAATGAAGAATAAGAGCATGAAGTTATTATATCTTTGCAATTCCTTCTACATTTCCTTAAAAGTGACTCCAAACTCATTAAGTGATTCTCTATATCTTCCACAGGTGTCTCTTGATAGGTTTCCTGAAAAGTCATAAAAACTATAGGTTTATAAACATTCAATGACATACTGCAAAAGTAATGACGTTACATGCGATGATAACATCCCAAATATGTACATACAGTTGAACAAATATAATTTTATTTACCAAAGGTTTGACTGGTGTAAGGTAATTCATGAAGTTTATGGGTGGTAACTTCATATAAGGAGGTCCAGATGGAAGCCTGTTCATTGCACACTTGGCTGGCTCCAATAAAATTTTCTAGTTGATAAACACAACAAAAAATTACAATAAGAAAATTTCAAAATGTGCACAACGTTATAACGGCAATCAGCGTTTTCTTAAGTAATATATGCTTTTATATGGTTATTAAGAAGTCAAAAGCCAAAACATTTATGATGATTGTGAAAGTATGTGTATCCATGCCCAAACGGTAAGTCCATGTAGTTTCTCTGAATAGTGGGTTTCTACACTACAGGATGACTCACTCCGAAACTAAGATCTATCGAGGGGTTAACTCTAATCTTGAAATGACAAAGTTGTGTCAAACGAGCTCGAACTGTCAGAATGAATACTAAAGATACAGTGAATTCCAACGAATTACCTCGTAGTCCTTGATGTGTTTGTGAACAGTATTATGGGTTTTTTCGACAGCAGCTTTAACCGCCCAGTAATTGATGTCATTCCATCTCGCTATTTTAACATACTCTTTCAGTTTCTTTTCAATTGGAGCCCCAAGCTCCGAGATTTTTGAAGACACTTGTTGAGTAAATTGTGAATAAAATCGGTGGATATTCCAGAAAACGTGCGTCAATTGTTCTAGAATCAAATTGCAATAATAAAGCTCATACACATGATAAACGGTTCTGAAAGTAAATTAAATTGGGTTTAAAATCAAGAACGTTTCTAAATGTAATCTAGAACTTAAATTAATAATGTCTGTATCCTCTAAATGGAATTGCCACTGGCGATGTAAATCCTAAAAGAATGCTACCTGTATTTCTACAGTCATCCATTAAAACAATAATGTAAAGGCCTATTGATTGTATTAGATATGACAGGGATTGGTATAATAAATGCTATAAATTAATATATTTTTCAATTTAGTTAACAAGCGTATTTTAAACCTTCAAGTTTCAAATTATTTTGGGAGAAAATGGGTATAGAATCTATTTAATTTATATTAACGGGGGTAAATTAGAGAGTTTTATCGGTTTTTGTTAAAACTGATAGCTTTTATGCATCAATCTACTATTTATGTACTACTTGCAAAATAATGTCTATCTATACATCCTATAAAATTCTTAATTTTTGTCGTTAACAAGTTGAGTCCACAACTGCTGCTGTATCCGATCTTAGCATTGAACATAGTCTTCAAAAACAACAGGAAGTTCCAAATTTTGGTTAATTATTTCTTACGTAACAATAAAAAAATCTATGGAATTGGAATGAGTTTATCTATCACTTATAAAAGTGATTAAAACGTCGTACTACTGTTCTGCGCAATTAAGTTTGACTTACTTTGTTTATCTGATTGTGGAAGTATAAGGCAATGGCAATGGAACGTTAGTAAAAGCTCTAGCCTTGCACTGAATTCCCCGAGGCTGGACGTTTCCATGAAATTCTCCAAAGCTTTTACGAGTTCATCAGTGGATGAATCTGTATCATCTCCACGAAGATAAGAAATTGACAGCGAGTAAAGATGGAACCACCATCTCCTTGCACCATTAGCCACCCTGATTTGGATTGAGGTACACAATTAGGTATGTAATTATAATGTTAATACATCATCAAATTAATTACAGACTAATCTCGGAATTCATAGACAAAACCCAAGTGTGCACATACACTCACACTCAAAAGGATTCATTAATGTGTGCGGTCTTTCAAGGGCACACTTGGATTACCCAAGTTGGACTGTGCACTAACTCACCACTTTTTGAACCTAACTTGGCAGCTCTGATAACATGTTGAAGGGGACATTTCCCTGGTATTATGGGAAAGGGACTGGAAATTCCCTCTCGCAATCTCCACTGACCGATAACAGTTCTGAAAGGTTACACTTTACTTTGAATTTTTGATTTTTGTGCTGTTATCCTTGTTCTGCTGAGAATTATGTGTACAGAGTTCTGACAATAAAAAAGAGAGAAAATTTGAGAGAGAAGGTAAAGATTTGGCGGCTACAGTTAGTTCTGTTACTTTTGAAGAAGAGAGATGTAAAGATTAGAAGCATGAAGCAAGATGAGTCCGTTGGGCAAAAACGGGAGGTTTTGGAATAGCATCAAGCACTCATGTATTTTGCACCTATTATCTGTAGCATAACTGCTCATTTCCTGATACCAACCATCAACTCATCCACAAAACCAAGATGAATTCGAAAAACATGCCCTACAAACTTGGTATGTAGAGATCCCATAAAAACAAAGAACAACAAGCGCTTTCAGCTGTGGTGGTAATGGTAATCCTCTTGAATAATTACGAGCTCCCTAAGGATAGATGATGGGAAGTTATATGTCCAGGACTATCACTTTCCTCGAATCGCAATATTCTGCGAAATAGTTCGCTGTTGACTGTTATAACATTCTTCTCATTCGTCCATTACTAACAGTATATTCCAATCGTCAAAATCCAACGATTAAAATAAATAGAAGAATTAATAAAATAAATGAATGATAATAAAAAATATAAAAAATTACAAATAAATAAATAAAGAATGAATAATTTAACAATATGCACTACTGTAGTTACAGTACCTATGTCAATAATAATAAAAGCTATCAGCTGACGCACTCAAGTGATCTTCTGCCATCACTCAAGACGATTATCTAGAAATCGACTGAGCTTTAGTTCCTTTCTTTCAGTTTCCAGCACTGTCATCGGCATATCAATATTATCTTTTATCAAATGAGTAGTCAAGACTTTTTGACTTTGTTTAGCTATTAGGAAAAGATTATTAGGGATGTTTAGAGATGGTTAGGGATGGTTGAGGAAGTGGGGGCAATAATATTTTCCTAATTTCTAAAAAAAAAAAAAAAAAAAAAAACCATTAACCACCCCTGCAACTCTAACCTATGTCGGTACAGGTGCCCGTGTGTAAATGTGCATTAACTTTAAAAAATGAATGAATAATTATAACGATAAATAAATAAAATAAATAAATAAATCAGCATCTTATAGGATTTGAACCTTAGGGCCTCACCTTCCGCCGTATTTTATCTTGTCAACTACGCCACACAGACTACGTCCATCACAACTTAATAACAGCCATGTAATATATCAGCTGGTCTATTACCGATGACAGTGCTGACAGTGGAAGGGAAGGAACTAGAGCTCGTATGATTTATAGTCAAACGTATCACCAAGGATAGTGCAACATTGAGCTGGTGAACCTCAACACAACGCCATTTTTAAAGAAATGAATCCTGTTGAGTGTGCATCTGGAAAGCAAACCCATGATGCCCTAAAATAAAGACTATGAATAATGCTGAGAGCATGACTCCCCTTATTGTACACTCAAGGGCCCGCTCAGACTCAATTATTGTCTATGAATTCTGCCCTTAATCACCAGCACAGAAATTAGAGATCTAGGGTGGAGAAAATCAAACTTTTCTATACTTCAGGTCTGGAATAGTATGAACTCATAAGGAATGGCAAACTCACTTCTTTTTCCTAGACAACAGAGCTCCCTTCCAAGCAGTGAGCTCTAATCGACGCCATTCAATGATTTGGTTGGTAAGGGAAGCAGCATGGCGGGCTAAAGAAACGCTATCGTGAGCATTTTCCTCCCACTCATGCAACCTCGTTAGAAGCAGTTCGAGACCTGTGAGGAACCTGGACAGAGGGCTAGTGATGCTGAACCCAGAGATCCGCAATACGATTTCTTTGATCTGTAAGCATCATCACAGAGTGCTAAGAGTAAATAAAATAGTTTTAACAAACGACATAGTTGAACAAACACTTTGCTTTCCAACATTCAACCTTCCTTTTGGCTGGCATTCACTACTTGCCTTTGTCAGTATTGAGCATTATTTCAATCATGATTACGTTTATAATCAAAGAGTAATAAAGATTATAATATTGCAGTAACATATACGATTAAAATTTAACTTTTTCTTTAAAAAAAAATCAATTTTAGAACTTAATTGTCAATTTTCAGTTGCAACCAATAAATAAATTTATGAATCATGTTTCCCTCGTCGTAATTGTGCTAAATACTAAATCTAAGTTTCCTCTGTCTATTAGGAGAGAAATGAGGTCCCGAGCTCACTTAGCTGATCAGGGTGCTCCCTACTTGGTCAATCGTACACAGCAGGCTTATAGAGGCTCAATACCCAATTTCAGCCTCCTAACTCTATTAGGAGAGAAATGAGCCCCCAAGCTCACTCAGATGATCTGAGTGGCTCCTCAATTTATCAATCGTACACAGCATACCTATAGAGGCTCCATACGAAATTTCAATCTCCTAGGTCCATTAGTTGAGAATTGAGCTAAGGAGCTCACTCTGCTGATCTGAGAGGTAGCTTACTTTGTCAACCGTACACAGCAGGCCTATGAAGGCTCCACACCAAATTTCAGCCTCCTAGGTCTATTTAGGGACAATTGAACTCCCAACATCACTCAGCTGATCACGGTGGATCCTCACTTTGTCGAAACGGAAGTTAGTGAAAACGTCGTCTATTTCCACGAAAAATAAAGAGTTAGAGGTCGTTCACTATAAGGAGGCGCGTTTCTCCGAGAGGGGCTCTGAAGAGCAGGCCTGCACAGTCCAGTCCTACTCCATCTGAACCCCTCCCGTTCTCTTCCCATTCCCACCCTCGCCAACAGTCTCAACCTAGTCTAGCTTAAACCTCGGATGGGGTGGGCTACCAGGTAATAGATTAGTAAGAGAGGGGATGTGAAAACTTCAGTCTAGCTGCGCGAACTTTTGCCGGACGGTTTGGAGAAACGCGCCTCCTTATAGTGAACGACCTATACAATGTTAAATCGATTTCGACGGTTATGCCATCATCAGTAACAAACAATAACTAAAAATAATTTCTCGTGGAAATAGACAACGTTTTTCACTAACTTCTGTTTTGAAATGGGTATCCACAACTTCGTCGCGAGTGATTTAGTTCATATCACTTTGTCAATCGTACACAGAAGGCCTATGAAAGCTTCACACCAAATTTCAGCCTCCTAGGTCTACTAGGAGAGAATTGAGCTATGGAGCTCACTCAGCTGATCTGTCTGGTCCTCACTTTGTCGATTATGCACATCAGGCCTGTAGAGGCTCCATACCAAATCACAGTTTCATGCGCCTATTAGAAGAAAAATACACTGCCAAGGAAATGGCACATGAGCTTCCTCGATTTGAACAAAATCCGATAAAATTAACTAAGCTGTGACCGTAACAAAAACATCACTTTCGCGCATGCGCCTAGCGTACCGCTGCTGATGATCGCGAAGAATGTGATACGGGACCTCAAGAAACCTTGCCCGCATCATCCCTGAAAATCTGACCGAAATCCGTTCACAATTGCCTGAGTTATGACCGAAACAAGAAAATTTTGTTTGCGCCTGCGCCGAGGCTACTGTTGATTCGATCATGACGGAACTGATAGGGGGACTATGTAGAGCTATACCCGCACGATCCCTAAAAATTTGAAGAAAATCGCATCAAAATTGTGGAAATTAAGGCTGTTGCAAGGACCGTAACAAGAATATTTCGTTCACGCATGCGCAGAGCGTACCGCTAATGCAATTATGATGATTGTCTTATGGGACCTCAAGGGACCTTACCCACATCATCCCTGAAAATCTGACCGAAATCCGTTCAACATTGACCGAGTTATGACCGTCACAAGGAATTCACGTTAGCGCCTGCGCAGAAGCTACCGTTGATTCGATCATGATGAAGTTGATAGGGAACCATTTAGAGCTTAACCCGCACGACCCCTGAAAATTTGGTTAAAATCGGATCAAAATTGTGGAAGTTATGGCTGTTACAAGGAAATGTGGACGGACAGACAGATAGACAGACACGGAACCAAATTTGTTCAGGAGGCTCTGAAACGCAAAATGCGAGTGGAAATTTTGATTTTGGAGCAAAAATTTTTTTTCATTTCGAAAGTGAAAACAAAGCTTCCGCTGCCTTGCAGTCTCGGAAGCAATAAGTTCCCGAGGTCACTCAGCTGATCTGGGTGCTCCCTCACTAATTCTACCAGTCTCATAGAGGCTCTGTTTCAAATTTCAGGTTCTAAGATCAAATGGCACAGAACTTAGCTTACAAGCTCAATCAGCATATTATGGTGGTTCCGCACATTGAAATTCTATTCTACCTGTTTCATACAGGCCCTGTTTCAAATTTCAGCTTCAGAGATTAAATACCATAGAAATCAGCTTTAAGAGCATCGTCTAGTACCTACTGCTTACAAGTACTTACTACTCAATAGTACCTACCTTCTTTACGCATTATTAGTTCATTATGGTTACTTAGCAATTTAGTTAGTAACATAGAGTAATAAATTAGCTTTCCTTCACACTACAGCGGCTTAGGGTTCATGAGATGTGAAAAAATTAAAGCATTCCAAAAAGTGGCGAACGATTTCCCTGCTATGAAAACCAAGGGAGTTACAGTTACCTAGCAACGCATTGGTTGTACGTGAAAATCAATATAAAAACATCGGCTCACGCAGAATTTTCAAGTAAAAAATCCAGAGGTAAAACATGATACATGCTAAAAAATTCAGTTTTCTCAAGAACCTTTCTATTTTGTCACTTATTTCGCCGGATTTTTTTTCTGAGATTACAATCATTACATCATCATAATTGGTGTGCGCCTTCAGAGTAGAAACGTGAAGAGAGGGCCGGGAGATGTCGCCATTAAGCAGCAGACACCCGTACACACAGTAACAATATTTATGAACTTTTTCGCTTTTTATCTCATATCATCTATCATTAAGTTCTCTCCGCTTTCCGTTACCAGACCCCTTCTGCTCGTGCCATCACATTTCGTAAATTGTTCGTTTCAATTAGTTGTTATTTATTTAAGTTATTAACTTAGTATTCACTGTCTAATTTTCCGTTAATTAATCCCCACAAATCTGTACTTAATTGTGCCGTCCCACCTCCTGCTGCCTGTGGCACTCACTGACGCTGGTGAAGGATTCTACACTCTGCAGAAGCTGTGAGTACTTTTCACGTTTGTTTCGAAATAGCAAATTTAAGCCCCTTAAACTCAGATTTCTCTATTACATTTTTCCATACAGTGTACTGTCCCTGAGTTTTACGCCTGCAAATTACGCTCATATATAAACTATTCCTATTGTTTTCAGGAAACGTTTAAAATGTTCCCAAACAGATTTTGATGGAGAAAAGTTTCGAAAATTACATGTTTTTTTAAATGACATCCGGAACTGACAATCAAAAGCTAAAATAAGCTTAAAACTACTAACCAACTTGAGAGTCGGATGGTCTGGCCATTCTGCCAGTAGTTCTTCAACTCGGCTCAAAATGGTTTGCAGAAGATTCACACATTGAGTGGCTTCATCAACGTTCGGGTCTTGGTAGAAGTCCGTGGAATCGGGATCCTGTTGGGCCACGACAGCTGATGAGATGACCGACTCAAAGGGCTGAGATAAGGAAACGAGAAGTCCTGGCAGGGCTACTGAGCTGAGGTCCTCGTCACAAGCTCTCATTCCAGATCCTGATAGCATCCTCCAAAATAGCTCGATTCTGCAATTACCGGTCCAAATCCATCCAAAATTGTGTTAATGATCTGGGGCTTGATGATAGTTTTAACCATAGATAATTTTGTTTTGAACAAAGAAAAATCTAATTATAAATGATATAATAATTTATGTCTAGTTTGCGTAACATCGATTCGTGAAAATAAGGCTCTCACCTATCATTCAAAAGTGAGGAACTGAAAGGAGAAATACTGGCGCTATGCCCCTCAACAAACCAAGGAGTCTGGACCTTGGAACGAACTATATCACGGTGTATATCGCAAATCTCTTCGACGTCATCAATGCACATGGCTATCTTCTTGCTCTCCTTTTCATCAAGCTTCTGTGACTGTCTACCGACATCTTCCAAGTTCTCGGGGCCTTCAAGGTCACCAAAATCCTGTTCCCTAGTAACGGGGAATAGTTCTTGGACCTCGCATTTCCTTTCTTCTTCTTCCTGTTGAATCGGAGTTAGCCTGAAGAAAGAGGTAAAATGTAGACTTCACGTTCTGTTGACGTTTTTGTTCATTCAACATGAGAATGTACTTTGATTTCAATGTGAGAAATTAAGGATCGGAATCTGTACATTGCATGACATTACTGCTGAAGCTTTTAGCACAACCAGTACAGGGTCGGGAAGGGAAGTATGACGTTTTTGGAATACGTACAACTAAACAGAAACGCCCGACAACGCCTACGAACGTTTTCAGAATGGTTATTATGTGTTATGTATGAGTCAAATGGAGCAACGGATGCAAGAGCAAATGCGTTTGTGTATAACTCATATCAAATCTAAGCGTTCTGTCGTTGCTACACAACAGATTTTGAACACATACCATAAAGCTCGAGGGATTTAGCCAACATGTTGGAGAGAGGCATGGAATACTCCACAACAACAGAAGTGCGTGAAAAAAGGCAAACATCACTTAGTTGACATTATCTCCAGACATTAATGTTCCTTAACCTTTTCCTTGAAATGATATGAAATGACAATTCCTCACATACCTATTGAAAAAATAAAATGTTGGTTTCATTGAAAAGTCTCTAAGTTATGCATTTTTTTAAACGTCATAATCCCCTGATCATCCCATCATTACTGATAATCAATGATAATACACAATAGCTACTCATTAATGTAATGCTAATGAGTATTTCACTTAATGGACTAGAATAGATACATTGCTCAGATGCAAACTACTACAAGGCTCTAAACGGATAATAGTACTTACTTGTTGATGTAAATGCTTTGTTCTTGGGCAATTTTAATTTTATTTTCTTCTTGAAGTTTTTCCCACGAGTCAACAATAAATTCAAGGACTCTGAAGACATAGCTGTGGAGTACTCCTTCTTTGTAAGTACCTTTCAGAGACTGGATAAGTCGCATACAAATTTTAGATAACCTGGAATAATTAAAGTCATGAAAAATAAATACTTATTACATATTAATAAATACTATCCGAGTAGAACGGGTGAGAGTTATAATGAATTTACGGGACATTAGACAGCCAAACTAATGTACATATATTTGATAGTAAATTAACGAAATTGCAATAACTAATTATTAGTGATGGCACAAGCAAAGAGAAAAAGGGGGGTCGATAGCGACAAAAACGAGCTAAACGGTGTCAATGGCGATGGGAAAGTTAAGCTAATCAGCCTTTATCAGTAAGCATTCAATGACTCCAAGTGAGAGCAGCACCTCACGGAATCCAACATTCGCACTATTTTTTAAAGACGCATACAGCAATTCTAGTATATTTTGCGGCGATTTTCCAAGTTAGTATTGGAAATATCAATAAATGAACATCATAACGTGAGCATGAGAAAATCTATATTAATAAAATCGTAAGTATGTCTGTCTTTACATTGATTAGAATCATGAAATTTTGCGTTTCTTTTCTGTTTCATGCTTTTTGTAGACGATTGGTATCATTTTCTCAATTTTTTTTCTGTTTTTCCGTATGTTTGTCCGCTTTGCACGGTTACAGGGGTCATTCGACAACTGATATGAATAGGGGGACATGTTTAAAATAACAAAGTTAGTGCGCACTGCACACAACCACAGAATGTATTATTTGAAATCTACGAAAAAAAATAAGGGGGGTTACCATTGAACCATTTCAATTTTTCGTCTAACCCGTGCATTATGAAGTTAAGGAGGGGAGGGAGGTCGACATCCTGTACATTGCCAGCTACTAAGAATTTTGGATTCCCATGTAATTACTGAGGGAGTCATAGACAATCTATTTTCATGCAAATTCCATAACTTGTCGCCTATAACATTTACCTACCTGATTTTGTTGTCAGAGGAGCGAGGCGTTCTATTGGATGAGGCACATTCAGTTTTTTCCAACAAACTTAGTATTCTCGACGAGCAACAAACATCTATCAGACTACTTGAAGATGAAATATCAGTCACTGATAACAGAAGAGCTAATATTTGTTGAAGAGGATTATCTCCACAGAGCTGTTGTTTCACAATGATTTTATCCATATTGGACAACGCCATTTTCATTCCCCAAATCACCTGGAACAAGATAAATAATAATGAGAAACAATCTTTCATACAACAGGAATAAATAAATCAACTCCGAACTTATTATCCGAGAGAACTTGAACCATTATAGCCACCTACTAATGAAATCAAATCGTTTTTATTTGTAGCGGCCAAAACTGGCATTACAAAAGTCAACAGAATAATAGAATCATAGAAGAAAAGTAGAATAATTTTTCGAGAGGTAGGTACATACATGTTTATGATTGATAAGCAATGTTGGTGTGACGAATGTGGGCGGTCACCCCAACCGCCGGCCCCACCCACCACGGCGGCTCCCCGGGCCGAGCATCCGTCATAGGCTGTCCCTCCAGTGGACGCAATTTCGCGCAAAGAGACAAATTCGCGCGAACGGTCCGCCTCCCTTCAAACACACTGTCAACATCCATTTCGCTTGTTGGCGCGTTGAAAAATAAACTGGTTTGATTCTCGCTGCGTTCGCCCCTTTTCGCTCCACTTCGCTCAACCGCAGCGCTTGCAGTGAACGGGCTCTCAGTTAAAATAGTGTGTTTGAAAGGGAGGCGAACCGTTCACGCGAATTCGCCTCTTTTCGCCGGTTCGCCTCTTCGCGCGAAATCGTGTCCACTGGATGGACAGCCTTAGACAGATGCCCGGCCAATCAAATCTCAAAAGAGATCCAGAGCATACCAAGGACCCCTAGGGCCGACCAAGCAACCCCACTCCGTCATCACAGGAAAAGACCTTGCACACAACCACTCACACACACAATAAATACATTCACACTCTATAAATCTAAAATAAACAAGTTAAAAAGTAAGTAACAAAAAACAGTAATTTACATTCCAAGATGAGCAACTAGGTTGAATCCGAAATACTAATGTCCTGGAGCTTTTGGAAACAAAAATGCATGTAAATTCAACTGTAGACCATACCACATTGAATAGGTAGCAGAACGGCTATAATAACTTCCAGAATTGGGTAACAGAGACCGACCACTGATCAACAGACAGAAACCAATGCCATAGCAGCATGACACTTGACACTGACAGAAAGGCGCAAGAATTTATATACTAAGTATGTGACTACCAAATTATGTTCTTTGTAGTGATTATCTCAACTAGATACCTCAAAGCAAACCTGGATTCGCCCTAATTCCATCAAACTATTCATGGTCACCAAGAGATAAACAGTGCAGAGAGGGAACAAAGAATTTGTTTATCCGGTTAAAAGATTGTCAATCATCAGCAGGCTTATCAGCTTTTTAATCACTCTGGCATCTATGATCCCATACCCATGGCACAATACGAAAGTTCCTTACTCCCCTTCCCTGCCTAAGGTACACCAAAAATTGCCAAAAAATACATGCACTCTTTTTTAGTTTACACTCTTTTAAAGAGTTTACATAGGCCGCTAACAAGGGTCTTACACTACCTGGCCTAGACGGTGCTGTCTCAGTTTGACTCGATCACTATGAACCACAACGATTCTCTAATTGTGGCAAGGGCCAACAGTTTATCTTGGCACTCAGTGGAGCATGCTGGGCCCATAACCTAATAGATTTGAATACAAAGTGGAAAATATTTTTATGAATAGAGTATATTGTTGAAACTCTCGCAACACAATGAATATGAAATGTTTACGTATTTATGCATTTAGTGGCATTAACACATGATGCTAAGGGTGAGTGAATTATTCTAGTTCAGCACATTTTTGACATTGCTGCTCCACACACAAACTTCCAGAAAAAATTGCCACGTTGCATTATTATTTTTCAGGTTTGACTCGTAATGGAAGAATAAAAACATATCATACATCAAAAAACGTACGAGATCAAAAATAGCTTACTTGTGACAGAGCGAGAAGTGCTGGCGTGACAACATCAGGGTAACTTGCATAATACTGTTTCTTCAACTTGTAATGAAAACTAATCACAGACCTTAGCCAGCTGTTCACTTCAGTTTGTGTTCTAAGTGCTACTTCTGCATCAGGATTCCCAACACTCAGCCGGGAAACAATTCCTTTGAACTTTTCTACCGCAAATAAACTTTCCATAAAGCTTTTTAGTTCCTGAAACACAACAAAATATTAGACCACTCTTGGTTCATACAAAATTAATTATTGATGAAAACTACTAAACCGAGAATATTTAGGTGGCTAATATTTTTAAAAGACATGTTTAAAAATAGGAAAAAAGAGGAGAAAAATAAGTGAAAGATGTAGTGATGACGAAAATGCTCAGCGTCTGGATATGGTAGTTTTCCTTATAATAGGGTTTCATAACCCCAACCAGAAGGTCACAGCTAATTACTTCACATTTACATTGCGTACAACATCAACTGATGAGTTCAATTTTTAAATTGAATATTCATTTTCAGAAAGGATTTCAGTTATAAAATTTTCAGTTGAATCTCAAACGAGAGAGATAACAACTAATTATGCTCCAATTATATATTTTTCAATGATCGTGATTGCTTTTTGTATGTAATTCAAGAAACTCAGATTCTCTTTACCATAGTGATTTTGTTGTAACAAGATGGGTAAGGGCGGACGGCGATTCCTTCCTGGCATTCTTTTTTAGCTTCGAGTTCAACGATTTTGGATTTGTATTGTTCTTTGAGAGGCCAAGTTCCAGTAGCCCCTACAGTGGCACGAGTAAGCTCTTGGACGCAAAGCAACACTTTCAATTCTTTCAACTGAAACAGAAGCGAGTAAAAATTATTATTCCTTGGTCGTTCAGTAGATAATCTTACATCCATTGGAACAATCTATTTTAAAATACCATGGGAGGTACTGCCAATTGGAGGTGATGTGAGAACCACTCTCTTTGCAAGTAGCAAGTCGTAAAAACGTTGTCCATTTCCACGAAAAATAAAGAATTACGAAGTTAAATCGAATTACGATAACAGTTATTGTTTGTTACTGATGATGGCCTAACCGTCGAAATCGATTTAACATTGTAACTCTTTATTTTTTGTGGAAATAGACCACGTTTTTTCACTAACTTCCGTTTTTTCAGCAAGCCCGTTTTTGCAGGTTATGATTGTTCAAACCCCTTCAATAGTTTTTCCTGTGACATAAGTCAAACCGAGTTTACTCATTCAATGTTGAAGACCTACTATAGTAATAGTACTTGTTTGATGAAGAACATAGAAGTTGATGAAGAACGAAGTCTACTTCCACTAAAAATAAAAAGTTACAATGTTAAATATATTTCGAATGATAGGTCAGTATGATTAATAAACAATAACTTTAGTGTTATTGTTTGTTACTAATGATGCCCTAATCGAAATTGATTTAACCCTTGGGAACGCACGCTCATTTCAGAACATTGGAGAACACGGTATATCTGGGAGAAAAAATGAGGAAAAATGCCTTTAAAAATGTCTCGCCCACAAAAATGGGGTTGTTTGATCGAATGCAATATGTTCTTTATGAAAAGGAATAATACAAGTTTTGGTAGGTTGTCAAATATCAAAAATGAAATTAAATAAAATAAAACCGTAACATGAGAATGTGTAGTATCTGAGAGACAAACAAAGTTTATTCCTGAAATGGACATGTTAGTCATTGTTAAGGAAATAAGGAAAAATTAAGGAAAAAACTTGATAGTGAAACAATTTTTTGAGGGGTGCGCTGTTTCTGTGAGATAAAAACCTAGCGTAATAGTGCGTCTAAGTTGCAGCTTTACAAAGACATAACTTTCTCGCCCCTTCCCTTTTATACACAATTCACTGAACTGTTGCCTGTTGGGACGTTCCCAAGGGTCAACATTATGTTTGCCCAGAGAAATAGTCTCGAATCAGATTGGAATGGAACTAGAACCAATGGAACTGAAAAGGGGAGGGGATAGAGGCGTTCAGGACTGTTAGCCCCAACTCCAGTTGTCCGAACAGTTTTTGGACAAGTTTGAATACGAAGGCGAGAGTCTTAAATCTGTAATCTGTGATAAGCGCGAAAACATCTACTGCGCATGTCTCGAACTAAATGTTCTGGCAAAAATCTCAAACCACTTGAACTAGTTCTTAACGGTTCTGGACTCCTTCTCCGGACAACGAACTTGAGGTTCCAGGACTCCACAGAACTGGTTCCGAGTCTCTCCGAACGGTTTGGGTCTGCTTCTCCAGGTAAATCCATGGTACCTCTTTATCTTTTGGGGAAATAGACAACATTCTTCATTAACTTCTGTTTTCTTTGTTGAAATGGGTTAGCATAACTTCAGCACGAGTATTTAGATTGAGCTTGATCGCTGATTTTTGTAATCCTATCAAATATTTCTATGAAATATTTTTTTGCAAATTAAACCATATTTCTCACCACATGTATCACGGCTTTCTGTCTACTGGCCAGGGCGATCTTTAGATACTACAGCCAACAGTAAGTCTTCAAATTTGTCATTAATTTGCCTACACTATCTATTGATTTTACACCTACTAAATTCATACATAGTAGGTAATTAAGCTAAGCTAGCACCAGTCTTGGCAAAATTAGCTGGTGTCCCAATTACCACGAGTATCATTACCTAAATTCTATTTGTTTTTCCGTCATAAAATTCAAAGCCAAGCGCCCAAAATTCTATACCCTCAAATTTGAGGTGGAATTTGGTCATCCCTTCCAGATAAATACGGCCAAATTTACATAATGAATATTATTCTACCAATTACTGTCCATACAATTATTATGGATAGGGGGGGAGGGAGTGTCATCATTATTACTACTCACCTCTTCCAAACGGTATTGCCTTTTCATAGCTTCTTTGTGGACGGGGTCAATAAGTTCCAGATTAGAGAAGAACGTCAGATGGACGTATCCAATGAGGGACCAACATTTCCCGATTTCAATCCACCATTCCGAGGAGTCCCTCTCGAGATTTCGTAGAGTGTCAACAGTTCGCTCGACAGTTTTCAAGGTGTCAACTACAGGTGTGACGAATGAGTCGCATCTGTGCCCTTTGGTTTTACCAGAATCGAAATTGAGAGCACCGAGTGAACTGCAAATTGCATCCACACTGCCAATGGCGCCTTCAATTTTCAAACATGACGACAGAATTTGAAGGAGTTTGGTATATGAGTTTTTCAAGAACGTCTCCTCGTTTAGACTGGAATTAATATCAAAGAGGAAATATAATTATTACATATTTATAAACAAAATACGAATTTTATTTAGTACATAATGTAAAAGTGTAAATATATATACCAACTTTGAAAAACACCATAAAAACGACATTTTAGTTCATTTTGCGCTCTGTGAAAACAAGTATGGTAATCTGCATTCTGGTCGTTGTTTCAGTGTTTTTCCAAGTTGTTATTGCGAACATAAATAAATGAACACCACTATGTAATTCAGCGTGAAAAAATATCATGTATCACATGCAGTTATTGAACATCTTCGAAAACTCGTTATTTCACTATTGGCGCACATTTTACGCGTAACTGCGCACACAAAAATTCGATGGGTCATTTTTACTTTGAAATTTTATGTAGAATCAGAATCTGCAATAAAAATGGTGGTTCCCACTCAGAAAACGCGAGTTATGAGTTGTAATGTGGCGCTTGATAGTAAAAATCCAAATTTACCATTGAATAGTGTTTAAAAAATAAAGAGAGTTACCATTCCAAGTTTTTTTTTTAATCTTCCGAAATAAAAATAAATGGCTGGAACATTAAATTTTAGACACCCTGTATACATGTCTGTTATGTAAGCAGATAAAAACAATTCTTGAACAAAATGAAGAAATTACCTTGACTTCAATGAGTTTGAAAAGAGTACTGGCAAATTTCTCCACATCATGGTGCGGAGATTTTGAACCATTCCCATTGTGTTTCTATGGGATTTTAAAGCTAACGATGAACCACTGGCTGCACTGCTTTTCATTTTATTGACGACACAACCCAAGAATACGGCTAACATGGGGTCTTGTGGGTATACATCATTCTGAAAGAAGAATGGGGTATGATTGATCGAAGGGTAATAGTAATAGAATAGAAGAATAACCAGTACTATCACTTCATGAAAGTATTACATTTTTAATAGTGTCCTGATGGTCATCATATTGTGTAGCTCTATGATCCCATTCGAGGAACAGCAACGGCCTGTGGATTGCAAAACTGGAATGCATGTGAGACGTGAGGTGAAACAGGACGGAAGACGTATTTTGAGAGATTTCATTCGACAGTTCAAGGCCTGATTTGATAACTCCAACAGTGGTGGGGGCTATGCAACCTGTAGCTTTGAACCAGTTAACGAGCGATAGCTCCAGGGAAACAGCGAAATCTGACTTTGATTGAGACGCATCAAAGTTGGGAGTCCATGACTGGCTGAGGATTGAGCGTAGAGCAGAGTTCAATCGGAGCGCCATTAATTCATAAAATGGCCACATTCGGACAACACTATGCTCTTTATCTCCAGCATCTCCATGTCTCAATGTCTCAAATGAATGATCCAATTCTTGAGCGACTACCCCACCTAAAACAGTTCACGAACACTAGTGAGTTGACATACAACATGAACAAACCGAAACAAGTATGTTCTGATATTAACTGGTGGTTCTAGTTGAATTGTACCACTTCCTCAACACTCCGCCACAATGTTGTAGCGCCAGAGAAGTGTCACAATTAGATACTTACATTACAAAATGAATTGTTATCAAAGCTCAATTATTCATAGTTCAATTAAGTTAAATTTATCGTTTCAATCATACTTGGCAATGGTGAATTATGCAAAGGATTTAATTAAGAAAAACAATAGATACATTCTACACTCACAAACGTATGGAGTATCATATAGCAAGCGGAAATAAATAGCGTAGATATTAAATCTTAGAATTCTGCAATTACCTGCTGTAATTTCACAGTTTCCAAAAACTTGTTCGCTGCATCCAATCATCTTGTTTCTGAATTCTTGACCTTTTGAAGATGCGAGAAATCCGCAATCACTTGCCAACGATTCTAGCCCAAACAGATCAAGTTTCCAAATTTTCAAACTATCTTCAAGTCTGAAAACGAAAAAAAAAAGGTGTTGAAGTTAATGTGAAGATTGAGAATTATTTTGTTTAAAAGATTCTGTTTCCAATTAGTGGAATTTAGTGGATTTACAATTTTTCTATTTCTATGGAATACTATTTTTCTTCTTCAGGGAGAGAAAAATATATAGATAAATAAAATAAACTGACGTAGAAGGAAGCATTGCTGTTGGGAAGTGGGTGATAACTGGCATTTTAAAAAGAGACAGGATTATGTAATCGCCCAAAAGGATCCAGCTTCATCAAGTGTGTACAACTTGGATATTTACGACAAAACGACTGCACAGAAAATTTTTAGACGGGATAATCAAGGGCAAATGATTGGAATTCAAGTGAAAGATTCCAAGTCAAACCTCCATCAAAACAAGTTCTCAAGTAGGTAAGACCAACGTTTATGGAAATCGATGGGCTGATCATTGACACTGTCAATGAGTTTGTCTACTTTGGCTCTCTGATGTGTAAATACAATGACGTAAGGGCAGAAATCCACTAAAAACTAATATCGGCCAACAAGGCCTATTCAAGTTAGGTCCCACAAATGAAGAGCAGACATTGCCTGGTCCAACAAAGCTGCACCTTCACAAAAAGGCGAGTAGGTACTAAAGTGATCCTGAGACCTGTACTTTGTCCAAAGCTCAAGAGAATGAGTTGCTCCAATTCAGAAGAAAGAAAATTGTTGGGAAGGTTATTTGGAGCAGTCTTTGCCTGAAGGTATGGACTGGTGTAGAAAATCCAAAGCTGAAGTGAAGGATATTCATAAGAACAGCAGTATGGTTCAAGTAACATGGTTGGAGGACTTCTCTGAGCAGGACATCTCGCCAGAATGACAAAGGTCTCTATCTAGAAAAATCCTTGGAGTAGTATTTCACTCCAAAAGATGGCTGGGTTGCCCATGATGCGCTGGGCAGATGGCACAACCAGATTCTTGTAACTTTCAAGGGTTTAGCAACTAGGAAGCAGCAACAGCAGCAAGGGTTGACAGTAGACTTTACCATGGGTGGGCTTGACTCATAGAAGAAGAAGGTAATCAAGGGCAAATAATCGGAATCAGAAATAATAAGTGCAAGAGTCCAAATGGAACCCCATTTAAAACAAAGTAGTTTTGACGAACAAGGTGTTTTTATCAAATAGAAAAAGTATGAAATCGAAAACTTCAAACCTTACCTGTGTATCGCTTTGGAGAGATCACACTGTTCAGTAGTCTTCATGGGAGAGGGCTGTTCCATTAGTTTCATGACCTGGCGGCACAAGGGTATCAAGTGAATCTTGCCCAAGTCAATCGACTTATCAATAACATCAATCAAAGCCATTAAGGAATTGACGTCCACCTCACTGTAACAATACAAGTGAAAAATCAGTCTCTGTTAATCTATGACTTTGTATCTAGACTTATAATAACAGTCCAGTTAAAGAAAGTTTGAAGTAAAACTTACACCCTGGTGTCGTAATTAGCCAACTCTAAGAGCATTGGTAGCGTGTGTTTCCTAAACCATTTGTAGTGCTGCGTAAGGTAGTTTAGAGATTCAAAATTCACAGGAGGCAATGTGCTTGAGTGCGTGGGCGGGATGGAAAATAATCTTCGTTTTGACATGTTGAAAAGACGGAACTTCCAAGCGACTTTATGCAACCAATCCCAACAGCGGTCAAGAGTGAAATAGGTTTGTGAAGAGCAACCAATCCCAACAGCGGTCAAGAGTGAAATAGGTTTGTGAAGAGTTAAAAACGTGCACTATGACTTTTTCCAAGAGCTCAAACAGCCTCGAAATTTCACACACAATCACAAGATTAGTGGGAAGATCCGATATCAGACCTGGAAACAACAAAAATTAATGGATAGCTGTAAGCAGAAATGAAATTATCTTTAAAAAAAGAAAGTAAAATATAGATTACGAGTACAACCCCCCTAATCTGGGGGTAGTTAGACATTGGACAGTTTAGACGTTGGTCGTCAGTTCTTGCGGTATAAAGTTCAGTAATAAGGAGAGCAGAAACTGTGGCCTGCCACAATAAATAATTGAAACATAATTAATTAAAATTAAGAAATAATTCAACCTTTTTTGACAGCATTGGAGTACTGGATGATTGTCAGGGATTTCCAGTTTATTTTTCTATCTATCAACGTAGATTCATCCGAGTCGCAAATCTGAACAACCTTGTAGCAAATGAGAGCATGAAGCCTGTTTTGCAGAGAGCAATCTCCAAAATAAAGTGGGCTCAGATGTCTTGGGTCCCACGGAGAATTAGAAGCTGGTAATCCGTGCTTGAGGACATTACGAATGACGTCAGATACGAGAAGAATTTTGTCATATATTAGCTGAGTGATTCCGGTTTTGGGTGACGAGTCTGCAAGACTTCGGAGCCATGCATGCCGAAGATCAACATCATTCGACGACGCGAAAGAATAGAATGCTATGACAACAAAAGGAAGGGCGTCCAAAATCTTGTGATCAGTGCCAATGATGGTGTCATATAAGGTATCAAAATCCGATAATGAGTAGGACGACAGATTTTTGGATAGAGTGTCTGAAAGAGTAACCATTTTGAATAAATTCATAACAGCATGAATTAAGCCTCCTTGGTGTTTCAAACAACCAAAAACAGCATTTTCATCCAAGTCTAAAGTTTGAAGCATTACTGTTTCACCAAAACAATCCATGAAATTTGAACTTTCGGACATAAGTTCGCTACTGACATCATTAATTGCATCAGATAGTACGTGGGTCAGTTTCAACTTCTGTTCAATGCTCATCACTCGGGATTTGATGTACACTTCTGTAAAAGCATTTTCAGTTACCGAATGGAGAGGCTGCCCTTTTTTCCAATTATGGAGAGCTAAGAATGCTGAATCCATCAAGTGGCCCAAGTGAGGAGTTTCATATCCTGTAAAATTAATTTGAGTTACTCACACAAATAGCATCAATCTAATAAGTTCGAATCATACATCAAGTAGATCTCCAAGCTACAAACTTGTGTACTAGTTTAAGAGTAAAACTAATCAAGATAAGATATTAATATGAATATTTATAAATTCTTATACTCAAGCTAAAGACCACAAGAATCAAACTTACCTGAGCAATTTTGGGTTAACTTTGTGTGTACGTGAAGTAACGCTTCAATATGTCCACTAGAAGTGAACCCCATGTGCCGAAGCAGGGACAGTATATCCAGTCTTGTTGAAAACCTACTAAAATCGACTTGTGGGGATGAGTCAGTGAATAGTTCAAGACGATCTACGTATATTTCAATGCCACGGTTTCTCATTGCTCTGAAAAGATAGGAATCAAAACGCATACATGACTATTAGAGATGCCAAAGAGTTAACTGAAAGATCATAATAATACTTGAATGAAAGAAAAACAACACACACACAAATCATAATGATATGTTAGTGTGCTAATATGTAAGTCAAAGATATACTTGAAGTATTTATGAGGTATTGGCCGAAGCAGGAGCACGAGTTAGCAAGATTATATCTGGTCCTTCAAGCTTGAAATGATTATAAACACAAGCGTAACAGCCTTAGCTTGATTGATTGATATTAGATTCATACGATTGAAGTAAGTACTAAGTTCAAACCCTATACGAGATAATATTAATATTATATGTTAAATAACACAGATTATACCAAATCCTTATTATTCATTATAATTTTACTGAAACACTGCAACCGTTCCAATTCCATTTCATTATTTGAATGTTGAATACCTCGACTGAGCGATTCAATGGATTACTCAGATCTTGCATCCTTTCCCCAAAAACTGCAAGAACATATTTTGTGCAACGTTTAACAGGAACCAATCGTAAGCTTCCAGCAGTACAAAGCTCAGCCTCAAGCCATATGCTCATTTGTACGCAAACGTCCGTTCCTCCAAACTGATCAAATCCCAGATTCAGGGTGGCAAAACTTCAAAACAACGAGGTTCAGAAGTACAGATCGAAGTCGACCGAACTGTTGGTGGTTTTTCAACATCACATCAATGAAATGATTGGAATGGGGTGGGACTAATGTGGATGGGTTCAAAGATGCACCGCCCATTCCTCTGATCTTTCACTTGCTGCAGCATGATGGAAGACCAGAAGGTTGGACTGATATTCGGAACGCTGTGATGTTACACTGTCTTGTGACAAGAATTGTTGAAAGTTGATAAAAGTTAACTTGAAGGAGAAAAATGTGGTTGTTCAAGTTGGGGGAGGGGGACTCTACAAACTCATGTCTTGGCAACGGGTATTCTACCATTTTTGGTCTAGTTTCAACCAAATGTTTATTCAACACTGTAAACCAACCACCATATATATATGCATGTTCTTGAACATTGATGAATTTCAAATTTAGATCAGTATGCCCTAATAATGACCTAATTTAGACATTAGAAGCATGTTTTTAGTATGTAATCAAACGGTGCTCAACTGGGGCTTAATGAAATAAGATTTCTCTCTCTTCTACATCTCACACATACTATTAGCATATCAATGACACGCAATTACCTGGATATGTTGCCATGAGCCGGGTCTAACGTGAAGAATATCCTAAAGTCTTTGTGTGGCTTTATGCAAACCTCTTCACCTTCAGGTCCGATACCACGTTCGCCAAGGATCAAGACTCCTTCTGGCTCAAGCAATCCGTTGAGCCGGTCCAGAACCGCGCCACTGCAAAGGTTAACGTTGTCCACCACCAACCAATTCCCTTCTTCGAGACACTGTCAAAAACGTTAGCGTGTAAATACAAGTGACTTGATGGTTAGCGGAACATTTGAAATAAGGATGATAATGCGTACCTTCACTAAAACGCTGTCTACCCATTCGAAATTACCAGCTGTTAGTGAACTTTGTTTTTCAACGTTTTCAGTAAGAGCATCCAATTTTTTCACTAAGGAAGTCACGACCTTGCAACGGTTCTCTCCTTGCAGATTCTCCAGAAGGTTCAGAACTTTCCGCAACTTATCAATCCTTTTCTTAATAATCAATAACGCTTTGTCAAGAGTGAACACTTCTTCACAGCCTAGAGTGATAAATATGACAAGGTAAATTCGGAAAATTCGATAAAAACCAATATTTAACTTCCATTTATTAGGAAAACCCAATTAAACCATGATATAAAAGTGTACTCACTTTGATTGGTCGTAACTTTACTTTCTCGCCAAGCTTGAAGCAAGCGATGTGCTTCGTCCAAATTCCCATGTGTCGTAAGACGTCTAGCAACACGGGTAACGACTCCATGAACTTTTTGGTAAAGCACATCCAAGTGACGCCCATAGTCAGTCTGGAACATGTATTGGAAGATTTATGATTAATAATCCTAACTGGAACAGGTGATTCAGTCACGGTTAGCAAATTCCAGAACGTGTAATAATTACCTGTTCAAATCCCCCAAGAAGATCAGTTGTGTCCATTGCTGCACTCACTGGTATTGTGAACATCTTTTTTCCTACAATTTGGGCAATGGTGTTCAACAAACTAGTTTTTCCGCTGTAACTGTCACCGACCTAAAATATGAAGAACAGAATTACAATAAAAAGGCGACCGTATTTAACATTTGATTACCAACAAATTAAAATGGGCGAAATACGAACCAGAATCGCTAGCCATCCCATACGGACACAAAGGGCCAGAGACCTCAAGGTAGAGATTTGATGGCGAAGGACCAATAGTGAACTGCTGGAATCAACTGTTGAATCTTTACCACCGTCAGATGAGTTACGTGGTAACGACACTTCCCCAATCACTAAATTTTTATTGTCAACAATCACAGGAGGATTGGAACAGACCAGAGGATATTTAGGCCCAAATATAGACTCGTACAAATCCAAAACCTATGATGACAAACAAAAACATAATTGTATCACTCAACAACTTAGCTGCAAGAAGTCCTGAAAACTTAGATTTAAATGTACAGATAGATTAGACAAAAAGAGATAGTAATAAACATAACTTAGCTGTGCACTTCATTATCTACAAAACTATGCAAACAAACAAAGACCGAACAATCTTTGATGCAACATAGTAAGGAGTCGTGAGGACCACAGAACCATAATTTAATCCCAATTATGTATAAATACATAACTTTGAAAACTAATCCATGATTACGTATTTATTTGAATATATGAATACTTCACTCACGTCTTGTCTCTCCGCAGGTTTTCTCATCCGATCAGCGTAAATTGTCTTAATAAAAGCACCTGGATTTTGTTGTCCATCGAGTGCAGAAAAAGACTGAATCCAGAAATTCAAGTCACGGAGGTTCCATTCATAGGGTCCTCCGCAAGACCCCCACGAACCAGATTTTGTTTTGTCGTTGAGCTGCATAGTAAGTTCCACCATCTTCTCAACCAGGTCAGGGTCCACTGCCGGATGCGAACCCCTCACAATGACGAGAAGGTCATCTTTTGATAGAGGCTCCATGAACACCTGAGGATATTATAAAGAGTGATTGACAAATATCAAAGAACATCACCTATATACAGAACAAGATCAAGATCAAGGTCTATCTATTAGGAATTTACACTCCTGAAACTATAATACTTACTTGAGTAAATCTATTAAGAAAAGAGAGCGGAAGGCCCTTCCTAGCGCCGCCTTGCCTTTGAGGGTTCTGGCAGGCAAATAGACGAGTGGAATCTGCCTTGATGTGGAACGTTCGGCCCAATTCAGGGACGAATATTTCTCCTCGGTGATCCAGAACGCTATTTAAGCCTTCAACCACTGACTGTGATGCGAGGTTTAACTGAAAATAGGTATTCACAGAAAATATAAATATTCATATTATCAACTCTACTTAATGGGAACAGATCACAAAGACAAAGATGTCTGTTGTGAGTCTTCATACGACTTTACAAACATGTACTAAAACAACTATGGCGAAAACTGTGGATTTATCCCTGCAGGGGTGCGGTGTGGGAAGTGAAAAAGATCTCCGATCCTTACATCCCCCATAAGGGGTCGACATTTTATAAAAATGTCGGTCCGTAACCATACACCTTGTTCATCAAAATATGGGAAAGCTCTGAGCATCCTAGGAGCAAAGAAAACAACGTCAGTCATGCAGCATGATCGTATGAGCGAATTTCCTGAAGTTATCGTATCAGATAGTTAAATTGTTTGAAAATTTGAGCTATTTGAGTGCAAAGAAAATGTTAATCATTATTTTTATGGAAAAAACGTATTCTAAATGGTAATCTGCTGTTGGATTTTTCATTTTTTTGAAAGTTTTTATCGATTGTATAGCAAATTTTAATGAAATTTAACTACATTTTTCAGTGTAATTTTGCACATAAATTTTTCCATGTTCTATTTTATATTTGATAAACTTTATTTGAGCAATATTCTGCTAAAAATTATGAATTTAACGATTTTTATCCGTTTTTAGTGATTTTTTTCAGCACATTTTTTGAAATTTGACCAATTTAATGTGCTCAAAAAGTGCTGGCCAACAAACTCATCCTTTCATCTGGAAAGCTTGGTTTTTTTGGCGCAAGAACGGAATTTTTATCTCAATCCTAAGGAGAGTTATCGTCTAGAATGACACACACACACACCCATGCACACGCACACACAATACGCGCGCAAACGCTAGGAATAGTTTCAGAATGCCTCAAAACAGATTTCAATGAAGAAATTTTTAAAACATTTTGATTTAAAAAATGTCCGAGCCATTGCAATAGCACCTTTGGGAAAGATTGAGTGCAATTATTTCTTATCACCCTTATCACTGTAAACATCGCTCTTTACTTTTTTGTCAATTTTATTATGTTTTTAACATAATTATTACAGTGCTTAGTTGCATTTCCGTTCGGGAACACTTCTGACGCGTGTGAGTTGTTGTTTTATTCAAGAAGCACCTCAAAAAATCTTCCTGCAATGACCCCTATACGACGCCCTATCTGCCCAGCTTGCAGTACGGTTATTGAAGATGATAATTTCTTAAATTGTGACGGTTTCTGCTCAAAACTATTTCATTTCACGTGTTTGTCGTTCGATAATGACGATTTAACGAGCCTATCGTCTCTTGGAACTAAAATAAAGTGGTTCTGTGGGCCCTGTGATTTGAAACTCCACCAGGTTAAACTAAGTGCCGACCGGCCCTGTGACTGTGCTCCAATCAACTCGACGATCGCCTCTGAACTATTGAGGATTTCCGAAATAATCCTTTCTTTACAAAAGTCGGCCAATTACGCTCATCTGCCCACTGAACCAACACAAAAACGCTGCGTTGTGGTAGGCGATAGGGACAAGAAGAGGAATGATAAGCCAAAGAAAACATTCAAGAAGCCAATTCTCATTACTCATAAACTAGCGCCTTGCTCTAAGATACCCAAACCTGAGACCTGTGAACTTGATAGAGCAACTGAATTGACTAAGCAAATCCATGAGCTCGATTCATTGGCAGAGGAGGATGTAGAAGACCCCCTGTCGACATCACCCCCATTCAGGGGCTTTGACTCTCCTTGTTCGGAAGATGATGATGAAAGCCAGTATGGTAAGTGGGTGAAGGTTACCCAGAAGACTAGAAATAATAAAAATAAGAATATGGTTTATTCTGAACCGGAGTCCGTGGCCGAGGTGACGGAAAGAGGCCCACTGCCAGTGTCACCCTCATGTAAGGGTTGTGACACTCTATATCCTGGTGGCTGTGAGGACAAAGATTTGAATGTTAAACGGGTAAAGGCTCCCCAGATGACTAAAAATAATAAAAACTACAGGAATGTGGTTGTTGGTAATGCGCAGGGGACTAATGACTCACTGTTGGTTGCTGGTACCCAGCGGATTTGGATCTTTCTCGGGAAAATTAGGAAGGGAACTGAAGAGTCAGCAGTGGAAACGTTTATTGCCACGAAATTCCCTGGTTCCAATCCTATTGTGGAGAATCTTAACAGCAGAGGCTACTTTGAGAGCTTCCGAGTGGGTCTTGACAAATCGTTTCTGGAGAGTGTCATGTGTCCTGAAATGTGGCCTGCTGGCGTGATTGTGAAGCGTTTTTTATTCCATCGCCCGCAGGGGACAGACCTTGCAATCAAATAACTACAAGGCATGAATTACAGACAAGTCATGTTGCCCAGCCCATTCCGGGTCACCTCTCATCGATTTTCCTTCAAAACGTCCAAGGTCTGTCCGAACATACCATTACAGGTCTTAACATTCACTTCGATAAATTCCCTAATATTGATTATATATGCATTACAGAACATTGGCTGAGTAAGGCTCAGCTGGAACTTATCCATTTTGACGGTTTTGTGCTATCCTCGCACTTCTGTAGATCTAAAGGTGAGCACGGTGGCTCAGCAATCTTCTCTCGGGATTCTTTGGAAATTATGCCTCGTCAGGACCTTGTGGATTTATCCAAGTTGCGCAACTTAGAGTGCTCCGCCATTGAATTTTCTCTACCTAACCAACCAAACATAATTCTATGTTCGACTTATCGCCCCCGTGGTTCTCCTTTTGGAGCTTTCACTGAAATACTTGAGCTTATTGTACACAAAGCTATTGGTAATAACGACAAGAAATTGTATCTTTCAGGGGATTTCAATGTTGACCTTAGGAAATCCTCAGATGAGAGAATTGAAATGCTTTCATTGTTGGAGTCTTTCTCAATTTTCCCAACTACTAGGGACATAACTCGTCCTGCATCTGCAGCATGCTTAGACAACATTTTCACCAACGCCCATGGGGAATCCATCGTATTCGAAAATCACCTCGCTGATCATTCCCCTCTCCATATTTGCCTTGATCTCCGTGTTCAAGAGATGGAACAAGCATCCTCAAAGTCCCAGCGCACATTTAGCCCCAAGGCGATGGATGACTTCGCTTCCAGTTTGCAGAATACTAATTGGGACTCTGTTTACAGATGCGGAAACGTTGATGAGAAATATAGCAGTTTCTGGTCTATTTTTTACAGATTGTTCGACCACTCCTTCCCCGTCAGAAAAACGCACTCGGGCCCTAAAGCGGACCCATTGAAGAAGTTCATCAACAGTGACTCCAGGGTTGCAATATCTCGTGAAGTAATCCGAAAAGCCTTCAATAACATAAAGACTGAGGAACCTGAAACGAAAAGAGCATACCGCAGACTCCTGAAGAAACATTCTAGTCTGTTGAAGCTTACCACTCGTATTTTCAACGACTCCAGAGTTTCAAATTCCACGAATCGGAGCAGGACAATCTGGAATATAGTCAAGGACAAAGGCAAGGTCTCTCAACCTTCTCTCAAAATCACACTGGCTGATGATACGCAGATTGATGACCCTGCTAGACTTGCCGAACTTTTTTCAAACCATTTTGGGAGGTTCAGCAGTACCCCCTCAACAACACCCTCCAACTGCGATGCTGCAACTAAGCTCATCTCTTCCACACCTTGCAACAGTTTCTTCCTTACTCCAGTTTCAATTCAGGAAATTCTTGATGTGAGCGCTAGGTTGAGAAACACAGTGGGAAGTCCGGATGGGGTTCCAGCTAAAGTTCTCAAGCATGTAATTGAACTGATAGCCCCCACACTATGTGACATATTTAATTGCTCATTTTTAACAGGCTCCTACCCAGTGGCCCTTAAGGAAAGCTTAATCGTGCCCATTCCAAAGAAGGGCGACCTTTCCAACATCAACAACTTCAGACCCATTAGTTTGATCAGCTTCATTGCAAAAATACTGGAAAGCCTGATGTTATCTCGCCTCCAGAGCTATTTGAAGTCACTCAATTTTTTCAATGATTCGCAGCATGGTTTTCGCCATAACCGCTCCATTGAAACAGCCTTAGCAGAACTAATAAATTTTACCTGCACCTCAATTGACAAAGGTTTTCACGTAGCGGGATGCATGGCTGACCTGGCCAAGGCCTTTGATGTAGCTCCACATGACATCTTGCTGGGAAAAATGGAGAAGTTGGGGATCCGAGGAATTCCACTCGCATGGTTTACGTCTTACCTGGCTTCTAGACCCTGGAAAGTTAGGATTGATGGCCCATCCGGGCCACATTTCTCGTCACCCAAAAATCTGGTTAGATCAGTTCCGCAAGGAACCCTGCTTGCTCCAACTCTCTTCTTGATAATTATCAATGACTTACCAAACATTCTCAAAGACAATAACACATGTGTAGTAAATTTTGCTGACGACACAAATTTCTTAGTGACGGCCAACAGCAGTGAGCAATGTATAGACCTTGTCCAACTAAAATTTGACACCCTTAAGCATTGGATCACTACAAATAATTTGTTGCTCAATGAGGACAAAACCAACTGGCTTATGTTCAAAGCTCAGGGTCCCACATACCATCCTTCTATTACCTTAGGAGCTGCCGAGGTTGAGCTAGTTAACTCAACTAAATTTCTAGGTGTCGTCATTGACTCTAACCTAAACTTCCACGAACACCTGGCTGCCCTTAGATCCAAACTAACTTCTGGGTGCTTTGTCATCCGCAAACTACGTTCCGTGACATCTAAGGACGTAGTGCTGGTGGTCTATCATGGTCTGTTCCTGGCTAGAGCGAAATTTGGCATCCTCTCGTGGGCCAATCCTCACAATATGGCAGCAGTTTTCACTCAGAGAGAGCAGTCCGTATCCTGCTGGGATTGCCTCCTAAATCTTCTTGTAGAGGTCAGTTTAAGTCTGCTGGGCTACTAACGCTGCCCTCAATTGCCGTTCTGGAAGCTCTGCTCTATTACAAAAAACATCGATCTGATTTCCAACTAGTCCAGTTCAACCACACCCATGCAACAAGATATGGAAAGTCCCTCCTGCGAGTGCCATCACACGACCTTCAATTTTTCAAGAAGAGCACTGAATACTTTGTGATCACCACCGTTAACCACTTCATTCTGCATGTTCAGCATATTACCTCGATTTCCTTGGACTCTCCCACCTCCTGCTTTCGCAATGCGATGAGGAAGTTTTTGATGGAGAAGGAGCTATATGAAGTTCGCCACTTTTTCGACATCAGGCACATTTGACATTGATTGTTAACTTTTACTTTGTTTTTCACTTGTTCCTGGCTTTGTTATTATTTTTATAGTGATATAGACTTTATTTTTTTGACTTGTTGCTCTATCATGTCCTCCATGATGTACTTTGGCAATAAACGGGTATTATTATTATTATTATAAACGGTTACCAACCGTTGGCGACCAGGTTTGTGATTGGTTTAGTGCGCATGCGTACCAACACCTAATTTCAAACCGTTTGTAATTGTAACCAAATCCGCACTGCAAACGGGTTTGACTAAACACAGGTCTCCGGAAGAAGAAAAACGTTTTCCTACGATGCCAAAACATGCCATGCCACATGCCAGGCTTCAGCCTCTCCCGAGCCAGGAAAACTTCGTCTCCAAATCGTAGCTGTTCATGGGGTTAAAAAACACCCCTTCTTAGGGGTGGTTCCGGGATAAAATGAGAAATTTTTTAAAATATTGGGTTAATGGGATCAGAAGTTTTTCCGGCCGATTGCAATTGAATTCTTACTTGTTCTTGGTCCAGTTCTCGGATTGGAAGGGTCTTGAATATTTTTTAAATAGGAATAGGCCCATAAATGCAAAAATTATGATGTGCATGACAGTGAAAATCCAGATTTTATTTCATCACAAGTAAATGATATTTATTCAAGTGTTATACCTATTTATACTTAATTATTTGCATATCTATATATTTCTGCTTACATGAGAATCGGAAGGAAGAGTTATGGGTGTCATCTATACAACTAATGTACAGATATTTGTAGTAACATACCGATAGAAAAATCCATTCAAAGTACAAAAGTGTACCAATTGTCTTGTTTTTCCTTCCGCTCCCAGTATTTGTTTATATATATATAAATAGTTATTTATACCTGCTTAAAGTCCAAGGGTAGACGTTTGCCAGATGTTCAATGCCAATATAAAACCTGTCGAAACTCGCTAGTGGTTTATTCGAAGTTACAGTCATGTAGTGCGTCTGAAGTATACGTGGGCTAATAACCGCAGAAAATAAATTCTAGAAATTTTGAAATCATTGCAATTACGTAGGTAATTTATTTTAACTATAATGCACATACCAAAGCAGTTTTAAGAGGGTTCAGAACCGAACTAATTTTTTAAAAATATTTTTGTATTTAATTTATATCAATATTTTCATAATTCTGAAGATTTTGGTATATTGCACTCTATTATGGCTAGAGAAGTGCGCAACCACCTAGAAAAGAGCGCTCAGAGCTGCTTGATCTCAACTCAGTCGCTACCTTGATGGAAACTGGGAAATTGCAAGTACCTTCTTAGTATTACCTTCTTCTTAGACAAAACAAGTAGAAATAAAACACACACTAATATTAGACATGAAAGATCCATGTGTTGTTTTCGGAGTCTTGAAAGCTTGATCCTAGACACAAATGACATGGTTACGTTCAAACGTTGTATTGACAAAAGGCTGAATCACATCACACTACACAAAACAACTGATACCACCTTCTCCGAACCTCCACTAGAGCGAACTGGCGTCGTTTCAAAAGAGTTGAAAAGAGTGTAACTCTACACACAAAACTGTGTTTCATCTCTCATTCCCAAGCCAAGAGTCCGACGAGTATTAGGTATGTCGAGTGTCTCCTATAAGGGGGGGGGGGGGGGGGGGCCACACACACAAACCAACTGATCACACACAAAACAACTGATACCACCTTCTCCGAACCTCCACTAGAGCGAACTGGCATCGTTTCAAAAGAGTTGAAAAGAGTGTACAACTCTACACACAAAACTGTGTTTCATCTCTCATTCCATTTAAGAAAATTATATTTCCCTTACCTATGTGAGTTAGAATTTTTTCAAAATATTATTACTACCATATTTATTATTTGAATGTAAGGAATTAGTTTTTTCATATCATATTAGATGTTCATCTTGGTGTAAATTTTTTGATATATATATCTTTTGTTTACATACAATCAAAATAATTAAATTATATAAAATATAAATATCTTATTATATTAAATGTTCTTCTTGAAATAAAATTTCTGAATATGATTTTTTCTTATTTATAATAAATGTCATCTGACACACACGCACGCACGCACGCACGCACGCACGCACGCACACACACACACACACACACACACACACACACACACACACACACACACACACACACACACACACACACACACACCTACGCGCGCACGCAACTATGTACACTTGAGTAAATATCATTTGCTTGTGATGAAAAAAAACTGGATTTTCACTGTCATGCACATCATAATTTTTGCATTTATGGGCCTATTCCTATTTAAAAAAACATTCAAGACCCTTCCAATCTGAGAACTGGACCAAGAATAAGTATGAATTCAATTTCAATCGGCTGGAAAAACTTCTGATCCCATTAACCCAATATTTTAAGAAATTTATCATTTTATCTCGGAACCACCCCTAAAAAGGGGTGTTTTTTAACCCCATGAACAGCTACGATTTGGAGACGAAGTTTTCCTGGCTCGGGAGAGGCTGAAGCATCGACAGAGACCAATGGCATGTTTTGGCATCGTAGGAAAACTTTTTTCTTCTTCCGGAGACCTGTGTAAAGTTAACCGTCGCATAGCCTCCAACAGCTGTAAACTGCTTGGTGGGCTCGTGCAATCCTTTGAATAGGTAAACATTTCATGTATGAATAAAGAACCTGAACCGTAAAGAGATGGCTTGCAAGACAACAGACAGGTTGAAAAATGAAAATTATTCATTGGGAACAAACCTTCCAACAGGAATAAGAAATCCATGCTCTATCTTTTCTTGCCTCCAGCTGATGATTCTGTGGGAGAATGTGGTGTTTATCTCGCGGGAAGAAGTTAAATCGATCTCGAAGTCGATCGTCGTTCTTAATTTTTAATGGTAATAGCTTTAGAAATAACTCTTCAGTTGAGATTGAGTAATAACATTTTACTGTTTAATTTTGTATTTTATTGCTATTCAGACGAAGATTCCCATTCTACATCGTTGTCACCAATAAGATTTTCCATATCACACAACTAGTAGGAAACTTTCAATAAATAACCGTAGAAGTAAAATGAGGGTAAATGCAAAGGTAGAACTTAGTGAACAGTGCACGTCATGCAGATGTCCGACAGCTTTCTCATCTCGTTCGGCTGGCTTATCTTATCATCTCTCAGCTCGCTGAGCTCCCGCTACCCTCCATCTCACAGTGGAATGATTTGATTGGCTACTTCGAGTAGCGGTGTGGTGGGGGACAAACCGTCAGATCGGTCAGCAGAAATTTCTCTGACCGGTCTAACCGATCCACAACGCGTTTCAAACTGGTTTGGTGGTCACTGCGAACGGACCACTATGGATGCTATACAGTCATAGATTTCCTCAAATGGACACTGCGAACGCCCCAAACGCGTTTCCAACCATTTCTTACCGGTTTGATGGTCACTACGAACAAACCTTATAGTAGGCCGAGGAGAAGACTGTTTAGTGCCCACCCCAGGCTGGCGCCTTTTCAGCCACCCAACCACCTGCAACATCTAATGATCTTTTAGCAGGGCAGCCAACACAAGAAATCGATATTTGTTTTATTTTCAAAATCAACGTTCTGTTGGGATTTTTCAAATATTTTCTCTGAAAATTCACTGTGACAGCTGCATAAGTTAACAGTCTTCTCCTCGACCTACTATAATTACACTCAATCTTTCCCATAGGTAAGTTGAGTTAGTAATAATATTCAATATGGCCATATCCTTCCTCAATTTATCAATCATGTTATAGTTATTGGCAGAGACACCACTGACTATCCTAAGACCAAAGCGTATCATTGACATTCAGTCTTCATACGAATTTACCAACATGTGCTTGAACTCAAATGGTGCTGTAGGCGTTTTTAGTGTAAAACCATGAAAATAGTGGATTTTACATCTCCGAGTTTGATAGATGAATTGTGTATATAATTCGTACACCACCTACAGTAAGCTGATTTTTAGTACAGATTTAAACACACAGGTTAGTTCAAACTATAATTAGAACAGTTATAATCTTGTAACAGTTAAGATTATAAATCCTAAGGGAAGGATTTGTACACTATTTTACATTGAGTATAGAAATCAAATCCCAAAACAGGAATATGGTATTTGTCCATATGTGTATTAGGTCCAGATACATAATTAGAACGAGTTCTAAAATATTAGTTTTTGTAGGGATTAGGACGTAGGATTTTCCTTGATCCGTCGGGGTATTGGGAAAAGTAAAAAGGCAAACCCATTGAAGTTTCGCACTCCATACAGGTGAGTCAATGCATAACTTTAGAAAATGGAAACTGGCCAATACTGAGTCAACCCATTCTCCCTGTTTCAAATGACAAATTGAGAAGTACAGCCATCTTACTTCATCAAGCAGTATCCAATGTCCTTGCTTGAGAGCCTTCAAGAAAGGTCCATCTCTCCAGGCAAATGTCCCGCCACTAGCGCCTTCTACAGGCAAATCCGCACCAAACAGATCTGAAATGTCCGTCTGCTCGGACAAATTAATTCTTGTAACCTGGAATTGAAACGGAAACAACGGTTTACAATGAAAAATTTTTAATAGAAAGATGCATTCATACGTATTTATAATTCAGTCGGTAAGGATTTGTCAGATGGCTGCAAAAGTTTTATGTGGCAGAGCAACTCACTTAGATGCGGGAAAACGCCATTCTCCTCTTTTATAGCAATATAACAATGTACCAAATGTTCATGGCGCCTTTTTTCCTAGTTTACAATTAGTTAGCAAAATTCAGGTAAAATAGAGCCTTCGACATGAAATTATGTGAGCCTAATCGCACCTGATGTCCAGTGGCTTTAGCGAGGGCGGAGACGATTGATGTCTTGCCAACACCAGGACTTCCTTCAAGCAAGATTGCTCTTGAAGGGATCTGCAGAGACCGGATGAGACGAAGTGTGTTCAAACAAGTGGTAGGTGCTTCGAACGTGAAACCCACATCTTTAACTTCAGTACCTGCGACTGAGATAAACAACAGTTATGGTTTTATTTTAGAACGAAATAAACTATGTATTGCAAGAAGAGAAGCTATAATAATTACCTTTATTTATATAGAAAGGGTGGAGACCAAACCTCTCAGGAGTAGAAACCACTTCAAGTTTTAAAGATTCGGGATTCATCAGGACCTCCAAAGCTGGAGAGTGGTCACAACCCAGAGCTGTGTCAACTTGTTGGAAGAGAAATCCGATGCAAGATGATCGGAATGATTTTAGGGCATCCACACTATCAAGCACGAGGATAAATTAGAATAGATCAAGGAAACAATTTTTTATTTGGATATTGACAGCATTTTTTCTCGACTTTGACCTCAGTGAATCAAAAGTAAAGTTCATTATTATGCTAGTGAGCTCTATTTCCTTATTTTTTACCAACACCTACAAATATATTTACAAAAATATAGATCTACAACACTGTCAACCTACACAAACAAACTGGCTCTAACGGGTTTTTTGTTTGTAATTATAAGATGAATAACTTACTTTTCAGTAGCAGTTGTAGCTGTTCCAATTCCATCAAGGAGTGTGAGACAAGCACCGTGAACGAAAGCTGTGGCGACATCAATGTCACCGTTAGCATCGCTGTTACTAGCCACAGTGTTGATGAATCGTACCCATGTCAGAACATCACGTACACTCACTCCAATTCTGGAATATTATATGTGCCACCCATAAATATATTTTAATTATGATCTAACGTTGGTTGTAAAGCCTATTTTGTTGAAGGAGCAAAACAAAGTTAATTGAAAGATCTTGAGAACTTGAACCTGGGCCATTGGTTGTTGTTTGATTTTTTGTTGATCGTTGAGTTAGTTTAATGAAATTTGAACTTTTCGGAATCACGCTGCCTGTTGTAGATTATCCAAGAAAGATGAATCTGGGACTAAGGTTATTATGGATACGAATTCTGAAAACAGAATTGTTTTGTTCTGACTGATTCGTCCTAACAAACTACACGTTTAAGAGTGGGTATCTAAAATGGGTCTCAGGGGTTACCCCTGTGTTGTTGAGAAAAAAGCGTAAGTAGAACAGAGGTTCCTGACCCAACAGTGAACGGAGGGTTAATCCGCTAATAGCCAGGGTAAGCTCTGTGATTGGCTAGAGCCATTGGACGAAAGGAAGATGGCGTCATATGCGAACTCTGCTCGCTAGTTCAATGGGGAATTTTCATGGTTATTAAGGGTACCTGACCAGTAATACGACTCTTGAAATTCATTTGCACGATAACCTCGCCTGGGGGGGAACCCTCTGCCTCTTTGAATAACTACGTCACACATGATCTACCTATCCTTTTATCGGCAGAACTAGAAGGTCTTTAGAGCAAAAAATTGGTACTAGGGTTATCAAGGGGATTATCAAGTGCGCTGAATCCGAAGCTGAGTTCAAAAGTGTGATATTCCAACACATGAAAGTTCCCCATTAGCAATATAATTGTAATAGGATTCTCGCTTTACAAAAGGAGTTGGTATAACTGCAGTGAAGTTAATAACAGCAAGAGTGCTACAGTTTAATATAAAATCGGGTCAAATGCAAGTCTAACAATGACATCTTACAATTACTGCGTCAACTGCCAAATTTCAATTGCTGCCCGTAGTGTTAGCTCTCTTTCTAGATACCCAACCTACATGAGAGTGGTTACTGTGGTAGTGACCAAACCAAGGCCTGACTAGTTAATTTTTTTCGTTCGAATTCGTCTCAACTGTAAATGTAAACGATGATAACAGTGATAGTTACCCACTGTCCAAAATATCCGAATTTTGTTCCAAACTTTTGTAATCATTCTTTGTCAGTTTCTTTTGCCATGGATATTAATAAATGAGTTAGTCTAGTTTTTGACAATAGGTCATTGTGGGACATGAATAACAAGACGATAGAAGGTTGCATAAGAACTCAACAGTACATTGACTCGTATATATATATGTTGGTATAAGGTTTTAATTAGCAATATGTTGTTTTGATTACTTTATAAATGTGATCTCACAGATAAAAGCAAACAATTAGGGACTACAAGAAAAATATTGAACAAGGTAAGTAATCCCTGTTGTCCATTTTCCACAACAGCAAGAAACGTTCTTACTATTGGAAACTGTCGTCAATGCATCCACCCATCTGACCTTGTTCTGACGATTCGATGCAACGAATTTGTCCGAACAATAGTTCGTCAGAATACGATTTCACAGTAACCTTAGCCTGAACAAAGTAATTGAGGATGAAGACAAACTCGACAAATTTTTCACATATTGTGGGGGGGCCACCGTACGACTTCGTTACATCTCTCTTATCTCCCAAAAATCTAGCTGATTTCGATCTTACATTCAAAGAAATAATAGACGCACTTGATAGCCATTCTGAGCCGACACCAAACAAAGTAGTTGGAAAAAAAAAAAAAAAAAAAAAAAAAATATTGAACAAGGTAAGTAATCCCTGTTGCCCATTTTCCACAACAGCATTCGAACCTACATGAAGCATTCGAACCTACATGGATGTGTAACGTTTTGACATGGTTTGTAAATTAGAACTTATTCCATTTTGTAAGACATTCGAGACACAATGGTAAACCAAGTAGTTACTTACAATGATGTAAGTTAGATCTTGGGAGGTAGTTGGTAGGTACACTGAACAATAAATATTGCACTGAATAATAATAAATTAATTTTTCAAAATGCAGCAATTTATGCACAGCAAGATAAGTCCTGTGACCGACCAAAGGCAGAAAAGTGATGAACCAACAAAATGAGAGCAGTATTATCAGCAATGAAATGATCCATTCTTCATCATACGTAAATTCTCACCTTTTCCCAATTTCTGTCAATTTGAACCAATTCAAAAACTGGATTAGAGCTCTGCCGATGCCCGAGCTTCCATCTTGTTGATTTCCAAGGGAAAGCCCAGGGCGAACATTGTGCTCCACAATGGAAGACAGGTCTTCATCTGTAGTTGGGCCCTCGCACCAGACCTCCGTCAGACGGTTCCTCAAGGCAGGCGAAAGCTCTTTTTTTCCATAGTCACCCCCAGGGTTCATCGTGCCAATGAATCTGAACTGTGGGGCTGCAGTTATGTCCACATCTTCGTCACTCCCTTTTTCACTTACCAGCAATCTTCGTTCTGGCTCTGAAACACAGATTTTGTAAAAGTTAACACACAACTTTTATTTAGACGAACAATAAAACTGTGAAGAACTGTCTCTGTAAGTCTCCATTTCGTACTATTAGAACAAATGGTCCTACTATGTGGTACTTAAATGTGGCATTATCTTCTGGGTAATAAAGGTGTAACTCCATTCCATAACACCAGGAACCGAGTTCTTCCAATCTCCTCTGGGAGCACCATTCACCCTTATTTCTTATCACCAGCGTACTCTCATCATTTTCTCATCACTAAATGATGAGTAGACTAGTCAAGTGTTTTTGGATTTATCCACTGAGAAAAGATGATCTGAAGTTGAAGGCTTGTGGCCTGAACGAACCATCTATACCCATCCCTAACCATCTCCAGATGTCCCTACTCTCTTTTCCCAATAACTAAAAAAAACCTATCCCAGTAAGTACAGGTGCGAGTGTGTAAACGTATACCCCCCCCCCCCCCCCCCACATAAAAGAATCAGCAGTTTTTCAGATTCTAACCGGAGACCTCACGCTCTACAGTCTGCCGTCTTATACATCACACCCCAGAGACCTTGTCAAGCATGAATGAACAATGATTATATGTCTTTACGATTTTTAACTGAAGGGGACTAGCACTACCCTTGGTTGTTGTTTGTTATTGATGATGGCCTAACCGTCGAAATCGATTTAACATTGTAACTCTTCATTTTTCGTGGAAATAGTCAAAATTTTTCACTAACTCCCGTTTTGAAATGGGTTCCACAACTTCCTCACGTGTGATTTAGTTCGTGCCACTATCCCATCATAACATGTGTCAAGTTCTTAGTTCTATTCACGAAAATTCCTTTGACAGCTCCAAAGAAAAACTTTCAAAAACGTTCCAATGGTAAACTATACCTGTACATGAGTGATATACTGTATGTTCCTACTTCACAGACTTGACTAAAACAGGGAAACATCTAGCTAATATTAAGGAGTGTGGACAAAAGAGCAGGTCAACACATCAGATTTCTGTTGCACTGAAAACACTCCTCATCATCGGTTCAACTTGACTGTGTAAGATTAAATGGACAATATACAAACCCAGGAGTGAGTTTAGCCTTTCCAGGACACTATCATCTGCTAGAGAAATTTCGTCAGCTAGAAACATCATGCCATTTTTCACTGCCATGATCAATGGACCATCAACCCATTCAAAGAGTTTTCCTTTATCGTCAGCCTGAAATGGGACAGATAAAGAATATTGACAAGAGAGAAATATTGAGAGAATTACAATGAATTCGAAATGGTAGAGGTCACTTGCTAAATTGTTTCCAAACATTAATATCGACTAGACAGAACCCCCATACTATTCCTATAGCATATCCACTCTCCAAGTTATTCTAGAGAGGTACCTAATGATTATCCTATACAGTACCTACTATTCTTAGCACCCGACAAAATAGGTAGGCACAATTCATCATAAATTACAGTATTTGGAGTGTCAATAACCACTGTAATAAGGAGAAATAGAAAAAAATATTAAAAGAGCTGTGATGGCTGTAAAGGCTTTAGAGAGTTTGGGACATTTTAGAAAGATGTCGTGACCTCTATAAGAGACGAAATGAAAGATGAGAACCTATTTAGCTACTTGAGAAAATACAGCGCTGTTTACCTTGTCCCTGACGGGCCTTAGTCCGCCCAAAAAATCTGAACTTTCAGAATGTTGGTGACAGTTGACAGAATAAAGCACCTGTTTTTGCAAGACAGCAATTAGCTGGCATATTGTGGTTTTACCGCAGCCGGTCTCTCCAACAAGTAGAAGCGGTTCGCAGAATTCAATTGCCTTCCCTACAAAAGTGAGATCATGGGGGTTTAAAGGAGTTTCGATGAAGACGGTTTGGTAGGAAAATGACTGAGCATGAAAACGGATCCACTCACCAACCAAAACTGCCGTTTTCCTTAGGTTATATGTCCAAACAATATGACGGAACTCGTCGGGTAAAGGTGGGCCAACAATTTTCTCCAAAATGTGTTTAGTGACAATAGACGTATCATTATTCACTGAAAACCAAAATAAAGTTAAACGAAACTAAGAATCAACTTATTAATCTTATGTATCTGTATAACAAACTAATAATTAATCACAATTTTTTATTTGAAAAAGAACTAGTGTGTGGCTTCTCTTTACTCTATCAGCCTATTTAGGTATATACTTGTTTTCAATAATTGGGAGTGTTAGGTTCTAAAAGGTCTCTGTATAGTAAATATTATATCATTATATGAAAATAATTATAAGGAAAATATTATTCCAACTTATCTTACACCAGTTTTCCACTACAAAACCACGAGATAGTTTTAATTTTCAAATTTATAAAGAAGTGATACACTTTACGATTCATCTTCGTTATAACTTGTTCTTCAATTGTATATACTAGTTTTATCAATATTTAGGTTTAAAAAAACTAACTTACGAGAGAATAGTTTATCTACATTGACAGTTCTTTTGATTTTTTTCTCGAGGACACTTCTGATGATTTCACGTTCTTCGTTCTTACGTACTCTGCCAGCAAGTACCAGATATCCTAGCAGAAAATATAACAGTTATATAATTTCATATTAGTTGCTGAAGATGCAATTTCACTTTCTCAATTAAGGTCCTACCTTCATCCGCAATATGTTGGTCCCAATCATAGTATTTTGCTGGATTCGATGACTGTGCGAGCCTGTAACGTTCTCCCCACCGAAAAAGATCTCTGAGGGTTATGAATCCCATTTTACCAGCAAACGTGGCACTACCTCGCCTCTGAATCTATTTTTAAAAATTTAAACATAAATTTATGATAATCAAACCTCCGTTGAAGGATAATAAAGGAAATTTATGGATGAGTTGACGTTCTTACTTGGAGGTCCAGCATCACTGAGACTAATTTCTTGCAATAAGATAGTGGCATGCTACAACGATGTTGAAGGATGCTTTCCAATTCAGGAGGTGGAATTTCATCGAAATGTAGCTCCACGAAACGATTACGAAAAGCCCTTGACAGCATCTACAAACCGAATGCAATAAAATAGTAAACGAATTTGAAAATTGATAACGAGTTATCAAACTATCAACAAATTCCAACAGTTGGACCAGTTCTAAAAGATATCAAAATGGGTAGGGCAAAATATATTGGAGGAACTTGCCTTTCTACCCCCATACAATCCAGGGGGATTCTGAGTGGCAAAGAGTCGGAAACTGTGATGAGCTTCCACGGTGACCTGAGTTTCAGTGATGAATAGTTCTCTGTTGTCATCTAGTACTCTATTCAGTGCTTCAAGAACCTCACTTGGAGCAAGATTCAACTCATCAAGAATGATCCAGTGGCCATTACGCATAGCTTCCACCAGCACACCTGCAAAAAATTATTTAATAATGACTCATAAAATCTATTGTAACGATCATATATTGCGCGAGTAGGAGTACAAGACTCTCTTTTAACCAGTCACCTCAGGACCAGAGCCTGGCCGGTTTGTAGGATGTGCAGGTATTTTTATAATGAAAATCAACAACATGCGTATTTAACCCATTCGCCGCAAAGCCCGCGTTTTTCCGCAAATCCTAGCAGTGCCCTGAGCGCAAAGCCTGCGTTTTTCCACAAATGCTAGCAGTGCCCCGAGCGCGAAGCCCACGTTTTCCCAAACTGCTCCTGCATTCTCCTGCGATCTTCCGGAACTTTTTCAAACTATTTTTCAGTTTCTCGGGGACGTACTAGAGAGCGCTCGACGTGTTTCAGTCCCCCCCCCCCTCATCCATCCTGAACCCTCTCCCATCCAAGATAAACAATGTTACCTGTAGAGACCTATTTTTCTCGTGATCTTTTGTCATTCTATGAGTAATACACATAAAAGTGGTGGGGATTCTTCAGAATTATTCTGAGAAAGCCTCTCGCAGTTATTTTTAGCGTCATTCCACTGTACGCTTTGTTGATGTTCGGTTCTGTTCTCCTCACTTTGAGGCTTTTTCCAACACTTTTCTCTACCATCAGTTTTTTCTTACCTTCGTTATTTATCTCGTAATTTCTATTTTTTCTTATTAGTAGCAGTGTATATAGTTAGGTTTCAGTTTTTTTTTTTTTTTTTTTTTTTTGTTAGTTTACTTGTATATGTATATATATATATATATATATATATATATATATATATATATATATATTATATATATGTATATATATGAGTAGGTTTAGTTATGTTTAGGAGTGTGTGAGTGGGTACTACTAAGGTGGTACTTTTTGATTTTTTTTTTTGGCTCTGACCTGGCGATTTCTCTGGACTTCTTGGATAATGGAATTCATAAATGACTGGGACGACGACAGTTTTGATATGCAGCTGCAAGTTGACGATGATGGGACATTGGGAAATGGGGATGAAGGGTCCGAAGACGGCCTATTTGCCCCATGTCGCTCTGATTTGGACGTTCCTGAATACCCACCTCAGGGAGAGATATTAGAGGAAAGTGATTCAGAACCCAAGGAAGTCGTTCCCTCAACTTCATTTTCAACAGATAAATCCCGAATCACTTATGGTCGTGGCCCTAGACCCTCAACATCGGATCTAAAAAGGCCCCTCGCATCTCAAAAATTAAAACGCAAACCAACTAGGAAGAGGAAAACAGATGAAAAACCAATAAAATGCCTAAGCATAAGAACACACCTGAAGATAATTATAAATGAAAACTGAAGAAGCATAAATATATATCTAATAAATAAAAATGAAGTAATAATAAGACAAATTACGAAAACAATAAACTATTGATGAATTCGAGTTTATGAGAATATAATAATGACAAAAAAGGTACAAACCATTCAAACACCATACATTTCTGTCCATAATATAATCCTGAACAACATGCAAAAAGAATTACGTCAAAAATAGAAGAATGGTGGAGAAACAAGAAAAACTAAATAGAAGGGCGACCATCACAGTCTCAAATATTTCTCCGCTACAAGGGGAGTTACAGGTAATAAAGGCTTTGCGCTCAGGGGTCACGCGGTCGGTCAGGGCTACGTGGCTTTAACATGTAGGTCCGTGTGCATTAGTTGAGAATACAGAATATACAGTTCACAAACAAGTATGTATTTATTTATACAGGGTGTCCCAGCTACTATGAACCAAGCTAGTAATTCACTTTTAAATTAGTATAAAAAAAAAGGTTGAATGAGCGTTACCCATCGGTCCGAAGATGGTATTTTAACTATATTTAAATAGAAGAAGATTGGCATCAGAAACTAAGAAGTTTGGCATCAACCCACTACGAGAAGTAGTTTTCTTTCTATGATTTTTCAGTTTCGCACAATAGTGACATCAAAGCGCCCCTCCCTCCTAGGAGGGATCCCCCTGCCACGCAGTGTGACGTCACCAGTGCAAACTTTGAAAAATCATAGAAAGAAAACTACAACGTAGGAGAGTGCGGATGGTATCAAATAACTTAGAACGCAATCTACCTTCTTTCTTTAAAAAAATATAAAATGAATACGTGGGTAACGCTCATTGTAACACCCCGTAATTTTTTTGCGAAAAAATCCAAATGACATTTTTGCGCATTGCGAATGCGTGCAAATGCGCAAACGCACACTAACTTTTTTTAAATGGGAACCCCTATTTGTTTTATTGCAGATTCAGATCACCCTCACTCGATTTTTTTTACCGCGCGCAACTCTGTCAACGCTTGAGTGAATTTGCGCACAGTGGTGATTTTTGCAAAATTCATTATGACCGTAAAGCCTGTGTGGCACATGATTTAACACTAGTTTTAAACTATGAATCGAGGGGTGATATCCGTTTTTCGATTAGCCCTCATTAAAGTACATTTATTACCGAAAGAACCTACTCTCTAGGTGAAATTCGACCATTTTCATTCTAAATCGCAACAGAACAATAAGGCCCTTTTTACCGGACTTGCATGTAAGACGATTGAGAGGCTTCATACTTCTGACAATAATAAGTACCAGTCCAAGACAGTAAAAGCCAAAGTATAAATTCAAAATGGTACTATTGGTGCCCACATAATGAAAATTACCCCAACCTGGTTGTTGTCTATCTGGAAAGGATTCAGCATAAGCTATAGCAGCTGCGCGACAATCCTTATTGTGTGATAAAAAATAAAAATAAAATGAATAAATAAATCCACCATATCCACTATATGACAGGTCGGTCCTGATCATCCTAATCTGTGAGCTCAAAGGTAGAGATATAAGTTGAAATCAAAATATCTTTAAGCATACATTTGTTTACTGCATCAGTACAACAAAGATGAACTTCCGTAATGAGAATCAATGGACCACGAACAAATCCCAAGTGAGCGGTTCGTCGTTCCATTGCAATTTTGAGTGTACTATTGCGTAGGTTTGATGAAGATAGAATGAATACCTTCGCGGAAAACCAATGATCCTGTGGCGGGGTCTGCACAGTAAGTACCCACGTACTCTTGAAGGTCAGTATGCTGATGGTTATTAATTCTGTAGCACTTGTGACCAGCGGCTCGAGCAAGGTAGGTGATAAGTGATGTTTTACCAACCGAAGTTTCACCTTGGATTAATATAGGGTGATTGGACATGGATACGCATCTCGCGATGTCGCACAGATTTTTTCTCACACTGGGTGTCAGCAGATACTGGAAAACAGCAGTTAATGAAAAAATATTAAACATATCTACATTCAACTAGATAATAACTATCATTGAAGAAAAAGAAGGTTAGAGTCTGGGCTTTTCCTATAGACATGAAGTCTGAAGACTGATTAATAGTTGTTAGAGAGAAAGACATCATTCAACTAACCGACTTGCTGACAGTAGCTATAATTGAATCAAATCAACTGAATTAATTTTGGTTGGACAGACCAAACAAACTATTGCTTAATGAATCAAATATGGTGCAAACTTGAGGCCAAGTATTTCCGTTTTACTACAACTGGGTAACCAACAACTATATCTTTTGAACTAAAAAATTGTTTTAACCCTCAAACAAGGGATGGATTGGATCCAGCCGAGTGACCTTCAAGAGTTCATTGATCTTTCCCCCTCTCAGTTTTGAGTGATTGCTCTTGCATTAATTTTTCCAGTGGAGTAACCAAACTTTTCGACTAAGCATCACAACCTTTTCATTATATTCTACAGTTCAGCAGTACCAACCCATGTGGTGTGGTCGAGTTGATAATAACTGCATTTTGATGAAACAATCGTCAGTGAACAAATATTTCTCACCGCGGAGCTCAGCCAAAAGGGAACGCGAGGTCAGCGCACAGGCGGTGGGGGACGAAATTGAGCAATCTTCAAAAAAATCGGGCATAGAGTCAGGCTGCAATATGAGTGCGGCACTGGTTAAAGAATTAACTGTGGAAGCATTGTCGGTGCTAATTGAGTCGGCAATCGACAAAAAAATAGGCAACCTCGCCACAAAGGACGACGTGCGAGGTCTGAATCTCAGGCTAGATAATATAGAAAAGGAAAATACACAGTTAAAAGAACAGCTGAGATCTACTGTGTATGCTTGCGACATGATGAAGAAAGAGATAGAAGAGACCCAAATAAAACTGAGAAACAAAAACCTAATGTTCTTTGGCTTGAAAAAAGAACAAAATGAGGATTGCGTAGAGCTTGTGAGGAGATTGTGCAGAGAAGTGCTGGGGGTGGAGGTGAATATTGTCAACGCATACTCGCTTGGAAAAGGAACTAGTGGCCCTATTCTAACAGAGTTCCGATCTAGCAACGATATTAGGCTAGTATTCCAGAATGTGAAGAAGCTTAAGGCGAGTACTATCTCAATCCAGCAAGACCTGCCACCTACTGTACGACAGAAAAAGGGAAAACTATTGCAAGTGAAAAAAGAAATTTTGAAATTACGGCCAGACATAAAGACGCGTCTCCGTGACGCTGCTCTTTTTGTGGAGGGGAAAAGCTTCCAGTGGGGTGAGAAGGAAGGAGTAACCCTTGATGGAGGATCAGGGACGGAAGCATTGTCTCGAATCGTTGGGAAGGATTTGGGATCATTCCTGGATAGTCTACTACACACTAGAGTTGCTGCATGAAGATACGAGACCGGCTGCCAGAAGGAGGACGCAGTGAATAATAATTTTGTGCATCTCAATATAATATATTTATAATATAAAGTTTACTGGTTAGATTGTTAGATAAATTTTATGAGTGATATTAGATGAGATAGAGCAACTAGTTATTTCATAATGAGATATATGCTGAATTACTTTCCACCTCGTTCCTATATTTTCAGTAATGTTCCATATGAAATATATTAATGTATTGAACATATTAAAATATGTTGTCGGGGAATAGCCATAAGGTAATAATGGGAGACATGAACACCAGAATAGGGACATCACAAAAGCTACCCAAGGAAGTGGTTGAGGATGCTGTGCTGGATGTCTGGCGGAGGTCGGAGGATGGGGTGCTTTGCAGGAAAGGTAGGAAGTTTTTAGAGTTGTGTGATGATAATGAACTCGTGATATTGAATGGGAGAACTGTCGATGATGTAGAAGGGAAATTTACATATCTATCAAGATATGGGAAATCAGTCATAGACCTGGCGTGTATATCCATGGAGATCGTACACATCGTGTCCAAATTTAAAGTCCTGGAAGAAACTTTATCAGATCATTTGCCGATTGTGTTAAAATTACGAAGCGTGAAAGAAGAACGAGCTAAGCCTTTACCTTTGCTCCCTAAACTGATCTGGAAAGAGACTATGAAGAAAGAATACTGCCAAAGTGTTATCCGGGCTATGAGGGAAGAAACTAGTAATCAGAGGGTATCAGAGCGCTCGGAAGATGAAGAGTTGAATAGCCTGGTAGAGTTGATTAGGAAAGCAGCAGGGCAAAAGAAACATGGCGCAAAGAACTATCTCGTGAAAAAGGAAAAATGGTATGACGAAGAATGTTGGAAACTCAGAAAAAAGTCGTTCGGGCTGCTAAATCTATGGCGAAGGACGAATTCCGATTTGATAAAGACTAGATATTTGAATATTAATTCCCTATATAAAGAGGTGTGTGAAAAAAAGAAAATGGAGTATGACGAGGATATAGTCAAACGGATTATTGCAGCGAGGGACTCGCAAGAATTTTGGAATGCAGCAAAGGCATTAAAGAGAGGCAGCTGCTCCCCAATAGATAGTGTTCCATTGAATTAGTTTTGAGATACGTTGAAACGATTCCTGAATTTCTACGCTCTTTCATAAGTAAATATAGGTATATAATGTATCTATGACTGAGTTTAGGAAGGTTCTTGTTAAAGCTAAGAACAATAAGGCTCCCGGATTGGATAGGATTCCATATGAATTTTTCAAGAATGCACCTGATTGTTTGCTTGAGCGTATTCTATGTTTTTTTTAATAATATACTCACAAATGAAAAAGTACCAGCTGCCTTTACTAAATCAATCATTTATCCACTCTTTAAGAAAGGAGATGTGGGAAATACAGAGAATTACAGAGGGCTGGCGTTCATGGATGCTATATGTAAGCTGTTTGTTGGATTGCTAAGTGAACGGTTATGTGGCTGGGTTATAGCAAATTCATGGTTGGCAACTCTTGAACATAAAATGAAACATGAAATTAACTTACAGGAAACTAGTAGACATGATTTATAGGCAAGAAACATATGGGCACAGACTCATTGTCATGAAACCACTACGTAAATGGGAGGTTTCATAACACGTTTCTGCCCTTTGTGATTGCTCCCTAAATTTTTGGAATATCTGATGTAAGTTACCTTTGATGATATTTTTCTACCCAGTGTATTACCCTGTCCGAATGGGAATTTTAATAAATAAAATCCCTCGTTGTATGAAAGTGCTCAGATTGCCGACCACAACGCCCGACTATGTACTTTATAATGAGCTAGGCATAAAAAGATGCAACTACATATTGAATATATCAAGAAGGTAACCTCCCTCCCGAGTGGCAGATTGCCTCTATTCCTGGCACAAGAAACATGTAGGGTTGGGTGTGGTTGGTGGGAGGAGTGGTCAAGGTTGTTGGGGAGGTATGCAGGTGAGACGGTCGAATTCTCGGATCTGCATAACGTAAAAGTTGTTGGTGACAGGTTACTGCTGGAAATAGAAAGGGCAGAGCGGAATACCACTGAGCGACGAATCCGGGAGACTGTTCATTATCGTCTCTACGCCTCCTTGGATCATAGTAAGACAGACTACGTCCAGTTAAAAAGCAGCAAGTTAGTCAGCAATATAATAAAAGCAAGAGGTGAGCTCCTGAGCCTTAATACGATGCCACATAGGGAGGACAGGAAGTACAATTGTGCCCTCTGCAACATGAACACCCCAGAAGACACGGTGCACTTTTTGGCAATTTGCCCAGTGTTGTCTGAATTCCGCGCACGTCATCTCGGTAGTGGAGACCTAACCTATCAACAGCTGCTGAGTGTATTAAATGGAGAGAATTGGGAGGGTCTGCATTATTTTTTACAGCTGTTTAACGAAAATGGAAAAATAGTGACCTACTTTTCATTCAATACCATGATTTATCATAATTACCGTAGTGAGATCGATTAATTTAATAAATATTTTGATTTGGGATGCCCTGGGTCCTGATATATGATACCAGTTCAACAAGGGGATCAGTATAGCATCACAAAGAAGAACTTTCAGTGGGAACAAGTCGTTATAGGTCGTTAACATGTAGTTAGTTGAAGAAAAATCTGACCACCATGCTGAAGGGAATAAAAACATAGGTGCAATGACTTAAGGATATATGAAGTAACAAGAAAATCGTTAATTTGTTTTCTGTCCAACATATAGAAACACACATAGGTGCCTAGTGAGGTGGTTAGGTTTCCCAGTTCCATAACCCTTGTGTATAACTAAAAGTTTGTTCAGAGAAACAGTCCCGAATCAGATTAGAATCGAACCAAAACTAATGGAACTGAAAAGGGGAGGGGATAGAGGCGTTCAGGACTGTTAGCTCCAACTCCGTTTGTCCAAACGGTTTTCAGACTAGGTATTCGCGGGATGCAGGAGTCTTAAATCTGAAATCTGTGATAAGCGTGAAAACGACTACTGCGCATGTCTCAGACTTGAAAGTTCTGGCAAAAATCTCGAACCACTCGAACTAGTTCTAAACGATTCTGGACTCCTTATCCGGACAACGAACTTGAGGTTCCAGGACTCTTCGAACAGAAAAAACTGGGTGATGTCAGTACCAAATGGTTCGGGACTACTTCTACAGACAAACCTTAGGCAGGTAGGTATGGCCATGCAGCCTTCAAAATCATTGGTACAAATCAAGTCCTTCAGTTTTGTCACAATAGATCAATAGAGGTCTACATAGTTAAGGGCTTGTACCAGTCCCAAAATTTAAAAAATAAAAATAAAATAAAATGAAAAAATAAAATAAATAATAATAATAAGTCCTTCAGTTTGCAATATTGTCACACAGAGAATTGCATGGGTGGGGTGTGCTGAGCTAAGCGCATCCCTACCGTAGGATTCATGCTTGCTTCCATCTTCAGTTGTTCCCGACTTCCATAAGCAGCCTCAAAGCCACTTATCAGCCATGTTGAGCCACTTATCAGGTAGTTTTCCATACATACTCGTAAAATTGTAACCCTCAGTCCTCCAGCAGTCAGTCTTAGCTGAGTGCATGTATTCCATTACCAATAGAGCCTCATCATGTAAATAACGGTGTCCAATATCATTTCATAATACCCCGACCTCTAACATTATCTTACCCCAATCATAAACAGTGAGTGCTACCAGCCATAATAATGTGACAATGTTGCAAAAAAAGTCTCTGAAACTATTACCTTATCGTCTATACTGGGAACCTCATTGCCTCTTTCAACCCAATACCCTTCAAAATTTACATATTTCCCATTGGTAGGCTCAGGAATAGGATGTGATAGCACGCTTTTTCTAGCTTCGGCATCAAGTATAAATCTGCAAATCACAAATGTTACTTAGTACTTTGGGCAGTTACCTATATCTATTAATATCAACATTAACATGAAATAAGAACATATTAACTTACGCTGCAATCATATCCTTAACTAGAATGTGTGATGTCGAGTTAAGCTGTGTCAGGAAACTCAAACATAGTGCTTCGTAAAGTGATCGATTCATATTGCCACATTTGTTTTCTGCTGCCACAAGTAATCCTCGACATAATGTTCGCAAACTGCAAATACAAACATGAAGGTTGTGTCATGGAGAGAAGAGGTAATAATTGTGCTATTTTAAAACGCATTGAAAGGATGATGTTCGGGAAAGTCCACGATGAGGAATAAAGTTTGTGAAATTCATAGTCAAAAATACCAATAGACAACTCTATTAGTCATTAAAAGAGAAATAGACTGTTAAAACAAGTTAAATGTCACTTATTTCTATGAAATATTGTAGGGAATGTGGTACATGGTCAAAATCGTATCCAATTTACATAGGTGTTGTTTGTTTCACATCCAAAGAGTCAAGTTATGCAATCAGTCTCAAACAATAGTTCTGTAACAATCTCAATACATGAGCAGGGAGTAAAACAGAAAATATATCATTACAAATCTGCTCAGAAGAATTAATTTATGCAGAAATAATAAACTTTTACGTAAGAATTTGCAGCGTTAGTTTAATCTACCTAGCGGATTCAGCTTAAAATGATTCTATCAGCCTAGGTGCCTTAGAAAGTTAAAAACGAAAGCTAAAGACAAAAAAATCAGTTTTTGTTGTAACTTATTGATTATTGTCATCAATATAAATTAAATGATCTTAGGTATACCTGTACAAAGGGCGGTGTCCAGTAGAATCAACTAAAACATCGGCCGCTTTTTTCTTCACCAAAAGATAGAATTTAACCACAGCTTCAACCTTTGGAGGGGGCAAGTCAGGGAGGTAACATTGAACGACTAAGCTCAAGTCATTCTTGTCAGTGTGTTCAGATACAAAAAGTTCAGTGAATCTGGAAGAGAGATAATATTCCTTGGATAATCTAAGGGCAATGACAGGCAGTAGAAAATGGGCCTTACTGAGTGGACTATTGATCATTGTTCCTTCGACCGGATCGGCTCCGGTAGTTGAATTGGGTCAAATGGCAAAGCAATAATGCCTACAAGAATAAATATGAATTCATTTCGAAGTTACTTATTCCATCAATCAGCATACATGATTTGAACGTAATTCATGGGAGAAATTTGAAGAGATCAGTAGGAAATGAATAATGAAATTATAATAATAAACATCGAAAATGGTGAGTCCAAACTGCCATTATTGCTGCTTATTGTAGTGATATACAGAAGTTTTCTCGACACCTCCATCTCCAAACGCTTGCCTACAATATCAGACAAGGTTTCACCAAAGTGCTTTAACCTTAGTGGGGTAGAGTGATGCCAGAACTCAAAGGTCACTTGGCTGTAGGTAGTCATCACCACAGAGCCGAGATATACAGACTATTTTCCACTTGATATAAAGTTTTTATAAGCAGTTCATGAAGCTAACTGGAGCATATTGTATGGCTTAATTTTATTTCATTTCCCATTGCAGTACCTGCAACGGTTGGGATAAACCTAATCCAATTGAAAAATACATCGATATCACCACTGGTTGAGAATTCTAGAGAATCAACCAGGACATAAGTCCAAACCCTGATTCTAAAAAGTGTTAAGTTGGTGAACATGATTCAGATGTTCGAAGTTCATTGCGTAAATACCTACCAATATTCAAAAAGGAGTGACTTTGTGTTCACTGACAGAACATAATAGAAGGTGTAGTAAACACGGACCTGTGGAAGCATATCATGTCATCTAGATATAATATACAAAAGCCAGATATAAAAGAGCCAGGAAGCTACTCAAATACACACTCATATATCTGACTTATTGAAGTATTATTTCTATCCCGCATCCCCTGAAAGCTATCATTACACTGGTAACATCCGACGTGATCGCTGCGGTCTTTTCTCTTAACGACGCCCCCCTCTCTGTGACAGAGATGCCTTTGAAGCCTAGCTGAGCCCGATCCTCTGCCTTCTGTGCCCACCATACCTGTAATCAACGCCACTTCTCCCATCATCGGCACTCCCAATACGCGACGCCACCTTCCCTCTCCACCGAACATCGCCCGACGTCAGCTAATCTCAGCGCTTTCCCCACCAAGAACATTCCCTCTACGCAGCGCCTGATCCTACCTTTGTGCCGTTCACTCCCAGAGATAACCAACCATCATTACCATTACTGCCTGTGATGAACGGGACGACAGTAATGTCCATCGCATCACAGCCTCTGCCACCTGTACTTCAATTCATCTTGCCTCCCTTCGACGGCCAGTGCGCTGACTACTGCGCACACGGGCTTCACCGGCCATCAACTTTCAACGCCTCCACGGAGACCACACCGGCCGAAGAAGGGATGTGGCCCAGCCGGCCCCCAACCCTGCCACCCAGGCCTCTGACACCTCCTCTAGCTCCTCGACATTGCCTGGTGTCTCGACGGCATCCACTTGACCCTCGCCATCACCACCACTACCATAGCCGCCGTTGAGGCACCAAAGCCTCTCCAAACCGGCCTTTCTCAAGGCCACATTTTCATCAATACTTTCCAGGGCCACCACAAAACGTGCTATGCCACTAACTAAGCCCAACTTAAGGGTACTTAGGGATTTCAAAAGAAGGGAAACTCGTCATTAATCTGTTTTCCGTTTCAGATGGCGTCCTGGCTCTCAGCTCCACAGGTCTCATTGCCTCCTCCTCACAGCACAGCTCCTCCTACTTGCCATCCCCGAGGAAGCATGTCATGTCATCTAGGTATGGTAGGGACACCCCCCGGAATCCCCCCTCACCAGACCATCCGATATAAAAGAGCCAGGAAGCCACTCAAATACACACTCATATATCTGACTTCTTGAAGTACTATTTCTCTATCCTGCATCTTCTAGAAGCTATCATTACAAAAGGTATACCTGTTCCTCACTCCAGGAGGAAGGTCCTTTTTCCCGAAGTCAGTGGCTGGATTCATCGCAGCCAAAAGACGAAAATTGGGATGACGGGGGACTTTGACCACGTCGCCTCTCTCTAAGAGTGAAACAGAGCCAGAGGCAGCTTCAAGGAGACCAGAAAGACACTGCAGAGTTTCTGCGCAAGCTAAATTTATTTCATCTAGAAGAATCCAATGACCTGAAATAAACCACAAAAAGAGCAGTGACATCAAGTTCTAAAATCATTGCTGAATAAGAATAATTGCAGAAAAAGAATAATATTCTATGTGTCATTAAATCATCATCAAATCCCACACTTAATTAAAACTGCATTTTCAGTTACTCTAAATTTGGGAAATATTTATACGATCATATACATGCTGAATTTGCTATCCTCAGCCAATCATCATATGTTCTCTAGACTACGTCAGCACTGAATTTACATAACAAAAACAAGTTTTTTGTTTATGAATGTTGACTGCAATCTTTTTGTATAGTAATTTTAACGTCAATCCATTAGTAGAGCCAGAGATGGCCATATCCATGTTGCAATGTATCAGCATGTAGCGTTGATACTTTGATCTTTTAATGGTTTCTTAATACAGGGTGTTTCCGCCAGGTACGATGATTTTTAGAAACACCACAACTTTTGAGAGGCCTAGGTCTAGGGAGGGTCAGCGACCTCTTGTTTTGTTCGTACTGTACTAGTATATGGTTACATCATGACTCAATGGGGTTCAGAACACTCGAGGGCGTTTCATTGTTGATGGCAATCGAAGTGTCCCCTGAGTACACTAAAACAAGAGAGCCTCGTAGGTCCCAATCTTCAAAAGCTGTGGACTTTTTAAAACCATCATACCAGATGGGAATTCCCTATATTTTCCAGTAATTCTTTATAGATCTTCTGATATACACTAACTGTAGTTCCGAAATGAAGAAAAATTGGCTCTTCTGATACTCATTACTGAGGAAGTGGCCCTTGTCGCTACCACCCCACCACTGACCCCACTTCAATATCCTTACAAATCACTCGATAAAAACAATTTCTAGCAACGTAAGTTGTAACATCATTAAATTTTCCTGCAAAAGGACTAGTAGTGGGCAATGATTTGACTTGAAGCATTTTAAATGGGATTTCTAACAACTCACCTTCTTTCAGAGCTTTGATAAGAGATCCTTCAATAAAGGAAAACGCCATAGCTGATCGGTTGACTCGGAGCTGAGCTTGAAGACGATTAATTTTGTCTCCAAGATCAGTCCATTTGGAAACATCTTTGAGAGAAGCAGAGCCAGAAACTGAAAGCCGTTTCAGCGCAGCAGTTTGACTCTGTGCCATCATTTTAAGAAGTGTGGTCCACATCCTCTTCGACACGCATACCTCAAAAAATGATCACCATCAAACAGTAAGATAAGGAAAAGGGGATATCTTACAATTGTAAAATAAAACTTGTACATCTATACTATTTATAAGATTGAAACTCCGTCTGTTTGTTTGTGTTTGTCTGCCGTGTCTATGCACGGCCAAATGGCTGAGTGAGGTTAGTCTACGAGTGGGGGGATCTTCTTGGGATTTTCCGAAAGTGGGCATAAGCGAATTTAAAATTTTCTAATCCCACCCGAACCATGGGCCGCAGGGCGGGAGGGGGGTCGAAGTAACGGTTAATGTGCGCTTTTTCCACTTCACCGCTTCCTCTACCCCTCTTAACGGCCGTTGAAAATTCCGGAAAAATACCGGTTTCGTGGGTTTTTCTACGAGGAAGACGACGGCGCAATCGGATCGCGAAAAAAGTATCGGGAAATGCGTCAAAAAAATTAAAGAGTAGGGACCCGTTTTCTCTAAAATTCCAATTTTTTCTGATTAAAATATACCCCATAAAGGTACGTTTTTCGGAACGGTTTTCGCGGGCGAAATAAAGGTTTGATCCCGACGAATCTGAATCCAAAATCGGATATCGAAAAAAGTGACGGGAAGTCGGTCAAAATGCGAGGTGAAGCGAGGCGAAGCGATTAAAATGAAAGGTTAATCGAGCCCCCCGCCGTTTCACAATGTTGCGAGTAGGCCTACGCACATAAGTCTTGAAGGATGGAACTTTTCCTTTCGAGACATTTCAACAGAATAAATACGGGTTTTTTCCTACACATATACAGCAATACCTTGCGAGCGAAGCGAGCAACATTCCCAAATAAACCTTTTTGTGGTTCCACGTAGTTTTATAAGATTTACTTTGTTTGTAAGAATTTCCAAACGATCGATTCCAGTAAATTTCGTAATTGAATTTTAAGTTTTCCAAATAGGAACAAAACAAAGAGATTGATATTTTTGAGGATATACATAAGACCTTAATGACCTTAATTACTATAAACTTACTGAAATGTTTTCCAAAAATTTCTGGTTGGATTGGACGTTAAAAAGTGAGCGGAAAAGATGTTCAAATTCCTCCCTTATGGGAACAATTGTCTGCTTCAGATCCACTGGTTTATAGCTGCAACATTGAAAATATAGCCATTACTAGGGTTCTAGTCTTTTTATCGCTTATATACCAATGAAGCAGTTAACTAGGGTTGCACATCAATGTTCGATAACATCAACACATCGATGTATGCTATCATCAAAACCAATGTTTTGGGTTTGATGATCGATGTTATAACCGTGGGACATCGATGATCTTGAGCCGACATCGAAGTTTTAGTTTGATGGATTTTTCTCTCTGAAATCTTGCGTTAACAAATAGATGAAGAAAAAATGCAATGTGCGAGCCTGGTAAAAGTATTTAAAAAATGAAAGCAACACACTTTTTCAGTGCATCTGTGTCAAGTAGCTTAGGAAGGACCACTGTACATCAATCAGGATCTAACCAAGGGTACTGATGCCCTCAATGATCAATTTATTTTCAAGTCCTGAGGGCTGGTCGTGTATTGAGTACCTAATTAGTGTTTCAGAAAATTTAAAAAATGCCTTCAGGGTTTAGGAAGTAGAGTGATCAATGGCTGTTCTAAATCGTTTATACAGGCAAGTAACGATCCATTATTGGAAAGTGCGGTACTTTTAGCATTTGGTACAGTTACACACCTGGAAACCCTATAGACCATTGGGCCTGTAAAACCTTGGTAGATACACAAAAAAACTTACAAAATAACACCACACAACACAAATTATCAAACTACTATCGAAAAGCTCAGTCTTGGAAAAATGGAACAATAGCTCCTCTTGAGTTTGTCAATATTGATTATTATTCTAATTTCTGAGCATCAAAGGTACAATAAATTGTCTGGAACGTAGGTGAGAGGAGTAATAAATACACTACCAACCCAGCAGTTTTCCATCAACAGCTCTACATTAGTTTCAAAAGATATATAGTTCAACAGAATACTAAAAATGGATAGTATCAAACTTTTCTTTCGACTCACCCTCCCAAAAGGTCGGAGCTGTCACTTTGTTGATTCATATTTATGACAACAAGTTTGTGGCGCGTATGCTTAGCAAGCAGCTGGATCGTCGTCGTTTTACCAGTTCCTGTCTCTCCGACAGTGAGAACTGGTTCGTTTAAGCTCAAACATACTGCTAGCCTCTCTAGCAAACAACTTGATTCCCGAGTTAAGGCAAACTTTAAATTTCCCGACAACCTGGAGACACAAACGCAGATACCAATATCACTTCAAACAATGGAATTATCACATAATTTCGTAATAGGATTTTTGAGAGGGTGATAATACATCCGTCAGTAATATATACTTTTACAAGTGATATTTTTATGGATCCAACTCCTTGTAGAAGTCTCAACAGATTTTGACAAATAATTAGAATTGGTTCAGACAGTAAATATTCGATGTTATAGATTCTTCGAGATCCTCCCACATTTTTGAAACTTTAAAAAAAATGTAAACTCAGTTAGAACATGTATGTAGGTACGTCAATGTTCGAGTTGATTATTGGAATTACAAGTGGGTGCAATGGATCATTAATGACTTTAAATTGATTTGTTGAAATCATTGGCGTCATATTATAAGACTTGAGGCTGATTTCAGAAGAATGAAATAATTATCTTGAATATACATACTCGTCCAACGTCACTGGTTTTCTTGATTCCATACGAACTAGATTTGCACGCCCAGCAGTGCAAGACTTTGAATCGAGAGTAATGCTTGGTTTATACAGGTGACAGAAGTATTCAGCCTTAGTTTTAATTATTCCTAAACAAGCTGCCATGTCTCCTGCAATCTTGGATCTAAATGCTGTAACAAATTGATACATATCAAGGAAAATGACGTGTTTACATACAGCACCAAGTATAATTGATGATTATAGAAATAGAAATGAAGGGGAAAAAACCACTTTGAACAATATCATTCATTAATATTATACGCAGGGCAACCCTTGCAAGTCTGAGCTTTGATAAATTAACCGGGTTGCTATGTGGTTTAGTCAAATAACCTTTTCACGGGGAAAATTGACGAGTTCGATTTCCTCCTGATCAAAAGGTCGTGTACACAGGACGCACACGAGATCGATCTGTTGGGAGATCAGGAGATTGCCAGGGCAGCATTGTGCCCCGAAAACCCTGATTTTTTTACCAAGTGAAACACTTCCTCCATGCATTGCGAACATTTTTTCCTGTTTTATGAATGTTACCCATTTACGGTACAAGCCTTAAAAGGGGTAAGTAGAGGAAGAATACGAATAATTTTGTGTTGTTTGTAGTTGTACTGAACCACCAGTGTCGTCCAACACCTATGCCAAGGTTAACTACGTACCTACCAAGTTTATTATTGTTGGGATACCGAAATTCGTGGAATTTGGTCTAACGAGAAGCGTAAGATAAGCTTCCACTCTCTAGGTAGTAGTGGGTGAGTAAAAGGTATTTCAACTGTTTTTAAATGGAAGAAGATTCAATCCCAAGAAGTTTCGCATCAACCACACTTTCGTACGATGAGTAGTTTCTTTCCATGATTTTTCAAAGTTTCACGCACTGGTGACGTCAAAGCACCCCTCTCCCACAGTCAAAGAGGTTTGATAACCCTGGCCTCATAGCTCTGATTGTTAGAGTGTTGCAACTTCGGGATATTTCCCGTAGTTGTAACGACGCGAGTTCGAACTCCTGTCGAGGTATCAAATATTTTTGGGCCGTTACAGTGGCGCAGTCGGTAGGACCCGAAATCATACGAAACAATAATTAATTAAATCCCTCTCGAGCCAAAAGACTGTAAACATCACATTTCCTGTCGTTAGCACCTTTCACTTCCTCACTCACTTGAGTCAAAACACACCGTGACAATGACCTCGCTCGACTGCTGACTTGTTCCAGCGAGCATCTGCTGAGCCAGCGGCCTGCAGTTTCACTTCGTCATTCGTCCGACCTCAAACCAGCCGAGACGGGTTGACTCCAGGGAAATGTTAAGGCCGCCATCCACGAGGGAGCCAGATGGCCTGAGGCCACTCGCTCGAGTCCATTTGGCCCCGGTCCAAATTAGGGGGGTCACACACGGGCGGGCTACGGGGAGCCAGTAGCGTTTCCTCGTTCTTCGGTCCTGGTGCTGTGCGCTTGAGCATCTGACCTCACCAATTCATCACTTTATCAATTGAACCTCTTCAATTTTACTTCAGAATGAACAACGAGGAACTTGTTAACTCAGCTGCCGCTGCAGTTTGCATTTATATGAAGAAGAAGAAGAAACCAAAAAGGCAGTGGCAGAAAGAATGGTTTTCAGCTCAAAATAAATTAACCCATGTCAGGTTGATTAAACACCTAACATTAGAACCTGCTGACTGGCGTAATTACCTCCGCATGGATGTCAGCTTCTTCTGCACAGTCTCTCTACTAGCACTAGGGTCTACTGACCGAAAAAGTTCCAAAAAATCGTCAAGCGCTTTATTTCTTTTCAGTTTGTCATGGTATGACGGGTAGGTCACTTGCCACAAGCACGGTCTCTCCCGGTATTTCTCAATAACCTCCAGGACGAAGTCACGGCCACTCACACAATCCATCGTACACGTACTATCTCCTCGACGTCTAGAAGTACACTGAAAGGATTTTGGCCCGGGGGATGACCCACACACGGAAGAGCCAGTCAGTGGAGCCGGTCCATTTGGCTTGCCGATCCCCACACACGGCAAGTCCACTCGACGGCTCCGTGGCTCGGCTCCATGGATTTTGGCCCGTCCGAAAATCCAGCAAGGCCACTGGGTGGCGCGGGGCCACTTGAAATTTCCCCACACACGGTGGAATATGGATCAGCCCGAGGCCGTTTGGCTCGTTGGCTCCGTCGTGAATGGCGGCCTTTACACTCCAGGAAAATAACTCTCACAGTCGAAGATGTTTGATTACCCTGGCCTCATAGCTCAGATCGTTGGAGTATTGCAACTACGGGAAATTTACGGGAACTCCTGTCGAGGTATCAAATATTTTTGGGCCGTTACACATGAACTCAGATCTCAAGAAGATGAATATGTAGCGGCAAATACTAAGTAGGTAGGTTAAAAAAAAACTTGTGCCTAGTACGTGATTACAAAATATTTTTGTTGTTGGTAATAAATTAGGAGAATTCGTAAAAATTCAAACTGGTTTTGACTTTTTCCTATTAATAGCAAAAATCGCTCTCTGCCTTCGATCTGTTTTGTAGGGCTTGTTCAGAAACGGGTGAAATTCACTACTTCTGTCGGATCATTTGACAGCCTGTTACAACCGTATGTCTTTTTTTCTTCTTTTTTTTTGTGAATTGAAAGGTTTTGCTGTTATTAGTTAAGCAGCCCATTCACGATCCTGCTGCAGGAGATGGGGAGTGCAACGAGGTTCCCCTCTTCGCTCTCCTGCCTCAGAGGCTGGAGAACAGAGTGTGTTCTCCATACACGATCCGTCAATCCCAGCTCAAACCGAAGTTTTCCCGCCAGTATACGGTATTCTGTGTTTACCTTCTGCGGTCTCCATTCTTCAATGGCTCCTTATTTAAGGTCTTCCGGCAGCTCCACACACGCTCGGACCTAGCAGGTTGATAGGGTGGGGGACCCCGGACCGCAGGATGGTCCGATGGGAAACCCATCCAACGAGCTCTGCAGGACACCTGCAGCAGGAAGGCCTCCACACACGTCCTGCACGCCTCCCGTGCAAGAAGAGAGGGAAGTTTTTCGTTCCCCTCACTTCCTGCAGCAGGATCGTGAATGGGCCGCTTTAGTTATCAAACTACGTAAAAATTGATTTGTTAACTGATAAAAACACAATTATTATAAGAGCTGACGAGCCAAAAAAGGAATGAAGCAAAATAAGATTGGGTCTGTTTACATCGTAAGTGGGTAAGTAAATCAACTAACTGAATCACTCGCAACGAAGTTGTGGAAACCCATTTCACAACGGAATAGTGGAAAACGTTGTTCATTTCCACAAAAAATAAACAAGAGTAACGATGTAAAATCGATTTCGACGGTCAGGTAATCATCAGTAACAAACAATAAATTTATTAGTGTTACCACCTGCCCGAATGCAGAATACAGAGGTTAGCTTCATACTTCTAGTTCAATGGAACACAATTTATCACAAGTTTTGTTCAGGTTAACTTGGACTAGTTCCAACTTGGCTGGGAACAGCCTTTGTTCGAGCAGATTCTAACGTACGAAGAGTAGAAAATCAGGTAAAGATGATAATAGAAGATGAATGAAGATGAATTGATGTTCAATCAATGATGAACGTTAAGGCTCTTTACTAATGTTGGCTTGAGAACTATAAGTAAATGATGTTGGGACACACCCCAACACACAGAAACCAGACAAGGCTTGGCTTTTCATTTATGTGGAATCAGACTACTTCTTTTTCTTTCCTAAACTAATGGTCAGTCTATGGAACTTTGGAAGGTGCAATGTTTGTTGTGATTGTTATTGTTCAACAACGAAATTTTCATTTGCAAGGCAAGGGGCGATCCTCAGTGATAGTATTAGGTGTTGAAATAAGTTTCCAGAGCTCCACTACACACGATTTTTTCGTTTTTGACACGTTCAATAGTAGGTACCAAATCCGAACACCAAACTTTAGTTATCAGATATACGTAAAATAATTACCAAGATCGCTGTAACTGCAGCAGAATATATCTATCGCATCTTGTAAAACTTTGAGTGCAGACTCTGGAGAGGTAACTTCAAAACCACACTCAGCTCTTGTGCACCATTTCAATAAATCTCTACAAAAGTCACATAGAAAGTAAGTCACTGTCAAAGCAAATTATCAAATTCATATGAGGAAGTTGAGCTATTAGAATACCTGGTAGATATCAATCTTTGACCAGCTTGCCTGGGGGCAGTAGTTGATCCTGCTTCGTGTTCACCGGCAGCAAATAACATGTATACAGCCACCATTCGGCTTGCTATGGTTTTCAAAAGTGGAAACTGCGATAAATCAGAATGAATGTTCATTATTTATTAGAATTTGAACAGGCGAGCTATTGTGGGATGTGAAAAATAACCTTGCCAGGAGGTTCTGAACGCAAGGAATGGAAGGTGGAAAAATTCAGATACAAACATTTATAAGGCCCAGGGGTACAGAACCAGTTTAAACCTCACTCGACTTTTAAACTGCTGTCTAAACGGAAAATGTAGTTTATGCCAGGTGTACAAGTTGAACACCTTAAACGGAGCTCATAGTTTGTGATAAGAGCTAAGCTCTACTTAAAGTTGAAAGGTCGTTGAGGGCCGTTTAAACTCAGTTCTATTGGTTTTTAGTGGAGAATTCGTCTAGCGAGTTATATTATTGAGGAAAGGTGAGACCAGGAGATACTTGTGATGATGGATGTATTGTGGAATTGAAGGAAATGTTTTCAAGGCAGCCATGTATCGTCCAGGAAGGCCACAATCATATGGAAAATGGATTGAAGAGGAACTGTTGGATTCTACAACTATTAGCTCCCATTTCTTTTACTTTGCATATTCATATCAAATACTAAGAATATTGAAATAAAAGCTCATTTATATTTAAACGTTTTAGAAATTTGAATTATCCACTCAGAACTTGCTTAAAATGTTATTATTAAAGTCTAAATCAATAAAATTATGGTTTTCTTGTCATGATATGTTTGAAGACCAAATTTTTCTGCAATCTATAAGTCCTTTCAACAATTAGTTTCTTTAGCACTGATCGCTGGCAATAAGGAGTTGCAGAAAGGAACAAATTCTCTCAGATCGCTATTCAGATAACAGACTAACCACTGCATTAGGGGAACAGTACTGACGGTCTTCAACACTGGATACTTTCCCACTTCAGAAGGATCAACGATAACTTTGCAAGCTCGCAAGAAAACTACAAAAAAGAAGTTTTTACCTAACCATAGAAATAATTCATTCATTTAGGACAGTTAGTAACTGTGTCAAACCTATTGGAAATCTCATGTAGCACAGTAATATATATGAAGGATCGCAATCACTGGCCAAGGGTAGGAAGGTTCGACGGTGCAAATAATTTTCTTTGTAGTAAATAATAAGATGATGAAACGCTTACTTTGACTTGAACAATATGGATTAGTTCATCTCTTGTAAGTGGTTCAACGTTCACTTCCAACCAATGTTTTTCTAAAAGCTGTGTGGCTGTAGTGTGTTTGCGATGATGGCCATGTCCTCCAGGCAGCAACCTGGGCAAGAAATCAATCAGTCCCACAGAAGTACAAAACATAAATACAACAAAAATAAATAAAAAGTATATTAATAATAATAATGAAGTCACCTATGTGTCACGAACAAGTGGAATCCAGGTGCTGCAGGAACGTTATCTCTATATCCTGGCACATTAATTGTATTATACTCCAGAAGGTTAGCTAAAACCGCTGCAACGTCACTAGCAGCACTTTCAATGTCCTCGATCAACAGCCAATGTCCACCCATGACAGCCTAAAGAAGTAGGTAAGGGGATGAGTTGCTTCGTACAAGTTATTTCTCAAATGTAATTTTATCATGCAGAAGTTATAACTGAGAAACCTCATTGTTATACATTTGGTTCATCTTTAAGGTGAGGCAATTTTCAAGCACTGCCTTGGCAAAGCATATGTGTCAGTATGTAACTGCTGCCGAGGTGTGACACATGTACACCTCCATTTGCCGAATGGCTCGAGGCCGTACGAATCCGATTCGTAGGAATCAGTACATCAAAGAGAATTCGCCCTGAGATCGAATGCAGTGGGGACAGCACAAGCTTGTATCTTGAAACTAACCCCCTCCTTCCATTCGATCTCCTGCCACCTCTCTGTTGTGTCACCATTGTTTGGTAATCGGAACGTCAAGTATTGGCAACCAAATTAACCAAAGATGTCTTGGGACGTAAAGAAACGAATCATAAAGTCTGAGACCCCCTAGATCAGCTGAGTGAGATCTGTAGCTAATTTCTCTGCTATTCGACCAATGAAGCTGAAATTTAAAATAAAACGTAAAAAAGTATTCTACGCTCAGCTCATCACTCTTTGGCCTTTGAGCGCAAGGTGTGATTTTATTCATTTATTTGTTAGAAGAACCATTGTGTTTGGAGACAATAGAGATATTGTTGTTATACTTAGTCATAAAATGTTTCAACTGTCCAAAATCAATATGAAAGTAAGATAGTAAGAACTTAAGGTAAGATGGTTGGCAGTAAGATACTGCGTATTTGTGACAATAATGATGATTACTGACCTTGGTCAATATGCCAGGCTCCCAGATGAATTCACCAGGTACATCAGTGCACTTATAACTTCCTAAAAGCAACTTCGAGTCCGTCTCTTCACCAAGTTGTACTTTAAGCAGCTCAATGTCTGTACGTCTTCCTGAAATAAATTTAGACCAAAAATGGATCGTCAACAATACCAACAGTGCGCAGCTATTTGAAATACCCAAATCGATGTGAAGACAGGAAGACTCACCAGTTAAATTTGCGAGGTGTTCAACAAGAGCAGATTTACCACAGCCTACTGGACCCATCAATCCTACTGCTTTATTTGTTGAAACGCCAATCGCTATTCTTCTAAGGTTAGATATCGTAGATTTGACTAAAATTAGATTTCCATCCTGCACCTGAAAATGATTATAAATTTAAAATCAACACAGTAAAATTAAGTGGATGTATTTTATCCAATAATCATAGTTTTCTAGTAGTAATATGTAGTACTAAGTTACCAGATGTCATAGAACCAACAAATCCACAACACAGTTGAGTGCGAGGACTATACAAATCAGAATCTCAAATACTTGCTCTAACCAACCAAAACATCAAAAAATAAAAAATAAAAATTTCTTTTGCAGTAGGAATACAACCAAATGTTTGGATAATGAAAATCCTTTATACTAGCAATCTACATCTACTAACAGAATAAATCCAATGAAGAATCAATATTGATTAATCCAAACATTAAATAAAAAAGGAAGTTATTAGTAATTCAATAAGGGAAGGCAGTAGTGGAACTTCCATGTTGATATGAGAAGAATTTCGGGGCCTGCAATGCGAGAATATATTATTTAAAAAATCGTTCATTTCTGCTGTGTTTCTCAGTAAGGCAAATGCTCAATGTCAGCTTCTAGCTTATTCGACCAATGCGTTCTAACATGCATAGAGTAGGGGTATTCATGATCCAGTAGTTTTGACGTCAAATCATTGAAAAGTAGCAACAATTCTATCAGCTGTTTAGCAAAACATCCTCATCAATATGAAACGATTTTCATTCTTGGTATTCAGATCCACTGACGTATCAAGAAAGCTGTACCAATTTACAGATTGTTAGGTTTTACATTAATTGTTTTACAAATAATTTTATTGTTTACTGTTAACAAGCATGTGTGGACAACCTGCGCTGATTCGGCTTTCACCATTGCCACCATGGGAAACTACTTACATTTTGATTTTCGACGTTTCACCTCATGACACCATCAATTTTTGATGAATTCGATTTTCGAAACGGATCTTTCCCAAGTAGAGGTATTCATTGTCTAGTTGTTTCAACGTTAAATCATCAAAAGTCCAGTTTCGATGAATTTCAATGCACATTCGTAGCTTCATTACTGACAATACCCCACCTCCCCCACTCGAAAGTCACACTTTTACTTCAAATCATAGAAAAGTCGCAACGATTCTATCGGCTGTTTTGTGAAACAGGCTTATCAATAAGAAATGATTTTTGTTAATGTTATTCAGATCTACTGACGGGTTCTTCCGATTCTAGAGCTTTAAATTTATAAATTGTTAGATTTTACGTTTTTTGTATTACGAATAACTAATCGTTTATTATTTATAACCTGAGTAGGAAGAAGCTGATTTGGCATTCACCATTTCCCTCAAGGGGTACTACTTAGATTTTGATTTAAGACTTTTGAGGAGGAACTTGTGAGCCTTCACTTTTCAATGAATGTGATTTTCGGAGATTATTTTTTCAAAAATCTCCAGTAGTTTTAATAGTGAATAATCAAAACAAGAGTTGCGATGGGTTTCAATTTAAATGTGTGTCATCATTTGTGACAAATCGATTTACCACGAGCTAAATCCTTTCAAAGTAAAGGTTCGACGTCAAATCATCAAAAAGTAGCAACAATCATCGGCTGCTTAGCAAATAATCATTATCAGTATCGTTCTCATTATTCAGATCTACTGGTGTGTCAAGAATGTTGTTCTAATTATTGAGTTTTAAGTTTATAGACTGTTGGGTTCGCAGTTTTTTGTTTTACAACAAATTGTATCTTCGTTATTTATTACCTGTTTAGGAAGTAAGCTGCACTGATTTGACTCTCATCATTTCCCGCAATGGGCGCTACTTACCATTTTGATTTTCGACGAGGAAGCCCCATGACACGTTCAGTTTTCGATGAATTCAATTTTAGAAATCGACCATGAATACCAGTATCTTTCAAACGCATCGATCGCAACAGTGAATCAAATAGCAATATCAACAAAATGAACGAGTGCATAGATAGTAGTTGTGATAAAACAAATACTAAAATACGTACATGGTCTTTATTGGAAATCGGCAGGAGAATTCCTCCAATATCGGCATACATTTTGTTGGACAGAAGCGATATGCTAATGCGTCCTTTGTTAGTTGCTTCGCTATCTTGAGTTTCTGTTAGGGAATAATCATTATAGTAAACAGATAGCAGGAATAAAGATATCATACATGACACAAATAAGTTTAAGATGCACTAATAATGACTAGCATACATGACACAAATAAGTCTATTCATTTTTAATGAACTATCTAAACTTAAATAAGAACAAAACAGCCTGATAAGACTTTAAAGATTCTGTTATCTCATTAGGTTCAGTTTCACTTACTGCAAGTAGGATACTTGAGCCAAGTTTGAAAACTTGGTAACTTTTCATATTGAAACTGATATTTTACGATTTCTGAAGGGCTGAGCAGTTTCGACATGAATTCCAGTTTAGTGCTTTCATCCATAGCGAGGACTTTGGCCAAGCACTGGCAAGCAACCCTAAAATTCAAAAACATCCGACGTTATCCTATTATTTGCCAATTGAAATAAGTATCGTTAATAATAATAATAAAATAAAAAAATTAAATCGACTAAAATATGCATCCACAGTACACGTTACAATTCTTTTAAAAGCCCCTATATTTTGCACTGTTTTTAATACTTATGTATAAAACTAGGTATACCCAGTTTAGAACCAACCTATGACCCAAGTTCGGTCCCACTACCATGATTTATCGCAATAGAGTGCCTGAAATGAATTATTCTTAATTTCCAGTGACGTAGAATAATCTAATTCGCAGAGAGACCACAATTAGCTATGTAACGATTGAGTTGAACAATTGTACAAGGTGATTTACGAGTAGATAATAATTATATAATCTCATTTCAACTTAAAATTTGATAAACCCGTAATTTGACTTCGTGGCACACTACCAAGATGGACAGACTAATAAATTAATGCAAATGTACCGCAGGAGTTCAATTGTCCCGTGGAGTTTATCCCTATTGAGTTTTTAGGTATTTATATACTACCAAATAATAAATGTTATATCAGTTTGGTTTGTAGAAAGGACTTTATGAAGAATGTTGATAATTACACTTGCTATAAATTGTTCCTGAGAACAAATAGGAAATCACCATAAACACGAGGGAATGATGGGAACTCGTGCTCCCACCATTGATTGGCTCGTGCTTGACTTAAGAAACTTGAGTCGATGGCAATGGAGGAAAAGGAGATTTCGAACGTACCAGCAGAGTGTCGGTACATAGATAGAAATGTACAACAGTGACCCATCCTCATCAAAATTACATATAATAAAATATGTTCTAACGAATACGAAAACAATAAGTAGATTAAATATTTTACCATACAACTTGTTTATCCTTCGACAAGACAAACTTGTCCAAAAAACTGGACCAACACCATTTAGCGCTAAAAGTGCGAAAATCCGCCCTCAACAAATTCCAACAGCATTCGACCACCTCGAGTTCGCTGACCTGGCGCACAGACATTTTGCGCTTTTTTGAGCCTTTTGAAAGGCTAAGATCTTCAATGGACTCCCACGGAGGTTTCTCTTCGTCAAAATACCGTAAAAAACTCCTGAAAATAGATTAGAACCAGCTCGAATATATATAATACAAAACTTATTTGAACTATGTTAGGATAGTGCCAAGAAAATAGTTTGAACCATAATTTACACATAAACGTACGGAATCACACTGTTCTGATTTGCAAAGAGCTTTCCAAGACACACATAACGACTTTGATGGTCGATCTTTTCTTTCTCCAAAGCAGTTACAACAAGCGTCGGAGCTAAATGGTGGAAGCAGTCGAATATTGAATCCACACATTTTGGGTCTAAAATGAGCTGTGAGAGAGTAGCTATCGCACTGTTGTAGTCCTCAGAAGTCCACTCCTAAAATGTAAAATATTTTATTATTATTTATTATTATTATTTTTTTTTTAAGGTTTAAGCCGCACCTTATTTATTTTATTATTGTTACTATTATTTTATTATATTATTATTATTTTAGAATTTAAGCTGCGTCTCAACCGGAAGGGTCATTAGCGGCAATCAAAAAGGGGAGTCAAAAGGACACTGCAACGGGCACGATTCTAAGGGGCATGCTGACCGTCCGTCACTAAACGGATTGCCAACACGGACTCCACTGGCAGATCGGAGGGGGAGAAATAATAAAAATAACCCGCAAAACAAGGCATCGCTGCACTCAGCCTCAAGGGATACAGCGATGACTGATTTGTAACCCCTACAGCGATGACTGCTTTGTAACCCCTACAGCGGAAAAAAATACCTATCATTATTATTTATTTTATTATTATTATTTTTTTTTTTGCACCTTTTTCTCCAAGGTTATAGCAGTAATTTTGAGAAGAGTGTGGTTAGACTAAGAGAATTGGCTAAGATAATTATTGCATAAAATAAACGAAATCTAGAGATGCGTAGACTCTGAAGAAGCGTCTACCATTCCAAGTCCTTCCAATGCGGATGATATCAAACGACAATTCGTCGTTGGAAATCGCATGGTCCCTAGGGCCTCTTAGAGCGTTCCCCCAGGTCGAGGCCAGTGGAACTCCACCTTGAAGAGGGCACACACCCCAGCAAGGCCTACTTTCTAGCCGCCGTCCCCCTGGATAGGGACAGTTGGTCGATGGTAAACGTATAGACCATAGGGCCTCATAACGCGTCCCCAGGTTGAGGCCGGGGAAACACCACCTTGAAGGAGACAATTAACCCCAACAAGGCTCTACTTCCTAGCCGCCGCCCCCCTAGATAGGGGAGAACTACAAGGGCGTGAAACCTACTACCCCCGCGAATCCTTCCTCAAGTGGGTGGCAGGCTAGACCTGGGGTCTCACCCGCCGCGGTACCAGTATGGCCAGAGCCCTTAAAGGCCAAGAATGGTCGCTGGCCCGGAACAGAGAAGAAGACTCTGTACCTACTGCTTAACCCCACCTTGTCCTGCATGACTGCAGCACATGTGGAGAGGCCACAGTTGCCCCTGGGCCTGGGTCGGCACGCATGCCACACGTGTAGTGTCGTTAAACACCCACAGTACGGTTCCTGGATAGGGACAGGGGAAAACTACAAGGGCGTGAAACCTACTACCCCTGCGAAATCATCCTCAAATGGGTGACAGGCTGGACCGGCTCTCCAGCCCAGCGAGACACGCTGGAAGAGCTGAAAGTCTAGGGCCCCACCCGCCCGCGGTACCAGTATGGGCACAGCCCTTAAAGGCCAAGAATGGTCGCTGGCCCAGCACAGAGAAGAGAACTCTGCACCTACCGCTTAACCCCACCCCGTCCTGCATGATTGCAGCACAAGGAGGCCAATATCAAACGACATCAAGCGACTCCAACCTGCATGCAGACATGTCATTGGACGTTCATCTCCAAGGAAAGTTCCTGGTTCTCCTTGAATTTCCATAAGCCAGTTAAAGGGATATGGCAGTGGGCCATGAGCAACATTTTTCTTACCTTTAGTAACCTACCTCACCACACGAGTTCGTCGTTTTCAGCTGCAGTGTTATCTGTGATAAAACTGCAAATCGCAGATGGCACGGAAGTAGGAGGATTTTAATCCTGATTTCGATGTTCAGATGAGTATCACCTTGAATAGTTTTATAGTTTTGGGCACAAACTAAAGTTTCGTGTATTCTTGAATTCGTTTGGGTCGTAGATTTTTTACATTCCTGGATTAGAGCAATCAGCATAGACGATCCTGATGGGGCCTTCTCCAGTCCATCTGCCTGTTGTGTTACCTTTTTTTTTCCGTCGTCAACTGAGGATTTTTTTCTTTCACTGATTCTTTCATCTTCGTTTTAGATTTACCTACCAACTAGACAGATCAGAGAGGCTGATATGGAAGATTAGGAATTACTTACTTAATTGCCGATTATTTTTACGTTACTCATGATTTGCTTTCGGAATGTTGAGGATTTGAAATTTAGGTCGAATGGATATTTACATGTATTTATATATACAGTGAAGAAGTTGGATTAGATCAAACGCTTTTCTTGGTATTTTTTTCACAGTCTCAAGCCAAATACCTAACTCACAACTTGAGACCACTTGACAAAAGTGTCAACGTCCAGACGTTTGACGATTCTCTATTTCGTTGAAGACGATACTGCAGTAGGCCGACTCTTGTTGGTTAGCCGACTCTAATTCATTCTGGGTTTTGGTACTTCAACCATTCGTATTCCCTTGAAATTCGCAACCCTGTTCAGTAACGTTCAATGGGTAACCAGTTTCAAAATAACATATACGAAACTAATACTGGAACGAATGCCTATTATGAACAACAAACTTTCGTAATTCATCCTATAAATTCTCTAGCTAGCAGTTTAGTGGCGCCGACGTACCTAATATATTGCATTTAGTCGAGCAAGTTCTACTTTTACTGTTCCTATTACAAATCCATTGGAGTCGTGTACACATACCTACATTCTTCAAGATATATACGTAGATATTTCCAAATTAACGAAGAAAAGATATTTGGGGAGTTACCTTTAGCTGAAGTGAAGTAAATCTGTCAACATGCGGTTTGAGATGTTGACAGTACAACTCACAGCGTACTAGCTTCTGAAAGCTGAGGAAAATGTCATGGAACTCTTGAAACGACCCCATCAATACACGAGGATGAATGATGATTCCGGAAATTCTCAATTGATGGTTTATTAAAATTGATTTTACATAGCAAATAGGTACTTTGAAAATACTTGAATAACCACGTGTGAGAAACACCAACGGACCCAAACAAATGATAAGGTGATATCGACCAACATGGGAAAGTTTTACAGGAAAGGATATACGTTTCACTGCGCAGACGATCACGAATGGACACTGAAGTCATCTCGTAGGGAGTTATGAATGTTGTAGCGCTTCTAGCGAGTAAAATTGTAACTAACTGTAAAATGACTTCTCAAGTTCGTTTCTATTTGAATAATGCTTTATTTGTGGATGAACTTCGAAACTTTCTATAAAGTGATACATACATATATAATTCAAGGAAAAAATACGAAAGTATCAAACTAGAGAGGAATAACACAAAATATTTATCCACAACCCCACTAAAGAGTCTATGGATTTCATTTTTATGATTGACAAATTGTATTTTTTGCATTGTGGCTATTGTATTTATTTATTTTATTTTTTCTCTCGTTCTTATTTGCATGCCAATAGTTTCCAGTTTTAAGGCTAATCTCCAAGAAGTTTGTAGTGGAATAGACAATAGAGTGCGCTCATCTCTGAAAAGTATGAACGTCCATGTAAGGTTAACTCTACTTCAACTCGCAACTCTATGATCCAGTATCATTCTTTTGTCCGTCATTAGTTTGTGAGTTTCGAAAATGGCAGGTGAATGAAATAAACAACAGGTGCTCGGATTTTTTGTGATTATGACTAGCTCACACTTGGAGAGCAAAATTTTGGACCTGGAGGCGCGACTAAGGGCTGAAAATGAGCAGAATATGAATGACAGTTCATCATCGGAGCTGTCCAGTGGTTTTGGATCACGTCCAGGCTCTGGGCGCAGGCCAATAAGGCGTAAGCAAACTTTTCATGAGTTTTTAGCTATTGTCATTTCAAATTTTCTATTTTAAAGGCATCTGAAGCACGGTAGAATTTATCAAGTTCACTCTCGTGCTACCTACTGAGGGATGTATGTGCCAATCGATGTAAACTGCGCAAAAAACTAGTGTGGGATGGAAAGACCCTGAACGAGTACCTATGGTCATCATTCAGGATTGAATACGTATCTAATTGTTATAAAATGTTTAGGGAAGATAGAATCTTGGTTACGCCTTAAAGATATATATAATCGCCTTGTTAGGTTCATAATATCCGAGTAGGTAGAGAGATTTATGGACAGGTAAGGAGGTAATACCTGAAAACAATGGCTGGTAGGGGACAGGTATGTGCTATGTTTATCAGTCAAAAATCTTTGGAATACGTTGGGTGTACGCTGATTAAATTAATTGGTGATATAACTGGGATAAAGAACTTGATTAACGTCAAGGGGTGACCTAATCACCCTTATCAAGCTATCCATTCCATGCATGTACACCTGTCAACGACAGTAAAGAAATTAAGGAGAAAAAACACGTGATAGAAGAGAGCACAGAAACCTATATGATTTGCTACACCAAAGCTCAGACGACCTACATTTCATCCGAAGTAAACAAGATTCCATTTTTAAACACCTGGTTAACAATAATAACAGTCTAATCCGTAACATCCTCCGGGGCCACAGAATTAATCTGGCTGTAAACAGCTCATCACCAATGAAGGTCCTGGTGAGGGCAGTCTGAATTTCAAGTTCAAACGCAGCATCGAACACAACATACCATTTTGACATTTTCATGTCTTTCATATGGCACATAACAAAAAATCGTCACGAAAAAAATTGTCCCAAGTGGCCACAACGATGATTATGACCATCAGAAATGACGTTGACCATTCATAGGTATACACATGAAAATGTCCCAATGCGTTGCAGACTCGTATGCAAGCGTTTTTCTGATGATTTCCGCTTACAACCGAGTCGTTGCTAGGGAAATGGTTTTCCATTTTTGTTATAGAAATCGCTCGTATTCTCTTGTCCCAAGTCTCTTGGTCCCAACTTATCCACTCCTGTCAAGCCTCCTGGTGCAGCATTCTTCTCATTTCACCTTTTGTAATTGAGCCTTCCATTTCGGTAATATTTTGTTTTTCAAGAGTTGAATCCTTATCCGTGTGCCTTTCCAAACTGCATCACCACTGAGGAGCCAATCTGCAACTCTCAGTTTGGCCATCCAATGGGATCCTGTCTCACATCCCTCTTTAATCCTCCTTGTTGTTGCCTCGAACATGACCTAAGTACGTTCGAACACATGTTAGCCCCTTTTTCTCTTTTTGGTCTACAGCCTTCTTGCCATGAACGAGCTACTCCGCGATCTCTTGCAGAGACATTCCATTGACCTCTTCACTCCATCATTCCAGTGGCTCAATTGATGCTGTTCATTATCCTTTACTGTTCCTTTGTGGCATAGTGGCACCTTACCATGAAGAAACCATCCCAGTCGTCTTTTTGTAGCTAAGTACATGCCTGTTCCACGATTTGTGAACAAACTTCAATGGAATATCCAACGCCCAGTTATTTTCTCCCAGGAGTATGTTGGGCTTATCATTTTTGTAGGAGGATATTTCCAAGTCTTTCAGGTGGTCAAAAGACTGTTCCACTATTGCTGAGTCCACCATCTGCTGCGAGACGTTAAGCTCCTTTACTGTCATCACATTGTAGACCTTGAATATCTTGGCTTTTTTCTTGATGCTCGAGATGTTGAAATTGACCACCTGGGAACCCAGCTCTTCTCTGACAGAGATCAGTCCATCTAACTTTCAATGGTTGCTCTTCTTCACTGACAACAATCTCTCTGGCCATGTCTTCCTGGAACATTGTAACTGTTGACCCAGTGTCAAGAAAGGTGCAAGTCGCAAAAGTCTTTGGAGGCCGTGCAACTTCACTGAGATGATAGTGAGTAATAGCCGTCTTCCGTTTTCAATCCTAACCGCAGTCGTTGCATTGTCTTCAGAGGTCACCTCCTCACCAGTGCCGCCTTCTATATCGTCACCTCTCCCTCCAAAGGATTCTTGCAAAGAAGTACCTATCATTACCTTAAAATACAAAGGCTTCAGCAGTGTGGTGGGCAACGCCTCCAGGGTCTTCCACACTCAACTCTTATAAGACTGATGCGATTTTCATCTCTCTCACCACCACAACTCTGGGTGACTCCCTAAAACCAGTCTCCCTTCACCTCCGTAGGATACGGCACAAGGCTTTGTTTACAAACAACCGACACTCGGTTTGACCAAAAGCTAAATAATCAGCCCTACCAGGAACAGACCTCTAACAAGAAACTAAACATACCTGAATAAACCATAACTAACACTTATGTTATGAGAAGTTAGGGCTTCAAGTTAGGGCCCCGCAATCGAGGAGTTAGGGCTTCAGTAGCCAAGTGCCCTGGGCTTCTCTTAGGAAAAGACATGAGCTCAAATGTTCTATAGGTACATAATTTTAGGGCTGAAACATTTTTGTCGCAGGGTGGGACCCAAATTAATTCCTAATCTTCTCTCCAGCCAGACTGTAAACCTCACATTTTCTGACATAGGAACCTCAGGATTTTCTGAAGATGTTCAGTTCCTCACTGTAGTGGATTTATATAGGTTTGACTTGACGTAGGCAGACCAAGTCGGACATTTATATCCCGGTTATGCGGGTTGGTTTCTAGGCCACCCCCGCGAGGAATGCGGGCGGGGCCGCCAAGGTCAACTGATTTCGCGGGCTGGAAGGGTGGATAGTCCGTGTCGCAGCCGCGCGGAGCGCTAGGCTCGTGTACCAAGTGCTGGGTTCGATCAGTTTCGTACTGAGCCGTTTTGTAATATTCCGGCCTTAGATTTACATCTGAAAGGGGAATATATTGAGCTTGGTTGAGGTACTGAAAAGTATCCTCTGCTTTTTGTGCATTTGGAGTGTATTTGACACTCGGATCGACCGTGTAAGCCTGCGTCGGATATCGTGGGTAGTCGGACAGCTTGGTCGAATAGTAAAGATCGGCTTCAGAGCGAGTCTGAAAGGTTTGCTCGATCTTTTGTGTAGGTGAGTCTTGTTCGAAAGTTTCTCGAACGAATACGTCGGGCGAGAAGGCGATCCGGACGTGAGGGTCGCGCCTTGCGCTGATGTTTGGTTCAGCGGACTCACCGTGTGGCCGGTAGGGCGCACTACGTTGGTCACTCGGCCCGGCCTTGCCGCCTTCCTCCTTCCCTTGCAAGGGGAAGTAAGAAGGCTGACGTTCCATCGAAATGATCGAGTTTTGGCTCGTTTCGATGCCTCTACGTGTGAAAAATAGAGGGTTTTGGAAGTGGACTCGCTTGCCGGAGCGTCTTTCCAATGCTCAGACGGCAGGGTCCTACCTCGCAGTCTTGAAAAAGACTTCCGTAGACGGTAAATTAGAGCGGAGGAGCTGAGTAATTTACCGGCGTGCCCCAGCGGTCGACTACGAGCTTAAGGCTATGTAATCCGGGTGACACGGCTCGGAACGTCCCTCGGGCGTACTGTCTAAAGAGAGTATCGATAGAAGTACCGGGTGGCGTCCTGACAGATGAACTACGTTGGGCAATGAGCAGGATGAATAATCACTGGACTCGTAGATGCCAATGCGAAATCTGTGTGGAGAGAAGGTCTGGCTTGTAGAAAGCAGTAGGAAGCCGTTCTTGAGATGAACTCGTAATGCAGAAGGTTCGTCAGCGTAGAGCGTGTAGAATTCTTCGTACTTCGGAGGTGTCGTCGTCGAGAGCGGAGAGTGGAATGAATTTCGGAGGGCTCCCAGCGGGGTATTTATAGGGAGGTGGCCGCCTCCTGCCGCCTCCTGGTTGGTCCGCTTAATTTCATAAATTCGACTGTGCAATCTCATTGGTTCGCACAGTGTTTTCTCAGTATCTGTGCGTATGATAGCTGAGTTGGTTTTTCGAGGTGGTTTCCCTGCGTCCGTTGCTTTGACGGGGTCCCCGGGGGTGGCTGAACGACCTTGAGTTTTCCTGCTTGAGGTTTCTCATTCAAGGCGACTTGTTTCGAACTTTTTGTCGCATCTATCTCGCCCAGTAAATGTTTGGGGAGGTCGCCTTGCGTGTTCTCATTCAAGGCGACTTGTCTCGAGATGTTTGTCATATCTCTCTCGCCCAGTAAATGTTTGGGGAGGTCGCCTTGCGTGTTAATCTTTAATATTTCACTTTTGGGAGAGAATTTAGTATTTTCTCTCTGGTGAAATATTTTGTTTGACGGAGTTGTACCTCGACGTCTTGTAAATATTTTTGTGGTGTGCCTACCTCTTTTTGGTAGCCCTGAAAAGGGCTGTTGAAAAGAGGTGGTGGATTTCACCACAGGGGCCCCCCCAAGACGTCGTGTTATCAACGACGACGCCGATGGGGGAGAACTGGGAGGTCTACCCGGAACTCTCCGTAGGAGAACCTCGCCAGTTGGGGCGGAGGCGGAGGTGCAGGCCTCGCGTCCCGTCCCTGTGGTGCGCCCCGGCCTCGCCGGTTTCGACGAGCGTCGCGGGGCGGCCTTGGCCGGCCCGAGCTCTGCCGACGGGAACCAAACCCGCGAGGGTTTGGCCCGCGGCCGCGGCTGGGCTGTTGCGGAGGAGCCCGGGAGGTGCTGGGCTCTGACCACCCCGCGGTGCTCATCTCCTCCCAGCGAGGAACCGGTACGTCGCCCGAGGAGATCCACTGCCTGGGGGGTGCTGGTAGCTGGTGAGCGGGCGGAGGCGTAGGCAGTGGCTGGGTGGGTGGAGCTGGTGGCTGGTAGGGCTGGGGCCTTGTCCAGACCACCTCCGTGGGAGCGTTTGTCGTGGTCCCCGTCTCCCGTTTTGGCGAAGGCGGTAGTGGGCCGAGCGGAGCTGGTAGAGTTTCCTCGGCAAGGAGGAACTCTTCGACTTCGTCTGTAAGCATGTTTGCTGGAGTAGAAGCTGCCATGGTTGAGATTGTTATGGTCTCTGGCTGTGGGTCGTTCCATATTTATACTTCCCACTGCTCCTACCCGAGAAAAATGGGCGTGGCTTGTTTCGAGCGCAGTTACCCATTTTCCGTCAAATTTGGTAGATGGGACGCGCCCTCTGGCGGATTTTCGGGGAGTTTTCTCCTTACTTCCTGTCTGATTTTGTAACAGAGATTGTCCTTGCGATACAGCTTCTTCCGAGTGTAGAGTATAAGCTGGCTTGATTTGCTGTTTGGGAACTTTCTTAGTATGTTCGCCAATTTGCACTGTAACCGAAAACTTATCTCTTTTAACTACTTTGAACGGTCCCGTGTAAGGACATTGGAGAGAGGTGAGCTGTGTGGGCACTCTGATATAGACATGAGTACATGTATCCAAATTTTTGGGCATGTTCACGGCATATTTCGTGTTATTATGTTTAATATGCGTAGGTCGGAAGAAAAGAGGTTCCGAAAGGTTCGTAGAAGTTACGAAAATGTCTCCTGGGAGTGGTACGTCAATCCCGTAAACCTTTTGGAAAGGCGTAGTTTCAGTCGCCGGGTCTACTGCCGTACGCATGGCGAGTAGAACTTTGGGAAGTGCATCGAGCCAATTTTCGTTTTGAGCTTTGAGAGCTTCTTTCAAAGATCTGTTTCTGCGTTCTACCATACCGTTTGTTGATGGTTTGTATGGTAACGTGTGAGTATGTTTTACTCCGAGACGTTCCATAATGGAATTGAACAGATCTGATTCAAATTGGGTGCCCTGATCACTTGTGATGTATTTAGGTACGCCTTTTGAAGCTACCCAAATATTGATAAAGGCATTTGTGATTGTGGTTGTTTCGATGTTGTTGAGAGGGACTGCCTCTAGCCAACCCGTTGCTCTATCAACCATCATCAAAATGTAACGTTTCCCTCCTTTTGCTAAAGGTAAAGGTCCGGTAATATCCACGTGTACGTGTGAAAATTTGTTTGCCGTTTCAAATTCGGAGTAAGGGAGCTTCACGGAGCGCGTGATTTTTGCTCGTTGGCAAGTTTCGCACGCTCGGACCCAGTTTGAGACATCTGCACGTAGTCCGTGCCAAAAATATCGTTGTTTAACTTTATACACTGTAGAGTGTATACCTGGGTGTCCCAAATTGTGAATTTGGCTTATTATTTCTTCCCTTATTTCGTTTGGAATATAAGGTCTAGGGTGTCCTAGGTCTAGGTTACACCAAATTTCTCCTTGAGAGAATTCAACTCGTGTGAGTTTCAATTTGTCCTCCGCGGTAGGGGGAGAGCGAATTTGTGAATTTGAAATGTGCAGTAGAAGATTGCATTCTATTGCAGCCGTAATTTTCGAAATTTCAGCTATGGGTGGACCCTCGTCCGTCTGTGTTGAAATCGATTTCGTTTGAATTTCAACCGGATCGAAGGGTCTGGAGAGTGCGTCGGCGACGACGTTGCTCTCTCCTGAAATATGACGAATGTCACTCGTCATTTGAGAGATGTATGTTAGCCATCTTAATCTCATTTTAGAAAAATGAGCATTCTTTTTAAGCATCGTGCCTAGCAGAGGCTTGTGATCCGAACAAATATGGAAGGATCTGCCGTCCAAGTCGTTGTGCCAGTGAATGCACGCTTGGTAAACGGCGAACATTTCCTTGTCGAAAGATGCTTTGTTCTTCCATTGTTCTGGAATCTCTTTGCTGAAAAATCCCAATGGTTGGTACGATTTCGAGCCATGTTTGTCTGTAATTTCTTGTTCTAGCGCCGCTCCGATGTGTGTGTCGGACGCGTCACAGACTAATCTCCACTCCGCTGTAGGGTGTGGGTGAGCAATGTTATGCAATGTTGCTTTGATCATTGCTTGCTTTAGGCTGTTAAAAGCTTTTTCTCTCTCTGATGTCCATTCGATAGGTGTTCTGTCATTTTTTTTGTTTGACTGAATGGAGTCATACAGAGGTTGTGCCGTGTGAGCGAATTTGCTCGAGCATGCTCGGTAGAAACCACACATACCTAGGAATCTGCGTAGACTTCGTACGTCCACTGGCCTAGGAAATTGTTCTATGGCTTCTATTTTGTCTCGTTTAGGAATTATTCCTTCCTTCGAGATAGTGAAACCTAGGAAATCGACGGTAGGTTTCGAAAAAATGCATTTATCAAAACCTACTCGAAGTCCGTGTTCCCCTAGTTTGTCAAAAATTTGTTGGAGGTGGTTCATGTGTTCGTTATAATTCTTCGAAGCCACCAGGATGTCATCTAGATATACAAATGCGAAATAAAATTTTCGCATGATGCTGTCCATGTATCTTTGCCATGTTTGAGCCGCTCCGGCCAAACCCATGCTCATTTTCTTAAACTCATAAAGACCGAAAGGTGTAATAATCGCAGTTTTATGAGCGTCATCTGGGTGCATCGGGATATGATAATACGCTGATTTTAAATCTATTGTTGAATAGATTTGCGTATCATGTAAATTCGCTTGGAACGAGCGAATGTGAGGAGGAGGGTAGGCGTCTTTCTTCGTTTTCGCGTTGAGGAAACGGTAATCGCCGGTGATTCTCCATGACCCGTCTTTTTTTGGCACACAGTGTAACGGAGATGCCCATTCGGAATCCGATGGTGCAATTATGCCTTCTGAAAGCATTTCGTCAAAAGTCTTTTTGACTTGAGCCCGTTTTTCTCCTGCCATGGGTCTCGCTCGGAAGTGTACTGGAGTTCCTTCCGTGGTTATACGGTGGTAAACCCCGTTGTTCTTCCATTTACCATGAATTTCGCTCATTTTATCATTGTAGTTGTTAATGATAGAGCGAATGTTTTCGTCCTCCGTGATTTGCACGTCCTCTGGTTGAGGTGTATTGTCACGGTGAGGGATAGTAGCTGCAATTTGTTCGTCAGTGAACTTTTTGTTCATGACTGCAGCTATTTTTTGATCGGCATAGCACTTCATTTTATCTTTATAAATGTACTTGTGTTTGACCCGTATTCCGATATCCCAAGATTCGAGGAATGGGATACCTAGGATCGCTAGATCAACTTTCGTGATCATAAACTCGGTGGTCATGTCCCCGAGGCCGATGTTAATTGTTGTGTCAGCTCGCCCTAGTGTATCTATAGGGGCTCCGTTAGCTGCTGTGAGCTTAACGTTGGACTTGAGAATTTTCAAGCCCAATTTTTTTGTGACATTGTGGGGCAGAATGTTCACTTCTGCTCCCGTGTCAATGAGAAATTCAGTGCCATTTAGTTTGCACTTGAAAAAAAGCCTTTTATACTCAGTAGACTGCCGGCGTATAGGCTCAGATACGCTGGCAGTTATTCGTTTTCCGAACTCTCTGTGTCGGAGGTTGGAATGGTACTTTCTTGTACCGACTGCTGAGTATTTTCGGTAGAAACCCGGGTTTTAGGCTGGCTTATAGTCGCAGCCTTTTTGCTAGTTTTGGAAGCAGTGTTTGTCTTCCAAGTGCAGTGTTCTGGGTCTGCACATTTGCGAGTTTCGTTACCGAAACGTACGTGGTTTCGACAGACGTAGGCCATCGGTTTGTGAGGCTTACTCTCCACTGGTTGGGGTTTGAACTCAGCTTGTTTCGAGAGGGCCTTTTTGAAACCAGTATTTATGGGTTTCGGAGTAGATTCAACTCCTCGTATGTTCAGAGAAGTATTCTCTGCTCTGTACGCGTGTAGCGTATCAGCTAGGTCGAGCCGGGAGGTCGTGGTAGGCTGAGCTGCGACCATACCTCGTGCTTCGATGGGAAGAGTCTCAATCCACTTTTGAGTGATTAGAGCTTCCGAAAAGTACCCAACAGCTTTCGAGTACATCTCGTGGTACTTGGTGCTGGGTTTTTTGGCGAGAGATGCGGGGTCCTCGAGTGCGAGGAGCCTGTCCTGTAAGGACAACCCATATTCTCGTTGGAGGCGCTGTTTGGCCTCTTCGTAGGGTGCGTGGGGTGCCGTGAGGTAAGCTGAGTCGATAGCTTCCCTCATTTCTTCTGGTACCCACTTGTATATAGCTGAGAAGCATTCGTTTTGCGTTCTCATGTGTTTTCTCACGCAGTATTGATCGAATTCGGCGAGTGCACGATCAATATTCTTCTTTTGGAAGACTGGTTTTTGATAATCTCCCATCTCCTCTAAAAGTGCTTGAAAACCACCTTGTGTAGAGGGATGTTGCGTGAGATGTGGGGCGTAGAGGCCCGGCGGGGGTCGCACGCCCGCAGTGGTTCCCTGAAATCCACTAGCTTCATAAGAGGGAACGAAATGCTCCGTGTTGAGCCTGTTCAAAGGCGGGGTCACCATTTGTAGTGGATTTATATAGGTTTGACTTGACGTAGGCAGACCAAGTCGGACATTTATATCCCGGTTATGCGGGTTGGTTTCTAGGCCACCCCCGCGAGGAATGCGGGCGGGGCCGCCAAGGTCAACTGATTTCGCGGGCTGGAAGGGTGGATAGTCCGTGTCGCAGCCGCGCGGAGCGCTAGGCTCGTGTACCAAGTGCTGGGTTCGATCAGTTTCGTACTGAGCCGTTTTGTAATATTCCGGCCTTAGATTTACATCTGAAAGGGGAATATATTGAGCTTGGTTGAGGTACTGAAAAGTATCCTCTGCTTTTTGTGCATTTGGAGTGTATTTGACACTCGGATCGACCGTGTAAGCCTGCGTCGGATATCGTGGGTAGTCGGACAGCTTGGTCGAATAGTAAAGATCGGCTTCAGAGCGAGTCTGAAAGGTTTGCTCGATCTTTTGTGTAGGTGAGTCTTGTTCGAAAGTTTCTCGAACGAATACGTCGGGCGAGAAGGCGATCCGGACGTGAGGGTCGCGCCTTGCGCTGATGTTTGGTTCAGCGGACTCACCGTGTGGCCGGTAGGGCGCACTACGTTGGTCACTCGGCCCGGCCTTGCCGCCTTCCTCCTTCCCTTGCAAGGGGAAGTAAGAAGGCTGACGTTCCATCGAAATGATCGAGTTTTGGCTCGTTTCGATGCCTCTACGTGTGAAAAATAGAGGGTTTTGGAAGTGGACTCGCTTGCCGGAGCGTCTTTCCAATGCTCAGACGGCAGGGTCCTACCTCGCAGTCTTGAAAAAGACTTCCGTAGACGGTAAATTAGAGCGGAGGAGCTGAGTAATTTACCGGCGTGCCCCAGCGGTCGACTACGAGCTTAAGGCTATGTAATCCGGGTGACACGGCTCGGAACGTCCCTCGGGCGTACTGTCTAAAGAGAGTATCGATAGAAGTACCGGGTGGCGTCCTAACAGATGAACTACGTTGGGCAATGAGCAGGATGAATAATCACTGGACTCGTAGATGCCAATGCGAAATCTGTGTGGAGAGAAGGTCTGGCTTGTAGAAAGCAGTAGGAAGCCGTTCTTGAGATGAACTCGTAATGCAGAAGGTTCGTCAGCGTAGAGCGTGTAGAATTCTTCGTACTTCGGAGGTGTCGTCGTCGAGAGCGGAGAGTGGAATGAATTTCGGAGGGCTCCCAGCGGGGTATTTATAGGGAGGTGGCCGCCTCCTGCCGCCTCCTGGTTGGTCCGCTTAATTTCATAAATTCGACTGTGCAATCTCATTGGTTCGCACAGTGTTTTCTCAGTATCTGTGCGTATGATAGCTGAGTTGGTTTTTCGAGGTGGTTTCCCTGCGTCCGTTGCTTTGACGGGGTCCCCGGGGGTGGCTGAACGACCTTGAGTTTTCCTGCTTGAGGTTTCTCATTCAAGGCGACTTGTTTCGAACTTTTTGTCGCATCTATCTCGCCCAGTAAATGTTTGGGGAGGTCGCCTTGCGTGTTCTCATTCAAGGCGACTTGTCTCGAGATGTTTGTCATATCTCTCTCGCCCAGTAAATGTTTGGGGAGGTCGCCTTGCGTGTTAATCTTTAATATTTCACTTTTGGGAGAGAATTTAGTATTTTCTCTCTGGTGAAATATTTTGTTTGACGGAGTTGTACCTCGACGTCTTGTAAATATTTTTGTGGTGTGCCTACCTCTTTTTGGTAGCCCTGAAAAGGGCTGTTGAAAAGAGGTGGTGGATTTCACCACACTCACTTACTGAGTCGAAACATACTGACAACGGTCTAACTCGATTCTTCCAGCAAGCAACAGCTTGTTGCCACAGCCTTATGTTTCACCGTGTCCAACCCCAATTCAGCCGAGGATGGCTGATATTTGACTCTGGGGAAATGTTATGAGCACCGAAACTTTTGTAGACTAAGATATTGGATTCCGTAGTAGAGTGGTGGAGAAGACGGTATTTTTCTGGGATTTCCTCAGTAAGTTCAAATTCTGCCGCGGCATCGAATTTTCGGGTCGCACCGAATACTTGAGGGAAAAATCTTTATTCTGTTGTTTTTATTCATTGTGGTAGAGATTTTATTGAGAATGAAGAGCAGAAAATTGGCCTCCTCAGTATGAAACGTCATAGTCTTGACTATGTTTAATTTAAATTAGACTGCCAACTAATTTGAGTCTCTATGTTTCCAGTCATTGGGAGTAGTGGTACGCCAACCAGACTAAGGAAGCAGTACGACTTTCCAGGCTCAAATTGTCAATCTACCTCCGTTGATTCGTCTGAGATGGTCGCCAAAATGAAGGAAATAACGAAAATGAGTGGAATTATAACAATTAATGGAAAAGTATGTTTTGTAAAAAAAGAAAGTATTTTATTAATAACTTGATAGGATAGTACAACTTGAATGTATAAACATGCATCTGCAGCTCTGCAGCTGAGTAAGATGTACTGAAATCGGCAAATTGTCGGCATTGACATTCTTCAGAATTAATCTTCCTCTTCTTCTGCCTGTTCGCATTAATCTCCTAGAACTGAAATTCAGCCTTATCCCGAAAACCTATGAAACGAAATTAAATGTTTTAATGTGGTTAAATAGGCCGTACTCGTCAGATTTTGTTTTCTTTTAGCAAATTTTCGTAAAAATGGCGCAATGGCTCCAAAATTTTTAAAAATAAAGTTTTTCAACATTTTCTTTGTGGAAATCCGTCTTGAGGCATTTTCATACGATTCCTGAAGTTGAACACCGTTTTCATATGTCCGTCTATGTACGTACGTATATCCTTGTAAAAGCGCTTCAACTCCGGAACGGCCAGACCTAATTTGACAGGATGGATCCCGAATGATCAGCTAGTAATTCATAATAAAGTGGTTTCAAAAGTCGTCATTTATAATCAGCAGTTTGAGCTGATTTCGTGATTCAAAAAATCCTATTTCTATTCTATTTATCTCACCAAGCTGAAATTTGGAACGGAGCGTCTGAGAGCCAAGTAGGATAGGATTTCAACATGCCGAACCACCCCAATCAGCCGAGTGAACTCAACGCTATTTTCTATGCTATTTATCTTAAGAAGCTGAAATTTGATACAGAATATCTGTGAGACATGTAGGATAGGATTTTAACTTGCTAAACCACCTCAATCAGATGAGTGAGCTCTTAACGCTAATTTCTATGCTATTTATCTTAAGAAGCTGAAATTTGAAATTGAATATCGGTGAGACATGTAGGATTGAATTTTAACTTGCTGAACCACCCCAACAGTCAAGTAACCTCAACGCTAATTTCTATACAATTTCTCCTACGACCCTGAAATTGGAACGGAGCCTCTGTGAGACATTAAGAGTATGATTTTCACTTACCGAACCGCACCAATCAGCTGAGTGCACACTTTACGCTAATTTCCATGCTATTTACCCTACGAAGCTGAAATTCGAAACAGAGCCTAAGTGAGACAGTTAGAATTTGATTTTCACTGCTCCGTTTAAGCGTTGGAAATCCCCCCAAAATTCTTATTTCAGCATTACTTGTGAAACACTAATCAACTTGAAGAAAATGCGCTTAAGATGTGGCTCACTACGTGTGTATTGAATTATATTTTTTGTTTGTTATTTACATTTAGGTTCTTTTTGAAGATAACCCGGACCCCCTCACAGGGATGGGGGTAATGCACCCAGTGCCCTCCCCCCAGGGCACTGAAACTCCCAACATTTTGATGGTGACAGAATTTGAACGCGAGGGTGAGACCTACCGATGGGAGTTTGAACTACTTGGTAACCCCCCACCGTTTCCTCACCCTCCGCCACCATCTTCCACTTGCCCAAACTGAAACTTAATGTTTCCTGCAAATTTTGAAATCCGTGGCTTTATCTTGTCTGTTCAACCATATTAAGTTTTGAAAGTAGGTTATTTGTGAGAATTATTCTATAATACATTTATCCCAACTGATATTTTGAAGATTGGGATGGACTACTTCCCTCTTCTGTTATTGGACGTTTTTTCATTCAGCTGCCATTTTCAAACCAGCGATTTGTTTTGTTTATACGATTATTATCTACCAAATTGATCACCATCATCTATTACAAAATCAATTTTCATTGCTACTACATCCCTACACCCTGGTTCTTCAACAATGGTAAGTTGTGCTCTTATTTTGTACCTACCTAGCTATTTGATTATGAAATGAAGCGAACCACCATCATCACCATCTTGATTTTTTCCTCTGTCGATTATTCCTTGTGATTATTTCGATGTTTCAAAAATGTATCTTCGATTGTTACATTGTCTAAAGAGTTCAATACTTCAGGAGAAAACATTTTATCTTGTTCCATTGGTCTGTTACATGTATAATGTAATTTGACCATTTGGATTCCTATCATGGAGTGACGATGTTTGGAGAAGCGATTCATTAACTTGTGGTGGTGTTGTCTTGGTTTTAATCCAACAAAAGGTTCGCTTCGATGATTTCATCATCGAATAGGACACAACTTATCATTTTTGAAGATTCGAAGTGCAGGGTTGTAGTAGCAATGAAAATTGATTTTGTAAAAATAACAGGGCGAATATAGGCCTGCCAGTGAGTAGGTTGGTTCAGTGTGATCTAGTGGGATCAAGGAGAACTAGAGCCTTCCCCCAGGTAGCAGTTTCGTATGCCCATCTGTAGGATCGCTAGTATTCGTGCCAAACCCTGTCCACGTTCTCCCCCTAGTACTTTCTCCTCTGTCTGTATTCCATTGCTCGGTGCCTCCCCCTCTCTACGGTCCAGCTGGCCCGTTGTTTCAGTCTGTAGTAACAGCATTTCACCTCTTATACCTGTTTGTTCTTGGATTGAGTTCATATTGAATTATTCTTTTCCTGTATTTCTATTCAGTAAATTGAGGATTATGTACAATTATTTGTTTTAATACAATAATTAAGTATTTATATGTATTATGAAACCACCTTATAGCTCATTTAATAATTAACATATTAATAGGTATGTTTTGTTGTAGAGTTACGTTACTGGCATCAACGATTTAGAGAAACGTGGAGACCTAGGGAGTGGAACTTGTGGGCATGTAGTTCAAATGCTCCATCGTCCAAGTAATTCAGTCATTGCTGTGAAGGTAATACCTATTTGCTTTAAAATTTATTTTTACTTAACCAATGAGTTTCGTTCTGATAATCGTATTATCTCCTTGCATAGTTAACAATAATAAGTGTGTTTGAATCTTAATATCTAACGTATAATGAATCTTGTTATCTTTCTTGGCTTTTGAAAGAGTAATCGGAACGATAGTCATTGATTGTTTCTTATATCTAATTGTATCTCAAAAATTGCATATCTTCCTATCTTCTGATCATCCAGTTTGGTAAACCTGTAATGCAAATATGAATTAAGCCGATTTCACATGGAGCGGTATGTCCGGAGACGGAAAGACGGAACGCAATGTGATTGGCTGTTGGGACAACAGTTGAGGATAGTGGCTGCCATGTTGCCGGAATGGGCGGTCGGCGGTAGAAATTTGTATACCGTTGCCGCGTTCCGTCGAGCGTTGCGCAAGCTCATTGGACAGGAATGTTGATAACCGCAAGTAGAGGTTTCAGATCAGAGAGGGTTTCAGTAGGAAGGATATGATTCCGTTTAGCGAGGTGCCGCTTCATGTGAACACCCTGCCGCATTCCGCCGCCCCCTCCACTGGGTTTTCCATCCTTCCGTCTTTCCGGTTGTTACGCTCGTACTGCTCCATGTGAAACCGGCTTTAATAAAACGATATATTTGTATGGCCTTCCGAAGTTACAAGGTTACTCTCGTATTATATTATGGGCCACATGTTGTTAGGTACACTCTCATGCAACCGTATTTCATCTCTTTTTGTTTGTGAGCATGAATGAATATGATTGGACGAGCTAAAATGTTATGTCAAAATCCATGTTTGTTTTTAATAAGAAAATAGCTTTTAAATAAATAGCAATAACATGTCATTAATGTAGATTCACTAATTGAATTCACTGAAGAATTATGAGGATTGCCTTTACCTGGATCTGTCTGTAATGCCATTTATTTTATTGGTAGCAAATGCGATGGTCGGGAGACTCGGAAGAAAACAAACGGATCCACATGGATCTTGAAGTCGTTTTGAAATGTGACAATCCATACATCGTCAGTTGCTACGGTTGCTTCATTAATGACGCTGATGTTTGGATCTGCATGGAATTGATGTCCACGTCGTTCGACAAACTTTCCAAGCTTGTTGGAGGGCCTCTTCCTGAAGATATTATTGGAATGGTTGCACTCGGTGTAGGTATTTTTTCAGTACCCATACAACCTGCACATTTTTTACTTGCTTTAAGAGTTGTAATTATAATCCGAAAGATTGTTATCATTGAGATCTGTGTTTGTAGACGGTCCGAGCTCTACACTACCTCAAGATGCGTCATGAAAGAATGCATCGAGACATAAAACCTTCGAACATCCTATTGGATTCTCAGGGGAATGTCAAACTTTGTGATTTTGGTATATCTGGTCGCCTCGTCAACTCAAAAGCCAAATCAGGGAATGCTGGCTGTGCAGCTTACATGGCTGTAAGTTGTGGAACACCAAGTGCCGATTCTCCTATGATAATTAAAACCTTGATTCTGGTTATTATTTTCAATAATTAACCTTTGTAATCTACCAAGAATGAAATATTTAACCCCCTTTTAAAATTTGTTGGTTTTCGTTTCAAGATGCGTAGAAAAAATAAAAATAAATAATAATAATTAAAAAAAAAAAAAAAAAATGAATGAAATACAAAAATCCGTCTGTCTGCTGTATACTATCCGGAACTTCTCTCCCTAACTACTTAACTAAAGTTTATAAAACTGGGTCTTGTGTCCTGAGTCTTTGGCATCAATTTCAACCAACCTTAAAGGGTGAATTTGAGAGGTTGAAATAGTGATTTTGATTAATTAATTTTGATTAATTTCAGTGATTTGATTAATTTCAAAGAGTTGAATGATACCATCACTCTCCCTAAACTTTTGACTTTTTTAAGAAAAAGTAATGACTATCGACATGAGTGTAAATAAGAACATATTTGAACATACTGAAAATCCCCTTATAAGACGATTAACTAGCTGATATAATTTAAATGGAATTCCATGCAAGAAATCGAGCTTGTACTGTACTTAGCTAGTCGAGTTTATACTTAGTTCAGTGTGTTACATACTTGTGTAACCTAGACTTATTAGTAAAAGCTTAGGTAAGTAAGGGTTTTATATTACGAGTATCTCTTTATATTTGTTCTACTTAGTGCCTATATCTACTTGCGATGTTGTTAAGACAATGATGCACCGTTGGCTCCATTAAATAATTATTGCCAATGATCCGCACAAAAGAAAGAATATATCTTTTTGGAATAATTTATAGAGTTTTTTTTTAATTGTTTTCCTTCTTTATGTTTGACTTTCAGCCTGAACGGATCAGTCCCGGAACAACAGGTCAACGGGATTACGACGTAAGAGCTGACGTATGGTCATTGGGCATAAGCTTAGTGGAACTAGCTACTGGTACATTTCCATATCAAGGATGTAAATCTGAATTCGAAATCCTATCGAGGATACTTCACGACGACCCACCAAAATTACCTAATAACAACAATTTCTCACCTGAATTCCACTCTTTCATCGAAGCTTGGTGAGAATTGAGTAATCTTTCTTTATGATCAAATGAGCATTACCTACGTATTTTTCCAATTTTCTTATTAGAAAGATGGGTTGATACCTGTTTTGTCTTTTTGTGAAACATGCATTGATGATTTTTAATTAAATTTGAAAGTTTTGATTACTTCAATACCACGCTTACCTGGAAAGGCTAAGTGTATGATCCATGACTCTGTTGAGGCAACATTCAAGCCTCTGATGAGAATCACCCCACTTTAAAGTGCGCTACCCTCACACCGCTTCAGGAGCTGGGGAGTTGTCTATACAAAGAACCATTCCTGTTCTTATAAGCCACAATTCTGTTTTCAACTGCAAACAACCACGCTTGATAATATTTTCTTTTTTCTGTTTTTTCATCACTCAATGTTGAAAGTATCTTCTTTCAGTGCACGAGTACAAATTTCTACACGGGTAGTTGCAGCAGCTATTTTTATCAAGAGACTTTCTATTTAGTTTGCTTTTATTTACATTGACAAAATATAACAACTATCTGTCATAGTGAATGGCGGCCCAGCATATTCAAACCATTACTTACATCACTGTGGATTACCGGGGAAGAACAGATGAATGTTTCTTTGAACTCTTCTTTTTAACATTAGGCCATCCCAGTATAAAAATCTGATGTCTGCTCAATGTATGTGGGAAAAAAATACTAAGCTCAACATACGTGGGAAAAGATAACAGTTGTCACTAGGAGTTGATCACTAGGTTGAACATAGTTTGTAAAGCTTGCTTGTGGGAGTGCAGCAGTATAGTAGTCATGGATATTGACATTGATTGGCAACTTTTAAGCCGATATTTGAAGGAAGAAACTCAAGATGTTACGTCATCAGTGTGCAGTAAGTGTAACTAAGTAAATATGCCAAAATTTACTTGAATTGTATTCGTTATCTTCTCTGGGAACAAAGGGCAGAAACAAAGTCTCTCCATTCTGTTCGGTTGGCTGGGATTCCCCTAGCTTCATTCCAAGTTTGGCTACTTGGCACAGTTCCTTCTCTGATCTTTTCCAAGTTACTTTGGGTCACCCTTTTCTTCTTTGTTCGGAAAATTCTCAATGGCGCTATCTAGCTTCCTTAGGTATTACCAACCCAGCTCAATTTTGTTTTTCTAATCTCCAGTTCGATTGGTGTCCAGATGCTCTCCATAGCTCTGAATTAGAGATCATGTTAGAACCGTACTAAGATCCCCAGGATTCTGAGGAGGGATCTGTTGATGAAGGTCTATTGGTACATGATTGTTTCTGTAACCGTCCACATTTCACTGAAATATAGAAAGACTGGCTTAACCATTGAACAGTCTGCGCTTCGTTTGCTTTGATATTTTGCAATTCTTCCAAATTGGATTTAGCTGCACAAGTGCTCCATTGTGCAGCTCTATCCATTTCTCCCAAACCATCCCACTTCTCCATCAATTATGAACACTAAAAACGAGTCTGGGAGATAAACATTAATCAATAATAACTATTAATATGATTATTAATCAATGATAAATATTAATATTACTCCATGGGTAACACTCATTGTTTGGGTTGTGCGGGGAAGCAATTACATCTACTATTCCTTACTGTAAGCTCGTGTTGCTACAAACTAATACTCCTTTCCACGTGCTATTCAATCAACTGGTCTTTCAACCACTTCTAATTATTTAGAAGAAATAGTACACTGATAGCTATAGCTGTATGAACATGCGCTCTTGCCTCTATTGAGTTATAAAAAGTAATTAAATGCCTTCTCATGTCTAGTGTGAAAACAAAATTGGTACTTAGGGGAAAGAGGAGCACATTTGCACTAAACTTTACAAACCAGATACGTTTTTAAATAAAGGCGGATTTGTATATAATGTTGATAGTATTGATGTCTGCATTTTACGGCATTTTCAACTGCTGCCACTTGATCAGCTATGCAGCATATGGAGATTCGCAAAATCTTGCTTGTTAAGGTAACTGTAAAATTTGCCTTGATGTCAAATGTGCTCCGATTTCCCCTGTCACACATACACACATTGACCGTTGCACTCACAAGCACATCTGGGAAAAACAGAGGGGTTACCATTTGCTGTATCATGTGGGTATGTGAGTAATCAGAAAAGTTTGTTCCATGTTGTGAAGTGCTGAAAAATGATCCAACGAAAATAGTCACATTTCACATTTCCAGTATTTCAGAACAAGTCCAACGAAACGAATCGAAGAAAAGGTTGTTGCCATTGATAGGAAAAAGTCTACACAAATTTGAATTCTTACAAATTCACGCAATTTTGTAGCACAAAAAATGTTATGCTAGACGCGGTGTCTTTTTTCAAATAAATACTTAACTACTGTTAAGTGCTAATCTGTTGAATATTTTACTAGCTTAAAAAAAAATCATCTTGGATTCCGAATTCATACACTCAAATTTACCTATCTAGTCGGGTTTTACTACCTAAGCAGGGCAAACTTACCTTAGGTATTGTTCTTGTTAGACGAAATTCCTTAATTTCATCTGTTCTACTGAAATTTCGAGATAAGCATGATTCCATTATTTTTTTCCTTGCATGTATACCTTGAGTAGTCTCAACCATTAGTGTTGAGAAAACATCAGGCACACCTATCCGTTCATAAATCACAACAGTCGTCTTTACTTTCGTCTCCCAACAATGATTTAGTTACGTTGGTATTTAATCATGACATTGGACGTCATTTGCAGTGCACCATCAGCGCATTCATATTATTCTTTCTCCTCTACTTATTCATTTTTATGGATCATACCGTGGGCGGTATACGTTATTAGAGAGTTTTTGGCGACTTCAACTTAACGTCACCCGTTACCGTAGTCTTGAGGGAGCAAATGAAGATGCTAACCCAAATGGAACCGGGAGAACGGTTGCCTTAATTTTGATGTCACGTTAACGGTGGTTGGGCAACGCGATGTTTCCCCCTAACTGTCTTGTTATCTACTGGTTGACTAATCAACTTCTTCATTTCGATATGAAACGCCAATTTTCAATCCTGAATTCGAATTCCATGTTAGTTTCAGTAAGAATACAGGCTAATTTCTCGTTTTTAGTTTTCAATTCGTAAACAGGGCATGGATCTAACGCAAAGATGGTAAGCCTCAAGTATGGAACACCGCAGTTTAGTTGCACTTATAGGTCATTAGTCGTTACGAACTTAATGTTTTTGGGTAAATTATCAACAAGTATGAACAAGTTTTTATCTCTATGACAATAAACCAGGATTTTACCTGACACAATCATCAGTGGAGGCAGCACTTCACACAATGTTCACGAGAAAACAGCTGAAGGATCATCAGGTAAACTAAGAACAATACTGCAAAGAAGTAATGTCTTGCAACTCAGGTTTGTCATTTAAAATTTGTGAAATAATAATAAAAACAAGGCTCTAATCGACCAAATGTAGTCTGTGCGCAAAAGAACGGATTTTTTTTCGATCGAGTTGAAGGCTAGTAAAGCGAGAAGGCGGAGATGGACTTCAGATGGCACATTCGGTTTCTACACGACTTGAAACGAAAAATAACCAAGTTTGAGGGGCGCTACATCAACATAATTAGTAGGTACTGATGGGGAATTTGAAGAAAAACTATCATTATTTACTTCACCAGTATTCGAGTAATTTTGAGGTGACCAGTAGTGTTACATTTACAGGAAGGTTAGGCTGGTGTCGTGTGCATTTAGGTCCCCAAACGGGTGACGTTAAATGAGCCATTCTAACGTACGACGTTGCTAACGTCCCCTCAAGGTCACGTACTCTTGGGTACGTTAGGGTGACGTTAAGGGTACGTTAGTGGTCACCAAAAACTCTCTATTATGTTCACAATGCATGGAAGAAATTAGAAACACAAGGTAGAAAATCAGGGTTTTGGGGATACCCCTGCAATCTTGCTTTCTCCCGATAGAGCATTCTCATATGCTGGGCTTAATGGCCTTCACTAGTTACTTTCAGATTTGAAAATCGTCTTTTCAATTATTAACATAAGTTTATTTGTTTTCAGCTTGAGGAAAGACTACCATCAAAGACCAAAGTACAATAAACTCCTCGAACATCCCTTTCTCCAACGTTATTCCTCAAAGAACGTGGATGTTGCCGCTTGGTTTGCTCAAGTTCAGAGGTAGTTCCCATGAACATTATGGTGTTGGTGACGTAGCTTGATCATTTAAAACTACTTGAGCCCCTTTTAAATTAGTTTCTACTGCTCTGACAATTCTAGTTTCTTCGCGATAGTCTAATTTTTTTTATAAACCACGGGGTATGAAGTTTTGATATTCACGCAGAACCTAGGCGAGGATGTGACTCTATTAGGCCAATGTGATTATAGTTAGAAGGCCAGTGATTCTATTAGGCTTAATAAATATAGAGGGACATTGTACGAATCACAATTCTCCCCTGACTTATATTTTCAAGTGGTAGTTACCATTTTCCCGCCCTTTCTTGGAAAACTGGAACCCAAAGCAATGATCACTTGTTTTAGCGAATTTTTGAAGAAAATTAAGCTATTGCTCTCGCCTCGAAATTTGTAGAATGTGAATTTTTGAAAAAAATTTATGCAGAAATCCGTTTCAGGCTATTCTGAATCATATTCTGAAGTTTAACACATTTTTTTATGTATGTATGTATGTATATATGTATGTATGTATATATGTATGTATGTGTCATTCCAGACGATAACTGCCCGTAGAATTGTGCTAGAAACTTCAAACAAATTTTAGAATGTTAAGGACACAAAACGAAAGTTCAAGTTCGTTGACCAGCATGATCGGATTACATCTTCGGGTTGAAATTTTCAAAAATGTAGTCAAAAATTTCAAAATAGCCTGTTTTTTGCGATTTGTTGTGCGAAATAATTTTTTCAGCATACTAACATGTGGTATATTCGGAATCAGCGTAAAATTTCCTATAAGAATATGTATCAAGTTTTCAAAAATCTCAAAGTTGAAAAATCAGTCAAAAATCGAAATAATGCCGTTCGCTAGTTTTAAAAATCGGTAATATTTGCATGAAACATTGTCCAAATTCAGATTGAACTACTCTTATGGAAGTATCCCTGTATAACCAATTTTATACCAATTTTAACCAACTTTATGTCAAAATTTGATGATGTTATGATAGGATACTGTTAAGATTTCAACTGCCTTCAATACTGACCACATTGGTCATCGAAATCTATGAATATTTACCTACATTTGTCTTTAAATCTACAAGATTAGTTTAATAATAATAAAGTATGAGTACCTCCTAATTATTTTTAATAATTTGATTCCATGTTTGTCTATCAAAATCATAAACTAAAATTTCTCTACACGATCAATAGCGACTGAAATGTCGAAGATTCCTCCAAAAATTCGCTCATGGGGTCATGCTGCATGACTGGACTTTTTAAACATTACTTCTTCGTGTGTTCAGTATTAAATAGTCTGTATTAGTGTAACATTCATGATTCTAACAGGATTTTGTAACACTAGCCCAGATTGATGTCTCGACACTTGTTCTTTATCATTCATTCTTTCTTACTGCTTCACCTATTCTCACGAAATCTGGTACGTTTCAATACACAATCAGAGGCACATTATTTGTGAACTGCTAGTCTTTAATAACCCCTCTATGTATGACGGCAAAATCCTGTTTTTGTTCATCGCTAGGATTTATCAACTGAAAAACTGACCTAGTAGCCATGAACAAAATACTGTACAACATACATATTTATGATGATTATAGTTACAATATTATTTCAGAAATTAGTATATCAAAAATAATATATATCAATCAATAATCTATCATTAGTTGTAAAGGGATGATAACATTGCTATTTATTTATTTTTTAATAATTCAAAATTACCTGATCAGAATCATGTAAGACATAGATAGGAGGTAGGTACCTATTGTCTCATTTTAAGGATGCTCATTTCAGAAACTTTGCGACTCATAAAATTCTGGAATCGGAATTTACCAATATTGATTCCAGCTTTCTATTCATTAGGTTGGTACTTGTGATTCTGATAGTTACCATGCATTCATGCAGTGCTGATATTGCTTCACTGTGTAGCAGATGATTTACATTTATTGGTAGAAGCAGTTTCTTTAGAAGTAGAGTTCATGATTCTTTCATTTCCAAAGAATAGAAAGAAAAAAAAAACCCCGATGAACCATTAGCAAATGAACAGATTTTGCTATCGCCTCCTCTACAAGGCTTCTTTTCAGTCTCCCTTGGCTGAGGTTACTCCTTTTTAGAAATTATGAACGAATCTCTCCCAGTCAGAGATTACCAGAGTGGGGTTAGTTATCATTGAAGTTTTCTTTAAAAAACGAAATTTAGGAGCAGGAAACGATTGTATCATTAAATCTAACCCTTCGATACGTTCAAAATCAAATGAGACCAAATGGAAACTCAAAATTCGGAATTAATTTAGGTTAAATAATTGAATGGTCCAAAGGAAAGCACAGGTATCCCTTCCTACCTACTCAATATGTACAATGTTCACAAATTTCATGTATTACTGTCAGGTTTTATGGTTCGTTTAGCAACCTGTCCATTTGATTGATCCACTCATGAGTGGACCCATCATTCATTCAAATAAAACTATTTATGGTTCAGAAGCCCATGGCAATAACATATTTTTTCCAATTTTCTCAAATAGGGAACGTTACATCATTTGTTGGCATGTTCAATAACGATATTAATTAATCAAAAATAAAAACACATTAACACTGCTTTCCTTCGCTTTTGTGAAAGCATAACCCGTGTTGCTTGATATGCATGTTGCTTACACAATTTATCACTTAGGTAATTCACGTCGTTCAAAATCTAAACATTCCATTTTCACTGAGTCGGTTTAATGAACAACTCTATAAGCTTTCACTACTTTCACTTTCCTCCCAGCGTAACCAACTATCCCCACAGTTATAAAAAAAACAAAGTGGATAATTAACTATTTAAAAAAATAGGAGTTGAAAAAGTAAATAAATGAACAAATAAACTACTCACATTATGTAGAATTTGTAAATAAATTTAAATATTTTAAATTTGTCAGGTTTAGAGGGGTAAGATCATTGGTTGAGCATCGAGCATCATTGTAATAATCTCTGAGTCTACCAAGATTGAAAAGCCTTATGGTAACTTTCGGGTGTGAGAAATAAAAGTTCACTAACATTTTGGGTTTCAGAGCATTCTAAACGAATTTGGTTCCATGTCTGTGAGTCCACAAATCCTTACTGATAATGAGGGTTTTCTATTTCTCTGAAAATGTTGCGTTTAATATTTTTTGATGAAAATAGATTTCATCTTGAGAATTTGGACACCATCCACAACTTCCTACGTTGAGTGGTTTGCTTTCATGATGTTTCAAAGTCGGGGCAAAATGTGGACACTGGAAATCATAGAAAGAAAACTACTTATCATACGAAATTGCAGATTTTTATGATTGGACATAGGATAGAGAAAAAAGAACTAAATAACTGAAACTGTGGAATTAAATGGAGAAAATCATTCACAAGAATAAACTGCAGGAAACGCCACATCAAAATGTAAGACCCCACCAACATTGAAATCTAACATTGCTGCCTATATTCTTGAAATTGCATCTGCTTTAATGAAGAAAAATAAATAAATAAAAATAAGTGTTGGTACCCCTCATTACCTGACCGTCGTAATTAATCCAACGATTAACTAATTATTTCTTGAAAATACTACTACTTACCTGTGAGGCTTGCACTTGCGAGATCTTCAGCTATTTATTTCAAATTTCATCTCATTTCAGTACCTTCTTGCGTTAGACCTTGATAACAAAATAGTCATGTTATTTTGATCACTTCAAAATCCTCATTGCTGTGCCATTCTCGCTTGTGGATTATTCTATCAAGACATTTATTTCATCAAATGAATTTTAAGTCGAAATCAGGGGGGGAAAATCCCCCTGTAATCACTCCCTTTTCTTACCTTACCCTTGAACAAGACATAAGGCTCAATCCTCACACGTTATACCAAATCAAACCCAAAATATGAGATTAATGTAACTCAATTCACCGCAAACTACTATTTCTGCTCTAAATATGTATTACCTGGCAAAGAGATGTTATATTGATAGGACCTACAAAAATAAGTATTTATGTAGTGGCACTAATGTACGGTAAAGTATCATGATCGAATAATCCTGTAATGAAATTTATTAATCAAAAATGCCGTCCTTTATTGACGTTCAACGTCGAACTGCCTGTGATTTAACTTATTTTTTCTCACGAATTCGTTATTTTTTTAAAATCTATTAATTAATTTATGTTATATTGAAGAATTAGGTATAGTATTTGGAAATCGTTAATTTGTTCGTTCAACTCCCACCTTTTGAAATATCTATAGTTTTACTGCCTGAATGTCTAGGTAGGGTACTTGTCATAAGGTACACTGGTGTACCTGGTAAAATCGATGTTACTGTTACGGAACTAGGAATATTTTATGACTGTTGTATGTGAATGTATTTTGATTACAAAAGCTCTTGGAGTTAACAAATTGGGTTTATAATTAATTTGAATGTTCCAATCAGTTGAGTTACGTATTATAATTATTTATTTAACATTTTCAAATTGTCTAACGATGTTTGTTTTAAATAAAACTTGCATTTGTTTTAACACACTTGTTCTTTCTTGCTGGTGAAGGTATCCTCCTACTACTACCTCTACTACCTACCTATTTATTGCTCCTGATGTCGAAGTATGTTCATGAGGTGTTTGAAAAGTGCATTGTAGCTGTGCTGGATGATTGAGGGAAGGGCACTTATGTGAACGTAACTTAATGTTAGATATCCTGGATAGCAGAAGCCTCAGGCCTCAGGAAAAATTTGTGCTGGGATTCCTCAGAGGATACCTAGTTCACTTGATGTGAAGATTCGGGCTTCCTTCCTCGGACAATTGCCGGAGTTTGCCTAGGTCATTGGAGGGCAAGACGCTCCCTTCACACTTCATTAATTTGTCAAAATGGATATCCCAATAATATCTGAAGTAATGTATAATTACGAAAATTCATTTTTCAAAAACAACACTTTGTTCTACCTTGTTGGGTTCGTGATAAACAAATAAGAAAATCATAAAAATTACAATAATTCTATGCTTTGACCTCAATGACCACAGCCCATGTTGTACTAATTTTTGCTATGGAATTTTTAAAGTAAAACTATTAGTTGTTATTCAAACCAATTCAATGATATTTACATTCATGTTACATACAAGACAACAACTTGAATTCCTCCTCAATTTGATTGGATAGAAAAGAAAAAACTTTCCCAAATTTGATTTATAATACTTTTTGTTTCAAATTAGTTATGGATTTTTGCCTTGTCCTTCGTAGGTTTAGGTGTTTGAGGGTAGAGAATTTTTCATAGGTTTCTCAAATAATGTGGTTTATTCGTTAGCTGAGCGCTTTCGCCGTCTTGTGGCCTCATCAGAGCTTATTATTGATTGGTTCATGTTTAAATATAAGCTTTTTGGGTCCTCTTCAACATCTCAGTGATAACCTGTTGTATTTGGAGGTGTTGTTTACGTCAATTATGTTAAAACGAAGTAGATGTGAAAATTTGTGTGGAGGAACACACATTGTCTGCAGGTTGAACCTCTTAGTTATGACCTTATAAGTATAGTTTGATTTCCTGGGTTCAATTTGTTATTAAATTGAAAAATATTCAAAATTTTTGTAGAGATGTGCACAATCTGAAGTGATAAAACTTTATTTGAGGTAACTTTAACTTAAAGTTTTATCACTTCAGATTGTGCACATCTTTACAAAAATTTTGAATATTCTTCAATTTAATAACAAATTTTTTTTTTTTTTTTTTTACAAACAATTTACATTTTTTATTTTATAGAAAGGTGGTAAGAAATTCTTGTTGAAATATTGAAACTTGAGACTCCGTTGACGTTCTACGTGGTGTTTCTTATTTTTGTTTAATTTAGTCGCGTAGCTGCGCCGTCGTAGAACCCTATTTGTTCTTCACAGCTTCGCCAGCGTTTTCGGGCTCCATGCACGCACATGCTTGATGCACGCAAAATCGCAAAAGCCAATCTCGCGCGAATCCATCCTCGCACTACACTTTGCGGTTGTCCCCACCAATCACTTAGCCTCTCAGCCAACACTTTCAGAAAACTAACCATCTGTGGTGCAAAATTGGCATCAACCGAACAGACCAGGGGGGTGAATGAAGATCGTCTGTCTTCACAAGCTGCCATGTATTTTCTTTTCTTTTCTTCTTCTGCAGCAGTAAAAATGGATGCAACAGGACGGGAAACGTAAGAGATAGGGAGTCTGTGTCTGTGACACGTACGTCAAATAACGCCTCCCTCTGTGGTTCCCACACCCCTCTGCATACCAAATCCCCTTTGAGGCCTGGTGATTCCTCAGTGGCCTCTATGATAATAAGCTCCTTTACACAGTTGCCCCATGCTTCTGTCATGAGCTCTCCTAAGAGATCCCTAACCTCATTATGTCGCCGAGTGATTAGGCCTCCCGTTTTACAGCTTAATGCATGTTCTAAGCTGAAAGTTCGTGAACCACATCCATCACAAGAAGTCGGCATATTGGTTGGTGTCCGTTTGTACCTGACTGCCACTGCGTCTCTGAATTCTGATGGAGAAAGGTCGAAATTGTGCTTTCTGAGGGGTAGTACTGAGAGCCACCCTGATGACTTCGACCCTGAGACCTGAACCACCGAACGCTCAATCGCCCTTCTCTTATCCGCTGGAAACGATTCCAAGGTATCCTGCAGTAATGTATCTTATTTTTCAGCCTTATATTCTCTCGCTCTTTGCCTAGCCAAATTAACTTTTCTATGGTGCTCTTGAAAATCTAGTGGGCGATGCTGATTTATTGCTGAAATTAGCTCCATTGAGCCTTCTCTTGTCAGTTCAAGGGCCCTTTCGGCACAGGTTCTTGGGTCCGTAAGTGCTAAGCCTCCTTTGTTCACTGGGAGAGAGAACACGTTGCATTCTGCTTCTGTGACAACACCTCCGACTAATGCTGGAATTTAATAACAAATTGAACCCAGGAAATCAAACTATACTTATAAGGTCGTAACTAAGAAGTTGAACCTGCAGACAATGTGTGTTCCTCCACACAAATTTTCACATCTGCTTCGTTTGAACATAATTGACGTAAACAACACCTCCAAATAAAACAGGTTATCACTGAGATGTTGAAGATGGCCCAAAAAGTTTATATTTAAACATCAACCAATCAACAATAAGCTCTGATGAGACACCACAAGACGGCGAAAGCGCTCAGCTAACGAATAAACCACATTATTTAAAAACCTATGAAAAATTCTCTACCCTCAAACACCTAAACCTACTTTTTGTTTAAACGCAGTAGTCGAACACCGTTTCTTTTGTCCTTCAGCCTTTATGTTATAAACGGGTGCGTGTAAGGGTTTAGTGGGGGGGTGTAGAAGTTAGGAGTGGGTACAGCTGGCGATTCCCGACTTTCCTCGGACCCTGACAATAGCTTTCGCTATCCTGATATATAGGTCTATGAATCTAACCCACTTCATTTTGATCTCATGGAATTCACAAAGTAAGCTTACAACTTTTTTTATGCTCAGTAAACGTTAAGGCAATCGTCAAACCTAGCAATTGAACCAAACCACCATTTGGCACCTTTTTAAAAATCGCACTCCATGATAAACACAGCTGTGAAAAGAAAGTGGATGGATTATTTAGGATTGACTTCTCGTTGTTGAAGGATTTTACCGTAAAAACTTGATGTTTTAACGTGCTCCAAAGAATCAAAAGCTATAACTTGAAGGGGAGAGTTCTCAAAAAATTCCCTTCTCACCTTTGTGTATTCTTATGACGTGGTGGGCACACACTATGACTTATATTACTTCGGTAATTGTAAGGTGTGGTCTCAGAATAGATCATCTTCCGGCTGAAAAAGGACGTGGAATTGAGGAGAGGAGGTGAACAAAGACGCGAGAACTCAATCAATCAATTAAGCTTGTGTAATCGATTTCGTTGGTTTTTGGTTATACAGAATGGTGGTCTTAAGTTACTCGTGAAGAATATTTACTGGGGTAAGATGGCAAAGTGTGATATGTTTTTAACGGTATTTTCGCTCCCTTAGTTTATTAGCGAATTTTCGTAGAAAATGAAGCTATTGCAATGGCTCGGAAAATGTTGAAATCAAAATTTTTGAAAAATGTCTTCATTGAAGTTTGAGGCATTTTGAAACTAATCCCAGAGTTGAACGCTTAATATATATACATTTATATCCAGACGATAACTCTCCTTGGGATTGAGATACAAATTCAGTTCTCGCGCCAAAAATTCAAGCTTTCCAAACGAAAGGATGATTTTGTTGGCCAGTACTTTTTGACCACATTAAATTGGTCAAATTTTAAAAAAAGTACTAAAAAATTACTAAAAATCACCAAAAAAACGGCTAACATTTATATGTTTTGGTAGAATATTGCTCAAATAAAGTTTATTAACTATAAAATAGAACATCCGAAAATGTATGTATAAAATTATGTTGAAAAATGCACTTAAAATTCATTAAAATTTGCTAAAAAATCGATAAAAAAACTGCAAAAAAGATAACAATTCAAAACCTCTATTTGAATAGGAGATTATTATTTAGAATACTTTTTTGCCATAAAATTAATAGTTAACAATTTCCTTGCACTCAAAAAGCTCAACTTTCAAAACAATCTAACATTATACAATACGATAATTTGCTAAAATTCGCTCTTACGATCATGCTGCATAACTGGAACTTTTCATTACCCATTATCATTTAGTTATTTCTCTATTGCAGTAATGATTGATTGAGGCAGGTAATCGGCAAAACAGTAAACTCGAGTTATTAGGAAGATGGCAAAATGTTAATGTCAGTGTAACTGCCCAAAAATATTTGATACCTCGACAGGAGTTCGAACTCGCGTCGTCACAACTACGAGAAATTACGGGAAATTCCTCGGAGTTGCGACACTCTAACGATCAGAGCTATGAGGCCAGGGTGACCAAAGCTCTTCGATTGTGAGAGTTATTTTCCTGGAGCGTAACATTTCCCCGGAGTCAAATACCAGCTGTCTCGGCTGGTTTGGGGTCGAACGAATGGTGAAGTGAAACAGCAGGCCGCTGGCTCAGCAGATGCTCGCTGGAACAAGTCAGCAGTCGAGCGAGGTCATTGTCACTGTGTGTTTTGACTCAAGTGAGTGAGGAAATAAAAGGTGCATAACAACAGGAAATGTGATGTTTACAGTCTTTTGGCTCGAGAGGGATTTAATTAATTATTGTTTCGTATGATTTCGGGTCCTATTTCGACTGCGCCACTGTAACGGGCTAAACATATTTGATAACTCGACAGGAGTTTGAACTTGCGACTATCTGAGCTATAAGGCCAGGGTGACCAAACCTCTTCGACTGTGAGAGTTATTTTCCTGTAGCGTAATATCAGGAATCTGCTTGGAAAATATTGGCAAAAATAGTTCTTGTTTATAAGCTAAAAGGGAACCTATATAGTTCAAACATAGAAAATGTGACATATTACGTATTGCCAGCTTGGTACAGTAGGTACCTATTTATTAAGTAAGTGTAGTTCGAGCGAGCCACTATAGGTCAGCTTCATTCGCCCATTGGAGACCTCAAAGCATCGATCAGCTCAGTTTGGTAGCCAAAATCATCTGAAGCGAGTAATGTTTGTGTTTGGTTATAATTTTGTGGCGAATCATTAAGCATGGAGGGGATGGAAAAGGTGTGGTTTGTTTTGCCGAGTGCAAAATATAACGCAGTATGATTAATTTTGATTAAAAAATAAATAGCCATCCTCATGTGTAGTTTCCAGGTGAGATGTTCTCATGTCATCAACTGGGAAGTCCAGGAAAGTCATGGAGTTGAATGCGCAGCTCTCAAGAAATTTGCAAGTTTTAGAAATCATTATAAGTCAATGACTGTCCTGGACTTCCCAGTTGATGACATGAGAACATGTATATTGGATTACAAAAAAAAATCCATCTATGTGCTCCTCAACTTACATGAAACACTTATAGTTCCTTCTTGGTTGTTTATTCATCAGTTTTCAAAAACGTCCAGTCATGCAGCATGCCAATAAAAGCAAATTTTCGGTAGGACACTCCTTACAAACTAGGTAACTCATACACACACACTGGATTCTGGCATTCTGCTGATCCTTAGGTTAGGATTATTGGGTGACTTGAATCGTTCCCCTTCATTGACCTTTAAGGAGTATCCTGTATTTTTTGTGGGAGAGGCAGAAACAGCTGAATTTGAAAATTCAACGATAATCGAGCATCAGTGGTCAGTTCTATGGAAGAACTATCAGTGGCCTGCTATGGTCCATGATTCGTCACTCAATGATTGTTTCGGAATCAACATTTTGAAGAAAAAAAATGAGACCCAAGGATAATAAAAAGTTGCTTCACCAATCTGGAAAAGCTCAGGGAAACGTTTTGAGAACATCCACCAGGACTAAATAGTAGGAGATGATGCAACGACTCAATCCTAAGCAACTCAAGTTCCTTTGCCAACGTTGTACAATTACTCGTACTCTTACCAAAAATTATCATTCTCTTTTATAGTTTGAGAAAGGCATCTTCATAAAAACTAGTCTGTGAAGTGAATTTCTGTTATTGTTTATTTTTGTTAGGTATAGTATCAGCTGAAATTAAAGTGAGAGTGCAATGCAATGCTCTTACTACATGGGTAGAGGGCGCTAAGTGCAACAGCATGTCATACAAATGCGTAGTAGATGCTGAGAATACCCTCAATTAAAGTTTGGGGGGAGGAATGAAATACGTAGCTAACAGGCTCTGCACAAAGATAGTATTTATAGATATGTTCAAATATGGTATTTAGGTGAAACGCGATGGCCATGGGAAAAAGCATTATTCAATGACCGTGTCTTCAACATAGAGCAACAGTTTACAAGCGTGCCTCAAACCAAACTAACAAAGTACATCTACTTTCAACTATGGACCTGAATCGTACAACTAGTACCACGTGTCTCATATGAAATAGCTTTACTATAATGAATTTCATTTGTATGTTACCAGAACTTTCGTTAACACCTGTCACAACTCTTAAGTTTTCATTGGTTGATGAAATATAAACCAAATCATGAGTCATTGGAGCTTGTAGGGATTCACAGATGAGGAGATGGGCAAGGGAAAACACCACAGTTTCTATCTCCGTATGTGGGGGCCAAGTGATAGAAAAATTACACAAAAGCTACTTTTTTCGACTGGGGTCATGCAATTCGTACTGCGATAGGTATACACTAAGGCCTTGTGTAGAATGCACAACATCAACTTACGATCAACTGGGCATGCTTTCAGGCAATACCATAGGAGATCATCGTGGGGGAGGGGTTAAGCGAGAGGGGCCCTATAACAGTGCTGCCTGTTTGGTGGGCACCCCAGGCACTAGTAGCCTGTCGCTTATGGATGGTTTTCCTTTGCTTGTTCAAATCCTAGGATCTACCCAGCTGTTATTGAACCAAGACAGCTCACAGGTGTATCTGGGGTAGTCAGCTCTATAGTTATTTGCACTAATGTTCGCCATGTCTACAAATTCTGGCAAATAGCAGTGATGCCTCCCTATCATCTCCGACTGGCTTGGAGGAACAGGGTGTTATTCAGTACATAATCCTCCCCCAATCCCTCTTGTTTCCTGAAGACTGAAGTGTTGAGGCTTAGGAAGCAGGTAGGCCAAATTGAAGGTTATGAAAGGAGGGGCAGGCCCAGTAGGATTTGGTGAGGCAGACTGTGGAGGGGTAGTAATGTTTGGAGGCATGGCCCATTGAGGATTTCCCTCAGGTAGAAGAAGCGGCTGGGGAATGGCACTCTCGAGAGGCACCTCCAAGTATGGTGCCACTTGAAGTCGCAGAGCAGCTAAGCAAGCAAGGTGGTGGGAGTACCAGCTGGTCCAAAGTTGTGGAGGAAGAATCGGCCCCTGTAGGTTTCTGCAGGGATACAGGAGGGAGTTGAGAATGAACATAATTGATCTCCCTCTCCAGGGGTTTGTCGAGTCTTGGGCTTTGGAGTATTTCGGAATGTTAGGCAGCTCATCTTCAAATTGATTTTTCTTGCTAGAAGAGTATCAACCCTGAACAATTTTCACCCCTAATAAAGGAGAACGTTGCTACCATCCAAATTCTGTTTTGATGGTATCTTCCACCGATTCCAAAAGGTCTGGGGGTCTCCATACATCATATTCATACATTTTTGGGGAGGTACTAGGGACAGCAGTAGAGAGTATTCCAAAATTAATTATGAGAACATGCCATACTTAATAGAGTTACCCGGATCTGAGAAGGCAATGGGAAGGAGGGGATCTTACAAAGGAGGGTGATAAATTCAATAAAGGTGAGGGAAGTATGATTAGAAATGTCGGTAAGACTCTGAGGAGGGGGTATGATTTCATGATGTACACGTTCAATCTGGAGTGGGGCCAGGACTAGCATTCTTTCCCTACTGACGGTAATAGGTACCTATACTACGTTACTAATGTACACTACTCTAATGTAATAATGCATGTAGGATTGCATGCATCAAGATGCTACTCGTACTAACAGTAATTTGATTGCCTAAAAAACATTTTTCAATAAGTATGAATTCTCATGCTGCACTAGTTATTTTGGTGATAATATTGGAATTCCTAGATCTTTTGACTTTAAACGGCAGCAGTTCATTTATCTATGAAAACCAATTCCCTTACCTATGAATGGAATCAGGTTTGCAAATATTTGATGAAGTTCCCTGGAGAAAAGAAGACAGGCGTGTGACTTCTCAGGCTTACGTCGATGATACTTTTCTTAAATTTGCAGCTATGGGACTGATTATATGTAACTGTGAAACGTTTGCTTGATGAGGTGGTAGTGAATATAATTAATCTAGTAACGTTATACTTACAAAATATTACATAGCGATGGAGAACATGTCCGTCAAAATGATGGATTTAAATGTTTCAACTGGCCAATTGGCTTTTACAGCAGTACCTCAAAAACAGTCAGTCAACTCCAGAAGAGCAACGTCGATAGTAATAAGAAGCAAGATCATTCGGCCCTTCGGAAAAAAGAAACCAAAACAAAAAACGAATCTGATGGCTTGAAAAGTATTTGGTAAGTACCACTCACTGTTGAACATTCTGACTTTGTTATCCAAAACAATATCGTAACTGAGAATGGCTCTATCCCAAGCTTTAACTCAGAAGAGCCATTCAATATTGAAAAAGTAAACGTATGTGTAATGATTTGTTTGTATGTAGGTATGTACCTACTGCAAATATCAAATAGAGTTTCTGGCTGTTTCTCTGAATTTCAGAGTGTCTGTATCTTATCAAATCACTGAAGTGATTAAATTTGGTTTTTGTTTAAGGAATTCTATAATGCGTTCTCCATTGTTCCACCGGAGGAAGAAATCATTAGAAACACCACCAACTCTTCTGATGCCGTCATCACCTCCAGCCAACGTGATAACCCCCTCCCCACCAACCTCACCGTCCCTTTGCATGTCTCCACAAGTCGCTGGCAACACTTCTCCTTTGGTGCTTCAAAGGTTCATCCACCAGCAAATGCAACACACAAATGGGTCCAGACGGCAAAACAGGTTAAATATGTGAATGAATGTTGTTGTTTCAAAAAATTCTCTGAAGTGTTAAATGCGACAGAGCCAATAAGTGTTTGCAACTATCAACTAGGTATGCTGTGCAATCTATGAACTCTTAGGAAAATTAAGATGAGTAGGTACCTACCTTTTTTGATGGTGTTTTTTCATCGTGAAAAATACTGTCTGACAATGAAATATAATTCAGTACCCACCTACCTACATAGCAACGGTTAATGAATAGAAAAAAAAATTAATTTTATCATCAATTCGGCTTGTAATCTCAGATGATTTTGTTCAATTCCGTCCAGCGATGCTTATGAAAATGAACTTCTTTGGGATAGCTAGATAACAAGGATGCATAGGTAGTATGTAGATCCACTCTGCCCATCTGAGCGCAAAATGACATATTCTGTTAGAATCTATCCAGAAAAACAACATATAATACATACATATAAACAAACATATAAAAACATGTAATTTCCTCCTCAACATGGACCAGGCCATTGGTAATATCAGTCATACGCTCTGGTATTACTAACCTTGATTTTTTATCAGTTTCAAACCTTGATGAGTTGTAATAGAATCCTTATCGCCTTGCTTCACTTAGTCTCTCGGAACCATTTTGCCCTACCACAAATGTTGAAGTGGTTTACTGATCTCCTGCTCCATTTCATTCCTCACATACATGCATCTTCTTCTTTCATATATGCCTTATAGTATTGAGTTCCACACCTAGTTTATTTAGAAAAAGTAATTAAATTAGTTTTATATCACAAATTTTGAATACCTACGAACCTGCAGAATTAGTTTCCTCTTTAACGCAATTTCCGGATAGGAACGACGCTCCAGTTGTACAACAAGTAGTTACAAAGGGCGATATGTTGACGCGCTCAATTAGTATTTTAAAATGAAAGTAGATTCCGAATTACGACAAACCATACTCTTCTATGATAAGCAGTCTATGGGTATTAAAAGTTTGAAGCTTCTGTCACGTCATGCATGACAATGAGGTCACGCGCAGGCAAGAGCGATACAATGAACCGACTGGTGCACTGAACTGTGAAAAATCAATCATAGAAAACTACTCATCATAACAAACAGAATGAAATCTGCTTTAATATAAAATATTTTTTAGAAGCCCAAAGGTTAAGCTTATTGGCTATATTGTCTGTGGTTGAAAGTGATTTCATGAGATTAAATCGTGTTATTATTGACAGGTCGTCGTCCATATCTCCAACATTAAGGCAATTCGACACTCTGGCGCAAGAACTGAAGAATCTCAGAATAGATTCCACGCCAGTTCGGCGAAACACTTCTCCTTCTCCCGAACCTCCTCCAAGAATAAACAAGATGGTTTCTCCATTACTACTTCGCAGAATGGCCTACAATAATGTCCCTGAGTCCTACTCTTTTAACCCATCTCATAGTTTCCAAAGGTAATTTAATTAATACAGGTTAATACAGTGGTCCCCGCTTAATGTGATCACAAGTCTCCCAAGCAAAATTGATAACATTAAGTGGGTGTTATTTTCTTGTTGAAATATAAAATTCGTGTGTCTTGAGTACAGAGTTACATAGTTCGCTGGCCTTGAAAAATCCAAAAAAAAAAAAAAAAAAAGAAAGTGTTTCGGTGGAAGTTGAATTGGGAACCACTGCCTTAGATGGTGAATACTTTTAGATCGATGGTGGTTGGTGAATGCGCAAAAATGAATTACATTCTTGTTTTGCACATTAGCATGTACCGATACATAAATATACATTACTGTTCTATTTTGCATTCAATCGTGTTCAAGTATTAGTAACTTTTCTACTTACATCTACAGCTTTACTGAAAATTTTCCATTCATTTCTAGATATGGCATCCCTCCGCAGCCGCCACCTCGAAAGAAAAACGCTGAAAGCAAGTCAGTGCCATGTTCTCCAATACCTAACCATCGCTACTTCAAATCCCCTCCTTGGTATCCAATGGACCGTTCTTGAGTTTATATCTTTAATTTAAAGCGTGTGCCATCTATTTTAGTCATATCACGTACAAAAATCCATGAAGTAAACCCAAAAGTGTTCCCAGATAGTGGAAATCTGCCCACTTCGACATGTGTAATAATCATACATGCATACTTAATACTCATACAAGCAGATATAACTGATGTTTAATAGTTACGTTGTTACGTTTTTCAATTAGGATCAAAATTTGATTTAATTTTTTGTTCAATAGATATTACGAATAGTTACCAAGCAAGTATAATCAATGGAAAGTGATGTGTCGCGTATTGCTGTTAACACCAAATTCCATTAATTCAATATTTAATGAGCAATTACCACGCGTAGGGTGCCTCCTCCAGCCCCTTAAGTCCGCATTTTCCAGAATTTTGGACATTATGGGAATGTCTTCAACAGATTCATGTTAGTTCACGATGGATTAGGTACATCCAGTAAAATCATGATCTATTAGCCATTCTCACTAAAATTATGATACAAACCAGACATACATAAGTAATGTATGCATTACTTACCAATATGTTTGACCCAAGTTTCCAAGTTTCATCCGTTCGAAAAAAAGCTCTGGATGGCAGTTGGACGGACCCCCCCCCACTTTCTGCATTCTACGTATTTTGAAATGTAAACCAAAACATTCTGGTGGGGGTTGCAAATCATGGTAATTGCTCATTATTGTGTTTACAAATGTAGTTTAAATGTAGTAATGGTGTATCAATGAATAGATGATAGTCACGGTCATTAATGAATAGATGATCGCCCATCACCGATCATGGTAACTAAACGGAATTCGAAGTTCATTGCATGAAATTAAATTATTTAATCCAATTAAATGAAATTAATCATGGGGTAAACCATAAAACTCTCAACGAAAATCTAAATGCTTACACACAAGGAAAAGTGATTAATTTTTGGAGATTCGTGTCACTATCATGTGTTTAGATAATAAATAGCGTAGCATATTTTATCATTCAGGAGATAAATATCATGGATACAGAGGAAGTGATGCGAACACACAGATATAAGGGGTATTCATGGTCCAGTAGTTTTGACGTTGAATCATCGAAACTTGAGTTTCAATGGCTTTGATTTAAAAGGGCTGAAGCCTTCTAAAGTCGATTTTTGACGTTGAATCATCGAAAAGTAGTAATGATCCTATCAGCAGTTTATTGAAACATTCATATTAATGGATAGTTCTTAAATGATAATTCAATTGGGTTAAGGTGCTTGGGGATTTTATCATCTGGGGCGAGCCACATGGGATGCTAACCTGATAAAGTCACGAAATAGTGTCTTATCTTAAAGTAACGCTACTCATCTTCAAGTAACAAGGCCGAAACGTTAATGAGAACTGCCATTAAAACCACCAAGAAATGAATTTCACTGTTATAGGTGTGTAAGGTTACTTTGTGATAAGGAGGAAGAGATGAGATAGGTAGGTTCGGGATAAGGCACCTTACGTACAGGGTGGGATAAATCTGTCTTATTGGAGATAAGGTGCCTCTTCTTTCCATTCACGATAACACTTCTAATCTCTATCTTCCTATGGCTTTAGGAACTCTCTAATAAGACGCAAATGTCAAAAGGGAGTTCCTAAACGATGACTCAATTGGGATAAGGTGCTTGGGGATTTTGTCATCTGGGACGAGCCACACCAGATGCTAACCTGTTAGTCAAGAGGGCCGAATTTGTGTATTATCTTATAGTGACGCAACTTATCTTCAAGTAGCACAGGCGCGAATGAGAACTACCATTAATACCAACAAGAAATGAATATCAATGTTATCGTCGTGTAAGGTTATTATGAAATAGGTAGGTTCAGGATAAGGCGTCTTATGTATTGGGTGGGATAAATCTGTTGTGTTGGAGATAAAGCGCCTCGTCTTCCTGCACATGCGCAGTAGCACTTTTCGGTAACGATAAGGCACCTTGTCTCCCCGCACATGCGCAGCAGCGCTTTCCGTTCACGATAAGGCGCCTTATCTCTATTTCCCTATCGCTTTAGGAACTCTCTATTATCGTTATTCAGATCACTGACTATTCAAGAAAGTTGATCAAACTCTACAGTTTCAGTTCATAGAGTGTTGAGGTTTACCTACACCGATTTGGCTTTGACCAATTACCTGTTTGCCCAGTACTTAGATTTCGATTTTCAACGATTAAATCTCATGACACATCACTTTTCGGTGAATTTGATACTGAACATTCGATTTTCTAAATGGGCCATGAACACCCCTCTAATAATCAGGTTTTCACGTACCCATCGTGCTAAAACGAAGGCTTATCGCAATGAGGATCTGTGTTTATCCAGATAGAAGAGGCATACTGTTGCCAATTCATCAGCTTTTAAAAATAACTAGGTGACTATTTTTATCTAATGAAAATGTGTTGTCTTCCACGATAAGTAAATTAATATGATAAATATGATCGCTAGCTGTTTGAGCAATATAACTGACAAAATAGATATCCTAGTCAAAAAGAATATACCGTCTTCGATTTGGCTCTATATACTTATGTAGAAATAAAGAGTCATTATTCAAGGAAAGAAGTCAAGTTGTATCGTTATAGCAACCAGTATACTATACTTCAAGATTCATTCGTCGAATCAGGAATTTTATTTCTATGATGTGATTTAAGTGTGTTCATATCTACATTTACTTGTACCTGTTGACTAAATTTCAAATGTGTTCTATGGGTGGCTATACCTAAGTATCCCTTAGTGGGTTCCATAGGGGCTGTGAATAATTGTTCAAAAATGATTCAATAAAATATAAAAAGGAATGAATGAATTAATTTTAAAAAACTCGTAAGGATTAAATGTTTATATCTTGGTTAGACTTTGTAAGTACATTTTGAAAAATTTAGAAAGATGTGACTGTTATTGTTGGATGTTAAAATCAGTGGAATCATAAACGGAATTCATTCAAGAACAGCATTCAATTGAGATCAGAAAAAGTTTATCAGCAGATTTAATATTTGCATACCAGCAGTACGTTTTAAATTTTATTAGGAACCACCTACCATCATACCCACCTCTGCCGGTCACTTCATTTCTTTTGTATGTTACAAAAAATAAACAAACGTCACGTTTCGTACTTCATTTTCAAAGTGCAGGAATCAGCTAAAGCATGATACCAAAATGGCAAAAAAAAAGTCCTTACTTACTAAGGAGAAATTTCTCTTTAGTTGCAACACTCCAACAGGTTGAGCTATGAGGCCGATGTAATCAAACCTCTTTGACTGTGGACTTATCCTTGCATGTAACAGTTATAGTGAATGATGCTCATACACATGTATGTTATTACATGTCATGATTAGTGCAGAGATGGAGTGTTTCATGAACCAAAGCTTAAATGAAAACCACGGACCTAATACCTATTTGAGTAGTTTACAATTATTGACAGCCACTATTTCGTGAACCCAGATCCGTCCATGAAGGGTTACGTAACCTCATTGTTTTAGGTAACATGTACATACATTTAAGGAATGTGATAGGTACCTACCTATTTTAATTGACTCATTATTAAAATTGATTTATCTTATTATAGTTCAGGCTAAATTTTATTTTAGCGGATGCCATGTATTTTTTGTATCAGCCTATATGTTTATATATTCACAATTAACAAGGAATTCAAAATGTGGTCAAACAATATCTTTTCCCTGAAAGTGTAGTGGGAATCTTTACCCGGTAGAATAAGTTAGGTCCATGCAAGCTACTAGCTACAGAGGAAGGAAGTTGAAGTCGATGGAGATAACAGCATGATAATGTATGCCTTTGTGGTGGGGTGACGTCACTGATACAGGTTCCAACCTTTGAGTATAAATAATATGGAGAGCTGTTAGCGGTAGTTTCATCAAACCATAGGTGCCGCTTTTTGTCACGATGGACCATGCAAACGACTCTACTTTCAAGATTGCCATTCACCAATCAGCTGGTCATATGAGATAAATCGATAATACTATATTCTGTGGTACCTGTTGTAGTTTTCTGTGAATTGTATTCGAATATACTTACTCAAATTGTCGGACGCAGGATGTTTTGTGATTTAATTTTTAACTTACTTGTGATTACCAGAAGGCTGAATCTCTTTGATTAAACGCAAAACTCTCAGAAAAGTACAATAAGCCACCAGACTTTCGTGCTTGGGGCCCACAATAACCCCACCCTGTGAGTTTTCCTATACATCTGCACCTACCTACTTGTGATTTATTTTTTTTCTACTATGCCCTATTGCGTACTTCGAGCAGGTGCATGGTGGGAAACGTAATTTTCATGGTACAGCGTGATGCCAGGGGCACGTATCAACTGACAGGAAAATAGCGTTCAAATAAGAGCAATAGCCCTCCATATTATTTATACTCAAAGGTTTCAACTAGTGATGAGCAACTCGAATCATTTTCAGAATCGAATTTCTCACATTCGAATGTTTTAAATAATCGAATGGTCATTCAAATGTTTCATTCGTACGGTTTCGCCAACAGACTGGAAGCAGATTTTTCACATTCTTCTTGATTTGCATAAATCGACTCCTCTTCTTTTTTCAGACATTTTATTCATTATTTCATTGAATTAGTATTTATCAATTTTAATAACCGAAAAAGTCCACTATTTTTTATCTGGTTAATTGATTCGTTCATCTAACTAGCTGATAACTTACCAACCTGAAATTTCAACTCATATGGTCGCTGATTTCCATGCAACTTTCATTTTTTCCAAAACCGAAAATGAATATCTACCTATTAAAATTTTTCCCGTTCATTTATGAAAAACGAAAATATCCTGAAAACTCAAGGAAACTATAGGTCGGGTGTACGTTTTTGAACGCCACAACAATTTCCGAGAAATCCGAGATCTGGCATCAAGTGTGAGCATCCGAGAACTGAGATTTTCATTCATTGGAAGCAGGAAACGACGTTTCTCAGCGGGTCTAGAATATTCCATATAATAAACATTTGTAGAATAACTAAAAGGACTGATTTAGATATTTTTTTCGTCTTCCTAATCCATTTCATTAGATACATGAAGACATTCCCAAATACTGACCTGCTGTAGACGTTCTCTTTCAAAAATCGGAGAATCATATAAAATCATAAATAAATCTGTTGACACCAGACACACCACTGATGAAGAATACGCGAAGCGCTCTAGCAGTGGATTGACTGCAACAATTTTGAGAATTGAGGTTCAAGCATTTGAGATCTTTTTATTGCCATTGGAATGGGATAGATATGGGAGAATAGATTTGTCTCGAATATTATATAGGTAACTTATTTTCACTATTCCACTGTATGATCCCATATTATATGATTTTCAATGAACGACTGAACACTGAAAATTTGTGAGATTCAGTTGTGGAGGGGGGTTTCATGAATGAAAAAAGAATTCGAATGACGAAATCTTTCATTCTAATGATTTTGATAATCAAATACGTAATTTGATTCGGAATTTGAATGGTCCATCTCTAGTTTTAACACATCTTTCCATGACCACATGCCAATGACTCAACAATGAAAACGTATGTCAAGTATGAAACACTTTGGCATTGAAAGATATGTTGGGACCTATTAGTGATGTTGGGATGCCACAAAGCGATACCCTATGCCATTAAAAATATCTCTGACGACTTCAACGTCATTCTTCCATGTCTAATAACCTGTACTGAGGTAGCAGTGAGTATTACCTCTAGGAATCATTATGTAGTCATAATAAGAAATCAGACGTTTAGTTTCACTACAATAGTTGACATAATTTAGAGTAGCCCAGTAATCCAAATGTCATACACTTTCAAGCTGATGCTATTCTATAATTGCAGTTAATTGCAAAGGCAAAAGAATCATTGAACAATGTGGTGTATAACTAAAATAATTTCTGTTAATAAAATCTATGAAAAATTGTATTCTATACAATTCCCTTCCTTTATTACTTGTCTTACACTTCATAAGGCAGCACCTTAGTAAAAGCTCATACAAGAATCAGGTCGGACAAAAACAAAAGGTTTTTTTGGAATGATATTGTTTTATTAAAATAAATTACAAAATACCTTGTTACATTTGATTTTTCAACTATCAAAAACATTAAGATAGTTAAAATGGGTAATGGAATTGATCAAAAATACATTTAACGCTAGTCCTGCGGTGTTAAATACAATAGAGTCAACGTTTTAATATGGTATGAATTAAAATTGTGAATGAGTAATATTTTTTAATTATAGTACGGTCTTTATAGAAGACTGTTTACTCATGCAGCGACATGTTTTACATCGTGCTTTTCCATAGAAGAAATTCCATAATTATGCAGCTCGCTCTATACACATTTTACTAATATCTGCATGCCTATGTTTTTGAATAATTATTTTTATTGTGGCTCAGATTAACTTTACCACTCCGTGTTTGACGCACATGTCCATTGTAACAAAAGAGCGCCACTTGCCTCGCCTCCATCTCGCCTTGATGGGACACTCCTACTTATGCACATTTTAATTATGATTGCATGCCTATACGTTATGTAACGGCCCAAAAATATTTGATACCTCGACAGGAGTTCGAACTCGCGTCGTCACAACTACGAGAAATTATTATTAATTTCCCGGAGTTGCAACGCTCTAACGACCAGAGCTAAGAGGTCAGGGTGACCAAACCTCTTCGACTGTGAGAGTTATTTTCCTTGAGCGTAACATTTCCCCGGAGTCAAATACCAGCCGTCTCGGCTGGTTTGGGGTCGGATGAATGACGAAGTGTAACTGCAGGCCGCTGGCTCAGCAGATGCTTGCTGGAACAAGTCAGCAGTCGAGCGAGGTCATTGTCACGGTGTGTTTTGACTCAAGTGAGTGAGGAAATGAAAGGCATAGCAACAGGAAATGTGATGTTTACAGTCTTTTGGCTCGAGAGGGATTTAATAAATTATTGTTTCGTATGATTTCGGGTCCTACTGACTGCGCCAATATGTAGTGTGCTATGCTTGCTGTAGAATTAACAGCATACACCAAACATCAAAGTTGGGAACAGGGTTCACAAAACTACAAGTTTGACTGGTGAAAATATGGATTCTTATTCCGGTTGTAGAACTGTTAATAGAGATCCATATTTTCACCAGTCAAACTTGTAGTTTTGTGAACCCTGTTCCCAACTTTGATGTTTGGTGTATGCTGTTAATTCTACAGCAAGCATAGCACACTACGTTACATATCTTATTGGATCAACTCGCCTTCACAATTTTCATATTTGACACACATGTTTATGTTTCTACACAATTACGGTTCATCTCAACTCCATTTGAATTTGACTCGATAGTCTCCGCTCCCCCTTTTCCGTGATCCCATTTTACCTGATATCAGTGGGACAAAAAGGGGGGAGGGGGTGGTACGTCATATACTGGTGGATCAGGTGGGTTTGCGGGCTACAGGGCGATATATGGGGCCCCTACACACCCAAGGTGTGTACCACTAGTGAACATTTTTCATCTAGATTTTACTCCTAGGAGCTCTCTCACGCCTTCACCACCTCTCCCGGCCAGCAGGTGAATGATATCTCTAAATGGGCTGCATAAGTAAACAGTCTTCTACAAAGACCGTACTATAATTACTAACTCAACTTACCTTCGGGAAGGATTGAGTAAAATTATAGTAGGTCGAGGAGAAGACTTTTTAGTGCCCACCCTAGGCTGGCGCATTTTTTCAGCCACCCAGTCATTCACCTGCACCATCCACTAATCTTTCAACCAAAGTGACGAGAATTTCCACATCCTACAAAATGGCGCGCAGGGTAGCCAAGATAGGGGAGCATAAAAAATCCTGTTAAGCATTTTTAAAAATCCGCGTTCCACGGGTTTTTTCAAATATTTTCTCTGAAAAGTTACCACACATGATGTGAAATATGCCGCTGCATAGTAAAGTCTTCTCCTCGACCTACTATAATTGTAATCTATCTTTCCCAAAGGTAAGTTGAGTTAGTAATAAGAGTCACATGCTCTATACAAAAGGATATGTACTATTTATGAACACAGTTTTCCCTTTCGCTTTTATGGCGAACCCGATTGCTGAAGAAGGACAAGATTGGTTGGGGGTGGACGGATATGGGTGATTCTCACAGAAAGGGGCAGAAGTGATGTCCGGACCAGTTGCGGCGACCCAATAAGGATTTGGGAGCTGGCGAAGGTCTTAAATTGTAGTATAGGTTTTTATCTAGAACCCTTTTTTCCATTTTTAGGTTATGTTTATTCCTTTAAATAGAAAATTAACTAAATATAGTCAAATCGTCATCGACCTGTCCTGTCCCAATGCGACCTTCCCAACTTCAAGCTTTAATTAAAGGTCTTTCCGCTTTTGAGTTTGGATTTTATTCAATTTTTCTACATCAGTATGATTTCTGAGATGCGTTTCTGATCGATAAAATTAATGTAGAACCGCTAGAAAAGTGTATTTGGATGGAAATATGTGTGTCCGGAGCATCGCCGTCATCGACCTGTCCAATATTGTTTTTCAAATTTTCGCGGTCACAATTGTATTTTAGCGGGTTTTTTTGCCGCTTTTTTTTCGCGCCCTTCTCAGTTACCAGAAAAACCGCCATTCGTTTTAATTCAGTCAACTCGTGGTCGTCAGCGGGAGCAGATGTGTGCTGGACCGTGGGTTGGTCAATCACAATCGTCAGAAACCTGTCCACTTTTTCTAAGTGAGTACTTGAACTCAATTTTTTCTTATGGTATTTTTATTGTGCACCGAACGGTCTAGTTTCATGTTATATGCCGAATTTGGGAAAAAGCTTGCCACAAGGTGAAACATTTGAGAAAAACTGAAGAATCATCATCGACCTGTCCATCATCAACCTGTCCTCTCCTGAAAATTCGAGGGCAGGACGATGAGGAAAAAGGCAAATCTATTATGTTTTTTGGATTTTCTAGAATTCCCGTATTCTCGCATTTAGTAATCCAATATTCTCGTATTGACCATTCAAAACACATATCTACTTAGCCGAACGTTGTGAAGGTCTACTAGGACTTATTCAAGAATTTCTGTCATTCTTCGTTTGTTGGATTCGCCCTACAGTGGTCACGTTTTTCGGTCTTTTGACTTGAAATGTTGAGGGTTAACGTTTCTTGGCAGTTATAGCAAATTTTCCTTTTATGATCCCAGGACAGGGTGGTGATGCGAATGGTGAGAATCAACGGGTCGCATCATCGCCCTGTCCTAGTGTCATCGACCTGTCCGCCTAAATTTTTAAATATTTTTTTTCTGAATTAATAAAAGCGCTACTGTTTGGATTTGCTTCGAATTTCGATACATACGAAATAGAGAGCATCTGTGATTTTTTTCAGCTCGATTCGATAACTTTTTCTTTTTTCAAAAGTCAAACTCAAAACTGACCTTTTCTGTGAGAATCACCCATATGCTAGATGGAACAGATTGTGCAAAGACCGATTTGGCCGAGAACTGCCACAGTTATCGTCATTTATTAAAATAATTATAAACTGATTTGAGATGAAGCTAAGTGAACTCTAACTGAGTGAATGAAGAACTTGCGTTGATGTTTGTGTTGAACTTTGCCTAATAAAAAATACTTTTGATATATGGAAGGAAAAAGGTGCTGAGACTCACACTGGCGTGCGACACACTGTGGAGCAAGAACTGCAGGTGAGTCAGAGTAGTTTTTAATAAAAACAAGAGGAATTTCAATTAAAAACATCAATATCTTCAATGCAGATTATTCTTTAGACTAAAATGAGAATAATTTTGTTAAAATTTCATTAGGAAGGGGGGGGGGGGGGGGGGTTAGAAAATTAGCTAATAAATGATTTCATGCTGTAAGAATGGGACTCATTCATTTTTCGTTATTAATTTGAAATAAATTTCAAACGTATGGAAACTCCACTTCTAACATTTAGGAATAGTGTAATTTGGGAAGTGTGAACAACATCATGGGGAAAACTGTGAGCAAATTATTAACGATTAGATCATTTTTCAAAGTATCAACACAATTGTACCAACCAATGCTCTCCAGAAATGTGTTCAATTAAAAAACATAAAGTTTTAGCGAATTTCCGAGGAAAATGAAACTATTGCAATTGGTCAACAAATTTTAAAAATGACATTTTCCTACATTTTCTGTATGGAAATCCGTTTTGAGGCATTATAAAACGAGTCCTTGAGTTTAACGCTTTTTCATATGTATATCCATATATGTATTTGTCTTTTCAGACGGTATCTCTTCTCAGAATTGAGATTAAAAATCTCCAAAAAATCAAGTACTCCAAAAGAAGAGTTCGTTAGCCAGCACTTTCTGATCACGTTTAATTGTCAAATTTTAAACAATGTGCTTAAAAACAACTAAAATAGTAATAAACTGATAAAAATCGTTAAACTTATATATTTTAGCAAATTATTACTGAGAAACAGTTCATAAACTAGTAGTACCTAAACGTTTTTCGCACAAAACTTAGGTAAATGTACTTAAATTTTATCAAGATGAGCTAAAATTCGGCAAAAACTGAAACACTTATTAAAAACTCTAAAAGTGGTATGTTAAGGCGAATAATGTTTAAAAAACAATTTTTTGCAATTGTTTAATAATAACGATTTTTGGGCACACAAAATACAAAATTTTGTAATGTACAAAATTTTATTGGGAGTATTAGGGATGATTCGGTCCACACATTATCTATAAACTCGAAAGCTTTGGTTATATTCACGCCAACCCCCAAGCAACCAACCTGCCGAAAAAAAAAGCTAAAGATTTATTTTCTGCCAATGACAGTCGGAAACATATGAAAAAATAGTCTCGTCACATTTGTACAATGAAAATTGCTGAATATTTCAGGAAAAGCAAGAAATCGGATGATATCTAACAATTTGGGAATGTATATGTAGGATATAAGTGTTACAGTTTGTGTGGAAGCGAAAAGTACCAATGAAATCTCCCTCCACCAAACAGATTTGGTATTCGACCGTTTTAAGTTATTATACCGAAAAAACTACCTCTTGATAAGCGTTAACACTGACTAAAACACTATGATAAAAGGCCCCATTCATTTGACAATCTTGAAAAAATGCAAATCACATTGAAAAGGAATTGAATAAGTTGAAAATAATTCTCTATAACAAGAAGTCTTGTATGATGTGAAGAGCCACGATGACAGTTCAAAGCAGTTAGCTCTAGATCTTGAGATCAAGGATTTTGTAGATTTGGAGGAAGAGTGTGGTGCTAACATACACAAAACCCAACTCCTCCAAAATTGATAAATGTATAACTCAATTTACGATTATTATAAGGTTTGGCAGCACAAGAAAGACTTATTTTCTACCATTATTCATGATTCCAAAAGAAGGTGGTGAAAGATAAGTTGAAGTGGATTCTCCATTGTCGACTATGAAGATATATTACCAGCTATTATTATAGTAGAAACAGAAGAAGCTCAATGAAAGTTTCCCCCAAAGATGGTCAAAAGGCAACTAGGATAGACAGGCCATACTATGTTCAGCCATAGGGAGCTCATGAATCCAGTTTTCCCTATTGGGCGGAGCCTATAATCGTATGGTGGGGGTAACCTCCAACACTGTTATAAAACCTCATTTCAAAAATTGCCTCTGTCACGCTCGTGCGACAGAATATTAGGTATGTTCAGTCAATCCAGAGATCGAATTGAGTCTATTATTTTTCTCCCTTTTCATCTATATCTTCAACTATACCAGTGGTATCCTGCAATATACGACACTGATGGGGAAAATTAGCAAATTCGGTTTCATCAGCAAACTTGAATTTAGATTTCGATAATATACATTGATGCTCCAAAGCCATTTATAGCAGCAATCGATGCGTAAACATCAATACCAAATTTGTCATTGTATTTGCTAACCAGATTCATCTCCCGCATGGCCTGAATCTTAGATGGATTCTTCCCCTTCCACTAACTGCCCTCTCTATCCCATCATAAGCTCTTTGTAAAAAGGCCCCTAATGATACTTACCAAGCATAGTTGTAAGGCATACTTACAAACCTAACACAGGAATATTCCAGAGACCATAGCAGCACGATTAAATAAGTTCACGATCAAGAGGTTAGGCAAGATATTTTCATTGACAAGGGTGAAATCTTTCATCAACTTATATAAACTCTCAGCAAAAACCTTTGAAACAGAAGCTAAGAGGACAGAATATCTTCTGGGCATGTGGAGCAGTGCTCCATAATGTAATGGCCCAAGAATGATATGATACCTAGACAGAGAGAGGATACGAACTAATAATATGGTCTGCCGCTGGGAGCTCTCGGAAGTTATGTTCCCACAGTTGTTGTTGTTGTTGTATACATGGGTAACGGTGATTTTCAGGTGTTTTGGCTAATTGAGTGAGGAAGTGAAGATGCCATGTCAGGGAATGTGATGTTTACTTGGGAGGAATTATATACTAAAGTTTGGGGTCTATTTTTCTGCGTCAAACGTTAAGTCCCAAACATTTTACGACAAATCAACAAAATTCGAACTCATGCCTTTGTCGAGAGTATACAGGATGGATTTTTTAATCCACTCGGCAGGCTGGGCCAATTTAACCAAACCTCTTTGACAACAAGAGTTTTCCCTGAGTTTAAACATATTGGTGCAATCCCATGATTTTGAACTCATTCTCAGGAAAGTAATAAGGAAGGAGGGGGAGGGGGGATTCTATGTTGTTGGGTGTTGGAACTACCTACCAATATAATTGACTCGAGGGAAACGTTAGTCCAACTACATTACAGTTACATTGGCTTGGGTAGCTGAATGAGGAGCTGGAAGGGTCTCTCATTCTCTCAGAGAAAGGCATGCGTTCGACTTCTATCTAGATATCATACAATATTTGGGCCGTAACCATAGCAAAGAAACCTTCACTCCCCTCCTTGGTGAGCTAATTTCTATCAATCCAGTTCCAAGATACAACGAATTTCAGATGGACGTATTCCTACTATTCTCCAGTTACGAAAGAATTAACATAATTAGATTGTGAGAAATAGAGGTTTCATGAAATTCACGTTGCGCATGCACACACGGCATGAATGGCCTGACTATGGTGAAATCATAAGGGACCATCTCTGGGTTGACCTTCTTGAACTCGAAAATAAAATATAGTTACGTTCAGGATGAGGGATGGTGACAGACACGGAACCTAATTCATTGTGAATAAGAGGGAATTTTGAATTCGCCAATCTCTACAATGAATACAAAGCTTCCCAACCTTCGGTAGTACAGAATAAAATCCATGGGTTCCTGAATTAATTTCGCAATTTTCCTGAAGGGCAGTTGTTACGAACTGAGGGCGTTTCAATACGCGCACATCAGTCAATCCCCTTTTTTTATGCACAGTGAACTTTCTGTGTTGCGCAGTAGATTTTGTCGAACTACTAAAGATAACCACCATGCCTACAGTACAGTTCACGCTCTCGATACTAAATTAATTCTACACAAGGACATTTTGCACACCATGATCCTGGATGCAGATCATAACAGCTGATAAGACGAGCTCTAACCTGCGATCCAGAGCTTGCAGATGTCTGTCGTTAAGGACAGGTTGGATTGTGTACTCTGATAGGAGCAGCTTCTTCATCCATCGACTGAGCTCACCTCCTCGTAACTCTTTTAGTATACTCACAATACGTTCCCGAACTCTGGAATGAAGAACAGTTAAGATTACCTTAATTTTTATGCAAATTAGTTAAAAGGCATAAATTGTTAAAGGTTTTCGTACATTATGTTGGGAAACAGTGGCCCCACGGATGAGGCTGTGTGTGTTTGTTCTAATTTGATAGCTCAAAAATAATGAACCTTTGTGTAATAATTTGAAGCGTTTTTTGTATTATTACGAAGTGAAGGCGCCACTAGCCAGGTAGTCACATCATCTGTTGTGTTTCTTCATTTGTCATGACACGAATTTAGGGGGCCTAGGCTGGGCTCCTGGGCCTAAATCCATGCAATAAATAAACAGAGAGGAGTGTGCCCCTTTTACCCTTACTATCCCATTTAAATGTGCACTATTATGTGCAGCTTTCGGGGGTTATCCTTCCCTGATCAAACGAGTTAGGTTTATCCCAAATCGCTTCATCTCAATATTGCGAGAATGAAGCTGTTCAAACCGACACAAGCAAAGGGTAGAGGCAGTTGTTCGGAAATTACGGGAACCGTCACACATCCCCCTCACAAAGACATACTTGTTTGAAGAACAAGCATGTCAAGTGTGGAAGGAAGTAGCACGGGCTTTAATCCAGGAAATGTTTACCTGAAAACCACAAAGCTAATTAGCTTTCTTTGTAAAGGTATTAATGATTTAGTTTTACTGGTACAGAACTTATTTGGGGGCCTTGGAAAAAGAAAGTAACCTCTTTGGGGAATTGGAACAATGAATGAATGAAAGAAGATACTCTCTTTGGGAGCATTGAATAAAGGGAACTTTGCCCAGGAAAATAGAAATTGGGAATATAACCAATAGGAAGAAATATAATAAGGCTGAGGCTCCTGGAATTCAATAAGGTAAGAATAAGTGAAAGGGGAAAAATGAAAATTAAAAAAGCTCTAATTGATCAATGAAAGTATTTATATGAAAAGAGAATAATTAGGATTACTTCTGGAGACCCTCGGGCACTATGACGCTTTGTAATTGACCAAGAAGAAAAAAAGCAATGATGGGTAGGTGCGTAGATTTCAAAAATCTAAAGAGTTTTCATCTCCCAAACTATTGCACCAATTCAACAAAATTGTACTTCTGGAAAATTTTCCTACACATAATAAGACGATATAAGTGAAACACAAACCTGCAGCATTGGAATAATGGAGCCAAGATATCCACATGATCCACATAAGGATTTCCAAAACTGAAAAATTCAACAATTCATTTGTTAAAATGAACAAGGATGTCATCCATCAAGATAAAAAAAAACATCGTTTTTTCATTTATTTATACCTACAAAAGAATTTTAGAGTGGAAAACATCTAACATGGATTTTGTCATGGGAGGTCCAGTAGTTTCGACATCGAATCGTAGAAAAAGAAAGAAATCTTTTTATTTCCCAAAAAAATTAGAATATACAAATTTAGAAACCCAAGCAATGAAATAACTAGATTAATTCGTGATTCTCGGTGGCGGAACCCACTGTAAATTAACACATGCAAGCTTTTCTCTGTTTCGTAAATATAAATTCAGTTTGTGTCAGGACTCGAGTCCAAAAACACTTTTCAGCCCAACTCTGTGACAAACTTTCAACTCCTCAAGTGTCGGAAAACTAATAATAATAAAGACTAAGACAAATACGATATAACAAATAATGCACGAAAACTAAAAAGGATGTCTACCTTTTTCCATTGTCGATTAAAAGAACTTTGCCATCACCAGAAAAACGCTCATAGTGATGGCGGTCTCCATTATCGATGAGGAAATCAAAAATTGACGTCTCAACAAGATCGAGAAGCTGGGATTCACTTTGAAACAACTTCCACTTCTTAACAATGGAACAGTAGTTTCCGTACACCTGCCACCTGGAATGAGACATACCACAGAGATATATAATGTATTCAAAGGAAGTTTTGAATCTTAAGTGTTTAGCCCCTAAATAAAAAACAGAGAAAATTAATGGAATGACACTTGTTGCGGGCCCCCACATATTCACGTGTTGAATTCAATGAATATGTGGTAGGTGTTAGAGAGTTCCTAGAGATCCGACAGTCTCAATACAGCGTGCGGTAACGAGAAACTTTACCGCACCTTAAAGTCACGTCAAGTCCTTAGCGGATCTAGTTGTAACGCTAAATCCATGGAAGGAGGAAATTATCCCTAGGAGGTTATTTTAGAAGATTACGTTTTTTCCGGATTGGGATCCGTTAATGTATCTGTAAGGAAGGATGCGTCACCGTAACTCATTGCGTCAGAGTTACGGCGCCGAATTGTCGATACCGCACGACGTATTGTGTTTTACGTATCTACTAGGAACTCTCTATTGATCGGTTCTCAATGTATCTTCCATGAACGACCAATGGTCCAGGGGGTCGTAGTGGTACTTATGAACTCATTCCATAACGTTCAAAATTGGCAGTATGTTGAAACCAACTTTGTCAATGCTGTTGAGTAGCTTCGTTGCCAGGGGTGGCGCTGCTTCACCAGACGAAATCTGTTGGGCAGCCACAAAACAACAGCACCTTCCAAGATGTGCCCATCACCGCAAACGCCTTCTTCCAATTTGCAATACATGCAAACACCGTAGAAACATGTATTGTTATCTGAAAGAATAAGTAAATCAAAATAAATTAAAAATAGTTACGGCGTTTCAATAAGTAGGTAATTAAGATACGTATAGGAAGACACTTGAGCAGGTGGCCAAAGAGTAACACCACTCTCTCCATCCTAGGTACACTGGTGAACGTCGCAATCGTCTCCATAACCACAAATGGGTACAGTAGCAATAGAATTGATCAAAATAATAAGTGATAATTAAAAGGTCTTTCATTATCGAAGACTATCACAATAAATCTCAACAAATTCATCAAAGACTCTCTATAGACAGCATTATTAGAATGTACCTATTTGATTTAAACGTCAAGTGGGTAAAATGTACAAGGGTCATCCCAAAAGTAAGTTTCCCTATTTTTGAAAAAATCGAAAAAATGCTTTATTGACTAAAATATTTACATGGTTGGAAAGCTGCAGACCTGAACTATTTTTCCACATAGTCGCCGAGTCGTTCCTGGCACTTTGCATACCGTGTGGCGAGTTTTTGTAAGACAACAGCATACCAGTTTCTGTCCAATCCGCGCAGCCACTCGTTGACGGCGCCCTCGACTTCTGCATCACTGGAAAATCGCTGGCCTCCCAAAAAAGTTTTCAATGCCGGGAAAAGATGGTAATCACTCGGGGCGAGGTCTGGAGAGTACGGTGGGTGGAGGAAAACGTCCCAATCAAATTTTCTGAGCAATTCCTGGGTCAAATTTGCGGAATGTGGCCTTGCGTTGTCATGAAGAAGCAGCACTTTTCTCTTCAAAAGTCCGGGTCTTTTGGCTTTAATGTTTTTTCTCAGTTGTTCCAAGACTTCACAATATCTGGCAGCATTAATGGTCTCACCTTTAGGTAGGTAGTCAACCAACAGAACACCCTTGGAGTCCCAAAAAACCGTGACCATAATCTTTTCAGCGGACGTCGCAATTTTGGCTTTTTTTGGTGCTCTTTTCTGGGGACTTTTCCAGACCATACTCTGTCTTTTTGACTCTGGGGTATTGTGGAAGACCAAAGTTTCATCCCCAGTCACTATTCGATCGTAAATGTCGTCTCCTTCATCCTCAAGCATCTCAGAAAAGCGGTTTGCTGCCTCCAAACGGTTTTGCTTGTGTTCGTCAGACAAGAGCCTTGGAGCCCACCTTGCACACACTTTTGACATCTATAAATCTTCTTTTAGGATTCGACCTACTACAGAGCGACTTAATTCGTACTTGGGATGAACACAATTCACAATTTCATCAATTGTACGGCGTCTATCTTCATCAAGTGCTGCGCGAACGGCCTCTTGAGTCGAACTCGACGGGCGTCCACTACGCTGCTCGTCATGCACCGAAACACGTCCTTCCTCAAAACTTTTTCGCCACTTTCGGAACATTTGGACACTCATCGCATTGTCACCATATGCTTGACAAAGTCTACGATGAATTTCAATCGCGGTAACCCCCTCCTTGGTCAGGAATTTGACCACAGAATGCACTTCACAATCGGACGAAATCGCTAGGTTGGCATCCATGTTTCTAACTGAATAGGTTATCAACAAACCCACACAGCGGCCTGAAACTTTTACAGGACTACCACTACATCCAAACAAAAACTTGAGACCATCTGTAGGTTTCTATGACTTGTAGGTTTTTTTTTTTTTTTTTTTTTTTAAGAAAATAGGGAAACTTACTTTTGGGATGACCCTCGTAAATCATAAACCAAATAAAGGAGACGGTATTTTTTAATAAGTGAAGCTATTGTGAAGGTAAAGCATACTGCTCACTTTTCTTGAAAAAAGTGTGGGAAAGTGTAGATGTGGCCACTGGCAATATTTGAGTGTCCAAATTAATATTTCGTCCCACCACAATGGGCACGCGGCGTAAGTCCAACAAGCGGCCCAAATGGAATGCAGCGATTTCTCCATTATGTCGGTCTTTCCCTCCGTAAACTTGGCCAACAAGTACTTGATCACGGTCGTACCTATGAACATTAACACAACGAGATTGTAGATATACTTTAAAAAAATACGCTATCAAGCTTAAAAGATCCTCACCTACATCAGTGGTATTTGTGGTCTTCAAAAATCGAATTCATCGAAAAGTGATGGTGTCATGAGCCTCCCTCCCTCGTCAAATCATCAAAGTGTAAGTAGCGCACTACACGGTAATTGGTGAAAGCCAAATCAGTGCACGTTACCTTCTAACCAGGTTATAAATAATAAACGAGGAAATTATTTGTAAAACAATAAATGTAAAATTCAACAATCTATTAACTAGAAACTCGAGGGTTTGAACAACTTTTTTGACTAGTCAGTGATCTGAATCACTAGAGTGACAATCGTGTTTTACTTTCGTTTTAGGAATGTTTCGTTAAGCAACCGATAGGATCGTTGCTACTTTTCAAAGATTCGACGTCGATTCTATGCGACGGAAATTATCGAAAACTACGATACCCTAATTTTGATGATTTGACAATGACTGCCAGTAACGAGGTACGATTGTCGTCAAGTACAACTTTTAAAGCTTTTACAGTGGTTTCAGTCGATTTTGTGTGGTAAAAACTACCTATAGAAAACGATAAGAAATTCGATTTTTGGTTGATTTGCCGAATCCACTGTTGAATATTTCTACAGACGAGCACACAAACAACCGGCACAAGTCCTTTATCCATTCTTTTTTCTTCCAATAGACCCCTTTCGAGCGATTTTCCCTTTAATAATGAGTCTCAGAAGCTCATACCTCTTTCCCCGCACGACATCACCAGAATAACGAGGCTTTCTCTTTCTGATTGTCAGAAACAATTCTATTTTTACCCATTCCTTCCAAAATCTCTTCATTGGTCACTTTTTGTATGTAGCCAGGAAATTCTTCCAAGACAGGGTTCAGTGTCCAGCTCTCACATCCATATAGTAAGACTTTAAAGATGTGACATCTAAGCATTCTATAAGTGTAATATCAAAATCTTCTGTGCAGTGTAATATAGTGGAAAAATGAGCTATTCTGGCGGTTCTTCAATATTTTTCGAAGTTGGTATTGTGAGTATCAACAAAGGAACATCACTATGTAATTCAGCATGAAAAATACCTCATAATCATGTATCGTATGTGGCAATTTGATAACTTCAAAAACTCGATATTTCACAATTGGATCACTTGCTGCACGTAATTGCGACCGTTTTTGCGCACTCAAAAATTTGAGTGATCGGTCAATATTCCACGACATTCTATGTAGGTTCTCAATCTACAATAACGCATGTTTATATTTCTCGATTTGAGCTCCTATCTATTTAAATAATTATTGCCTTAATAATATCATTATCTAAGTACGTACAAAAAGCCGTGAGCGTGCCAGGCGTGCGCGCGTACGTCAGTCTAACACTCAAAGCCTATGACAAAGTTTGAGGGGGGTTATAAAAACTTTTTGCTATACGATCACATAGGCTTATTATTGAAAATAATTAACCAAAATGGGGATTCCCGTTTGAAAAACGCGAGTTGAGAGTTGTAACGCCACTGTGGCGAGTAATAATCAAAATCCGATTTCACCATTGAACAGCATTTAAAAATTTAAGGGGGGTTACCGTTAGATTTCGTTTACCCCGCGAAATAACGGAAAGAGAAGACCATCTATAAGCGAACACCCTGTATAATTATACAGGTAGGTTTAATCAACAATGCTGTATATCTTTATATATAATTCCGAACGGTCTTTGAAATTGTTAAGAACTTCGCGGTCCGATTTTAGTGTTAGACTGCTCATTCGAATCAGCACGGCCCCAAGTTTGTTGCAAAAGTGTCGCCGTTCGTCTCTATACCCGCCTTGATCGTGTTCTAGGCGGTCCTTATCAACGAGAGTTGTTTATTAGGCTGTGGCAGTAACAACAGTTGCCATCAAGTCACGGTAAGTAAGAAAAGTAGTGTAGTTACTAACATCTAGGAGAGTTATATCTGAACGAAGAAATTGAAACAGAAGAACTTAACGAACTTTATATATAATTCTGAACGGTTTTTATATATAATTCCAATTCACACGCTTACAAAGAAACGAAGAAGACTCGAGATAGAATTATACCATCATCTCACCATGCCCAAATTCTGAATTCCCTGATTCAACTTTTTGTTGATTTGTATTGTGGCGAGGACCACCTCAACTGGTGATATTTATTTTATTACCTACATTACTTACATTTTGATCGGTATTCCCTCTTTTTTAATCATTTATAACATCGCCTTAGCTTTGCGCCAGGTCATATAACGCCGCAAATAGTAGGACTTATATCTTTACTATAATGTGCTAAGTTCCTGTTAGGTACTACTGTTATACGGACTGGATTAGGGCTTTCCAAGCCCTAACAGGCCTCTAGTTACCATATATTACTATATATTACCATTTTGGTTTGAAAAGGGCTTTCTGTCCTCCTTCTAGGACAAGGGTCAACTTCAGCTGGGTCCCTTTAGTAGAGACATCGGCACTAGTAATGGCACTATTTCTCAGAGCATCCTGAACGTGAGACAAATACTGAGCATTGCTGGGCAAGACTTGGTAACTTGTGACCCACTGAAAATACGACATAAAGCCAACTTGATTAGATAATGTATAATAAATCACAAGTACGTGACGACAGAGTACTGTAGTAATATTCGTCAAAAACATGGAGAAACAAACAAGTAAGTGGTAATTAAACCACTAATCATAATATTAAGTACACACTTTAATTGAAATTTCGAACATTTAATATTTTTCTCACCTTAGACGCGATTTTCCAAACGTCTGCACCCTCTGGTAACGTTTCTGAAGTCAAAAGCAAACTAAAATTGTGATTCTGGGAGGAAGAAAAAATTAAAGAACTGAAAAATGACTCCACTTTTTCCGATTCGACGGAAATCCTTTTCAGTGTGAAGTTGGTAATATCAGTCGGTGGAAGAGGGTTTAGACTCGACTTGGTAATCACATTCTTAGAGTTTAATTCCTGGAAAACATAGGTACGTTAGACATAAGAACATACAATGAATTTTAATAGAAACAGGCGTTTCTGTGACTTTTAGTAATTTTTCAAAAAATTGAGGATATTGCAATGGCTCTAAAAATTTCAAAATTAAAAAATTTCCGAAATTTGTTTTGAGGCATTCTAAAACGATATGTGGATTTTTTAAAATGTTTTTTCGTACAAATAATTATGTCTGTGCGTGATTCCACGATAACTCTCCTTAGGAATATTATGTACTCTTAAAACGTTTTTGAACAATAATCTTTAACATTTAACAAACTACAATATTTAATCGAATTTTCAGCGCCAACCATGCTCCTATTTTTAAGGTGAAGTTTTAAGTGGATATAGGTAGGTTGGTACCTGTTTATTTTTGCAAGATTATTTTGGACACGTATTGCAACTGCTAAAAGTGAATGTTTATGACTTGATTTAAATTAATATTTGTATTAATGATTAGTTGTTTTTTCACTACCAAAGCTTTGTATGCTTGGTAGGAAACATCCACAGCAGTTAATACTCGTAGGTATTAACCCCATTCATCAAATTATACCCCAGAGCTACACAGCTCGTGCTTCCTGTCAACGACCAGTCGCAGTTGTCCTTAAGCTGGATTCACATAGAGCGGAACGAGAGCACAAAGCGGAAGAACGGAACACAATCTGATTGGCTGTTGGGACAACAGTTGAGGAGGGTTGCTACCATGTTGTCGGAAGGGACGGACAGCGGACGGCTGTAGAAATTTTCATACAGTTTCTGCCTTCCGTCGAGCTCCGTGCAAGCGCAGTGGACAGGAATGTTGATAACCGCAATTAGAGGTTTTAGATCTGAGAGGCTTTCAGTAGGAAGGTAATGATTCCGTTCACGACGGCGACCACTTCATGTGAAGACTCTTCCCAACTCCGCCGCCCCCTCCACTGGTTTTTCTGTCCTTTGTAACAGAGTTACCGTCATCGAGGTCCCGTCAGGGCTTCAGAGACAGCGCTGTCGTCGTCCCGTTGATGAAACAACGGGCGTCACTGCCTTTCTCGTGTTTTTCTAGAAGCTGAGTTTGGCGTTGGATGGGCGATCCAGATCCCTGGAAAACCCATCTACTCCGAACATGGCTCATTAAAAGCTATTAGTAGGAGTGGTATCTCTCTGACGGGATACTGTTTACCTCCTCTACCTTTTTAACAAGGATTTAGGCCCCCATTGCACCTCTGGGGGGGTACCTAGATCCCTGATATGTTAGCAGAGCGTGGTTTGGATTATGCACGGCTAATGCCTAGTAGTCTAATCCACTATTTTTTGGGGCGTTAATGTTTCAGAAGAAACATGGCCCGGGGTTCCAGAAGGAATTCCCATTATCACCCTTTGGTATATAAATAATTTCATTGGTCTTTGACTTATAATTTCTCTTTTATTCCCCATTTATATTTTCAATTTTTAGCCACCTGAGTATTGCTATTATGTCAATTACCAGGTTAGAGCACAATTTAAGTCCCCAAAGTTGGGCATATTAATTTATATCAATTTTATTTTCCTTAAGGTATAAGTCTCCATAGTTGAGCCACCGTTTTGTCCCGATTGTTCCAATCTTTGATTGGGGGTTAATTACCTAATGAAGTCTTCTTATGAAGATTCATTGACAATCCATCCCGTTTTAATTTCTCTTTTCCCATCCTCAATCACCAATGCAGCTATTTATGAATGAGCATCAGTTCTCAGCTAGTAACTATTCCACCTAGTTACCATACTTGATTTTCAATCAAGTATGTCTTTAAGGGGAGGAGTGTAACAGAGTTACCGTCATCGAGGTCCTGTCAGGGCTTCAGAGATAGCGCTGTCATCCCGTTGGTGAAACGACGGGCGTCGCTGCCTTTTCTCGTGTTTTCTAGAAGCTGAGTTTGGCGTTGGATGGGCGATCCAGATCCCTGGAAAATCCATCTACTCCGAACATGGCTCATTAAAAGCCATTAGTAGGAGTGGTATCTCTATGACGGGATACTGTCAACCTCCTCTACCTTTTTATCGAGGATTTAGGCCCCCCATTGCACATCTGGGGGGGGGGGGGGTACCTAGATCCCTGATACCTTCCGTCCTTTCGCTCTCCGCACTCGTTCCGCTACATGTGAATCCAGCTTTACGGCGGCCTGTGTGTGGACGTTGACGGCGCTGGCTCAGTTTTTCATTGCTATCAAGTTTGGCCAGCCCCAGCCCCAGGCAAATTTACTCGGACGGCATAAGCCATTGTGTAGAGAGGGCTTTAGAGAGATCCGTGGCGAATTGAACAAATCTAGTGTTTCTAGGCTTTTTTTTTCATTTCGAAAATTCCTCTATTTTTCCAAATAAATTACAAATATAACGTTTTACAATTTAAAAAATGGATGTCTGAAAAAAAAGCCACAAGGTATGGCCTGTGCGTGGCGTTCAATGTATAGGAAAAGCTTCTGAGAATGGGAGAGGGAATTCGCATTGAAATGCCTTATTGCTTAAAGAAAATCGTAAGAAATACTAAACTGCAGACAAACGGAGCTAGCATTGAACCACAGTTCATATGACGTAAATCTTATGCGGATGTGATGGGATGAGTCCTAGTAAAGTTATAAACAATGTTCATAAGATCTGTGTCCATTTGAGGGCTGGAGACAAAAGTGCCGGATTGATTGACTATGGCGCCACCTCGTTAGGTTTAAATAAATTAAATAATATAAATCGCCAACAGCCGGCTGATTGTTTCCTCAACAAACTCCAGTGACAGAGAGCCAGGGCCCAGTGGAGTAAGTTCTGAGAGTCCAGGATATAGGTTATATATGCATAGATACAATTAAAGAAATAATCATGTAATCAAGTGGCAACTCACATGAGCTTGGAAGATATTTGAACTTTCGAATATCAGCACATGAATGAGATAAACATTGGAGACTCCGAAAAGTAACAGGCACAGAAATACGAATTTGTACCGTCTTGGCACCCTATCTAGGACCGTCATTTGGAAATGATTCCAATCGCTTCTTCCTCCGGGGCATGATTAAGGAAACTAAGCTAGTCTTGTTACGACACGGATAATGCCTACAAATATCATTGCGAATTCAGCATTAGAATTAAGATTTAAAAAAAGAAACAGATATCAGATGTAGCTGTCGGACAAAATACCTAACACGATCACGGTTGTCAACAAACGCCTTCAAAGAGGAGTATCGGCAAGACCGCGAAGCATTGCTGTTGCTAGATCTTCTTCTTCCTCTTCTTTTTATTTCAATCTGACCTTGACCCAAGACGGATTGGCAAGAGTTGATTATGTAATACCTACTCTCCTTTTTTTATAATCAAGAACTGTTAGTAAAGATACAACTTACACATACAATACAAGCAGAAATACAGATCCAATAATTAAATAATAATAATAAAACTTCATTAAGCGATATAATAATGATAATAATTTATTATGAAGTTATTTAAATGTTTATATTTATTGCATTTCTTAATTCTCCATGAATTGTTTTGTGCATGTGAAACTTTAGGCTTGGGAAAAACAACTTTATAGGATTTAGATCTTCGTAAGATTTAGATTTGCTTGGGGTTGAGAGGGGTAGGTCCTAGATTGTACCCTTATAAGAATTATTGCTGTGGATAAGTAGGTTATAGTTTAAAAATTAATAGAAACCTTGGTAGTATTTAAATATATGCTTTTCTCTGTGAACACACTTTTTTGATATTCCCACCTATGTTTAGCTTCTATATAAATAGTTTCATACTTGGTATTCCATCCATCTCGTTGTTTTCTCAAAACTCAGCACATATGCAAGGCTCTTGGGACTGCAGATCCTCAAAGACCTTTGCACAGCAACTGCCAGCCACATTATTGTCCAGGGTGGACGTGAATCACCCTATTCAATCCTCACATCAACAACTGTATGTGATGGTCCAAAAATATTAGACCTTGCGTCCTTAATTACAAAGAAGAAATCCTTTAGTGACAGCGCTCCAACCAGATGAGCTATGAGGCCGATTTTATCAAACCTACGCGACTGCAAAAGTTTTCCTTGAACGTAACGCATGTATAAGGTGCTGTATATACACTTGCCAGATAAGACAACTGACTAACAAAGTTCCAGTCATGCAGTATGAGCAAATTTTTGTAAATTATCTTCTTGTATAATGTTAAATTTTTTTGGAATTTGAGCTTTTTGAGTGCAAATTAATTATTAACTATTAATTTTACGGGAAAAAACGTACTTATTCGAAATAATAATCACCTATTCAAATGGAAGTATTGAATTTTCAGCTTTTTTTGCAGTTTTTACAGATTTTTTTTTAGCAAATTTTAATGAATTTTTAAGAACATTTATCAGCATAATTTTTACATACATTTTTGAATGTTCTATTTTATAGTTAAGAAACTTTAATTCAGCAGTATTCTACAAAAAATATAAATTTAACGTTTTTTATCAATTTTTAGTCATATAGGCGGACTGGTCGATGACACTAGGACAGGGGATGATGCGACCCGTTGATTCTCACCATTTGCATCACCACCCTGTCCTGGGATCATAAAAGGAAAATTTGCTATAACTTGTAAGAAACGTTAACCCTCAACATTTCAAGTCAAAAGACCGAAAAACGTGACCACTGTAGTGCGAATCCAACAAACGAAGAATGACAGAAATTCTCGAATAAGTCCTAGTAGACCTTCACAACGTTCGGCTAAGTAGATATGTGTTTTGAATGGTCAATACGAGAATATTGGATTACTAAATGCGAGAATACGGGAATACTAGAAAATCCAAAAAACATAATAGATTTGCCTTTTTCCTCATCGTCCTGCCCTCGAATTTTCAGGAGAGGACAGGTTGATGATGGACAGGTTGATGATGATTCTTCAGTTTTTCTCAAATGTTTCACCTTGTGGCAAGCTTTTTCCCAAATTCGGCATATAACATGAAACTAGACCGTTCGGTGCACAATAAAAATACCATAAGAAAAAATTGAGTTCAAGTCGAAAAACAATATTGGACAGGTCGATGACGGCGATGCTCCGGACACACATATTTCCATCCAAATACACTTGGATTCGTTTCAGAATGCCTCAAAACGGATTTCAATGAAGAAAATTGTCAAAAATTTCAATTTTAAAATTTTCCGAGCCATTGCAATAGTTTATTTTCTTCGAAAATTTGCTAAAACCATGCAAGGGGTTTGGATGTGGAGAATGTGCACAAAATGCCTTTGGTGAAATCACAAGAATCAGTTGTGCATTTTGCGTAATTTATGTAGAATCAAATCTAGCGTAATCATTTCTATGAAAATCTAAATAAAATAAAATATTGCTTGAATACTTTCAATAGCGACGTAAAACCCTACTTGTAAATAATAAACGAATAAACCTTTTGAACTTCTTATTTAACTTCTAGAAGCTTAGTTTTGTTGTCTAGTGTACGAGACCGTCAATACTGGTGTTTTCAGTTGATGTTCGTGATTTATTAGGTAGTAAATATTCAGTAAAGGAATGGTAATTTGCCTTGTGCGAGTTGAGTCCAGTCAGGATCTATCTCACCATTATCGATGCGACTGTAGCGCCACTATCGTTAATCGAAAACGCGAGTTCATGGAACTATCAAAAAGCCTGTTCATCATGGACGCAGACAGGCTCCCCTTGAGGTCCATGCTCTCCGCATAACTTCTAACTTCACTTCCCTTGCTACATGAAAAGCAACACACTCTGTTGACTCACTTTTCAACTAATACTCTGCCTTTGGAACTGTCTCTAAATTATTTTTGCATTGAACCATTGTTTGTGTCACAGGCGATTTTCATCTTGATGCTATTAGTAATCATATTTCAACTATAAATTATGTGTTTATGAAAGAACAGCATCGTGATTGGCGTGGTTGTTATATAAAAATTGATCGTTCCTGTCTGCAATGTTTGAATTCAGGCGGACCGCTAGGTTGGGCTCCTTTATTTTTAGACTGCAGTTCTTGCGGGTTATGTGTGTGTATGTGTATCCTCTGTTTTTGGTTTCAGTGGTCGTAATCCTAAATCCAAATCTTAACCATAAGTTGTTTTTCAAGGAGTAATTTTATAAAATTTCTTGGATTCCTCTCGAATTGTTTCATTACTAGTGTACCGTGCAATAGTTACGCGTATTGAAGTGCCCTTCGCGGAAACTTGTACACCATTGTGGATCTCAGTAACTTATTACTGAAAATGTGTTTTTGTACTTTACAAGTCGGGATGAAGTAGGGTATTAGATGAGCAGCTGTCTAAAATGAAAGCTGTACGTCGTTTTCAGAAACGGGATATCTAAATAGAACGTTGCGGAATTATCGCGACCTCGTTTTACGGTGAGTTTTTTTGCGAGTTTCCGTTCTGTGTTTCTGATAAGGAGATAGTTTCGCTAGAAATTGTTTTGGTCATACGCGTCAACATGTCGGCAGAGTACGATGAACTTGATTTGCTCGAAGATGAACTAAAAAACATTCAAAATGTGATCCATTTAACAAGGGAGAATATTGACGCTTTGAACGCTAAATTTGCTGGCCTCCAGCACCCTCCACCGATGTATCTTTCAGAGTATCAAGAGCTGACGAGTAAGTTGCATGAATTGGAAGTGAAAGAACAGCAATTGAGTGAGCAGCTGAGCTTGGCCAGGGGCTCTCTGTCTATAGATGTTTGCGATAACGAAGTCATTGGCCCTGCCGGCTACCACGATAATAGGGGTCACAGAATTACCCAACCTACCAGGAACCCAGTAGTTAGAGCACATCTTCCCAATCAACAGCGGACGAGCGTTCAGGTCAGACCCCGACAATCTGTACGAGATGCACTGGCGAAGGCCATGAAACTGCGAAATCTTACCCCAGAAATGTGCGTTGTATATGCAGTTAGCGACGAAACTCGGATACCCTGGGACGTTGATCTTAGTTTGATAGAAGTTGATGAAATCCGAGTAGAAATCATCGATAAGTTCCCTGTGACAACGAGTATATCCCATAATTTTGTTCGTAAAACATTTTTAAGGTTGTCTTTTTGCGAATGTTGTAGACGGTTATTGTTCCAAGGCTTTTACTGTCGTACTTGCGGATATAGGTTTCATCAAAGGTGTGCTGGCGGCGTACCTGCTCTGTGTCAACAGGTCAGGATGATGGACACGTTTTATCAGATGCTGTTGGCTCAACCCCCAGAAACCTCCGCTGGGATACTTCAGATGCCTTCTAGCTACGGAATGTCAAACAGGCCGACTAGAAGTCGGCACCCCAGATCTCTTGGACATGGAGAGAGATCCAGCTCGGCGCCTAATGTTTGTTATAACATGGTCAATGGCGGGGGCATCGATAATGACGATGTTGCCTCGCTTACAGCATCTGCAGCTCTCTCTTTGGTAAACAACAATAGATTACCGCATTCCCAGAGTGCACAGGGTTCTCCTACGAACAACCTTAGGCCCTGGAGACCTAGAGCAAGGTCTGCTGACGAAAGTGCAAATAAAAAGATCAGCAAAGACGGGCCTCGTGAGTCCATAGAAGACTGGGAAATACCTGCAGATGAAATACTCACAGGTCAACGAATCGGGTCAGGCTCTTTCGGAACGGTATATAAAGGTCATTGGCACGGTTCTGTAGCTATTAAAACCTTAAACGTCAAAGATCCTACGACAGCACAGCTACAAGCATTCAAAAATGAGGTAGCAGTGCTCAGAAAAACTAGACACCTAAATGTTCTTTTGTTCATGGGTTATGTGAGCAAACCACAACTAGCAATTGTCACTCAGTGGTGTGAGGGTTCCAGCATTTACAGGCATTTGCATGTACAAGAAACAAAATTCGACCTTCTAACGCTAATTGATATTGCCAGACAAACAGCTCAAGGGATGGACTATTTACATGCTAAAAATATTATACACCGGGACTTGAAGAGCAATAACATATTTCTGCACGACATGGTGGTTAAAATAGGGGATTTTGGCCTAGCCACTGTCAAGTCACGTTGGTCAGGAAGTAAGCAGTTCCAACAGCCTACAGGATCTATACTATGGATGGCACCAGAAGTAATTCGAATGCAGGAAGACAGCCCTTATAGTTTTCAGTCTGACGTTTACGCTTATGGAGTGGTTTTGTATGAATTGCTCTCTGGGCAACTGCCGTATGTTCACATTAATAACAAAGATCAGATCCTGTTCATGGTAGGACGTGGTTTCCTTCGGCCAGATCTTAACAAGATCCTTCCTGAAACGCCCAAAGCCCTGAGACGGTTATTCGATGACTGCATCAAATTCAAGAGAGACGATCGCCCACTTTTCCGTCAAATTCTTGCGTCACTTGAAAGTCTGCTTCAATCCATGCCGAAGATCCATCGCTCCACCTCCGAACCACTGCTGAACCGCACTCAGCTGCATTCGGATGATCTTCTGTACGTCTGTGCCTCGCCCAAAACCCCAGTCAACACGCAATATGGAGCATTCCCTTTCTACCCAGCTGGTGGTATCTAAATCCTATTTTATATTTTATTCTCGACGTGTTGGTGCATTATTTGAGCTTGAGCAGATTGGAGGGAAAGTGGAGGAGTACGGAACTCCTTCCCCTCTGACTGGTCCAAGAGTAATTGAAGGGATGCTCTAGCATCAACCACTAGCTACCTACTACATACTCTTGATCAGTCTTGCCAGCTCGGTAATAGATAGCTTCTGATCACTAGGGTCTGTATAGATTTCATTCATGGATTTTCTAGCATCTCATTTCTCTCAGTGCTGAGCTGCTCAAGTGTAATGCACCTTTACTAAATATATAACGTTGTACTTTTAAATGTGATTGTATGTAGTAGCATAGTTATCATTTGGGGTATCATCAAAATTTCAGCACAAATGACCTTTTAAAGGAATACGGTAATCGTTAGTGAATGGAGTTTACTAATTTGGCTGGACGCGTAAAGTTGGTAACCTTCCTTGCTTCGAGTTTAGTTAATTAGTGTGGTGATCGAAATGCTACACTACAATTACTGCAATATGCGTAGTAGGTTTTTTGAACTGTTCCGTAATTTTCACTCCGGGTCAAGATGTTTGTTAGAGTGTTGTAATAATCTTAAGGCCGATTTGAAAGGAAAACAGCTAAGTAACGAGGTGATTAAAAATAGATTACAGCTTAACCTTATGTTGACCTAAGCTTCACTAAAGGGACATCAGATTAACAATGTCAGACTTGTGTGATGAAGTCCTATAGGAAACTCACTCAAGCAAATGTATTGGGGTAAAAGATTGAACACGCAGTCCGGTTTGCAGATTCTAAAATGGAAGAATATGTATGGCTGAAGTGGCCCTTGCGAACATGAGGTACTCTGGGGATGTGGAAATAAGCTGCAGAGCAAATATTGGAGGACATATCCATTCACATTCCTTTACCTCGCAAATTGCATTTACCATCCTTGTCAAACTTTCAGAATATTTTGCCCATTATAGTATAATTATTCTATAATGCTAATTTGCATCCTGTTTTCAACTACCCTGAGTTTGTTTATAATCTAGGTTTCAAACATCTCAAATTTCAAAAAAATTTAACATTATTCAGTAAGATATTTTACGAAAATTAGCTCATCCGATCATGCTGCATGACTTTTTAAAGGAATATAGGGAGCTGCAGGAACTTTTTAAATTTATATATATGCATATCGTCATTCCGGACGATAACACTCCTTAGGATTGAGATTAAAAAAACCCCGTTCTTTCGCCAAAAAATCAATCATTCTAAAATCAAGGATGGGTTTGCTGTGCAGCACTTTTTGAGGACATTAAATCAGTCAAATTTCTAAAAATGTGCTGAAAAAATCACTAATAAGGGCAAAAACTGCTAATTATAATTAAATTTAAATTTCTTGCAGAATATTACTTACAGAACGTATATCAACTTTGAATTAGAAAGTAAAAAATGTATGCTCTAAATTATGCAGAAAAAGTTCCAATCATGGAGCATGTCCGTATGAGCGAATCTAAGTTTATTATCGTATTATATTATGTTGAATTGTTATGCTATTGTAGCACTTTCAGTGCAAAGCAATTGTTAACTCAGTTTTCACGGCAAAAAAAAAACTAGTGCTACCAAACAAGATTTTAGAATTTTAGCCTTTTTTTGGTACTTTTTATCGATTTTTTAGCAAAAGTTAATGAAATTAACGTAAATTTTTAGCATAATTCTCTGCAAAAATGTTTGGATGTTGTAGTTCATTGTTCGTAAACTTCTTTTGACTAAAATTCTGTTGAGAAATATAAATGTATCAATTTTTCGCCATTTTCAGTGATTCTTTTAGCACATTTGTTGAAATTTGACCAATCTAATGTGCTCAAAAAGGGTTGGCCTTCGAATTCATCTTTTCATTTGGAAAGCTTGATTTTTTGGCGCATGATCGGAATTTTTATCTCAATCCTATGGATAGTTATCTCAGAATTCCTCATAACGGATTTCAATGAAGACATTATTCGACAATTTTGATTTTAAAATTTTTTGGGCCGTTGCAATAGCTTCATTTTCTACGAAAATTCACTAAAATGTACATAAGTTTCAATTATTGCTATGATCTTAAAAAAATCAATAAAAACTGCAAAAAATACTTAAAACCTAAAATCATTGTTTGTATAGCAGATCATGATTTAGAACAAGTTTTTTTGCCATGAAATTGATAGTTAACCATTTCTCTGCGATCAAAGTACCTACTTGAATTTCAAAATGATTTAGCATATATATGATACGATAGTTGTCGAAAATGTGCTCATGCTTCTTGACTGGGACTTTTTGAAAATCATTACTATTGAGTAATAGTAATTGTAATTGATTGAGTAATAGTCAATCCGAACGTCATTTAACTTCATGAAAAAGGGATAAAAGGTAGTTCGCCATTATTTCTTCTGAATGAGATCATGAATCACGATGCACACATAGATCTATGTTAGGCACTGATTGTTAATTTTGCCTGAATTCGTAAAACACGTGTCGTCTCAGCGAAATTTCATGTCATATGTGTGAAACTGAAATTTTGATGAAATTCCACTATCTTACTTTTCTGTGTACACCATCACATTCGATAGCGCCAGTTCGATTTAGGTAGGGTCTCCTACTTATAGAAATTATGCTCTGTTCGTTTAGTTTCAATCTGCAAATTGAAAATAGTAAATAGAAGGAACCATTGATCACAAACTCGCAACCACGTTTTCTACAGTCGAGCCAAATGTTTACAAAAATGTGTGAGGGGGTCACCTGAATTTTAAGACAATTTCAGGGATTGTGAGAGTTAGACTGCAGATGGTACCCTACGATTTGCATCCATTTCGGATTGATGAATGTGGGCATTATGAATTCTTTGCACCACGCAAATTCCCTCAATTTTCATATTATTATTTTGAAGAGTGCCAGGACGTTGATCACCCTCTATATATTTCATTGCATTCGGTTGATTGTCACTGCGCATTGTGCAAAATGAGATACCATTTTAACTCGAGAAACTCACTAAATTAGCATCCAATTCCAATGTAATTTTCAAGCATAATTTATTAGACCTTAGATAATTCCTGTCATCGACAATAATTCCATTTATATTTTGTGGGCTCGCATTTGATCGTTCAGAACGAATTTATTTGCATTCTATTATTCTTTCCAAATTTTGTTGAATTCGACCCAATGATAGCCACTGTGTGTACACATGAAATCCTTGTGCAAATTTCTTAAGCGACTCAATTTCTACAAGCAGCTCAACCCTGCAAAGCTCAATAGGTGATTTTCCTTTAAACATCAATCATGAATTTCGTTGCCTACAAATCAATAGTAGCGTAAGCATACGTTGCTTACCAGGTAGCGCGCACAATAAGAGAAACAAATTATTTGATTTCAACGCATAAAATGTAAGCAGATATGAGTGGCATAATGTTACCGCTCCGGTACGCAATAGCCCATGCTACACCTGCCTAGGCTCCAATACACCACTGTCGATTGTGTGGACACAAAATGTCCTTGAAAAAGCTGGCGACTATGAATCGTGGCTTTTCTAGAAGATCAAAGGAGACCGATTAGACCGCAGTCTGCACACGCTCCTTCTCGAGCCTCTGCATCTACTCCTCCATTTCACTTGTTGCATCCACCAGCCCCCTCTATTGTTTGAGGTGTAATGGGGCTTCGAACTAACAAGGTCTGCCTCTGAAAGCGCTAGGTGGCGAAGGACCTTAGGAACATGGTGGTTGATGACTTTCCCCTTGTTGACACCTTGTGTCACCCCTTTTCACTCTAAAATTCGTTCCCCGCACCATCAACCTCATCAATACAGCCCAAAATGAGAATTATATTATTAATTAATAAACTATTGTAATTTGGAAACACACACAAACACAATAACCAGCAAAAAAACCTGTGTCCATCACCGCTGCGGACATAGGCAACAAAAGAAGAGGAAATTGGTTAGGTCCTTGTTATTCAAAGTCTGAGAACGATATTCGCACTAAGTTGTGGAATTGTCTTGATGCTCTTCTAGCAGCTTTGCAATTTGATTATCTGTGCTTTACTAGGAATTAATTAAGACATCAGTAATCGAATTAAAGCTTTTTGTACGCACAGGGTAACTCATTTTACGTGAACACTCCCATTTTTTTCTTGAAACGATTCAATTCCTAAAGAAAACAAAATACGATTGATAAATTCACAATTTTGGCGTTGTGCTTAATTTTTTAATATGCACAATTGAGACCAACTTTGTGCAATGAAAACCCGATTTTTATTGAGGATTCATTTATTTACCATTGAATTACGTGAAAAAGTGATGAATTACGTTTAATTTTACACATTATTAACTGTTATTAATTGTTATTTAACTGTTATTTATTTATTCATTGTTATTGGATCCCTCAGTTGTTGTTGCTAATTCAAATTAAGCGTCAAAATTTACATTGAGTTTAAAAAAAACCCTTCTCCAGCTCAGTGCCTATCTGACCTGTGAGTATAAATTGGATGTTGTACTTGGTATGCTTGGTATGAAATAGCCGCAGCGGTTACTTTAATTTCCTCATCCATAGGTGACCAAATTAGACCATATGCCCAGAAATTGTGAAACTTAATCACAAAGTGATGTAAGAGAGGAAATCTGAGGAAGGTATCGATTCATCGTGAGCCAGGCACAGTTGTCCAAACAACGACCAGTGTGCGTACGTGTGATGATTGCTTGGCTTTTCATCGTCATCAAGCTCGACCAGCGTCTTTGCGAGACGAACAGGCCTGGTCAGCACAGGCCATTTTGTAGAGGGGTCTCTAGAATATTCAATTTCCTACGTTGAAAAGTATCATTAGATGGCGGCCATAATTTGCACGGGGTGTAGTTCCGTATGTGTCCCCACTTTCAAACCAATGAAAATCAGTCATTATCCTATCAAAAAATGAATTTGACGACTGTTTCGGAAACCTCAGAATTTCGAATTTCCCGTGATTTCATGGGAGATTAATTTTCTCCTTTGCGTCCATGAAAAATATGGAATTTAAAAAAGTGGGGACACATACGGAACTATTTGCCTAGTCAAAAAGTTCCACACGTGTCCCCACGCTATATTCAAATCCATCTAGCGTGTAAATACATTACAATGATGTATATAGTATAATGGTCTGAATGCTCGCAAGCTCGCATCTCAAAAATATATAATATCAAGTAGTCAATCCCTCAGTAAAAATTCAGATTGGTTGGACATATAGTTCAGAATGATGTATATAGTATGGCGGTGTGGACCCTCGCAAGCTCGCATCTCAAAAACGCATAGCATCAAGTAGTCAATCCCTTAGTACCAATTCTGGAGCAAACCCTGCCAACCTAAGATTTGGAAAGTGCCCAGTTCAGGTGGTTTAGTTGCCGCTGGTGCCCAGTTCAGGTGAGCTTGACTCTCCGTCAGGGGTCCCTAGTCTGTTGGTAGTTGAAAGATGCATGTTTATTCAAGAGTCTGTATCATCCTGCACAACATGAACATCAACTTTGTTTAGTCAAAGATACAATTAAATGGTTCATTGCTCAACTTAACGTCGGACAAATAGCGTGGGGACACATACGGAACTACACCCTTTGCACGCCTTAACATAATAGCCTGGTTGCATCGAATGTTGCGCTACTTTCTTATTGCAAAATATGGTTATGGCAAAGAAACGTTGTTTGAAATTAATTTATATTTTCAGAGTACGGTCCACAAACACGTTATTTCAGAGACAAAAACAGGAAAAAACCATCCGATTTCATTGAATCTGTTTGTCTCTAATTAATATCAATTTAATATTCAATAAGCCGTCCACTCCCACTTGAAGGTCAGGTTTTGTTGTTAATTATTCCAGATTTCTCTGAATGACACTAAGCTCTGCCGTGTGTAGTGTGACTTGTATGTTTTTTTTGTGATTTTTCCCAGATTTGTCAATCTGCAAAATTACAACTACGCCCACTGCCATATTCAGTTGCTCTGAATTATATACCATTAACACATCAAATTTGATTGTACTCGTAAATGCTAGAATTCAATGTGAATGACTGAATTCAGGTGGAGAAAATCATAAACACATTTCTCTGAAACAACTTAGTGTACACCACAATTTAGCCATCTACAAATACATGCAAACAGAACTGTATATTTGCTATCCGGCGTTATCGAATTCTGAAGGTAATTTCTGATTAAATTGAAGCCACTGCTTTGGTTTGTAATTACACATCTGTGTGAAATCAGGTTTTAGTATCATAGTTTATTCATGATTACTGCAGAAAAATGTGGTTTTGGTACCATTAAGATAGGAGGGAGTACATACAGATGGAAGGACCAAAACAACTTACCTCGAAGCAAATTCGAAAGAAAGTGGTGTCTTCATGGTATTTTCCCAGGGTTTTTAAAATACATGATTCAAATTGATAACATTTTACCATCAAGTGTAACATCCTCTGTGGTAGTATCCATCTGGAATTGTGGCAATATGACAGTCCGTTGGGTCAGCCGATTGGCTAGTGCCAGTCGGAGGTTAATCTTGCTGGAGAAGCACTCTTGGGGCAGACTGTCCTCATCCTAGAAATCGGATATTTTACCGGATTGCCCCAATTACATATGTCATCCGTCAAAAGCTGTTGTTGTTTTCATGTTGTATGCGCTGTGGTCGAGTTCGGGTCCGCAATTTTACTATTCGAATTCGAATCTCATTTATTGAAACTAAATTTCTGTTGAGTTTGTGTAAAAAAATATCGATAATGAATTTATAAAATAATCAAATTGAACAAGGTGTTATGCAAGTGGGCACCGATTTCGAGATCTCACAAATACCTACCTAATGACCCTTTTCCATTTGTGAACTCTTATAGGTTGGAAATTTTCTGCTTTTCAAATAAGTAAATAGGCAAGTTTTTGAGGAGAGATAACTCATTTACATAAACATAGAAGAAGTGTAGAAATACGGAGTGTATTATTTAAACATAAATCAACGTCTTAGGAGCTTCCAAGTCTGTGAAATATTGGACAGTATAGGAAAAAATGCGGAATGTAATTGGTCTGCTTGGGAAATACAATGAAAATAGATACAAAAAATTACAATTAGAATTCTGGTAGAGTGTGAACACCCTGCCTGAATTCCGCACTCCCCTCCACTATTTCAACTGCAAACGCACTATCAGATTGCTGCATTTCCGGATGGATGTGAACCCACCTTAACATCGGACATGTGTAGTTTTTGGTGTGTTGTGGTTGCCTTTTGAGCTGGTGCAATCCATCATTCATTGATTGAAACATAGCTTGTCCACATCTGCTGTCTCAGCACCTCACCCTACTCTTATGTTGATGGTTACCTAGTTAATAGAACGATCTCACCCTACATGATAACCTCGGTTTCAACAGATCTTCTGAATAAATTTCCATAGTTCACTTGTAAATCGAAAAATAAATTTGAAAAAATACAAGTGCCAATATAATATAAACTATGAAAATTCTCTCTGAGTGCTCATCGCGTAAACATGGTGCAATGATACTCTACCAAAATATACTGTTACTAAGAATCTTGCTGTAAAAATATCACACATACTTATTTTTCATCCCCATACATTTTTTTGTAGTCTAGGTTCATTAATTTTTAGTCCGCAACATCACAGTAACTCCTATAGGATGTAGGCACAGTACGTTGACCTTAACTGCTTTGATAAGAGCATCGCACGCATTTACCATTCCCATTTCAAAAAACAACGTCATTTAAAACACATGATAAATAGTCAATACAACTATTCTTAAGAGTATTTTGGTACCTACTTCTCATGTGAACTTGTATAGGTTACATTTAGTAGTTCTTGAATTCTGCTTTGAAGATGTTCAGCTTTAAGTAATTATGGTTTCAGCTACAGCTCCAAAATGTGGTTGGGCTTGAAAAACACGAGTAATATTCGTATAATGAACGCTTTGTTGTCTACTGCTTTATAATTTCATTGTATGGGTTTATTTATTAATATTTGTTACATTGGGAATTGGATAATGCTTTTACTTCTATAATATAGTGATTACCTGTCTCTTAAATCTGAGTCAACACTTGAGAACTTAAAGGAATATGTGGCTATTCAAAGCTGATTTCATTAACTCCAAACTGCAGCGAGATTAACTTTACTGGGAGAATGCAGGTTTCCAGGTCATGCTAGATGAGCTGGAACTCTAGCTATTCTTAAGGAGAAATTAACTGTGGGAATCAGGGGTTGAATGAATAAATGAAAAGAACAACTGAAAACTATTTGAGAAGGATAAATTATTCTAGGAACGACGCGTTTTCAACTTGATCACAAAACTAATACTGTTTGGTGGGTGGTGATGAGGCAGTTGACCAGTGTTGCCAGATGCCTTAATGGGAAATTCCTACCATTCCCCTCGAAATATCCCTACATTTCCCTCTAGTTTTCCCTGCAGCACCACAATATCCGTACCTCCCCCCCCCCCCCCCCTCCCGATATTTTTATACCCTTACGCCCTGAGCACAGCTCGATGAGCTATCACACTCCTGATTTCCTTCTTTCTTTACTCTTCCCTTTTTTGCTCCAATATTTCATTATTATTTTTCTAGGTATGTTCTCTTAGAGATTGAGTAAGCTCTGTAGTATCATCCCAAAGAAAAGTCATTGTTGCTTTTATATTGAAACAGAATTTGCCTTGTGGCAGTAAAACATGACAGTTCCAAGGGATAGATTAACTATGTGAGGGATGCATTAGAAAAATCTCCTGTTGCATTTCAAGTTCAACAGGAGGTTGCAGGAGTGTTTGTAATGCATACACTGGTGGTGGTTTGTATTTTTGCAATGGACTCTTGTTTTCAAAGCTCTAAATTTGTACTTGGGGATTATTCATTACATCAAAATCAGATCATTTCTACATACAAATTATGGAGTTTTACTGAAAGCATTATTTATTGCTAGTACGAGTATTTATAGACAGAGTAAAGATTTGTACAAACCACTAGAGAAAAATGCTTGACATTTTCGTTCAACTGATATTCTATCCAGCTTGTAAGATCAAGCAGTCCGTTGTCATTGGTTTCTTATTAAGTGTAAGGAAAATACTAGGTATTGAAAATACAGCAAGAATGCCAAAAAGTTAGGTAAAATTCTCATAAATCTGTAAAAGAACACATATGAATGGAGAGCCATGAGAGGAACAACTCCGGTATTGGAAAATCGCAGGGAGTTGAGGCGGATAACCCCCGATCTCACCAGCGTAAGAACTTATCCGACATCAGAGTCCAACCAAATACTTACTAAAATTTCTTCAATATGTATAAAAAACAGAGATTCGAAACATTTACCCTAATCTCTAATATACTAACTTTATTGGGACAAAACCTTAGGGACACCAGACCATTTTTAGTTAAAATTGAGTCCAAAATAATACAATTTGTCAGTTGTACCCAAACTAGACGTCTTTGAACGTAAATTGCAAAGAAATCTGTGACTCAAATGTGGAGTTTCATTGAAACTGAATAATTTCCCTTAAAAATTCCGGTATACATTCCAAAAAATACATTATGGAGGTAAATGATAAAAATTTTTGTTAATGAAATCAGTCTGAAATCCTTCATTAGTTCACTTTGCCCTACAAAACCGATTGAGAGCTACTACCTAATACTTTATTTCTGATATCATGGGTTTCAAATGACCAGGAGTAAAGGATTATTTTAATTCAGCTAACGATTGCAGTTTTCAGGAACCGTGTGGTTGTATAACTTCTTCTTTACATTTACTCTTAAGTCCGTTCTCTAATTTATTATAGTTTGGTACCTTCCCAAGGAGGACCTTGACAACCCCTATTTCAGGTAACGTCAAACCACATTATATGAAGCATATTATTAATTTTGTTGTTGTTTGATACATATTACTATCGCTGATTTGTTGTGACTGTAAAAACTAATTTTCATTTATCGAATAACTATCTTGATGTAATTCTAGAATAACAGTTGAAAAGGAAAAAAAATCGAAAATTCTGAGTTAAAGTGTTGAATCGTGAATGGGAACACTCGATCAGCAAAAAGACTTGCAAACTTAGTTTAACACTTCGCTAGATTTAATATTAAATAGTACACTAATGTTAATGACAGTGTTGGAAGGGATATACGTATGTTTCTGTGTGTGTTTTCTTTTCCGTGCAGTGCGAATGAGCCACATATTATTTATTGAAATAAAGCTTAAGATTAACCATCCATTTCGTTATTTGCTGCATAAATATTATCATCTTGCAAAAATAGATGCAAAAAAACTTGAGAAAATTCCCACGATTTCAACTACAATTGTAGGAATGAATGCAATTTTTATTCAATATACTTAGCAGTATTAATGTCATGTAATGTTATGGTATATTTTGAAAAAATATATTTAAAAAAATGGAGATGATTACGTGGTGAGTGATTCTTATACTATGATGTACTATGTTGAGATGTGATTTTTTGAGCTGTTACCTCAAATCGAAATTTGTAGATACGGAATCGTTTCCGATTTTTGTCGGAGCATTAATGTTTTGAAGAGCACTAGTGCCAACTCTGACAGTCGATTGTTATAGTTTTTGGTGAGGGTGAGATTTTTTCGAGTGAGTCTCCATGCGAACGACCTTATTGAATGTGAATTGTTTTACTGATTGTCTTTTCATTGCTAACTGCAAAAAAGCATTGTAATTATTTATTGTTTTTAACACAACTTGGTGAACTAAGACTGCGCCATTCGTGTAAATATCTTTCTATTATAATTTTACGCCAATCATAGACATGCCTCAATAAACTAGAATACTTTTATTCGGCTCTTTTCATTTTCAAATTATCCTTATTACACCGATGTTTACGCTACTTTTGATTTGGTAACTGTGCTTGATTAGTCACAATGTTGTAACGTTGTACTTTTTGTACACTGGTAAGTGTCAGTCAGTGTGTAGACGGTGTACTGAACTTTTTTTCGATAATAAAAAGTGGAAACTAAGCCGTTGCCATTAAGTACGTAAATATTACCAGATTGATCAGCATATAAAATAACGTTGCATGGTAGGTCAAAGGAACTATCTGAACATAAAGACAAGAATATTGGTTTTAACCTTGACTAGGGTTTACCAAGAAGTGCTCAACATCTGCATAGCACAAGGTCAATTGAGATAAATTCACCCATCTTGGGGAAAAACATCTACGAGCTGCTTGGCCTTTTACAATTATGGCGGGATGTATATTAAAAGCCATAAATTGTTTAATCTTTCAAAATATTCTAGAGGTGTGAAGATCCAACAAAAATTTGGAACTGTTCCAAAACGATTACGCTCTTCAACTGGTTCCACTACTCCAATATGTTCCAAGAGATATTTTTGGGCACCAGGGCTGACTCCAGATTAAAATTTCTGGTATGATATTGTTTTCTAAAATCGAAAAAAGACAAAGTTCACATGAAATGCAATATTACATTTGTCCTATTGTTCTAAGTGGTAAAAAAGTGGGATGAAAAAGCATTGTTTCCCAAAAGAATGAAGACCGAGTTGGTAGGCTAGTAGGTGCTAGATGATTCCAATGGAAGGCAGTTGAAGTTAATATGGGTGAAACATTCAAGATAGTTTATCAATTAATAATAAGGAAAGTATGCCTTAACACGCATTTCACCTAATGTCTATAATATTCTCATTGTTTGGACTTGAGGCTCGTAACTTGAGCTCCCCCACTATTGTCAATGCTCACTTATATAGCCTCATTTACATTCTGTTCACTTCCACTGCCGTAGTGGCTGCCTTATTTATACTCCCCAGAGTGCAATGAGTGGTTACATGCTGACTATATTTCCCGATTCCGTTCGACCTCTGGTAATGGAGGACCTTCCACTGGTACAGCCTGTCCTTTTTCTAAGCCAAAAACTGCCAGTAAGGTGCAATGCAAGTGAGGTGTTTGCATTCTAGGGCTGCCCACTAATCTAGAAGCTTAGTTGCATGTTCTTCTCCTTATTGGACCTATTAGTTTCATTTTGGGCGAGTTTCTCCTCTTTAAGTGCACCACTAGTTTCACAAATTCAACATATAATACCTGCTATAACTCGGGCCTGCTTCAAGCCCACAGAGTAACAGAAGACTAAAGCCTGCACAGAGGCTCAGGTGTCATACTACAGAACCTACCAATGAAGATATATTTTTTGGAAGTCTTGTGTGTTGGATATAAGAGACTTGCAAGACCATCTGCAGCCCAGTTTAGTAGGTACATTTAAAGTTTATCACTCAGCAAGTTTGCTAATTTGTTTAATTCTGGATTGAGTGAAATTGATTAAAATGATACTATTTTATTCATCTATAATGTCCCCCATTATAATTCGGCACTTGGGAGCGAATTAGGAATAGAGATCCTCTCGCCCCAGGGTTGGTTGTTGTAACCCTGCTGGATCTTCCTCATCCAGGCTTTGCTGGTCGACACCAATCTTTTATGAAAATTCCAGTAGGTTATCCTAGTCCCTTCATGTAGCTACACCCAAACTCAAGGACCTCCATTCGACAGTGTGGAAAGTCCTCATGTCATGGCGTTCAGAGACATCTGTTGTAGAAGGAGCAGAGAGGATATTCTCCAATATAATTTTGGTTGAAGCTTTCACGACTTACATCTCCCTTCACAGGATTCTCCTTCCTGTGCTCATGCCATGCATTAGGTACCTATGGAGAATCTTGGGCTATGTAGGTAGTATGTCCTTGTGGTAGCAGGAACGGTTCAAAATATTACCATTGCATTTTGTTTTGAAGGGATACAAGTTGTGGAGGAGGAACAAGTTCCTAGACTCACAAGGGAATGAACCCATTGCCAATTTCAATCTAATTTTTAGGCCAGAGACCAGGTGCGTGTGAATGTTAGCATCACTTAGGTACGTGACACCCGTCCTGCTCCAGTTCTCACATATATGGGTACTCGTGGTTTCCATGCACTCTTTATGCATTAGATGTTTCAAGACCATGAAGTAGAGGGGCTCCACCGTCCAGTCTTGAAGCTCTTCAGGTCCACCGTGGTTTGAAAGGCCACAGCTGCTTGCAAAAACTTGATCTACACTCAATGAGGTACAAGTATTTGACGAAAGGCTAGGTCAATAGCGGCAGTTGTCACTGTTCAAACTGCTGCCTGGCATTATAGAAGTAGCCTCATGGCTAGTAGGCAGGTATACTTGACACCATTGCTTTTTGTGTGGTCATATATAAACATGCACTGTCAGAACCTATTCACCATACTGTGTTGGAGATAGGAATCAACTACTCCGTCCAAAAATGGTTGCAGCATGAGATAAACCCAATTTACTACCACACAAAGAATAATGGAGTGCTTCGTGCCTGCTGGCCATGAGATTCTCCTAGATGTGAAAGCTTCAACTTAAATTATTTTGAAGATTATCCACGGGCTTCTTCCTCCTTCTTCTCTCATAACATTATGGCAAAACAACAAACCATAATGTCCAAAAATGGTTGGACCCAATTGATTGGAGCTAGATAACAATTTGGTGGTCTAACATCCCAGATGCTCAGCAAAGATCCACATATCAAGAGAGAGTGTGCTGGGGCCCTCAGTTACAAAAAGTTCCAATCATGCAGCATAATCAATTACCACATTGAATTCTTGTTGGATTGTTCCGAAATTTAAGCACTTTGCTTGCTATGCAGTTGCATATCTGGATTAAAAAAAAAAAAAATTGTTACAAGTAATATTCTACTATTCAAACCACGATTTTGGATTTTTAACTTTTTTCTAAGCACATATTAGGGCATGCAACAAGTCTTTGACATTGGAATTCAAGTAAAATTTTCAGTGTAGTTTTTTAGTGTTCTAGTTCTTGGTCAATGAAATTTTTTTGAGACATATTCTGCTAGAAAAAAAAATTGACTAGTATTGTGCTCATCAAGTGCTGCAAAACGGACTCTTCTTTTGGGATAGCTGATCCAAGCAAAGGAGAGTGTTGTACAATTATTAATTACTTATTATCTACAATAATAATTACATAAATAATACCTACACAGTGTTCTGTAACTCAATGGTCCTCAGTCTGCATGAAAATAGGGAAAGGAAATGTTTATGCCACTGCAGCTCATCAGGGTCCCGCCCCGCCAATCAATTTTTCAGAGCAGGGCTCATTTTGATCGCTGAAAAGTCATTCAATTGAAAAGCCTGATGTACATCCTTTATTTACCACCATTCAAATTATCGGCAATAATAATGGGGCTTCGAACTAACAAGGTCCGCCACTAGGAGCGCTAGGGGGCCAAGGACCTAAGGAACATGGTGGTTGGTTGACATGACTTTCCCCTTGTATCACCCCTTATTGCTCTAAAATTCGTTCCTTGCCCCATCAACCTCATCGATACTGGTCAAATACGAGAATTATATCATTCATTAATAAGTAAATAATTAGCATTATAATAAAGAAACATAAAAATAAACAAAAACGCTCGCACGCGTACGAGTTTTTGTGCCATTAAATTGGTTTTTAACAACCAACGTCTTTCTACTGAAATTGCTCAAATTTCAATAAAATTTAACATATTAGACTGCTTGTAGTCATAAGACAGAAGTAAGAATCTTATTAGAAGTATTTTCCTGTTTTTGTTTGGTAAGCCGCCTTTCAAATCCTTCCATTGGATTTTTCATTACTTGATAAGAATGATGGGACTCACTTCTAACCTTTAGTGCCGTCTGATGGGGTAAAAGTTTCCACACACCAAGGGGCAAAAGGTTCCATTCGCTTTCTAGTGGAACCTTTTGCCCCATCTGTTAACTTTTACCATTTAAATTATTTTAATTTAATTTTTCGTTATACTTCATTAAAAATATTAATTTGCTGCAGATGGCTGGATTGTTTCTAAGCCAGGACAAACCATAATTGTATTAGAAATCGCAGAACTTGTAACAACTGCCTTTGAAAAAGCTGCAACAGTTCAAACAGCAGTTCGAGGTTTTCGAAGCACTGGAAATCAGTTCACGGATGCGCACTAAGTCAGGGCAACGTAAACGGCATCCCTGACAGCGAGTCTATTCTGCACACAATTCAAGCTCAGACTTAGATGATATAGAAGGACTTTTTTATTATACAGACGATGTTGATGAACCAGGTGAAGACAGCCAGGGATCTAACACGTTGCAGGTGGATTCTTTTGTTTTGATAAAAGTTCATGGCAAAACCAAACAGTCCATGAGACTATATGTTTCCAAGATTCTCCAGGTTTGTGATGACGGATTTAACATATTATTTTACAAAAGAATTAAAAAACCCAAAGGTACGCAGTTAAAGCCGAAGAGAGCTTCCTCACATCAGATGACATTCACATGAGGCTGTACAAGCCAGTAACAAGCACTTCAGGCCGATTCATAAATACGCTTACTTTTCCAAGCGATGATCTCACTAATTTAACAATTTATTAAATCTAGTCCTTAAGTGCCTTACTAAGCCTTACTAAGACGTACCTAAACAAATAAATAAGTTGTGTTCTTTGTGTGATCGTAATTTCTTTGGTTCTTCATGTTGTTCAATGATTTCATATTACAACTTATCGTAAAACGGTTGGTTCCTATTGGTTTTCAATGGAGAATGTGATAGCCAAATTTATTGATAAGTCGAGAAAATTACAGTTAATTTCGTTTCTCAGAAACACTTTTTTCGATAAGCTAAGAAATAATTTTCATTAGTTCCTAGGTATTTGTGAGACTGATAAGTCTTAGTACCTACGCACTATACTAAGTCTCTTGAAACATACTTCAACATGTCTTCAAGCCTCTGAACTGTGATTTATACCTTGACAAAGATGTTTTCATTATTAGTTCTAAAATAAAAAAGTTTGGAGGTGAAAGTTGTTATTTACTGTACCTTACCTTTTCTGAAATGTCAAATGAGGCAAAAGTTTCCACTGGAACGATTTGCCCCACATAGAGGGGCAAATGATTCCAAAGAGGTTTTTTGGGGAAATGGAAAATTCACCATTTTATTGATTTAGAAATTGATTCCCCTTTTTACTGATGGTATAGGGGATATTGATCTACAATGCAAGCTAGTTTTCGGATTGCTAGGAAGTTCTGAAGAACCGGAGGAAAATCAAATGCTGAAAAAATACGGTAGATAATTTAAGAAAATTCGCTCATACAATCATGTTGCATGACTGGAACTTTTTTTTATTCGATTTTAGATTCTATGCATCTTGAAACGTAAACCAACAAATTTTGAAGGGGTTTTTTTTTTCTTGGTCGAATAAGAAGATTCATTGTTGAAAATAACAAACCAAAACCGGGAAAAAAAAACAACTTGTGTCCGTCACGACTGAGGTCATAGACAACAGAAGAGCAAATCGGTTAGGTCCTTGTTACAGCAGAGTTACCAGTGTCCGACATAAAAAGAGGACAATGAAGCCGAGAACCACCACCACCAGCAGTAGAGTTGAAGAAGAAGAACAAGAAGGTTACAAATGTAGTTGCAAACAATTCCAAGTAGGGTTTGCTCTTGGCTTAAATTTAACGAAGTAATCGATCAAGTTCAGTTTGTACCTACTTGTAGACTCATTTCTTGCAGTGATTGTTGTTCAAATTTGTTGTGAAAGATATTCAATTTAAGTGACGTCATGATGTGTTTGCTCAATTAAACTCTGTTCTTAGTTGGTAGAAATCGATAATGGCACATCAGAGGACATTACCACAAAGCAAGGAAGCTTTGTTAAAATCGTACACTAGCAGACTCAAGGATGACGTGAAATCAATGCTTGAGAATTTTGAAGGTGAGTTATTTTTTTATTTTTATACTTATTAATACATAATAGGGTCTCTTACCAGCACTAGTAGTATTCTGCTTATAGTGACCAGGTGCGGGGACGATACTCTCCTCAAAATTTGTATATTTATTTCATGTATGTATATTTAAGTAATTCTGGGCGAATGTATTAGGTAAAATTCAGTGGAGTAGCAACACCGTCGCTTATGTTGGGGCAACAACAGAAGTCGAGGATCATAATTTATAGTATATCCATTTGCGTAGCTACTAGCTAAAGAATGAGTTTATATTCAACCCAAATTCCCGAACGTTCGAAAACCTAATTTCGTTAACGAACGCCAGTAGTAAATTAAAGGAAACAGAATTCTGCGTCGAACAACAAAAAATATATCAAGATCGGCAGAGTGGTTTGGTTTTTACGGGGGTTCAAAGAACAGCTAATTTTTCAAACAGCCAAAAACTGTTTTACTCTTTTGAGATGAGTTGTAACTTTCCGACATGAATTATCAACACCCCCCTCCCTAAAAGTCGTAGAGTACAGTCAGTGAATTAAAAAAACTCCAAGTGTTCCAAATTGAGCCAATTTCGGACCTTTTCTTACTCCCAAAGCGAAATTGAGAAAATCTTAAAATCCTACTTTTGGGTTCTTTGATGTTTAAGAGTACGGGAATCAATTCAAACTTCATTTGAATCTTATGTACGTCATCTGAATGCATGTGGAAATGAATTTGAAGGAATTTAGCCAAATTATTCAATTCAAAATTGTTCATTAAATGCCTATCATGGTAGTGCCGGTTTCTTGTTACAAACATAAAAATTACGGAAAATTGATTTCTTCGTCATTACGACCTGAACAGGTTGTTCCTTATTCCCTGCACTGATTGAAGATGTTTTCTGGAACGTAATTTTATTTTACTTTACTTAGAAATCCATCCATTAAAGACACTGTGTAACATCATAAAACATTTTATAGATATAATGATTCCTAACACTTGGAACTAAAAATATAGAAATTTCATGCGTTTTAATAACATTTAAAATTTGAAGAAAAAAACAGTCTGCTAAGTTGGGTAGGCAGTACAGCTTCTTCACATACTATAACATGGACTTATAGAATTAGTTGAAAAACAAGGTACGGGTCGACGTTATAATAAATTAACGTTTGCGCATGCGCACAGACTACTATTAATTCATCGGCAATGAAATTTTTGGGGGAACGTCTAGGAGCTAGTTATTACTCTACGAATAGCAATATATTTCATAGGGAATTTTTCTGGAACAGATTCCCATCTAATCCCCGAGTTTGAACGAAATCGGACCAACAGATGATAAGAAATCGACGTTATAATAAATTAACGTTTGCGCATGCGCACAGACTACTATTTATGTGACGACAATGAAAGTTATAGGGGACCGTCTAGAGCAGGGGTGCTCAAACGGTCGATCGCGAGTGCTTTTTGAGTAGATCTCGAGAAGAAAATTTTTTTTAATAAGTAGGTAACTAAACTACAAAAATTTATTACGTAATAACACTGCTTGCGGCAAAAGGCGGCTTTATCAAAGGAACGCGCGGTACTTGTCAAAGAAAAGCCGCGTTGTTTCTAGACTAGACTGTACTAGACCATTTCGGGCGGATTATATCAGATATACATCTCAAAGCTACAGCATCTGATACAAATTTCTGGTGTTTTATATCTGAAGATAAATATCCGAATCTAAGGCAAACCGCCCTTCAACTGACGGCAATGTTTGGGTCAACTTACTTGTGCGAGTCTGCATTTTCTGAAATGAAGATAATTAAGTCAAAATATCGCAATCGACTAACTGACGATCATATGTCATCATGCTTGCGATTGGCACTCAGTGGTTACGCACCATCTTATGAAAAGTATGCTGAGGACATGCAGTGCCACGCTTCAACATCCAAAGTCACTCCTTAGTTGAGTTTAACACCATATGTAACTCTTTTGTTTTGTAACAACGAATAAACTCGCAATTTTGAATAACTAGGAGTTTTTTCATTGATATTGTAGAGAAGAACTTGAGTAAAACTAAAAGTTTCCAGGATTCTTTTTAAAAGAGTAGTAAAGTTTTAAAGATTTTCAGAAATATTCTTTTTTCAAAATCGTCAATGTTTGAGCTGATGTGAGGGTCTTTGGATGGTACGTTTTAAGAACCAAAAGAACACTATTCTTATAGTAAATTTACTGCTGATTCCGAAAATGTGGTAAAAAGTTAAAATTAAATGAGGCAAAGTGGAGAAATCCGAGTTTAAAATGAAAAAAAAAACACGGTATTCCTGAAAAAACCTTTAAAAAATCATATCTCGAGTACGAATTGAGATAAAAATATGCGGTTGGCGGCATTTTACTCCATTTTTGATGTAGTTTCACCCACATTTTTTTTTTGCATCTGCGAGGGAATCACCCTGTATAGCTATCTTGATACACTGAAAGGTTCGGTTTGGGGGGAATGGGTTTCTTACAAGTGTGTACTCGGATTTAGATCTTTACAATTTCAATTATGTACGATCTTAATTTGTTGATGAGTAGTGCAGTTGCTTCACTGTATAATAAGAATAAGAATAATAGAATCTTTCCTAGAGCTTCTGCCTAATTATTCAAATTTCTCCATTCACAGAAATTGTGAAACTTGCCAAAGGAGAGAGTGAGACACAACTCACGAGGTTTGTTCAGGCTGAACAGGACACCTACGAAATGCATGTTCGAGCTGCAAACATGGTCAGAGCGGGTGAATCCCTCATGAAACTCGTTTCAGACATCAAACAGTACCTCATACTCAACGATTTCCCCTCAGTAAACGAAGCCATCACCAACAACGCGAAACTCTTCCGGAACAAACAGCAGGAGTGTGACCAAAAACTCATGCATCTGCGGGATGATATGGCTGCAGACCTGTATGACCTTGAAGAAGAGTATTACAACTCCATTTATAAAGTGTAAATTATATATTGATTTATTCACATGTAAATATATTGATCTTATTCGTTATATTTGTATCGAAATTTTTTTTTTTTTTTAATTGAGTAACTCAGTCACATCACTTTGACGAAACCCCCTTATTTCTGTCAAGGGAGAGTGTTGAACTTGATTGGAGTTTTGCTTAAAAATTCTTGAGGGACAGTCATGGAAGATGACAAACAATGAAACTTTGGGGTATCAACTGTTTTGTTCAGGTAAAATTCTCACCAAAGAGATTTCATTACATTGGCCTCGGTAGCATAGTGACTAAGAGCATGTGGTTACTATAAACAAAAGATTATTTTTCTCAGTAGATAAGATTATTGTCCTCATAGTTAGGTTTTTGTGTTATTGATTTTCCAACACTTCAACCTAATTCCGAGAACAGAAATTCGACCAAGTTATGAATTGAATCGACGACCTTCGAACCGAGGAGAGTTTTTAAGATGAATTGCACCAATCAACTGAGCCCATTAACAAACTTGATTGCACTAGTATTACCACTATAAGATTATTTAAAAAATTCGGAATTTTGCCTGTTTACAAATACTTTCAGGCTCTAATAATCGATTTGAGACCACATACATTTAGCATTTTCTTTCGAAGTAGACACAAAAAACTCAAAATATATCTGGGCTGAGCTGCAATATGCTAAAAATGAAAATAAACACTCGTTGAATCAGTAGGTTTATTATCAGGCTTATTTACTATACAGTTGTTAAAATACGAGTAAGTAGTGGTCCACTATGAAACGTCGTGCAAGGCGGTATTCTGTATTAAACAAAAGACTCACAGGTAAAAAATGGAGTTTATAAATAGAAAGGTACATCAAGTATTCTTGAAAAGTGTAGCAGTAAGGGTTTGACGCTGATATAGTAGTGAATTGAGTGGGAGGACTTTTGGAATAATAGGCATTAGTTAGTTACTTGGTAAGTAGATAGTACCTATTAAATTTTACGGAGGTATTGTAAAATGACAGATTTAGACCAAAGGAAACACTGAATGTTGGACTTCACGTTTTTATGTAGTTAGTGGTGTGCTATCAAAGGTTACAGCGTCAGCTCCTTTTCTACAATACATTTAAAAGAGAGCTTAGGGTTTTAATCAACCTTTCCAATAATTTTACTAATCAGTTTGAGAGGCGAGTACACTCGAATAGCGGAGTCCCTTGAACAAGAATAAAGCTGGCCTGACGACAAGGCCAGTTCATACACTGGATCGGCGTCAGCTCCAGTGAGGTTAAGACTAACTGTGGAAATTTGGAAGAAGTTGAAGGTTATGTTCCCGTCTGCCCGAGAAGAGAAGAATCCAATGTTCTTGTAGGGGACGATCGAGTGGATGGTGCTGTTGGAGGAGTGCCAGGACCTTTTCGGAGATGATGGTAACCTAGAAAAAGGATTGGTCCAAAAGTGTAGTAATTTGAGGTTGACAATCTAAGACATGATAAGATAACTCATTCAGGCAGTAAGTGCCTTATGAAAATATTTTAATTCATGAACAGAAATCACAATAACAGATTCAATCGACTTGTAATCACATAATGCAAGTAGGAACAATTTTGTTGCCAATATTTGAAACGTTTAAATACTGGCAATAAGGGCACCTGGCAACCACTCCCCTCCCGCCCTAAATATAGGCTATTTAGGGCGGTGTGCATTTTTCTCAACTCCCAGTCAACCGATTTTTCATTTTAGCGAATTTTTGAAGAAAATTAAGCTATTGCTCTCGCCTCAACATTTGTAGAATGTGAATTTTTGAAAAATTTTTATGCAGAAATCCGTTTCAGGCTATTCTGAATCATATTCTGAAGTTTAACGCATTTTTGTATGTATGTATGTATGTGTCATTCCAGACGATAACTGTCCGTAGAATTGTGCCAGAAACTTCAAACAAATTTTAAAATGTTAAGGACACAAAACGAAAGTTCAAGTTCGTCGGCAAGCATGATCGGATTACATCTTCGGGTTGAAATGTTCAAAAATGTAGCCGAAATTTTCAAAATAGCCTGTTTTTTGCGATTTGTTGTGCGAAATAATATATTCGGAATCAGCGTAAAACTTCCTATAAGAATATGGACCAAGTTTTCAAAAATTTCAAAGTTGAAAAATCAGTCAAAAATCGAAATAATGCCGTTCGCTAGTTGTAAAAATCGGTAATATTTGCATGAAACATTGTCCAAATTCAGATTGAACTACTCTTATGGAAGTATATCTGTATAACCAATCCTAGAACCATGCTGTTTAAAACGTAGGTAGTAGGTGCTTGTTAAAAAAAAAAAATTAAAAAAAATGTAATCACAACTGATGAGTTTACTCTGTGAAATATTCCGTCCTCCGATTCTCTCGGTCGCTCTCTTTAATGTATAAGCATGGCCGGATCTGGGGGGGGGGGGGGGGGGGGGGGGCTAGTCGGGGCATGCGCCCCGGGCGGCACGGCCAGGGGGGCGGCAAACTGGCGAGGAAAAATTATAAATATTTTTTCCTTTTTTTAATTTTTTTAAATAAAAAAATAACGTTCATGGAATTTATTTCGTAAATTTATATGTGCCCCATTAAATATGAAACTACTGCAATCCATATTACACTTTGTACAATAACTCAATCAAGCCCTAGCAGCGTATTGATGATGCGTTAATGAACAGAAACATAGAAACAGACTTAAAGAAGAAGATATTGTGTCAAACACACGGACAGGGCGCCCCGTTCTAGACACGCCACGCCATGGGCGGAGGCTGGGGGAACTAACGCTTAGTTTTCGAGTAATTCGATATTTAATATTTTCTTCGTATTTTGAACCTTATATCACAAAAATTACCTTAAGTCCCTTAAATCACAGTGAAAATTGAAAAAATGAGTACACCGTTAGAAATAGCGTTAAATTTCCTACCAGCCTGATGATACCGATTCAAAATTTTGTGATCAGGTTTAATGAGAGAAAAATCCGGCTGAAGTTGAAATTTGACAAATCTTAGGGAATCTGTCAAAATTCGGAGCGCTATAGCTCGAAAGTCTTCTGTCGGATTTTACCCCTGAAGACGGGAAAGACTGCGCCGAGATCACACCTTTCCAACGGTGTAGTCAATTTCACTTTTACTATGAGAAAACTGTGTTTCAATGTTTAAAAACATTGTTTTTTCAATGATATCCTGGGTTTTCTTGAAAAATGACCCATGATAATACGATTTTGGAGTCAATTTCTACGTTTTTTTTTACGCTGAATCGAACGGTAACACTTTAATGTGTACCTCCCAAACACCGTTGTAATGTGTACACTTCAGTTAACTAATTTCACCCCTAATAACAAAAAAAAAAAGTATAATACCAAATGAATTTAAATTTGTGAGTTAATAAAGTGTTATGGCGTGTTTTTTGACGTGTGTGTTTGACTACTTGTGAAGTCCCATTGAGGAGTGAAACTAGTCACCAAGTTACCAACAAATTGAATTACTATACGCAGGTGTTTAAACCATTTAATGAATCTAGTAATTTTTATGTACGTGTAGACATTTCATTTGTAACTTAATTGCACCGTTTGTATTAAGTATTATAGTAGCTCAAATCCAGTAGGTAACTATGGTTTTATGTCACTGAAAAGAAATCCAGAAGAGTGAAATTGTAATTGTAAATGTATAAGTACCTCCTAATAATAAAGTATGTATAAGTACCTCCTAATAATAATAAAGTATGAGTACCTCCTAATTATTTTTAATAATTTGATTCCATGTTTGTCTATCAAAATCATAAACTAAAATTTCTCTACACCATCAATAGCGACTGAAATGTCGAAGATTTCTTCAAAAATTCGCTCATGGGGTCTTGCTGCATGACTGGACTTTTTTTGTTTTGTTTTGTTTTGTTCAACATATTTCATAGAACATAGCTTCCCAGTTTTCGTAACACGAATGCATAAAAATACATTGAAATGTTTAAAATGATCTTGAAAAAATTCAATTTAGGAAAATTGTAAATCAAGATGAAACGTAAAACGTCAAAATCGCTCAATCAAGAAACGAGAAAATTATGCTTAAAGTAATTTAAGTTTGTGCATGCGCAGAATGAAGTAATGATTCGAGAACAATGCAACTGGAAGGGTACCAACTACAGCCTAACCCGCACGTTTCCTGAAAATTTCATCAAAATCTGATAAAAATTTTGGAAACTGCTCGTTAAATAATTACACATTCACAAATGCTCAGCAGCGACTAATGATATTATAATCATGTTAAAATTGATATAGGTTGATCAAACTGTGCGAAGTTTTCCTAAAATTTCAGAAAGAATTTTCCTGACATTTTCCTCAAAATCGGTTGAAAATTGTGTAAATTTAGCTGGTTATAAGTAAGGATTTTGATTTTGGAGACAAATAATTTTTCATCGCCCGAAGGTGAAAACAATGCTTCTGCTACCTATATGCTTAGACTCAGAAGGAAAAAAAAGAGAGAGAGAAAAAAATCATGTTAATAGGATCCATTGGTTGCTGAAAAAAATGCCCAGTTGATTGGAAAACATTGTTTGACTGGAGAATCAAAAAACGAAAGGGGGCGTCTCATTACCTTTTGCTTTCCAGCCACTCTTTTGTTCTATCTATGTTAAATGTTAGTTACTGATGTTAGTCTGTTTTCATGTAGCAAGAAGTTTCTAGTTTTAAGAGTATTCCATAAGAAACGAAGAGTAATAAATGAGTTGATACCGCTTTGCTGCATACGTTGTGGGTGGACACTAGAGTGGGGTCTGATTTGCGCATTAAGTGACTATAATTTCGAGTTCTTTCCGATATTTTCTTGTTCAATACATACTTAAGTAGTTTCATACCATTCATTCCGTGCAATATATAAAAAAAAAGATTTTCTTCATTTTTTGACTGCCGGGTGCCCTTAAAACAATCTCCAGCAAATATAAGGGGTATTCATGGTCTTTACAATTATGTTAAACGTGTTAAATCGGAAACGTAATCTGCAAGAATCATGAGGATCCCATGTTAACTCCATTATGCTAAACTTCGTAAAATAGCACCGGAGGATTATTTCTGTGATAATAAGTGTGTAAAAGAAGAAGGTGAATACCCGTGAGGCACGTAAAAAGAGTACAACAATAACACGGAAGGCATCTTACTTGCAGGTTATATTTTAAAATAGAGGGATTCAGTTTCATTTTGAAATAATCCAAATATATCTTTGTGTGCGAGTTGACTAAGTACTTGCGCAAAACATGCCCAAAAAGAGCCATAAAACTAAGTGCATTGATGCAATAGTTAGGAAATTAGTGCTGCAGAAGAATCAGAGGAGGAGGAAAATATAACAATGCCGTTTCGTCTTTTCCCCCACTTCAATCTAGGTGCTTTAACTTGTTTCGGTTTTTCCAGGGTTACTGAAGTAACTAGTCAGCGGAAACTAACCAAACATTTGAAAACAAAACGAACTACATAACACTTTGGTACACTTGAATAATAATAAAAATAATAAAATAAATAAAATAAAAATGCGACCTAGCTTCTTTGTAGGCAAAACATGAAAATCAGCTGTTGGCTTTCCGCCATTTTGCATTGATAAGACATTTAACATGGTCTCGATTCGACATTAAGCAGACCCCAGACTCTGCTTTCCTTAACATATCGTATCGTTGTAAAGTCTGGATTTTTACAACGATTGTTTTCAAAGTTTAGCACATTTAACACATTACGACGTCGTAAACTCTCTGATCATGAATACCACTTTAATATATCTTGGAAGTTTAATTAATACAAAGCTCAACTTTTGTAACAATGTATATATTTTTTTTAGTTCTTGAATCCTTCAACTCTAAAAGTGACTGTGAGTTATCAACATTAAATATCTCATTTATACTTGAAGCTTAGCTTACTGTAACGTGTAAAGGTGAATGGAACCATCTTGGCATCCAACGAGGAAACTATCATTCCCTACATTTGCCACACAGTTGGCAGCACTGGGAGTGGTAACTGAAAACAGCACTTTTCTGCTATGGAGAGCTATGCAGTGAACTACCCCATCTTCACAGCCAATCAGAACTGCCTTTGTTTCGGTACCACATTCCTTATCACCTGGAGCAAAATTTTTGAAAAACAAAGTATAATAAAGTAACAAGTACATACACACTTTGCCATTAATATCCAATAATTAAATGGAGATTTACTTACTAGTAGGATTAGTGGGTTCCCCTAAGTCTGTGCCAGGAGGAGGTGTGAATATGCAGCAGCAATTTATACTAGTGGAGTGTTTGTAAACAGTGGCTAAGCAAGAACTGTCTCCACAATTCCACAACTTTAGGGTTCCGTCTCTAAAACACAAACGTGATACGTTCAAATAACAACAGGCTGGTTCAAACATAACCTTGAATGTCTCTGCTCAGTTGATTTCAACAATCACCATCCATCATATTCTCAATATTTTATACGTCAACAGGAGGCTCAAGTGAAGCGAGAAGGCCCAGCAGGGCAGCAGGTATGAGCAACATAATTTACATCACAACTATCGTTCCTCGCTAGCACCAGGTAAGTATAGTGGGTTAAAACTATGATATTTTCTTCTAACTAAAATTCAGCTTTGATTCAAAAATATATGAAATTCCAAATCAGCTTTGAGGGAAACGATACATCCCTAATTTTGAGCCAATGTCATGTGCTGCCAATGTCTTCATTGTTTTTCCGAGAAGCAGAGAAATTAACACGGATTTATAGATTAGTAAGTTGTTTATGGGCCTCAATCTTCCTCTTGGGAAACAGATGTAATAAAAAATACACTTTTTTTCAAATTTGGTATAGGCATGTAGTCATTCAACCATGCACAGTACATTTACCAAATAGAAGAGTGTAAATAATAATAATTATTTTAAATTACACATTGAAATTGATTTTTGTTAACACACACACACACACACACACACACACACACATACACACACACACACACACACACACACACACACACACACACACACACACATATATATATATAGTCACTTATTGTTTCATTATTTTCCTCTTGGAGCGAATGATTTTCATGGGTTAAGCGTGGTTCTAGTACTGAGTTGTACAGGGTGCGGCAGTGAGGACGGACGGTTTTAAAAAAATCATAAAATAGTTAATTTGTACACAAAAACATATTTATTGATGCAATCAGGTTCGCAAGGAAATAGCATTTGAGACAGTCAAGTGTGAAAAATCACATCAGGCATGTGGTGGCCGAAATTGTTTAAATGCTTTATGTTACTGTACATATATTCAACTGGCCACTGTACAGGTGAAACAGAGAACCTCCCTTTCGTTGAAGTCCGTAGGAAATTAATAATTGCAGAAGAATACGACTTTTTTGGGAACTCACCCATTACTTGTTGAGTAAAACAAATTGAGTCAGTGGCGACTTATAAACCTTCAATACAATACATTCTAAAAATACTCCATAGAATTGGGCACTTTAGAATAGGAAACATGCATCCCCCCAAATACAGGGTGGGGCAGTGAGGACGGACGGTTTTAAAAAAATCATAAAATAGTTAATTTTCACACAAAAACAAATTTATTGATGCAATCAGGTTCGCAAGGAAATAGCATTTGAGACAGTCAAGTGTGAAAACTTACATCAGGCAAGTGGTGGCCGAAATTGTTTATGCAGTGCTGGAGGTGTTCTTGGGCGTTATCTCCAACACTCTCTCTCAACTTGGGCGCCTTCCACGCGAATTGCGTCCTTCAATTCGTCCAGAGTTCGGGGCTTGTTCTCGTATACTTTAAGCCTTGAGGTGTCCCCATAAGAAAAAATCGCATATGGATAAATCTGGGGACAGAGGAGGCCAATGAACATCGCTAAACCTGGAAATAAGGCGACCAGGGAAGAGAGGGCGAATATCGTCCATTGATGCTCTGGCTGTGTGGGCGGTCGCCCCATCCTGCTGGAACCACACACGTCGGGTTGGAACACGTCGCCGTCATAATTCAGGGAAAAAGAAGTTGGTGATCATTACGACGTAGGGTTATGTTGGAGAGAGCCTACGCGAACTTCCAAGAACGCCTCCAGCACTGCAACAACAATTTCGGCCACCACATGCCTGATGTGATTTTTCACACTTTGACTGTCTGAAATGCTATTTCCTTGCGAACCTGATTGCATCAATAAATTTGTTTTTGAGTAAAAATTAACTATTTTATGATGTTTTTAAAACCATCCGTCCTCACTGTACTATATCGTAACAACAAATAAAATATCAACTCTTACAGTAGGTCAAGTTTGATTAATTAGCTCCTGCCAAAAAAGCTGTCAGTTCAAATTCGGCCAAGGCATTATAATAATTTATTGGTATATCTGGGTACCTGGCTCTGGGGCCCGAGATGAGAGAAGCAAATCTTCAACGACAATTCCATTTAAACATGCGGTACAGTGCACACTTAGGGTGCTTACTGTGGAAGCATAGAGCAAAGTGACATGAGAAGTCCAAGCAGGGAACTCAAACTGGGTTGGTTTCACAGCTTAGCTGTTCCTTGACGCTTTGAGGCCACACTCCACTTTGTCTGCATTTCCCTAGCAATGAGCTAAGCGAATCGAAATCAATGTTATAGGAAGGCAGGCAGATAGAGTGGAGTGTGGCTGCAAAGTGTCGAGAAACGAGCAAAGCGGCAAAAACCAACTTAAGTTTAGTTCTCTGCTTGGATGCTCTCATTTCCCACTTTGCTCTTTGCTTCCACACTGCAAGTACTCTGGAGGTGACACCAGGGTACTTGCCATCAAGCCCCTTCCTCACTGCTCGAGACAGTTTGGAGGCCTCTTGTGCATATCCCGCAATAATCATGCACAGCCATCCAGATTCAAGTGTAGAATTTGCTGTATTGTGCAGTACTTAATAAAAACATTAAAGTTCTGGAACCTCTGTCCTGGAAGTGCTGGAACCTTTCTGAATATTATATACAGCTTCCTTATGATATCAAAAATCCCATTTCTGTTTCTTCTTTCTTTATTTAGGTATCACAAAGAATGACCCTAAAACTTTCATTGAGTGTAATGTGTGCTAAAAATACAAGATGAGGACTTTTTAGTACGTAGTGTTCGCAGTACTTGAACAACAGCCATAAGTACTTAATTGCTCTTCTAACGTCTCACCTCTACCTCTTATTCACCCTTCATGCGCGCATTACACTACGCTCTTACAACACATCTGAATCTCATGTCCGCTAGTTACCTCTCGTGTATGAATCTGTCCTCGAAACTGTGAATCGCGATATCAAAACACATTTAACGGCAATTGAACAATCTCGTTAGAACCTTTGTATGCAGGGCTATTTTTCGGCTGGAATAGAACATACTAAACCATGTCAATTGAAACTAATTAAGACTTACTAGCTAGTATTATGTGCTTTCGAGGAACCCGCAAGCAATGGCGAAGCGCAGGAACTGTGTTAGGATTTGAAGTAGGCTTATAGATGTCAACAACAAGAACAAAAACGAAAAATGGGGGAACAATCGGAATTTCCCAAAAGAATACCCATCACGTGACCAAGGATATTTCCCCATTCTTGCTCGATTCGTTAAATAAAATTGCTTTCATTAAGACTTACTTGCTCACTGATATAACGTTTCGACCTCTTTCAACAAATCCAAAGTCAGTCACAGCCATAGTATGTCCTGTTAGGGTTACTGCCTTTACCCCTGTTTTCGCGCACCATATCATCAGTCTCATGTCACTGCCTCCCGACAACACCACCTCTCCAGATGGAAAGAACCGGCATCTGTACACATCTCCAACGTGTCCTTTGAGATCAAGCTAAAAAAAGTGAACAAGGACAGTTTTGTTCATACTTTAATATGTTTCTTTCAACTAGTGCATGCAATGTAAGATAGTTTAGGAGATGCAAAAATAATTTAGTATTATTTTTCAAGAATCAAAATCGATACGTTCTTAAGAATTCAATAGGTACCAACATACCAGCACACATACAATAACAAACAAAAATTGTCCATTTCTTCGAAGACAAGAGTTAAAATGTACATTAGAATGGACATCATCTCATCAATATTTAACAAACAGTAACTAAAGGTTCAGCAAGTGACCAGCTGAAATCGCCATCAAATATGGACACCTAGGCGGAGTTTGAACTTACAACTCGTACCTTTCCATCACCAGAGAGAACCCCTGGGAAAGGACCCCATCTAAACCAATTGGTTACCAAAGCCAATGAATCAAATATCTGCCGTAATAATCTAAATTGGGGGTCGGACAATGACAGGGTAGAAATTCAGCCTCAACAGTTTGTTTACAATTGGGCTTGAGAGAGATTGCCTATTAACCAGCGATGCTGCCCAAAAATTATAGATAGAAAAAATATAATTCAAACTCAAATTTTGTCCACCAGCAGAGAGAAGTCCTGTGGAAAAGTCTTAATCTAAACCGCTTAGTTCCACCCCCACTGCCCAGTCCATTTGAGGGTGATGTTGTGAAGCAGTTTCGCACCAAGTAACGCTCTGTGAACCCAGCCCTCGGCTATCCAATGTAGCCGCTTTCCACGCTTGGGGAGGTTTGTGTCGTCACACACTTTTTGTGGGTTGTGGAGCTATGGGTTGACGTATTTTTGTGTATTTTAGAAAGGATAGGACTTGAAAAGTTATTTTCTTCGCTGCAGGTATGGGCGATGGATCAGTGATCTCAATTTTTATTCATTCATGTAGCTATTTTTTCAAACTGCCCCCAACAAAGCTGAGAACTCTCCTTGAAAATATTTTCAGAACTTTTGAAAACACATTGAACCCTCCAAAAGAACTTCTCCCAGCAAAATAAGAATTTGTTTGACTGTCTTTTAATGGACGACTATAAATAATCACTTCCTCAGTATCTGAATGTGAATACAGATCCAGGAGATGCTCCATCAGTGTTGTATCAGACATCGTGGATTGTCAATACACGTTACTGTGTTCAACATGACCCTTCAGGTTAAGGTGTGGCTTAAATTATTGAATTAAAAAAATTATGTGGTACCCAACCCAGCTGGGGGTGGTGCTGGGCATGTGCGGGTTTGATTTGCAACAGGCCTACGAAGTCTATATTAAATATTAGACCCAGGTGAACATGAAACCACAACTGTGGTCTCTCTCTGCACAGTGTGGAGGGAGTATCTTAATTATGTGACATAATGTCGGCAAAGGGAAACAAATCTAAATTGCCAATAATTCTAGAAAAAAATTATTATTAGAATTAATTAATTAATTATTAGAAAAAAAAAACTCTAGAAGACAATTTTTGTCAGAAATCGGTAGGATTTATTCCTGAGGCAGAGTAAATATCTCTGAACAGCCTGAACACCCTCTATACCAGGGGTGCTCAAACGGTCGATCGCGAGTGCTTTTTGAGTAGATCTCGAGAAGAAAAAATTTTTTAATAAGTAGGTAACTAAACTACAAAAATTTATTATGTAATAACACTGCTTGCGGCAAAAGGCGGCTTTATCAAAGGAACGCGCGGAATGTTCTGTTGAAAATGAGTTGGTGCAAATTATATCAGATATACATCTCAAAGCTACAGCATCTGATACAAATTTCTGGGGTTTTATACCTGAAGATAAATATCCGAATCTATATATTAAATAATATATCTATATATTTAATATGCGAGTCTGCATTTTCTGAAATGAAGATAATTAAGTCAAAATATCGCAATCGACTAACTGACGATCATATGGCATCATGCTTGCGATTGGCACTCAGTGGTTACGCACCATCTTATGAAAAGTATGCTGAGGACATGCAGTGCCACGCTTCAACATCCAAAGTCACTCCTTAGTTGAGTTTAACACCATATGTAACTCTTGTGTTTTGTAACAACGAATAAACTCGCAATTTTGAATAACTAGGAGTTTTTTTCATTGATATTGTAGAGAAGAACTTAAGTAAACCTAACCCAAACCTTGGCTAAAATAATGTAAATTGTGCGGAAAGTACACCCTACCTAGGTAGTTAGGGTGTATCGTGTATGTACGACAACCCTGCATCACACATACTTGCAGCCTCTCAGAGTCGATCGTAAGTAGTCTAAAAATATTGAGATAGATCGCCAGCAGTTCAAGTTTGAGCACCCCTGCTCTATACAAATCAACGACGGAATCATAGTGAAACCAACCGTAACAGAAAACTTTAGGTACTACCTATATGTGTTTGTAAAAAGATTAATTGTATTTGCAAATATTACATATTAACTTCCCATATCCGATCACACTGTGGACCCCCCCCCCCCCCCCCTTATGGATGCTCACATAGTCTCGCATCTTAAAATAGTTAGTGACAAAATTATGAGACAGACTTATTGTATGTAATCTATACTAAGCACTAACCTAGGTACAATGGAAACTTCCACATACCTGAACAATGTTATATTCGTATAATAATATTGAACATACCACAACTAATTGCTCAGTGATTAAAGTGTCGGTCCTTGTTTGTCAATAACAGCAAACTCGTATTTAATAACGAAATTCATGCACTAATCACCCTTTTGGTTGCGGCGCGGCTTAAATCATAAAAAAGAAGAAAAAAGTAAATTCAAACTTTACAAACCTTAAGTTTTTCAGACACTGTGTCCCATACAATGAACTTATCATCAGAACCGGCTGTTACTGCATGTCCTAAATCATTCACACTTATAGTTCCCACCTGGAAAAATGAATAAAAATTGGTGATATATCGATATAAAAAAGAATGTGACTGAAGGAGGGACTTATTCCATCAATGCCAAAGTAAATGACAAACAAGCGTGAGAGCAATGGACTAAAGAGCACAGATGTAGCTACAGGTAGTGGAAGCGTATTATTATTATTTAATTCAGGGTCTGTGGGAGGGGTAATTTTGCTGAAACCGAGGTTTATTGTGAGCTTCTCTCCCCTGTTTCCAACCTATAGGTTCTGGAGTCAATCCCCCTCCTCCACCAGACTGAGAATTCCCCCCACAAGGTCGTCTACCGATACTATTCCCCCCAAAGGTTCCGAATCGTTTGGCTTCGAGTGCTGCTCATTCAAAGAGAAGATGAGAGGCAGTTTCTTTCTCCTCTCCGCACATTCTGCACACTGGATCACCTTGTAGGCTCCAATCCCGTGCAGATATTTCCTGAAGCACCCGTGCCCAGTCACCATTCTCACCAAGAGTCTTATTTTCCTCCTCGAGAGATTTAGGGCGGCTGTACTCCTACGGTGGCAGGGTGCGTTCATTATCAGTTTTCCATGTTTCTGTTCTGGGGTGTTATCCCAGAGCCGTTTGTGTTCCTTCCTTATCCATTCCCACAAAGCGGTTTTTACCGAGCATTTTGCTATACCAGGACGGGTTCCGGCCCAATGAATTGCATTGAGGCCCCCCTTCGGGCTAGCTGGTCTGCCCGTTCATTTCCTGCCACTCCTGTATGCCCTGGAACCCATTCCAAGATGATCTTGTTGTCCTTTCCCAGGGCATTTAGTAAACTCCAGCACCCCCTCACCAGTCTTGACCTAGTTTGAGGAGCTGCTTTAAGGGCTGCCTGGCTATCTGAGAGGATGAGAATACTCCTCCCTCTCATATTTTTTGTCAGATTCTCTGCCACACCTACTGAAATACTATGTCGTAACTCCTGTGTCCTTGTGAGGGAAAGCAAGGTAAATAACAGCGTATGGTCATGGTTAATGGTGATATCACTCTTTTGATAAGTTCCTGAGGCGCTCATCTATGACTCTTGAAGCCCTATCACCACAGACCAAGGAAGTGGAAGGTTCACTTACCTAGCGTTAAGGTGGGACTTATCCATCTGGGATTCAGACATTCCATGAAAGCCTCAGTGGTTGGAAGTAGTGGAGGCGATAGGAGAATTTCGGTAACGTGTTTACAAGTGTCTGAATTTGAATAGCATTAGGTTTGTTCCCGCGTGGTTGAATTCATGAATTAGTACGGTACATTCGCTCTGAACATCCAGTGTGAGTTCGATAATGGTTGGGTTCTTGTACAGTTTAGACCAGGCAGTGTTCCAGCACCCAGAGTTCTTGTACTAGGTCATGAACTTCTTGCGCCAAAACAAAGGCAGAGTTGTGAACTGAGCTCATAAAAGATAAGCTTGCTGAGACGTATAACCTTCCTTACCTTCATTAACACACTATACTATCTCCCCCGCGTTAGCAAGTCCTTCTTCATTAATTTTTATCACATATTCTGACTATTCACCATTTTCAGTTATTTCTTCTGGCTCCTTCACTAGTTTTTATTAATAAATTGGTATTTATACTTAATAAAAGGCTGGTATTCTTCCTTATCCAGAGTAAAATTACGGATCTTGATTTTTTAATTGACGAATTGTAGGACGACTCTTTGGGAGACGGGAAGAGTGGGATTTTGGAAGTAGCTCCGAGGACTTTGCTACTTCTGGAGGAGAGAGAAATCCCTAAAAATAGTGGATTTCTAGAAGTCTACAAAGCCTACAACTACTGAATATTTGTAGGGCATTTTTGCGTCAGCCGGAAAATAGTGGAAGGATTTGAAGGCAGCCTGTAAGTACTTCAACCTCAAAAACCGGAGGCAAGGGGAAACTCAATGCAATATACCAGGTATGTAACACAATCACTGACAGGGATTTTAGATAAATTAGAATGGGGGTAGATAGGATTTGTAGTAAATTACATTGCACTGAGTTTTGTGGCCTCCGGTTTCGAGGCTGCCTTCAAATCTTTCAGCTATCCTGTCTCGAAAATGCTCCAAAAATATTTAGTTGCAGTAGGTAGCAATGGCTACTTGAAATCCCGTTCACTGAACTAATACGCCTACTTCGATTATTACATGTGACTTTCTTCAAACTTATATGCACCTACCGTACACTAGTATTCCGAAAATCTCTCCTATCAGAATTTTATTACATCTATTTTTCAACGCTCTTATTGTAGTATCCACAATTTTTATTGCAGAGTGATGTTTCTAGACCAATAAATATTTCTTTGGTCCGATCCTCATTGTTAATAATTGATGGAAAAACTCGGCGCTCCGCGCCTCGCCAGGGGGCAAGCCCCCTGGACCCCCGGTTACCTCTATTTACATACTTCGGACGAAATTATTGAAACACAGAATGTGTTTGCGTTGTCGCGCAACCAAGTGACAACCAAACAAGCGTCATTGTTTACTATTCATTTATAACATCAATTTATATAGTTATAGTATGAAACTACGAAAAAAAATACGAAATAAATTCGTGATAAATCAAGAGCGATTTATCAAGTAAATGTCCTAAAGAGGCTACAAACGAAATTACAGCTTCCTAGAGTGTAAAGTATAGAAATTACCTATTCAAATTATTTAACCTCCGCTTCACAAATCAAACCGTTTTCGTAATACTCAGATCACCTGCTATGAATCAAATCATCGAAACACAAGCTCAATGAAATCATCAGAAATTAACAAGCGGTTGCAATCATGTTCACAATATCAATTATTGAGAATGATCACCTGTGTGTAAACAATTATTTATATAACCATGCTCATAACTCAGTTTGTTGGACACGCACTTCGCAGTAGTTAACATAATATTGTTGGATAAATCGAGAGCTTTCGAACGAATGGTCAACGAATTTTGTGGGATGAAAAACGACGAAGTACCATATCCCTAGCAACGACTCGGTTGTACGTGAAAATCATCCGTCACAAATTTCGTTACCATCCCGCGTTCCATTTTCGGCTAGTTAGTCCATGGCTAAAACACATTCTGTGTTAAAATCTAAGGTTCGAAAAAAAGTACTTATAGTTATCTATGTTAGGCTGTCCGTCCAGTGGACGCGATTTCACGTGAAGAGGCGAAATCGCGCGAACGGTTTGCCTCCCTTTCAAACACACTGTTTTAACTGAGAGCCCGTCCACTGCATGACGCGAAGTGGGGCGAACGCGAAGACAATCAAACCAGTTTGTTTTTCAACACGCCAACAAGCGAAATGGATGTTGACAGTGTGTTTGAAGGGAGGGGAACCGTTCGCGCGAATTCGCCTCTTTCCGCCTCTTCGCGCAAAATCGCGTCCACTGGACGGACAGCCTTACGCTTCAGGAAAATAACTCTCACAGTCGAAGAGGTTTGATCACCCTGGCCTCATAGGTCCTGTTGCATGAAAGTGATATCACTGGCAACCCGTTACTGTCTGCAACTGAGTGCGGAAATCATTTTTCGCAAGGCTATGGTGTTGTTGGCTATTTGTTCTTCCATGTTTCCGATAACCAAAAACTGCCCATGCTTGTTATGACTCATCCTCAGTAGCCACACCAAATAGTGCTGAATACGGGGTACCCGCCCCTGGCAAGAGAGACCTGGCAAGCCTTATGTTCTGGGAGGGGTTGTGAGAGGCAAGGGAAATTTCCCGTAGTTGTAACGACGCGAGTTCGAACTCCTGTTGAGGTATCTGATAGTCTTTAGACGCTAAGAGAATACTAATCATAAACTAATAATGATACAGTATATCTATTCATACCATTATCTTCATATATCCTACTTACACTTTTTTTGTGCATGTCCGATATGGTCTTGACAGGAGCCAAAAATACAGTAGTGCGTCCAGTCGATTCGTGACCCACATGAAGGGAATTGCCGAGGTAACTTAAGACTTTGAAACCATCTGTAGCAGTCGGCTGGCCTTCATTGGCTGTGATGCGGCAAATGGTTCCATGAATGCCTTTTTGATCTGAATAGAATATGATTGAGCATGAGTACATACTAAACTGGACAAGGACGCGAAAATCATGCTGAAAAAGTGGGTTTCTACCATATTTGTATTCTTCGGACTCATGAAGCATCAACAAAAATGTATGCTACTGTCTTGGGGAAAAAATTAAGAATTAGTTTATTACTATCGGTACATATACTCGTAGATCACTCCTCTACTCACATTTTAACTTACTGTTCTTCCTTACTGGAGCAAATCTCACTTAGCTGTGTGACAGTGTACCAACAATGTGATTGTACCTAATTCCCGGTGTGATGTCCCCAACTTGGCGTTCTTTGGAACGTTCCAAGTAACAGTTCCTTCCACGAATTCACTATGTTTGTTCCACAACTATTACAGCTGGTCAGCATGGAAGAATCTCCATGTGGTCAGGGTATCTTTGGTACTATATTGAGCTGTGTTGGTCTACAATTTAAGTACTATATAGTTTGGTTAATCAAACCTCCTAGGAGTAGGAGTTGATTTGCACGTAGCATTACACCGTAGCTGAGAGTTCCAGAGTGGCCCGTATCAAATGTTACTGTCATAAACTGAATAACATGGAAATTAGCTTAGGAGCTCACTCAGATAATCACTCAGGGTTATTTAACTGATTTTCATTAAGGCCTCGAATTAAATTTTCATGATCTGGCCCCTTCTCTATTCACTTTTGCCTCATGGCTTTTATCGTCTTGACTGGGACATTTATGCTTCATTGTCTACAAACCTTTTGGTCAACTCGATATTATATTCACACTTCGAGTAATCTTATCTATTCATATAGTAAGGATGTAATCCACTTGTTTCGAAGCCACTCTCTGAGCAAACTTGGTTTGTACGGTGTTCAGGCTTACTTTGCCACTCTCGTACTGAATGCTTCTAATCATATCTCAATGGTAAAAGTACTGGCATCATCAGGCAGCATATTGTGATTCGTATTAAGTGAAAGAGACTACAGTATACAATTTTCTAGCAACCATTTACAGGTGATTTTGTGCCCATCGATGAGCAAGATGACTGGGGACAACCTTCCCTGTCAGCCAAGGGTAAATAGTGTTAGATATTAGAGAGTGCCAAGTAGATCTGTAAAACACAATACGTCGTGCGGTATTGACAATCAGGTACCGTAACTCTAACGCAATGAGTTATGGTGACGCATCCTTCCATACAGATACGGTAACAGATCGCAATCCGGAATAAACGTAATCGTCTAAAATAACGTTCTTCCATGGACTCAAATAACCTCCTAGGGATCCGTTAAGGACTTAGTGTGACTTTAAGGTGCGGTAAATGTTTGTCGTTACCGCACACCGTATTGAGACCAACGGATCTCTAGGAACTCTCTATTTAGGGTGTACTTTAGCCCCCCCCCCCCCCCCCCCCCCCCCCGGCCCCATTTTCAAAACGAGATTTCTACACTTCAAACCCTTCTTTCCCCTTGTCCCCCTCTTTCTCATCGTTGACATTTAAGACATCCTAAGATATATTTACATTTCTTAATTGTGGTTTGAAAAAGTTGGAGGGGCAGCACTAAATTTAATGCCTAGTCAAAAACTCAAGTCCTGCCCCCCACGATAAGAGAGGATAAAAATAAACTGACCAAGTTAGGCACCCAATTAGACAACAAAGTGTATGTAAATTGGGTGCCAGGTCACGAGGGACACATACAAAATGAGGAGGTAGAACGCCTTGTCAAGCAGGGATCGTCTAGAAATTATTACGGGCCGACCCCAGCCCTAGGCATAACGCGGGTAAGGCCAAGGCAAACACCTGGGCCATCAAAGATCTAAAAGAGCCATGGATAAAAGAGGACAGCAGGTATAGACAATCTAGGATGTGCATATCTGGCTAAGTTAAGAGTCGCTCAGACTGGATTATGTCACAGCATAGAACGCAAATGAGGAAAATAATTGGGGTCCTCATAGGGCATTTTAGCTTTAAGGGGACCCTTTTTATCATGTCCAAGGCACCTTCTCCACTCTGCGAATATGGAAACGGGGAGGATACAGCTGAACACTTTCTTGAGATTGTGATTCTGGAGATCTAGGCAAGAGGCCCTAGGACATTATACAGTCGAAAGGGCCTCACTCAGAGACCTAGATTGGCAAAAGATCAAGAAGTTTGTTGAGTTAAACCTCAAATTTAGGGACATAGTGCAGCCGTAGAATCCCCAAAACAAAAGGAGCCCTTTTTGGGGAAATATAAGCCTATAGGCCTGGGATTTCTTTCTACGGAAGCCCTATGCAGTCAGTCAGTCAGCCCCCCACGGGATTTTCTGTCAACCCTGATTGTCAGAAACGAATTTTACTTGTCGCATATATATATATATATATATATATATGTATATATATACTGGCGCGATAAACTGGCGATCTTGTGTCTCAGTCAACTATCAGTTAATTCCCAGTTCTTCATCAAAGAACTTACTTGACGAAAAAGTATCTGTAGACCGATTTATTTTTCGGTTTCTCATTGATTTGAATAATCACCCAAAGCGAAATTTGTAGGATATTGGAGATATACTTACCTTGAAATTTCTGGGTTATGAACTTTATTCGTCATGAGGGAAATATCAAGGGGCCAGCTAGTTTACCCTTTGTAGAATATGTTTATGTACCTGCCTAATTCGAAATTTGAACAGAAAATAAAGACATATTATATAATCAGCTCACCTTTTTCTTTCAATGTGATCCACGCTTTACATCCTAATTCCCTGAAACATATAAGTAAGCAGTCATAAGATTTCAATTAATGCATCTTCCCAACACTCACTAATTAGGGAGGTACTACCAACACAAATTGTTCGTTGGTTAATAGGAATTATGACTTAACAACATTCTATATGCTCTCTCAACACAATAATCTGGATACAGAGAAAAATGGTAATAAGTAATGAATTTAAATCATGAGTCGTTGAACAATTCAACATTGTGCCGCTTCCAACCGAACAAAGCTACATGACATCTTTATCGATTTAAATACATTTTAGTAGAAAAACAGCGAATTAGAAATGTAAAATTGATTACCTAGCATAAATAGAGCGGTAGGCTGGTAATTGGGAGAAGCGATGCAAAACTGCTGACTCAATCTAAATGGAATGATATAATAAAAAACCTAATATACTCGTAAGTAGGTATGATAGTTTGTTTTATGTAGGCAGGTACTTACTTCAGACACAAATGCCAATCGCATTGTATGAAAAATTCTGGGTGTTTTTCCATATTATCAAACAATAAATTATAGGATTTCCAAATAAATTATTTCCAATTCAAACCGTAAACAAACAAAATAATATTTTCTTCTTCTTCTTCTATCTTCTTTCTGCTGGAAGTATCTCCGAGAGATGTGTGTCCATTGGTGTGTGTTATATGGTAGATCCCATATTTTTTCCGTTCATTGCATGTTGGTATGGTTCTTTCGTTTGTTGTATCTTGACCCTTCTTTTTGTAATCACAGTCTGCTTCCTTCGTATCACGTTCCGAGCGGCGCCGATTTTGGTGGAAACTCCTTGTGACGGGACCCGTTTTTTCGAGATGATTGTTGATACCTGCTTATTATGACTAGCAATTGACGAAAACAACGAAGTGGAACGGAAATTTGATGAATATCGAGGAGTTTTAGAAGTTGGATTGATCGATCCAGATCGGCAGTAACGTACCGCTGGTTATGCAACCCGCAATGCTTGCGTGTTCTTTTGAGGCCTCGGTTTCAAATCCCGGTAAGAACAATACACGTTTTCCCATTTTTTATCCCTAATGTTTCATTTTTTGTCCCTCCTAGTCGTCCGAATGATGTCCCCATATACCAAACCTAGGATTATTATATATTTCTAAACAGAACCGCAATGTTTGTAGGCAGATGAATCTATACAGGAATTTATTATTTTTATTATTATTATTATTATACTATTAGGAAATTATAATTTTAACATGAAACTGAAAACGGTCCCTATGAGTGATTTTTATAAATATATATTTCAAGGAACGATAAAATATAACTCATCTTTATATATAATTCCGAACGGTCTTTGAAATTGTGAAGAACTTCGCGGTCCGATTATAGTGTTAAACCGCTCATTCGAATCAGCACGGCCCCAAGTTTGTTGCAAAAGTGTCGCCGTTCGTCTCTATACCCGCCTTGATCGTGTTCTAGGCGGTCCTTATCAACGAGAGTTGTTTATTAGGCTGTGGCGGTAACAACAGTTGCCATCAATTCACGGTAAGTAAGAAACGTAGTGTAGTTACTAACATCTAGGAGAGTTATTTCTGAACGAAGAAATTGAAACTGAAGAAATTAGCGGACTTTATATATAAAGATTCCGAATCAGCACGGCCCCAAGTTTGTTGCAAAAGTGTCGTTAAGTAAGAAACGTAGTGATGATGTCTTTTCTGGTCAGCTGAGTGATCAGGGGAGCTTTTCTGATCAGTGAGGTAGAAGACACGGACGCGTAGATTCACACGCTTACAAAGAAACGAAGAAGACTCGAGATAGAATTACACCATCATCTCACCATGCCCAAATTCTGAATTCCCCGATTCAACTTTTTGTTTAGTCTCATAGTGGCGAGGACCACCTCAACTGGTGATATTTATTTTATTACATTACTTACATTTTGATCGGTATTTCCTCTTTTTTAATCATTTAATAACATCGCCTTAGCTTTGCACCAGGTCACATAACGCCGCAAATAGGTAGGACTTACCTATATCGTTACTATAATGTGCTGAGTTCCTGTTAGGTACTACTGTTATATACGAACTAGATTAGGGCTTTCCAAGCCCTAACAGGCCTCTAGTTTTGATATAAAACATATTGTATTTAATTAGGTAGGTATGAAACATACAGGTCCATGTTTATAAATTTGAATAAAAAATTGACAATATATATAGTACTACTAAACTAAGAGAAAGATGTTGTCGGATGATGGGATAGGTATTCACATCTCAGTATCTTCGTCTACAAATACATTCTTGTGTCACTTTTCAAAACATGGTTCGTGGCACAGACCTGGTTGCTCGGGACATGCAGGACAGTACCAGCACGTTTTTTTTACAATAGTAGTCTCTATTTGGCACTGCCTACATCTCATCTGCCTAGTAAATAAATAAAAAAACAATAATATTGAACTTTGCACTCGAAAACATCCCTAATGAATGAAAAAGGCGCGAAATGAAAGGGCGCAAAAATGTTACTGAACGGGGGCCTTGATATCAATGGGGAACGAAACGGAACGCATTCTTTCGGAGGCCTGATCATCTACAATAAGTGTGTTAAACTCCACAGCCAACAGAATGCGTGGTAATCTCGTCAGAAGGCAGAACGTAGGAGCCTATGTGCTCTCTGTAGCTGGATCTATCGATCCACTCCGGGTGAATCGAACAGGGGCGCCTGGATCGATCGATCCATTCCGCTCGGAACGTGTTATTTGGGTTTATGTAGCCCTGGCCCTGGTCCTTCGCCTAATTTTTAAAATATATTTCTACCCCAATAAGAACATTACCAAGATGGAAGGATGAGTTCGTTGTCCGCCAATTTTAGAGCCCATTAAATTGCTAAAATTTCAAAACATGTGCTAAAAAAATCACTAAAAAGTTTTAAAACCGGATAAAAATTATTAAATAAATGTAACATATTTGTTTGCAGGATTTTAAAAGAAATGTATTAACTATGAACAACTAAAACATTTAAAAATTGTGCTGAAAAATGTATTTAAGTTTAATATTTGCTGAAAAATTAACAAAAACTGAAAAAATGTAAAAAATTCAAAGTCTATTTAGAATCATAAAACAGTTTAGAAAAAGTTGTTTGTCAGAAAATTGCCATAACATTTTTTTTACTCAAAGTGCTCAAATTTCAAAACAATATAACATAATATAAAACGATATTCTAAAAAAATTTGATCATATGACCATGCTGCATGACTGGAACTTTTTATTTTAGATAACTTTTGTAAGCCAGAATAAGTGCATCTGTAGTAGGTACATCTGTTGTTCTTGAATCCGTATTGATAGTCTTCTAGTGTTAGATAGATTGAGTGAGAATTCAGCATTACCTATGTAAAGTTTCCCTTCTACATCTAGTAGGTACCAATTTAATTATTCGGTATGATGATGTTGAATTAACTCGTTTACCATGTCCTTTCCAATTTTGAATTTATTTGTGTGACAGCAAGATGCAGGAGAAATAAGAAGTCTTTAGTTGATGTGAATGGAATGATTATTGGGTGGCTCTACCTGACCTTATTTACAGGATGGCCCGGATGGGGGGGCATCACCACCAGGCCAGAGTGCACATAGATTAGGGTCCAAGGATCTGGTGTTTACCACATCTCCCCACCCACCCTGGATGTTTTGTTTCAAAAAATGAAATTTCATAAATTTGCTTGCTAGTGTTACATTGTTGCGATTTGGTTTTGTTTCATGAGCCGATTACAATGATACTAAATTGTTTGTTGCTGTGTTGAGGAGTGATGCAGAGCGAAGAGTAAGAGCAGCGGCTGAGAAGAAACCTGCTGCATGGAGTGAGAGGTGCTGCTGAAGTCAGAGCAGGAAGAGGAGGAGGCGGACAGATCCGTGGATGAGTGTACGGAGCCAGGGGAGCCACCTGAAAGAGTTGAAATATATTAGTGACAAATATTGGTAATTGTTTTGACATGTACAAAAATATGTCGGCAAGAAAAGAGGTTGGCGTCTCCTAACAGAGTTTGGGCCATAGCCAGAGTCCCTTCCAAGAGGGAGCAGTTGAAGTGGCTGCTGTGGAGGAGGTGCACCCAGGAGTTGCTGGATGCAGTTGAGGAGGTGTAGCGAGTCCCAGAGTGACAGCAACTTCGTGCCGGGGAGCGCTGTCGAAGGTGAAGGGCATCGCTTCCCCGGGAAGGTGGTGGGTAGGTGCTGTTGAAGGGTTTGAACCGGAGTGGCTTGAGTCGGAGGTAGCCAAAGTTTGAGGTGCCAGTGTGAAGCAAGAATCAGAGGAAGTCGAAGTTCGAGATGCTGGAGAGGTCCTTGAAACGGTGCTGCATGAGTCGGAGGGGGAGACGAGTTGAACTGTGCTACTGATGATTTTTTGCGTCTAAGAGTCGATTAAGCGTTTATTCTTTAAGTCGACTGGGAGTCCATAGTGATCTAGAAAATCTGCTCCTATGATTGACGAGGTGACATCTGTGACGGTGAAGTCCCATTCGTAGGCTGGGAGAGAAGGTAAGCGTACTGAGGCGAGTGTGAGCCGTAGGTCCGGATTGTTCCACCATTCGCTGGATAGAACACATTTGGAGAGATCTTGGTGAGTTTAAGCAGGGTGTTGGGTAATATTGAGGCGTCACTGCCTGTTAAGACAAGAAAGGAGTCAACGGCGACACTGAATGAAGGGGCGACGGCTGGCAAAAAGTTGTCGCAGGGTAGCACAGTAGCTGAGTTTGAAGCTGAGAGGCGAGGAGATCGATGGCGAGCTCGTTTCCCGAAGGCTGGGAGTTGGTCCAGGTGCAAGGCTGTAGGCAGTTGTGTGCTGCTGGTCCCCATTTGGTGTGATACCATAATTGAGTGGATCTAGAATGTCTGAAGGTGTTTTCTGGGATGTGTAGGAGAACCCTGTGGTCTCAAAAGTACCGTCGTGAGACTGGAGGTTGAGAGAAGTATTGTGACTTCTGTGTTGGGTAGGAAGACTCGTGTGATCGATAGTGTGACCCCTGAGGTAGGATGAGTGAAAGGGAGTGTCACTGTGGTGATATCCTGCATTCGTGAGCTGTCATCATGAGAGGAAGAAGAGGCAGCATTGATAGAAGGTGGGCTGATTTAGGGCAGAATTCTCTCTGCGGTGGTAGCCAATTTTGTGATGTCTGTTTCGGAAGAGGAGGCAACGACTGAGTCAGGTAGCACCCTAAGAAAGAGTTGACAAAGAAGAGATTACTCAGCACAGAAGCCACTCTTCTCTCAAACTTCAGCATCACGACTTCGTTACTTCTAGAGACCACAGGCTTCCTCCACTCGCCCCAGACAGTGTTTTCGACGCCGTAACTCCCCCTTTAGACCTTCTTTCTAGGCCAGCTATATGTTACTATCAACCTCAATGGGTACCAGCAGCGCGCAACTGTCTCCAGCCCTGCGCCTGGAAAACTTCTCAGCCTGCGGGAAACGAGTTAGCATGGCCCAACGGGCGGTAACGTCCGTGCTTCACACCTCCTCATTCAGTACTGCCGTTCAAGAGTCTCCTTTACTGTCGACACAGGCAGTGACTTCTCACTCTTACCCAACACTCTGCTTAAACGCACCAAGCTCTTCCCAAATGTGTTTTATTCAGCACAATAACAACAACCACAACAACAATCTGGACCTTCGGCTCTCACCTCGCTTCAGTACACTTGCCTTCTCTCCCAGTCTACGAATGGGACTTCACTGTCCCAGATGTCACCTCGCCAATCATAGGAGCAGATTTCCTAGATCACTACGGACCCCTAGTCGACTTACACAATAAATGCTTGATCGACTCCTTGACACAAAAATTCGTCAGTGGCCCAGTTCAACTTTGCCAGCGGACCACGTTCGAGGCTCCACCTCGAGGCCACCCAAGAAGCATGGGATGTGCCATGCAGTCTGAGCATGGTTACAAGATGGGCAGAAGCGTATTAAGATCTCAATGGATGAGCGCATGTTGGGCCAATAGAATTTGCTTCAAATCAAGGAGGTTGTAGCCTAGATCCCTGAATGAGAAAGTCTGCGAAGGTGATTGAAGATGAGCAGACGGAGAGGAGTAAGTATTTACGGTCTAGGTTTTCACAGTAGAGGGGTACTCCGCCGATGGTGAACTCGTGAAGGTCCATCTTTGTGAGATGTTTAACCTGTTAAATAATTTGTTCCTGCCTATATTTATATATGTTATAGGCGAGCTGCAGGTGAATATTTATGTTTTGGAGAGTTACTGCAGTAAGTGGGGACTTCAGGTTAATCTAGCAAAGTCGAAGATAATGGTTTTTCAGAATGGTGGGAGAAGAAGGGCGACCGAGCACTAGAACTTTGGTGGTGAATCAATTGAGATTGTAAGTAGCTACCAGTATTTGGGAGTGGAACTCAACCCCCGCCTTTCCTTCACCAAGCATATAGAGAGGAAGGCTCAATCTGCCAAGTTTGCCCTCAATAATGTTAAGATTACTTGCCAATCCTGCTGTACCACTAAAGGCAAAATCGGAGGTGTTTAACGCTACGATCCGGGCTGTCTTGTGCTATGCTTCACCATGCTGGGGATTTCAGGAGTACGCGAAGGCGGAGGGAGTGCAGCTGATGTACATTAGAAAGCTGTTCCGTTTACCGAGGTTTTCCACAAATTTCATTTTACATCTGGAAATGGGGGTGGACACCATATCAGCTTTCACTCTTGAATCCCATCTAAAGTACTTGAGGAAAGTAGCTCATCTCTCGGACACACGTCTCCGTGTGTAGCCATGGAAGTGATGAGAAGCAGAGTTTCATAGGCTGGGCATCTTGGCAGCCTCGCCACTGGATTGGGTGTCATAGATGGGTTAGATTCCTTAGTACTTGCAGAGTTTAGAGTTGAGGTTTTCAATAAACCCGTGCTTTCTCGGAATGAGGCTGTGGCTTTGCTGGATGGTGGTGGATGGCCTCAACTGGTGTCTTTCAGTAAAATAGCCTGGGGATATCGCTCTGCGTTGGTACATGAGTTTAATTTTTAATTTCTTTTAATTTTATTGTATTCTGTTTTCATTGTAGTTTTTAGTTCAACCTGCTGACTCCCCCGATAGACGGTTTGAAAAACCATGTCGGTATTGTTTATTTTGTAATGCAGTGGCGTAATTTGAGGAGGGGCAGGGTGGGCAGAGCCCCCCCATGATACCAGAGGATGTAGAATTTCATCTTGCAAATGATGCTTCGTGGACAGTAATTAATAATTTCACATTACTAACGTCAGTACCAATTACATCAAGTTCGAGGATGCAACCCGCAAAGCACGTCCGTTATGCTGGTCCGGTTACCTAGCAACTTGGAACGCTTCTCCAAGGCTGATTCGAGGGAGGGCCAAATGCCGTGGATAATATAATTGCCCATCCGAGAGAAGCGAAATAACTACCTACAGTAAAAAAAGAAAAGAAAAAAAAAACCTGGTAAGTTGGATACTATAAAGAGAAACTGTGGAGAAACTACGTCATTTCCCCCTTTTTTTGGCCTGGCCCTTCATCATTTCGCTGTGGAAGCCATAAGCCATTTTTCCATGCCATCCCTAACCATAGTGAAGGGGCTAGAGGAGGTAATAGGAAATTAGTCTATCATTGCTAAAAATGGTGTTTTATAAGTAGGAATAATCCTAGGGGATGCAATTCACTTAAAACATGACACAAAAGGAGTGTAGGGACGACCAAGGTATGCAGACGAGGACTAGATTAGGACATTAAGCTGCAAATATTATCCTAAGGGATCACCTATTCTAAGGAGTTGTAAGTGACTTGCTGTGTGAATCAAGTTGCTATATTTGACAGTGCGAATGGAGTAATATAAACAGGGCTAAACTAAGCAAGATAAAATAGGACTAATAAGGTATTATGACGCTTAGCTGGAAATATATGGTGCTAAGGGTCATAAGACACCTGCTACATGACACAAGGTGCTTTATGATAGTGATGGGGACTGAGGGGTGCCCAGTGAAGGGGCTAGAGGAGGTGCTAGCGGAAATTAGTTTATCAGTACTATAAGTAGGAATAATCCTAGGGGATTCAAACCACTTGCAACATGACACGAAAGGAGTGTAGGGTACGACTAAGGTACGAAGAAGAGGACTAGATATGTATTAGGATATTAAGTAAGAAATAATATGCTAAGGGATTTCCTATTCTAAGGGGTTGTAAGTGACTTGCTACGTGAATCAAGGAGTAATATAAATAGGATTAATCCTAGGGGACGCAAATACTGGCTACATGACACAAAAGAAGTGCAGGGACAACTAAGCAAGATAAAATAGGACTAATAAGGTATTAGAACGCTTAGCTGGAAATTTATGGTGCTAATGGTCATAAGACACCTGCTACATGACACAGGGTGCTTTACAATAGAGATGAGGACTGAGGGGTGCCCAGTGAAGGGGCTAGACGAGGTGGTAGCGGAAATTTGCCTATCAGTGCTAAAAATGGTGTAATGTAAGTAGGAATAATCCTAGGGGATGTAAACCACTTGCAGTATGACACGAAAGGAGTGAAGGGACGGCTCAGCTATGTGGAAGTGGACTAGATATGTATTAGGACATTAAGCTACAAATATTATTCTAAGGGATTACCTATTTTAGGGGTTGTAAGTGACTTGCTACATGAATCAAGGTGCTATATATGACAGTGCGAATGGAGTAATATAAATAGGATTAATCCTAGGGGATGCAAATACTGGCTACATGACACAAAAGCGCAGGGACAACTAAGCAAGATAAAATAGGACTAATAAGGTATTATGACGCTTAGCTGGAAATATATGGTGCTAAGGGTCATAAGACACCTGCTACATGACACAAGGTGCTTTATGATAGTGATGGGGGCTGAGGGGTGCCCAGTGAAGGGGCTAGAGGAGGTGCCAGCGGAAATTAGTTTATCAGTACTAAATATGGTGTAATACTTTAAGTAGGAATAATCCTAGGGGATGCAAACCACTTGCAACATGACACAAAAGGAGTGTCGGGACGACTAAGCTATGTAGAAGAGGACTAGACAGGTATCAGGACGTTAAGCTGCAAATATTATTCAAAGGGATTACCTATTCGAGGGGTTGTAAGTGACTTGCTACATGAATCAAGGTGCTTTTTATGACAGTGCGAATGGAGTAATATAAATAGGATTAATCCTAGGGGATGCAAATACTGGCTATATGACACAAAAGAAGCGCAGGGACAACTAAGCAAGATGAAAGTAGTACTAATAATTTATTAGAACGCTTTGCTTGAAATATAAGGTGCTAAGGGTCATAAGACACCTGCTATATGACACAAGGTGCTTTACAATAGGGATGGGGACTGAGGGGTGCTCAGTGAAGGGGCTAGAGGAGGTGCTAGTGGAAATTAGTCTATCAGTGCTAAAAATGGTGTACTATAAGTAGGAATAATCCTAGGGGATGCAAACCACTTAAAACTTGACAAGAAATGAGTGTAGGGACGACCAAGGTGTGCAGACGAAGACTAGATAGGTATTAGGACATTTAGCTGCAAATAATATTATCCTAAGGGATCACCTATTCTAGGGGTTTGTGAGTGACTTGCTATGTGAGTCAAGGTGCTCTATTTGACAATGCGAATGGAGTAATATTAATAGGATTAATCCTAGGGGATGCAAAAAACTGTCTACATGACACAAAAGAGATGTAGGGGTGGCTAAGCAAGATAAAATAGGTGTAATAAGGTATTAGAACGCTTAGCTGGATATTTAAGGTGCTAAGGGTCATAAGACACCTGCTACATGACACAAGGTGCTTTAGGTACTACTTTACTATAGGGATGGGGGCTGAGGGGTGCCCAGTGAAGGGGCTAGAGGAGGTGCTAGCGGAAATTAGTTTATCAGTGCTAAAAATGGTGTAACTGTAAGTAGGAATAATCCTAGGGGATGTAAACCACTTGCAGTATGACACGAAAGGAGTGAAGGGACGGCTAAGCTATGTAGAAGAGGACTAGATAGGTATTAGGACATTAAGCTGCAAATATTATCCTACGGAATTACCTATTCTAGGGGTTGTAAGTGACTTGCTACATGACACAAGGTGCTATATGACAGCGACGGTGGGGTGCGGGCTGCTGCACGAAGGGCCTAGAGGGGGTGCTGGCGGAGCTTCCAGTGAAAGTCCTCCAGACTTCAGTTCTCCTCAAGTTGCGGTGCAGCTCAGCTCGCCGGAGTCTCTCAATTCCCCCGCGATCCTCCAGACCCCTCGTCTTCGTACGCGCGCGCTTTTCGTCCTCCAATTTTCTCATCCTTCTCCAATTTTCTCAACCTCCACCAATTTTCCTCCTTTTGCGCGAGTGATCCTCCCAAGTGCTGGTCTATGTGCGGATCCTTCCGTTCCAGATCTGCTGCTTCGTAATTGTTTTAAAAGTGAGTAAAATTAATGTATAATTAAATTTCTTAAATTTTATGCGAATGTTTGCTTTGATAAAAACAGAGTATGTGGGCAAAAACAGAGCCCTTAGCCATTTCAACCTAAATTTGGTCAAACATCTTCGTGCTAATAAATCTGCTTTGTGTTCAAATTCGTGGTTAAATTTCATGGAAGTTTTTGAGTAGAAAAATAGGTGTTAATGAAAGGAGTCTGGAGAAGCGTTTGTTAGCAGTTTATTGTACATGCTATCTATTGTGCTATACCAAACATAAAACAAAGGAATCCCTAATTTAAAAAAAAAAAATATATATATATATATATATTTATTTATTTATTAATTAAAAAATTTTGTATTTCAAGATTTAGGACACATCTCAACCGGAAGGGTCATTAGCGGCATAAATAATAATAATAATTATTATTATAAAACTAAATAATTAGAAAGACCGAATAGAGATAATGAGTAAATGTATACGCTTCCAATTGTTATGCAAAGGTTTATTAGTTCTTATCAGCGTTGGTCATTAGCTCACTAATTTATTGGCTAGCTAAGTTCTATCTAATAGATCAATTAGCTATTGCTTTCGTTACAGTTAAATTAGCTGTTATTTGAAAGATACAGCTTGAAATTTTAGCTGCGAATAAATAGGTCAGGAATAATCGATAGCTCTAGTTGTAGCTGACAATTAGTAGGTAATAGCTAACTTAAAAAAAGTCCAGTCATGCAGCATGACTCCATGAGCGAATTTTTGAAGAAATCTTCGATTATTTCGATTTTTGACTAATTTTTCAACTTTGAAAATTTTGAAAACTTGATACATATTCTTATAGGAAATATTACGCTGATTCCGAATATACCACATGTTAGTATGCTGAAAAAATTATTTCGCACAACAAATCGCAAAAAACAGGCTATTTTGAAATTTTTGACTACATTTTTGAAAATTTCAACCCGAAGATGTAATCCGATCATGCTGGCCAACGAACTTGAACTTTCGTTTTGTGTCCTTAACATTTTAAAATTTGTTTGAAGTTTCTAGCACAATTCTACGGACAGTTATCGTCTGGAATGACACATACATATATACATACATATATATTTTTATACACACATAAAAAAATGCGTTAAACATCAGAATATGATTCAGAATAGCCTGAAACGGATTTCTGCATAAAATCTTTTCAAAAAATCACATTCTACAAATTTTGAGGCGAGAGCAATAGCTTAATTTTCTTCAAAAATTCGCTAAAAGAAAAAAAGAAGAGAATGTTTCTACATAACTGCTATAAGCTAATTATTTTGATTGAAGCTGACAGCTATATTAGCTTCAAAACATCATTCAAATGAGTTTAGCTGATTTGACCATTTTGACATTTGCTGGCCCTTTTGACCGAATCTCGCAAACATTTTCGGGGAAATTCGATATGATGTATGAATTATTGTTAGGTACCTACCAATTTTCAGGTAACATATTTCGAGAATATTTTATGTATTCTATATATAGACCCTGGGAAAGTCGTCGGATTTTTTATTTTTTATTTTTATTTTTTTTATCGGAAAAAATAGTGGAATATTCCAAAAAAGTTCCAGTCATGCAGCATGATCGTATGAGCGAATTTTCGAAGATTTGTTTTGAAATTTGAGTACTTGGAGTGCGAAGAAATTGTTAACCACAAATTTTGTGGCAGATAAACACATTCTAAATTATATTCTACGATTCAAAACATGTTTTGTTCAAAACACATTTTTTAGCTCACTAGAAATGGCTAAAAATGGTTAAATGAATACTTTTTAGCAGAATATTGCTCAAATAAAGTTTATCAAATATAAAATAGAGCATTTAAAAAAATAATGTAAACAATTATGCTGAAAAGTGTACTTAAATTTCATTAAAATTTGCTATACAATCGATAAAAAAAGAAAGAAAAATTCGAAAGATCTTTTTGAATAGCAGATTACTACTTAGAATACGTTTTTTGCCATAAAAGTAATGATTAACATTTTCTTTGCACTCAAAAAGCTCAACTTTTCAAACAATTCAACATAATATAATATGAAAACTAAAGAAAATTCGCTCATACGATCATGCTGCATGACTGATACTTTTTTCATGTAGTTTTACGCTCACTTTAGTTTTTTGCATGTACGTAAAATCCCAGGTAAAATTAAAAGGTTACTAAACCCCTGTATATTATTAAGCTCTATATTTCGGAACCTACTAAAGATAGCTACTGCTTTATTTTACTCTCGGATGTTTACACAGGCTTGGCGATAGGTTGTTTCTTAACTGTAAAGCTCGGCGTTAAAAAAATATTTAAAAAAATAAAAAATAAAATCTTCAAGGGTCGTAAATGTTATGCCTACCTACAATAATATCACAAACCATCTGCCTTCTTGTATGAGGGAACGCGAGGTGATGGCAGTGGCTGAGGCGCTCGGAATGTGGATTTATGTTGTGAAACCCCGTTCTTCATACAAATGTTTACCATTCGATATTATTTCTCGGATATATTTCCAGTTGGTCTCGAGTCATATAAAAAAATGGTTACCAGTGTCGCAGCCTCTCAGGAAAAGAAGATATCGCAGGTCCTAGAATAAGGGTACAACTCAAAAATCGCGATTTTTGAGTTAGTTGTGGTTCTGAGAAGTAGAAACGGTCTAGTTTGTCTGTAGAATGTGGAGATATGTGTAGGGCACTCTAATTCCGCTAGAGAGTGCGTGTGTCTTTCTTCTATGGACGGAGTAACCAATTCACGTCCTAGGAAGAAAGACACAACTCAGATGGGTTCAAATAGTCTGTGTTTCGTTTTGAGTTGTGTTCCTTTTTGTGTGGACAATTTTAACTTGTGTCTTTCTTTTCTGAAAATTTTGGATCCTGACTGGTGAGATTTCAGTGTTTGAGTTGGAACAACTCAAAAATTCTTAAAAAATCAACAAAACCGTTCCCCCCACTCCCTTCCCACTGTCAAAAAAACTATTTATTCACCATGGGGCGTTAGAGTAATAATGTAGGAAACAAGTTTCGCAAAGATAAATAATGTTCATCGTGTTCCAAAGAACGGGTAGCCAATGGTGTGGAAGAAAACTTTGAATGCGATTTGCCTAAAATGACAATTTTTGAGTACCCTTATTCTAGGATGGGTGCGATATAGTGAAAAGAGCAGTGCTGCAGATGTTTTGGATTTTAACTCTCGATGGCCAGAATGATAAATTTCAAAACACTTCCGCATTGTGTGCCTTTCAGGTGTAAATACGCTGAAAATGAGTGCACAAAGGTTTATTATTTCTGTATCGAAAACAGATACGTATTTCGGTGAATTTACTAGTGAAATTATGGACATCGGGAACCTTGAGTTCTATATTATTTCTAATTGACATTAATGATTTGCCACTGAATATACCTAATGCCAAGGTGTATATCTATGCTGATGATAAATCAATACTTGTGACAGGTGTTACTTGTAGTTGGAACGAAGTACTCCGTGAAGCTCAGAATGTACTGAAATTTGTTCATAATTGGTTCTCATCTAGTTTTCTTACACTGAATAACAAAAAAATAAAGTTCCAGTCATGCAGCATGATCGTATGAGCGAATTTTCGAAGATTTGTTTTGAAATGTGAGTACTTGGAGTGCGAAGAAATTGTTAACCACAAATTTTGTGGCAGATAAACACATTCTAAATTACATTTGGATTCTACGCACCTTGAAACGTAAAGTGACAAAGTTTGAGGGGGGGTTATAAAAATTTTTTGCTACACGATCACATAGGCTTATTAAGCAGTGCTGCAGATCTTTTGTATTTTAACTCTCGATGGCCAGAATGATAAATTTCAAAACACTTCCGCATTGTGTGCCTTTCAGGTGTAAATACGCTGAAAATGAGTGCACAAAGGCTTATTATTTTTGTATCGAAAACAGATTGTGTCTATTGGTGAATTTACCTGTGAAATTATGGACATTGATTACGGAGTAATTCAGGGGGACTTGAGTTCTATATTATTTCTAATTTACATTAATGATTTACCACTGCAGGGTGTCTACAGTTCACGGATTCCCGTAAAGTCCCGGAAAAGTCACGGATTTAATAGTAGGGCACGGATATTTCCGAAAGTCACGGATTTTAATATAGAAGTCACCGATTTTTATGTCATAATATAATGACAGTATCGGGATTCACAAAACATACGAAAGAATCAATTGAGATATTCTGTAAATACATTTTGTTAAAGACTTCCATAACTTATTCTTAGTAGTAAGTTGTATTTAAAATAAAATATGCTGATGTGGGGCTGATTGCACTAATCACTATTGCAGAATTTCAAAACTAAGGTAAGAATTCTTTTAAAAATCTATAATATTAAATATTTTTTTCATTGTATTTTACTAATATTCTGTAATTAGTCTTAGTCTTCTGTACTTTATAAGTAGGCTAGAATCAATAAAAAAGTTATGAAGATCTAATTTTAAATAGGCTACTTATGATTACAGTAGGTCCACTGTTAAGTAAAGAAATTAAAGTCTGTAAAAGGTCACCGATTTTGGTTTATTATTTCCAATAATAAGCCTATGTGATTGTGTAGCAAAAAATTTTTATAACCCCCACTCAAACTTTGTCACTTTACGTTTCAAGGTGCGTAGAATCCAAATTTGAAATGTCCGTCCGCCGTTCGCCGTCCGCCGTCCGGGCCGTAAAAGGCCTAAGAATTTACTCAAAAAACCCGTTCTTTCGCACATAGACTCCATTTGGGGTCTAGTTGGTCCTAACGTTTAACCATCCCGATCGCTTTACTCGCATAGATGCTATGGGCCAAAAACGGGCGAAAAAGTGTCTTTTTCGACGCGCGCACGCCTGGCACGCTTGGCAGGGGGTCACGGTGGGTGGTGAGGGGGGGTGAGCGGGGGGGGGGGGGGGTGGAGTGAGAGGAGGCGCCGCGGCACCTTGTGGTGGGTACGGCGTTCCTTCGAGGCATGAATATATGTTTTTTTCTAGGTCATATTTGTGTGTTAATACCAATGCTTTTCCTACGCATATTTAATAACATATCCTCTCGACTTTTCGTACGTACTTAGATAATGATATTATTAAAGCAATAACTATTTGAATAGATAGGAGCTCAAATCGAGAAATATTAACATGCGTATATAATTATAGAGGTATAGGTTGTGGCAACTCGAAATAGGACTCGCCGACACGCCGATTCTCGTGATTCTTATTTTGTTCCATCAAGAATTCGATTTAGTTTTGGAACGTATGCCGGAGTTTCAGATTTCATAGTGAAAAAACTTAAACTGATCCTTCATGAGTTCATAGTTCCTAATACTGTTTTCTGAGTGTTAGCTATTAGGTACCAACGCTATAAAATGTCCATTAAACTTTGCTTAAAAAAAAAAAAAAAAAAAAAAAAATTATTGCGAGTTTTCTAAAAAAAATCTAGTCTTCGATTTTTTAGAAAAAAGTTGATTTAATCGAATCTTACATCGATTTGTATTCATCACTATTACAATGCGACCACCCTCTACACGATCGGTCCCACAAAGTAAGCGAATTCTAAAAGGATGGAATTCCGTAAGTTAGGTTGTTAGAACGAGTGAACTTGAAACGGCTGCGTCCTAGAAACGAGATAGGTACTTACGTTTATTTCTTCCCGGAGGCGATATGATAGGTAGGTGCCTATACCTTCTTTGTGGATCCGCCGCCGCCCCTCGCTCCGACCACCCTACGCGATCCGCGAATATTACTTTTTGGCTTAGGAAAGCCTAGTGACGATGTTCATTACGATCAATCAAAGAATGTGAGCAATACAAATTAGGTAGGTAGGTCATTTCATAGTTGCTGGAAATTTTCGTGAACAGTAGGTAGCATCCTAGAAACGGGATACGATTTATTCCCCCCCTGGCCATGATTGAGTTTAATACCTTCCGTGTGGATCTGCCCGTGTGCTCGCGTCCCCCCCCCCCTCCGCCACTACACGATCCGCGAACCTTCCTCCGCCATTCCTTGGAAAGATCTCAAACCGAACCAAACGCTTCCAGTTAAATAGCAAGTTTTCCTGATTCCAATCAAATTTGGTTGTTGGCTGCTTTCTACGACCCAGTTGAACGCGTCCATTCGATTTCTTTCCGCCTACTTCTGGAATTCCCCGAGTCTTCTTCAGGTAAGCCACTTCAAGTACCCTAGGGTAGAAACGAAGCACTTCGGTTTGAAGGGATATTCCTCGTACCTATCTGTTTTTGGATAACGTAGCAACCTATTTGAAAGTAAGTTGATGTTGGAATGGCAGTTGTTGAGACTTTTTTGTATATTTCAAGTTCTATAGAAATTGGAGATTTATGAGTGAAAAGAAAATGTTAGCTATTAATTTTATGGGGAAAAAAGTATTCTAAATGATACTCTTCTATTCAAAAAGAGATTTTGGATTTTAGGCAATTTTTTGCAATTTTATAGATTTTTTAAAACAAAATTTAATGAAGTTCAAGTTTTTAGCATAATTTCGTACATAAATTTTTGAATGTTCTATTTCCTAGTGGATAAACTTTATTTGACCAATCTTATGCTAAAAAATATCAATTTAACAATTCTTAGCCATTTTCAGTTATTTTGTCTGCACATTTTTTGAAATTTGACCAATTAGATGATATCAATATACAGTATAGGTAACACTTTTATGTTTTGCAAAGATGACTTGGTAATAAATTGTTTTGTTTATCAACTATATTAAAAAGCGTAAAATTGTGAGATTCCGCTGCTGTAATGGATTGAACCCATTTGTGAGGTCCGAAGCTCCGAGTTCCGATACTAAATATAGGTACTATAAGCGGCGTTTAATAATTATGGACCAGAGATCTACGTAGAAGGGCTGTCTAATACATAAATAATAAACCTTTGTGTAATAATTTGCAGCGTTTTAAAATTTAGAACCCCAAAAGTCCCCAAAAAGTCCCCGATTTTTATTTTACAGGTCTAGTAGACACCCTGCGCTGAATATACCTAATGCCAAGGTGTATATCTTTGCTGATGATACATCAATACTTGTGACAGGTGTTACTCGTAGTTGGAACGAAGTACTCCGTGAAGCTCAGAATGTACTGAAATTTGTTCATAATTGGTTCTCATCTAGTTTTCTTACACTGAATAACAAAAAAATAAAGTTCCAGTCATGCAGCATGATCGTATGAGCGAATTTTCGAAGATTTGTTTTGAAATTTGAGCACTTGAAGTGCGAAGAAATTGTCAACCACAAATTTTGTGGCAGATAAACACATTCTAAATTATATTTGGATTCTACGCACCTTGAAACGTAAAGTGACAAAGTTTGAGGGGGGGTTATAAAAATTTTTTGCTACACGATCACATAGGCTTATTATTGGAAATAATAAACCAAAAAGCAGTGCTGCAGATCTTTTGTATTTTAACTCTCGATGGCCAGAATGATAAATTTCAAAACACTTCCGCATTGTGTGCCTTTCAGGTGTAAATACGCTGAAAATGAGTGCACGAAGGCTTATTATTTCTGTATCGAAAACAGATTGTGTCTATTGGTGAATTTACCAGTGAAATTATGGACATCGATTACGGTGTAATTCAGGGGGAACTTGAGTTCTATATAAATTCTAATTTACATTAATGATTTACCACTGCAGGGTGTCTACAGTTCACGGATTCCCGTAAAGTCCCGGAAAGTCACGGATTTAATAGTAGGGCACGGATATTTCCGAAAGTCACGTATTTTAATATAGAAGTCACCGATTTTTATGTCATAATATAATGACAGTATCGGGATTCACAAAACATACGAAAGAATCAATTGAGATATTCTGTTAATACATTTTGTTAAAGACTTCCATAACTTATTCTTAGTAGTAAGTTGTATTTAAAATAAAATATGCTGATGTGGGGCTGATTGCACTAATCACTATTGTAGAATTTCAAAACTAAGGTAAGAATTCTTTTAAAAATCTATAATATTAAATATTTTTTACATTGTATTTTACTAATATTCTGTAATTAGTCTTAGTCTTCTGTACTTTATAAGTAGGCTAGAATCAATAAAAAAGTTATGAAGATCTAATTTTATATAGGCTACTCATGATTACAGTAGGTCTACTGTTAAGTATTTCGGTACGCTATTCCTAAAGAAATTAAAGCCTGTAAAAGGTCACCGATTTTTAAAATTTAGAACCCCAAAAGTCCCCAAAAAGTCCCCGATTTTTATTTTACAGGTCTAGTAGACACCCTGCACTGAATATACCTAATTCAAAGGTGTATATAGCATCCGATTGAGTTAAAACTTTTTCCTAGTCCTTTTCCATTTAGGTTTAGTCCTTTTCCATTTAGGTTTAGTCCTTTTCCATTTTGGTTTAAACTTTTCATGTAGGTTTAGACCTTTTCCATTTAGATTTAAACCTTTTCCATTTAGATTTAGACCTTTTCCACTTAGATTTAAACCTTTTCCATTTGGATTTAAACCTTTTCCAGATTTAAACCCAGGAAATTATCGTGGAGTTAGAGGTAAAAGTACCCAAGTCACTCAACACGTGGAAAAATCAAATGGAGAATATTATGATTATTTAACTGTTGTTATTATTGGTGATCAATATCATCAAACTATGTATTCAACCTAAGAAAATAATCATATTTACCAAACTAACTTTTGAAATTTTAATTTGATTTTGGCACAATATGGATTTACCTCTTCGATACTTTTACCTCTAACCGACGTTATTATGCCACAACTTGAAAATTAAATCATGCAAGTGTTTTTTTATGCACAAAAATGTAATATATATTACATTTTTGTGCATAAAAAAACACTTGCATGATTTAATTTTCAAGTTGTGGCAAATAACGTCGGGTTAGAGGTAAAAGTATCGAAGAGGTAAATCCATATTGTGCCAAAATCAAATTAAAATTTCAAAAGTTAGTTTGGTAAATATGATTATTTTCTTAGGTTGGGTACATAGTTTGATGATAGATCACCAATAATAACAACAGTTAAATAATCATAATATTCTCCATTTGATTTTTCCACGTGTTGAATTTGTGACTTGGGTACTTTTACCTCTAACTCCACGATAATTTCCTGGGTTTAAATCCAAATGTTTAAATCCAAATGGAAAAGGTTTAAATCTAAGTGGAAAAGGTCTAAATCTAAATGTTTAAATCTAAATGTCTAAACCTACATGGAAAAAAAATGGAAAAGGACTAAACCTAAATGGAAAAGGACTAAACCTAAATGGAAAAAGTTTAACTCAATTCGGAAATGCTATATCTTTGCTGATGATACATCAATACTTGTGACAGGTGTTACTCGTAGTTGGAACGAAGTAGGTACTCCGTGAAGCTCAGAATGTACTGAAATTTGTTCATAATTGGTTCTCATCTAGTTTTCTTACACTGAATAACAAAAAAATAAAGTTCCAGTCCTGCAGCATGATCGTATGAGCGAATTTTCGAAGATTTGTTTTGAAATTCGAGCACTTGAAGTGCGAAGAAATTGTTAACCACAAATTTTGTGGCAGATAAACACATTCTAAATTATATTCTACGATTCAAAACATATTTTGGATGTTTAGCAATTTTTCAGTTTTTTAAATCGATTTTTTTGCAAATATAAATAAGCAAAAAGAAAAAAAATCCATAGCAATTGCAATAATCCAAAAAAAGTTTGAATTGAATGATTTTATTTATACAATCTTTTTGCCAGAAAAATTGTAAATTTCTATGCTCAAAAATTGATCAATAATTCTAAAATAACTGAACGTAAATATACTGATGTGAAAAAGTTTATGACAGGAAATTCTATTTTAAATTTGGATTCAACGCCCGTTGACCAATTCTTAGCTCAAAATTCCGGGCATTTTTATCAATGAACGAAAAATTTCATGTGACGTCACGATATGACGTAAGTTTGATGATTCCATTAACGACTCGCAAGTTTCCACCCACTTCCAGTCGTCATCCACTTCTCATATCGCGCCGTTTTGGAAAGCCCCCCTCCTGGGTATTTCAGAGAAATATAATCAGTTATCTATAAACCTCGATCCGGACACAGGACTGGTTAGTCGAAACTGGACCAACCTAATCGTCAGGTTTTTTCCTAACCCTTTTTTCGTAATTGAATAGATGTTAGGTACGTCCATTCATAGCCAGTCGACATCCCTGACGTGAACGAAGCTTTATGGATGGAAACTATGAGCTAACGCTTAAAGGGTTTATAATAAATAATGTTTTTAGGATTTATATTCCGTTGATCATAAAAGTGGGTAGATGGATAAAACGAATCAAGAACGTAGCCTCTGCCCATCAATTGCTCATGACGGATTAATTCCTGGTGACTTGCAATCTTCTATTCACAATCTTCGTTTGATTTTGTCACATTCGCGGATCATGGGATTGGCAAATAATTTCATCATTTCCAGTCGCTTGTCCTTGTGTTAGGCAAGTATTAAAAGATCAGTCCATCTGAAAGTGTCATTTTGTCTCTCAATGGATTGACTAAAATGGAATTCACAAGTTTATTGAGCTGACGTGGGATGTGGTGTTCCAGTTCGAATCTTTACCATCCATGGGTTGAAAACGAGTTTAAAATTTAGAATGATTAACCTTTAAATAAAATATTTCACACATTCTCTTTATACTCAATAACTAAGTCCTGTCACGCAAAATATCATTTAGATAAGAAGTACAGATCATTGACGGTATAGTCTTCAAAGATCACAGAATCATGATTCCAAATGACATCTAGAAAACGGTAAAGATTTCCACAGATCATATAAGAACGTAGGATCATGCAGTCATGGATAGGATGATTGCAGACAATATAGTCATCAGCAGTTAGCAAAAAATATGTTTATTGGCACAATATGAACGATGAAATCATACGATGCATACGATGAAGTCATACGATGTATGTATGGATGATGTATGTTGTGAGTGATTAGTTCACACGCATATTTAGGCTTTTTCGACTTTGAAATTATAAATGTAAAAACTAGTTACCGATGTTGTTTGAGTTTTTGGTGACCACTTACGAGCGCCGTTGCGTTCTCCGCCGGGCTATTCTTGCTGTTTTGGGGAAGGACAATCACAGTATCTGGGCGAACCGTAATTTTGAGCCAAAAGATTTGATGGTTATGAGTGTACAGAATTGATAAAATGATACTTTCACGCTTCCCCCGTTAGCGCAAATAGTACTTATGTGCACGTTCCCTTTGCACATATAGCACTTTTTCATCAAAGTAGGTACCTATTCGTTTTTAAAAGTATAGATAAGTACTCACGCGGTGAGCCAAATGTTATGCGCATTTTCTTTTAAGTAGATTAGTGGTTCAAAAGGAATGACGAAATAAGAATTTCGGGGGGACGCCCAACGTCAGAACGGTGAAATCAGCAGTGCTCTCTCAGCTGATTGGGGTGGTTCCGCAAGTGAAAATCATATTCCACCGGTCTCATTGAGGCTCCGTTCCAAATTTAAGCTTCTTAGGATAAATGACATGGAAAAAAGCGTTAAGAGCTCACTCAGTTGATTGTGGTGGTACGGTAAGTTAAAATCGTTTTTTACCTGTCTCACAGAGGTTCAATCCCAAATTACAGAATCATAGGATGAATTACTTAGAAATTAGGGTCAGTCACCCAGCTGATTGGGGTGGTTCACCAAGTTTAAATCCTATCCTACAAGTCTCACAGAGGTAGCTTTTCGAATTTCAGCTTATTAGGATAAATAGAATTAGCGTTAAGAGCTCATTCAGCTGATTGGAGTGGTTCGGCAAGTTTAAAGAGGCACCCTGTATATATATATATATATATATATATATATATATATATATATATATATATATATATATATATATATATATATATTTATATATGTATATACATATTTATATTTATATATGGGCGGTAGGTATCATTGCGTCAAGAAGGGACCGCTTTCATTCTGATTTATTCGAGGCGTGAAGGGATCCTCTTTAAGACTGACAAATCAGGGATCATTACGGATTAAAATTACTCATCATTAGCCCCTGGCAGGCGTTACGTCGGAATCTTGAAGTTACCTACCTTCAAACCTTTTTTTCCCCTCTTAATTTCTTTTTCTGTCCATTTTTATTATTACTTTATTTTTTTACATAATGTAAAGTGGACATCGTTTGGAAAACCTGACGGAGATGGCCTGGAGGGAGGCCCTTGACAGTTTTCGAACCGACGTCGAGGTGTCTAATTTGAGCGGTCATTATCGGAGCGGGCCGACACCTCTGGATCGGTGTTAATAACACATTTCCGTTGACTCCAATTTTACGGGGTTAGTTTCATAATTAACAAGCCGATGACTCAAGAGGACGGAGTTGTGAGGAGAGGGGGATACCCCATTAGGGGAAATTTACGAATTACCTACCGATTTCGTTTAAGATTTTCAATAATGAATCTTCGAAATCGACCAAGAATTTTAGCGAATTTTTGAAGAAAATTAAGCTATTGCTCTCGCCTCAAAATTTGTAGAATGTGAATTTTTGAAAAAAATTTATGCAGAAATCCGTTTCAGGATATTCTGAATCATATTCTGAAGTTTAACGCATTTTTTAATGTATGTATATATGTATGTGTCATTCCAGACGATAACTGTCCGTAGAATTGTGCTAGAAACTTCAAACAAATTTTAAAATGTTAAGGACACAAAACGAAAGTTCAAGTTCGTTGGCCAGCATGATCGGATTATATCTTCGGGTTGAAATTTTCAAAAATGTAGTCAAAAATGTCAAAATAGCCTGTTTTTTGCAATTTGTTCTGCGAAATAATTTTTTCAGCATACTAACATGTGGTATATTCGGAATCAGCGTAAAATTTCCTATAAGAATATGTATCAAGTTTTCAAAAATTTCAATGTTGAAAAATCAGTCAAAAATCGAAATAATGCCGTTCGCTAGTTGTAAAAATCGGTAATATTTGCATGAAACATTGTCCAAATTCAGATTGAACTACTCTTATGGAAGTATCCCTGTATAACCAATCCTAGAACCATGCTGTTTAAAACGTAGGTAGTAGGTGCTTGTAAAAAAAAAAGAAAAAAAAAAGTAATCACAACTGATGAGTTTACTGTGTGAAATATTCCGTCCTCCGATTCTCTCGGTCGAGCTCTTTAATGTTTTACGCTCAACTGTTTTAGGACTTGATGTAGCTTTAATACTGACTGTGGCTTAGAAAATATCAGCCATGAAATTATGAAGAAGTTCTATTTATGTACGTACTAGCACGCAGACCCAAATCAGTAACATTAATCTCAAGGCCTCCCTCCATCGAAATCTATGAATATTTACCTACATTTGTCTTTAAATCTACAAGATTAGTTTAATACTCGTAATAATAAAGTATGAGTACTTCCTAATTATTTTTAATAATTCGATTCCATGTTTGTCTATCAAAATCATAAACTAAAATTTCTCTACACGATCAATAACGACTGAAATGTCGAAGATTTCTTCAAAAATTCGCTCATGGGGTCATGCTGCATGACTGAACTTTTTTTTTGAACCACACCTCAAAATTTGTTGGTTTACGTTTCAAGATGCCTAGAATCAAAAAATTGAATAAACATATTCGAATTAAACAGAAGGGACCGAATAGTGGTGAACCAGGTTGTCAAGGGAGGGAGGGGGGTTGCTGTATTTTTAACAGAAACCTGCTTAGCGCAGAAGCTCGAGATGTAGCGTGTGGAATCGGTGCGGCTGTAATTATTACCAAGTTATTGTTTTTACATAATGGAAACATAATTTCTTCGTACAATAAAGTTTATTTGATTTGATTTGAATCAACAAAGATTTAAACTGCGGGCCCGGGTGGTTTTTTCCGAGCCGACTTTCTTAGAAGATTTGTACGAAAATACATGTACTAATATTATGTACCTACAGCGGAATTCAGATTATATATGGCCATGTGCAGGTAATCTCAAAATTTTCAGTTTTGCTCCCGACTCTCCCAAGGTAGCGGAAGAATTCTTTTCACTTTAAGGTGAAGAAGAGAATTGATTCGGCAAAACTCAAAATTTATACCATTATAAACTGTTTTGGTATCATGTATGTGTGTCTGTCTATGTGTTTGCTAATCCTTGTTTGATTTCTCTAATTTCCACCAGATCTTGATGACATTTTCGGGAATTGTGTGCGAATTAGGCTGTAGATTGTCCCCTATCAATTTTATTGCTCACAAACCCATAATTCACTCTGCATATGTGCAAACGTAACATCTGTCTTTTCCCCAACCATTGTAGTAACTCGACACCGAAAGTAGGGAAGCTTTGCGTTCGTGAAAGAAGTCGAAAAAATTGTTGCGTTTCATAGCTAACTGATCAATTATTATGGTTCCATGTCTGTCTGCCTGTACGTGGTAAATCCTTGTCACGCCCGAAGCCATACCAAGTCTCAGTCCGATTTCAATGAAATCTTCAGGGATTGTATGGGTTAGCTCCTAGACGGCTATACATCTCATTGCTGTTGGATTTATAATAGTCTGTACGCATGCGCAAACGTGAATTTCTCATAACGTCGATTTCTCATCATCTGTTAGCCCGATTTCGTTCAAACTCTGCAGGTAGTTGGGTATATGTTTTAGAAAAATGTCCTATAGATTATATCGAGATTGCGAACCATTGCGAAACTAATATCGATTGACGCAGGCAATAACCCCGGGTCTAATGGAACGATTTTGATGAAATTCTCTGGGATTGTGCGAGTTAGCTTCTAGACGGTCCCCTATAAATCCCATTGCTATTGGATTAATATTAGTCCGTGCGCATGCGCAAACCCCCCTATAACTTTCATTACCGTCGCATAAATAGCAGTCTGTGCGCATGCGCAAGCGTTAATTATAACGTTGGTTTCTTATAATCTATTGGTCCGATTTCGTTCAAACTCGGGGGGTAAATGGTTATGTTCCAGAAAAATTTCCTATGAACTATTTCGCAAATGGTGGAGTAGTAACTATAGCGCATGCGCAAAACTAAAATTGATTGACACAGACAAAACTCCGAGACTAATGGACCGATTTTTATGAAATTTTCAGGGGTTGTGTTTAGCCCCTAGACGGTCCCCTATAAATCCCATTGCTATTGGATTAATATTAGTCTGTGCGCATGTGCAAACGTTAACTTCGTATAACGTCGATTTCTTATCATTCACCCTTCTTACTTTATCGCATTTGCTTGAGTAATAGATAACTATTGGACATACGAAAAACCAATACTGGAAGACACTCCGAGAATGATGAATCGATTTTGATGAAATTTTCAATAAATGTGTGGGTTAACCTTTTGACAATTTCCTCATATGCAAACATGAGGTATAACCCTAATTTGAATTCTAGCATGTATTAGATATTAGATATTACAGATATTAGATATTGCTAGCTGAATCAAATGCTATATATTACACATGTATTAGATAGGTACTGGTATGTTTCGCATTCAATCATTTTGACTCGAACTTTGTTCAACAACTAATTCTAAAATATGTCCTTGCTACAATACGTGAGGAAGCTATACCGCCCACCCAACTTGGCAAACTTTTAAAGACATTTCGATCGGTTTGAGGTTTTGTCCCAAAATCAGCCACTTGGCACCACTGTGCGGTTTATCAATTCGTTTCTCTAATCGGATTGCATACTAGGTACGACCAATTTCGATTCTCGCATCATGAAACTTTCAAGAGTTTGTTGAAAACTATTCTTGGCCGATTAAACAGTCGATCATTGAAATTAATAAACCGGAATCATTTTACTCGTAGGTTTCTGACAAAGCTCTCTCGATCCTTTCGTGTGAGGAATGTAATTAAAAGCGATGAATCAAGCGGCCAAGACACTTTCGATACGCCGTAATGTCACGGTGCTTGATCCCGCCCAAGGACTCGGAGCACAATATAATAACAGCGACCACTGTGGATTTGAGCTGCAATTATTATCGTTAGGTCCCAACCTACCCTGGACTGGATACCCTCACAACATCCCGTGTTATTTCCCGTCAGCGGTAGCGCACGGTTGGTGCTAATCGTCGCTGGGACCTTGGCTGGTCGTACATACTAGTTGTTTCCTCGTTGCTATGCCGGTTATAAGCGGTCGCGTTGCTATGGCGATGCTTCGTGAGCAAGTGTACATAGGCCGGGTAGGTACCATCTAGAAACAGAGACGAGACCCTCTCGAACGATCAAGTTTGTCCCCCACCCCGGCAACTACTTGGAACCGTTCCCTACAAGAAGAACTGTGAGTTCTTCAATTCCGTTCAACGCGGAGCAGCTCATGAGTCACAAATGAAAAGTCACATTTACGTTTCTAAACTGTTATGTGATCGTGTTATGAGACCGCGAAACTATACACTTCATTCTGATCTACATATCCAACTAATCTGCATTTTTACTAAGGGATTGACTACTTGATGTTATGTATTTTTGAGATGCGAGCTTGCGAGCATCCAGACCACCAAACTATACACTTCATTCTGACCTACATGTCCACTAAACAGGTTGAACGGAATTGAAGAACTCACTGTTCTTGTTGTAGGGAACCGTTCCAAGTAGTGGTCGGGGTGGGGGACAAACTTGATCGTTCGAGAGGGTCTCATGACACAGAGCTAACACTAGGAGTAGCAAACCCGCGAGATGTACCTGAGTCAGGTTATCTTTTACGTACTTTTCGGATAGGGAAAGGTATCGAAGACAAATATATCGATATCAGGTTTTTTTGCTGAGGCAGTTCGAAGTGACTTTCAAACCATTTCAAACTCGTTGGAGACTGGTCAATTCCGCATGCGCGACTTCTTCGGCCACCCCGCCGCCTTCTGTTCTAGTACGCGGCCACCTCTCCACCTTCTCGTCTAACATGCGGCCACCAGTCTGTTAAGACTGATTTTTATCTTTGAAATTCGGCCAGTGTATCGTCTTAAACATCGTGTAACGTGATACTAGATAATGTTACTGTCAGTTTTCGTTCGGGTCCCGTTCCCATCGCGCACCATCTTATCCGTCCATAATGCTCCTGAAAGAGTTGTATTCCCGCGTGGTAACTAATGAAGAGACTTGTATAGAATTCTTGAGATCGAACGATTTGTAAGACCAGCCAGACTCAAAACAGTGTCATTTGAGCGGGAGTGTACTCACTGGAAGAGCCAAACTGTTTGTGACTGGTACAATCTGTCCCGCGAAGTATGTACCTGCACTCTAAAATCACGCTGAAAGATGGTTGGTACGGAAGACGATCCAATCCAAATCACGCTCATACACAGGGAATAGAACGCTCATGGCTAGACGTAAAAATAACTATATTGGAAAAAAAAGAGGCACCAGCTCCGAACTATTTCAGTCCCATCTTGACGAATTTTACTGGAGACCAACAACATGACAACGCATCAACTTTGCTACAATTTATTACAGAATGACATAGGTGAGTCAATTTTCTGATTTTTTCAACCTTAAACTTAATTAAGTAGGGTGGCCGCTCGAAGCCAGGGTGGCCGCGTATTATACCAGCATCCTTTCAGTGATTCCGAACCGGTTGGGGATTGGAGTCCATCCATTTTATAATTGAATGTTTGAGCGAAACACTCAGAGGCGTGAAACAGCGGCGAAAACAGAGGCAAAAATTTGAATGATTTCATTGGTTGTTGTGAGTTTGGAATGGAGGGGGCAAACAGTCAGAAAGTGGTCAGCTGGAAAAAGCTCTGATCGATTTGACGATCTGCAACAGGTTGGAAACCTGTTAGTTGTTTGGTCGGCCGTACGTATTGTTTTTTTAGAATTGGTCGGGATGCGGCTCATGGAAAATACATGAAATTATTTCTTTTATTGTTTTATTGAATGACGTTTCGTCCTCTCACTGTGGACATCTTCAGAGCTCTAATTACGGTTACTTGCTATTGAAGTTGACAAAGATCTGGGTGAGCGCCGAAAATGACCTGGAGACAGTAAAGTGGAAGCGGTATGTGATCCAAAAACCCACTAGTTTGGGTACTTGCTATCGAAGTCGACGTAGATCCCGGCCGGGAGAGCTGTGGCGTCGACGAAAAAGACCTGGAGGCGACGAAGAGAAGGCGGTACGTTATTCAAAGGGCTTCCGGAAGACAACTCCGCGCTCGGAAAAAGTACTCAGCCGACTTAATTAATGATTTAACGCAATAAAACGGGAGGAGAAGGTAGCATTAACGACGATGGAACAAGACATGAAATAATTTAATTTATTTTCCCTGGGCCACATCCCGACCAATTCTAACTAAAGATTGGAAACCTGTTTGGAAACCTTTGGGAGCAGTCCGTGACCGAGAGTGGGGGGCACTCTAACGATCAGAGAACTTAGTGTACGCCTCAAGTGGGTTGCAAATTGGTTCGGTGTCTTCAGCGAACAAACCTATTGACTGTAACTATTGATAAACTGATAAATCGGTGGACAAATATTAGTATATCGCGCATATCGATATAGTGGATGTGTGCAGATGGGCTCCCTGGCAGTCCTCAGCCGCTCGATCATACTTAGAGTGCTTGACGTTGGCTGCTGTTCGAGACGTTGTTTGCCAGTCCTGGGAGAGGTAAGAGGCAGCTTCGGCATTCAATATACCATGCATTGCTTTTGACTTTAGAGTTTGACTGTATTTATGTAAAATTGTTGAGGGAAGTCAATATTGTGAAATGCAATCCTTTCTGTAATAATTTGCAGCGTTATAGCTATTAGGTAACTGCTAAATCATGTTGCTTTTTAAAAAATTTCAAAATTTTAATTTCAAACTAAAATGGCTGTGTGAGCAGAGTCCTGGCCAATGAACGTTGGGGTAGGAAACCTGTCCCTTCCTTTGATGATTCATCTTCTTCTATTTATCGGGCCTTGTCCACACTCAGCCAGACCGGTTCCGATCGCACATCGCGCACACGTTCATTTCTCGAAGGAATTAGCCAGGCAAAACTTCCTGAACGCAGATTTCGGCCTTGAGTTTTCACAAATCACCTCACGTAGTGGGAGATGATTATCCCAAGTTGCATATCTAAACGATGGCTCACGTCGTTACGCTGACGAGGACAAATTATCTTTGAATCGAGTCTACGTATGAAGTTACTCATTTTATTAGGATGAAGGGACGAGTGTTTGACTCATTAAGACAATTTTTTACTGCCCTGAAGTTGTACGCATATTCAAAATCGAAACTTTGCCCCATTGCCACGAGCTGTGATATCTGGATAGAGGAAAAATTTTAAACGGATTCATATTCAAAACGCAACCCTTAAGAAGGGAACGAATTTAGATTTTGAAATTTCAATTTTAAATTTCATCAAAATTCAACATTTTGCCCCCTTTGCGACAGGCTTGGAGATGAGAATATGACATGGGTTTTAGCGGCGAAACATTCCTTGAGGGATAGTCTAGGAGGGACCTGAGCCGGATTTTCGAAATTCGAAATTTGTAATTTTCATGAAAATTTTGAAATTTGCCCTGTTGTTGATGGAAGACGTGAAAAAAAAGTTTTTTCTATGCAGGATGATACACATAAACTAAAATTATATGAATTTAAGGGACCAATCACGATTTTCTCGATTAGGGAAAAAGAAAATGGCGGGTAAATGCGGAGGGATAACGCGAAAACAACACAATTTTTAACTTTGCCCAGAGAATACGTATATATAGAAGGCAGTATTTTGTAAAATGTTTATGGATTCTGGTTCAGCAGAATGTCCTCTAGGAGGGACCTTTGCTCGTTTTTCGAAATTTTCGAAATGGCGGCTACTAAAAATCAAATGTTTACCGCCGGCGAAATGTAAAAATTTGACAATTTCGACTTTGCCCCGAGAATACGAAAGGAAGGGATGACATTTTTATAAATATTGTTGTCTCTTTAGATTGGTGAACTAAATAGCTAGGAGGGACTATTAATGGATTTTTGAAATTCGCAAACTTCACGGAATCACAAGTCCTAATGTTATGAAAACCATGGATTTTCAACTTTGCCCCTTTGCCACGGGTTAAGAGATGAGAATATGACATGGGTTTTAACGGTGATACATTCCTTGAGGATAGTCGGTCCCTTCTTAAGGGTTGCGTTCTGAATGTGAATCTGTTAAGAATTTTCCTCTATCTAGATATCACAGCTCGTGGCAATGGGGCAAATTTTCGATTTTGAATATGCATACAACTTCAGGGCAGTAATTTTTTTGACTTTTTTTGAGGCGCATGCGTGGTTGCATTTTTTATTCACACTTGTGTATCAGTTATATTTGTATGAGTTTTTCTAGACGGTATTTCTACTTTTGGAATCTAGATCTAAAAACTCTTTCTTTCCCAAAAATCAATCATTCTATTAAAACCGGATGAGGTTTTTAACACTTTTTTAGCAATCAAATTTCAAAAAATGTCTAAAAAAAAAAAAAAAAGTCCAGTCATGCAGCATGACCCCATGAGCGAATTTTTGAAGAAATCGACATTTCAGTCGCTATTGATCGTGTAGAGAAATTTTAGTTTATGATTTTGATAGACAAACATGGAATCAAATTATTAGCAATAATTAGGAGGTACTCATACTTTATTATTATTAAACTAATCTTGTAGATTTAAAGACAAATGTAGGTAAATATTCATAGATTTCGATGTCCAATGTGGTCAGTATTGAAGGCAGTTGAAATCTTAACAGTATACTATCATAACATCATCAAATGTTGACATAAAATAAAATAACATACCGACGTCATATGAAAGAAACGTATTTCCACAGCCAATCGATGATGAGGCTTAATATTAAGAGTGATATAAAGTCAGTTGCATTCGAATCTAGTATCCCACAGCAAGAAATTGACAGACAAAACTGTAGTCTCTGTTTCATGCAAATATTAACGATTTTTACAACTAGCGAACGGCATTATTTCGATTTTTGACTGATTTTTCAACTTTGGAATTTTTGAAAACTTGATACATATTCTTATAGGAAATTTTACGCTGATTCCGAATATACCACATGTTAGTATGCTGAAAAAATTATTTCGCACAACAAATCTCAAAAAACAGGCTATTTTGAAATTTTCGAAAATTTCAACCCGAAGATGTAATCCGATCATGCTGGCCAACGAACTTGAACTTTCGTTTTGTGTCCTTAACATTTTAAAATTTGTTTGAAGTTTCAAATTCACGGACAATTCTACGGACAGTTATCGTCTGGAATGACACACATATATTGCATACATACATAAATACATAATACATTCATACATACATACATACATTCTACGCACAATTCTACGGACAGTTATCGTCTGGAATGACACATACATATATACATACATACATACATACATACATACATACATACATACATACATACATACATACATACATACATACATAAATAAATGCGTTAAACTTCAGAATATGATTCAGAATAGCCTGAAACGGATTTCTGCATAAAAAGTTTTCAAAAATTCACATTCTACAAATTTTGAGGCGAGAGCAATAGCTTAATTTTCTTCAAAAATTCGCTAAAAAGGATGATTGTTGAGAAATTTATAAACTCAATATTGATCAGAACTGAACAAATAGTTAAAATCATAAAATTGATTTATATAAAAAATGAGTTTATTTAATTTCACAAAATATGAAAAAAAAAAAAAAGAAAAAAAAGAGCTTTAGGTGGAGGCAGAGGGTTTAAATTTTTTAATTTTCTGTTCAACCTGTTTTGTTGTTACTCTTACTCGTTGAAATGTCACGATATATTGTATTTGAATGTATTGGATTCGCTCGTGACTAAAATAAATGAATGAATAAATTAATATAGCAGATGAAAGAGTTCTTTTATCATCAAGTTAAAAAAATCAAGAACTTTTGTGCATACAATGAGCACAAATTTACAAAAATTCGCTCATAAAGTCACACTACACGGCTGCAGAGACTAAAATAGCATATCTGTCTAGTAGTAGTAGTCTATAATAGTCGGTAATAATAGTCTGTCAATAATGATACGCGATCGGCGACTTCCAAAGAAGTACAGCCAGAGCCTAACCAAATTGAACCCTGAAAATGTGAGCAAAATTTGAAGAAAATTGTATTTTGTTGAAATGTACGATGGTACTATTGTCACGGAAAATAATCTGACTTTCACTACTCAAGAACTATCCTCTTCCTTTAACGAAATCAGGCCATTAGCACGTGAGAGGTTTCGAGGCTTCAACGACTGCGCATGGGTTGAGGCTAATGTTGAAATGAATATAGATAAAAAAGATCATGCCAGCTAATGAATGGAATAGATAGATCCATAGTTTGATTTTAAAGGGAATTGTCTAGGGTTTAACCTGCGTAATCCCTGAAATAACATTATTAGCATAAAACTATGCATGCTGAAGGGATCTGTAGACTGGCAGGCATAGAACCAATGCTGCATCATTTATCTTGTCTTTATGCCATGCATTGCTTTTGACTGTATTTATGCAAAATTGTTGAGGGAAGTCTATATTGTGAAATGCAACCTAGAGGAACGTTCGATATTGAAGGAACAATTTTAAATGTAGAATACGTTTTTAAGGAGGCCTTTTTGCCGAAAATCATCCAACATCGCAACGAAAAAATGTCAAGTAGGTAACAACATATAACAACGACATATACAAGAAAGCTTGTGTTACCGCAGTCTTGTATTCTCCAAAGCTAATTTCTTTGTTATTCAACCTATGAAGATGAATTTTGAAATGTAGAATCCTTGCGACTTTTAGAAACGAATCATAAATCCTTGAGCCCCCTGATCAGCCGAGTGAGATCTGGAGCTAATTTTTAGCGAATTTTTGAAGAAAATTCAGCTATTGCTCTCGCCTCAAAATTTGTAGAATGTGAATTTTTGAAAAAATTTTATGCAGAAATCCGTTTCAGGCTATTCTGAATCATATTCAGAACATACATACATATCATTTTTAATGTATGTACCTATGTATATATGTATGTATGTATGTATGTATGTGTCATTCCAGACGATAACTGTCCTTAGAATTGTGCTAGAAACTTCAAACAAATTTTAAAATGTTAAGGACACAAAACGAAAGTTCAAGTTTGTTGACCAGCATGATCGGATTACATCTTCGGGTTGAAATTTTCAAAAATGTAGTCAAACATTTCAAAATAGCCTGTTTTTTGCGATTTGATGTGCGAAATGATTTTTTCAGCATACTAACATGTGGTATATTCGGAATCAGCGTAAAATTTCCTATAAGAATATGTATCAAGTTTTCAAAATTTTCAAAGTTGAAAAATCAGTCAAAAATCAAAATGCCGTTCGCTAGTTGTAAAAATCGATAATATTTGCATGAAACATTGTCCAAATTCAGATTGAACTAATCTTATGGAAGTATCCCTGTATAACCAATCCTAGAACCATGCTGTTTAAAACGTAGGTAGTAGGTGCTTGTAAAAAAAAAAAAAAAAAAAGTAATCACAACTGATGAGTTTACTCTGTGAAATATTCCGTCCTCCGATTCTCTCGGTCGCTCTCTTTAATGTTTAACGCTCAACTGTTTTAGGACTTGATGTAGCTTTAATACTGACTGTGGCTTAGAAAATATCAGCCATGAAATTATGAAGAAGTTCTATTTATGCACGTACTAGCACGCAGACCCAAAGTCGAAGATTTCTTCAAAAATTCGCTCATGGGGTCATGCTGCATGACTGGACTTTTTGCTATTCAACTTATGAAGCTGAAATTTCAAATGGAGGCCTTTAGACATCAAGAAACGAATATAAAATTCTGAAGTCCCCTTGATCAGCCGTGTGAGCTCCGGAGCTAATTTCTTTGTTATTCAACCAATGAAGCGAAAATTGGAATGGAGAACCCTTGTGACGTCTAGAAACGAATCATAAAGGCCAGAGCCCGCTATTCCACTTTTTCTACCGGGCCACCGGTTTGAGGCTTGAATCTACCGGGATTCTGAGCAAAATCCAAGGCAAAACCTTTCACATGGATCAACGAGTACACATTCTCTGTATTGTTTCTCCCATGCACAGTACACCGTACAGTTACACCGTACAGTCGAGTTTACATTTCACATTTCTCCTTCTCTTTTTTCTTCAAAGAAAGGTGAACCTTTAGCGTGGTATCACTGTCTAAACTTAGGTAAGCAATCCCACCAATCCTGCTCCGCCACAGAACAATTTTGTGAAACAAATTGTTCACAATTGTTCAAATTAAACTCAGTAGTTCAAATAACTCTCAAGTACAGCAAGTCTTGAAAGCAATATAGCACGAAGTCGTAGCCGATAAATTGTTTTCAAGAGAAACGACAAACATTTTTGGACTTACTTTTTCATTTCATACAAAATTTTGCTAAAAGGTGAGTCGGCTGGAATGGAAGGTTTGTCAAGGATGACAGTTTAGTAGTAGGGGGTCCCGTGGGTGTCGACTCAAGGACCGGTGCCAGAGCGGGACTTCGGCGAAACCCACATAACACGGACGAGTTATCTTCCTCCTTTTAACAAAACTGAGCTGAATACACCTGACCATCTCCTCCTTCAGCTCTAGTGACGTCACAGGAGGCGGTTTTTCGGCCACTCCCGGCCTCTACATATCGCTTTGCGCCTTGTCTTGTCTCCTCTCATCACGTATGAGTTTTTTGACTGTAGAGTTAGCAGCCTAGCAGACTGTATAGTAAGGAAGTACCTTAGTTCAGAGATAGTCCAAAAGTACCACCAAGCGACAAGTAGACAACAGGTATTTTGAACTATAGTGTTGATAGTTGATATCCCTAAGACCCTTAATTATGTAAGGAGAACTTAACTTCCTCCTTTTTATAAAACTGAACTGAATACACCTGGCCATCTCCTCCTTCAGCTCTAGTGACGTCACAGGAGGCGGTTTTTCGGCCACTCCCGGCCTCTACATATCGCTTTGCGCCTTGTCTTGTCTCCTCTCATCACGTATGAGTTTTTTGACTGTAGAGTTAGCAGCACGACTGTATTGTAAGGAAGTACCTTAGTTCAGAGATGAGTTCAAAAGTACCCCCAGGAGATAAGCAGACAACAGGTATTTTGAACTACAATGTTGATAGTTGAAAGCTCTAAGACTATTAATAATGTATGGAGAACTTTCCTTCCTCCTTCTAATAATACTGAATTGAATACACCAGGCTATCTCCTCCTTCAGTTCTGGTGACGTCACAGGAGACGATTTTTCGGTCACTCCCGGCCTCTTCATATTACTATGCGCTTTGTATTGTCTTGACACATCACGTATGGGTTTTTCGTCTGTAGAGTTAGCATACATGACTGTATTGCAGATGGACCGCAGTTCAAATTTGACTCCAAAAGTTGATAGTATACCAGGTGATAAGGAGACAACAGGCATTGTGAGCTGTAATGTTGATAGTTGATATCCCTAAGACCCTTAATTATGTAAGGAGAACTTAACTTCCTCCTTTTTATAAAACTGAACTGAATACACTTAGATATTTCCTCCTTCAGCTCTAGTGACGTCACAGGAGGCCATTTTTTGGTCATTCCTGGCCTTCAGACGTCACTATACGCCTTGTCTTGTGTCTCCACACACAAAGTATGGCTTTTGACAGTAGAGTTTGCAGCACGACTGTATTGTAAGAAGGTACCTAAGTTCAAAGGTGAGTCCAAAAATACCACCAGGAGATAAGTAGAAAACATGCATTGTGGACTATAATTTCACGCTGAGAACCAATTTTAGGTAAAGTAAAATGAACCGTTGGCTTAACGTGCCATTTTTGTCAAAATACCCACAATAACATACGAAGAACTCATCTTTCCTCTTCCAACAAAACAGAATTGAATACACCTGCCATCTTTTCCTTTAGCTGTGGTGTCATCACAGCAGACTGTTTTTCTGACTCCCAGCCTCTACGTATAACGTGAACCGCTTTTTATTATCCATATACTTAACGCATATCTTTTGATTGTAGAGTTAGTCATATTCATAGTCTACATTGATACCGAGTAGGTACGTACCTAATCTCAAAGATTCCAAAAGCATCAGCAAGATAAAAGTAGACTAACGAACTGTTCCTAGCTAATTGCTCCAAGAACCCTGTTTTGGTAAAACAGTTAAATTAGTGGGTTTTCGTATACCCTCGTAACCATAGTAATATCAGGAGGACTTATCTTCCTCCTTCAAACAAAACTGAACTGGTGGTGATTCCTGAAGTATCAGCAAGGAAAGAGCAGACAAGAAACATTATGAACTACCCGTATAAAGGCGCTTGACAATAGCGTTAAACATTTATCCTGGTAATGGAAAAGTAACATTAGGTATTTTGTAGGTTTTCATGTTCCCTCTCGTCACATTACACATATTATAGTATGGATAATTTATCTATCTCCTTCTTACACAACTGACCTGAATACACTTGACCATCTCCTCCTTTAGCTTTAGTCACGTCGCAGGAGGTGATTTTTAGCCCTTCCCGGCCTCCACATATTGCGAGGCTCCTTATATTGTCTCCACACACCGCATATTGCTTTTGGACAGTAGAGTGAGCAGCACGACTGTATTGATAGGTGGTACCTTATGTCAAAGATAAATGAGTAAACAACAGGCATAGTGAACTATAATGTTAATAGTTAATAGAAGAAACCCTCAATCTTTTGAGGGCCTCGCTCCAGGAAAGTTCCTAACGCACAGGCGACCGTTAGTTCTAATTTCGGAGGGGCACCTCTTACCTTCAACACCATAACTCTGGACTTACCCTCAAACCCTCATTCGAAGCAAAGACTCAGTTCAAGGGTCTCCCTCCGAATCAAATATCGAAGTTTCAAGGACTGCCCTCCAAATGTCGAGGGTTTTGCCTCGCTGAAGTCCGTCCCAGTTTTCACGTTCCACTTGTTTGGAATGTAATAATGGCCTAAAGGTTGAGAAATATATAACTGCCTACATTTGATTTGAGGCTGAAGTGGATTCATTGTTCCTAATCCGTCCCAATTTTCACCCGAGTTGCTTGTGAAGTGTACAATATTTTCCACTTTCCTTCTATGTGTGAACAGTAAAAATAGCTAAAAGGTGTATAGACGTATATTTGACTGAGGCTATAATGGATTCTTAATCCATCCCGACTTTTACCTGAGAGTTTTGTAAAGCGTACAATACTTTCCGCCTTACCTCCCTGCTTGGAAAGTAAACATGGCCAAAAGTTTGAGAAACATACACACTTGATTTGATAAGGCTGTAATAGACTCAAGGAAGCTGCATGAAAACATCATCTGATTTCTTGCTTTCAATAGAAAAAAGATTTTTCAATACGAGTGTAGATGTAGATAGGTGTATTTTCGCATTATGCCGGTGTATTGGTAGCTGGTACGAGTGGTACGTTTTTTCTTTGATGAAACTTCCGTCATAAGCACAGCAAAACTAACGAAAGATGAACATAAACGTTTACGAGTAGTGAAATGAGATGTAGGTGGCGGATTTCTAGTTCTGTCTAGTTCTATTTCTAGCCTACGCGACCATGATCATAGGCATAGGTACCTACAACTCATTTGTTGAGGATTTCCATGGAAATGGGTGGGTCACGAAAACTTTGAAAAATCGCCAAAATTGAAAAAAGTGTTAGGACCAAGCGATGGTATCATTCCACGCAAAATTCTCGAGTTTTAAAGGTCGAAAAGTGAGGAAAATGTCCAAAAATCGATTTCTTGGGTTGACGAAGCTATTTGATGTGTAGTGACATGGGGATTATTTAGAATCAGCGCGAAATTTCCTATAAGAATTGAGCTGAACTCAAGTTTTTTTTTTCACAAAATTCATGTGTTACAGTCGTTTTACAATCGTTTCACGCCAGGTGTTATGTGATGATCTGTCTTTCGTATATCTGAGGTTTGAAACAATAAGTAGGTAGTTTGGCTCACGAAACCATCTGCTCTTTATGTACGACCGGTTTCGTCTGTGAAGAAGTGATTCAGACGTATACACCTGTTCGTCTAACACAGGCGCCTAGTTTCGTATTTTCTCGTTGGGTAAATGCCGAGGGCGTCCCATCTCCCAAAAAAACTAAGTAGGTACCTACTTATTCCATCATCGGTGACCTCGAAATGACGTAATTTCAGTCAACTTGTGAGGGTGAACGTATTGTGAAAGAGACCAAACGGTACCTAGTTAAGCAACAAGGTATTGCAACTAATAACACGAACATATTATAGTAAGGATATGAGTAAGGAGTAATTAGGAAGCAATGTTACCTATTTTATTTTCCCAACAACCCAAAAAGTAGACTCCGAAGGACAAAGGCGACAAATGATTACACAAAGGGTATTTTCCTTATAAGTTAGCTCTTCTGCGCAGATACATAACACTCACCTCTATCTTTTTAATGGATATGTTGTTGGGCCGGGGTAAATCTGAAATTCGCGATACCGATAAACAACAATGTCCCGTAACAAACAGTCATTTCATAGAAATCATTGGTTTTTCAACGTAGAAATAGATATGTTTTTGGACTGGGAGTCAGGCAAAAATTTGCGTAACTGCTTCTTAAAACCAAACAACTGACAAATAGTTTGGAGTTACCAGTATAATCTAGAAACGTTGCTCTCCTGTTCATCCAAGGAAGTTTAAATTTGAAAGGGTGACACTCTGGGACATTAAGAGCGATTGATACGATAAGCTTTTTCCTGATCAGATAAGTGAGCGAAATTCTACCTTGTTCGCCGGAGGAAGTTGAGATTTGACAGGGAGACTCTCTGGGATATTAAGACACGAATGAAATGACGGGCTTCATCCTCATCAGCTGAGTGAGCTAAATTTTCTCTTGATCACCTTAGGGAATATAAATTTGACTAGGAGGTGGGAACATCTTTGGAACAACAAAAGTCGAATAAATTGACGGACTCTATTCTTATCAGCTGGGTGAGCTCAATCCTCTCCTTTCTTATATATATATAAATTTGATGTTTATTTGAATTCTTGGGATATACAAATTTGGTATAGGGAGCCTCCACTACCGACACCAGATTAAAGCATGTTCCAAGGCATACTTTAATCGAGCATTAAAAGAAAAAAAAAATTACTAAACTAATCTTGTATTTCAAAACATAGGCAATGCACCCAATTAATTTTGACTTAAATATGTTTTTGGGTTTCCATCTCCTTTATCAGTAAATCTGTATTTTGGTGTTTTGGTGGTTGGTTTTCTCAATGTGTATTCAGCGTGAAAAGAAATTGTACTGATTTTATCCAATTGATGGTAAATCATTGAATTGTGGATATAGAAATACAGTGGGGAAAAAAATCTTGGTTCAAAAATTTTCTAAGAAGTGGAGAAAGGTAAGTATTTAAAAAAAAATCTGTTTAATGAGAAGTTCATTTCGTTCCTCGTCCATGACGTTCTGCACCCAAACCAAAACAAAAAGAAATCAGTAAACTGATGTTGAGTAACTACACTACATACTGATACATCGGTACATGGATATGTCTTATTTTTCCTCCCGTGAAATATGATTTTTGTCTCAAGTTAAAAATGTCTCAACTAAATTAGGTCAGTCAGTTGATCTGAAAAGCCTCATTCAATTCAATCGTCTCTTACAGTCCCAGAGAGTCTTCATTTCTAATTTCAACTTCCTAGGAAGAACAGGAGAGAATTTAGCTTACTCAGCTGATTAGGAAAGAACCAATAACTGAAATCGTCGCTTAGTGTCCCAGAGAGTATCCCTATCGAATTTCAACTTTCTAAGATATGAACAGGAGGCAATTTAGCTCACTTAGCTGAGTAGGAATGACCCAACCATTTCAATCGTCTCTTAATTTCAGCTTCAAAGATTAAATACGATAGAAATCATCAGCTTTAGGAGCCCATCAGCTGATCAGAGGTCTATGCATTGTCTAGTACCTACTGCTTACAAGACCTACTGCTCAATAGTATACCTACACTGTATTCCCTTCTTTTCACATTATTAGTAATAACAACAATTTATTGGAACGTAGAAGAATTACTTCTAAGAACTCTTTAGTTGGCTAAATTGATTCTATAGTTCTTTTGATCTCTTCATCCCTCATAAGCCTAACTGAAGTGCTGCTCCGTCTCCAAACCCAAGCTCCGCACTTCTCCATCTTCTTCTTGCGCTTCTAAGACACACGCTGGATACTCGTAATATAGCCATTGTGATGCGGACTCTTAACCATCCTCGAACAACCGTCTGAGGCCGATTCCAAATGTCTGCTAATCGCTCACCCAATACTTTCACAAAGGCATTCATTTGAGGAGCACATAGACCATCGACTGAACATACCAGTGGTGCGAACGAGGCATACCTCTCTTCACATGCATTCAGATACTTAGCATCTTTTCTTGCTCTGCTGAGGCTTGGACAGAAGGGACGGGACGAGAACCATAAGGGCGTCAGTGTCTACGATACGGACGTCAAACAACGCCTCCCTCTGTGGCTACCAGGTTCCTCGACACACCAAATCCCCTAACCTAATGCCTCCCGTATAATGGGCTCCTTCACGCAGTTCCCCCTTGTGACATCAATTCTCCTAACTTCGTTGTGGCTTCTGGTGATAAGTCCCCCAGTTTTGCAATCTAATGCATGTTGCAAAATGAACGTTCCGTTGCCACATCCATCACATGACTTTGGCATTTCAACAGGTTGGCGTTTGTACCGAATCGCCAGAGCATCCCTGAATTCACAAGGAGACATATCAAAGTTGTGCTTTGCACATTATTAGTTCATTATGGTTACTTACCAATATTTGTTTATAACTTAGCGTAATAAATTAGCTTTCCTTGAGACTACAGAGGATCATGAGATGTTGTGATAAAGTGAGAGCATTCCAAAAAGTGGCGAACGATTTTCCTGCTATGAAAACGAAGAGAGTTACACTTCCCTACCAACGCATTGATTGTACGTGAAAATCAATAGAAATAGAAAATAGACCTACGGTTCTACAGTCAGATCATTTGATTAATTTTACACATTATTAGTTTATTATGGTTACTTAGCAATATTAGTTTATAACTGATCATAATAAATCAGCTTTCCTTGGCACTACAGAGGCTTAGGGATTATGAGATGCTGTGATAAAATGAGAGCATTCCAAAAAGTGGCTAACGAGTTTCCTGTATGAGAACTAAGGGAGTTACACTTCCCTAGTAACGCATTGGTTGTACGTGAAAATCAATAGAAAACCCCACCGTCATCAATCAACGAAAACCAATGGAAACGTCCTGTTAATCATTATTAAATGATAAAAAACCGAAGCCAAAATCTACATTATTTTTGTTATTATAGAAGTATTTCGTCATAACGTAACGTTATGTGGTGCAATTTTTCAGATGCCACCTAGGGGTCTAAAGTAAACATAATTTCCGAACATAATGTTCCGTTTACGCCTTTTACGATTACCGCAAACTTTTTCCGCCTTTACGCTTTTACCCAACTTTTCGTTAAAAAAAAGGAGATATTGCAGCCGTGGCTCGCCGGCACTTGGGGGTTGCATTTTCTTTGCGTTTCAGAGGGTGTAGAACACGTTTACAATAATAACGGAAGTTAGTGAAAAACGTTGTCTATTTCCACGAGAAATAAAGAGTTACAATGTTAAATCGATTTCGACGGTTAGGCCAACTTCAGTAAAAAACGATTGTTTGTTATTGTTTGTTACCGATGGTGGGCTCACCGTCGAAATCGATTTAAAATTGTAACTCTTTATTTCTCGTCAGATCATTTTTGATAATGATTACTTTTACACATATTAGTTTATTATGGTTACTTAGCAATATTATTTTATATGTTAACGTAATAAATCAGCTTTCCTCGACACTACAGAGGCTTAGGGATTATGAGATGCTGTGATAAAATGAGAGCATTCCAAAATGTGGCTAACGATTTTCCTGCTATGAAAACTAAGGGAGTTACACTTCCCTAGTAACGCATTGGTTGTACGTGAAAATCAATAGAACTTGCATACGAGTCCGCAACACATTGGGACATTTTATGCAGGGGTGCCCCCCCCCCCCCCCCCCCCCCCAAGCGCAACGACTCAAGCCCCCCCCCCCCCCCAAAACTCACGACACCCCCCCCCCCCAACTAAAATATTTATTAAATATATATTTAATATATGTTATTTTATTATATATATTATTTATTTATTTTATTATATTTATTATATATTTAATGTACAGGGTGTCCCATCTAAACGGGCCCATCGGGAAATTACAGCCTTACGGTGCGAGCTATCGAAAAATTGAACTGGACCTTTTTTGTAGTATTTCAACTCAGCTTCACGATGCGGAAGTCCGATTTTTATTTTTCCATGTTTTAGGGTCTCAAATCATTGATTGAAACTGACGGTTTCCTCTTGACCCCCCTTTTTTATTGCTTTTTTCGATTTTAGGTTGAATTTGGAACAGAAAATGCCTCCGTAAAATTTTCTTTTTGGGGCTTCGTTTCTGAGTTATTCCACTTTTTGTGGAAGTCCGATTTTTATTTTTCCTGTCTCAAATCATTGATTAAAACTTACGTTTCCCTCTTGACCCCCCTTTTTTATTGGTTTTTCCGATTCTAGGTTGAATTTGGAACAGAAAAGGCATCCTTGGAATTTTCTTTTTGGGGCTTCGTTTCTGAGTTATTCCACTTTTTGCGAAATACAGAAAATCGCCGATTTCTTTTAGACATTAGGTACCAACACTTTCTTACTATTTTTATCTTCAATTTTTGATATGTTCACCACACTTTTGAAATCAGCATTAAACTATCTATCGTCAGACCCCAGCGTCCATAATCAACAATCACCATCAGGGGGATGACATTACACTTGAACCGCTTACGATTTAAAAAAAGTTTTCCAAATCGTCGTTAAAAAAAAAAAAAAAAAAAAAACCTCAAACTGTTCAGTACTATTACTCATTTATTACAAGAACATATAAGACGCCGTATTCTGGACTAATGTAAGGTTCTTTAAATAATAAAGATCGTAGTGTAGACTGAACAATAAGTATCAAGAAGCTGTTGTTTCCTTGACCCTTGAATACAGTTTGCAGGAGAAGGAGCAGAGGCTGCAGAAGGAGCAGGTGGCATTTTCGATTTATCACAACACAACTGACTCGAAGTATCCTTGTGGTACATTTTTTAAACTGTATTCTGAACAGTGATTCTGTGTGTACTGAACAGTGTGAAGGGTTTTTTTTTTCAAACGACGATTTGGAAAACTTTTTTTAAATCGTAAGCGGTCCAAGTGTAATGTCATCCCCCTGATGGTGATTGTTGATTATGGACGCTGGGGTCTGATGATAGATAGTTTAATGCTGATTTCAAAAGTGTAGTGAACATCTCAAAAATTGAAGATAGAAATAGTAAGAAAGTGTTGGTAATGTCTGAAAGAAATCGGCGATTTTCTGTATTTCGCAAAAAGTGGAATAACTCAGAAACGAAGCCCCAAAAAAGAAAATTCCAAGGATGCCTTTTCTGTTCCAAATTCAACCTAGAATCGGAAAAACCAATAAAAAAGGGGGGTCAAGAGGAAACCGTAAGTTTTAACCAATGATTAGAGACTTGGAAAAATAAAAATCTGACTTCCACAAAAAGTGGAATAACTCAGAAACGAAGCCCCAAAAAGAAAATTTTACGGAGGCATTTTCTGTTCCAAATTCAACCTAAAATCGAAAAAAGCAATAAAAAAGGGGGGTCAAGAGGAAACCGTCAGTTCCAATCAATGATTTGAGACCCTAAAACATGGAAAAATAAAAATCGGACTTCCGCATCGTGAAGCTGAGTTGAAATACCACAAAAAAGGACCAGTTCAATTTTTCGATAGCTCGCACCGTAAGGCTGTAATTTCCCGATGGGCCCGTTTTGATGGGACACCCTGTATATTATATTTAATATAATATTAGTGTCAAAGACATTACCGCTGTCATTATGGCACTCACAACGCATGCGCACAATACCTGTTTCTCCAACATATTATCCAATAAAGTAATTCGAATTGAAAACAGCTGACGCTAGCAAATTCTTAGTATAAATCTTATTACTTGTTCATAAAAAAATTAAAAAAATACTCATTTTTCTAACCCCCCCCAAAAATTTCAACGACGCAGTTTGCGTCGTGACCCCCCCTTGTGGGCACCCCTGTGTTATGTCTTTAGTTGAAGGCAAGTATGTGTTGCAGACTCGTATGCAAGCTCTAAGAGCCACTCAGCTGATCCGGACCCTGGGCATTGTCACGTAAATGTGCTAAAGAGACTACATACGAAATTACAGCTTCCTAGAGTGTAAAACATAGAAATTAGCTTTAAGAGCCACTCATCTGATCCGGACCCTGGGCATCGTCAAGTAAATGTCCTAAAGAGGCTACATACGAAATTACAGCTTCCTAGAGTGTAGAGCATAGAAATTACCTATTAAAATGATTTAACCACCGCTTCACAAATCAAACCGTTCTCGCAATATTTGGATCACCTGCTATGAATCAAATCATCGAAACACCAGCTCAATGAAATCATCAGAAATTAACAAGCGGTGGCAATCATGTTCACAATATCAATTATTGAGAATGATCACCTGAGTGTACACAATTATTCAAATAACCTTGCTCATAACTCAGCTTGTTGGCCACGCACTTCGCAGTAGTTAACATAATATGGTTGGATAAATCGAGAGCTTTCGAACGAATAGTCAACGAATTTTGTGGGATGAAAAACGACGAAGTACCATTTCCCTAGCAACGACTCGGTTGTAAGCGGAAATCATCAAATATTTTCGTGAGCAATTTTCCGTGACGTTTTTTTAGTTTATGTGCCATAGCAAAGACATAAAATGTCAAAACCCCACCGTGACGTGACGCTCGTGACGTGACGAAAACAAATGGAAACGTCCTGTTAATCATTATTAAATGATAAAAACCGTTACATTTTATAATACAAATTTTCGCACTCACGTAGGCCAGCCAATAGACATATCCATGCCAATAAACCAAAGCCGTGTTACGGGGTTGGTACCGACATGATACAACATACAGCAATATGATAGCACGATTATCACAATTAAATGATTCCGTTTATAATAAAACCCAACGATGATGGAGACAACACCCCGGCCTGACGATGACTTTGATTGTTGAGAAACCATCTGCTTGGAATGTTGAGCTGAATGCTTGGGCTCGTCCAGTTCAATTCCATCCCCTTAATCATCTATTAGTCAGACTAATACCCTTAGACGGATCTTCGAACCAAACATGAAGAAGTCATTGATCGGGGTTATCGGAAGGTCTGCGAAGATGATCCGAACCAACTGAGTCGCACATGTTCCTTTAAAAGGCAACAGGGTCGTGATGTCCTAAGATTCACTCAAGGCCTTCCACCAAGCGTCTTCATCCCTAACCCAGTTTAGGTTCACTATTTCCAAGGGTAGACGTCGTTTAGAAAAAATACACGATTATACTAATTATCAATTTTCACACCTGCCACAATATGAGGATTAAAGGTGAAGCAATTTGAGAAAGCATCAATAGCTTTTGCACAGAAACCCCTCTCGACAGTGTGAAAGAGTAGGTACTCCAAACATTATCGTGAAGTGTAACTAACTAAGAGATGTTCTAATAGAAGCTATATATTTGGACCAGAAAGGTGTCAGGAATATTAAAGAAGTGGATTTTTTGAAGAAATAAGGAAGGGCATCAAGGGTTTTTCAACATACGGCTGAGATTTGTTCTGTTGGAATTAATATGTACATGAGCCAGTAGGGTGTCAAGAGGTTTATTTATTTATTTGATCCAAATTGGGCAAACCATATACAACATAATAGAAAATTTTCCAGTCATGCAGAAAGTCGTATGAGCGACTTTTCGTAAAACATCGTACTATATGTTAATTTTTTTTGAAAAAACAGGACATTAAGTAAAAAAAATTGTTAACTACCAATTTTATGGAAAAGAAGTCGCTCTTAATAATATACTGCAATAAAAAAAAGGATTTCAATTTTTTTTTGCAGTTTTTCTCTATTTTTCGGAAAATATTAATGACATTTAAGTTGATACATTTTTCAGCATATATTTTTTAATGATTTTTTTTTTTCACTGAAATTCTGTTATTAAATATGAATTTAACAATTTTTAGGAGTTTTTAGCATTTTTTGTGTTTTTTAAGCACGATTTTTGAAAGTTTCAATTTGATTCGATGTGCTCAAGTACCAATTTTGGCTCAAGAACGGAATTTTTATCTCAATCCTAAGAACAGTACCTATGTATGGAACAGCGTTAATTCTAGGATTTTCTAGGATTCTAGGAATTTCTAGGATTTTCTAGGATTCTAGGATTCTCAGAATGTCTCAAAACGGATTTCAACGAAGAAACTTTTCGGAAATTTTGATTTTAAAATGTTTAGAGCCATTGTAATAGCTTCATTTTCTACAAAAATTCGCTAATGATATAAAGATGAAAAAAAAAAAAAAAGAAAACAAAGTGTAACGCACTGAGCGAGAAGAAAAATGCAAAAAAGAACAGATTAAACTCCACATAAAAATTAAAAATTATTTTCTAAAGATGACTAATTTTTGCCTAAACTAGTAGATCATTTTCAAATTTGAAAATGTAATAGATAAATTTCTTGAAAGGATCTACAAATGGTAACATGAAGAGGTACGAGTAAGAAGGAAGCAAGTGAAGCTATGAGAAACTACCTCAGTGATGCAGCTGAGATGAATAGTTGAGGTTGTGGGTGGGTGTGACGTAAATGCATATGATTCTGTAACTGAAGATTTTACCGAATTATGCCAGATACCCATCAAAATACACCTTATTTGATAACTTCCATCAATATATTCATGTTTTGCGTATACCATACTGTTGGGCCCTCGGAACATGCATGAAATCTGATTTCTCTGGTTGCTATGCTGTGTAATTTCTTGATTCTTTTATTGCTGGTTGCTTTTTTCTTAAATTTATTCTATTGCTACTGGTTTCTATTAAGTCTTGAAAAACGATCAATAAACGCTTGTACATCCAATTATCGTTGATGGATTGTTCATTTGTAGGTGATGCATCGATCGAGGAAATTATGTATAAGAAACTTAATTCGAAAGAAAAAATATTTTTCAAAGTAACTAAATTAATATTTTTTCCATTATTGTTCCACGTGATTATTTGGAAGTGAGGTAAATATAAGCTTGCAATAGCTTACTGGAATAAAAATAACAAATTGTTTTTAGCTCTCAAAAGTAATGCAGGAACATGATTATTTGTATTTTAGGAAAATCACAAAAAGTTGTACTTAAATTGTGGCCTTTCTTACCTAAAACGATGGTTATAATTTCACTTTTTCCTGAGATATTGAACTTCACTCGGGAGCCCGTCATTTCAGTAATATTTTATTGTCTCAGAGAAGCTCCTTATCAAAATTTCAACTTCCAACTTGTATAGTTTAGCTCAGTCAGCCCATCGGGATGGTTCTTGTCATTTCATTCGTTTCTTGTTGTCCCAAAGAAACTTTAATTTATTTTTATTTATTTTATTTTATTTATTTATTTAATCATACAAATGCATTTTATAAATATGGATACAAATTGAACAACTTAAGCTACTCACTTTCGATTTCTTTCCCAACGCTAGGCTTGGCCCGTGTTGTTGCGGAAGGTCATGGTGATTCGCTCATGTCTTACAATCTATTTACTCTGTGATACAATCGGTACTTAAAAATATAATGTTATGGGCATAATGTTCTTATAATTTTAAGAGAAGATATTTTCTAAAATAAACACTGTACATGAATACTGCTTAAAACAGTTTCACATCCCGCTTCCCCCATTTCTACAAGCCAGGTTAAAATATGTTTCTTGTAGTTTTGTCTTGTGAATCTTTGAGCATTTTTCATATGGCCCTCTAGCGCTCTGTGGATAATGTAAATAATGAATTTTGGATTGTGAGTTGACAACGTTAATCTCGGTCCAGGTGTAATTTCATTTCCTGCGGCTACGTTCCTTGTTATATACATTGGATTACGTTGTGAACCTATTTGTGGATTCTTATGGGATTGCAGAAGTAAATTTTTAACGTATAATTGCCTTATAGTAAATAGCTTAGCGATATTAAATACATTGTCAGATGGAGTCCTAATTGGTAAAGACAGCATAATTTTTACTATGATTTCCTGGCGTACATGTAATTTATTTATCTGGGTTGAGAATGTCCCACCCCAAGCAATTATGCCATATTGAAGTACAGATTGTAGCATACTGTAATAAATTAGTTTTATCGGATTTCTTGGGAGTGGCTTGGGAGGGAACTTTCTATCGAGTTTCAACTTCCTAGGGTCAACAGGAGGGAATTTAGTTTATACATCTGATCAGGAAAGATCCCATCATTTCAATAGTTTCATATTGTTTCAGAGAGCGTCCCTATCAAATTTGAACTTCCTAAGGTGAACAAGAGAGGATTTAGCTCACTCAGCTGATCAGGATAGAGCCTGTAGAGCCTATAATTTCATTCAACACTTGTTGTTCGAAAGCCACTTCCTATCAAATTTCAACTTTCTATGGTGATTATGAGAAAATTTAGCTCACCTACATTTCCGCAACTTTTTGGATCCAAAGTTTTCGGATAGTTCGGTCACTGCAGGCATATTCCATGCTAAATAGCTGTGGGTTCCACCCCATTGATGACAGTCTGTTAAGACCCATCCCAGGGCGTTCTGTGAACACCTGTCTTTGCGGTCTTTTAATGCGGTCAGTTTTCGACTTCCCAGTTGACATCACTGTAATTTGTCCTGAGGTTTTATCACATCATCACAGCTTCTTTATAATATCAATAATCAGTTCACCACTAGCAATTTGGATCGGTAGATTGTCGGGGTTCATCTTGTTCCGTTTGTTTTGTATAGAAGAAAATACGGAAGAAATGTGTGCGTTGAATTTTGTAACAGGTTAAGTAGAGGATAAGTAGATATTACAACCACTTCATCAAAAGTTACGTATCTTCTCTGCTGCGCAACTTGTAATCTTAAGGTAGAATTTGGAAAGTGGGGTAATCATCACTTTATAATGGTTAATCTTGCTAACTCAACGATTTGGAAGTGTTTTTATAGTGGTATAATTCACCTAAGAAGTATTCATAGCTGATAAACTCCGCATAATGACTAATTACAGTTTAGACGACTTGATTTACAATGCAACGACGTAGGAATTTTTAAATTTCACGTTTTTCCAGGTTAAAAATGTTTAGACCGACAGATATAAATACATACAGAAATAAAAGTACATTTTCATAGTTCGAAAAATTTTTTTTTCTGATATTCATAGGAAAATAAACTGCTGCAGTGGCTCTAAACATTTAAAAATAAAACTTTCCCGTTTTCTTACTGGAAATCCGTTTTGAGGGTTCTGAAACGATTTAAGGATTTTATCTATTTATTCAGTTGGGCAGGTCCAAATTTTGAGGTTGTTACATTCAATTATTTTAGGCCGATTCCTAGTTAGTACTTCGGAGCGTTGGGGTTTAGGTACTTACATACTTTACACAAGATTAACTTCATAAACATCTTAATCTTACCATGTGAGGGTAAAATCAGCGCAACATTAACATGGCCCAGTGTGTTCACGTTGTGTCAATGAGGAGCCAGTTTCAAATCTAGTGTGATTCCATTTCAACATAATCTTATCATTAGTAGACCCTAATGCAGCAAGCTTAATTTCCACAATTTACATCCGATTTTGATGAAATATTCTGGGAATTTGCGAGTTTGGTAGTAGGTGGCATCCTATTAGTTTCGTTGTTCCCAAATCCCTTCACTCCGCGCATGCATAAACGTAAATTCCATCATGCATCACCCTCTTACGCCGTAGTCGTCCGATGTCGCTCAAATTCTAAGGATAGTTGGAGGAAGATCAATAAACCATCCAAGGAAGATCCAATAAACTCTTATAAATTTCAACACGATTATACCATTACTAGCTCCTGCCCATGCGCAGGAGTGTAATCCCAGGAACATCCTTAATTTCAAGTTTTCATCCGATTTTGATGAAACTTTCTGGGAAGTGTGGGTTACGCTGTAGATGGTACGCTACCAATTTCATTTTTCTCAAATCTATACTCCATTCTGCGCATGCGCTAACATAAATAATTTCCCCCTTTTGCATCATTTTTCCATTTCCTAATTGACCGATTGACCGGGACTATAAAGTGCAGATTTTAAAATTAATTTCATTAATTTCCCATCTGCAGGTGTCTATATCTGCTCAGGCATATTGATGAAACCTGAGGATCTGCATTGTGAAATGGAGGCCCTTTGTGATTATCCAAAGTTCAATATCAGTGCCCACTTATCAACTGAGGGGCCACTGAGCCTAATTTGTTTCTTGATCGACTCATGATGCTGAAACCTGAAATGTAGCTTCTTTTGTACATCTATAATACAACTGCAAAGTATGGAGGGACTCTGATCAGCTTCGGATCCTCTGAGGATTGTTTCTTTCCTAATCGACTCACGGTGCTGAAATTTCGATCGAGCTCCTTTGGGACACCTGCAAAATAATTAAGAAGTACGGAAGCGCAATGATCAGCTGAGGGGCCTCTGAAGTCAATTTCTTTCTTTTTCGATCTGCCGTTTTTTAAATAGTTTTTTGTTTTGAAATTTTTTTTCTTCAAATTTTCGTCCTTTACAAAAAACCGTAAATTTGCGGGGTTCTGAAGCTCTATAACAAGACTTTGAGAAAAAGGCCTTTCTGTCCTTAAATTGTTTTTTTTTTTTTAACTCCTTCGTTTTTCCCTAGGAACTGGGGCTTCTTCAGGGAGACGAAAATTCAAAATTGTAAAATATTCATAATTTGTAAAATATAAATAATCAGGGTTTAAAAAACAATTATAGACCAATTATCTGCTTAGAAGGGCAAGCTATTGCAGAAATTATAAACCTTTGTGTAATAATTTGCAGCGTTGTGTGTGTGAATGTGTTGTTAGCTAGGAAATAAATTGTTTATTCTTTCGTACATTCAATTCTTTCTTTGGAAGACAACACTGGTAGGAACCTTCGAGTAGGCATCCAGGTTTTTCACTCACCAAGAACCAAAGTTTTTTATTGCTCGTTTTTTCACGGCGTGGTTTCAACATAAAGGGGACCAGACTTTCGGAAGTTGTAGGCGGTCATTTGCGTAGGCCTCCGCCACTGTCGGCCTTGGTCCGAAATGTTATCAGTCTCTTGTCCCTGCTAATCGACGAAGCAGCGTCCATAAATTCTACCTAAGTAATCTTCAAGGAAACTTGACCCCGACAAATAGCTACCCTTTCTCAGTAGTTTTATACTCGACAATGATAAAAAGACACATAGACAGAACCGAAATCGTTCTGGAAACTCTGAAGTGTAAAATGGCGAGTAAAAATTAAGGTTTTGGAGGGCATTCGTTACCTCCCAAAAGTGATCACAATGCTTCTGCTACCATACTTGATTCGAAAGCAAGCCAAACTACCATGCAGCCGACTAATATCGCAAGTTGGCCCAATTGACCTCTTACACCTATTTACTTGCTAATCGTTCCTTTCAACGTTGCTGTGATAACATATTTCCCATTCGGTAAGTTTGTGCGCCCGGCAAATGGAATAAAATTTATTAAATAATGAAGAGGGTCATCTACCAACAGTAAATAGGATAGAATGTATCTCACTCAGCTGGTCAGGATGAACCCCCGCCCCCCACCCTGCCACCCCCCCCCTATTTAATTAGTTCATTTTTATAAAATTTGTTGTCGGAGAGAGGCTCCCTACCGAATTTCTATTTCCTAGGGTAAGCTGAGTTGACTTTAGCTCACTTACCAGGATGAGGTTTGCAATTTCATTCGTCTTTATTGTACCGGGGAGGCTGTCTATTAAATTTTTGCTTGCTACGGTGTTCAGGAAGGAATTTAGCTGATCACGACGTTGTCTTTACATTTGCCGTTTGTTGTCCCAGGATAGATAGATGGATAGTTTTTATTTGCCATCACACATATGTGCATAACAATTGTCAAAAACAAACAAGCCAAATAACAAATACAAATTCACAACTCCCAAATGATGAAATTAGCACAAATTTATATATGCAGCCATACAATTTTATGGAAGAACTTTATTTAAAAAGTCATAAAAATAAATAAAATAAATAGGAAAACTAAAATGTCGGCTGCTGACCAAATAGGTCGTCTGTAACGACCCAAAAGCCAGGACCCGACCCACCATGGCGGCCTCCCGAGGGTGCACACCCATTTCTGGATATGCACCCCTAGACACGATCATAACAATCGCTCCACCGGAAAGCAAAACACCAGGCGAGACCACACCCGGGCCGACCGAGAGCCCCAAGCCAAAACACAGAGAGCCATCAATCATACAGCCAAACATTCTATAAATTACAAGCATAAGCAGGCAGGGAGACCCCCTATCAAATTTCAAATTCCTAGGTAAAACAGGAGAAAATTTAGCTTCCTGAAAGCTTCCTAAAGCATTTACTGGTACTTTTCTTCCGTTGACCAGATCGGGGTATGTAGATTTATTCAAGTGCTTAACCTACTCGTTAGCTTAATTAATACTGCTGCTTATATTTCCTGATTTTCCTGATTTTGGATGTTACCGGAGGTTTAGAGGATTTTGATATAAATAATCATCTTAAGTATTATTTCTTTGTTAAAAAAAAAAAAAAAAAAAAAAAAAACCCTGGTTATTCACACGCACGCACGCACGCACACATACAAGAAAAACGTGAAATAGGGAGAATGAGGAGTGGTCGGCTGTTTCCCGTTTCCCGTCTCATATTGGAGCGGGCTTTAATTGCCCCCCTACCAATGTTCGATGGGGTAGAGGTTCGGAACCTGGAAAATTCATCCGAAACCGAAGCTTTAGCTGCAGCCTCCTCCATAGTTATATTGAGTAGATATTCAAGTTGGTAAAACGAACTTAAGAGTACTGAAACTTTTTTACTGAGTGTAGATTGGGTTGAATGGCTTAAGTGACTGTCAGAATATCGCAGATACATTGCAAAACTGCGATTTCATTGTATTGTTACTGTCGACCTCTCTTGCTTGATGAGTTACGGCATTTGGAAAGGGAGGACGATTATCGGTACTTGAGTGACATCTTCGCTTTTGACCGTGAAGGACAATTGACACGACACTTGAAGAGAGAAGGAGAGACAGAAGTTCGTGGTCAAACATTAGGTAACTGGAAACTTGAGTGGAAGTCTCGATTCGAGTGCTGAGCGTTGGGGTCCCTCAAGCGGCCTTAGCATCGCCGACCGTAGGTGAGTTTAATCGTCGTCCCTTTATTACTTTTCACGCATCATTTACGGCGGAGCTCAACTGTGTCATCAGATTATGCGGTCGGCCACTTCATTCAAAAACCTTTCCTAGGCTCCATTTGCATGAAGACGGGATTGTTTGTAGGGACAGCAATGCTCAACGATAGGCGTTGCGCAATGCAATAGTGCTCGATGTACTCCACGCAGGTACCTTATCAGAGGCGATGCTACGAAAAACGGTATGGGGGATGTAAAAACCCTCCAAATGTTTTAGCTCAGTCAGAAAATTTATACTTACAAAATTTGAGGGGGAAAAAGTAATCTCTTTGTGGGTGCACGTGTAGGATTTAAAAAAAAATTAAATACGAAATGTACTATGTACACATTTTATTTAAAGAAAATAACAATTTACAAATTTAATACAATTTGTGACACAAATAGAGGTAAATGATGGCTTAATTAAGGCAAATAATCTAGTTTATGTACAGTGTCGTTAGCTCGCGTCCTTTCGTTACCTAGGAAGATTTTAGCATGCCAAAGCGGGGAAAAAACCGAACCCAAAATCTAGATTATTTTTGTTATTATTGAAGTATTTCGTCATAACGTAACGTCATGTGATGCATTTTTTCAGATATCACCTTGGGGTCTAAAGTAAACATCATTTCCGAACATAATGTTCAGCTTTTCCGTTTACGCTTTTTACGCTTACAGCATACTTGTTCCGCTTTTACGCTTTTACCCAACTTTTCGTAAAGAAGGGGGTATTACAGTCGTCGGCCCGGCAGCACTTTGGGGGTGGGGATGCATTTTCTTTGCGTTACAGAGGGTGTAGAACACGTTTACAATAAAAACGGAAGTTAGTGAAAAACTTTGTCTATTTCCACGAAAAATAAAGAGTTACAATGTTAAATCGATTTCGACGGTTAGGCCATCATCAATAACAAACAATAACTGAACACACATTAGGAAGGACACAGCTTATTTATTGTAACACAAATAATCTTCTCTATTGGTATAGATATGTCGATGATATTATCATTCTATGGAAGGGCACGGAAAGACAACTAAATTCTTTTCACGAAAAAATGAATAAATTAGATCCCTTTATCAAATTTACCCTCGAATTCGGTGGGAATAAATTAAATTTTCTTGATCTGTCCATCTCTTTGGTAAAGAGAAGCTATTGTTTTTTGTTTTTGTTTTTTTAAATTCATTTATTGGTTATATACAATTTGTACATGTACCAGGACTAAGTATAGAATGTGTATGTTGGCGAATAGGTGAGATGGGGATGCTGAATGGGTATATCTTGAATTTATTGTTGTCTGCATGGTTCGGAAATCCTTTTCTTTTTTTGTTTGGTTTTGTTTATGGTGCTGTATGCTCTGGTCCTGTAGTCCTGTTGCTGTGGTCCTGTAGTTCTATTTTCTGTATATTTTTCGCGTGAGGAGGTCCTCGCCTCCGTGTTTGGCCGGTCAGGGCCGGAGGGCCCCGACCGGCCCGGACCCACCCACCATGACGGCTCCCGGGGCCACCTGCCCATTTCTGAACAGACGGCCCTTATAAGATGTTGTGGAGACTCTCCACACATCCTGGAGAACTAATCGTCAAGGAGGCCGCCCCGGACGAGCCGGAATCCCCGACCCCTCCCTGCTGTTTCTTCTTGCTTTTCTACATTTTTTCCTTCTTTCTTCTATTCCAAAACGCACTGAATTGCTTGAACAACTTTGAGACTTCAGTACTTTTCAAAAAGGCAAACTCAAATATCTATCACACATTTTTCCAAAAATTCAACTAAAGAAGATATAACACACGAATTCAGAGAGTAAACAATGCAATCAAAATTGAACGGACGAGGTAAATTTTCAAGAGAATCAAAAAATAACTTTCTTCTTACATTATATTTCCGACAAGACATAATGATGTGCTCTAAATTTTCATATTCTCCACATGTGGTGCAGAGCGGAGAGGAGACAGCTTTGATTCGGTGCAGATATGCATTACATAAGCCTACATTCATTCGAAGTCTTTCCAGTTTTTTCATTATCCTCCTGCCATAATTTTGCTGTATCTTCCAGAAAGGTTTAGTTAAAACATTCGTTACGTTTTTGAAGTACCGATTGGAGGATGACCTTGAGTTTTGAATATATATCTTTTTCCACTCTGATCGTGCTACTTTTGCTACATTTATTACACAATCTTCTTTTGTCACTGGGAGGTTGAGTCTTGGACCTTCGAGAGCCATGTACCTTGCTAGAGCATCTGCCTTTTCATTTCCTTGAATCCCCGAGTGACCTCTTGACCATGCAAACACTACTTGTTTTCCAGATGATCGGAGTTTTCCCACTTGAGTGAGAATATTTCCTGCTATCCGATTAAGTTTCCTGGTCTTGAATGCTCCTTCTAATGATTTTATTGCACTCTGGCTGTCTGAAATTACAACTGCTCCTGTAAAGTTGCTATTTGAATAAAATTCTAGCGATAAAAATATAGCAGTGAGTTCGGCTGAATATATTGAGTAAAGACTTGGTAGCTTGAATCCGCGTTCAACACCTTCTGTGGGTATGACGAACGCACAACCAACAGAGCCTTCTATGATTGAGCCATCAGTGTATATAGCAATATATCCAGGCCATCTGTCAAGTATATAATTCTCATGGTCTCTATTCGCTAACCTTTCTTTACTTAGATGGCCTTCGAGATAAACCACCTCCAACTTTTGGAAACGATCGCCGTATTTCATCGTATGGATTATATCTCTGCTGTCTGAATTCATACATGTAACTAGGTCTGCAGTTCTTACAAAGCTGTTAACCAGTAGAGGACTAGCTTTTTTCTTCCAGTATTTATGCGTCATATTCCATACAGTCAGTTTTTGCAATTTTTCCACTACCCTACTCTGCTGACTTGCTAATGTTAGAAAAAACCTGTCGGCTAACATCTGGTATCTGACTTTCAACGGCGGAAGGTGTGTTTCATTCTCCATTGCTTGGATTGGAGAGCTACTTAAAACACCTAAACATAACCGCATGCATTTGTTTTGGATTTTGATGAGTGCCTGAAATTGCGTTTTGGATGCTTGTGAGTAAAAGATGCTTCCGAATTCCAACCTCGCCCGAAAAAAAACTTTGTAGAACAGTAAACTGGTTCCTGGATGTGCTTTGTAACAAAAACTTCTCATCATGTTCACAGCTTTTTCACATTTAACTACCACCGCAGCAATATGTGGCTTCCATAATAACTTCCTGTCTATGGTGAGGCCTAAAAATTTGACGGTACGATGTACGTGAAATGTGTTACTCGCCAATCGTATACAATTGCCAATAGTCTCTCTTCTATGTGTGAAAGGCATGATTTTAGTCTTCTCTGTTGACAGAGATGAGCCGTTTCTATTACACCACCTCAAAAACGACGTCATAGATCCACTCATTTTCAAGCGACAATCTTCCAAGGTGGCACCTACAGTGTATAAACACGTGTCATCAGCATATTGGATAACTGTTGTGTGGTGGGGAAGGGCCTCCTTCACATCTTGGACGTATATAGCATACAAGAGGGGGCTCAAAATCCCTCCTTGAGGTACCCCACAGTTAGCTGTTCGAGGTCCGTAAAGTGATCCGTTTATCCTCAGATATAGTTGTCTATGATTAATGAGCAGTACAATATTTTTTACAAACGCTGTTGGAAGACCTAACAACAGCATTTTCTTCGACAGCAACTCAATATTGACATTATCGTACGCGCCTGCAATATCCAAGAATACCACCATTGCTGAGAGATTCTGCGTCAAGGCGAGCTGTACATCCGTAACCAACAACGCCTGAGCATGCATCACAGATTTGCAGCGTCGAAATCCAAATTGGTTATCTGGGAGTTTTTGATTTCTTTCCAGCCACCATTCCAACCGAAAATTTATCATTCTTTCACAAGTTTTGAGCACGCATGAAGTTAGAGATATTGGCCGATATGACTCACTTTCCTCGGGATGTTTATTAGGTTTAAGGATTGGGACCACTATAACTTCTTTCCATTCTTCAGGGAAATCTCCTGTCGACCACATTCGATTGATCAATTGAAGGAACATAGTTAGGCACTTGGTTGTCAGATTTGAAAGGGTTAAATAATGAATTTGATCATTACCTGGTGACGTATCTGCTGAGGTTTTTATGCTTGCCAACAACTCGTTCATAGTGAATGGCGCGTTGAGTTCGTGATTCTCATCCATTTGACGCATCCCTTGTATATTTGAAAGGTACTCAGTTATAGCACCTGGGGGACAAATCTTGTCGAAGAATTCCTCTATCCATGGTCCTTTTGATATTTGTGTTGAATGGTTCTGATGAGCGTATTTAATTTTTCTAAACATACTCCACACTTCTCGCATTGGTGTTTGAGGCGTGAGTTTTTCGCAGAAAGAATGCCATGATAGTCTCTTTGTTTTTCTAATTAACCGTTTAGCATAGGCACTTTTCTTCTGATAGAGGACAAAATTGTTGAAATTTAGATCTTTTTTCAGAGTTCTATAAGCTTTTTTCCTTTCCTCTACAGCTTCTTCACACTCACGGTTCCACCATATATTGTTCTTGAAATGAGCATGTGCAGTATTAGTGTACTGGGGTATAGACTCTTCACACGCTGCATTCACTACATCCGTAAACTGCTTGTATGTCTCAAAAATCTCTTTATTATCCAGCTGTCTATTCAACGAATCTCTAAACTTTGTCCAGTCCGCCTTCTTTACCTTCCATTTCTTGTTCTGGATCTGAAGCCTCTTCGGTCGAATGGCTGTTGTACTAAATACTATTGGTAGGTGGTCCGATCCAAGTGGATCGTTGGTAACCCTCCACTCAAAATGACTCGCCAACTGAGGTGTCACTAAAGTTATGTCCATAGCCTGAGGAATCTGTGAGGTAACTCTGTTGACAAACGTAGGAGAACCGTCATTGAGGAAACTCAAACCTTGATGGTCGAGACTAACAAGAAATTTATTGTCTGAATATCCACAGCCGAAGACTTGATGATGAATATTGAAATCACCTGCTACTATCACTGGCTTGGGTATGCTAGCGAATAGTGTATCCCATTGTTGTGTATTTAGTGAATGTCTAGGGTTGCAGTATAAAGATACTACGTGCACATGCTGATTTTCCATTATTATCTTGGCCCCTACGGCAATTATATCCTTACTTTGTGAAGCTATCCTAATCTCAGAAAATGCGATACTCTGATGGATTAGAATCGCCACACCTCCATACCCATGTTCCCCATCGACTCGGATTATATTATAATTGGTGAACTTGATTGTGTGTGTTGATCGAAACCATGTTTCTTGAAGGCAAACTATGTCTGCTTTTTCTTCCAAGAGAAAATTCTCAAGACTTCCTTTATTAGATATTACACTTCGACCATTCCACTGTATAAATTTCATTTAATGTTAATAAGAGATTCCAAGCTGTTGCACAGCTTGGGTGCTTTTATATTGAAGGTTTTATGTTTTCGAAATGAAATATTTTGTTTTATCTTGAGCAGATCATTATGTTTGTCACGTTGTTTTTGAGTGCTATTAGACTTTCCTTTATCCAAAGAAACGTCTCCATCCCTACAAGAGTTTAGTGTGTTTTGGTGATTGTTTTCTCTCCTTTCTACATTGGTGCTGACCACTGATGGTGTAGTGGTACTGACCACTTGGTCAGTAACAAAGCTATTGTTTGTAACTGATGGTGGCCTAACCGTCGAAATCGATTTAACATTGTAACTCTTTATTTTTCGTGGAAATAGACAACGTTTTCACTAACTTCCTTTCATATACTTAGATATATATTTATTTATAAATTGATGGACTACATTTTGTGCTCACTCCTTCTCCGAAACCGCTGGTCCGATTCGGACCAAATTTTGATATGTTGTATTACCATGTCGAACTTGTGCCTCGCTGACTTTGGTGAGGATCAGCTGACCACGAGCCGTAATATCAATCATAATGATGGCAAAATCGTGGTCAATTTCTCCTATTCATCGTAGGACGTCGAAATTTGATAGGGAGCCTTTCTGGGACAACAAAAGACGAATAACCTTACAGGCTCCATCCTGATCAGCTGAGTATGCTAAAAGTTATGTCGTCAATCTGATTACAACGAAAGTCTTTATTTACTCTACAAACACTAATATATTACGAATCCTAATTTAACAATTCTTTTTTCTCCATTTAGGTATGTTTCCTCTCTTCTGATTAAAAAAAAAACCAAATAAATATATAGATAAATAAAATAAAAATGTTCTAAATACTTTTCACCTACTCATACCTATTTTACCTATCTCTATTCGAAAAGCTTGGTTCTGATTACGCAAACTTCGTAAGTGTTTTTATTTGTTTATTATGCTTTGTGTGGCGCCAATCGTAATAATTTCCCACCTGGGGGGGCCGTAGTAAAGACATGGAAATTGTTTCCGGAACCACAATAGAAAAGCATTAAATTGTGAAAAGAGCCGGGAGCGGCAAGACGCATGAAACGAGACAATGCTTTCAAGGAACTCCACAGTTCTCTATGAGTTACGATGAAATGTAGCAATTGCACCGTTATAAATACATTGCGATTTGATTGAATGATTTGATGAACGTCTGGCGCGAATGAATGAGGCCCGTTGTGCCGCTGATCGCGTGGGCACGGGCGAGGAGACAACTTATTTGTTTTCCAAGTGATCCCGAAGCCTTCGAAACCGCCTTCCTGAATTCCTTTGTCGCAATCGGCCCAAAGGAAATATCGGCTATAAATTCTTGGCCAGGATTTATCTGGAACTCTGAACGCACGCATTGCACCGAGGGGAGCGGCAGAACCTGTAATAAGCCCTCAAACCAGTCATGATCCTGAACTATTGCGGGGTTCTCGACAATCCTTACACAACTCCTGGTTATCTGATTAAGCCTTCAATTTTAGGAATTTTCATTTGTGACATCGCGACGTAGTGAATCACAACTTGACGGTATATTGTTATGCGTTTGCATTTTTGTCCTACTCCAAACTGTTAGCGATTCGACATCTTGAACTGTGGTACGATGCTGCGGTCTAAGATGTTGCTCTGGGTTAGGCCACTTACCGCACTACACTATCTCCTGGTTCATGCCGGATATTTCTTTCTGCTGTCATTAGAGATGATCGCTCGCGCTCTCTCGTTACCTAGAAAGATTATAACATACCAAGAAAAAAAAGAAAAGAATTTTGGAGATTACCAAACATAATTTCAACATAATTTCAATACAGTGAAACTTAGATAATTCGAACCTCAAGAGACCAGTCAAAAACATCGAATAACCAAAAATTCGACTTAAAGAAGTTTTTAATAAATTATATTTTAACAAACTATAGTACGAAGTAAAGTACATACAGTAACATTGGATACTGTATTGACCAACAGAATATTGAACAATACATATAAAGACACCTGGAATGGTACCTACTGAATTTAACTGCAACCATAAAAAACAACTATTGTTTTTCAAAAAAGATGATATTTTGGCCTGTTTCCTTGAATTAAGTCTCTCGGCCATTATAAAAGATTCCAACGCATTCAAAGAGTTGAAGTATGAATCAATTACATCAATTCGGCTTTCAAAAAAGTCAAAGTTCTTGTACGTGATTCATGGCGCCAGGTGCACTCGGCACCGGTGCTTCTTCTGCCGGTCGGCGGGGGGAGGGGAAGTGGAGTTATCAGACTGTACGATGGCACTGACTTGCATGCATTTGCTCTAATGCAAACCTTTTGCCGAATATCGTTACTAAAACGTATATTCCCGATAAATTTACAATTATTTTGAGTCGCAGCTTATAATTTATACTTTAATTAGCACGGCGAAAATTCGAATTATTCAAAATAAAATTCAAATTATCCACGATTTTTTAGCATTGTTTAAATACAAAACGATAGGGACCAAGAGAAATATTCAAATTAAAGAAGATTTCGAATTGAAGAAGTTCGAATTATCTAGGTTCCACTGTATTTATAAAAGAAAGTAAAGCTCATCCTGTACATCACTCCCTTTAATGCCAAGTTTCTTTCTTATGATTTTTGATAACACAGGTTTATAAAAGAAAAGTTATTTTCATGAAGGAGATCTCATTATCAAATCTAGGGGTTATTGAGAGTGCTGAACTCGAATCCAAAGCTCTTTTTTTTTGCATCTCATCAGGATTTTGAGATTGTCAAAAATTTTCCAATCTTGGCCCAATTAGTCCAGTTTTCCCAGTTGTTGTATTTGAAGAGTTTGAGGCGTGATTTTCCTTAGTTGTCGACCTCCTGAATCGAATGAGACCTATCGCAGGTCGCTAAATTAATAGTTACGGAGCTGGAGCACTTAAAACCCCAAAAAACGTGTTTTAGCGAATTTTTGAAGAAAATTAAGCTATTGCTCTCGCCTCAAAATTTGTAGAATGTGAATTTTTGAAAAAAATTTATGCAGAAATCCGTTTCAGGCTATTCTGAATTATATTCTGAAGTTTAACGCATTTTTTGTGTATATATGTATATATGTATGTGTCATTCCAGAGGATAACTGTCCGTAGAATTGTGCTAGAAACTTCAAACAAATTTTAAAATGTTAAGGACACAAAACGAAAGTTCAAGTTCGTTGGCCAGCATGATCGGATTACATCTTCGGGTTGAAATTTTCAAAAATGTAGTAAACACTTTAAAAATTTCCTGTTTTTTGCGATTTGTTGTGCGAAATAATTGTTTCAGCATACTAACATGTGGTATATTCAGAATCAGCGTAAAATTTCCTATAAGAATATGCATCAAGTTTTCAAAAATTTCAAAGTTGAAAAATCAGTCAAAAATCGAAATAATGCCGTTCGCTAGTTGTAAAAATCGGTAATATTTGCATGAAACATTGTCCAAATTCAATCATGAACTAAAATTTCTCTACACGATCAATAGCGACTGAAATGTCGAAGATTTCTTCAAAAATTCGCTCATGGGGTCATGCTGCATGACTGGACTTTTTTATGTATGTATGTATATATGTATGTGTCATTCCAGACGATAACTGTCCGTAGAATTGTGCTAGAAACTTCAAACAAATTTTTAAATGTTAAGGACACAAAACGAAAGTTCAAGTTCGTTGGCCAGCATGATAGGATTACATCTTCGGGTTGAAATTTTCAAAAATGTAGTCAAAAATTTCAAAATAGCCTGTTTTGTGCGATTTGTTGTGCGAAATAATTTTTTCAGCATACTAACATGTGGTATATTTGGAATCAACGTAAAATTTCCTATAAGAATGTGTATCAAGTTCCTAAAAATTTCAAAGTTAAAAAAATCAGTCAAAAATCGAAATAATGCCGTTCGCTAGTTGTAAAAATCGGTAATATTTGCATGAAACATTGTCCAAATTCAGATTGAACTACTCTTATGGAAGGTACATCAATCCTAGAACCATGCTGTTTAAAACGTAGGTAGTAGGTGCTTGTTAAAAAAAAAAAAAAAAAAGTAATCACAACTGATGAGTTTACTCTGTGAAATATTCCGTCCTCCGATTCTCTCGGTCGCTCTCTTTAATGTTTTACGCTCAACTGTTTTAGGACTTGATGTAGCTTTAATACTGACTGTGGCTTAGAAAATATCAGCCATGAAATTATGAAGAAGTTCTATTTATGTACGTACTAGCACGCAGACCCAAGGCCTCGCTCCGCTCGGCCGTCAATAGCGACTGAAATGTCGAAGATTTCTTCAAAAATTCGCTCATGGGGTCATGCTGCATGACTGGACTTTTTTTTCGTGTTTTCTCCTTTTTTTGCAGTTTTTCACATTTTGAAAAAAAAGCGTTAAACTGTAGGGTTTATTTCAGAATGTCTCAAAACGGATTTCAATGAAGACATTTTTCGAAAATTTTTATTTTCAAATTTTTGGAGCCATTGCAATAGCTTCATTTTCTACGAAAAATCGCTAAAAACGGGCTTCGGATTCGTGTTCAGCACTCTCAAGAACCCCTAGATTTGATAATAAGATCTCCATCACGGAACATGACTTTTCTTTTATAAACCTGTGTAATTAACAATGATAATGTGCAGAATAATGAACGTAATTCATGTCCAAAACGGAGTTCTTTAAGGGTTGATGTGATACATCTACCTATGCGATTCTCCGGTGCAATATTGTTCTTGTTAATATGATTTATTAATTAGATACCTGTTGAGTTGAGTTGCTACGATAATAAAGTTTAGTTTTTCGTTAAGTACCCTTATCAAATTACTCGTGAAATTTTATAACATTAGATATTATACCAAAATAGTTGCAAGCCTTAGTACAATACTACAGTGGTGACTACGAGAATGTCAATACTGATTTCAGCTGCTAAAGATGGTGCTGTACACCACCAGAAAGGAATGTACATTTCGATACTCCGCTGTTTAGGAGGTCGAACGTGAAAGTATGGTTCGGATAATTTGAGGTCCTGATGAGCATTTATTGTAGAAGAGGATAGATATGATTACATAGACCCAACTTGCGTAACTTATTGATTTAGTTACCAATTCGCCGACACAAGAACGATTATATATCCCCCAAGAAGAAATTGTTTTGGTATTGCCCCTGTTTGTTGTGGCTGAGGGGTTGCTATAATTTGTATAATCATTCCGTATCAATTTCTACATGATTGTATGATTAGTAGTTACTGCTCATGCGCGAATGTGAAATCCTTGAAACAAGCTTAATTTCCACAGTTTACATCCGATTTTGATGAAATTTTCGGGGAATGTGCGGGTTGGGCTGTAGATGGTGCCGTATCAGCTTCATTGTTGCCATGACAATATTGCACTCTAATCATCAATCATAGTTTTCTCGCGCCCTAATCTTCCGATCTCGCTGAAGTTGGAGGACAGTTGGCAAGAGATGATGCAATCATTAGTAGCTGCAGCGACTGCGTGACTATAAAATCCTTGTAAAAAAACAAGCTTAACTCCTACGTTTTTCATTTGATTTTGATGAGATTATCAGTGAATGTACGAGTTAGGCTGTTTATGGCCCCCTATCAGTTTTATTGTTCACAAATCAATAATTATTTTATGTTTCCATCGGAAGGCTAATGTACTGTCTACACGTCCTGGCTGTAACCAGTGGCCTTGTGTATCAGTGCGTCTACCTAGCCATAACCCGGCGTAATACAGTTTCACAATGAACACGTCCCAATGGCTCTAGATGTTGAAACCCGGGCTCACCCCGCGCATTATTTATTATGATCACCCGAACATGTTACTCTCATCGCCGGAACTCTTATATCTTCTTATGAATGGGCTCTGTCGGGAACGCGGGTAAATAAATACGAAAATATCTTTAAAAAACGAACAACCAATCGAATGATAAACGGCTTCGGCCCAACCTGTTGAACCACTTTGGAAGAGTAACGCGAAGCTCTCGCGTCCTCCTTCCAGTAGATACCCAGTAGATATACATAATAGTTATGTCTTGTAACTAGGTGGGTACATGTAGGTAGGTAGGCTCTATCTAACTTTACACCCTCTGAACTAACTACTGTGTTCGCCCTAACAACAAATCACGCCTTGTCGACGCTCTCTGACGAGTTATGAGATTGTTAAAGAGGCTTTCGTTAGATTTATTGCTCTTTGAACGGGGCATGTTTTTTTTTTTAGTAAGTTTCATCTGCAGGAGTTGCCGCTACTCTGTCATAAATTGAAGCGTAAAAATCCAATGAAGTACGTTCAGTTCACACGGTTGTTACTTTCTCTTGTTGAGTGCCCACCGTATTTGATAGCGGTCCCTATCGAGTACATTTTTTACCAGTGGTAATATAAAGGCACGCTCAGGGGAGCCCACTTAATCAGCAGTAACCGGTAAGGATCCCTCCAGCAAATTACAGCGAAGAAACCAGATGGTGCAAGCGCACTTATCAAAAATCCTCTTTTTATCTTATTGAAGAAACCCACTTACCCTCTACGTACATAAAAACGTCTGTCAAGTTGAGTGGGCAGTAAAGCTTCTTCACATATAGTAATATGAACGTTCAGAATTAGTTGAAGAACAAAGTACTAGTCGAAATGAATGATAAGTCGACGTTATAAGAAAATAATGTTTGCGCATGCGCTCAGGCTACTATTGATCCAACGGCCATGAAATTTATAGGGGAACGTCTAGGAGCTAAGCCGCACGATCCTTGAAAATTTCATAAAAATCGGCCCATAAGTCACGGAGTTCTGTCTGTGTCGATCTTTTATTTTCGCGCATGCGCTATATTATTAATTCACCAATCACGATATAATTTATATGGCATATTTCTGGAACAGACAGATGATGAGAAATCGACGTTATGAGAAATTCTCGTTTGCGCATGCGCGCAGGCTGCTGTTGGTTGCATTAAAAATTATAGGGAACGGTCTAGGAGCTACTATTCCCGAAAAAATTTTCGAACTCGAAATAAAACTTGTTATAGTTTTGGGCGTGACAAGGATTCCCCACAGGCAGACAGACGGACAGACTCGAACCAAAATTGATCAGCAAGCTCTGAAACGCAAAAAGCAAGTGAAAATTTTGATTTTGGAGGGGAACAATTTTTTCGATTTCAATCACGAACACAAACCTTTTTTACCTTTGGTAGAGAGGAAGCAAAAATAGTTGAAATTAAATCCTTGACAGGACCATTTTCCAACTACTGTATGATGCACGATACAATAAAATGCTGTAAATTATTAAACAATGTTCAATTTTTTAAAAATATAAGTTAGCCCTTGTACGCAGATCACTGATTGATAATTATTAAACGTAGTCTATGGTAGTACATATTCAAAATATGACTCCAGAAGTGAAATTAAAAAAGGAGAAAAAAAGGAAATCGTTGCTAGTCCCATTGGGCTAACAAGAGCTGATTTTTAAGTACCTACCTACCTGATTTACGGTAAATCAAAATCTAAAATATAGTAAATCATTTATAGTAATGATTAGCAAATATTTGATTCATAGTAAATGAAACGATTTATAGTATTTGATTCTTAGTCAATTAAATTTGTAGAAATTTAAAGTAAATTTAAGTACCTGATTTATAGTAAATTAAAATCTAAGTATATTGACATTTACTAAGGCGCCCACCAACTAAAAATTATTGAGATGAAATAAATCACCTATCTCCGCTTTGACAGTCCATCTATAATATTGACAAAAGTGATAATAAATTCGATTAGGTGAAGTGAGAGTCCCATTGCAGTTTATCGGTTCATATGATCGTTGTAGATTATAAGGTCATTTTAATTATATTCCACCATTTATGAATTGCTCTTATTTTTGATTTTTTCCTGTCAAAGCCCTGGGAGAGCGAACAGTGGTTTCATTTCATTGTTTGAAATGATGTCTAGCAACGGAAAAAAACTATTATTTCGAAAATATTTGAGATATGGATTATTTTAATACTTCAGCTCTTTAATTTTACAGCTCTTTTAGGGTTGATTGAAAGTGATGCCGCCGATTCAGGCCCAATAAGGTAAACCTCAAATGCGATTTTTGACACGAGTTTCATAAACTTTGGTCCAGTAGTTTCGGAGAAAAACACCGGACGGTTGACGGTGGATATTGGGAGGCGGCGGACAGACGGAGTTTTGTATTTGTATTTCTGGATTAACTTGAAACGTAGGTATACTAACAAATTTTAAAGGGGTTTAAAATATTTTTTGCTTGGTCCTATATTAAGAATCATTATTGAATACAATAAGCCCGCCTAAAATAAATTTTAAGCCTTTTTTTTTTTGTTTTAAATCAAAATTTTCTTGCAAATCTCCTCTACCTGATTGGTGCTAAATTTCTAATAAGTATATAGTACTGTGGACAGCCTCGTAGGTTTACAGATCTCAATTTCTAATGTGTTCCTCGCAGACTCATACTTGAGACTTTAATTATTTTAACAGTGCACTTGCTCGGAACCACCAATTTAGAATACTATATGTGAGGTTTTTATTTACTAGGGGGGATGAGCATAAGCCCCTGTCCCTTCTATTTAAACCTCTTTACCGTCACGAGGGGTTGTCAGCCTCCGGACGTGTGATCTGTTCAGAAAAATATCAGCCCCTCTGTTTTTCCCTATTCCTGCACTGCTTTTAAAGGAAGAGTGATAAAGGTGGTGAAATGATTATTGAAGCATTGGGCAGTTTCGGGAAAAGTTAATCAATATTTATTATTGTAAACATTCTCAATCTTGCGTATACTTATGAGCTTAATGTTCAAAAAACTGTTTAACTTGTACTTAACACAACTGTAATTCTTTATACTCTAACCCCTACAATCTAGGTCCCTACCTAATGCCTCCAAAGTTACCCTAACGCTTCGCGGGTGACTTTTCGGAACGCGACGCGACCGAGGAATGTTGCGGAGCGCTCTCCCGGAGTATTAGGCGGCTTGAAATGGGAGTCAGAGAAACTACTTGGTGTGTTTAGAGGTTGAAGGCTTACCGTGCTGGCCAGGTGAACGGCTTTTCTTTCAGATCTGGGAATTTCCCTCCAGCGGCGTGGTCCAGGGCTATTTGGTCCGGGCTGGTCTTCGATCTCCCTTCCTTGGGGGATGGTAAACTGCGGGCGTCGAAGAACAAGGGGCTGCAGTTGATCGGCTTCCTAGACTGCTCCTCACTTAGGCCTTGTGTACTGGGCAACAGCTATTACGGCACGACCCCGAGCTCCGGTCGTCAAACGGTTTTGTATTTTTCTTGTGGGCGTGCACGAATCCCCTAAATTTCTAAATCCAATCGTTGTATTCGATTCTCCCTCCAGTTAGTCCTCGGTGATTCGCTTCGAATGTCCATTGGCTACGAGTTGTGACGTATGCATCAGGGGTTTAATTTTTCTCCTTCCCTCCTCACTGGTTGCGAAATATAGTGGGGGAATTTAACCTCATTTTTGACATCACGCCATTCCATTTAATTTGCTGACAATCGCCTTTGCACGTGTCTGCGTTCCCTCTGGGAATGGGGTCGCAACTGCAAGCTGAAACCTCGGCTGATTCCTTTTTCGGCTGTTCTCTATTGTCAATTGTAAACTGTCAGTTTTCGATTTGACAATTTCCCCCTCCTTTTTGAAATTTTGCGTTCGGAGCAAAATTTGGACCGTTAGCAATCGCACGTTTGGTTCCGGGTTGTCGGCACTGGAAAAATGGGAGGACTTTACACTAGGAGGTCTTTTCTGTTAGCTGTTTATCTTGATACAAAGATACAAAGTTTTAGAATGTTACTTTACAGTATTAAATTTTGACATTTTTTTTTTTTTTTTTTTTTTTTTCTTAATATAAACTTTTCCTTTACATATATTTCAACATAGGTATCATAGTGAGTTCTTATTTTCTGCCATAAATTAACCTAATATTAATTCCCTTTTTATTTACTCTATTTAAATCTAGTTTATTTCTTGTTACCCACAATGGATATAAATCCAAATAAATGCATATTTACTGCCATATATTACCCTATTATTAATTCCCTTTTTATAGTTTATTCTATTTAAATCTGGTTTATCTATTGTTACCAGCATATAAATCCTAATAAATGCTTATTTACTACCATACATTACCCTATTATTAATTCCCTTTTTATAGCTTATTCTATTTAAATCTGGTTTATTTATTGTTACCAGCAGTGGACTTCCTGTCTGTGGTCGTGCGTGTCTGTATGTCATGGTCTGTAAAATTAAATGTGGGTAGCTATGACTTAATCATTTTAATTTTTCTAGGTTTCTATCGCCTCTATCCGTCTGGTTACTTGTATGATCTGTGGTTGCTGGACCACGATTGGCTGTGTCTGATTGGTCTGAGATTTGTTGCGTTTTAAGTAAATAACTATTGCCGCAACTGCGATTAGTGTAATAACCAGTATTCCCGTGTTTGTTTTGGGTAAATGCTGGCTGACTAAGGTATCCCACGTTATGTCTACTGGGTTTTGTAACGTTGGTATTTCATTAATTGATTTTGCAAAGTGTTCAAATGGGTCGTGATTTTCCGGGTGATTGATTGAGTATTTTGGTTGTTGGAACCTAATTTTGGTGAAATTTAAAGGTAATTCTGATATGTTTCCTTTTATGTACGTGAAGCTTTTGATGAAATTCGCTCGAATTAATTGCTCGTATGGTTGGAAAACTTCCCCATTAATGTTCATTTGGCAGGTTGCAAAGCATGTTATCCTATATGTTCCTTGGACGTCAATTGATTTTATTGTCTGCTCCGTGTAGACTGTTATTCTTGAGCCTAGTGGGGCGTATAGGAAAAAGTGTGTTCCTTCATTGATTATGGAATGCAGGTATGGTTTTTCTAGTTGGAAAAACTTTATTTCCGTGTCATTTGTCATTGGGTCCCCTCTTTGGAAATAGTTGAAATCGGTGTGTAGATTACATATATAATTTTGCTCGTGTGTGCGTGTACAGTGGCGCTCTACATGTTGTTCTGAAATTCCCATGTAGGTGTTATCTTTTTGTCCTAGATTATGGATATATAATTCGTGTTTAGTGACTTTATATTCAAAGATCTCCGTGTTGTTTTGGTACTTCGTAGTTGTGTGAGCAATTGGGGTGTATTGTACTAATTTTAATGTTGATTCTTTGACGATGATCGGCATTTGGGCTTCTACATAAATTCCGTCGCTGGTGTGTGCATACGATACTTTCGCTATTCGTAATAACTGCATTATCTCGTGGTCTGTGTTTAATATTATGTACGGTAGTGTTAAATTTTTATGAATTTGGGTCATAATGTTTCCTATCTGCGATTTTATGTTGCTAGGTTGAATTAATTTCTCTCCTAGTGTGTTTAATTTTGCGAACGTGAAAAAATCAAGAAATTCGTCATTGTTTTCCCTGATGTTTTGTAGTGCAATAATTGATTGATAGTAAATTGTGCTGATCAATGTTTTTGTTTCAATGTACGTCGTGTCTTGTTGTAATTGTTTAATTAATGTTTCTTGATTTGAGTTGAGCTGGGCGTAAGCCGCTCTCGCGTCTTTAAGCATCACGTGCATCGTTGAATTTACGTATCCTATTATGTCGTGTTCATGTTTTAAAATCTGATTTTGTTGTGCTGTTAGTTTTATTAGAGTTCCATTTATAAATTCGTAATCCGACTGTGCCATCGTTCCGAACAAGAATTTGTCTGCTTCTCCCACCATGTCTATTAATCCACGTTTTTGTCGATTTTTCGTAGGTGCCGTGAAGCTGTTTAGTATAATTAATTGATCTGTGACTTTTGTCACTGCTGTGTTCAAATTTTGATGGTTAGCAAACTGTCTTATGTTTTCCGTGCATTGTCTTTGGTTGAACTGATGTTTTGGCCGGATTTGATCATGTATTGTTGAACATATTTTTCGGAAGTCTTCTGTCTGTTGGACGATATCATCGGCCGCTTTTATTAAGGCTGTGACGTTTAGGAAGGTTAAGAAACGCGCTGTGCCTTTTTGTTGATTCACTTCCCCTAGCGTTTGTTCGTGAGCTAAATTTGTTGTTGATACCTTTTCACATGTGAAGTCTGCCTGAATCGTCCTGAAGTTCATGCATGCAAGGATCACGTATGTTGAGAGGTGCCTCATTTCGTGATTCTTTCTCTCTGTCCGTCCTTGTATTATTTCTGTCCTCTGTAACAGAAATCCATTTTCTGTTACCTATCTCTATTGTTCGTTTTGCTAGTTTACAAGAATTTGATCCTCCCAGTCTTGTGACGCCGTAATTCGAATTCGTGAGATGTTAACGCCTCAGCGCTTACTCATTTTTTTTTTTCTTTGTTCGTTACTGTTGCTTGTCTCCTTTTTTTTTTTTTATATTGTCGCCTCCTAGTTGCATCTATGAGGGGGGATTCTGAGAAGCTGTTTCGCTGATCTTTGCGGTTCGGCTCCTCGTGGAGCTGGCGAGTTACAGTGTTGGTACTTCAGTTGTGATCCGGGCGCGTTGTAGTTAATGTGTACTCGTGAGTGTGGGTGTCGTGTGTGTACCATGTGAGGTTTGTTCCTAATAGAAGCTCTTTATGGCGTTTTTGATATTCATTGAATAGTTTTATTTTGGTAGTCGTCTTAGATCCTGGGTTATTTTCTTGTGTTTCGGTTGCGCTGTTTTTGATAGTCGGAAGCCCATTCCTGCGTTATATATCTCTTTATCTTAAGGTTATTTCTAATCCCGATTGCTATTTCTAATTGCCCTCAGTTGTCTTATATAATTATTATATGTAGTCCTTTTTTTATTCCACACAATTCGTGGCCCTCGACATAATGTCCTCTATCTGATATTTTCATGCATTACGACCTCTTTATATACCTAATTTACTCTCGTATATTTTCCTCATTGTCACAAAAATCGGTTATCTCCTTGTTTCCGCGCATTCTTCGCGCGTGATACCCCGTCCATCATTCCTTCCTCTTCACTGATTCCTTTGCTCCACTCATTTTCTCAGATTCTCAAGTTTCTTTAGACGTTCATTACTCGTATTCCAGCGCAATATTCGCGCATTTTTCGCGCATTAATTCTTAATCTTCTTTTTATTACTCCATTTTTGTATTTTTCTTTATCTGTTCTCACTTCCTTTTTGTTATCTTTTCTCTTCCGCGCATTAATTAATTATTCATTATTCTTTGTCAATTATTATTATTTATTCTCTGTCCGCGCATTCTTCGCGCATTTTACATTACGATCTCTTGATTTCATGTATCCATGTATCAAATGCTTTTATTCATCCATTCGTATCTTCAATGATTCGCTCTCTCTTTTCATACAATTTCTTCCATTCGTATCTTCAATGATTCGCTCTCTCCTTTCATACAATTTCTTCCATTCGTGGCTCGTCAGCCTTTCATTTATTCTAATCCTGTCATTCTCATTTGCCTCAAGACTGATTCATTCTCTGATACATGCATATTTTTCTTTCATTCTTAGCGCTCCATTATTCTGTCTTTTGGTATCATTGGACGTTCATAGTATCGTTTTAGCTGAGAGGTATGATAATTTTTGATTTTTGTATCTCCACGATATGGCACTATGATTTGGTAATTACATGGTCCCGTTTTTCGATGTATTTCGAATGGGCCTTCGTATTTTTGTGCTACTTTACTTGTTTTCGGATCGAAACATGTTTTTTTTATAAGGACTAACGCCCCGTTTTCATAATTTATGTCGGTCCTGTTTCTATCGTGCACTGATTTTAAACGCCTGAAATTTTCGTGATGCGTTTTGGGTAATTCCAGTTGGATAGAATTCTGGTTTTTACGTCGTTCTACTTCATTTGCTGGTGACATATTGTCTGGGAGACCGCTGCGCTTATGTTCGTTCATCCCGAATATACAATAAAACGGTGTTTTCATGCGTAGGGCTTTCGTGGGCGTTGTGTTAAGTTCCTTTTGTGCTTGTTTTAATAAAATTTCATAATCTGTATGCCCATGGTTCATGTGAATTCGTAGGTATTGTGCTATTCGTTGATTTGATCTCTCCACGATGCCTTGAACCGATGGCCGATATGCGTTTGATCGCACATGTTTGATTGCGTTTGTGTTTAAATATTCTATAAATTCTTTGCTAGTGAATGCAGATCCGTTGTCTGTTTGTATTATTCCTGGATAGTCATACGTAGTTGCGAACTGTTCTACCGCCCTTATTGTTTCTTTGGACGATACGGTTTTTTGATAATGTAACGATATGAAACGCGTTAGTGTGTCAATAATCGAGAGAATCCAAAATTTTCCTCCCGAAGGTTTCTGAATTGGTCCGAAATGGTCCATTTCCACTCTGTCAAAAGCTCTTTCACCTGGTTTTATTTCCTGTAGTAATCCCGGCGGTTTGCCTCCTCTGTTTTTATTTTCCATGCAAATTTGGCAACTTTTTACGTATGCCTCCGTGTCTTTTGTTAAGGTTGGCCAATGGTAATCCGTTTGAATTTTGTTTCTGGTATAAATTCGAGAAATATGTGCTAAGTCGTCGTGGTTCTGTTTTAATACCTTTTCTCTATAAGCATGAGGAACGTATATTTTCGGCGTGGAGTTCCGTTTTTTTGGATGGTAATATAGGTAATTTCCCTCGAATTGGTAGTTTTTAGATTGTTTCATTATTGATTTTGCCGATCTTTTGCCCATTTCTTTTATTGCCTTTATTTCTTGATAGAATGGGTCGTTTTCTAGTGAATTCAGGAATTCAGTCTCCCATTCGGGGACCTCTATATTTTGTTCAACGTTGGGTTCGTTTTGTTGGAAATTTCTAGTTCTTGATCTAGTCAGTACGGCGTTCATACTTGTAGTTATTGTTTTTGTCTCTTTATAAATTTCTGGTAATAGATACGGCGGTTCCAATTCCCTTTCATCTAAAATTTGGTCACTTATTGGGTTTCTAGACAAATAATCTGCTAGTCCGTTGGAGCTCCCTTTTAGGTGTCGAATTTCTACATTACCGTGATTTTTTATAGCCAGTATTAATCTCAGTAATTTTGGACTTTTTTCGTTGAAATTTTTTAGGTATGTTAAAGAAAGATGATCTGTGTATACAATGACCTTGCGTTCGAATAGGTAATGGTGGCATTTCTTCAAGCTATTTGCTAGTGCTATTAGCTCTATTTCCGTTGCAGTTTTAGGTCCCGTTGTCTGATCTAGTTTTTGAGATATGAATTGTATGACGTATAATTTTGAACTGTCTGGGTCCTTTTGTGCTAGGATCGCGGCTACATTGTATTTACAACCGTCCACAAGGATGATGTCCTGCCTATCTGGTCTCCATTGCTGTAATGCAGGGCTGTGTATGATTGCTTTTTTCAAATTTTCGAAGCTTTCCTGCTGTACGGTCGTCCACTTGATTGGTGCTGTTTTCTCTTTTAATCCTCTAGTGGCATCTATGAGTGGCTGTACTATCTTTGCAAATCCATGTATGTGTGCTCTCCAAAATGAAAATGTTCCTATTAGCGAACGTAGTGCTGTTAGTGTTTTCGGTACTTGCAATGCCTGTATCGTATTTATTGCTGCCTGATCTGGGTGTAGTCCGTTTCTTCCGCATTGTTTCCCCAATATTAGTGTCTCGTACATAGCAATTTCTGTTTTGGTAATTTTCATTTTGAAGTTGAATTGTTCCGCTTTTTTCAATACCTTTTCTAATCGGTCCATCATTTGTGATATATTTTTGGCACTCATAAGGTAGTCATCTGCATACGTGATTAATTCCTGGTTTTTTATCATATCTCCAAAAATCTGTTGTGTTGCCTTGTAAAATTCGTAGTTTGCTATGGCTATTCCCATTGGGAGGCTTCGGAACTGATATTTTACTCCTGTTGGTCCAAAAAATGCGGTATACGGCCTTGATTCTTCCTCTAAAGGTATCGAGAAATAAGCTGATACTGCGTCCATGCGGCTTATATAAGGTTGATTTGTTAGTAATGCGTGTACCTGATCCATGGACGGTAGGTTTATTGTTGGGACATATATTTGCTGATTTAATTTCCTGTAATCTATCAGTAATCGGTATTCAGGTTTGTTTTCGGGTGATGGTTTTTTTATCAAAAAACATGGTGATGCCCATTCTGATTCTGATTCTTCAATTATTCCCATATTTTGTAATTTGGTGAGTTCCTGTTCCAAAATTTTTTCCTCCGCCGGCGATCTTCTAAATGGTTTAACTTGTACTGGATTTTCATTTGTTAACCTGATTTTGATGGGTTTTACCTTCGCGATCGTGAAATCTTCAGGTTCGGTCAAGAATACATGTTCGTATTTTCTTAATAGCTTAACTATGGCGTTGTGGTCTTCAACTGATAGATCTTTGTTGATGTTCGGTGCATTTCCGTTTTTTAGCGTAAATTGTAGTTTTCTGGAATTTGGGTCTTCTTCCTCGTTCGCGGCTTCCTTATACGTATTTTCTGGTATTTTTGCATTGATTCTCTTTTCTTGCCTTTTTGAAATTTCCTTGGCGATTTTTTGCGTAATTTCTCGTCCCTGTCCATTTTTCGTCGGTCTTTCTAAATCCGCGTGTTTGAATTTTACGGCTCTGACCACCAGGTCCCTTTCTGAAGTTGTTGTAATTGCCCAGTAGTTATGATCTTTTTTTGCTAGGTCATGTAGCAAGTAGATTGTTGGTCTATTTTTCCTATTCTTGAATTTATAATAATATGCCGTTTTTGGCTGTGTTATGATGATGGCTAGGTTAACTCCCGTTTTCCGGGCTATTTGAGCTATTTCTAGCGGTGTCCAATATTCTTTATGTAGTTCATTTACGATTTGTAGTTCATCCATGATCTGTCTATAATTTGGTTTGATGCTCTGTTTATTTAAGGCTTTTTTCAGTGCTGAAATTCCACTTTGTCCCGGCTGTTTGATTATCTCCTGGTCGTAATTTGGTACATAAATTATCTCCGGTTTCTTTATATTGGGTTGGCCTATTTGGTTTGCCATGAGGTGTCCCATATCCTCTTGAAATGTGAATGTAAGTTCCATTATGGGATTAAAGATTGTTAGTGTTCGGTTTTTGTAGTTAATTAGTGCTTCTTGTAGTATGAGGTAATCCGATCCCAAGATTAGCTGTGGTCTTTCTTGGTCAGTCGTTTTTTTTACTACATAAAACGTGTGTTCAATTGTCCGATTATTTTCCATTACTGTGAATGGGTGTTGTACTGTACCTAGGACGCTAATTGGTTCGTTGGTGACTGTCCATAAAGTGGTCGTGTGGTCTGGCGTAATAATTAAATCCTTGTTACATAACTCTTCTGAGATTATGGAACCTCCGGCTCCGGTGTCGATTAAAGCATGTATTCGACCTTTATTTATTCTCACCTCTATTTTCGGTTGGTTCATTGTTATATCTATGTTCTTTGTAGGCTTTATGTTATAGAGAGGGATATATATTCGTTTTTGTGACGATGATTCAATGTTCTCTGGTTGTGTCTGCACGGGCGGTCCTGTTTCAGTGGTTTTTACATCAAGATCGCCCTCTACGCGTTTTTTGGGGGGTTTGACGAGAATGTCTTGTTGTGATTTGATGTATTTTGGTGGTATAATTGACGATTTTGTCTGTCGTGGTTGTCACGATAATTTCTGTGCTGCCCGCGGTCAGTGTTGGTTCCCCTGAAAGGGAATCTTCCTCTGTCACTCCCTCTGTGGTAGGTGTTTCCCTGATTTTGGTGTCCATTCCCGTGGTATCCGGTTGTGTATCCTCCTCGTGGATACGAGTAGTTATATTTTCTTCCTATATAGTTTCCTCTTGGTTGTAATGGTCCTCTTCTGTAGGAGGTGCTTCTGTATGTGTTGTTCTGTGGTCCATTGTATGGCATGTTTCCGTCTCTATGATAATTGTTGCCTGTTCCTCTATATATTCCTCGATGGCTGAAATTTTGTCCTCTCTGGTGTATCTTCCCTCGTGTGTTGTTTTCTAGGGTTAGTTGGTTTATTTGTCTCTGTAATTTGTTCACTTGTTGTTCGAGATCAGTAGGGTCATTCTTATTTCTCATGCCAAGGTACTGTAATGACATTTCCGCTCGCTGAGTTGCCTGTTCTATTGCATCAATAGTTGACTTGTCATGTCCTGCTATTAGTGCCGTGTATTGTTCTGTAAGCCCCATTTGGATTATGCGCGTTATTTCTTCGGCCGACATGGCTGGGTCTACCTCATATGCTAGTTGTCTTGTTTCCGCAATGAATGTACGTGGGGATTCATTCGGTTTCTGACGTCGTGAGTATAGCATAGTTCTTAATTTCTCCCTGTACATTGGGTCTCTGAATCTATTTATGAATGCTTCTTTCCATGCCTGGAAGGTTGTGGGCGGAGTTGTGCTTGCCGCTAGCATTTCGTAGTGTTTCTGTGCTGTGTTCAGTAAGTAGCACGGTAACATGTCCAGTTTTGTCCTATCGGTCCATCTGAGTGAATTTGCTATGCGGTCGTAGTGGCAGAAATAGCTTTCCGGGTCTTCTCCCTCTCCCGAATAGTATCTCGGGGTGAGTTTCGGTCGAATTTCCTGGGCCATTTCTTCTGTGTCCGACTTTATGTGTTCTTCCTCTTCCAGGCTTTCCTCTTCCTCTTCGGAGCTTATCTCGTTATCCGTACTATTTTCTGATCCAGTTGGGGTGTATTTATGTTGGTCTATTAAGCAATTGACGTAAGCTTGTTTGGTGGCTGACCACTCGTCCAATTGTGTTTGGGGTAGATTGGAGATAACTAAGTCTGTGTGTCTTTCCACTAGTAATTTTGCTTCCGCTAGCTCACAGTCGTACCTTGCAATATTTAATGTGCGGTTGATTTGTTGTAATGTATCGAACTTTGGGTGGTTCCACCAGCTTTTTATTGTGGCACGTACGTAGTCCCTGGTTTTTTGTGTGTCTTCTGGTGTTAAAATTCCGGCGAATAATGCAAATTTGGTAAGGTCACTTACTCGTTCGTGGCCTATTCTGCCTAGTTTTGTTGTTGGGTCGCTATGTCGTTTTATGAGTTTCCAAATTAGTTGGATGAGAATTGATGTTTTTTCTTTCCCTTCTGACGATTTCGCTGTGAGTGAATTTTGACCTTTGTCTACGGATGCCGTCGGTAAGTTATTTTGCATGTTTCATTGTTAATTTGTCGTTATATTATTGTCCCAGTCCTCTTATGTACGTATAATTCAATTACCGTTTCCAATTTATGTGTTAGATTAGTTTTATTTTATTTTTCTCAATACCAGCGTTTTCCCAGGCTTTTGATTTGTAAAGGTTTTCTCGGGTGTTTCGTTTTGGTGGTTATATAATGTGGCAACCCTAATGTTTAGTATGTTTATGACAACAAAAACATGTGTTACTGACAAAATACAATATACATATATAGGTAATATTTCGGTTAATGTTCATGCAAAAATATCTTATTGTAGATATACCTTATATTAGTTGCTTACATACGTCTTATATTATTAACATACATCTATATTATTAAGTTTATCCTCTCTCGCGTTACTTGTTGATTAACTTCCTAATTTTTATTTTGGGGATAAGAAATATGGTTGATTGTAATTAGGCTGTTTTTTAACCTACAATTACTATTGTTGGGTTTCAACTTTAATATTTCGTTTAGATTTTTCAATAAATTAATTATGTTTGGGGCCTAACTCGGTCGAAACCGCGCCTCCACCACTTGTGAGGTTTTTATTTACTAGGGGGGATGAGCATAAGCCCCTGTCCCTTCTATTTAAACCTCTTTACCGTCACGAGGGGTTGTCAGCCTCCGGACGTGTGATCTGTTCAGAAAAATATCAGCCCCTCTGTTTTTCCCTATTCCTGCACTGCTTTTAAAGGAAGAGTGATAAAGGTGGTGAAATGATTATTGAAGCATTGGGCAGTTTCGGGAAAAGTTAATCAATATTTATTATTGTAAACATTCTCAATCTTGCGTATACTTATGAGCTTAATGTTCAAAAAACTGTTTAACTTGTACTTAACACAACTGTAATTCTTTATACTCTAACCCCTACAATCTAGGTCCCTACCTAATGCCTCCAAAGTTACCCTAACGCTTCGCGGGTGACTTTTCGGAACGCGACGCGACCGAGGAATGTTGCGGAGCGCTCTCCCGGAGTATTAGGCGGCTTGAAATGGGAGTCAGAGAAACTACTTGGTGTGTTTAGAGGTTGAAGGCTTACCGTGCTGGCCAGGTGAACGGCTTTTCTTTCAGATCTGGGAATTTCCCTCCAGCGGCGTGGTCCAGGGCTATTTGGTCCGGGCTGGTCTTCGATCTCCCTTCCTTGGGGGATGGTAAACTGCGGGCGTCGAAGAACAAGGGGCTGCAGTTGATCGGCTTCCTAGACTGCTCCTCACTTAGGCCTTGTGTACTGGGCAACAGCTATTACGGCACGACCCCGAGCTCCGGTCGTCAAACGGTTTTGTATTTTTCTTGTGGGCGTGCACGAATCCCCTAAATTTCTAAATCCAATCGTTGTATTCGATTCTCCCTCCAGTTAGTCCTCGGTGATTCGCTTCGAATGTCCATTGGCTACGAGTTGTGACGTATGCATCAGGGGTTTAATTTTTCTCCTTCCCTCCTCACTGGTTGCGAAATATAGTGGGGGAATTTAACCTCATTTTTGACATCACGCCATTCCATTTAATTTGCTGACAATCGCCTTTGCACGTGTCTGCGTTCCCTCTGGGAATGGGGTCGCAACTGCAAGCTGAAACCTCGGCTGATTCCTTTTTCGGCTGTTCTCTATTGTCAATTGTAAACTGTCAGTTTTCGATTTGACACTATACGGTTATGTCCAGCAGTCTGCGAGGCGTTCGAATAGTAACTTAACCAAAGCACTCATTTGAAGGGATGTGAAAGGTGCGGGACGCTATTCATAGGAATCTCTGTAGGTAAATGGTATTCTTCTCTTGTTCTGCAAACTCCGAAACAGGTACTGGGAGCTGTAAGCTGGTGTTAGTTTCTAGAACTTGGATATCAAACTTTGCAACCCCTGTGGCCACCACAACCTCCGACCTGTTAGTCGTTCACCCCTTTAACCAGAAGTTGTAGCTGAGGCTTCAGTGATGATGGGCTACTTCACGCAGATCCTCCATGCAATGGACTTCCGTTTCCCAGTCACATTTCTCACCTTTTCTAAATGGAGCCTTCTTCAGTTCGAAGCGTGTAAATTGAGAATATCCACATCAATCACAGGCACCCACCATTTCAAATGGTTGACTTAACATACTCGTACTTACATACTTAACCACCAGCTTGTTTTTGTGCTCTAGTGGAGAGAGGTCAAAACTATGTATTTTCAAGAGAAGCATGGAACCCCGAGGACTCGCACGTTGATGTTTTGGCTGCTGAACGATCAGTTGCCCCTTTTCTCACTAGAAGGAACTTCCATCCAATGTAGTCTTCAAGAAAGTATCATCTTGCTCCTCTTTCTATCTTTTCGATTTTCTTTTTCAAAAATATTTTTCAAGTGATGCTTTACCTCTTTGATTTGGTACCTATCATCTCTGAAGGGACTAACTAACAAGCTTTCAGTCCTGGCTACCTAATTTCGGGGCCTGTATTGTCCAAGGCAAATACAAATTATCTGTCTATCATACTTGTTATTATAATCAGTAACATGAATGTTGTATTTTGCTACTTCTTTCGACTCGCTCTCATCCTCGGGCTGTTCTTACAAAGTTCTGTTCGCTCCAATTATCGGCCACGGCGCCCACTCATTGGGAGTCCTAAACGCCGGCCGCTACGTGCTCCGAACAGCCCAGTTCAAACAGTCCGTTCTCAATGGTGGTCGAGGGGGGAACGAAAAAAAATCAGTGTGAAGACCGTAATGATCTCCAACTGGTGGCCCGAATGTTAAGGCCGGCCAAGGGACGCGTTGCGCAAACCTCCAACACATGGCACCGCATTCCCGGTATTCACGACCACCCTCGTTCTTGCAACCACATCAGTCACATCACACTTCAAAGCGACTGTTTTGCTTGCTGCTTTTAAACTTTCAATAAACTACAAAAATTACTGCTGGTGTGTACTTGCTAAACACAATCAGGAGTTGGAAGTATAATTTACCTGTAATTTTGCAGGTAGTGAAGGGCTCAGAATATAATATGTAGTGAAGAGTGAACAACTACAACAAACTGCTACACCTCTGTAGTGCGAAATTCCAAAACATGCCTTCGTATACTTGTATTTGCGTATCTATGATAACGAAGTTTTCTGCACATCAGTCATATCACACTTCAAAGCGTCTGTTTTGCTTGCTGCTGTTAAACCTTCAATGAACACAAAAATTGCTGCTGATGTGTACTTACTAAACACAGTCAGGAGTTGGAAGTACGAGTAGAATTTACCTGTAATTTTTCAGGTAGTGAAGGGCTCAGAATATAATATGTAGTGAAGAGTGAACAACTACAACAAACTGCTACACCTCTGTAGTGCGAAATTCCAAAACATGCCTTCGTATTACTTGTATTTGTGTATCTATGATCATCGAAGTTCCCTGTACCACATCAGTCTTATCACATTTCAAAGCGACTGTTTTGCTTGCTACTTATAAACTTTCAACTAACTACACAAATTACTGTTCATGGGTTACGAAGCAGATTTTTGTATAAGAAATGGTTTCACGTTTATTTAGGTGCAACTAGTATCAACTTTTTTTTAAACTTTCTGTTTATAAATTTGGCATTGTTTGCCACATTACGTAATGTCATGTTTTATAACATTGATTAATTCTTAAAATGCTCACTATAGTTTAAATTGATGTATAACAGTCTGTAAGAAACTTGTATATCACATTATAAAGTCATTGAATAAGATTGTAGGAGACTTGACAGATTGAAGGGTTGTTCTATTTCATGAGACTTAATTATTTCGTCCATCATAATGTTCCTTTGGTACTAGTTTTTAATAGGAAATAATATTTTTGGCGAAAGACCGCTATGGCAACTAGCAGTGGCGACTAGTTGAAACTATTTTTCAGAAATTTCTTACTGTAGCACATACTTATAAGTTTCATTTTTCGCAAGACACTTCAGCTGAGGGTTTAAAAAAATAACAATTTTTTAGGGGTTAATTAATATAATTTAGCTTAATCTAATCAGTAGCATTCATATCAAGTAACAGCATATCCTGTAATAGGAATGATAGGTACAAATATATTTAATCTAGAATTTCAATAATGATGAAGGTAGAGTTGTTGAATTTGTTAGGCCATTCATTTACCTACTCACCAGTTCATTGTAGTTGTCTTGTTAGGTCTTTTTCATATTCCGTCAAATTTTGTTCGCAAGGATTTGTTGTGGATCTTGTTGTACTGTATATGGTACGTTTCTGGGTTGTAGGCAGAGAGGTCATCACTTGTAGAAAGGGGGACCTACTCTCAGCTGTTGGCATGAGATTGGTTTATTTGCGACTGAGTTTACATTAAAAGTGCAGTTTAAGTCTCTCATGTTATGGGTGAAGCTGCAGGAATCTTCCGTGGAATGAGAGCAGATCGGCTGGGGTTCTGGTTGCAAGCGGCCTTGACACGTCTGGACAATATTCATCTTCCGCCAGTAACACTCCCGACGCCTCGGAATGAGCTGGCTATTAACGCCAACTTGTTATGGAGGAATTCTCATTAGTTAAAAAGGGAGTCACTGGACCACCGCTATCAACCGAAGGCTGTCTTGATTTCACTGAGATCAACTCATCCTGCTCAATTGGGCAGACTTTATGTATTAGGTTAACGAGATTAATAGGATGCGTTAATTATAATGGTAGGAACCATTTTAATGTAATTAAACCAATATTTAGCCATGAGCAAAGAAACAAAAGAAAACTATAAGATAATGCGATTGAAGAAAAAATAATTGAAGTTCCTTGGAAGGATACAACGAAATCAAAGAGGGATATCCACCAGGAAATCAGGTGATGCTTTATGAAGGCTACTTGCATATTATCCCTTTATTTACTCATCCCCGAGATTTCGCTATATTGGAAACTGCATCATCAATTATTGCCTACTCACCTGCCGTGTGAGCTTTAGTTCAGTGTTTCAAGTATATTTGTGCAATTATAGAAATTGAAGTCAGAATAGTACATTATAAAATTCCAGTTTTGGTAGTTGTGTTGCAGTTCATTAAAAAAAAAAAAAAAAAAAAAAAAAAAAAATCGTAGCTCCTATTTCTCTTGTTAAGGCTTGTGATATTATTTTGATAATGAAAGAAGTATTGTTGTTGCTGCTGTATACGGTTCTAAATACAAAGTAAGGCAAAATACGTATATTTTATAGTATTACTAGGATAATTTTTCAACAAATATTTGGCACTAATGGTTTGCTTTAAAATGAGGAGGATCTCCATTTTACCTTTTGATGACTGCAGTGGTGAATGATACCCACCTTCCTGAACCGTTTGACGTGGATTGTTTAATTTTCCGAATGTCGGTGAGTATGTTAGGTTTGAATTTTGCAGGTACTGAGATGTTTTGGCTTTGTGATGAGAGTTAACATATTGATTACCTGTTCGTTGTCCTCAGATCCCCTGATGATGCAATGTCCCATCATTGCGAAACGTCGGGAATGAGTGAATAAAGGGATTATATACAAGCAGCCTTCATAAAACATCACCTGATTTCCTGGTGGATATACTTGTTGAGAAATAAAAGATTTCCTGGTGGATATACTTGTTAATCAATCATAGAGCTTCACATTTCACTGATTTCGAGACCTATTCAGGGATTTGAAAACAAGGTTTCAAAAAGGAACAACAGAGATTATCGTTGGCTTTAGCATCCAAAAAACAGTTTAGCACAGTAATTCCTTAAAAAGCCCATTCATTGATTCTGAGTCTCCCTATAGGTATCGGAAGCATTGTTTTCTATTGCGGGTGACAAGTTTTTTCTTGCCAAAATTTCTACTCGCATTTTGCAGTTTCGACAATTGTGAACAACTTTGGTTCGTGTCTGTCTGTGTATGTATGTGTCAATTTTATGTCATCTCGTATTTATGTTTTCTTAAAGTGTAAGGCGAATCGAACTTTTTTCGAGGGACTTGATGCTATATGAAAAATATTGATTTTGCGAATTGGAGTCCAAATTTCCGCATACTGAATACGCTTAAATGTATGTATATGGCCATATTCTGATAGAAAGTGTTTAACGATCTTTTCAACAGTTGGTATCTTTAATTCTTCCTAGACTACCTTTAAGGTAGTGGAAGCATTTGTTTTCACTTTCGGGTACATGAACAATTGATTGTCTCCAAATTCAAAATTTCCGCTCGCATTTCACGTTTTAGACAACTTTGATTTCGTGTTTGTTTGTGTGTGAGTGTGTGTTGGTGTGTCTGTCCATGTGTCCGCCATTTCTTGTGCATAACTTCTACAGTTTTCATCCAGTTTTGATGTACTTTCTCACGGGTTATGCTGTTGGTAGTCTCCAATCATTTTCAAATTTTTATCACTCACAATGTGTGTGTGTGTGTTTTATCACTCACTGCGCATGTGGGTCAATCATCATTTTCTCACGATCTAGTCTTTCGATCTGGCTCAAATTGGGAAAGTAGTTAGGACAAATTGAGTTGGCATATCATATCAATCTTATTATTTTCAATCGTATCATTAGTAGCTGACGCGCATGTGTGAATGTGATATCCTTTCAACGCGGATAATGTTTACAGTTTCAATTCGATTTGATGAAATGTCAATAAGGATCTTCAATCAAAGCATAGGTAGAAGTAATAATTATTTTTATTTTTCCTTCACTCATGGAAATATCTTACTTGATGGACTTTTATCCTCATGGGAGTTTACCTTTATTATTCCGAAGTCTTGTGATAATCTTATCCGGATTTCAAATAGAAACTTTTGATTTGAATACCCACAGACAAGTTTATTGTGTGATGGCACAGATCTTCTTGAGGTCACATGATTCACTTCCTTACTGTTAAAATAATGTCGTGGACTAGAAGTAGTGTAAAGCTTCGCCCCATTTTTTCGGTTTGTTAAACCTCCGCCGAAAACGATTGTAACTCTGCCAGTTTATTTTGCAGTACCTGAAGACTGTCATTGTAACTGCCTGCCAACTTTGTAGTACCTAGAAAAAACGTTGAAACTCCGCTGAGAGTTAGAGGCCCAGAGTCGGAGTGGTCGAGAAATTGATAAATATTTTGAATAAGTACGATCAAGAAATCACGGGAAAAATCTCGAGGCGAAGTCATTAAAGTAGTACAATCCACAGCTGCCTAGTCCAAAATAGTTGCTGATCATGTGCTTGTGGTGTCAAATCGGGAATTAGCTGATACCTTGAGGGTAGATCTACGCTGTTATGCGAATTCCGCTGATAACAATTATTCACTTATAATTGAGTTCATTAAAAGCAAATATAGTCAAGAATACGAATTTTCTTTTTTCTCTTTCGAATAAGTGGTATTTCCCTAATACTAAAAAATTTGAAATACCATTATATACAATTGTCAATGAATTTAGGGACTTCGGGTGGTCACTCAACCGGGATAATCCTCAACCTCCTTTCTATGGAACAAACATGATTTGGGTTGTATTTATTGAAGGAAATTGAAAGAAATGTTGAAAAACTTTTTTGAGGTTTTTTTTAAATCAAAAAGGGGGGTGTCAAGGAAAAATTTTAGGTATAAGGACGTGGAGTATATTAGTTTTGCTTCTGAGTCTAATTGTGTGGAAGCATTTTTTTCACTTTCAGGAGATAAACAATTGAATTGAAATATATTTTAATATGTAAGGGTAGGCAACAAGACAAATGAAGGGAATGCTGATCCTGGCAACGCGTCCCTCCGCGTCGGTCGATAAAGAGCCAGGATGCCCCGACCGGCCTAGACCCACCCACCATGACGGCTTCCGAGACCTGACCATTTCTTATCAAGTTGCCATTTCGTGTGTCCACACACTCTGGAGAGAAATGTCAAGGAAGGCCGCCCCCGGACCGGACGTTTAATCTCTTAATGTCTCAAAGAGTCGTCCTATCAAATTTCAACTTCCTAGGGTGAACAGCATGATAGCAATTTTTGTCTCCAAAATCAAAAGTTACCACTCGAATTTTACATTTTAGACTATTCTGAACAACTTTCGTTCCGTCTGTGTCTGTCTGTGCGAGTGTATGTCGTGGTTGGTGGATAGTTGGGGGAAGACGATTAGATCAGTCCGCATCAATTTCAACGTGATTGTATCAGTTGCAGCAGCTGTACATGCGCGAAAGTGGAATCCTTGCAACTAGACCTTCAGTTCTTCATCAGATTTTGATGAAATTTTCAGAAAATGTGCGGGTTAGTCTGTAAATGGTCTCCTTTCAGTTTCATTGCTCTCAATTCAATACTTCACTCTGCGCGTGCAAACATCGTATTTTTCATTTCCTAATTGACCATTTGGTCGTTTTACGCTACATCTTGATTTACCTTTTACCGCTATGGATTTTTAAAAGATACATTAAAGCATTTAACGACCTATAAATTCTTGTTACGGATACGGGGAAGCTATGTGCCTCATCCAACTTGGTAGACATTTTTCCAGGCATTCGATGGGAAGATCTGTTTCTTCTTCTACCCATTCTTGATTTAAAGCTGAACCTCGTCTATGAAGTACTCTAGGATAGTAGTTACAAGCTACTAGTAGCTACTGAGTAGTTAGGTGCTGTAAATGGTCTCCTTTCAGTTTCATTGTTCTCAATTCTATACTTCATTCTGCTCCTGCAAACATCATATTTATCGTTTCCTAACTGACCATTTGGTCGTTTTACGCTACATCTTGATTTACCTTTTACCGCTATGGATTATTTAAAAGATAAATTGAAGCATGTAACGACGTAAAAATTCTTATTACGGGTACGGGGAAGCTATGTGCCTCATCCAACTTGGTAGACATTTTTCCAGGCATTCGATGGGAAGATCTGTTTCTTCTTCTACCCATTCTTGATTTAAAGCTGAACCTCGTCTATGAAGTACTCTAGGATAGTAGTTACAAGCTACTAGTAGCTACTGAGTAGTTAGGTGCTGTAAATGGTCTCCTTTCAGTTTCATTGTTCTCAATTCTATACTTCATTCTGCTCCTGCAAACATCATATTTTCGTTTCCTAATTGACCATTTGGTCGTTTTACGCTACATCTTGATTTACCTTTTACCGCTATGTATTAAAAATAAAAAAGATAAATTAAAGCAATTAACGACCTATAAATTCTTGTTACGGATACGGGGAAGCTATGTGCCACATCCAAGTTGGTAGACATTTTTCCATGCTTTCGATGGGAAGATCTGTTTCTTCTTCTACCCATTCTTGATTTAAGGCTCGTCTATGCAGGTACTCTAGGATAGTAGTTACAAGCTACTAGTAGCTACTGAGTAGTCAGGAGCTGTAAATGGTCTCCTTTCAGTTTCATTGTTCTCAATTCTATACTTCACTCTGCTCCTGCAAACATCGTATTTTTCGTTTCCTAATTGACCATTTGGTCGTTTTACGCTACATCTTGATTTACCTTTTACCGCTATGGATTATTTAAAAGATAAATTGAAGCATGTAACGACGTAAAAATTCTTACTCTTTCTTCTTCTGCCCATTCTTGATTTAAAACTCAACTTCGTCTATGCAAGTACTCTAGGATAGTAGTTACAAGCTACTAGTAGCTGCTGAGTAGTTAGGTGCTGTAAATGGTCTCCTTTCAGTTTCATTGTTCTCAATTCTATACTTCATTCCGCTCCTGCAAACATCGTATTTATTTTTTCCTAATTGACCATTTGGTCGTTTTACGCTACATCTTGATTTACCTTTTACCGCTATGGATTATTTAAAAGATAAATTGAAGCATGTAACGACGTAAAAATTCTTATTACGGGTACGGGGAAGCTATGTGCTACATCCAACTTGGTAGACATTTTTCCATGCTTTCGATGGGAAGATCTGTTTCTTCTTCTACCCATTCTTGGTTTAAAGTTGAACCTCGTCTATGCAAGTAGGGAGAGTGGGGCACATTGAAACACGGGGCACAATGAAACTGTCGGTTTACTGGGTGTACCCAGGGGTCTAGTGCAATGGGATTCCGACAGAAATCACTGTGGGTCACCCCAAACAAAATTGCCGCCTTTCCACTAGTAACATTTAAGTATCTACATTTTCATCGTCATTTTGTGCAAATGTTTTTTTAATGTCCTAGTTAATCGTTTTTCTTTGATAGTTTTGTTTTGACTAAAATTCTGCTGAAAATCATAAATTTAATACGATTTTTGCCTGTTCTTAGCCGTTTAGATGATTTTTTTTTTTTTTTTTAAATTGGGCCAATTTAATGTGCTCAAAGTGTGTTCGAAATCACATCCTTTCATTTCGAAAGTTTGATTTTTTGGCGCAAGAACGGGAACTTTATCTAAATCCTATGGAGAGTTTTTGTCTGGAATGACACACAGTCACATACCTACACAGAAGAATCGTTTCAAAATGCCTCAAAACGGTTTCCTTGAAAGAATTTTTCAAAAATTTTGATTTTAAAATTGTTTGAGCTATATGATAGCTTCATTTTCTACGAAAATTCGCCAAATGCAGCACCTTCGTGGAGCCTCCTGTAGATATAAAGATGTTGTTGAAAAACCTTCTGCGGCACAGGGCTCTAAAAGACAAAAAGGTTTCATTTCATTCGGGGTCAATTGCAGCGATTTGAACATCGGCTTAAAATTAAATTATTTCTTTGTACCTTAATAGGATCAGTTGAACTTTTTTTCTAACTACAGATGTCTTTTCTTACGTCGTTAAATTTATTATTATTGGATAAATGACGTTTTTAAAAAATAATATCGTGTTTATTCAGTTGTTTCAAGGTACCCCTTGCGCTGTTTCATTGTACCCCGGACATGGGGCACAATGAAACAAAATTATATTTTTGGAAAATGGCCGCTCATGGTCACACATGATGTGTAAAATAGTGATTGACGTATTTCTTTCATAAATTACATCCTTAGGTAACAGGAAAAAACTGAAAAGTTGAAAAAAAGTCTCAGGTGAGGGAGGCAAAATCAACATTTGCGTTTTATTGTGCCCCACCTTCCCCTACTCTAGGATAGTAGTTACAAGCTACTAGTAGCTACTGAGTAGTTAGGTGCTGTAAATGGTCTCCTTTCAGTTTCCTCGTTCTCAATTCTATACTTCACTCTGCTCCTGCAAACATCGTATTTTTCGTTTCCTAATTAACCATTTGGTCGTTTTACGCTACACCTTGATTTACCTTTTACCGCTATGGATTTTTTAAAAGATAAATTGAAGCATTTAACGACCTAAAAATTCTTGTTACGGGTACGGGAAAGCTATGTGCTACATCTTACTTGGCAGACATTTTTCCATGATTTTAGATTTCTCTTTCTTCTTCTGCCCATTCTTGATTTAAAACTGAACCTCGACTATGCAAGTACTCTAGGATAGTAGTTACAAGCTACTAGTAGCTACTGAGTAGTTAGGTGCCACCAGGGAGGTCGGAGCCCGCAGAGGGACAGATCTGCTGTCCCGAAGAAGGAGGCGCGCGAGAAGTGTGCCACCTAACTCGGCTAAGGGGAACTGCCCTACCCTATATGGACACATATTTCCTATCCGCCTTCAGTTGCATCACCACTTTCAACCCAAACGCAAGGACACTTCATCCTCGCCAACCTTGATTAACCTTACTCGACACAACGGCTCCGCAGGTCTGTTTTCTGAGGGATTTGCCGTTTGGTGTGCCAGGCTGTTCCCACGTCCCCTCTCCCCCACCTGCTCGAACAGCTGATCGCATTCCCTTTCATCCCCGAGACACTAAAACCCCTAAAAATGATCAAATTTTCTGGAAATCTTCCTCAAAATTTCCACACGGCGTTGACTTATTGCCATCCCAAAATGGGCATCCCCCGCGTCTCTGTCGACCTTAGGGGATTAAGGTTGAGGTCTAGGTGGCCGCGTGATGCGGTCACGTCCACCTGTAATGTTCGCTCCGTTCTAATTGATTCGCAGCGCGCCTTATGGAGTGCACTGCGCTTATTCGCTACGCCCGATTTTATCATTGACTTGATGGTTATCTTGTGAGATCAGCAATCTGTTGGAATATCTTGACCTTGCCAATGCCCTTCCTTAAACGGACCCTGATATCTAAATTTTCTTCGGATTATTCCTTGAGAGACGGCTAAGTAGAAACACGATTTAAGTTGAAGTTTCAAGCAAAATATATTTGCGATTTGCTGGTGTAAGAAACTATATAAGGCTTGACCAACATATTGCTTGACAATGTCTAATCTGAATCTGTATTTGGAGTCATTGCGAGTAATATGTATCATGAACCAAAGAACAAATAATATTTTTTATTAGAGCGAATTTTCGTAAAAAATGAAGCTATTGCAATGGCTCCAAAAATTTTAAAATAGAAATTTCCCAAAATTATCTTCATATATATATAATTTCAGACGAAACTCTCCATAGGATTGAGATTATCACACTGTTCTTTCATTTAAAAAAATTAGCATTCCGAAAGAAATGATGAGTTCGTTGAGCAGCAATTTTTGAGCACATCGAATTGGCCAAATATTGAAAAACGTGCAGATAAAATGACTGAAAATGGCAAAAAATGTCTAAAAATTATAATATTTATATTTATATATTAGAAAAAATATTACTTAAAATGTTCTGTAGGAGACAGTGTTTTCGAAATCAAGCATTTTAATTTCTCCCTTGATGGGAAAAACAAAAGATCATGGATATGTCTAGTACCTACTGCTTACCAGTTGGTACCTACTACTCAATTGTATACCAACCATGTAGTGCCTTCTTTTCACAAGATTATTCCATTATGGTTACAAAACAATATTAGTTTTTAACTTAGAGTAATAAATCAGCATTCCTTGACACTACAATGGCTTAGAGGTCATGAAATGTCGTGGTAAAATTAGAGCATTCCAAAAAGTGGCGAACGATTTTCCTACTATGAAAACTATGGGAGTTACTCTTTCCTAGTAACGCCTTGGTTGTACGTGAAAATCAATAGGAAATGTGCCGGTCGGGAAAAAAAAAGTGTCGGTCGGGAAAAAAAAAGTGTCGCGAAAAATTCCTTGACCCCCAGCCAAAAGACATATCCATGTCAAAAAAGTGTCGCGAAAAATTCGTTGACCACCAGCTAAAAGACATATCCATGTCAAAAGGTATTTTAACTATTAACTAGAACGTTAAACCAAGCACAAAATGATGCATTAAATTGTAAAGTAAATTTTTTTAAATTGTGCTAAAATATCGATGAAAACACTGCCAAAAATGCTTAATACACAAACATTTTTTTAAATGGTAAATTAGTATTTAGATCAAGTATTTTTTGCCATAAAATTGATGTTAACTAAGTACTCTTTCTTTGCGTTTAAGTGCTTAATGTTCGAAGAAAAATTTACATAATATAAACATGGTATGATAATATGCGAAAATTTGCTCTTAAGATCATGATGCATGACTAGAACATTTTATACGATTTCTCACATGCTATTCCTGAAATTCGATGACATTTTGATGCACGAAATTTCAAACATTCAAACTCAATACGTAATCCAGTTGTAAATAACGAATAAATTAATTTATATACTTTAAATAATTTTGGACGCTTTGATTTATTATTTTCAAAAATGAACCTGTGTTAAGACATGTTAAAGCAAATTTTGTCCGTGCTTTTTGTCCACATTAGTAATCACAGTTTGGAAAAAAAATAATAATAAAAAATAAAATAAAAGGAATTGGAAAAAAAAAAATTACAAATGAATACTTAGATAGAATAGAAAAAACAAATAAATAAATAAATAAAATAACAATTAAATTTCATACATTGGAAGGAGTAAAACATTTCAGCTCTCATGACGAATATTCAACTTTCCTGCCTTCTGTAGCATGGAAGCTAAAATTCGTTGAATTTTGGGTTGTGTTTAGCAGGAGTCCTTTCACGCCACCTTGAATTTATTACAAAGAAGCGAAAAACGTAAAATTACTAGAACAATGACTAATAATTAGTTATTCACTTGAATTTTCTCTATTAAGGATACGAATATTTTACAGTTGTTTCTCTCTTTGGTAATTTTAATGCTGGTAGAGAATTTTTGAACATCTATAAATATGAAATGTTGGTAATACGCAAGATGACAATATGGCAAGTAGGTGGGTACTTTTTTAAATAGAGTGAACATTGGACAATTCAGTAGGTACCTATTCAAATACATATGTGATATGATTAAATATATTTAAAGGTTTTTTATTTGTTTCAGGTACGTACTCAAGAGTTTGTGAACTTATTTCTGAAGTAATGATAAGCGGTAGGTAAGTCTCTGTTTTATTTCTGTTCCACAACATTATTGATGCGATCCTTGAACTCAGTATCAGAAAATACCGGCTATAGAACATATCGTTCGGTACAAATCGATTCTCGCGCAAGCGGTGGCGGCTCGGGTTAGTTTTGATACTAGCTGGGACAAATTGTAGGAGTGTGTATAGTGTAGGGGTCGCAGTGACAAGAATGGTGTCATTCCATTTTACCGGTACAGTTCCATTTACTGGTTCAATCTTGATTATTGGGGACATTGCACTTGGTTTTTAGAGAAGACACAAGTATGTTTGCTTTCGAGCGGTCTTTTCTGTATAGTAAATTCCTATATCCAGGTTAAAACGAGAAGAAAGATTTCTAAAAGTTGGTCATCAGACATGCCTGGGAAGCCGCCATGGTGGGTGGGCCCCTTGGCCGGCCGGGTCGGCTCCCGGCCGCCATCGTGGGGGTGTTTTTGGGGTCCTCCATGGTGCTAATTGCTCTCCAATCATGATTTGTTGATATCGCAGAACCCAGGTACCAATTTAGCGAATTGTTATTTTAATTAGGTATGTATTGAAATGTATTATTGACAATTGTCATTCAAAAAGTTGTAACGGTTAACAAAGATTCATTTCATTTCATTACAGTATGTAGGTTTATCAAATTATTTTCATTAAAGTGCACATGGAACTAATTACGTTGTGGATATTCATCTTCATTCTATAGGTATCTCATGTAGTGGGTTGCGGTGGTGGTTGTAGGGGTTGGGGGTTAATGAGTGATATACTCCAATGGTGATCAGTATTTTATTTTCTATTCTCTATCGCTTTCGCCTTTGAGGCATCATCAGGTGCTGTTAAAAATACATAGGTAGTAAAAGTTTTTGTTGAAGTATAGGTCTAAAAAGGTTACAAAAATCCTATGGAGGTACTTAAATTGTTAGTCATTATTGTTTAGGTGGTGTTATTACTATTAGCCCCTGATGAATTGATAATTAAATTTGAAATTTATGACTTATGTCCCGAAACTACACCGAAGTTTTGATTGAACACAAAATGAATCATGAAAATCAGAAAATCAGTGAGAATTGAGGAAACATCACGATTTATGAGTGTTACCCCCTCTACTCATCACCTCAATGATAAAATTAGAAACTGCTAGCATAATATGTTCCAAAACTAGACCGAATTACTAATTGAATGAAAATAGAATCACGAAAATCCGTTGAGAATTGTAGCTTGGGCAGTGCCTGAATGAATTGGTAACAACCCCCTCTACCCCCCAACCCATTCGCAAATCCCCGATTCCCAAGGTTTGTTGCACAATTTTAGGCTAAAAGATTTGTTCAAGTAGGTACCCAATACCTCTCTCCCCATCTTTGGGTTGCCTAACAACTTTTGGACCCCCCTCCCCCCTCCACCATCGAACTTTGTATCCGGCACCCCTCAGTTTCACTTCGATATCTCAAAAATTGTGGAAAAGTTGGGGGAAGGCGGGGGGTTACTTTCGGGATACCTCGAATACATAGAATGCATATCTACTGCATGTAAAAGTATAGTTTTAAAACGTCCCATACCCGAGTATAAAGTAACACACATATCGTACATTTACCCCTGAGATAGGCTTCCTGCGTATCAGAGGAAAAACATGTTCTACGTCCCGTTTGCATATTTTAAAGTCTTCTATTTGTTTAGGAGAGATAGACGGTCGATAAATAAAGAGAGGAGAAGCGGAAAACAAACACGGAGCTGTAGATAAAAGAACAAAGCCTTCCAATATGGATGTTGACTAATAGTTGGCCGACTCGTATGGAAACTATCCGGTGAAAGTCATATCGTACACGGTCCGAAATCGGACGAATACGGTTCTCGGGAGAAAATAAGAATCCCTTACGAATGAAAACCCGACACCTGGGAGAGAATTATACCGAATAAATTGAATTCACGAAAAATACTCTTACAAGCACCGCCGTGGGCAGACAAAAGAATTAGAACTTAACCGGTGTCACCGTTTTCTAAACGACAGAGAAACACGACGAGGTTGAACAATCGCGACATTCATCAGACGATACAAACGGTTGTATTTTTGGAGCGATCGAGGTTTGTGAATGGAGTTATAAATAGCCCGATTGGGACTTCCACAGGGTTATCTATTTTGTCCTTGTCTATTTTAAATGGTCACAGGACGTCTATGGTACCCTACGTGTTGTTCCCGTTGGGTGGAACGTGTTCCTGGAGATCTGACTGTTGGCTAGACGTTTGTACAGGAAGCGTCGGGACTGGGTGGGGCCTTTTTCGAAAGAACTGACTCCTCCACCCCGATATGGGTGTTTAGGCTTCCTTCGCTTCCGTCATCAGATTTGGAGGGGTATATTACAACAGTGACTCATAAACTATAACGACTCAAAAATGATGACTCAAAAACTCAAATGACTCAAAAACGTTGACAATTTGGATAATGGAATACATAATAATATACAGGGAATCCCCCAAAACGTCCTCCTCCCCCCCCCCCCCGCCAAAATCGTTTCAAACAATGCTTTTTGTAAGGATCTCAAAAATGATAAAATTGCGCATTGAGCACTTGCGCAGATGTGCGCAATTGATATCTGCTCCCTTTTTTAGAATGAGAACCCCCATTTTTTTATTGCTGATTTGAATTCTACGTAAAATTTTACAAAGAAATGACCCGTCACGCGATTGGTTTTAGTGCGCAAAAACGGCCGCAATTCCGTTGAAAAAATGCTCGATTCCGCTCTAAAACTGCAAAAATGGTGAAATAGAAAGTTTTAGAAGATTGCCACATGTAATACATAATTTTGGGGTATTTTTTCGTGCTGAACGTTCGTGTATTAGCAACACAAACTTGGGAAAACACCGATACAACTACATTTTATTACGCTTTGTGAGGAAATGAGTAAGAAAAGTGCGATTCTGGTCGATTTATCGGTGTTGCAAATATCAATAAATGAACATCATTACGCGTCTCACCACGAAAAAATACCCACTAGGTATCATGTATTATATGTGGTAATTGAATATCTTCTAGAACCTAGTATTTCACTATATTTGCTCTTTTAGAGCGGAATTGCGCATTTCTACAACAAGATTGCGCCCGTTTGCGCCCACTAAAAAAAAAAAAAAAAAAAAAAAAAAAAAAAAAACGAGTGATGGGTTATTTCTTCATGAAATTTTACGTAGAATTCAAATCAGCAATAAAAAATGGGTTCCACATAAAAAAAAAAGAAAAAAAGAAGTTGATGTCAATTGCGCACGTTCGTGCAAGTGTACAATGCACAGTTTTGTCATTTTTGAGTTTCTTACAAAAAATATCAAGTTTGACAAAACATTTCTTGTTGTTGACCCATAAATAACGATTTTAGCATGTGGGGGGGGGGGGGTGAACATATAGGGGGGACACCCCTTCCCCACTAGTTTAGGTCTTTGGGGACACCTTGTACAGTAACTGTATTTGTAGCAAGGCAGGAAAGTGTTCGAATTTACAATTTTAGAATTTTCGTAGAAATTAGTATTGCAATGGCTTCAAAAATTGTCTGTTACCATTCAGCAAAAATAAAACAAAAATATTTTTTGGATTTTCAAAAGATTTTTTCAATTATTTTTCTGCTGCTTAAAATGTTTCATGGAATCGGGGATTGTTCGTAGATCATTCTGCTGGGTACCACTCGACTCTATCTATTTTTATTCAACACAAAACAATATTACCTTAGTGAAACCATTTTGCCAGGTACAGATTTTCCAAAATGTAAACCATTTTGGAACATCTATCCACCTTTTGGGGTTGATAGAAAGTATTGCCGAGAATTCAGGAAATGTGCTTTTTAATGATCATCCCATTACACTTTTTTACGTAAACCAAAAAAAGGTTTTGAGGGGACTTTAATTGTCCCCTCAGTCGATTACACAGGTTTGTTATTGAAAATTCATGGAAACTCATTTCACGTAATTCGTGAACACCGCAGCTATTGCCCGATTCTATTGCTTTCGTCTAATGAATTAGTAAACAATAATGTGATCTTGAATCCTTGGAAGCACATTTGAAATAGGATTCCATGTAATTACCTTTATAACTTTAACATAGATTTTCTGTTAAACACCTCCAGACTTTTGCCCTTTGAAAACCCCTAGCGACCTCAATATTGGTCAGACACCTCATTCGGATCAGGGTTACATACTTTCCAGAGTTTGTATCGAGCAAGTTTTTGTTCAGACCGTTTCCCATTAAAGTAGAAAGTAAAAGGACGTTTTTGCGAACTTTATGTATAAAATGACGTAAAATTCATAAGTTCGGCTGAAATCAGACTAATATTAACGCCACTAGGTGATTTTGAAGGGCGAAAGTCTAGACGGGGGGGAGGAGAGGACTGGCCCAAAATTAGCCCGATTTTCAATTGTTCGTAACTCGCTTATTTTGAGAGATAATTCATAGTTTTGGGATCGAATTTTTTTTTTCATGTTCTACAACTTTGCTGCGTATAAACATTTCTGTAGGATGTACGGTTTAGGAGTTATTAGAGAAACATTTTAAAATGGGCAAATTAAGCCATCTTTATGATGCCGCCATTTTGTATTCCACCAATTTTGAGATGACAGACAAAGATTTTCTCACTCGGTACGGACTAAATTTTCAAAATCTAATCTCAAACCTTCTCCTCAAATTACGACCTATTTTCGGCCTTGGCTCGTGGACTATGACACCTGTCTGTAACGGATATTTCACGGTCGTGCGGGGTCAAGTCGAGTTGAGCGTCGTATTTATTCTGAAAATATCATAAACAAAATATAAACATTGTTGTTTGTACTCAACAGCTATGTAAATGTCAATTTCACAGGAAAATTGGTTCATACATTACATGGCAACTAAAACTAAAGAAAAAGATTTTAAAAACTCGACCGTACATTATCAGGAGCTTTGGAGCTACAGAACAAAAGTTATGAACCGTGTTAAAAATCACTCATGAGGCCTAGTTGAGCTTGAATCCTCAGCATAAGACTTTAAACTGTAAAATCGACGTTTATACCTTGATACTTTGGCAATCAAACCAGCTAATATAATTACGATGGAATAATCTTTTCATGAAATTGAGTTTATTATAACTTTTGTTACCTATCGACGAACTGGTAGGTAGGTGTTTTATTATATTTTTTTTAAAATCAATTTGCATTTAGTGGCTACGTCTGTGTACATACCTTGCTTAGACTATGTTCAACAGGCTGAGTTTGGTAATTATCCATGAAGCAGTGATCTGCGTTGAGGGACAAAAATTCAATACAGAATTAATCAACCTTTGAGTAATAGTGTGCAGTGTTTTTCCGTTTCGGCGCGAGTACGACATATTTATTTATCGCTGAATCTAGATGAATAAAATAATACTTTTAATAAATGTTATTCGCTCTAAAGCTGCCGCGATCACGTTCGTATAATTACCGTAATGGACTTCTCAATTAGGCGATATCCCGTCTGATCCCTTTTCGAGATAAGCAGCGAAATATCCTTTTTACTGGCAGATAAAATTCTCCTTCATCTCTTGCCGCCGGCCGCGCAGCAGCCGAAGTGCGAAAATCGTAATATCGGATCCACAACAGGTTATGTAGGTTTCTCACACGAATAAGGATAAACGTTTCAATCGACATATTTTTATGACTCGTGGATGGGGTCGGAAATGGGGGTTCAAGGAACAGGTACCTTACTCATTTTATGACTTTTTGTGTGATTTCAGTAATAATGTGTCAAGTGTTGCGTAGATTTTTCTTACTTGTGAATCTACAGGGACATACAAATCAAAAATTTATTGTGTTCGAACCAATGAAATTTATTACATTGGGTCTCTTTGCACTGTCTCCACATGATTCGCAACTCCATTATGCGCATTCCTACAAGGACCCACAATTGCATTAGAATAAAACAGTTGTATCAAGTTTTTTTTAGATATTTCCGCAAGACTAATGTGTATCCTTTGTTAGTAAATTTATTACCCAAAATCAATCATTTCCAAAAATTACACTATAGATACTATGCAATAAGAATATATAGCTATTCAACTACCTTACATTGCTTTTTCACGAGGTAATGTTCAAGGCTAATATCTAAGTTATACTTGTCACTGCTTGATACAATTTGAGCCATTTTCCTAAAGATTATTCACCAAAATAGTGAATAGTCTTACCTGAAATATACCTATTTATTCACTTGAAATACCTGGAGGAATTCGAATTAAAATAGCATTTTTGTTATTAGTTCAATACTACATTTATTTAATATAGCGTTATTTTTTAACCAAGCTTCTATTAGTATTAGTGAATTGTTTCATTCATATGAGGAATAATTGAGTTTAGTTAGGTGAAATAATTGTATATTGTTGTATATTACTCTGCAATCGAACCTGAATCATCAAACGGCACCAACTCCCTGGAGTTCATATGGCCTTAGAGACTGAAATTTCACTAGTGATACTCAATAATCTTGTGTGTGTTGTGTGTGTGTGTGTGTGTGTGGTGGGGGGGGGGGGAGGTAAATAACAATATTAATAAATAAAATTAAATTAAGGACATTGAAATTGAAAAGTTATTATTAAGACTCGATCCCATGAAATCGCAGCCCCGATATCTATACCACCCATCACATTCGTCTTCGGATCTGATTAGGGTAGAACATGGTTCACAACTCCATTATGCGCATTGCTACTAGGACCCACAATTGCATTAGAAAAAAAGTAGTATAGACATTTTCGACCTCTATTATTCTATGATACGATTTTTGTTTTAAAACCATTAAAGGTGTTGCGCTATACATCATAAATGACGAGAAAAAAAAAGACGTCGAAATGTCCATTTTTTATCAGGGAAATCTGAAGTTTGGTCAAGAAAAATCAAGGATATTTCGGGGAAATGTCAGGGAAATTTTAAAATTTCTATTTGGGGGCTACCCTGCTATAGGGGACTATTTAGGATCTAAACCTAAAAGTTTCATCAAAATCAGGCTAAAATTTAGTACAGTTTAGGGCGTGACAGGGATTTGTTACACAGGTTTAGATACACGGACAGACATACGTCAGACCTACTGATTCAAACCAAAAAAGTTCCAGTCATGCAGCATGATCGTATGAGCGAATTTTCGTAAGTTATCGTATTATGTTAAGTAAAATTGTTTTGAAATTTGAGCTTTTTGAGTACAACGAAAATGTTAACTATTTTATTTATGGCAAAAAACTTATTCTAAAATAGTAATCTGCTATTAAAAAAAGATCCTGGATTTTTAGCTTTCTTGTTGTTTTTATCGATTTTATAGCAAATTTTAATGAAATTTAAGTACGTTTTTCAGCATAATTTTGTTAATGAATTTTTTAATGTTCTATTTTATATTTCATCAACTTTATTTGAGCAGAATTTTGCTGAAAATTATAAACTTAACAACTTTTAGCCATTTTTAGTAATTTTTCCACAAAATTTTTCTGAAATTTGACCAATTTAACGTGCTCTGCTGGCCAGCGAACCCATTCTTTCGTTTGGAAAGCTTGATATATATATATACACACAGGGTGTTTACCCTTAAAAACACATAAAATTGAGTATAGTAAATAAATCAAAAACTAGTTAGTTGAAGTGTGAAACTCGGTTTTAACGGAGTTGGGGAGATCTGCAAGTGTTACCATTCGATTCAGCGTGAAATAATACGCAGAAACCGGCCCCAAACTCCTAAAAATACAATCATACTTTTCTCCCCCAGTTAGCTAAGTAAAATAAAAACTGATTATTCCGTTGGAAAGCTTAGGGCAAGTTTTTCCTGTAACGCGTACGGTTTTTTTTCCATTTTGTTTCAATACTTAATGCTTGGGGGGAAAAAAAACAGTAAATTTTAAACAGTGAGAAATACATGACTTACTGTAAAAAGAATTCATATACCTTAGAGAGATAGGAAATTTAACGCTCTTTCCAATAATGTATCCACTTATAAGTTTACATTGTATGTAAGGGGAGTTATGGCCATTTTAGTGATGTAAGGTCAAAAACACGGGGGAAAAAAAATTAGAAGTGAAAAAACTTGAAAAATAAAGGGTTTATAAAATTGCAAGGAGGAACTTTTTGTTGGAAATTAGTTGTAGAATCGATTCCTAGGAGGGCAACAATCTTAAGTGTGAACACCCTGTATACATATGAAATAGCGCAAACTTCAGGAATCTTTTCAGAATGCCTCAAAAAGGATTTCAATGGAGACATTTTTCAAAAATTTTCTGTAACGTCCTCTACATTTAGTAATGAGGAAACAGAAAAGAAGATTTTAGCAATTTGGCGATACCCACCTCACGAATTTGAAATAAAATTTTCCTTATTCATCTCATCGTTTGCAAAAAAGTACTTCGCCGAATGATCGAATTATCATAACTGTAACAGTTATCGAAAACTGTTACGGTGATCCGTTCAACGGAACGGCGTGCCCGTTGGTACTCCCAACGTGCACGGGTCCGCTTGCTCTTAATCGTTGTTCAACCTTCAGAACGGCGAGTCTATCTCTCTCTTTCACTTGCATTAATAGCAATTAATATTATATAAACTCCCATTGCTCATACTAATACCTAATCCATTGCTATCCCGCATACCTCTCTCTTCCCTGCGGTATTTCTTTCATTTTTAAAAGAAGTGAATATGAGAAACCAATCAACCGACAGGCTAGATAGAACACCCCCCTGATTACCTTTCTTCTGGAGCGACATAAAGAAAAGCGTAATAAATTATCCCAGTGATTGAAATCTTGTTCTAATTATTTCACCTGAGTTCCAAAATTACATCGAAAGATTGAAATATACTATAGAAACCCACGAATTTTGATCACGACAATCGGTAGATTGTCACATAACCTAGAAATCACTTTCAACGCGGTTCATTGGCAAACGTAATGTACGAGGCTGGTTTCACCTGGCGAATTTTCAAGTAGGTATTTTATACATTCAGGTCGCCTTTTGCGAAGTGGGCGAGTGCGTCAATCGTTCATATTGATTGACTGCTAAGACAGACGACATTATCATATCCTACTTTCTTACAGGAGGCAATAACAGAACACCCATTGTATCCTACAATACCAGTTGAGAGTCGTGAAGTTATAGGTACATACTGTGATTGTAGAATCTAGGACTCTATAAGCCTATATAACGTTGAATCCCTTGGTTTTCTTTCATTTTATAAACTATCAGACTGTCGTTATACTTTCCCCAGCTCATTAATAGGAGCTTTGAACGGGGAATATTATGTAGTGCTGCGAAACAGCCGGTGAACTGTAATGACTTGATAATGTTTGAATATTGTGGAAACACTTCAGTTAAAAGGGCAAAAGTTGGACGATATTGGCAAAGGAAACGCGCACCTCGTAGGTTACGGCAAGTGCAAACTGGAAGTGTGTAAAAGAGATCAATTGAGAGAATCCTACCTAACTATTCTCGGTTCTACTATAATTTCTTCATTATTACTTAGCCGATTTTTCTTTGATTTTTAATTTTTTTTTCTAGACTACATGAAGTAATAAATACTTGTATGGTGAAGTGCCATAGTCCTTAAGAGGGAGACAACTTTCGTAAGGCTTCTCTTGGGCCTCCCTGGGAAAAATGAGCTCCACTCACCCGAGCTTTGTCAATTTTAAAGAAAATTGACACTAACCAAACAACATAAAACAACTGGTCGCCAATCTTACACAATGATGAAGGAAGACCCCCCTTAACTATAAATTCAACTATAGCTACCAAAATATGACCCTACCAAAAGCTTTGATGAGGTTTAAATCATTTGATTAAATGATTTGCTCGATCCAACAACCATGAGGCCACCTAATAAATTTCAACTCTCTAGGGTGGCCAGCAGATAATTCAGCTAATTCAGCTGATCAGGAAATGAGTTGATCCAAGAAAAAATTGAGACTTTAATTGAGCATGATAGTGACTCGTTTCAAGAGCGAGTTGAAGCAGAAATAAAAATTGGATCAAACTTTGAGCAAACTTACTACTCGTCAACTGGATTAGCTGAGGATATCTTAGAAAAATATTCACATCGTTCCGAGTCACCAGTAAGTGTTGCTTCAGACTGCCAAGTGCTACCTGTTGATTTTAATGTCAAATTGCCTCACTTAAGCATTCCTACCTTTTCCGGAAATTATGAGGAATGGTACTCATATATTAATGGATTTATTGATATAGTTGATAAAAATAGATCGCTTCCTGATGGAGTGAAGCTTCGATACCTCAAGGGATCTTTACGAGGTCAGGCTCTCTCTATTATCGAGTCGTTGGATTCTGTAGCTGAAAATTCCGCTCTGAGATATCCCAGAGAGGCTCTCTATTAAATTCCGATATTTTTGGGTGAGCAGGACAGAATTTGGCTCAGCTTCATGAGCCAATCAGCCGGTCACAGATCTATGCATCTTCTAGTACCCACCATGTAGTGCCTTCTTTTCGCATTATTAGTTGATTAAGGTTACATAGCAATATTAGTTTATAACGTAGCGTAGCAAATCACCTTTTCTTCACACTACTGTAGATTAGGGTTCATGAGATGTTGTGAAAAAATGAAAGCATTCCAAAAAGTGGCGAACGATTTTCCTGATATGAAAACTAAGGAGTTACATTTCCCTAGCAATGCATTTAGTCCAGTCAAAGAACCTAAAAAAATGACCCAACCTCCTAAAAAATCCGAAAGTTTTGAAACTTCGCACACTTATTTAAAGGTACCTAGGGATGAATATACCAAAAGTCCTCATGAATATGAGGCGAGCTCTAGCGGCAATTAGCGAAAATAGGTCACTTTTTTTGGTTTTTTGTTAATATCTCGAGAACCTTTGGTCGGAGGTAAAAGAGTACCGTATACATAATTGAAGCCTAATTAATTTGCAACAAAAATGATTATAGACATTTTTCTTGTATTCCTAATGGTTACCGAGTTATAGGGCGCTAAATGATAGCGGTTTTTGAAAAATCGCGCTAGCGCGGTACAATATATGTATGACATTTCTTATAATAGTTTACAATGGTTTATCACTTTTGCTTCCGAGACTGCAAGGCAGCAGAAGCTTTGTTTTCACTTTCGAAATGAAAAAAAATTTTTTGCTCCAAAATTTCCACTCGCATTTTGCGTTTCAGAGCCTCCTGAACAAATTTGGTTCCATGTGTCTGCCTGTCTGTCTGTCCGTCCATATTTCCTTGTAACAGCCATAACTTCCACAATTTTGATCCGATTTTAACCAAATTTTAAGGGATCGTGCGGGTTAAGCTCTAGATGGTCCCCTATCAACTTCATCATGATCGAATCAACGGTAGCTTCTGCGCAGGCGCTAACGTGAATTCCTTGTGACGGTCATAACTCGGTCAATGTTGAACGGATTTCGGTCAGATTTTCAGGGATGATGTGGGTAAGGTCCCTTGAGGTCCCATAAGACAATCATCATAATTGCATTAGCGGTACGCTCTGCGCATGCGTGAACGAAATATTCTTGTTTCGGTCCTTGCCACAGCCGTAATTTCCACAATTTTGATGCGATTTTCTTCAAATTTTTAGGGATCGTGCGGGTATAGCTCTACATGGTCCCCTATCAGTTCCGTCATGATCGAATCAACGGTAGCCTCTGCGCAGGCGCAAACAAAATTTTCTTGTTTCGGTCATAACTAATTGTGAACGGATTGCGGTCAGATTTTCAGGGATGATGCGGGCAAGGTTTCTTGAGGTCCCGTATCACATTTATCGCGATCATCAGCAGCGGTACGCTAGGCGCATGCGCGAAAGTTTTGATCCGTTTTAGACGAAATTTTCAGGGAACATGCGGACTACATCCTGGATGGTCCCATATTAAAATCAAAATTGTCCTTATTAATTTCATTTATTATATGTACCATTCAGCTTCCAATTTCCCACCTTATTAATTCCCTGATGCCAGAACCGGTCGTTTCTAGTTTTCTGGAATTTAATGGTGACGTACTGTGAAGGTCATGAGGTAGCTCATGTGCCATTTCCTTGGCAGTGTATTTTCTTTGTATACCAAGGATGATTGATGAGATAAACTTTACAGCTTTGTATAAAAAGAAAGACATGCTGTATATTAAACAATGAAATACATGAACAAAAAATGCTGGGGACATTCCAAGAAAAATTGTGTGCAGAAAAGTCAACCAACTCTTGATTGTTTTTTGGTAGAAGGCTCTGCAATCTGCTCATCTTGGTCTGCTTCTGAATTTGCAACCTGAAACACAGTGCATGAGATGATGATGTGAGAGAACCATTATACGGATAAGAACATGTAGGTATGAGAAAGTAGGTAAGCGAGCAGAAAAACAACGTATGAACATGACGACCAATTCATGTATACTATTGCAAGGTATCAATAAAAACATATTAAAAAGAATACAAAAGTGCAATCTCACCTGTCTTCTGGCTGTCTCTGTTTCTTCAAGGTTTATGACATCGGGATCATCAGGGTCATCAAAGTCTTCTTCGAGGGTGAAAGTAACACCATTCAAGCATTCGCCATGGCAGTTGTGACAAACGCTTGTACACATTATTCCTGACTTTCAACAACCACATCTGTTCCCACATCCAACTGTACATTTGCAACAAATGAGGTTGAGGACAGCTTCAGGTGCTGCTGGATCCACTGTTGTCACAGTGATCAGCCGATCGCTTTCCAACTTCCAACCCCACTGTACAGGAGGAAGTTCATTCCCAAGCAAAAATTGAAATTGGTGGTACACTCGAAATACGTGCTGTCTTGCTGCTCCTGGTGGTTATCATTTGCTGCTAATGTACAGGTGATGTGGGAACAGATGTGGTTGTTGAAAGTCAGGAATAATGTGTGCAAGCGTTTGTCACAACTGCCATGGCGAATGCTTGAATGGTGCTACTTCCACCCTCGAAGAAGACTTTGATGACCCTGATGATCTCGGTGTCATAAACCTTGAAGAAACAGAGACAGCCAGAAGACAGGTGAGATTGCACTTTTGTATTATTTTTAATATGTTTTTATTGATACCTTGCAATAGTATACATGAATTGGTCATCATGTACATACGTTGTTTTTCTGCTCGCTTACCTACTTTCTCATACCTACATGTTCTTATCCGTATAATGGTTCTCTCACATCATCATCTCATGCACATTTACCTCTTCTTACTGGGTTTCAGGTTGCAAATTCAGAAGCAGACCAAGATGAGCAGATTGCAGAGCCTTCTACCAAAAAACAATCAAGAGTTGGTTGATTTTTCTGCACACAATTTTTCTTGGAATGTCCCCAGCATTTTTTGTTCATGTATTTCATTGTTTAATATACATCATGTCTTTCTTTTTATACAAAGCTGTAAAGTTTATCTCATCAATCATCCTTGGTATACAAAGAAAAAAGTGGTAAACCATTGTAAACTATTATAAGAAATGTCACATATTGTACCGCGCTAGCGCGATTTTTCAAAAAACGCTATCATTTAGCGCCCTATAACTCGGTAACCATTAGGAATACAAGAAAAATGTCTATGATCATTTTTGTTGCAAATTAATTAGGCTTCAATTATGTATACGGTACACTTTTACCTCCGACCAAAGGTTCTCGAGATATTAACAAAAAACCAAAAAAAGTGACCTGTTTTCGCTAATTGCCGCTAGAGCTCGCCTCATATTCATGAGGACTTTTGGTATATTCATCCCTAGGTACCTTTAAATAAGTGTGCGAAGTTTCAAAACTTTCGGATTTTTCAGGAGGTTAAACCTTGTTTTGACTGGACTAATTGGTTGTACGTGGAAATCAATCTAAAACATGTCGCTTAATTTTCAAGCAAAAAATCCTGTGGTTAAACATAATAGGTAAATAGGTAGAAAAAAATAAAAAAATGAAAAATAATAAAAATAAATAAATAATAATAATTAAAAAAAACCAGCGGCGATAAGGACGGAACTGTACCGGTTTTAGCACAACTTGAGATTTTTTCAACGAATGGATAACCATTTCTGTTCGATGTTAACTAACGGAGTTACATTTCTCCAGGAACGACTTCATTGTAAGCAGAAATAAGCGTGACTTCTTTTTGTCGTCGGACTAATATTTGGAATGATCCCCGTAAACTTATCCACGTTAAAAACCTACTGCTACCATACTGCATATGTACCATTTACTGTACTGTTTATGAACCTTGGTTCGAAAATCACATTCACAGCCATTGATGGACCTGAATCTACAAAACATAAGTCATCAGTCCGTTTGGTGGTTTGTATTTAGCTCTTAGCGGATTTACTCCGTTTCAGCGTCACCTCCTGGAAACCATAATAGAAAATGTGACTCGGGTCCAGGACCACCTAGAGGGACCCACGTTTCGAGTTCGAGTTGCTCCCAAGTTAGGGTACTCCCTCTACTCCGCTGTAGGTAGGGTCACGGAGTCATTACCGAGTATCACGTTGTCGATGAAGTTATAAATCTAACTCCAAAGGAAACACAACGAGCCGGGTTTCTACAGTTCGGGATGCTCTTCGCGAGACCGCCCACATCTTTGGGAAAATAAGACGATATTTCGTCCGATACCGGGTGGCCAAAAGGAGTTCCGGAAGTTGGTTGGACTTGAGATCGTTTATTGCTACTACTTCCCTTGTAGTTATGTTCCAGGTTAGTAGTTTTTTTTTTAAATTTATGTATTTCCTGAACAACGAAACGATTTCCAACTTTCGACGCTAGTAACCCCCATTTACTGCTATACACAAATAATACAATCCGAACGTTTTTCGTTGAACCAAAACTTGCAGGAAAACATGGTGAAAGGAGGTACACTACTTTAATAAAACGAATTAAAAAGTTTCACTCATGCAATATGGCCATGTGCGCAAATTTTCGTAATTTGCCGAATTTTATTCATGTTGAATTTTCCGAGATCTCAGCACTTTGTATGTACAAAACCATCAATTTTATGGCAAGCAACTTTTTCTAAATGATACTGTGCTATAAAAGCAAGGTGTAAAAAATAATTTTCCTAGTTTTGCTGGTTTTTAATGAATTTTTTGCTCAACATAATGAAATTTATGTAAATTTTCTGCATTGTTTTGCGTAACATTTCTGAATGTTCTATAGTTCTTGGTTGATATACTTTCGGTTTATTATTTTCAATAATGAACCTTTGAGATCGACCATGAAAAACAGAAATTTTTTTTTTCAACACCCCCTGAAAATTGTTTGGTTTACGTTTCAAGATGCGTAAAATTCAAAAATTGAAAAAAAAAAAAAAAAAAAAAAAAAAAATCTCGTGTCAAAAATTACATTTGAGGTCTAGATGGCCCCAGAAGCTCAGCATCAATTTTTATCAACCCGAAAGGGTTGTATTAAAGGGCTAAACATTCAAAAATCGAGATCTCGAAAACATTCGTAGGTAACAGTAATATTTTTTTACTTGTCAATGATAAATGTATTCCCAAAGAATCGATTAAAACCAGCCACAACTCTGTACGTTGAACCGTTCGCTTTCATTAAGGGCTTGAACATAGAAAAAAACCTTCGAATTTCTATGCGCGAGACGATAAAGAAATCACGCGCTGCTAGCTATCTAGCTAATCTATTGATTTTCCAGTCAAGTTCAAAGTTCCATGAACGATCGCTAGACAGTGAGACCGGTGTACAAAGAAATTGCCTTATAAATATCAGCTGATAATGGAAATATCAGGTGATATTAGAATTTAGATGTAGTTCCAATGGATTATTCCAACTTTGCGAAATAGAGTTCATTAACTATTGTCCGTGCGGAAGTACCTGCTAGTGAATCATTGGTACCTAAATGCTTAATTTCTTCTCTTGAATTGCTCCTAAGTCTACCTATAGGAAGCGGCAGCATTGTTTTCGCTTTATAGAGATGGAAAAGATTTAGTCCCCAAAAAATCAAACGGTTGTCGTTTTTTTTACAGTGGTGTAATTTCCTCTCGCATTTTACGTTTTAGACCAATCTGAAAAACTTTTGTTCCGTATCTTTCGGTGTGTGGGCGTGTGTGTGAGTGTATGTATGAGTGTGTCTGTCGTGTATCCATCTGCTTAATTTCCACAATATTCAGCCGATTTTTATCAAATGTTCATGGAATTGCGGGTTAGGGTGTAGATGGCCCTTTATCAGTCTCGTTGATCCCAACTCAATACTTGACTCAGTGAATGCGAAAACGTAAATTCCATAAAGCATCATTTTCTCACGCACCCGTCGTCCGATCTCGCTCAAATTTAGAGTATAGGTGGAAGAGATTAATTTGAGCATTCTCTACCAATTTCAACATAATCCTATTATTAGTAGCTACTGCGCATGCGCGAATGTGTAGGTATTCATTTTAACGATCCTAATTTCAATAGTTTTTATCTGATTTAGATGAAATTTTCAGGGTATGTGCGGGTTAAGCTGTAAAAGGTCCTGTTTTCAAACTTTTCAAATCATTACTTCATTCTGCGCATGCGCAAACGTAAAATACTTCAAGCATAATTTTTTCACGCCCTTGTCGTCCTATCTCCCTCGAGTTTGGTGCATAGTTGGTGAACAATGGTTTCATTTTTCCATATTAATTTCAACATTATTGCATCATTATTAGCTCCTGCGCATGCGAGAAAGTGAAATCCCAGGAACAAGATTATTTTCTTGTTTTTATCAAATTTCTATTACATTTTCTGGGAATGTGCGGGTTAGGCTGTTGATTGTCCTCTACTAATTTCGTTTTCTCAAATCATTACTCCTTTCTGCGTATGTGCTAACGTAAATTACTTCAAGCATCATTTTCCCCATTTCCTAAATGACAGATTTCGATGTTTTACGTTATCTATATCTATCTATATCTTGATTGACTATATATTTTGCTATGGAGTTGATTGATTATTAAATTAAATACGCAATTGATTATTAAAACTATTTCAATGATCTATATTTATTTTATTTTCAGTTGGTAGGCACTTACTTACATAAATATCGTTATACTGAGAATTGGGAGACTAGTAAAATTTGGACGTTATAATTAATTGCATTAATTTTCTCTCTGTAGGTGCCCATATTCACGCAGGCATGTTGATGTCAACCTACAGTCTGCAATTTGCAATGGCCCTCCTTTGTAATATCAAGAATTTAATATCAGTGTACACTGATCAGCTATGAGACCTTTGAGCCTAAATTGTTTTCAATCGGCTTATGATACTGAAATCGTAAATGTAGCTCCTTTTTGGAGATCTGGAATACAAATATAAAGTGTGAAGGGACTCAGATCAGCTTCGGAACCTCTAATTTCTTTCTTAATCGACTCACGGTGCTGTTATTTAGATAGAGCTCCTCTGGGACTCCTTGGAAGCAATAACGAGGTATTGAGGCACACTGGTTAGTAGAGCGGCCTCTGAACCTATATTTTTTCCTTACCTATCGACCTTGCGTGAAATTGCAGGTCTTGGAATTTTAAAGGTGCTAACCCTTTTGGGAGTTACGATAAGCCATGTTCCGATCATATATTACATACGGGGTTTAATAATGTTAGACCAATGTTCTGAGTAGAAGGGCTATCTAACACAGAAATAATAAACCATTGCGTAATAATTTGCAGCGTTTTAAAAATAATATTATGCTAAAAAAGATAATGTTACAATTTGTATACTTTTGTTTTTGCATTTTAGTAATATCTTCAGCACGTTTTTTAAATTTGAGCCAATTTTGGACACAAAAATTGCTGAACTCATCCACACTTTTGAAATGCTTGATTATATTTGCCCAAAACCAACTGCAGCGGGAATGGAGCCAGGGTAATTCCAGCGTTTTACTTTTTAAGTGAGCGAGTGAGGAAGATGGAACAGTTATCTATCTACGTACATGTATAGATGGCTGTGGGTATGGACGATATATATGGACTCCAAAACGACTGGTGTGATTTTGATGAAATTTTGTGAAGTTACTGAGTATACTGCCGGCTGTGTCCAAGGTGAGTCTAAACTTCTTCTTTACGGTACTTATCCACAATTTATCAGATGCTTATATGATGGAACGCTGTGATCTACCTTTAGGACTCGAGCAAGCGAGCTAATCGATACACGTAGTAAATAAATAAATAATCCACACCTACAATCTACGGTACGACAATCAAATGGCGTCTCTCTGTTGAACTTAAGAACCCCTCAGGGGCAAAATCCTATCGCGTAGCTCCACATTTACAGATGGAGAAATGGTTGCATTTCCTCCACAGTTTCTTTTGCATTCTGGCTATATTCTTATTGTGGAGACCAAACTGAGAAACAGTATATCAGTCCAGGTCCTGTAATGCGATTGTCAACCTTATAGTTAACATATTACTGATGAAGACGCAGTGTTGACAGCCTGAAAATTCCTCTAACCGCTAAAAACTTCAAAATATGTCTAAAAGTGTGCAGACAATCTCCGTTAAACACAGGACAATTTGGGAGGTACTGGAGGAGGATGATAAGTGTACTTCCACAGTTTCCATCTAGAGTTCAGTTGCTGCTCCCTAAAATATGGAGGTATGGATTTTTGAAAGTACACTCAAAAACCTAACAGACAGCGTTGAAGTCAGAAAGGTAGTTTTTCCTAGGGCCCTTCTTATCAGGACTATCAAGACTATGTTGTCAATTCCACTACATCTCAGATCGTGTCATTTTACGGCTTTTGGTCTTTCAAGAGTCCCTTGAAGATCCTGAAACTCATTTGGAGAAACAACAGTTATTATAATCACAAATATCTAAATCCTCATTCCCGGCTAGAGGTCGTGAGTTTTTGTTTGAAGAACTACGAAACTATGAGGTTGAGCAATGTAATTTATCTCACGGAGGTGTTACATCATAAAATTATCCGGAATGAAAGCTAACAATCCTTTCGACCCATCTTGAAAAATTAAGGCGGAGTCGCCGTAGGGAAGTTAAGCCCGTACTCGACAAATAGAGGATGGGTATGGTTGTTATTCTACAATAAGGCCTCTTATAAATCTTGGGGAATTATAGTAGTTGATCTGGTTGTTCAAGGCGCTCAAATCCGATTAAGAGATCCGGATAACATCTTGATATCCAAAGGGAACTGACCTTTATCTCGGAGAGGACCCGGGTTCTCTAATTGACTTGATAAATCAGGCTGCGGAAGGGTCAGTTAAAGAACAATGGAACGTAAGAGGTACACGGCGAAGGACATTGGTCTTCATGTTGGAACAAGGGGAAACGACTGCGTTGACCAACAGGCGCTGATATACGCGATATACTTTATGTTAATGCCCCTTCAATTGCCCGGGTTGACCCGACTGCCACAGATCAAACAAGCGATAGCGGGTCGAAAAGGCTTTGCGTTCAATTGGAAGTCCCGTCCGAACCGTCTCTTCAGGAGTCCTGCAGAGGGCAGGTCGGTCCGATGATTTCTGTATTCGCTGCAGGATAAGAAGGATGAGTCATTTTATTGTTTGAGTTGGAGGGAGAGGAAATGGACGGATCCGAGGTGTGTGCGGTCGAGACCTTGTGATGCAAAACGCATCGTGGAGCTCATCGAGATGGCTTCCGCGTCTTGGTACCTATATAAGTAAAGTTGGCCTTATAAGAGAGTCACAAGAACCTAATAGAAGCATCCCATCTATATTTTAATGGAATACTTTGTCGGAGAAAGATAGCTCACGGGCTGTGTATAGCCTATAAAATGTGGTGGGTATCAGGTGTGTTGGGATCGGAGAAAAGATTAACGTTGTAAACTGATTGAACCGAGGAAGCTTGAAATATATCATGCAAGTACACTATAAGCAAACCTATATGCTTTTTTTTTATTGAGGACCAGTTAAAAACTAGAGCAGTTCTTAAGCATCGTATCAGAAGCTTAGGTTAGGTCATATCATACTTTAGTACAACAATTGATGTACCTGAATAAGAACTGTAATCATTATACCACAAGGAAAAGCTGGACGAAAAATCTGAATCACATCCAGAGATAGGAACCTCACAGCCTGTTCAAGATTCGTCGTCATAAAAAGTCAGCAGGGTTCTCATTAGACATTAATTTGTGAAACGTTGCAATTTTGGATTTTTGACATGTTTCATGTCTTTAGGATGGCCCGTGATTTGAACTTTTGACGGGACGTTTTCGAACAATCACTGCGAGTCACGAGATTCTAGACCCTGACCAACTAATCTGAATGTTTACTATGGGATTGACTAATTGATGTTATTTATTTTTGAGATGCGAGCGTAGAGAGCATCCAGACCACTGATATGAAGCAAAAAACTGATCTGTGTAAAATCTCATGCCGACTGGAGCGCTGGGAATGGCACGCTGTGGGTAGTCGAACTAAAGAGTGAGTTAGGGTCTAGTCTCATGACTCGACTTGATTGTTCGAGAACTTCTCGTGAATTTTCGCAGGACCGCAGGACTGCATTTTTTGCAGGACCGCGAGACGAGCAAACGAAGTCAAGGTAGTAACATTTGGGTAGTTAATAACATGGGGAGGGGATACTATCAAATAATTACCTTTTGAAAGTAAGATGAAGAAATCTGACAGAGAGCCGCTCTGGGACATCAAGAGACGAAATAAACTATTGGCTCTTTTCTGATCAGCTGTGTGAGCTGAATTCTCTCCTTTTGACTGTAAGACGTTAAATTTTGTCAGGAAGCCTCTCTGAAACATCAAGAGACGAATGAAATGATAGGCTCTTTCCAAAACAGCTGAGTGAAGTAATTTCTTTGCTCTCTATAATGATGAAATTGGAATTTCGTAGGCATGAAACATGATCCGTTTTTAAAAAGTCTGAATCACAAATTTCTTTATATATGTAGTTCAATATTTAGTTAGTTTCTTCTATAGGTATCCATGGTTTCATGTTTAGCCTGATAAATTAGGCCTTCAACTACTTCATTGGCCATGAGAGTCTCACAGAAAATTGCAGGCTTTTTTGTTTGTTGTAATATGTTATATTAGGTACCTTATGTTTTATATATTTTTTTCTTTAGTTGGAGTGTTTCTGAAAGTATAGTTTTTCAAGATAGTTAAAAACGCCTTTTATCATTACAAAATAAATTCGTTCCTCATACCTTTGTCTATGCAGTTGTTATTGGTCGGTTACCCATCACATAGCACCGTTTTTGAAAGCTCTCGCTTAGATATTTCTATTGAGCAAATAAAAATAACAGTGAAAATTCCCCTTCGAAATTCATCAGCAGGAGATCAGAAGAGGGGATCCTTATGTCCGCTTCGAACAAAGCAAACAAAGGGCTTGCCCATTACTTGTTCAACGCTCAAATTCGCATTAGCAATTCGCACGATCAGATCTCGCCTGGCTATTTGCTCATATCAGATTATAATAACGCTACACTCCTCTCGCCTCCTCGATGCTCCTCTCTGCACCGCTGTTAGTTTTTGGATGGGTCGAGATGATTGTTAACTTTCATCCGCTGAATAATTATGACGTAACTCCACCGCCGTTCCCGATAAATTATATTGTGCAATCGAATTAGAAGAAGATTTCGAGATTTTTAACAAACTCACGACTCTTCACTAGGACCAACTTTTGTGAGCAGGATTCGCGCCTTTTCCCTACGTCTCCATAACACATGTAAAATCAGTACTTTCAAAGGCGAAGGGGAATTTCTTCTTCCGGCCGTTTGGAGCATCCTCGAAAAATTTATGGCTGTAGCGATACGTATGCCTGGATCAACGGAAACCTCCAATCGGCCGCTAACGAATGTAGGAAGAAGACAGCCGTGAATGCCTTTCGGATATTTAAAAAGTCTTAGTCATGCAGGAAAATTTTCGTATGATATCATTCTATATATTTCTGGTAAATAATTTTGAAATGTGAGCAATTATTGTGCACTGATATTAATAATTATCAATTTTATGGAACAATAATACGTTATCTACAATATTCTTCTTTATGTGCAATTTTTTCTGATTTATACAATTTATTTGCAGTTTTTAACGATATTTAGCTCATTTTAATGACATTTAAGTAGGTAAATTTTTAGGAAATTTTAGTGAAAAGTAAGCTATTGTAATGGCTCCAAAAATTTTAAAGTGAAAATTTTCTGCATTGAAGTGCGTTTTGAGGTATTCTGAAACGAATCCTAAAGCTTAACACTTCTTCATTAAAAAAAAATTATATATATGTATGTATAATAAATATTGGAGGGGGGTAAATGTCAGATGACAGATTTAGTTTATGTTCGTGATTGAAGTTGAATAATTTTTTTTTCCTCCAAAATAAAAACTTTCACTTGCTTCTTGCGTTTCAGAGGTTGCTGATCAATTTCGGTTCCGCGTCTGTCAGTCTGTTCTTGTAATATTATATCATTGTGTATATCCAAAACCATATCAAGGTTCAGTGAGATTCCGATGAAATTTCCAAGGATTGTGCGGGTTAGCTTCTAGACGGTGCCCTATAATTTTCAATGATGTCAAATCAACAGTAGCCTGTGCGCATGCGCAAACATGAATTTCTCATAACGTCGATTTTTCATCATCTGTTGGTCTGATTACGTTTAAACTCGGTAGGTAATTGGGTATATGTTCTAGAAAAATTCCCTATAAATTATATTGCGATAGGAAGAGTAATAATCATTGCGCATGCGTGAAACTAATATCGACTGACACAAGCAAATCGCAGAGTCTAATGGAACGATTTTGATGAAATTTCCAGGGATTGAGCCTGGTAGATGGTCCCCTGTAACTTTCATTGTCGTCACATAAATATTAGTCTGTGCGCATGCGCAAACGTTAATTTAGTATTACGTCGATTTCTTATCGTCTATTGGTCCGATTTCATTCAAACTCGGGGAGTAGGGGTATATGTTTCAGGAAAATTTCCTATGAATTATATCGCGATCGGTAGTAATAACGCGCATGAGCAAAACGAAACTCCGAGGCTAATGGGCCGATTTTTATGAAAATTTCAAGTATTGTGCGGTTTAGCTCCTATACGTTCCCCTATAAATTTCATTGCCGTCGGATTAATAGTAGTCTGTGCGCATGCGTAAACGTTAATTTCTTATTACGTCGACTCATAATTTCGGCTCGTACTTTTTACTTCAACTAATTTTATATGTCTTTGTTACAGTATGCAACGAAGCTATACTGACCACCGAACTTGGCAGTCGTTTTTTCCAGAGGAGTGATAGACGGGAAAATAAAATCACTACGCTATTCTCACTCGTTTTTGATGATTCTCTTTTTGTTCGACAATATTACCATGTTGCTTCAAGTATTTGGTCTCTTGGTTGAACCACTCTCAGTGGTTATATTAAATTAATTAAAATTAAAATAAAACAAATTTAAAATTAAATTAAATTTAATTAAAATTAAAAAAGTAAAATTGGAATTACAATTGAAAATTAAAAATTAAAATTTCATATGGCGAGGGGGGGGGGGGGGGTTACTGATATATTTTGATGTTTTCAACTGGTTTGTAAAAGCAGTTCATACTTTATTATGATATTGAGGGGGTATGCCTCGCTGCACATTCATGTTAAGTTAAAGTGGCGGGTACTGGAGGTATAATTAAATCATGGAAAGGAATTGTAATGCACTCATTTTTTTCCATCTTTCCACATTCAGCCCATAACGAGCCAAACAAAAAAATGTAGATCGCTGTAACATTATATGATATCGTCATGATTTCTCGAATGGTAATCGTGTTAGACTTTGAAAGGTCTAGTCTCAAAAAACAACATTCACCATAGGCAAGAGATTTCTACATCAGAATGGTCTTTTTGTGTGACCTTCTTGCAAGCCTGGACTCCCTTTCCTCTTATCAGGATCAAAATGATTTTTGAAGTGATTATTTCACTCGAGTATACTCCATTGCTTAATTTTTTCCTGGTTCTTAAGACCGCAGTGACTTGAAAGCGAGGTTTTAAACCACAATACTAAATTACCCGTAAACCTAGGTAATATCTATCTAATGTAGGATTCGCAGCTATCACAAATGAGCAATTACACATGATGAAATGCAGCTGCAGATGAATGTAATGAGGGTAATTATTATACATACAAGCCGACTTCGTGACAAGGGAATTGCTGCTTACATCAGCTGTTTCTGTTTGAAATGGATTTTCGCGATGTAAAATTATTGCATCACCATGTTCTATTCCACACTCATCTTAACATTATTTTTTCCACTTGTTTCCTAACTAATGGTTTTCGATTTTGAGGTTTCTGGGTAGTGTTATTAGCAGAGCCCTTCACAACATGGCATTTATTTTTGCCAAACGTGGCTCTAAAAAACAAGGCAAAATGGCACTTATTTTGGCCAAACATGGCTTTCATTTAGGCCAAACATGGCATTTATTCTTCAAAATCCAAATTTTTTTTCTTTTTTCTTTTTTTCCCCTCTATTGATAGGAAAATTAAAACTTGCCATTTTAATTACATTATGTACTTTATTCATGCTATAAATTACAAATTGACTACAAAAAATTGAATTTAAATCTATATAGGGGAATGAAGAATCTCTTCCTCTGGGTTGAAATTGTTGTAGAACAATTTCAGCTGGGCCGAGATGCTATCCATGCAGAAACCAAGGCGTCGGTCACTTAAAATATATTTCAATTTTCAAAATGACCTCTCTACGTCAGCTGATGTTGACTGGGCATACTTCATTGAGAGAACATCTGCAGCTTCCCAGTCTTCCTCCAGGGTGGCTACCTCCCTTGCCAGATTGGCAGCTACGTTCTTCATCTCCTCCCATTCACAATTCCTGGGGAGGACGGCCTTCACTTGTTCTTCAATCTTTTCCCCGACAGCTCCTGGATAGTCCATCTTCGAAATGTTTTCCATCTTCTCCACAGATGTTGTGAGCTTAGCTCAGATGTGTGGTAGCTAGCCTTTTTTGAAAAATGTTTGAAAAAATACTTCAAACCCCAACTTTTTGCTAATTTTCCCAGAAAAATTTTTTTTTCCACAAATTTTCAAGAAAATTAGGCGAAAAATGGCACAAACGTGGAATTTTCCCAGAAATTGGCAAAAATGGCTTTTTACTCAAAAATTGGCCAAACATGGCACTTAAGGATGGCGCCATGGCAAAATGGCACTTGAAGGGCTTTGGTTATTAGGTAGATTTAATGAGCTGGAACTGATTGTAATTTATCATAAAAGCAATACACACTCACACACACCCACACACAAAATCTTTTAAAAAATGGTGTGTGCACACCATTAAATTGAAAAATAAACAAATCAATAAAAAAGTGGGGAGGACGCCCAGGTTTACCCGACGCTGGATTTATACTAGGGATGATAGAAATGGAAAGAAAGGAGGTGCCCCTATAAAATGACCACCAGTTGAGGCAAGAGCCCCTAAGAACGTAGGTGGTGATACCACGGGAACACACCCGCTGAGATGCCCTACTCTAGTAACTCTGTGGCACTTTTCTACCATTACGCCCCGTGCCACGACACTGATGTTATTGGTCGCCACTCTTTTTAGCTGAGATAACGCTTGCCGCAGATCATTTCGCACTCACACACACACTTTTTTAAAAAATGTTTATTTTACAAACTCCCCTCAAAGGTGGAGGGGGCACACCATTAAATTGAAAAATAAACAAATAAAATAAAATAAGTGGGGAGGACGCCCAGGTTTACCCGACGCCGGCTCTAGGGATAAGGGAAGTTGCAGGACGAGGAGTATTTTTCATTTTCTGATGCTTTTTTACATACCTACTTTTAATTACTTTGGAGTGTCCTTTTCAGGATTGTAAACAGTTTATCCATATGGTATCCATGTGTCCCACCCCAGATATCGACAGCATGTTACAATACGGACTCATATGGTACCGTATTACTGAAGTATTTTAAATAATTACACGCTGCTCCAAACCGCGAATGAATTTCAAAGGCCATTCATACTCGTTATAAACTGCGATCTCCACCAGCGGAAGTTCCGTGAGAGTCCGAGAAGGCACGTTCCAACTTGAAGCGCTTCGACCTTTTCGGTGACTATCTGGAACTTCCCCTCCTGATCCCGGCATATTGAAAAACGCCTTCCCGTCCATCAACTCGCGCATGCGCGTTCGAAGAGTCTTCTCAGAGCTCGCGACAGTAATTGGAGGGGCCGGGCCGGTGTCCATCACATCAGGGAAAATAAGATATGATCAAGACGAGTGTATCAACTCGGGGGAAATCGTGGTCAGGTAGCTCGTTTATGGCCCCTGGGTGTTTCCTCGTTGGTGCTATCATCTTCTTTAACAAAGGCCTTGGACTCGCATAAACTTTTGGCCTTTTATTCGCGAGTGAAATCTACTGAACCTGTAATAGCCAGAAATAGGAGCTTTAACTGGGTCAGTAAAAAATCTGCATATATATAACGAGTTATGCAAAAAAAAAAAAAAAAAAAAAAAAAAAAAAAAAAAAAAAAAAAAAAAAAACTCTACGGTTGCACAATTAAATGTAAATGAGAAGATTTAGTTTTTCTGAACACATGCTTGACAAGTACAAATGCTAAATTGTTGTAGTTTCATACTTCACCCCTTACATTAGCCAATTTACCCGATACAGGTGTAAAAAATTCAACTAGGAACATTGAGATATTTATATTGCTGATTGTTTACAACAGTAGAAGGTCGGAAAACGTGAGTAGTTAGTATTTCTCGGCTTCACTCCATTTCACCAGTTTACATGAGGGTATGAATTAGTATTTGAACAATTATTGTTTTTGGTTTTCTCGATGAAATCGTCATTATCACTAGGTCGCGTTCGCGTCAGAAGGAGGTTACGATAGGTCCCGTAGATTACAATACACGATAAGAAAACCAACGTTAGCGAATTTTTATTAAAAATAAATTAAGCTGTTGGAATGGCTCAAACAAATGTTTCTTCATTGAAAATTTAAATCTCTTTTTAGGTATACTAAAACAAACCCTAGAGTTCAAAGCTTTTTCATATATGTATAACTCTTCCTTGGATTGAGTTTAAAATTCCGTCCTTGCGCCAAAAATCAAAATTTCCAAATGAAAGGATGAGTTCGTTGGCCAGCAACTTTTGAGTGCATAAAATGCTCAAAGTTCAGAAAATGTGTAAAAAGAATCCACTAAAATGGCTAAAAACAGCTAAAAATGGCTAAATTTATATTTTTTAGCGAAATTTTAGTCAAAGGAAGTTTATCAAAGATGAAATACAACACTAAAAAATGTATGTACAAAATTATGGTGAAAATTTTAATTAACTTTCATGAATATTTCCTGAAAAATCTACGACTGCGAGGACGTACAGCGAGACGTGGGGGTTCTGGAGGAATGGTGCTCATTTAATGAACTTTACCTTAACATCGGAAAATGTCAAGCTATTTCTTTTTTGCGTTGTCGAAACCAGATTCATTGCAGCTATTCATTGGGAGGTCGAGTGTTACCTCGTCCCTTATTAATTCTCGATCTTGGTGTATTTTTCGATTCTGAACTTACTTTTGGCTAACATTTGGGTCTTATTACTGCCGGAGCTTCGAAAGCACTTGGTTTCTTGAAGAGAGCATCACGCGAATTCGAAAATGTTGAGGCGATCCTTTTGTTGTACAAGGCATTGGTACGTCCGCGTCTGGAGAATTGTTCCTCTGTATGGTCCCCATATTATGCGAACGGAGAAGATCCATTAGAAGCGATACAGCGAAGATTCCTACACTTCTTGTCCTTCAAATCTGGCGTTCCGTGGGAGGATTTCGAGTCAGCGGCTACTTTGAGGGTAACTAGACTTATGTCTTTGGGCAAACGGAGGAAACTTTCGGATGCTCTATTTGTTTACAAACTTATGAATAATTTTCTGGATGCTCCGCAGTTATTAGAAGCCTTAAACTTCCATGCGCCATCCTTCAACTCACGGAACCCATCCACTTTCTACCTGCGAGCAGCTGCCACAAACTAGGTAGTACAATACACCTCTAGCACGCATGCAGAGATTGGGAAATCATCTCAATGTGGATTTATTTGCGTCGGGTGTTCACCGTTTTCAGCGAGATGTATTGGCTGATCTGATAGAGGACACGAGTAATATTACTTTAAAATTATTTTTCGATTTATATATATTCAGAAGTTTGTTGTAGTTTGAATGTTTGTGACGTTTGCATTTTTGGTTTTTTTATTTTTGAAAAATTTCTGAATTGTATTTACTCTTTGTAAATTGGGCTTCTGCATGTGTATTAAATGAAAAATAAAATAGATAAACAAATGAAATCTACAAAAACTACAAAATAGCTAAAATTAAAAATAAAAAATCAAAATTGCAGAAAATCAGTTTAAAATTATATATATTTCATGAAAATATATACGTTATAAAGAATAATAAAAAATAGAAATTAGGCTTATTGCAAGGATTTGCGGACACGTACACAGACAAGCGCACGTACAAACAGATAGACAGACAGACACGAAACTAAAGTTGTTCAGAATGGTCTAAAACATGAAATTTTGATTTTACCGGAGAAAAAAAGGTCATCTCCCAAAAGTGAAAGCAATGCTTCCGCTAACTATAGATTAACTCGGAAGCGAAAATTGAAAAAAAAAGCGATCGGGATGGTTAAAAAAAAAAAAATTCCAAATTATGTCACTAAACCTCATCAACACAAGTAACGGAGTGTATGGAGGTAAATTTCAATTCACGTCGAAGGCGCTTGGCATAAGACGTCGTGAGTTAGTTGACGAAAACTGAATCGAATGCCGATTACTCAACATATATATTTTTACTGCGGTAAGCAGTTGCGTCATAATTATTCTGAAAGTTTTAACAATCACGTTTGCTCATCTACGACTTGAGAACCCGGAGGCGGCGGAGGTGAAGTGTGAGGGGGTCAACATCATTAAGTCTCCGGTCCTGCCAAACTAATAACGGAAGGCTCCAACCGACCTTTTCGGAGGAGTTGGACTCCCTTCATTTCAACTAAGTGTGGATGTAAGACTGCAGCAACGTACTTAGTTGTAATATTTATCTTGAAACTGCAGGAGTAGGTATTTGAGTACTATCTGTTCAACAGCGTAACTCGCTCGCTCAATTTACGAGAGTTTTGCGAAGGTTAAATAACTTATTTCTCCATTCCTATCCTCCAAATACGAACGTTCGATCATATGACCTTTTTGCTTCCTCTTCATACTCTGTACACTGGTCCATTCCATATTTAGAAATTTTAAACTGAATTGTACTTTTTCAACCTTTTCAACTTCTTTACCAGTTTTTGAGAGATCAAAATATGTCACGAAAGAAACGGAAAAAACAACAGCTCGCTGCTGAATTTGGTAGGGAGCTTATCTGAGACAGCAAGAAACAAATAATACAATTCTATGCTCTGAGTAAGCTAAATTCTCTCTTGTTCACCATAGAAAGTTGTAATTTGTTAAGGAGACTCTAAATGACGAATGAAATGACTCATCTAATCAGGATATAGCCTGTTATTTCATTCTTCACTTAATGTCCGAGAGATTCTCCGTATCAACTTTTAACTTCCTTGGGTGTAAAGGAGAGAATTTAGCTCACTCAGCTGATCAGGATAGAGCCCTTCATTTCATTCGTACCTTGATGTAGGTACCAAAGAGTCTCCCAATCAAATTTCAAATTCCTAGGTTGAACTAGGAGAGAATCGTTTCTAACCTACTTAAAAATGAAACCATGGTTTTCAGCTCACCAGGTTTCGGTTTGTGGTGTGCTTTAAACAGACGAGACCTTCTCGAACGATCAAGTTTGTGTCCCACCCCGGCAACTACTTGGAACCGTTCCCTACAAGAAGAACTGTGAGTTCTTCAATTCCGTTCAACCTGCGGAGCAGCTCATGTAGGTCACAAATGAAGTGTCACATTTACGTGGTCTAAACTGTTATGTGATCGCATGTTATGACCACCAAACTATACACTAGTCATTCTGATAGTACATATGCAGACTAATCTGCATTTTTAGATCAGAATGAAGTGTATAGTTATGTATTTTTGAGACACGATCTTGCGAACAGTCCAGAACACCAAACTGTACACTTCATTTGTGACTCATGAGCTGCTCCGCGTTGAATGGAATTGAAGAACTCACAGTTCTTCTTGTAGGGAACGGTTCCAAGTAGTTGCCGGGGTGGGGGACAAACTTGATCGTTCGAGAAGGTCTCGTGCTTTAAATAGTATTTACAGCAAATTACTGGTAAGGCTACCAGTGTGATATATGCTTGATCTTCTGGTTATTTCGTTGGTGGTTTATTAAGAGAAAATTGCAACTATCGCCGGAGCCTTCTGTATCATTTACACCGGGCCTGACTATTAGTTGTACGATAATAATAAACTGTCTCGGGGAAGGGGGGCTTGAAGAGTTTCGACACTATAACGAAGGGCAATAAATCTCAATCGCTCGCACGTCCAATAACGATCAAAATAATGGGAGAGACCTATCCAGGCCCCCTCCCCTCGCCTTGTACCTCCACCCAAAAGCACTCTCTCTCTCGCTCTTTCCTTCTGCCTCTTGCTACTCGCCATCTCCCTCTGGTTCATCGTGTGCCGGGGTGACTGCGGGCCAAAGCCGACGTGCCCTCCCTAATTGGCCGGTCCGTCGAGCCGTCTTGCTCGAGAAAAACAAAATGGGGGCAAATCGACGTGCCGTTCATCATCTTTAACAGCTGCAAGGAGAGTGTCTGGCTGCTGATTACGTAATTGGTGGATTTTTCGTCGGGACAATGGAGGCTTTGCGGGTTAAAGTGACTAAAAGTAGCAATTAAAAATAAATGACTGCTAAAACATAGAACATACATGAGTACTGACTGAAGATCAACAGAAGCTCCGATCCCTGTTTCAACTATAATGGGATGGTCTATTGGTTGCTCAGATAGTTCATGATTTGTTATGATCACGTCGTTTTCTGTGTTTGTTGTTTTAGTGTTGAATTATATCTAGGGGCTCTAGAGGGTGGTTTAACAATGTAGTGGCCCCCAGCCACTGATTCCCACTAATTCGGGGTCGCATTTATCAGTGGACTATAATGCGCAAATCTCAGCTTCCGTTAAAGTACTACGGAACGATATTGAGTTACTAATCTTCAGTAAAATAAGAGCTTTTCAACTAATTGTGAATGATTTTTTGAAGATGAAAACTGCGGAAGTTCCATTTCCCTACCAACGGCTTGGTTGTAAGAGAAAATCATAAGGAAATAAAAGCCTTCACTAGTAGATCGCGTGGTACACTTTACCTACTACTTATACTACCTACCAGGACTCCTCACAAAACGTTTACACTAATAACCACTTTTAAAGGAAGTAGGTATTGTCGTCTTATTATTATGATTGCGCTTCGTCACCAGGTGAATAGCTTAACCTGGTACCCTAGATACTAGAAATCGCTACTACTACTCTGCCGATATATTTTCAAGAAAATTCTGCATTAAGTGCATGAATCGATATAATTGTTTAGTGATCGCATTATTGGATTAATATCTTAAAATTAATATAAAACTACGACATAAATATTTTACTAATCTTCAGTAATATGAGAGCTTTCCAACGAATGGTGAACGATTTCTGTGCGATGAACACTGCGGAAGCTCCATTTCCCTACCAACGGCTTGGCTGTGATGCGTGAAACTCGTTGAGAAAATTTGGGTCACAGTTTTTCGTGACATAAAAGCGTGATGGCTGAAGCATGATCCATGCTAAACTCGGCTCTTGCACTTAAAGAATAAAGAGTGATGCGCGTAGAATACGATTTTCACATCCATTTACAATTTTAGCTTCATAGATTGAATACCAAATAAATTAGGTCCAGAGATCATAACGCAACGATAACTCCAGTCTTCTTGTGCATGTCTTTCTTACATGCCATTCTTTTGTTGTTACGTGTCTTGTTGGATGACAATTTTCGGCAAGATGGTCCCCGTAAAATCGTACCTATTCTACGTAAAAAAATTTGATTAGCACAGTCTGTCTGTCTGTGGTAAATCCTTGTCACGCCCAAAACTATACCAAGTTTCAATTCGATTCCGGAGAAATTTTCAGGAGTTGTGCGGGTTTGCTCCTTGACGGTCCCCTATAATTTGCAATGCGAATCAACAGTGGATTAGCCTTTGGGCATGCGGAAACATGAATTTCTCATAACGTCGATTTTCTCATCATCTGTCGGTCTGATTTCGTTCAAACTCGGTAGGTGATTCTTTATATTTTTTTAAGAAAAATGCCCTATAGATTATATCGCGATTGGTAGAGTAATAAATAAAACCATAGCGCGAAACTAATATCGATTGACACACGCTAAACTCTGATTCTAATGGAACGAATTTTATGACATTTTCAGGGATTGTGCGGGATAGCTTCTAGATGGTCCCATATAACTTTGATTGCCGTAACATAATTAGTACGCATGCTCAAACGTTAATGTATAATCAATTCAATTTCTTATCATGTATTGATCCGATTTCGTTCAAACTCGGGGAGTAGATGGGTATATGTCCCAGGAAAATTTCCTATGAATTATATCGTGATTGGTAGAGTAATAACTATAGCGCATTCGAAAAACTGAAATCGATCGACACAGAAAAAACTCCAAAACTAATGGATAGATTTTTTGAAATTTCAAGGATTCCGCGGTTTAGATCCTACAAGCTCCCCAATAAATGTCATTGCCGTTGGATTAGTAGTAGTCTGTGCGCATGCGCAAAGTTAATTTCTTATAACATCGACTTATCAATCATTTTGACTCGTACTTCGTTCTTCAACTAATTCCATACTTCCATTTTGCAATATGTGAGGAAGCTATAGAGACCACCTAACTTGCAGATGTTTTTTTTTCTACACCCTGCTTGCACCGTGTACAGGAAAACAGCTTGCAGAATGTGGGAATTCCTAACAGCGCTTGGAACATTTCGATACCTACCAATGGGCAGAATAACATCTGTCCGCCGATTTCTCTCGGACCTCCGCCCCAGATCTCCTCCAAAGAGAGTTTTATAGTTTACGAGAAAATTTGAAAAAAAGGGTCTCAGAAAACGCTATCGGAGAGTGCGATTCGCCAAAAGAAAAAACCCCGTCCCAAGTGATTTACACCTTTTGCGTGTCGTGACCTCTAAGCAGTTAAAAAGCCGTTTGGGAAGTTGAAAACGAAACGCAGAGCAGCCGGATATACTGGCGGAGGAGGAGGCTAATCCAATGATGTGATCGGAAGCCTCTGGCACGTTCCCGCCCGCAGCGCTCCAGTCGCATTGTGATGAATAGGAATCACAAATCAGCTGTAATATACCCGTCTTGTGGAATCGGAAGAGAGTGACTGTTCGTATAGGCACGCTATTGCCTCTAGTATTAAATCTAAGGGGTTATTTCTTCTAGTAGTAATAGTAAAATTATCATTTACGTAGATACCTTTCGAAGGAGTCCGTCATCACTACCAAGTCGAGTACCTGGGGACTCTTTATTTTTCTTTTAGCGAATTTTAAAGAAAAACTGAGCTATTTAAATGGCTTTGAAATTTTAAAAGTGGGTTTGAAGGGTCGGAGACCCCCTACAAATCCGTTTAATGCATCAAAGAAACCAATCCTAGATTTTAACGTCGTCTGGAAATATACGCTATAAGTATATATATTATTTATAGGGCGTATTTCCAGACGACAACTCCCTTTAAAAACGGCGTAAAAATGTTCCAACGCAGAAAAATCCGTCTTGGCAAAAGACAGGTCAAGTTCGTTGCTAGCCCGATCACTCCAAAGTTTCAGGATCAAATTTACAACATAACAACCCAAAAAATAGGTTTTTTTTTACAAAAGGGCATGTGGGGTGTTACAGTCGAAGTATTTTTCAGTGCTGTGTCGATTGCGACCGCTTCCAAATCTCTAAGATTCATAAGTGAGAAAAATCGATCTAAGTGTCTAATCTAATGACCTACATCTCTTTGTCTTTCTCCTTTTTTTCAACTTTTAAGCGCTTTTAGTGTAAGGATATCATCATCAGACCGTCAAAACAGAGGGGTTTCAGTGATAGGGAAAGGAAGAAGTGGTGAAGGGGAGTGGCGGGGCGGAGGGGAAGAAAAAAGTGAAAGGTCTTGGTAGTGGAGAGCAGGGGAAAGGAAAAAGGTGTTGGAAGTAAAGTAAATCTGTCTGTTGGTAAATTATTATTATTATTTTTTTTAAAGGTTCAAGCCGCACCTCAACTAGAAGGGTGAAGGGGATTATTCAAAAAGCTAAGAAATTGGAATTAACCGGACACTGCGTACACAACATGTCCTGCTGTGCACACCCGCCCCCTCCGGGATGAATTCGAACTAACGTCAACTGGCTACAGTTACCTTTATTTTGTTCTCCCTTATTTTTTCTCGTTTCCCTTTTTTATCAGTAATAACTGATCACTCAATCAGATAAGATTATCTGTCTTGTCCGTCTTACTTTCATGCTATTGTTAAAACCAGATTGAGTAATTCTTCCCTTCCCGTCTCTTCCTCTGATTAGGTAGAATCCCCTTCACTTTGCAAGCACTTAATTGGTTGTACCTCCTGGAGCTTTACTTTCTCTCGACCAATGGGATTCAGTCCCCCCGCGTGACCATATAAGCTGTGTCCGTTCTAACGTATGTTCAGATATTGTTCGACCTATCCGTCGAAATCGATCTAACATTGCAACTCTTTATTTTTGAGAAATTAAACAACGTTCATCTTTAAATTCCTTTTATTTGACATTTCATGTCTTTGCTATGGCACACAACCAAATTTTCGTTATGTTACGTAACGAAATATGCTCAATGATTATTATGATTCGTAGAAGTGAGGTAGGTAGGTACCTATGTGATTATAGCTGAAATTTGGTTTTTAATGTTTTTGACATTTTATGTCTTTACTATGGCACATAAATGAAAAAGCGTCACGCGGGGAGCGTCACGCGGGGAGCGTCACGCAGGGAGCGTCACGCAGGGAGCGTCACGCGGAGAGCGTTACGCGGAGAGCGTTACGCGGAGATTCCCTAATGATCCCACGATTCTGAGATTTGATATGGAGCCCCTTGAGGGACTTCTGAACACAACTGACCGATCCCAGATCAGCTGAGTGGCTCTAGAATCCAATTTTTTCCCTAATGATCCCACGATTCTGAGATTTGGTATGTGGGCCCTTGAGGGACTTCTGAACACAACTGACCGATCCCAGATCAGCTGAGTGGCTCTAGAATCCAGTTTTTTCCCTAATGATCCCACGATTCTGAGATTTGGTATGTGGGCCCTTGAGGGACTTCTGAACACAACTGACCGATCCCAGATCAGCTGAGTGGCTCTAGAATCCAGTTTTTTCTTTAATGATCCCACGATTCTGAGATTTGGTATGTGGGCCCTTGAGGGACTTCTGAACACAACTGACCGATCCCAGATCAGCTGAGTGGCTCTAGAATCCAGTTTTTTATTTAATGATCCCACGATTCTGAGATTTGGTATGTGGGCCCTTGAGGGACTTCTGAACACAACTGACCGATCCCAGATCAGCTGAGTGGCTCTAGAATCCAGTTTTTTCTTTAATGATCCCACGATTCTGAGATTTGGTATGTGGGCCCTTGAGGGACTTCTGAACACAACTGACCGATCCCAGATCAGCTGAGTGGCTCTAGAATCCAGTTTTTTCCCTAATGGTCCCACGATTCTGAGATTTGGTATGTGGGCCCTTGAGGGACTTCTGAACACAACTGACCGATCCCAGATCAGCTGAGTGGCTCTAGAATCCAGTTTTTTCCCTAATGGTCCCACGATTCTGAGATTTGGTATGTGGGCCCTTGAGGGACTTCTGAACACAACTGACCGATCCCAGATCAGCTGAGTGGCTCTAGAATCCAGTTTTTTCTTTAATGATCCCACGATTCTGAGATTTGGTATGTGGGCCCTTGAGGGACTTCTGAACACAACTGACCGATCCCAGATCAGCTGAGTGGCTCTAGAATACAATACGGGGTTTTATAGGAAGGGGAAAGGGGGCGCAAAGACATAAAATGTCTCTCGTGGTTGCGTACTTGTACGAAAGCTGTATCCACCGTATGAGTTTCATTTAACATGTATTTTAATTTCTAGGGATTTGTCGGGCCAACGAACCCGACCGATCTTTTGCCAAGACGGATTTTTACGCGTTGGAACGACATTTTTCCGCCGTGTTTAAGTAGGGGGCCCCGGCCTCTCCCCATAGCATTTAAAAATTTTATTTTTTATTCATTTTTCAAGGTTATAGAAGGATATCAGAAGAACATTTGCTTAAAATGGTGGAGGAAATAAAGAGAAACTCCTCATGGTTTTCCAGTATATTAGAGAGCCAATTAGAGTTAGAAGGTTTTTTCCACACATTACTGACTGCTGATATGGTGTAAAATTTTGTTTTTCTGAACTTCAAATTGCCAAATAGATTTTCGCCTTAAAAAGTTAATGTTGCATATTGCATTTAATTAGTGCATAACCATCCGTAGTTCCCAACCCGTATTGAAAGTGAGTGTTGATGAATTTGTTCTTATCTCGTCCTTTGAAGTTCCTCTAACTCATTATTTTGCTTGTTTCAGGTAAGCAACAGAAGTGAATGCTTTTGTCCACATCCACAAGTGACTCTTAAGGTGAGTTTCCGATTGAAACTGTGGACAATGAACATAAAAATATAATGACTGAACTGTCGTAAACTGCTAATTCATCTTTATTCCATATTCTATTCAATGCTGAAATTGGATTTTATCACGCGCCACAGTGGGGCTACGACTCTTTATTCGAATGTGAATCTTTAATGTTATTACGGATGTAAGAACCTACATAAAATTTCATGGGAATATGACCCGTTACATTAATGTTTGTGTGCTCAAAAACGGGGGCACATTTACGTGCAAAATGGCGCCAATTCCACAATTATTATGGATTACCTATCGATGAGGTCATTTTTCCATGAAATATTTATGTAGATTCCGAATTCGCATTAGAAAATAGGGAGAGTTAGGAGCGCCAATGTGGCGCGTGAAATCAAAATCCAATTTCACCATTGGATGATACCTCTTTGATAAGTCGAGGGGAGTTACCAATTAAAGTTTTTTGATATCTTCAAGAATTAAAAAAAAAAAAAAAAAAAAAAAAAATCTGCCCAGATCAGTGGGCTTTCTCACATATTGTAACATGGACGTTAGAGCAATAAAATACCCATGTGTAGACACTAGACATGCTAATAATATAATTACATAGGTATTATGCTATATATATATATATATATATATATATGTATATATATATACATATAATGTTTTGATTGATTGAAACGGTTCTAGATAATCAGTATTTTCTTTTGGCACGGATGTGCAATGAAAATTGGAAACAAATAAAAAGTGATTTAAAGGAAAAACTCACAAAACTGACGAAAAACCTCATATGAATTGGTAGTGGTAAGGAGATAGTCTAGAGGTTAACCTGCACAATCCTTTTCTATTTCGTACAATTCGGTTGATTAGTCTCGAAGTTTAGAGCCTGTTTCAAAAAATTTAGTTTTGCGCATGCGCAATAATAAATAGGTGCCCAACCAATCGCGTTATAATTCATGGGGCATCTTCTAGGAACATATAATAACCTAACCTGATCCCAAAATCATTTATTACACGTGACAATTGAATATCTTCAGAAACTCCGTGTTCACAAGATATGCACTTTTAGATCGGAATCATGCAGCTTTACAACGGAATGGCGCCCGTTTGTGCGCAGTAGAAAAAAAAAAAAAACAATCGAGTGATCGGTCATTTCTTCATGAAATTTTACGTAGAATTTGAATCTGCAATAAAAAATGGGGTTCCTATTTTAAAAACCAAAGTTGATGTCAATTTTTTCATTTTTGAAATTTTTACAAAAAACTATCTAAGTTTAAAATAAAAAAATAAATTTTATAACCCATAAATTAAGATTTTATTGAGGGGGGGGGGGGGACGTTATTGGGGGACACTCTGTGTATTATTGTTTTATTTTGAATTCAACTATTTCGTTACTGCTTTGCTGTTCAATTGATTTTGTGCGTCATGTTACAATATAATGTGAGGAAGCTTTATTGCCCACCCAATTTCTCAAAGGAGTTGCTTCTGAATTTTAGAACAGATTGTAAATGCTTCAATTTTTGTAACCATAGAAACATACGCTCAGTCATAAAACGTCCAGGACGCAGTGAACCTGAACACGTAATTTCCCGGTTCCCGCATATCTATTGTATCGGAAGTGGTAATGTATTATTCATTCTAACGATTTGTAAGTTTAATGCTCGAAAAAGGCGAAGACCGCGGAGAAAACGCCGTTGATTGAGGGCTCCTTGCGGAGAGTCGGCGAGCCTTTGAAATCTGCTGTTATGCACGGAGTTAGGTGCCGGTGCAGCCGAAGGAACACGTGTAATGTAACCCCCCAAGTAATGTAACCCCTATATAATGTAACTCCGAGTAATGTAACACTGAGTAGTAATGTTGGGAGCCCCCTGAAGATAAGTAATCTATCGGAATAAGCAAGGGGTAGTCACGTTTCTTCCTGAACCCTTGTCCTAACCGCCGCTTCAGCGGGTAGCCATCGACACTATTCATAAATCTCGTAGTGGATTACCGTTTTTCTTATTGCTTCCCAAGTTTTGCCCACTGATTGGGCTAATATTTATTTTTAATGGAAAGCGGTACCTAACTCATCTTCGATTTCAAACTAATGGGTTAACGGTTTTAAAAGATGTGGTTTATATACCTACTAATTCAGTTTTCAGTTTATTGTACATATTAATATTTCTCCATAATTTTTCTCAAAAAATTATTCAAATTTACACAAAGGTTCATAATTATTTCTGTATTTGATAGCGCTTCTACTCAGAATACTGCGTCATGCATTAGCTTAGTATAATGGCATATATACTCGAGAGAAAATAATTAAATGAAATAAAATACTTACACTTTGCTAGTCCCTCTTGATTTAACAAGTGCTGATACCGAAGTGCAGTAGTACATCGGAATCAAAGTACGTACATTTACAGTAGGCACCCACCAACTGAGAATTGTTGAGATACTAGCCGGTTACCCGTGCGTTCCACAGACCCACCAGCACGGGTCAGTCGATGCGTAGACAGATGAAATATCCATATCCAGACTGTGTTCGTAACTACAAAGGTTACATGCCAAATTATAACATAAAAGTAGCTAAATCAGGCCCGGACGTCACCGTACCAAATTTCAACTTCCTAGGGTGAAAAGGAAAGAATTTAGCTCACTCAGCTGATTAGGGAAAATACCGTCATTTCAATAGTCTCTTAATGACCCAGAGAGTCTCCCTACCAAATTTTAACTTTCTAGGGAGAACAAGAGAGAATTTAGATCCCCCAGCTGATCGAAATCGTCGAAACCAAACACGCGCGAAGAAAGGCCCCGAACTGCGTGTTGGCAAATAAATTAAAATTTCGGGTACCAACAAATCGTTTTTCGTCTCTTGCTTCGCACAAAATATCAAATTCCCGTCTATCACCTATCAATTATGTAACCCATGCTTCACTCGGAACACCCGTATAGCAACGCGTCAAGGCTTCTCCACTTGTCACGAATTTCCGCCACAAACAAACTGCCTGTTAGCAACCATAATGACGAAAGTTCGGGAACCAAACAAATCGGTTGCGAAGGGGAACGCCGTTTATGAAGTAGAAGGATGTTTTGGAGGTTCAGACCTAGCCTATGTCGTGCGCCGGAACTCGCTGATCATTTTACGACCGCTCCCGTCAGAATCAGTGCAGCCGTTTAGCCGTCTATTGAGAACATAACAATATATAGATAGAAACAAACTTTGAGTTTAATATAGAAAAAATTCTTGAATGGGCATTGTTTGCATGACGATGCTTGTTAAGATTCTTGTTGCCTCGTTGATTGTTGCCTGCATTCATGGATTAAGATGATTATGATTTTCATTGATGCTTTCATTCAGTCTTTGATATTGAGGCCAGGCGGGCGATTTGCACCCTAGATGGTCCTGCGAGCTCGTTCTGACTGTTGCAGAAGTCTATCGTTACTTTTCGGCATAGTTTTCAGCACTTTCCCCCAAAGCACTCATCAAAAGTAGATTGGTGTTTTTTTTTTTTTTTTTTTTTTTATTTTATTTTTATTAACGAAAACATTTGTAACAAATGTTACACTACAGTTGTGAAAACAATTAGATAATTTACTGCACCTATATCATAAGTACAATGGCACGTGAGTCAAGGTATCTACCCAACGGTAGTCCTTGGTAGCTAATAATAATTATAATTTAGTTTTTAATTTAACATTCTTAATTCTCTATATTCTTAAAGATAAGTCGTATCACTGTTTGTTTCAATGTTTAGTGTTTTAAGTTCCTATGGTGTAAGAAGGTCAATGGGTCTTTTTCTCTTCAGTCTTCTTCCTGTTTGTAGATTTAAGAGGCGATCAGCAAACCCGTCAAAATTTGGATTCGGGTGTGATGAGATCGTGGCGAATTGGCGTTGAAATGTTTTTGCAATCACTTCATTCACTTCTGGGATGTCCAAGTCTCGGTGTATCACGGAGTTTCTCACGTACCATTCGGCGTTTGTGATCATGCGTAGTGCACGGTTTTGCTGAGTTTGCACCCTTTTGACTTGGGTGGCACTGGCAGATCCCCATACTGAGCAACCATATTGCCAAATAGGCCTAATCATCAACAGATAAATTAACTTTTTGTTGCTTAGTGTGAGTGGAGATTTCGGACCGATGAGTGGTTTCAAGAAGTTGATACGAGTTCTCAACCTTTTCACCAGGTCGCTAATGTGATCACCAAAGATTAATTTTTGGTCGAGCCTGATGCCAAGATATTTTATATTTTCTTTTTGAGGTACGGGAGTATTATTCAATGTAATAGGGCTCACTTGGTATTCTCTTTTATACGTGAATGTAACAGAGCTCAATTTTTTTTACATTCATCTTAGTCCTCCATTTTTTATTCCAATCTTCAACCAAGGTTACATGTCTTTGAAGTTGTCTCGATGCATCGTGGCCTGAACTAGCCCGTGAGAGTATGGGTTGGTCGTCGGCAAACATGGCTAATGTGGTTGTACTTACTGGGGAGAGTTGGAACGTCACTCACATAAATCAAGTACAGTATAGGCCCCCAAACACTGCCTTGAGGTACCGACGATGATATGTTTTTGCTAGTCGAGATAGCATCATCGCATTTTACATGGAACGTGCGGTTTGTGATGAATGATTGGATAATGCGATAATAGGTATCAGGCAGGAGAGGTTTCAATTTAAATAGTAGACCTGGGTGCCAGACCCGGTCAAAGGCCTTTTCCGTATCAAGAAAAATACCCTGGCATATTTCCTGTTTTTCATAAGTGTCCAGAATTTCCTCCACGAGCCTGTGTAGCTGTTGTTCGCAAGAGTGCGATTTGCGGAATCCAAATTGGAATGATGGTATCGCAGTTTCCAAATGTGGCATCAGTTTCGATAGCATTAGGCGTTCAAAAATTTTTGAGAATATTGATATCAGGCTGATTGGTCGGTAACTTATGGGGTTTCGAGGATTTTGTTGTGTTTTCAAGATCATAATAATTTGAGCGTGTTTCCACTTGGTTGGGAAATATGAGGTACGGAGAATGGCATTATAAAGTTGTGTGAGGAGTACTAGAGTTTTCCTGGGTAAGTTTCTTAATAGTGGCTGAGTTATTCCATCGCTTCCAGGGGCCTTTTTAGTCGGCGATCTTTGAATGGCATTTTTTACTTGTGCAGGCCTGAAAAATTCTCTGAAAGGAGTTAGGATGAGAGGTTGAGTTATTTGTTCTTCTATTATTTCGTGAAATTCAGGATTTTCGCTTGGATTAGGGGTAAATTGTTCCACAAGTTGTTCTGCGAAAACTTGTGCTTTTTCTTCTGACGTAGAGTACCAAGTGTTATTTGCCCTAAGTGGGGGAGTAGATTCGGGTTGTTTAACGAGTAATTTTGCTTTACGCCACAGTGAACCGTCTTGTGCATCCAGTGAGATCAACGAATTCCGCTTTTCATCTGAATGGAGTATCTTTAGTGCTATTTTAAGGTCATATGTCCCTCTATTGTATGCTTGTTTATGCGGAGAGTATTTAGTTTGTTCCCACAGCAGTCTAGAATTTTTCTTCACGTCTAGCAGATTTTGGATGTGAGGTGGAGTATAAGTTTGATGATGGGCTATAACATTATGATTTCCAATAGATTGGTCAGAGGCCATCCCCGCCGCTTGTTGGATGATGTGAGTGATATGACTGACTGCAATATCGATGTCCCTTGGTGTTTTCAGCGGCATTGACAGGTTCGTTTCCCTTTCAAGGGTTTCCGAATATAAATTCCAATCAAAGGGATATTTGAGGAGAGAATTTTGTGACTTTTTATAATGCACAGAGCTCATAACTGACATTAAAACTGGGTAGTGATCCGAAGAAAGAGAATGGATTACTCTGATATCACAGTTAGTAATTCCTTTCATCAAGAAAATGTCGAGGACATCGGGCGAATGATTAGGATTGTCGGGGTAGTGAGTTGGTTCGACAGTATGCATTACCCTTATTCCTAATGTCTGAACTGCATCGTGTAACAACCTGCCCCTTGGGTTCGTTGTTGCCGAATCCCATTGAGGGTGTTTCGCATTAAAATCACCCCCAAGGATGAATTTTTGTCCCATCTCATGTACGATGCCCCATATTGTGCTCATTAATAGTTTGTGACCTTCCCGATCAGGAGCTGAGTAGAAAGCCCCAACTTGGTATTTTCTTCCATTGAGATTGAGACTAATTCTTGCTACTTGAGCGTCATCTTCCATTACGGGAGGTAGATCATTATGAGATATAGTCTTCCTGACAAGTATCGCTGCTCCTCCTTTGCGGTTTGTGGATGGGTGGTCAGCTCGATAAATTTTGTATCCAGGGATGAAGAAGTGTAAGTTCGGAGTCATTTTCGTTTCAGTTAGTAGGACGATATCGAATTGAGCTTGTCTCAGGAATAGCTCCAATTCGTGAAACTTGTTATTTAGACCTCTACAGTTCCATGTGACGATATTGAGAGTATTATGATGTTGAGCGTTCATTTTAATAGTTTAGGTAATAGCTCGGTGAGCATTGAGAATAGTGGTTGAATGAGACTAATTAGCTGATCGATTTTTCCGCAGAGTATTGAAATGGTGGGTTCACTGTTTGTCGCAGGTGTGGTCCCGTATTGACTGCTGGCTACTTGGGAATAAGTTCGGGCGTATTGTTGGTTCACCGTTGACGATTGACGAGGATGATAAGTGAATTTTTGGTTTTGATCCACTGGTTTTTGTGATTGTGGTTTATACAGTGACATATTCGTTAGTTTTTGTCGACTGTTTTGTAGGGAAACGTGAACGGGACACCCTTTGTAATTGGCTGTATGGTTTCCTTTGCAGTTGGTACATACAGGTTGAGTACTACCTGGCTTATCGCAGGATGTGGTGCTGTGATCTCCATCACATTTGACACATTTCGGACGGCGAGAACAATAGTTTTTCGAATGTCCGTAAGCCTGGCATTTGGTACATTGTATCACTGATCTTTTTGGTTTAGGGGGCTCAATCTTGATGACCGCGTTGTACAAACGACTTTTAGTATATAGATCTACACATTATTAGTCCTCCTGGTCTAAGTATAACTGCATTTACGTTCCTTGGTTTCCACTTACTGCAAAATTGATGAGATTAAATAAATCACCTACCTATCTACGATTCACTAGTCCATCAGTTGGTGACAAGAGTTGAATAAACTTGGTTTTGCGAAGTCTGAATTCCACTGGAATTATATCAACTGGTAAGATCTACGTAGTTCATCAGGCGATTTTCATAATTGTTTCAATTTGCTCCCACATTTCTTCTTTCTTTTTTTCTGCCAGAGTTCTAGCCTTCAAGGGGAAAGAACGGATCATCATACTGCATTCTTGCTTGTTGCTTTCCATTCTTTGGAATAAAAATAACTATAAATGACAACCAAAAAGTTCCAGTAATTCAGCATGACCGTATGAGCGAATTTTCTTAAGGCTAAAGGTGACGACAGTTGTGTGAGAGAGAGGGAAGATACAAATAGATAATCTGGATTATCTCCACACCAGTCAATCAATTTTCAAATCTAAATATATATTTGAGTTTGTCTCATCCTAGGCTATCGAGCGAACATAACAAAGTTTCCAAAAAAAAATTTTGTTGTTGAAATTTTGACTTATAATTTTAATTGCTAATTTAATTTTTTTTTAATTAAACAAATCGCTAATATCCCGTGTTTGGAAACAATTCAAGTGTATGCTGGCATAGGCATGAAATTTTGAATCTGGAAATTAGATGCCGAAAGAGAGAATTGGGAGCGAAAAACGTGGTTCCAGGAAGACGAGTGTATTTGAGGGGGCGCGTGCCTCGGCGACGCCCAGCAACTGATCTCATCCTCGCGCGCGTACGAACCCGCTTACCGAGCCGTCTCTCGAATTTTTGTACATACTGCTTCTTCCACTTTTATCAAAATACACTTTATCAAAGTGTTAGGTGGGGTTTTATTTTCATTTGTTATAGGAACGTCCATGATAATAATTAGTTTGTATAGTTGGAACCTTTGTATTCGTGTGAAAACAACTGGAGGAGTTTGACGCACTGAACGTAACATTCATTAGGTAGGTATCTACCAACCTCCTACCTAACTACCTACAATCAGAGATGAGCAAACACATATCCGAAAATACAAATATGTATTTATCCTTTATTTTTTTTAATTTATAGTTGAATTTCTTTGTAGGAACCTATATGAATAAATTTGTATTCATATTTTGGCTACGAATATTCAAAATTTATACTCGAAACTATGAATATAGGAATTGTATTCGAAGAATTTGAATATTTCAATACTTATGGAAGTGCATATTATTATTGACTACGACCTTGTATCATTATTTTAAATTTTATTGAACTATGAGCAATTTAAGCAGAAATAAATGGTTGGAAACCAATTTCAGGCAAAAAACTCATACTAAAATGAAATTTGTTGATTCAAAACTTTGGATTTTTAGGTTTTTTTTTCAGTTTTTATAGATTTTTCAGCAAATATTGAAATTCAAGTACATTTTCCAGCATGATTTTGTGCAAAATGTTAAGCAAATGATTTTGTGCAAAATGTCCTAGTTAAGCGTTGATAATTTTGTTTTGACTGATACTCTGCTAAACATTATAAATTTAACGATTTTTCGCGAATTTTAGCAATTTTTAGCGATTTTTTTAACCACATTTTTTGGGATTTGACCAATTTAATGTGCTCAAAAAGTGCTGGCCAAAAAACTCATTCTTTCATTTGGAAAGTTTGATTTTTTGGCGCAAAAACTTTTTTTCAGCCCTTAAATGCTACACTTTAGGATTGGTCGATACTGTTGCAAACTTCCTGGATCAACTAGACCCCAAATTTGATACATAGCGCAAGTTTCGTAAACTTTGGTCCAGTATTTTCTGAAAAAAGCTCTGGACGGCTGGCGCACGGAGGAAGACAGATTTTTAAAATTCAATTTTTGGAATCAAATTTTGAGTGGGGGGCGATCGGTATCAGCTGATATAATTGGAATTATATTTTCAAGAAACCGAGTTTAACAAAACTACTGTCACTTATAGATGGAGTAGTGAAGCGTAAGTTTTACTTTTATCTCAATAATTTTAAGGTGATGGGTGCCTAAGTCAATGCCTTTAGACCGAAAATCTGATGTACTACTGTATTTCAATGTCAGCTCTTGTTCAATCCGAGAGGATAGTCAAGTTTTTGTGTTTTATTTAATTTCTCCTCGTTAGGCGTCTCCGTTTAGATGCTCATATATTCTGCTCATGAGTATCTCCCATAGTGAACGTTTAATTATTATAGTCTGTGTAACAATTTCAAGTTCTTTCATGATGGCGATGAAAGTGGGTATAATCACGAGTTATACTTAAGTGATGCACACATTTTGTAAAAAATAAGGGTCATTTTGTCATGGAAGTGTTTTTATTTGACCGAAAAACGATACGATAAAGTGAAAAGAAAATTGAACAGCATAAAACTTCCACAAATTAAAGATAAAATGATCCAGTTCCGAAACAGACCGGATTTTAATTACAAGGAGCAGTAATGAGAATGAGTAGTACTGAGCAGGAGTTGTACTGCTCTCGTGTGCAACATTGGAGTTTGAAATGTTGGAAATTATAGTTTACCAAATATCCTTTTCGTTGGGTGAGTTATGTGGTAATAAGCGTCAGGGTCAAATGGGTCAACGGTGGCTAGATCCCTGACTTCAGGTGGATAATCTTTATTACTGTCAGCGAAATCAAAAAATCTCTTGATCATTGCCTCTCTGTACTCTGCTGCATTTTCGTACATGTTGAATGCCACAGCTGCGAGCGCTTGTCGGCTTACATTGTTGTCGTACCCTACTATTCCATATGTAAATGAATTTAAGCCAAAGTACTCATCTCCGCATACTACTGGGCCTCCAGAGTCTCCAGGGGCGGTGATTGCACGATGTTTCCCGAAGAATGCATGGCAACTCCAGGTACAATCTCTTATGTACCTTCCTGGTAATTCTGGATCGTGAGGCTTACCATATAAGAAGTTTGATCGTGCACTTATAAACCAATAACATTGCCAGTAGTTTGTTATTGTACGCCATCCATGCATGAGTTCTTGAGCTGGTTCGCCATATATTCCTTTCTTTCGGTTTGCAAAATTCCATCTTCCAAATCCAATGAATAAACACACGGCTTCCCGCTTCATCGTACTGTAGTATTGTATAGCTAGGTTCCTTATTGTGTAGACTGGAGCGAAATTGGTTTTAATATAGGATAGCTCAGGTAGAATTTGTTTCGTCAAAATCATTCCATAATCATGAGTTAGAAATCGTGTACTGTTCCACGATTTGCATTCCAAGTGGACGATGAACTTTCTCGACCATACACCGTTTTCGAAGTCAGCTAGTTTCGTGTAACCGTGGTGAAGGACAAGCATGTCCTCCCAACCGTTCTTCATTATAGGGAATAAATAAGCAGGTCCCCAATTAGGAGGCCGGGTCCACCCCTTGCAGACACAATGGCAAGCTGTCTGAACTATGCTGGGGGTTATGAGAGCCCCGCCGCACCGCTGATATCCTGGACTGGGTTTGTCTTGCAAATCCACCATGTTTAACGTGAGGGCTTTCTTTGCCTGATACCACAGCCACGACCATCCCGACGCAAAACTGATGTGCACATAATATCCCACCACGTTGTATGAATCGAAAGCTCTCAATGGCGTTCCGAAAACGATTCTCTTATTTCGGCGTAATTCATTTTCGTTGTCACAGTCAACGCATGTCTTTTCCAGAGCAACTTTATACATGCAAAGAGACACAAACAAGCAAAGCGATATCGAAAACATTCTACCGCAGTCAATTAAACCCGATTTGAAAATGATACAAAATAGATAATCACTGATAAGCACCTCCTACTCAACTAGACGTTCAACAGTACGTCCAACCCCCCATCAACAGTGCCATCTGGATCCAATTCTTCTTCATATTTGACCTCTATAACATCATTTTAAGTGTAAATCTGATCTGTTCGTCTAACTAATCTGTATTTTGCTAAAAAGATTGATTTAGGATATTTTTTATTTTTGAGATGCGAGCATACGAGCATCCAGACCACCAAACTATAAAAATCAGTCTTATCTATTACGTAGGCCTGCTTCATTATACGGAGGCTGATTATTATACGGAGACCGATTATGGTTTATAAGGCCGGTGTATTATACAGTACTCTTGAACGCCAAGTTCCAACTCATGTCTGCACTCCTTGGTGACCAATGTTATTGTTTTGCATGTGTATTGTATGTGTTGGTTTGTTATTTTCAATGTTGAATCTTGTTGTTGCGTCAAATCATAAGACTGAAGTTTATTATTTTCAATACTGAACATTAGAAATTGACCAAGAGAAAAAACGAAAAATATTCCAGTCGAGCAGCATGATCATATGAGCGAATTTTCGTAAGTTATCGTAATAGGTATATATTATGTTACATTGTTTCGAAATTGGAGCACTTTGGGTTCAAAGAAATTGTTCGATAGCTACTAATGGCAAAAAACTTTTTAAATACCTGATATTGTGCGATTCAAAACAGATTTCGGATTTTAATTTCTCTTTTGGCATTTTTATTTCTTTGTTGTCAAAAATATTAGTAAAATTTTCAGTCTAGTTTCGTGCGTAGATATTTTATTTTTATGATGAAATTCTTATGACTAAAATATTGTTAAAAATGAAAGCAATGATATTCTGCCATTCTGGCTCAGCGAAGGCATTGAAGGCGAACTGCAAGCCCTCACGGGCTGCGAGCAGCATGATATCATTGGCAAAAACAGTGCATCTATTCGAACTCCGTGTGCAAAATCAAATCCTTTTTTAGCTGGCAGCTTACTTCTAAGGCAGTATCCACGATCAGGTTGAGAAGGATTGGCGACAGAGGATCCCCCTGGCGTACCCCACGCTCAGTGACAACATTCGCAGACATCTTGCCTCGTGCCTAAGGATATATATATATATAGATTTTTACACAGAATAAATTCACAAAAGTGAGACTCACTCACTATGAGTCGTTTCGTACTATCGTTGTCAATCAATTAATTCTCCTAGCCTTGCAGGATGTCTTCATTGAAATTAGTACCTAAGCAACATTATACAACATGGTACTAACATGGCTGGTGGCTAGAAGGGAGTTGGAGCTCTGGATTAGATTAAAAAATTAAAATAGAAAATGGATTAAGGAAACACGAGACTCTTAGAACGATCAAGTTTTCCCCCACCCCGGCAACTACTTGGAACCGTTCCCTATAGAAACCTGTTTAGTGGACATGTAGGTCAGAATGAAGTGTATAGTTTGGTGGTCTGGATGCTCGCAAGCTCGCATCTCAAAAATACATAACATCAAGTAGTCAATCCCTTAGTAAAAATGCAGATTAGTTGGATATGTAGATCAGAATGAATATAGTTTCGTGGTCTATAACACGATCAATAACAGTTTAGGAAACACATTTGTGAAATTAATAAATAAAAAATCTTAGAACAGCTAAAAAATATTTAGAACAATGGTCAGGTACATACATATATTATCAAGGACTTGGCATTAATGTGCTATGTTCGGAGTAGATTGGTTTCCCGGTTCTTGGATGCTCGGATCCCCATTTATCGCCAATCACAGCATTTCAACAACGTGAGAATGACGCCGACGCTCAGTGCGGGAGCGACAGGTGCGCATTCTCTTGGATTCTGACGGGAACTGTCACATTCTGGAACTGATGCTCATTAATAAATAGCTGCATTGGCGATTGAGGATGAGAAAAGAGAAATTAAAACTGGATGGATTGTCAATGAATCTTCACATGAAGTATTCATTAGGTAATTAACCCCCAATCAAAGATTGGAACAATCGGGAATAAACGGTGGCTCAACTATGGAGACTTATACCTTTAGGAAAATGAAATAGATATAAAAATATGTGCCCACGTTGGGGACTTAAATTGGGAACTAAGCCCAGGAAATAATAATTGGGAACAATGCCCTTGTATAAAGAATATATAAAGGCAAAGGCCTGGTATTCCATAGGTATGAAAAATATAAATTATATTGAGGGGAAAAAATTGAGAAATTATAAGTCAATGACCAATGAAATTATTTATGTACCAAAGGGTGATAATGAGAATTCCTTCTGGAAAACCCGGGCCATGTTTCTTCTGAAACATCTAGCCCAGTGCTATTTTCAGGAAGAGATTGTGTAGTGGATTTATATAATAATAGCGGACCTGGAAGTACTTGAAAGGGGGGATATTACCCATGCTTAATCCAGGAAACCACGCTTGCTCCAACGAGGGGAGTGTGACAGCTCCACCGGCGTGCCCACAAAAATAAAAAAAAAAAAAAAAAAAAAGATCCCCTTACTAATAGCAGTGTCCAGTGCTATTTTCAGGAAGAGATTGGTTTTCCGGTTCTCTGAAAGGGGGGATAGTCCGTGTCGCAGCCGCGTGGAGCGCTAGGCTCGCGCCGTAAGTGCTGGGTTCGATCAGTTTGGTACTGAGCCGTTTTGTAATATTCCGGCCTTAGATTTATATCTGAAAGGGGAATATGTTGAGCTTGGTTGAGGTACTGGTATCCTTTGCTTTTTGTGCATTTGGAGTGTATTTGACACTCGGATCGGCCGAGTAAGCCTGCGTCGAATATCGTGGGTATTCGGACAGCTTGGTCGAATCGTAATGATCGGCTTCAGAGCGAGTCTGAAAAGTTTCCTCGATCTTTTGTATAGGCGAGGCTTGTTCGAAAGTTTCTCGAACGAATACGTCGGGCGAGAAGGCGATTCGGACGTGAGGGCCGTGCCTTGCGCTGTCGCTGGGTTCAGCGGGCTCGCCGTGTGGCCGGTAGGGCGCACTGCGTGGGCTACTCGGCCCAGCTTCGCCGTCGTCCTCCTCCCCTTGCAAGGGGAAGTAGGAAGGCCGGCGTTCCATCGAATTGATCGAGTTTTTAGCTCGTTTCGATGCCTCTATGTGTGAAAAATAGAGGGTTTTGGAGGTGGACTCGCTTGCCCGTGCGTCTTTCCAATGCTCAGATGGCAGGGTCCTACCCCGTAGCTTTGAAAAAAGCTTCCTTAGACGGTAAATTAGAGCGGAGGAGCTGAGTAATTTACCGGCGTGCCCACAGCGGTCGATTACGAGCTTAAGGCTATGTAATCCGGGCGACACGGCTCGGAACGTCCCTCGGGCGTGCGAGCTAAAGAGAATATCGATAGCTGCACCGGGTGGCGTCCTAACAGATGGAGTGGTGTCCACTTTATGGTTAGTATGTAAATTAGTTTCGTCAACTAATTTGGTACGATCAAACTAGCTTCGGATTGGCTCGCTCAATTTCGTAAATTCGACTGTGCAATCTCATTGGTTCGCACAGTGTTTTCCCAGTATCTGTGCATATGATAGCTGAGTTGGTCTTCCGAGGTGGTTTCCCTGCGTCCGTTGCTTTGACGGGGTCCCCGGGGGTGGCTGAACGACCTTGAGTTTTCCTGTTTGAGGTTTCTCATTCAAGGCGACTTGTTTCGAGCTTTTGTCGCATCTCTCTCGCCCAGTAAATGTTTGGGGAGGTCGCCTTGCGTGTTCTCATTCAAGGTGACTTGTTTCGAGATGTTTGTCGCATCTCTCTCGCCCAGTAAATGTTTGGGGAGGTCGCCTTGCGTGTTATTCTTTAATATTTCACTTTTGGGAGAGAATTTAGTATTTTCTCTCTGGTGAAATATTTTGTTTGACGGAGTTGTAACTCGACGTCTTATAAATATTTTTGTGGTGTGCCTACCTCTTTTTGGTAGCCCTGAAAAGGGCTGTTGAAAAGAGGTGGTGGATTTCACCACAGATTGGTTTTCCGGTTCTCGGATCCCCATCTATCGCCAACCACAGCATTTCAACAACGTGAGAATGACGCCGACGCCCGGTGCGCATTCTCTAGGATTCTGACGGGAACTGTCACAATATATGTGTATATATATATGTGTGTGTGTGTGTAATGTTGTGATGAACCAATTTTGTGAAAAATAGGGACATTTAATCATGAATGTGTTTTTATTTGAACAAAAATCGATCCGATAAGAATGAAAAGAAAATTAAGCAGAATACGACTTCCACAAATAAACTTATATAATGTTGAAACGATCGAACGATTTTATAGTTAAGCTGCTACGTGGGATGAGTTACGTGGTAATAAGCGTCGGGGTTATATGGGTCGACGGTGGCTAGGTCCCTAACTTCAGGAGGATAATCTTTATTACTGTCAGCGAATTCAAAAAATCTCTTGATCATTGCTTCTCTGTACTCTGCAGCGTTTTCATACATGTTGAATGCCACAGCTGCGAGTGCTTGTTTACTTATATTGAAGTCGTACCCTAAAATTCCGACTGTAAATGAATTCAAGCCGAAGTACTCATCCCCGCATACTACTGGGCCTCCAGAGTCTCCAGGGGCGGTGATTGCACGATGTCGCCCAAAGAATGTATGGCAACTCCAGGTACAATCTCTAAGATACCTGTCTGGTATTGAATCATCAGTACGACCATATCTGAAGTTTGATCGTAGACTTGTAAAATAATAACATTGCCAGTAGTTTGTTAATGTACGCCATCCATGCATGAGTTCTTGTGCATCTTCACCGTATATTCCTTCTCTACGGTTTACGAAGTTCCATTTTCCAAATCCAATGAATAAACACACAGCTTCCCGCTTCATCGTTCTGTAGTATTGTATCGCAAGGTCCCTCATTGTGTAGACTGGAGCGAAATTGGTTTTAATATAGGTTAGCTCGGGTAGAAGTCGTTTGGTCATAATCATTCCAAAATCATGAGTTAGGAATCCTGTCTCATTCCACGTTTTGCATTCCAAGTGGACGATGAACTTCCTCGACCATACACCGTTATCGAAGTCAGCTAGTTTCGTGTAACCGTGGTGAAGGACCACCATGTCCTCCCAAGCGTTTTTCATGATAGGGAATAAATAATAAGGTCCCCAATTAGGAGGCCGGGTCCACCCTCTGCAGATGCAATGGCAAGCTGTCTGAACTATGCTGGGGGTTATGAGAGACCCGCCGCACAAAAAATGTCCGGGGCTGGGTTTGTCTTCTATATCCACCATGTTAAGCGTGAGGGCTTTCCTCGTCTGTAACCAAAACCACGACCATCCCGACGCAAAACTGATGTGCACATAATATCCCACCACGTTGTATGAATCGAAAGCTCTCAATGGCGTGCCATAAATGATCCTCTTATTTCTGCGTAATTCAGTTTCGTTGTCACAATCCACGCATGTCTCTTCCGGAGCAACCTTGTAGATGCAAAGAGACACAAACAAGCAAAGCGATATCAAAAACATTCTACTGCAGCACACTATCAAGTAAGAAAACTCGATTTCAAATCGATATCTGCAAAAGATAATATCCTATCAAGACTCATTTAGACAGCACTTGGGTGACCAATGTTTTTGTTTCGCTACTATAGGTGACTACTGTAGGTGCTGGTTTGTTATTTTCAAATCTGAATCTTAGTAACTTATTTCGGAAGCGGTGAAATAGCAAAACTGAGGTGTTATTCGGAATCAGAAAAAAAAAAAAGTAGCTACTAGTTAGTAGTCAGTACACAAGAGATAGTAGGTTGTAGTTTGTGCACAAAAGAGTGAAAAAAATCATAGAAAAAAGAAAAAAACTGACCTCAGCATTTAGTTTGTTAAATAACGTAAGAAAAAACAAGCTCCGGCCGAATGCAGGAACACCCCTAAATTTTGTAATGTTATCTATGCCAAGTATTCGGTCTTACTGACAGTTCGTAAAATAAGCGTCTGGGTTGTATGGGTAAATGATGGCTGGATCCCTGACTTCAGGCGGATAATCTTTATTACTCTTAGCAAATTTATAAATTCTTTTTATCAGTGCCAACATGTGTAATAAGACGGCGCCCATCGCAGAATGAGGGGGGGAGGGGGGATTGTGGGAAATTATTATATTAATATAATCATGATGATTTTTCTCTTATATTAATTTTCACCAAAATTTATACAATCCATTTATAGGGACGTCCCTGTAATGTATGGACTACTTACCAATATATTTTTGAAAGATAAATCAACTAATCTACACTGATCTACACATTGGTCCAGTAGTAGAGGAAAGAACCTAAGTCAATTAAATTTATAAGGGCGAGGGGGGGGGGGATTATTATTATTATTTTAGTCGTCAATCAATCATTTACAAATTTAACAACATTACTGAAAATAATGAACCATAAAGGATTGAACTTTTCATGACACTTTTAATTGTACAGTCCGGAAAATAATGGGACCGGTTAATGCCAGAGGCCATTGAAAGACCTGGGGTAATTGAGAAATTCCGAAAAAAGTTTAGGCCTAATTTACGATTTAGAAAATGAAATGTTCAGGAAAAATGACAAAAAACTGGGATTTTCCTACACTTTTCGCAAGTTTTTGAAAAAACGGGGGGGTTGGAAGCCTTGAAACAGAAAAATTGAGGTAATATTCGGAATCAGTGAAAAAATTGACATAAGTAATGGCACCTTTGGAAGGCGTTTAATCTGGAAGTGTGTTCAATGAAAAATCGTGGAAAGTTTGTGCATTTAGCACATCAAATAACGTAAGAAACCGATAAGCTCCGGCCGGATGACCACTCCTGAATTTTGTAGAGTTATCTATGCCAAGGATTCGGTCTTACTGACAGATCGTAATAAGCGTCAGGGTGGAAAGGGTGGATGGTGGCTGCATCCCTGACTTCAGGCGGATAATCTTTATTACTCTTACCAAATGTATAAAATCTTTTGATCATCGCCGCTCAGTACCGATAATTGTAATGAGACGGCCCCCATGGCCGTATGGTGGGGGGGGGGGGGGGGTGTAATTCTGAGAAATCATGATGTCCATGGTGTTTTTCTTATCTTAATTCTCACCAAAATTATATGCAATCCATTCATTGGGACGTCCCTGTAGTGCATGCATTACTTACCAATATGTTATTGAAAGATGAACCAACAAACCTTAAGGGATCTAGACACTGGTTCAGTAGTAGAATGATGTACCCAAGTCAATTCAACTTTAAAGGGGAATTCAACATTATTGACGATAATCAACCAAAACAGATTGAACTTTTCATGACACTTTCAAATTGATCCAACTTTATTGAAATATAGAGAGGTTCAAACTTTAGAATTGCAGAATAGAGTACAGGCATTGAAGTAAAAAGTACTGCATGCGTTGAAGTCTCGGAAGTAAGCATTACTAATCCCAAGGAGTCGGTCTTACTGTCAGCTGATAATAGGCGTCTGGGCTGAATGGGTCGATGGTAGCTACATCCCTGACTTCAGGTGGATAATCTTTATTACTATCAGCAAATTCATTAAATCTTTTGATCATTGACTCTCTGTACTCTGCAGCATTTTCGTACATGTTGAACGCTAAAGCTGCGAGCGACGCATGACTATGGACTGCACTATACCATAATGTTCCTTTGGACATGGAATTTAGACCAAAATACTCGTCCGAACATGCTACTGGGCCTCCAGAATCCCCTATACCGATGACTTCACGATGCCTCCCAAAGAACATATGGCAACTCCAGGTACAATCTCTATAGTATCTTTTGTGGTAGTCTTTGAACTGTGTGTGACCATATAGCTTGTTTTCAGCCTGCATCTTATCCCGGTAACATTCCCAGTAGTTTCTTATTGAGCGCCAGCCATGCATGAGTTGTTGGGATGCTGGACCGTATATTCCTGCTGTTTTGTTTCTAAAATACCATATTCCAAATCCAATGAATAAACAAACGGCTTCTCGTTTCACCGTTCTGTAGTATTGTCGTGCTAGTTCATTCACTGTGTAAACAGGAGCAAAATTTACTCTTATATATGTGTACTCTTTTAGTGGTTCCTTGGTCAAAATCATACCAAAATCATGAGATAGTTCTCCAGAGCCGTTCCACCGTTTGCACTCCATGTGGATGATGAATTTCCTCGACCATACGCCGTCTTGGAAATCCTTTACTCTGTAGAAACCGTGGTGAAGGATCATCATATCCTCCCACACGTTTTTCATGATGGGGAACACATAAGCAGGTCCCCAATTAGGAGGCCGAGTCCACCCTTTGCAGATGCAATGGCAAGCTGTCTGAACTATGTAGGGGGTTATGAGAGCCCCGCCGCACCTATGCCTTCCGGGGCGGGGGGGCTCTACTATTCCTAGAGGGTCAAACACAATTTTTTGTGCCGCCTTATACCAAAACCACGACCATCCCGATGCCTTACTGAGACGCACAAAATATCCCATCAGATCGTATGAATTGAAATCCCTCAATGGCGTGCCGTAAATGATCCTCTTATTCCTAGGTGATTCAATTTCGTTGTCACAATCCACGCACAGTCCTCCCAATGCAGATCCAAATATGCAAAAACATAAAAAAAAACAAAATGACACTGAAAACATTCTAATCTTACGCAATCCTACTGCAAGGCACAAATGGTAAAACATGAATCTTGCGTAGCAATGATTTCACTGAACATGTACCTACTTTGAAATATACCGTACCCGTACAAATTTAAATGTTGTAGTTATCAACGAGATCACTAAGTTTTTGAAGGAGATGTAAGAACGTTTCGGAGTTGTAGCATAACAACAAAGTCTCTTAAATAATGGGTCTTAAATAATTGAAGAGCTGACATGGAAAACCAGTTAAGTCCAAAAATCAAATTTCATAGGAACTCCCTCTGAACTCTTATCAGATTTTTTCGGACATAATCTCTTCTCCATGCAAAGATCAAACATTTATTCAGGGTGCGATCTAGCAAGTACGTAAGTACCTAAGGCCGTTGGTGTGACTGTTTACTTGCACTTCGACGGAAAAAAATGTTCTTTCGATTTTTGGACTTAACTGGTTTTCCATGTCAGCTCCTCAATTGTTGACGATAGTAAAAAGGTAGGTATGTAGATTGAAAAATCATGTACAGAAGAACAACTATTTTTCCTCCTCCATCAAGTATAGATTAATTTTATTATAAAAGGCCGAAACTTCACTACTTGTGGGTAACTTGTGGAAAAAAAGAGTAATACTGGTGTAGAGTCGTGTATAGTCTCAAAACCGTAATGTTCTTAATATTCAACAACTTGAGCGTATTCCTGATTCAGCTGAGTGGGACGACATTATTAATGGTCAGGATGTGGATTGTGGTACAAATATGTTTATTGCAATATTCAAAAGTTCGATTTTAGAGGCTTCTTCGGCGAAATATGCTCTTCCTAAATTTAAGGAACTTACTCCTTGAATAACAGTAGGTCTGATCGTCTCAATAAGAAAGAGTGATGCCATGGCCTCAAAACTAACCAAACAACCAACCCTTTTACATCACTTTGATATCCCGTTTCGTGAAATATCGCTACTTGATTAAACGATTAGTCAAGCGAAGGAGGCTTTATTACAAAAATAAACTTCTTGAATCTTCTGGTAACACTAAAGGAGTATGGAACATTCTGAAAGGTATAATTGATGAACCTAATAATGAACATTACAAACCTTGCCCTTTAGTAAAAGAGATTTCTGCGACTAAAAAAATTGGAAAATATGAAGCAACTAAAAAAGCTTGTGAGACTCTCAACACCTAATTTTCTAATGCCGGTATAAGAATTTAGCCAATGATATTAATGAATAATTGTCCCGTAGAGTTGCACATACATCTTTACGCACTCCAATTACTAATGATTGTAAAAGTCTCGGAAGTAAGCACTACTAATTCCAAGGGTTCGGTCTTACTGTCAGCTGGTAATAAGCGTCTGGTTTGAATGGGTCGATGGTGGCAACATCCCTGACTTCAGGTGGATAATCTTTGTTACTATCAGCAAAGTCATTAAATCTTTTGATCATTGATTCTCTGTACTCTGCAGCATTTTCGTACATGTTGAACGCTAAAGCTGCGAGCGACGCATGACTATGGTTTACACTATGCCATAATGTTCCTTTGGACATGGAATTTAGACCAAAGTACTCGTCCGAACATGCTACTGGGCCTCCAGAATCCCCTTGAGCAATGAGTGCACGATGCCTCCCAAAGAATGTATGGCAACTCCAGGTACAATCTCTATAATATCTTTTGTGGAAGTCTTTGAAAATTGTGTGACCATATAGCTTGTTTTCAGACTGCATCCTATCCCGGTAACATTCCCAGTAGTTTCTTATTGAACGCCAGCCATGCATGAGTTGGGTGGATGAATCACCATAAATTCCTGCTGTTTTGTTTCTAAAAAACCATAATCCGAATCCAATGAATAAACAAACGGCTTCTCGTTTCACCGTACTGTAGTACTGTCGCGCTAGTTCATTCACTGTGTAAACTGGAGCGAAATTTACTTTTATCCATGACAGTTCTTTTAGTGGTTCCTTGGTCAAAATCATACCAAAATCATGAGTAAGTTCCCCAGATCTGTTCCACCGTTTGCACTCCATGTGGACGATGAATTTCCTCGACCATACGCCATCTTTGAAGTCCTGTACTTGGTAGTAACCGTGGTGAAGTATCAGCATATCCTCCCAAACGTTTTTCATGATGGGGAATAAATAAGTAGGTTCCCAATTAGGAGGCCGGGTCCACCCTTTGCAGATGCAATGACAAGCTGTCTGAACTATGTTGGGGGTTATGAGAGCCCCGCCGCACCTTTGGTCTCCAGGAGGGGGATCCTCTGCAATTCCTAAAATGCTGAAAGCAATTGATTTTTTCGACTTATACCACAACCACGACCATCCCGATGCCTTACTGATATACACAAAATATCCCATCACATCGTACGAAGTGAAATCCCTCAATGGCGTGCCGTAAATGATCCTCTTATTCCTAGGTGATTCAATTTCGTTGTCACAATCCACGCACAGTTCTCCCAATGCAGATGAAAATATGCAAATACATAAGAAACAACAAAATGACACTGAAAACATTCTAATCTAACGCAGTCCCAGCCAGGCACAAATTGTAAAACGTGAATCTCACTTAGCAATGAATTCACTGAACATTGAAACATTAGTTCTTGAATATACTTGTCAACATGATTGTATTGCTAGGGCCCATGTTAGTAATTCCGTACTAGGGATGCAAATCGATTGTCGATATTCCGAGCTATCAATGTTTTTGTTTTGGTATATCGATATTTCATTTAAATATTTATCTTCCGATGTTTTCCGATTTATCGATATTTGATTTGATATCGAAATATACTGATTGACCAGTTCGAATTTCAACTTTGTGAACATTAGTAGAACATTCGAAGCTAAAATAGAAAACTGGTTTACCTACAATGGATGAAGCACCAAGACACTCATACTCATGTCCGTCCTTCTCTACTCCATGCAGCTTACGCTCAGTACATGTGATTGTTCTCTCAACTTCAGTTCAGTCTTCTTTTTTTGTTTACCGTCCGAAAGCTATCTCTACCCTCCGAATGGTTGTTCTCAAAAGCAGACAAACCTTAATTCAAGAATGAAAACCATTAGAAAGGCCCTATTCTTTCAAAACTATTATTTCTCCAAGGAGTTCGAACGAAATATTTCTTTAAATATTTCTTCCTCTAAAATGAATCACACCTATTGATATTGGTGTGCTTAAAAATCTCGTCCTCTTTGGCATTCCTATTTACAAATTTTTCTTTAGGCACAAGAATAAACTTTGGAATGATTTATTCGAGTTAAAGATATCTAACTAAGTTGATATAATCAACTTTCGCATGCTGCGTTTGCCAATATTAGTGTAGGTGTTATAGTCGTAGAAATTATACTAAAATTCGGCACAATATATAACATCGATTGTGTTTAAATTATTCGCAAATTAAGCTCTTGGGAAAATGTTATAGATTCGATATAGATACATCAATATATCTAATATTCAGGACCAGTATATTACGAGCTTTTGGGGTTAGCTGTTGGGGAAACCTGTATCAGCTAGTTGAACGTCCATTTTTCGGTTAAACTCTCGATGTCATGTGACACGTGCCTCATCGAGTTAGGTAGGTACTGTCGCCACTGCTACTTTTCTGGTGATACGCCTCACCATTTGACACAAAGTTATGAACTTGTCAAGGACTGACCAAACAAGTTGTATGATTTCTCCAGTTGTCGATTCTAAAAGATTCCCAGTTTAGGCCATTGCCTGGAGAACGACTGGTGTTATACAAATGTTTATACAAGGGTTGACTTTGAATCCTAACAAAGATTAGTATCATCTTCAAGAATCGCCCTCTATAATCGAGGTGTAAAATGCATTTTTTAACCCCACTCAATCTCAGCATATCTTTCAATCAGCCTCGAGGAGTAGTTCAATCATCACCCAACATCATACACAGCACTTTCTGAATCCAATGATGTGACCATTTCAAAATCCGTTCTTTCGAATTTCTACCATGTACTATTTCGAAGTCAACTAGGGCAGAGAATGGCTTCCTTGACCTCCCCCCACAACTTTTATGTATGCATTTACGATTATATGTATTAATCTATTTTTATTTTTTTAATTTAATATCTAACAACCAGCAGGATATCTGGATGTCGGATGAAGTAGATACTTTGTTCACATAATCAACGGAATTTGATTTAATAATACAGTTATTAAATTTATCACAGGTTTTTGGTGCACTGATTATCGTAGTCTAATCGATATTGGGATTCCGATGTATCATGTAATTGCAATATCGATATTTTGCTTTCAATCTTGTTTCCCGTACTACTGTAAATGTTTTAGTTATAAACGAGGTTACTATATTCTTGAAGGATATATAAGAACGTTTTGGAGTTGAAGCCACAAAAACCGAAGACATATTGTTGACGATAAAGTGTGGGTAGTTCGACAGGTTATGTTGAGAAGAACAGGAGGATTCAGGTCGTTTAGGATGGCCATCGCTGTCGGCGCTTTGTCGCCACCTAGCAACGCTCACACTATTTTTCTTCCTTCACCAAGCATTAATTAAGTAATTCTTATTTATTCTTGTCGAGAAGAAGTATTCTTGTCGAGATCTCGATTTTTCAATATTTCAGCCCTTAATAACTCTACCCTTTATGGTTTATCAGATCAGGTTGATTCCAGTAGTTTCGGAGCAAAGCTTCGGACGGCGGACGACGACAAACGGTTTTTTAAAATTAGATTTTTGGGTTCTACGCATCTTGAAACCTTTACTAAAAAATTTTAAGGGAGGGGGGGGGGGGAAATAAAATTTTGTTTTCTTGGTCGATTACAAAGGTTCATTATTCAAAATAATTGATAAATAATAAAAATGATAATAATATATATCGGATGCTGGTGGACGAAAAAAAGTGAAATGAATATGGAAATTATGGAAATTTTTATTGGGAGACACTTCAATTAAAAAAATGCTAACAGGATAATTCAATTTATGCGGTAAGAATACCGAATTGAATTGAAATTGAATAATATAATTCAAATTATAGAAATACATAATCGGAATTGAATGAATCTGACTAAAGAAGCTCAAAACAGGCAAAAAAATACTTATAGGATAGCTGAAAGTAACAATGGGGTCGTTCGCTCCCCCAGGAGAAAATATTCGCTTCCAAACGTAACTGTAGAGTCAAAAACGCCTCAGAGATACTTCACGGCTCTCCTCTACGAAATCTTGTGCAAAACTAGCGCATGAGCAGGAGTACCAGTTGCAAGCAGAATCAAATCAGTGAGATCAGAATTGACCTTGCCAAATAAAAGCTATATAGGTATATAAAAAATATATCCCCAACCACTGAGGCTGCAAAGCTTCGGCCATTTAATAGAAGGTAACTCATAAGCCACAAAATAAATATCATCCAATTCGTGCCAAGCCAATAGTAGGATTCTCTCACAGTTTTTGAGTGTGTTCGGGTGTGAGGAGCTTCTTCAACGGTTTGTAAGATTTTCGCCTATTGCACAACCGTAATTGGTAAGTGTGGTGGTGGATGACACGTCTCACCGAGACTGAAAATATATTCCTAATGTTGAATGATAGTATAATTACTTCATTTATAAATTGTAAGGGGGTGTGAACCCTTTAATGTTACTGTGGATTAGTATAGCGCTCTGTCCACTTTAGCTCTGCCTTTTCAAGAAGTATATGTAACGCAAATGTCATTGTATTATATAATTTAAATAAAACGACATTCACAATGGAATGGAAGTAGTTTCGCAAAATGGGATTATAAGGGCATGCAACAGCATACTGATGAAACAGCATATCGTACTGGTCTCGCGTTAAAAGTCGTAGAGCTCTGCAATAGTAGGCAATGCGGAGGTCATGGGTTCTGGTACTTATGTAGAAATGAAATGAAAACGAGGGAAGTCCGTTCGAACGAGATATTCCCCGACCACATTAGGAGAGCAGCAATGGTGTTTATTATGTAACTGGCGAAAATCGGCCAAGCCGTTGAAGGAGCGTCTCATTCCCAAACGCAGTCAAAACGAGTGAGAGAATACAACTATTGGCTTGGCACAAATTGGATGATATCATGCAGATGCTTGGCATCGTTTGTACGCAGAACGTCTTTTCGGGGGGATATCACACAATTTCGGTGGTCTTGGAGGAAAAGGTTTGACTGCTGGGGCTGCTCAGGATGGAGTCAGTCATTTCATTCGACTTTGTTGTCCTAGAGACGCTCCCTGTGAAATTTTAATTACCTAGGTTGAACAGCAGAGAATTTAGCTTACATAGCTGATAGAACCCGTAATTTGTTTTTCACTCAATGCCCTAGAGAAGCTCTCTATCGAATTTCATATTCCTAGAGGAAATAGGAGATAATAATTTAGCTAGCTCGCAGCTGATCAGAATAGAGCCTATCAATTCGTTCGTCTCATAATGTCCCAGAGAGTTTCCCATCAAATTGCAACTTCGTAGGGTAAGCAGGAGATAATTTAGCTCAGTCCGCTGATCGGGAAAGAGCCCATGAGTTTATTCATATCTCGATGTCCCAGAGAGTATCGATATCACTTTCCAACTTCCTAGGGCGAACGGGAGAGAAAGTAATTCACTCAGCTGATGAGGACTTGGTCGTAGCGGCTCCAAACCCCCAAAAGGCACTTCGTCAAGTCAAATGTAGCCTATGTTTCAAATTTCATCAAAATCGGCTGAGAAGAACTGGTAAAGAAGTGCGTAGGCAAAAATACAAGGTGAATCAAGGGAGGAAAAAAGCTGCAAATTATTGTACAAAGGTTTATTATTTCTGTGTTAGCCTGTGCCTGCGCTTGGCAATGCGATTGCAATGGTTTATTGAAAGCTTGGCAATGCGAAACTAGCGTCTGATACTCGCAACGGTGGACGAATCGTGAGCGTTGATAGGTGACTACCAACCTAGCAACGCACTAACTTGGGGACCTTTTCCATGTTGAGAACTGCAGGTATTAAAAAAATTAATGTATCAAAATAGGTACCTACAGTTCAGTGAAATCGTTGCTACGAGGGATTCATATTTCATCATTAATGCCTTGCAGAAGAACTGCAATACGTAGGATGTTTTCGGTGTCACATTGTTTTTTTCTAAGTCTTAGCATATTTGAAGTGGCAGTGGGGAAACCGTGCACGGATTGTGAGATCGGAAATGAAATAAGTAGAAATAAGAGAATCGTTTACGGCACACCGTTGAGAGATTTCAATTCATACGATGTGATGGGATATTATGTGCACATCAGTAGGGCGTCGGAATGGTCGTGGTACTGGTATAAGGCGGCAAAAACAATCACGTTCAACATTTTCGGAATAGCAGAGGAACCAGGCCCCGGATATCAGCTGTGCGGCGGGTCTCTCATAACTCCAAACATAGTTCAGACAGCTTGTCATTGCGTCTGCAAAGGGTGGACCCGGCCTCCTAATTGGGGACCTGCTTACGTATTCCCTATCATGCAAAACAATTGGGAGGACATAATGGTTCTTCACCACGGTTACTACAGAGTATCGGAGTTCAAAGACGGCGTATGGTCGAGGAAATTCATCGTCCACTTGGAATGCAAAGCGTGGAACATAAGTAGGATTCTAACTCATGATTATGGTATGATTATGACCGCTAAACCACTATCAGAGAGGCCATGGATAAGAGTGAATTTTGCTCCAGTTTACACTAGGGATGAGCTAGCGAGACAATACTACCGTACGATGAAACGGGAAGCGGTATGTTTATTCATTGGGTTCGGAAAATGGAATTATGTAAACAAGAAGAAAGGATTGTACGGTGAATCATCCAAGGAACTCATGCACGGCTGGCGCTCATTAAGAAACTACTGGGAATGTTTCTACGACAGGGTATTAATGGATAATCCACTGTACGGTCATTCAATTTTAAAAGACTACCACAAAAGATATTATAGAGATTGTACCTGGAGTTGCCATACGTTCTTTGGGAGACATCGTGAACTCGTTGCTCAAGGGGATTCTGGCAGCCCGGTAGCATGCTCGGACGAGTACTTTGGTCTAAATTCCTACTCTAAAGGACAATTATTTAAAAATACTAACAGAAGTGTGGAGGTGCTAGCAGCTGTGGCATTCAACATGTACGAAAACGCTGCAGAGTACAGAGAGGCAATGATCAAAAGATTTTATGAATTTGCTGAGAGTAATAAAGATTATCCACCAGAAGTCAGGGATCTAGCTACCATCGACCCATTCCACCCAGATTCTTATTACGAGCAGACAGTTGCACCTTATTGGGGCGGGTGATATTAAAATTCATAGTCCTGAGGTTCCAGACAAGTGCGATACTTTTTACTTCACACCCGTACTGCTTCTTGTAATGCTGTTGTTACATACATAGTTTAAATAAAGTCGGTTTAATTCTGAAAATTCCTTCAACAGTTCAATCTGTTTTTGTTAATTTTGATTTTGCTTGTTAATTTTGATTGAACGTTAGGTTAACTCCGTTATTACAAACTGGGTTTAAACGAGATTTGAGTTGGTGACACCTATTACTTTTCATGGTTCAACCTCGAAATCAGTTTGGCTAAACTCCATTAACTAATTTTACGGTGAGACTTACCAAAAATTCAAACAATTTGATCTCCAATTGTTGGAAATAACGGAGTTTTCAGCTTACCGTCTTTCACAGAGTGCTCTGCGGATTTAGATTCCTACTGAAGCGACTCGAATTAAAACGTAAACTAACTTCGCTACTCTCTGTTCAGTGGCTTTGTAGATTTTGTATGCGATCGTGATTTCTACTTATCATAATAGATTCAAGCAAGTTGGAATAAGCCATGTAGTAAAATAATAGTAGTTGACAGACAGGGACGGTGTGCCAAGAAAGAGAAGACGTTGTTGGGGGTAGCATTTATGATAAATTATTGATTGTTTGAAAACTACTGTACAACCTAGGTAAGTACCTAATCTTTTGTGGAGGTACCTATTTGTTGATACTAAGTAGGTTCTTCTCCAGAAAGATGGCAAATATTCAGGAGTATATATATATCACTTAACATGATGAGAAACGAATGCCTCTTCAATAGAACAATACAATGAGCTTTACATTGAAGTAGAAATAGATTGGATACCAATCAGTTGCAGGCGTTTTTTCTCTTGAGCCAGGAATATCTACGCTGCTCCTTTGGCATATGAGATTGGGGCGATAAGTACTTCATTCCATCATTTCTGCCACAAGACCCCGGTCAATATCTTGAGGGTACCTCAGAATAGGAAAACCCAATGGTTGACAGAAGGTCAAGTTGATACAAGCTGTGGTAGGCTAATAAGACAACTGTTGTGAATAGAATGGATACCAACCAGTCGCAGGCGTTACTTATATATCCCTTGGGCCAGGAATATCTTCGCTGCTCAATTGGAGATTGTCATTGGAGATTGGAGAGAATATTGGCATTAGGGGTTGGGGTGATTGTGTTAGGGTACTAATAATTCATCATCTCTGTCACAAGGCCCCAGTACGTATCTTGAGGTCACATTCAAATCGGAAAACCCACTGGATGATAGAACAAAGGCTGTGGTTATGGCTAACAAGACAAGTGTTGCGATTAAAATGGTTACCAACCAGTCGCAGCCGTCCTCTATATACCCTTTGAGCGAGGGGTATCCACGCTTCTCCTGTGGCATTAGAGTTTTATAGAAAGATCTACAAAAGCAATGCATAACAGTAGTTATATCAAAATAATGTGGTCCATAGATTTTGTTGAATAATTATCTAAGGTCCAGGTTTCCGTGAAAATAAGCTTTTATTTAATAATTAGCAATATTTACATATTATATTCATCTTGAAAAAAAATTCTGCAAATTTTCTGGAGGGCTTGGAATTGGTTCTCAATTATTGAAAATAATGGACCAAAAGAGAGTGAAATTTTCGTAACATTCTCATCAACGAGTAATCAAACCAACTTTATTTAAAATTAAAAGATTTATTCACCATAACCTGCTAATAACGGCAAGAAACAGCCCAGGAATATTGTAGTAAAATGTTTGGCATGTGCTGCATTGGAGTCTCTGAATTAAACGTCATATTACCGCCTCCAAGGTGCAACTGTCAGGTGGTAATAAGAGTCGGGGTGGAATGGGTCGATGGTGGATAGATCCCTGACTTCAGGTGGATAATCTTTATTACTTTCAGCAAATTCATAAAATCTTTTGATCATTGCTTCCCTGTACTCTGCTGTGTTCTCGTACATGTTGTACGCCACAGCTGCAACCGCTTGAACACTGTGATTGATAGTTTTCCATAATATTCCTCTGGAGAAAGAATTTATACCATAGTACTCATCCGAGCAAGCTACAGGGCCTCCAGAATCTCCTGGAGCAATGAGTGAACGATGCCTCCCGAAAAATGAATGGCAACTCCAGGTACAATCCTTATAGTATCTCTCGTGAAAGTCTTTAACATATTGCCCATAAAAATTGTTTTCAACCTGTAGCTTACTGAGGTAACAATCCCAGTAGTTTCTCATTGAGCGCCAGCCATGCATAAGTTCGGGAGCTTCCCCTCCGTATATTCCTTTCTTGCTGTTAATGAAATACCATTTTCCGAACCCAATGAATAAACAAACGGCTTCTCGTTTCATCGTACGGTAATATTGTATCGCTAGGTCTCTCATTGTGTACACTGGAGCGTAATTAACTCTTATATATGAGAACTCTTTTAGTGGTTCCTTGGTCAAAATCATACCAAAATCATGAGTCAGAGTCATAGTTTTGTTCCACGCTTTGCATTCCAAGTGGATGATGAATTTCCTCGACCATACGCCGTTTTCAAACGCCGATACTCTGGTGTAACCGTGGTGAAGTACCAGCATGTCCTCCCACGGGTTTTTCATGATAGGGAATACATAAGCAGGTCCCCAATTAGGCGGCCGGGTCCACCCTTTGTTGAGGCAGTGACAAGCTGTCTGAACTATGTTTGGAGTTATGAGTGACCCGCCACATAACTGACTCCCGGGGCTGGGGCTCTTCGCTATTCCAAAAATATTGAACGTGATTGTTTTCGCCGTCTTATACCACAACCATGACCATCCCGATGCCATACTGATGTGCACATAATATCCCATCACATCGTATGAAGCGAAATCTCTCAATGGCGTGCCATAAATGATCCTCTTATTCCTATGTAATTCAGTTTCGTTGTAACAATCCACGCACTTTTGTCCCAATGTAACTAAAAATATGGTAAAACACAGAAAAAGGCAAAGTGACGCATAAAGCATTCTATATAACACAGTTCTACTGCAAGCCACAAATGATACAATGTAAATATTACGCAGCAATAATTCCACAGAACAATGTACCTACTTTGAAACATTAGTTTTTGAATACACTTTTGTACAAGCTTGATTGTTGACGTGTTTATATCAAAAGGACAACTGGCCTTCTTTTAAATCATAACTGGCTCCGTGAAATAATCAGCCTCCGTACACTGGATCAGAATAATGTGTAGAGCTTGGTGGCCGGGATGCTCGTCAGCTTGCATCTTAAAAATAAAAAATATCCTAAATCGACCTTTAATAGTAAAATACAGAGTAGTTGGACAAACATATCAGAATTACGCTTAGAATGATGTTTCGGTTGTTGAATATGAAGAAAAAAAAGGTAACATGTAGAAATTAGATTCAGATGGCACTGGTTCGACCGTGCTGTTGAACGTCTAGTACAAAAACATTGAGATTGGCCGCCACCTAGCAACGCTATCAACATTAATTTAGTCTTCTATCATTAGTGCTGCAAATAAATCATATTTCGATTGTTTAGATAAAAAACATCGATTAATCGATCAAAAATCGAAACTAAAAAAAAAGGTATAATTTACGTACAGAATCTGAAATACAATGAACATCATAATATGATGTATTATGTTAGAGTGTATCATCAGTAATTAGGTGGAAAGCCAATTCTTATGACTCTCGGACCACTTTCATTATTCCCAAAAATCTCAATGGAGAATTCGCAACTACGTAGATCCTGTCCAGGTTCAACGGAACCTTCATATCTGCTACACAAGTGTGATAAACGATGTATTTATATGTCACACTGACTGAATATTAACCCTGTAATGCCCCTTGGGGTTTGTCAAACCCCAATCGCGATTCGAAGTCAGTTTATCATGTTGAATCCCGCACGTCTGCTCTTCTCGCCCCCTTCTATATCACCCCCCCCCCCCCACATCTTCCCTAAAAGCTTCATCCTTTTTCCAGTTTAGTACGTTCAAGAGCTCTGTGTAGTGTAGTACTTTCTTGTGCCTGGGGTTTGACAAACCCCACCGGGGAGTTAACCGCTAGTGATTTTCTCTATAGCAAGTGTTATTTTTGTGGGCGTTCCCACAGTTTTGTTATTGGCTCATCGTTAGAAATGGCTGAAAAACGCAAGTTTTCGGATCCTGAAGACATTAGATCCATGTTGGAACAGTTGGAGGAAGAAGATGTCTATTTTGGTGGAGAAAATTCAAACACGGAAGATAATGTCGAGTTACAAGAAGTTGCCTCCGATGAAGAAGCGTCAAAAGTGACAGTTTTGGAGAAACTAGTTCGATGTTCCTTCTGTGAACATCATAGATCTTCAAAGTGTTGAGAATGTTGATCCTATTGCTTGGTGCCAATTTTATGTTACCTTTTCATTCTAGTTCTTGGGTTTTGTAAGTGGAATCAAACTAATCTCAGAAAATTGTTTTGTAGATTTTATTTATTTATTTTTGTTTTTAAATGAAAATGTGCTAATTTTATACTGAAATTTTGTTACAATGAGGTACCTTTCTGCTATTTTTTTTTCTTCAGAGCGTGAGGTTTTCGTTACTACTTTCGTCTTGAGTTTAGGACCTACTACATGTTTCTTTACACTCTTGATAACAGAATAAAAATAAAATTTGATTCAAGTGTAAGTTATTTTTGAATTTTCCAACATTTTTCAAAGTTGGGGTTTGACACACCCCACCGGGGAGTTAAGTGTTGGAAATTTAGCCGGGACATTCCAGGGTTAACCAGTCTGTACTAATCCTCGAGGTTTAAGTTGTAGGTTTGATACATGTACTTATACATACGCATTTCGGGTAAAATATAGACCTCTGACATCACTCTAACTTCAATATATGGAGGAAGTGTTGCACAAAATGGCTGTTTCTGTCGTCTATTTCCAAAAACATTTGTTATCAATCCTATCCCCATTAATCGTTCGTTGCATGCAGTTACCAAATCTCCAATTAGGTACCTACCATTACCATTCCATTACCTACTCTCTTAGGCAAATTAGGGAGACCCGTCAAATCCAAATTTTTGAATCCTTATCTATTCGTTCTTGTGGTAAGTTCCAGGTATGTATTGTTGAAAATTATGACCTAAATTGTATTTATATTGAATGAATAAATCGTAATAATTTTCTACGAACAATTATTAAGGAGTTTACTTGTGAAAATAGCAACATATGTGTTGCAAATTAATGTGACGTTGCTTATAATCACTTTTCACGTGATACCTACTTCAAGGTGTCTGGTGTACTTACTGTCCATTCAAAATGAAAAAAAAAAAAAAAAAAAAAAAAGTGTTGGAAGCAGAACCACCGGTGGTTTGACTCCAATCGTTGTCGTTCTGCAAGTGTGTCCTCAGACCAAAAGTGAGAGAATAACAACTAATAAATGTGGAGTTGCAATATATTTTATCCGCCACATACCGCCTTTCCGAGGACAAAAAATGTTGGAGGAAAACTTTAGGCTGCGGTGGCAAAAGTCTAAGATCTTGTAGGTTATCACTAGTTACCTATCAGTTATTATTTTAGACTGATCACTTGAAAAATGATGATTGCTTTATTTTCCTGCTCTACGAAACCAATTACGCAACAAGTCCAGCAGGAAATAAATAGCTGGTCACCTTGAATACATGGAAGCGATATATAGGTATGCATTAAAAAATAAATGTCCACTCATTTAATTAAGAGATCCACTTTTTCCTTACGTATTCGCATTCGAGGAATAGTCACGGATAATTTCACCATCTTCGTCTTCATTGTTTCTTCATTATCACGAGGGAATAGTAAATTGATAATTGGGGAAATACGGCGGTGTTGCGGTATGAAGAAAAGTTACAAACGGAAAAACGGGGTCAGGTATAAAATTTTTCAAGATGGCGAGCAGTGAGAAAGTCGCGATCAACGCTGATCCTAGGGTTAACCTACACTAACGAATGGATTCCGGGATCGGAACGTTATCACAAGAAGATTCGTTTTCAATCGAGGTACTCACGGTCCTAGTTTATACTAAAGATGTAATACGCAGGAAAACTCCCGTTGGTGGATCTGGTCCTTAAAAAATACTGTTCATGGCTGGCGTCCCACAAGCCCCGGGCCGCTTCTGACTCAGGCGTCAACCGGTGGTCCCGTGAAAATGGTAAAATAAATAATAAATCTTTGTGTAATAGTTTGCAGCGTTGTAATTTCATTTCACATAGATAACAAAGTTGTTGATTTTCTTTAATGAATTTCGTCGAGTTCAAGGATTATTACCTCGATCAGGTTTTGAATAGAAGTTAGTTGGTGTTGTACATCTGTAGATCAGCCTACGTACTGCTAATTTAATTTGCCAAGTGGCCCCGAGTGAGTTGCACTTTCGGGCGAACGGAGCGCTTTGTCTGTAAAGTTCGTTCACTCACAAGACGGTCTCAAGTTGTTCCCATTGTTCGCGAACCACATAGATAAACCTCGTCCTCAAGGCCTTACCCTTATTCCTCATGCATGAGCGATTTTCTTTTCTGGATGAATTTTTATCATATTTTGCCAGAGAGCTCTATTGGTTTATAGTGTCCAATCTATCTGCTTCAATGAATGCAGGAATAGGTTTTATTGTACGAGTAATGCTCATGTGATGGAACACTTGATTTTATACATGTTTTCTTAGGTAATGCATACAATAGGTATTAAAAAATAAAAATCAATAAATAAATAGGTAAATAATAATAATAAAAGTTCCACTATCTGCTTTACAAGCAGATACCATGTTACATGGATATGTCTTTGATTGGGGATTTCATAACGGTTGTCCTCGAGATTTGTAAACAAATCGTTTTAACTTTGGACTGTAGGCGACGAAATGTAGGATAAAGAATTTATTCTATTATTCTTGGAGACACAATAAGCATACTATACATACTATTAAAGTTATTTCTTCAATACAGGCGCTATCATTTTTATGTTCATGATAGCCTGATTTTTCATTAATAAATGAAATTATATCATTTATTGTTTTATTTGATAACGTTTCCATCTCTTACTGAGGACGTCTTCAGATCTTGATTTCTTGACATTGAGTTGACTTGGTGAACCACTGTTTTATTTGACAAATCCGTTATATTCGGATGTTTATAAATTTTTTCCTGGACACACCAAGATCTGAAGATGTCCTCAGTAAGAGGAAAAACGTAATCAAATAAAACAATAAATGAAATAATTTCATTTATTTTCCCTGGGCTGCATCCCGACTAATTCCAACAAAACAACGGTTTACTTATAGAAATGTTGAAAATAACTGTGGAGAGAAGCCACTACAATGAGTTGTTGTTTACAGTCGACGAGTCGACTGTTGTCAAGAGGATAATAATGTTTCCTATGGAGTGGAGTAAATGATGGTACTGCTTTACGTTAAGAATATTGTAACCGGCTTATTAAAATTGTTTATAGTCCAATCAACATAGGTTTGGAATGTAGCCAGGTACGTAAGGAGGTGGAAATAGGTAGCTTTAGATGTGAACATTTATCACATAAATCAAGCGCTTTCCAACGAGTGGGGAACGATTTATGTGCGATGAAAACTCCATGTCAACAAATAAAATAAATATAATAATAATAAAAAAATGATAATGATAAAGTAATAAATGAGGAAAGCATGCAAGGTATATACATTCACAATAAGATTAAAAATCTACTTCTAGAACGCTTAATTAAAACTTAGCTCTTGACTTGCTCAGCACACATTGTAGTCAGCTAGGGTGCATAATATTTAACTTGAAAGAAAATTACATTTACATGTTACAAAAAAAATTCATAGAAGAATAGTTCATTAGATAGAAGATAGACTAGATAGATTGCGGGGACACAGCAGCAACCTCTGAAACGCAAAAAGCAAGCAAAAACTTGGTTTTGGAGGTCGAAATTTTGTAGATTTCTTGCACGAAAACTAATCTTTCTTACCTTTAGTAGAAAGAAAGCAAAATTCCATAATTGAAGGCATCTCTACTTATATCTACATACTATGTTTATGTATAATTGATGCATATTACGTTGCCGTTCACTCAAGTTCCGAAACATGGTGGCTCCTTTATACACCCATCTCTCTCATTGAACTAATCCCTAAAAGATCGTTTTAGCTATAAGCTAAAAATAATTTTACAAGAAGAATCACAACCCAAGTTTGAGAGCTGTCAATAATCCGTGAGAAGGTCGTGACTCCACAATCATAATTACACCATTCAATCGACTGTTTACGACCCGATAGGATGCAGCTGAACGAAAAACCTCACAGAAGACTTGAAACAGACACTTTTTTTTTGTATCGGAAATTCATTTAAGCCCATCTCGAGATTCTGATAGTGAGTCAATGTCTATTTATACCCGTATGAATCGAGACCTTGTGAAGCTGTGTTGTCAGCTACCATACTGTTTCTTTGAAAGCGCACTTTTACGATGAGTCTATCCCGTTCCCTGCTTGCAATAGCCATTAATCCAACACACTGCTCCGGCCCGCACCATAGAGCAATATAAATCGCGCGGAGTTGGCAATTCATTTCGGTCCTGAAACCTCAGTGCGGGTTTCACACGTCCCTGTCCAACTTTTTTTTCTCAGTACGACCAACTATTTGCTAAGTTGTAAAGCCGCACCTCAACTAGAAGGGTTATTAGCGGTATTGGGGTATGTGTTTAGCTTTGTAGAAATATTGTTCCGTTATAACTTCACCCACATCCGAGATCTTCTAAACTAGAATGAACATGCTGAAGAAGGTGTGGAACCCCGATCGGTCATCGGAGACACACTTCTTGTCTACAACTGAGATGTTCGTTCTACTCTCCATCCTTCCACTCTGAGAACAGCCTTAAACGTTACTTTGCTCGATTTTTTCGCATAACTCAGGTCCGAACCCCACACCAGGATATGATAGATGTTTGCGGTAACAGTTAACACCTCATCGGTGGTAGTCTACTTTAGTCGGAATCCTTTCGCGACTGCCTGAGGAATCCTTGGTTTATTTGCTTTAAACTCCTCGCGGGATATTAGCGACACCTTACGCCTGGGCAGATGCCAGAGGACTACAGTCATCACTTCTCCTGTGGTACATTTTCAGTAACGGCGATCTTTCCTACACTGAGTCAAGTGACTCCACCGCTCCAAGAGCTTGGATTAAACATTGGTCACCTACTTGTTCGAGAGCTACTGCTAATTTCTAGAGCTATTGTTGGTAGTGGTTGTGGTGGTGGTAGTGGATGTGGTGGTTGTAGTGGTGGTGGTTGGTAGTTGGCCAACTACCTCGGTGCGGTTGCGAAAACCCCTGTAGGACCTGAGGATGAATCGAAGTTCCTGGATGACCAGCGAATCTTTTACGAAAAGAGGGTCTTCATTCATTCCATCCAGAAAATGTTCCTTATGCAATCACTTCGAATTTATCTTCCTGCACCCTTATAACTGTACTGCACTCCAAGTGCCTAAGAATATCAGCTTCCATTGTACTAAGCTAAATGGACTAAGCCAAAGGTAGCAGAGTGCCAAATAAGCTCCGAAGACCTACCAGCAGATTTCTTAGGGAAACAATCTATAAATGCTTGTAGAAACACCTAATTGTGAGGAAATTATCAAAAATGCAATCCTTATACGAGTTGTGTTTAAGAGTTACGGTTTACAAAAAAAAGAAGTTACTTCTTATTCTGCGTATGCACATGTTTATGAAGACCAACCATTCCCTCTGTCCCAAGTGATGTTCATTTTTCACCCTCAGGGGGAAGCTCTCAATAATAACCTACAATCTTATTACTGTCTTTGTCGTGCCTGTTATGTTAGATTGCCTGTGTTGGCAATGCTTACTTTCTCCTATTGCGAAAACCAAAAAACATGATGGCAACTGGTTAACCTGAGGAAGAATCGTGACAAGAAGAACTCCTCTGTCGGTGAGTAGAACTTCCCGAACCTGAATGTAGAATAATTCAGATTTACAAGTATGTTTGAAGAAAATCAACAGCATTACTCATGTGCGACGAAATTAAACCTCTGCAAGCTGTTATACAAGGGTTCATTATTTCGGTTACATACTCGTAAATACATAAAATTATCAAACCAAGATTATGGCGCATCATCTGATTGTAACTAGTAGGTCAATGAAGGGCAACTCTTCAGAGTTTGAAGATTCGTCCTCAAGCAGCAATGCTGTGTATGGCTCTATCAAGGGTAAAAGATTCGTCCATTTGTAAGTTCTTAGAAAGCGTAATATCCCTGACATCGATAACTCTAATGTCACGGATTTAACTTGCTTTGAGAGAACCCAAGTCACACGTTTCTGCCAACTTACGAACTTCATTGATAAAACAGTCTATAGGTTCACCATGATGTTGCCTTCCCTTCAAAAACTTGGCACGTTCAAGAACAACATTCTTTTTAATGTTTTGATATATTTCTCAAAACGTTCAATTTTAATGTTTCTCAATCGCAGTCGTATTTTTCTTTGTCGCAAAGTTAGAAAGTTTCTAACAAATCACTCTCGTCTCCCAAACAACATGACAGCATGCATACTTTCTGACTGTCTGATTTCTTACACAATTTAGAAGCTTGCCAAAACCTCTCGAACTTGCGTTCCCATTTCGGCCAGTCCGCAGGTTTGAAAATCAAATTTTCCGGGCGGAAAAACCTGATACTAAGAAGTCCCCACCGGTGGTTCTGCTTCCAACACTTTCTTACTTATTTTTGTTTCCCTTTTGAATAGACAGTACACCTCACACATTGAAGTATTACGTGAAAAGTGATTCTTTATTTTATAAGCAACATATATGTTGCTATTGTAACAAGTCAGCTCCTTAATTGATGGTAGGTAGCTATCTAACACTACAGTTTATAAAGTGTTAATAGATAAATCGATATTCTGTAAACCTGCGAATGAAATTGCTGAAGATTTTATTTTGAATTAGAACTGCATAAGTCTCTTGACGGGAAAACGTCCTTTTCATATCTCAAAGAAGGTCTTTACTAATATCTTCACGAACGAATTCAAACACGAAGTCCTATGAAGTCACTATAACTACCTTGTCTTTATTAGGTACTTCTGTACCCTTTACTACTACCATAATGCCTAGAGTTTGGCTTTCCAAGTGTCAACTGTCAACTGAACCACCGTTTTATAGTAAACTTACACGAGGTTCGATGTTAGATAGTGCTGCAAAAATATTGCATTCGAGATCGCTTAATTGATTTCTTCCTAAAACCTCATAACATCGATTAAAATCGTTTAAAAATATCGGTATCGCGCTACTTTTGTTCCAATCTCATATAACGTTTTTCGGCAGTTAGTTCCCGGCTAAAGCATAATGATGCAAAAATTATTACGATTTATTCATTCAGTTTCTCCGAAAAAAAAACAGGAATTAAATCAATATAAATGAAATTTAGGTCATAATTTTCAACAATACATTCCGGAACTTACCACAAGAATAAATAGATAAGGATTCCAAAAATTGGATTTGACGGGTCTCCCTAATTTGACTTAGAGAGTAGGTAATGAAATGGCAATGGTTGGTAATTGGAGATTTGGTAACACCTACGAACGACAGAAATAGCCTTTTTGTGCAACAATTCCTCCATATATTGAAGTTTGAGTGATGTCAGAGGTCTATATTTTACCCGAAATACGCATGTATAAGAATATGTATAGGTTGTAAGTGTATGTGTAAGTTGTAGGTTTGATACCTCATAACGCGTGGATTTGTGCAGACTGGTTAATATTCAGTCAGTGTGGCATATAAATACGTCGTTTACCACACTTGCATAGCAGATATGAAGGTTCCGTTGAACCTAGGCAGGATCTAGTGTAGTTGCATTCTAATTCTCCTTTGAGATTTTTGGTTACAATGAAAGTGGTCCCAGTGTCATAAGAATAGGCTTTCCACCTAATTACTGATGATACACTCTAACATAATACATCATATTATGATGTTGGTCATTGTATTTCAGATTCTGTACGTAAATTATACCTTTTTTTAGTTTCGATTTTTAATCGATTATTCGATATTTTCTATCTAAATAAGCGAAATATTGAAAAATCGATTTACCTATTTGCAGCGCTAATGATAGAAGACTAAATTAATGTTGATAGCGTTGCTAGGTGGCGGCCAACCTCAATTTTTTCGTCCTAGACAGCAAGGTCGAACCAGTGCCATCTGAACCTTATTCCAACACGTTACTTTTTTTTTTTCATATTCAACAACCGAAACATCATTCTAAACGTAATTCTGATCTGTTTGTCCAACTACTCTACATTTTACTATATAGGATCTATTTAGGATATTTTTCATTTTTGAGATGCAAGTTGGCGAGCATCCAGATCACCAAACTATACACATTATTCTGATCTATAACGGAGGACCGTTTATTATACGGAGGCTGATTATTTCACGGAGCCCGTTATGTTTTATAAGAAGGCCAGTATTTTATAGGGATACTGATAATGGTTTATACAGAGGCTGATGGTGGGGAGTATCGCATTGCCCTTGATTGTCAAGGATCTTTTGATATAAACACGTCAACAATCAAGTTTGTACAACAGCGTATTCAAGAACTAATGTTTCAAAGTAGGTACATCGCTCTGTGAAATTAATGCTGCATTAGATTTACATTTTATCATCAGTGCCTTACAGTAGAACTGTGTTGCATAGAATGCTTTCTGTATCACTTTGCCTTTTTCTATGTTTTATCATATTTGTAGTTACACTGGGAGAACAGTGCGTGGATTGTTACAACGAAATTGAATTACATAGGAATAAGAGGATCATTTATGGCACGCCATTGAGAGATTTCGCTTCATACGATGTGATGGGATATTATGTGCACATCAGTATGGCATCGGGATGGTCATGGTTGTGGTATAAGACGGCGAAAACAATCGCGTTCAATATTTTTGGAATAGCAAAGAGCCCCAGCCCAGGAAGTCAGTTATGTGGCGGGTCACTCATAACTCCAAACATAGTTCAGACAGCTTGTCACTGCCTCAACAAAGGGTGGACCCGGCCGCCTAATTGGGGACCTGCTTATGTATTCCCTATCATGAAAAACCCGTGGGAGGACATGCTGGTACTTCACCACGGTTACAGCAAAGTATCGGAGTTTGAAAACGGCGTATGGTCGAGGAAATTCATTATCCACTTGGAATGCAAAGCGTGGAACATAAGTAGGATTCTAACTCATGATTATGGTATGATTTTGACCAAGGAACCATTAAAAGAGTACTCATATATAAGAGTTAATTACGCTCCAGTGTACACAATGAGAGACCTAGCGATACAATATTACCGTACGATGAAACGAGAAGCCGTATGTTTATTCATTGGGTTCGGAAAATGGTATTTTGTAAACAACAAGGAAGGGATATACGGTGGAGAAGCTCCCGAACTTATGCATGGCTGGCGCTCAATAAGAAACTACTGGGATTGTTACATCAGTAAGCTACTGATTGAGAACAATCTATATGGGCTATCTTTAAAAGACTTTCACGAGAGATACTATAAGGATTGTACCTGGAGTTGCCATACATTTTTCGGGAGACATCGTTCACTCGTTGCTCCAGGAGATTCAGGAGGCCCTGTAGCTTGCTCGGATGAGTACTTCGGTATAAATTCAATGTCCAGAGGAATATTATGGAAAACTATCAATCATAGTGTTCAAGCGGTCGGAGCTGTAGCGTTCAACATGTACGAAAACACAGCAGAGTACAGGGAAGCAATGATCAAAAGATTTTATGAATTTGCTGAAAGTAATAAAGATTATCCACCTGAAGTCAGGGATCTAGCCACCGTCGACCCATTCCACCCCGACTCTTATTACCACCTGACAGTTGCACCTTGGAGGCGGTGATATGCCACTTAAATCAGAGACTTCAATGCAGCACATGCCAAACATTTTACTACAATATTCCTGTGCTGCTTCTAGCCGTTGCTCGCAGGCTATGGTGATTAAATCTTTTAATTTCAAATAAAGTTGGTTTGATTACTCGTTGGTGAGAATGTTAAGAAAATTTCACTCTCTTTTGGTCCATTATTTTCAATAATTGAGAACCAATTTCAAGCCCTCCAGAAAATTTGCAGATTTGAGTTTTTAGATGAATAGAATATGTAAATATTGCAAATTATTACATAAAAGCTTATTTTCACGGAAACCTGGCCCTTAGATAATTATTCAACATAATCGATGGGCCGCATTATTTCTATATGCGCTACTATTATGCATTGCTTTTGTAGATCTTTCAATAAAACTCCAATGCCACTGGAGCAGCGTGGATACCCCTGGCCCAAAGGGTATAAGGACGGCTGCGACTGGTTGGTATCTATTTTAATCGCAATACTTGTCTTGTTAGCCCTAACCACAGTCTTCGTTCATTCATCCAGTGGGTTTTCCGATTCAAATGTGACCTCAAGATATGTACTGAGGTCTTGTGACAGAGATGATGGAATTAAGTAGTTACCCTAACACAATCGCCCCAATCCCTAACGCCAATATTCTCTCCAATCTCCAATGCCAATCTCCAATTGAGCAGCGAAGATATTCCTGGCTCAAGGGATATATAAGTAACGCCTGCGACTGGTTGGATCCTTTCTATTCGCAACAGTTGCCTTGTTAGCTTACCACAGCTTGTATCCCTCTCCTTCTGTCAGCCAGTGGGTTTTCCGATTCCGAGGTGCCCTCAAGATATCGAACGGGGTCTTTTGACAGAGATGATGGAATTAAGTAGTTACCCTAAACAATTGCCCTAATCTCCGATGCCAATGGAGCAACGAAGATATTCTGGCTCAAGGGATTTGGTCCGCCCCGAGTATTTTATTTCCCCGGTACCCTTCATATCTGATGGGGATTTTCCGATCCGCCACCTTGTGAGGTACTCGATGGGAGATCAGCCTAACTCCATACGAGCTTGTAGGTACTACCCACGATCGATAATGCCTTATACTATAAATATATAGACAGGAAGCTAATAATGATGGTTACCAGAATTGCCAATACAGTATTTAGTAAGTTACCCCAATATTTTCTTCACCTACCTGCCAATCACCAACACCCATACCCTGACCTCAATATTTTACTATTGCAGTTCCATTACCTATTCTTACAATAGACTCATATTGAAGGAAAATATTTCAACGATGATCTGCCTTAAACAACCATATATGAACCACAGCTATGTTGACAACTATAGCTTGTGCAAAACTTAATTATAACACATTTTCGTAATTAAATCTTATGCTAAATCTTAGTAACTACTTATTCTATCTAATTACACTAACAAGCATACTTATATATAACATCAGCACAACAACTTACCTGTCCTCCTATTATCTATTTATAAATTCTAGATCTCGGATGAGGCCTATTATGGCGAAAGCCCTTAGATAAATAAAAACCACCGAGGAATAGCCGAGTTTTTCCTCCCATCAACATCCCTACTATGTTCATGTTTGATAGAGCGGACACTCAAGTTCCGAAACATGGTGGCTCCTTCATACACCCATCTCTCTCATAAAACTAATCCTTAAAGGATCGTTTTAGCTATAAGCTGAAAATAATTTTACAACTAGAATCACAACCCAAGTTTGAGAGCTGTCCATAATCCGTGAGAAGGTCGTGACTCCAAAATCATAATTACACCATTCAATCGGCTGTTTACGACCCGATAGGGTGCAGCTGAACGAAAAACCACCTCACAGAAGACTTTGAGCAGATTTTTTTGTATCAGAAATTCATTTAAGCCCATCTCGAGATTCTGATAGTGAGTCAATGTCTATTTGTACCCGTATGAATCGGCGATCTTTCCTACACTGAGTCAAGTGACTCCACCGCTCCAAGAGTATGGATTATACATTGGTCACCTACTTGTTCGAGAGCTACTGCTAATTTCCAGAGCCTTTGTTGAGTACCCAACTACTTCGGCACGGTTGCAAAAACCCCTGAAGGACCGCTTTCTTCTCTGAGGGTGAATCGAAGTTCCTGGATGACCAGCGAATCTTTTACGCAAAGGGGGTCTTCATTCATTCCATCCAGAAAATGTCGCTGATGCAGTCACTAAGAATTTATGTTCCAGCATCCTTATAACTGCACTCCAAGTGTCTAACAATATCAGCTTCCATCTACTCTGCACTAAGCTAAATGGACTAAGCCAAAGGTAATAGAGTGCCGAATAAGCTCTGAAGACCTACCTCAGACTTCTTAGGGGAACAATTATAAATGCTTGTAGAAACACCTAATTTTGAGGAAATCATTAAGTATTTATTATTCTGCGAATGCACATGTTTATGAAGACCAACCATTCCCGCTGTCCCGAGTGATGTTCATTTTTCAGCCTCAGCGGAAAGCTCTCAATAATAACCTAAAATCTTATTACTGTCTTAGACGTGCTAAGATAGTAATAAACTAGCAGAAATCATGATTAAAGCATTTTTCACACACTCATACACGAAAAGGAAAAATACATACATACCTATGTGCGGAAAAACATACTGAATGTTGGAAGTGCGATGAATTTTACAAAGGTTCGAGGTTCGGGATTTATCTTCCAAATTATACTAGCAGGTAATTTGACAAAATAATAAACGTTGCAAGTATGGAAATTCCAAGGTCTGTGCAACTTGCGTAATAAGATGGAACCTGAGACTATATCTCACTTTTTGCTGAATTTTCCTCTATATTAGCTTTGCCGATCCCATTATCTGGTGTCCTTAATTCAATCACTGGAGTAGACTCTGCCTTGCCTGTGGAATCATAAATAGCAGAGCTGTTGGGCTTCGGTTATGACCGTAAAAAGATGGGGGCACTTTATCAATGCATGTTCAGATATCTGGTGCTAAGGTCCTTCGCCTAAGAAAAACTACAATTGGGACCCCCATCACTGTTTTGGAGCACGAATATAATCTTAAAATTATTTCCCTTACCTAGCCATGTTGTGAATCCTTTTATATCAATGATTTAACCCTTAAATCATTATGCCTACTGCTTAAATTCTTGAGCCATTTTCGTAGTGCTATGTTGCATTTTTACTGACAAACATTCCTCATTTTGAACGCTACATGTAATTCATAGTTATTGTTGTTGCTTTTGTTTCACTCTACTTTTTTGTGCTGTTTTAATATACTTTCTTCCCATGTTTGTTTTCTGATTTTCTTGGAAAGGTACTAATGTATTAATTTTTGTTGTACCCACAATCATTGCTTAATAATTCACGTGTTGTAATAACTTAATTATGAGGTACAAAAGTTCCTTTTTATTTTATACAATTAAATTTTGATTGACTGATAAATTGATATTTGAAATTTGATGGAAGCTTCATATGAAGGTTCCAAGGATGTTGCTTGTGAATGTACAATAGAGGAGTGTGTCTCCGCAGCATGGAGCGAGGCCCAAATAGCGCTTCCTCTTGAATTATCCCTCACTGACCCTGACAACCAGTTACCTAGCAACTAGCTGGATAAGTAGATTAGAATGATGTGTATAGTTTGGTGGTATGGATACTCGCGGAGAGTAGTGAAATGTTGAACTGATGCGCGTAAATAATTGACAAATATGCTACAGATGCGTTAATTGTGCCTCGCTTCATTCTTCGGCGAGTTTTTTCGTGTACTGATCATTGAAAGGAAAAATATGCATACATAATATGCATGGATATGTATTTTTATATGCATTTTCCATCATGTACAGTGGTGGATTTTAGTGATGGGAACACTATGGACCCCGTACACGGTCATCTGTCGGTATGTCAGTTATCAACTACCTACAAAATTTGATGGGAATTGGCTCCTTAATATTAGTCAGAGCTGCGATCCTTCATATTATAATATATTATGATCACCAACCTCGTATTGTTCATATCAATAAATCGGCCACTTTCTTCGCGGATTTCTTACCGCCACGTCGGCCAACGCCGACTCGCCCTCCTCCCTCATATCTCATCCCGAACCCCCGGAGGCGTGCCATTTTCACTTAGCGCATTTTCGCTAAATGGGGCCCCGAGATTTAATGGCCTCCCCACCCAGCTATGCCGTTTGGGCTTTTCAAACCCACGGTTCTCATCCCACCGCATTTACGACCCCGAGATAGCCGGAGTGGAATTTGAACATTACTGGCCATTTTAGGAACGCTAAAACGATATTTTATTGTTCTGACGGCTAAGAATGAGCTTGCGAATAGTTCCAGCTGTCTGAATATTATACCTTATATTCAGCTAGAGTATTACTGATTAATGCTATAACACCATTCCTGAAAGACCTGAAAGGAAGACAGTAGTGCCTACGTATTGATGCAATGATGACCTGTTTTGACCATTAATGTCATCCTCAGTCCTATGAAAATAAAGGACATTGTTGTCTTAATGTCTAAAGAAGTACAGCGGAAGTATAAGTGGATGACAAGGAACAACGAATAAAAACATGCAGTGATAGAAAAATAAAGTAGTAAACAAACATTGGTTGGGGCTTTTCGTCCGACTCTCTTGAGTGTTGCGGATGTCATCAGCTGTTCCCCAAATGGAGGATCAGAATTCATTCTGATGATTACGCTACCCATTGCCTCGCCCCCTAGGGTATAGAGGGGTTCGCCGTACAGAAGCGTGAAAACTAATTGGTCAAAAAATAATAGTTTCTAATTATTTCAAAATTATGTTTTTGCTAAATTGTGAATGGCAAGGGAAAACATTGATTAAATACATACAATGATTAAATCGTCTTTTTCCGTCTACCCTCCGAATTCGAGCGAGGTCGGGCAACTAGGCCGTCATAAAATGATGATTGATGGACTTATTTAATGTTAGCGCATGCGTGAAGGCAAATATTGATTTGTGAGTAATGGCACTGATAGGGTACCGTCTATAGCCTAACCGTCCTCCTCCTCATTTTCTGACGATGTCATCAACATCTGATTGAAACTGTAGAAATTAAGGTTAGCTGTAGAAATTAAGGTACCTACACGGATTCGCGTACACAACACACACACACACGAAATCAAATTTTTTTAGCATTCACTTGCTTTAGCACATGGGTCCCCGCTCCGAAAACGACAGAAAAAATATGACACGAAAGTAGCGCGGAGTTTTCTATTGATTTCCACGTACAACCATTCCGTTGCTAGGGAAGCGCAACTCCCTTAGTTATCGTTCCACAATAATCGTTCGCCACTTGTTGGAAGCCTTTAAATTCATCACAAAATGTCATGATTCCTAAGCGCTGTTGTGTCAAAGGATGGTGATTTATAGCGCCAAGTTACTAACTAATAATGCTTTGTAAACATAATGGCAATTTATGTCTTGTTTTTCTCCCTAAAATAATCATTGTGATGCCTGACGGTAGCCTATTGACGTAATAATATTATGTAATAATATGAAGTGACGTAATACCTCGATAGGCACAGAAGCAAAACAGAACAGAATATTAAGAAATACTTTTATTTAGAAAGAGTATATTAAGTCTACAGATTTCGACTAATATGTGTGAATGGTGTACAGATAGAAATTAGGATTAGGTACTTAAAAACATTTGTAAATTTTGTAAAAAGTGTGATGAGAAGAAATACAATAGTAAAAGAAAGACTGTTCTTCTGTGGTATACTCATAGTAGATGTTGAGACTAAGAAAAATACCAAATTTTAAATTTTTATCTCAAACCGTTTCTTAAATATGGCTATGTAAAACTTACAAAATCTTGCCAAAAAACCATGAACGGATTTTATACTATTCGCTCTACGAACTGTCCTAATTGAGCTAGAGAGCTGGGGGAGGTCTCATTTTGCAGCTTTTTTTATGCTCTTTCCAGTGATATACAACAGGACATAGGTTCTAATAACAAAAATTTTGTCAAAATACAAATTAAAATTTTGATTTAATTTTTTTCCAAAAAGTACATAATTTAAAATTTTCAAAATATTCCTATAAATACTTAGTACGGTTGTAAACAATGTGACAAAATATAAATATGGGGTGATGATGGGTTCATTGTTAAAAAAAATATTCCTGACACTAGTTTTCCACTAATAGCCCGGTTTTGACTAAATAATAAACATATTACGTACTTTTACCAAAGAGGTGAGCTATTTAATTAAATATATAAAGGAATACTATGTATAAAGGTAAAAAATATCAGAAATATTAATTCAAAATACTATCTTGTTAAAACAAAACCAATAACCATAGATATACTCCAATAAAAATTAAGTTATTTTGGTTGTTTACTTTAATTTTATACAATTTAAACCAAGTTAAATAAAGCCTATTAATTAGTAAAACAATAATCTTGAACATTTCTATAACAATAAATTTGAAAAAGGTATGAAAATAGTCTACTTAAATAGTTATGTAATAATTCTGGTACAAACAAATTAATCAAAATTTACATAATATTGTACATATTTATGATGATGAAGTAGGTATACGAGTTGGTAACTAAATGTATCTAAGAGTAAAAAAAGTAGAAAAAAAAGTAAATCTAGCTGAAAGCGATCTTAGCGAAAACCCAACTGGCTTTTACAAAATGTAATTCCGTAAACTGAGATAATGTTTAGGGAAACTGCTGTCAACTCAAAACTTAATTTTTCCTCAGGTTAGTGTTAATCTAGATAGTTGTTTAAACATTATCGTTAGTACTGCACCAATTGTGTTACATTTACTCGTATACCTACTTCATCATCATAAATATGTACAATATTATGTAAATTTTGATTAATTTGTTTGTACCAGAATTATTACATAACTATTTAAGTAGACTATTTTCATACCTTTTTCAAATTTATTGTTATAGAAATGTTCAAGATTATTGTTTTACTAATTAATAGGCTTTGTTTAACTTGGTTTAAATTGTATAAAATTAAAGTAAACAACCAAAATAACTTAATTTTTATTGGAGTATATCTATGGTTATTGGTTTTGTTTTAACAAGATAGTATTTTGAATTAATATTTCTGATATTTTTTACCTTTATACATAGTATTCCTTTATATATTTAATTAAATAGCTCACCTCTTTGGTAAAAGTACGTAATATGTTTATTATTTAGTCAAAACCGGGCTATTAGTGGAAAACTAGTGTCAGGAATATTTTTTTTAACACACTGTATTATGTTTCATTGTTTTGAAAATTAAGGACTTCGAAGAAAAGAAATTGTTAACTATCAAATTTATGGCAAAATGCTCGTTCTAAATAATATTCTGCGATTGAAAAAGAGATTTTGGATTTTTAAGGTTTTGGAGTTTTTATCGATTTTAAAGCACATTTTAATGAAATTTAAGCTGATTTTTGAGCATAATTTTGCACATAAATTTTTTAATGTTCTATTTTATAGTTAATACCAATTGTAATTATATACCAAATAAGCAGATGAACGTGAAGCCAATTGTATGAAAATAAATGATTTTATACTATAATTTACAAAATTTACCCAGTTTGTCTAATAACCAATCCTCATCTATAGTGATAAGTCCCACGCAAATGTACTTCGTCGTTGAATCGTTTGCTGCACTTGATTTAGGTCTGGCGCCCAGGGGCAGTTTCTTCTTTGAAGGAAAATAAAACAAAACTTTTACTGTTGAGTCCTTTCCCCCGAGTGGTTCAAGAGAAATTACCATGAATTAGTAACAACCTAACAATTAGTTGACTGAGAGGTACATCCGACTGATTAGTAGCCCAACTACTGGCTCCCACTGGCTCTTCAGTCTAATAACCATCATCCGACTTCGAAACAGGTCGGTACAGAATAAAATGAAATACTATGGAAAGCGAACATTGGACTTCTAGCGTACTCAAATAGCCTACATTAGTCATTTATCATGTAAGTACTCCGCCCACGGAAGCCACCGAATCCGGAATGCAGGTCACTTGGAAGAGCAAGGCAAGCATTTGGGTTTAATAAAATTGTTAGGTAGAAATTTGAAGAATATGTTAGGGATGGGACTTGATGAGTCACGGACTAGATGTATTGGCAGGGTTTGAAGGAAAATGGGTTTCCAAAAAGTACATCCTGCGTTTTTAGGGCGTCCCTCAGAAGCTGGGCTTTGTCAATAGAGGGGCGACCCATTGGAATTGATCCAGGGGATGTGGCACAACCCAAGCATGAGAGGAGAAAACATAGAAATCCGTTTCAGACCATTCTATGACCGAATCCGTGAAAAAACCATATGTGTATGTCTTTGTGTGTGATCTGTGTGTGCGTGACAAATTTTATCGACGCACCCAGGCCATGATTCTCAACCGATTATCGGGCTTCTACCTTTGTTAGATCCTCGTTTTAGTCTGGTTGTGCAAGAAACCCCTGAAATTTTGATTTTGAAGGTTGAAGAGGGGGAATGGAGGGGGTAAAGCCGAAAAAAGTTCCAGTCATGCAGTATGATCAAATGAGCGATATTTCGTAAATTATCGTGTTGAATAAAGTTAAATATTAAATGCCATCGAGTTCTTCTCATTCAAACCTCCTCAATATCTCCTCCTGTGTAATTCATCTTCAGGGCTACCAAATAATCAGCTACGGAATCACATGTGTCGTGTCAGACTTGTTAAATATACAAGATACGAACCTGACCGGGCGGGTGGAGCTACCCTGAAAAGGGACCAACATATAAACAAAACGGCTGCCTGGTCAATGCCATCGAGTTCTTCTCATTCAAACTTCCTCAGTCTCTCCTCCAGTGTTATTTTCTCTTCAGGGCTACGGAATCATTGATCCTGCATATTATTTCATATTAGTTCAATACTCAATGTTTATTTTCTATTATTACCATTCCATACTATTCAAGCTATATTATAGATCCGGCTATTAGACTAACAGAGATACGGTCTCAGTGACCGGCTATTAGAATATTAGAGCTACGATATCTTAAATAAGTCAGTTAGATTAGGACAGCTTTGGTACATAGATCCGGATTTTAGGAGGCTATGGTACTTATATCAGAACCGACCTGTAGGTTTCTCGGAATCGAATAGGGCTTAATTAGTTCAAAGTTTCCGCGATCATACAATCAGCATGCAACCACGACTACATGAATGTCACACATTCATCATTTAGAGGTCTCGTGAGAGAAGGAAATCGATTTAACACGATCAGTTGCTAACACAAATTTCAGCGTAAACCTAAAAATGGCAATACTACTGAACACACATCCATTTGATAAGGTCGAAAATAGACTTTGGTTGCTTCTTATTTGCAAATGCAGCTCATTTAATCCAAAATATGGTGAGCTAGTCAGCATGGGTGCAATAAACGACCCCGATAAATCCACCGAAAGCCGAAACAATGATGGTGTTCCTCTGGTATAATTATGAAGCGACCATTTGATACCAAGAATGCAAATGGAAAATTCACCATCCATCGTTTCTGTATCTGATCTCACTGATGTGGTGTATACATCATCATGCTGGGAGGAAAGGACAGCGACATTGCTGTCGGAAGTATTTTGTGATGGAACAGACTATATAGCTCCGGTGCAAACATTGTACAGCAAATATGAAATATATTTTTAAATAAAGGTACGTTATATAGTAGACATCTAGGCTAATTAAATATCAACAGCTGCATATATCAATAATGCGATTCGTATGAATGGTGGAAGCACGTAAGACACAAAGGTAGGCTGCTGGTCTGCTCTTATGAAGGTATTACAACGCTTATCTTAGCGAACGCTTGGGGCAGTAGCTAGTGTCTTCTGTATGACCTTTTTCTCAGTAATAAGATCTACATTTTCAAATAGGGCACGCAATGAATAGTTGCCTACTAATAAATCAGAATGAACAAATGAAATACGAGACGTGATGTTGACATCAAACTTTACGTTTAAAGTTCATCAGTGTGATGATTGATTTTCATAGTACAGCAATGACCTACGGCAATTGGATTACCCTGAATATGAGCAACATTCAGCATCCCTTTTAGAGTTCTGTACCTGACAACGTGAGGCAATATGAAATATTACTTCTTCGTAGTAATGATTCAATCAGAAGAACCTTGGTGAGCGGAGGGTGTGGTGGAATTGTAAAAGGTGATATAGTTGGTATTCGACTCAATCTGCATAAGTACATCAACACCGACACTCCCTTCATCGCTTGTTCAAATTTCTCAGCACGATTTATAACTCGTGGCCTTGCTCCCTTCTTCGCACACTGAATGGAGCAGCTTGTACTGTTGTAGTTTAATGGTTGTTTGTGTCGATTTACAACTAATATAAGTAAGATAGCTGCTGTCTTTCGCGATCAATTCACCAGTTGAGTCGATGGGGAAAAAATCCCCCTTTCTGCATTCCACGTGGCTTGGAGGTTCGGCGAGGTAGCTCTGCATACTGAATATTGATAGGCTCAATATCGCAAAGTGGCCTCCCAAGGTCACGTCAAGGGCGTTCAAGGTTTGAAAGGAGGGTCGTGCATTGCCGATCATTCGACGATCTGCTCTCAAATACCGGGCTAACTGCAAACCAGTTTTTAGCCTGACATCGCTCGTTACAACATCCAAGTTACACCGTATGACGTGACTGCGACTTCCACCATTTATTTAGATTTAGAGTTACCGTTAAATGTTGTGTTCAAAGTTGTGTCGATCAACAATGCAAACTTTGAGCAAGATATAAGATCCAATTACCTACATCATCTAAGGAATAGGTTTCGGATCGATTCCAGCTGAATCTAGGAGATCCCTCATGACGGAAACCACAATTTATTAACGTATAAAGCTCAATTTTATCAACACTATTATTGAACTGATATTTCTACTAAGACTGATCTGAAATTGACTGATATGGAATGATCTGAATAACGTATTAGGTATATAAGTTCGGCGGCATAGAACAGTTGAGCTTTGTTCAGTTCCATAACATACTATCGTGGCGAAATGTTATCAAAGTTGAGTTTGAAGGCAAGGAATGAAACTACGAGATATTATTACACGGTATTATTACACCCAACAAATATTAATACAAAGTTCTAGTTTATTGTTAATACGCTAGTTAGGAAGTTGTAGGTGTTTTTAAATTTTTAGTGAGTTTCAAGCACGCTTTTAGCGAATTTTCTTATAAAATGAAGCTATTGCACTATCTCTGGAAATTTAACTAAAAAAAGTCGAAAATTCCACTTTTTGGAATTTATTTTGAGGCATATTGAAACGAATCCTAGAGTTTAACGCTTACTCGGGGAAAATAAATAATAAGAGGAATGATATACCTATAATAATTAATAAAATTAGATGCAACTGAGCAAAAATAACTAAATTTTATTTGAACCTGAATTAACAGGGATTATTGTAGATACTGGTTAAGTGAGAAGCAAGGGATAAACCACCTCAACAATGCCATGATCATACTTTTGAAAAGTGGGGCCTTTTAAATAATAAAGGATACTTTAAATGGGTTGCAGCAAATCTCCTGCCAATGAAAGATTTTCGATCCAAAACGGATTTTTTTTCAATTCGATTTTGGATTCTACAAATCTAGAAACGTAAACCAACAAATTTTGAAGGGGGTTACAATTTTTGTTTTCCTGGTCAATTACAAAATGTTCATTGTTGATATTAATAAACCAAAACTTCAAGATATTACATTCAAACAACTGACTACTTTGCAAATCCACATCGTTTTATCAGAAAGATTCGTAGAGATTCAAATTGCATTATTCAATCAATATTTGACTGGTCTCAATCTGTTGATGAACGCTCAAGAGCGCATACCCACGTACTCGTCGTTTCTTTTCATTAACATATCCCTCGTTTCTATTCATAAATACACGCCTTTGGATTCCAGAACAAATATTATATCGGAGATCCGATAACTAGGGGAATGTCCATTGTATGAATGTTAAAAAGACCACCAACGGAGCAACCACCCTCCGGCTATGCAGCTAAGAAAATAATAATAACGTTATCCAGAATTAATCTGAGGAGAGTGATGATCGGGTGTAGTAATCTGGCGTAGATTGAAGAAATAGGTAGGAGTAGTGGGTTTAATAATTGGGGTAATATCCTATGCAACTATTTAGTCAGCCAACCATAATATTATGAACTAGGGCGTGGACTAGTTACAATAATCTCCCAACCAAGGTACGCGTATTTTTACTACAAATTATCGCATGCGTGAAGAAAATAATCATGCAATTAACAGTAAATGACCTCCGACGGTGATTTGAAAATTATATTGGCACAAAATAGACAAGGCAACATAAGTGGTCACATATTATATTCATATGCTCGTTTACTTGTCCTTTTCAGTAATTATTTAATCAGTAGTCCTGAAAAATTGCGAGATGAGCAATTGAGTTGTCTTGAGTTTATACACTTTTTTTCGTGAATGCAGTCAAAAAGTTTCTACTGCTTACACGAAAATTATTTCAAGTCAATAAAAAAAGCCTAGCTGCCACATTTGCGAACAATGATTGGGGCCTAAATACGTAACGAATTTTACAAAAATGTATTAAAAACGCTGCAAATTATTATATAGACGATTATTATTTCTGTATTAGATTGCCATACTAAGCACATCACTGGTCTACATATAATTAATAGATCCCATTTGTAGCATATTTACTATCGATACTCGAGGCTTCGCACCTCCAAATGGGTTTACTGCGTTACAGCACCAGGACCCCGCAATTTTACACTTTTTAGTAAAGTTAAGGAACAAAACGATCTATGACTATGTCATCTTCCCACCAAGTAGAAGGGTTGCATACGCTGTATATTGATTTGAAATTATGTTTGTTTTTTGCACAAACAATATTTAACTACGATAATTGTAGTTAAGTATTAATGTATTTGACTTGGTTGATTAGAAAAGAAATAGGTAGGTATCTAATGTGTCTGCATTGGTGTAGACGCTTACTGACGAGAAATTAATAAAATTAAGTAACACACCTGAAATTTCCTTACACGAGCTGATGATGTAGTGCCGTGAATCGGCAAAACCGCGGTGGCTGCGCGTATGCCGCGTAATGTCGCCCGCTTGCTGCAAGCCAAACACTGTCTAGCGATCATTGATGAAACTTAGTTCCCCCGAAAAATCATAGGCCCATTACAGCTTGTAGCGAGAGAACGGAAAATTGTACGGCTTCCGGATGATTCCATTCGATTTTAGGGAAAATATATGTAAATGACAATCAAAAAAATATTACTGTTACCCTGAACATTTTCAAGATCTCAATTTTTCTATATTTCAGCCCTTAATTGCTATACTTTAGAGTTGATAAAAATTGATGCCAGTGTTATTGGCACATCCCCGGCCGATGTTTGATTTTTCAGCCATTTTTCATAAACTTTGGTCCAGTACTTTTTGAGAAAAGCTCTGGACGGTGTACGGCAAATGGACGGATGTTTTTAATTCGATTTTTAGATTCTATGCATATTGAAGCGTAAACCAATAAATTTTTAGTGGGGGGGTTAAAAATTTTTTTCTTTGTCGATTACAAAGATTGATTACTGAAAATAATAAATCAAAGTACCTACGTTAATGATGAATTCAGCTGTTTTTTTTTTTTTTTTTTTTTTTTTTTTTTTAAATTTAAGCCGCATCTCAACCAGATTCAGCTAAGTGTTTGGGAAAATGTTGTTTTTAAATTTCGGAGTATTGCAATACTTCACTTTTTACAATTGAGCTAAAACATGCTGATCACAAATGAATCTTTAGGTTCTAGAACGTCCTAATATCAAAGCAAGATTTGCAATACTAAACAGCATTCAGAAGACTTATAAACAGATTTATGCATATTATAAGGAACAAACATTTTTCGTTAACTTTATTCAAGTTCAAACGAAGCTCTAGAGGTCTCACCACCAAGATTATTATTACTCTTCATCCATTGCTGGAATTCGACTGGTGGGACCGATGCTAAAAGTTCCAGTCATTCAGCATGACCATATGAGCTAATGTTTCTAGTGCTTCGTCTAATATTTGTGAAATTGTTTTGAAATGTTACTCCTACTTTTACAATAACTACCTTTTGTAGACATCACGAACAAAGTTTTAGATTGTTGTCATTTTTAGGACGTTCCTCTGAAGCCAGTTTTTTAAAGTCGTCCATAAGAACCAACCAATTGATCCAGGAAAGTGTGAGACAACTCAAGCTTGGGGAAAATATATATGAGTAAATAAATAAATAACTGAATACGAATCTGTTTTAAATCATTAAAAAAATCCAAGAATGTAAAAAAAGGTGTATGTTTGTGTTTGAGTGTGACCAAAGTATGACAGAATTGGTCTGATACATTTCTACAAAATTCGCTAAAAGCTTAGTGCTTGGAAATTCTTGCGTATTTCATTTCGATGCATCCTGGAGTTATATATGCATACCCCACCATGCCATTGAAGGGTACCCGTGTATACCATGTAGGTATCTTCAAGTTTATTCCACTCGAATGAAAACAATAATTCGATGTTGTTAAGTTGCACTGAATCCAATACAACTTGTTGAACCGTCAGCGTCCAGCAAATGACTTTCCTCAGTTTTCGTCGCCACTGGACACAATGAGAGAGAATCATTAGAGAATTCTTGTTCAGTTTCTTCGCCGCTAAACCTCCCTTTAAATGGACAGCGGACGGAAGAAACTCGAACAAATCAACTGGAAGGAACGCCCTAACGAGACAAATTGTTTGCTGGGTCGTTTTCAAATAGAAAAATGCGGGCTCACGCTTCGAGCGGAAGAATCCCAGGGAACTCCAATAAAACCTCATCTGAAACTCACTTCTATTGTCGGTACGGCTGTTTGAAACGAAAAACATCTAGGCCAGTCGTATCAAACGAGCAGTCACCTTGCATCTTCCTTGTACAGTTCTCATAAACGCTTTTGCCCATAACTTAACTTTTTCTTTAATTGAGTTAAACGGATCATCCTGAATAAGGAAGCTCGGAAAGGCGTGATGGACCGCGATTGCAAACTTTCTCGTATCGGTTGAGAGCGAGATCTAAGGTTTTTTCTTTACTTTTCCCCCTTTATTATCTTTTCTATAAGACAAAAAGAAATCAGAGAACGTGGTGTGAAAGACAAATGATTGTCTGATCAAGTCATAAATAACACGGACGTGAAGACGATTAAAATACCTGTTGTGCAATCAACTAAACCTTTCCCAAAATACAAAGGAACTTGCAGAAAAACGATTGGCAAATTTGAACATTGAATTGATAGAATTCAAAGACAAAAGTGCATTTGCTACACATTTATTTTCAGAGGGGCACACTTACATGGGGAACTTTGAATTGATTCAGAGAGTAAATTGTGGCAGGGGCACAAAAATGGATAACTGGGAAAACCTACATATTTACCTACCAAAGAAGAAAGGCAATAACCTAAATATAAGATTTTCTGAAAGAAATTTCCGCTTCAAAGGGCAATGGGAGAGAAACCTGGAACCTTGGAAAATTGCCTGATTCCCCCCCCCCCCCCCCCTTCCCGGAAAATTTTGGTGGATTGTAAGACTCTATAAAGCGTTTCTATGCTATCTGGCAACTCAATCTGATAAATTTATGTTAAGCTGCACACAAAAACACAAACTTCCACTTGACGACCCTTTTTATTGAGCTATTTTAGTTTCTTGCTACTTGTATAGAAAAGAGTTACATATCTATGAACTACGAAATGAAACAAAATAGTTCTTTTCTGCTATTTTACCCATTTCCCTCTAAATAATACTAACAATTTCCCTCCTCTATACTCACTATACAATTGAAATGAAAGCATTAGTGAAGATGATGAATTTTTAATTTAGTAAGCACTACCAAAGAGGAGTAAATAATACTGTTATACAAATAAAATAAACATGATACTATTTTAATGATGTACTTTTTCCTAGACTACAAAACAAACTCTCGCCTCAGTTTCTTTTTGGCGAATCTAACTATAACAGATTCCGAGTCAATTGAAATATCTCGATGGACGTTGAGAAGTGCCAAACCAGTCAGTTTTTCTTCACCCATATTAGCCCTAAGCCATGTCTTCAGGCGCCTTGAAGTAGAAAAGATACGCTCGGAGGAAGCTGCACTAACAGGAAGAGCTGCTAAAATTTTCAGTTCTGTATAACCCTAAAAAACCGAAAAAAGAGGAGATAAGTAGATACCAAAACCCATTAAGTAAGGATATGAAATCGTTACACATAAATATTCCTAAATTATTAAAAACATTTTCCGATGCTAGAAGAGCCTTCTAAAAAAAGATTTAAAATTACTTAAAAAAAGGTTAACATTTGTGTTCTGTAAAGCCAAATTTAATCTCAACCAAATTTTCAGAACCGAAATTCCGCTAGGAACTCCCCAGTCTAATTTATAATTTGACAAGTTAGAAATTACTCAACTACCATTTGTTTTTTAGTTTGGGTGTTTCAAAACTCACTCAACATCTTCAGTAGCAGAGTAACCGAGCGTGTGGAAACGTATTCAACAGATGTCTTAGAGAGTATATATTTGTTGTAATCAAACAAAACCTCTTTCTGCTACCAGGGCTTCATCCACAATATAAAAGTAGTGGAGAGTATAATTGTAGTACATAACGACATTACAGATTCAGAATTATTCTAATTAAGTTTTTAATGTAATATGAATATACCGTTGAGAAGTGAAAGGGACCTGCGTAGGACACGGCGGCTTACTTTAAAATGAACCCAATCTAAATCAGATGCGTTATTTTTTCAAATTACCTAGTAGAAACCACGCATTCCACACTATTCACAATCAAGTGAATTCTCCCATCCCTTCCCGAGTCACTCTCTTATGTTCAATCATCCAATAGTGTTATGCTTATTTATGCCCCTCCGTGGAGAAAATGATATAAATAAAGTATATACAAACTGGTTGATGAGATGAACATTCGTAAATATAAAATGCAATTACAAAATTATAAACTGAACTACTTACCATATTCTTGTTTTACTGGAGCTTCACATATAGGTATACAATAGTATACGTATATATTCAGTTATAATACATTGTAAAACCAAATATGAAATCGCAATAAAACACGGCTTTCACTGTACGACTGCTACGACTGTGACCTTGAATTTGTGTGTTCATTGTCCAGTGCAGTGCAATGCCACCCTCCTCCCACCTTCAAGTTAGATTACTCGACACGCCACAGTTAAACCAATCATCTAAGTGCAAGTATTCATTAATTAAATATTATTTTTTTAAATTCGGAAAAATTTTAGGAGGGGTCATGACCCCTGTGCCCCCCCCCCCCCCCTTAAATCCGCCACTGGGTATAAGATCATGGAACTATAGTTCAACGTTTTGGGCGCGACGTCAGCTGCTCATACAGCGGACCGAGATATTGAATTTAAGATATATGTAAAATATAAATAATACACATATAAATAAAATATGAGTACCAAGATAAAACCTTGTATATATCATTTCCGAATTGAGTTAAACTTTTTCCATTTAGGTTTAGTCCTTTTCCATTTAGATCTAAACCTTTTCCATTTGAATTTAGACCTTTTTCATTTGGATTTAAGCCATTATCATTTAGATTTACAATCAAGAAATTATTATGCCACAATTTGAAAATGAAATAATGCATGTGTTTTTTTATGCATAGAAATTTAATATATACAATGATGTTCGTTGGCTAACAATTTTTGAGCACATTAATTGGTCAAATTTCGAAAAATGTACTAAATAATCACTAAAAATGGTGAAAACAGCTTAAAATCGTTGAATTTATCATTTTTAGCAGAGTTTAAGTCAAAACAAAATTATCAACGATTAACTAGGACATTAAAAAAAAAATGTAGCACAAATTTATGCTAAAAAAAACTTATGTACCTACTTAAATTTCATCAATATTTATTGAAAAATTTATAAACACTGCGAAACAACTTGAAAATCCAAAATTTTTCATGAATCACCAAATGTTAGGTATTCAGTACGAGTTTTTTTCTTTAAATCCAAATGGAAATGGTTTAAATCTAATTGGAAAAGGTTTAAATCTGAATGGAAAAGGTCTAAACCTAATTGGAAAAGGTATAAACCTAAATGGAAAAGGTTTAACTCAATTCGAAAATGCTATAGATCAGATGTATTTCTTTTCATTGGGATGGCATATCTAAGGGTTCAACTACTCACTCCCAAGTTGGGCGCACACCAAAGGATTACTCTTCATAGAAATGAGAGGTTTCCTGGCTCGGACAAGGCACGCCATGTTTGTTACCCCTAGGTAGGAAAGATATACGATGAGTATGTGAGTAGCTTTGACAACTCTCATTATGCGAATGTAGCCACTGAATGTCAACTGTAGCCACTGGTACCTATGTATTAGCCGAATATCCTCACCTATGGGTGTGTAGACATTGGGCGGAACATAAGCCTATTTCTACAAAGCATTGTTAAGAGTGTGGAGAGTTTATGGGTCTAAATTAGATGAATAACCACTCCACACAAAATGTACTTGATGGGGCTGTATTATAAATTTGATATTGAACTGGTTTACACGGATTAAGACTGACTGCGGCGGACGGGGTTTCACTCAAGGGGTGACAGGTTATTACACAACTGCTACATTATGAACTCGGGAGCGACTCTGGGCGGCTGAAGAGAGGGGAACTCCTTGGCTGAAAGCCCGCTGAGTCAACTGACCCCATCTTGGAGCCCCCATCCGCGACAGTATCTGCACATTGAAGGGATCAATAAGTATCTTACGGCATCATTTACATACCTAGTCATTTATAGCGATTGATCCATTTAATTTATTCATAGATTCATGATTTGTTATTATGGAGGTTGTCTTGAAAACCTAAAAAGAACAGTAGGGTAGTTCTGATTTCTTCGTTTAAAAACAAAGATTGGTATTAAATTGGAAATTATCGCTGATAGGTTTACTGCGTCCCCTTCGGAAGGGGGTAGGTACTCATCGAAAGGAAACTCACAAAAAAATCATGAATTCATAGAGTTTTTTTAAATCGGTTTCCGCCCGGAGTGGAAACTCTTCGAAACTCCATACACGAGAAACTCATAGCTAAATCGCATAAAATCAATTTCATGAGTTAGCATTTATTTTATTTTTTCGATTGCTGTCTAGTGCCGTAGTGCATTCTTCGAAAACTGGCTTCAGGACACCCGTCAAAAGTAAGAGCAGTCAACTCATCGAAATGTGGTTGATGGGTTCGTGTCAACCCTGAACTACCTGCTATTATTACAATCAAGGCCACCATGAATACCAGGGTAAAACCTTGTATAGATCAGACGCATTTCCTTTCATTGGAATAGCATATCTAAGGGTTCAACTACTCAGTTCCAAGTCTCTCTGATCAGACAAAATATTGTTGTAAGTATAATATACTACATTTCAGCGAGGCAGAAATCCAGGGGTCGGTTCTACAAGGAATTTGCAACAAAAAGTGCCTCCTAGACTTTTTTTAGGGTCTTTTTTTCCGAGTTATTACTTTTTTAAGATTTTTTGTTGTTGGTTTTTTCGACTTTACGTGACAAAACGGCTCCAACTCCCCAATTTTGGGAGTTTTCTCAAATCAGAGAGTACCGTTAGAATGAACGTTATATTTCCGATCTTTCTGTTGTAAATTCCATTTTTTTTTATTAGTTCTAGTTAGTGAAATAATGGCCAAAGTTCAAAATTTGAAAAAAAATGTAGAAATTGTCGATTTTTCTTGGTTTTTCGGCTTTTAGTATGGAAGTTTTGCGGCGGGCCCTCTTCGGTAAAAAAAAACTTTCTCAAACTATCAGCTTTCCAACGGTCTACTAAAAAAAATTTTTTTTAAATAGGGAAGTTATTAGAGAAATTAGCGTTTAAATTACAAAAAAACGTGATTTTGTCGGTTAAAATCCAGGTTTCATCTGTTTTTTGTTTTTGTTTTTAATATTTCGTTATGCACAGCTGTATTCGATGATACTAAACCAAAAAATAATAGTGTCTCTACCTAACTCATCTTTCACCTGCCTCATCTACTTGAGCAAGATTAGATAATTATCGGAGGTGCAGGCGGAAAAATACGAAAATAGGATAGGCTACCTCAGTCAATTGTGCTTCAAAATTATTCCTCGGATACTTATCTATCATTTGAGTAGGTACCTAATATTACGGGGTGGGTTGGCAATGAAAATGCTGTTGTGTATCAGAGATCGCTCGTGTTATTAAAAAAAAAAAAAAAAAAAAAAAAAAGTTAAAAAAAAAAAAAAAAATAAAATAAAAAAAAAAAAAAAAAAATAATAATAATAATAATAATAATAATAATAATAATAATAATAATAACTTCTTAAAAAAATTTAAAAATAAAAATAAAGTAAAATCAAAGCAGGTTCTCAAAGTGCCTCCCTCCTTCCTGTATGCAGAATGCGCATACCTTACGTAACTTCTCACGATCCGTAAGGATAGATGTTGCCTATGCAATTTTTCCAATTTACTTATACCTTAGTGTATGATTTCATATTTTCGACGACTTTCACATCATTCCGTTTCGAGTAGTGTTCTACTGCATGATGAAACTTATCAAAATGTCTCCGGTTCAGATTTTTGAAGAGTTTTCTTACGATGAGTTTGCAGGTCCCCTTGGAAGGTAGGGCTCATAATTTTGTCCTGGATCACTTTCAGAGGGTTCCCCTTACCCTCCCATAAACCTGTTATACGTTAGGAATGTACAAAACTATACAATCATATGCTCAGAAAATGGTTAAGATACAAATAAATTAACCTAGCGATTTTGTTAATAAGATCATGTAACGTTTTGCAATTATCAATTGGTGTTAGATAAAGACACAAAAGGATGTATACCACAGACAAATATTTCATATAAATTCTTATTTATAGATTAATGAATTTTCATTAATGAGGAATGACATCCTAATGAACCCAAAAACAACAATAGGGTAGTCCTGTGATGTTCAGTCAAGAAAGGCTGCCATGATCATAGGAAATTTGCCAATAAGGTCATGTAACGTTTGGCAATTATCAATTTGTTTGTGACAAACAAAGAAGAGACAAAGGGATGTATATCACATCCATTTTTATAATACCCATTCTCATTTATAGGTTTATGAATGTTCATTATGAGGAATGACTACATAGGAAGTGAACCCGAAAAGACAATAGGGTAGTCCTGAGATATTCATTCAACAGACTGCTGTTGGAAATTATCGCTGATAGCGCGACCACCAGCGAAGGTCGGCGTCGGCGTCTCCTACGGAAGGCAGGTCCTATTTAAATTGTACCTGGATCGGATTCGGAGGTCGCTCACCTTCCGCGAGACCCCATGACGAAAGAGTCCACATTTCCCTTTCAAGACGGCCCACCTCCCACCGACATCCCGACTTCCGATAGGCAACAATAGAATGTGACCCCTTCGCCCCGCTATTTAACACAACTTCTCCCGGCCGTATGATGTCACAGTTTGTGTCCCGATGCCGCCCAAACATGAGGGGGCAAACATGGCCGATTCTTTCTGGGTCGCTCATCCATCATTTTATCTATAAGGAAGGAACATCGTCAATGTTGCGCTTGTTTGCCCGATATGGGTGTCTGAGGGATGAGAAATCTAGTCCAGAGCTCGCCGGAAGATAAATTCATCTTAAACACATACGAACTTAATCTTAAGGTTTTGGACGTGAAATAGCCAACGCAGGTTTTTGATGGATGATTGAGAATCTTGCTTATCTATTCTTTCTTAGGTATCCACTGTCGATCTCTGATTTTCAATGAAATCGTATCTTATACTACTGACGTCATTCCGGGTCCTTCGCCTTTGAAACTAGTACTTAGGAATTGTACACAAATTTAAGGTCGAGATTAGAAAGGATATCAAACAGTTGAAGGGAGTTATGCGCAATTTTTCATTTTCAGATCAAAACTCCAAATTGTTTGTGCAAAAAGCCGGTAGAAAGGCGCACATTGGGGCGAATGAACGATCTAGCTGAAAACGATTATTGCTCGCCTTTATATTATAATTCACGCTGATTTCGAATACGTCCCACGTTCCTATACCTAAAATGGCTTCTTAATGCACCTTTTTGAAAAAATCTCCAAAACTACATTTTCAACACATATTCCATAGTTCTCCTGATGAATACAATTCAAATGATTTTCGAAAAAGTTTTCTCCATTTTCGCCGGATGGCACCTCATTTTAAAAATTTCAAAGCGCACTGGTCCTACTTATCAATTAACTATCTAAGAACACGAAATGACAGTTTTAATATGAAAAAAGCTATATTTTAAAATAATATTTCTGTTCTAGAACCAAAAATTTCAACCATGTATCATGTTTTCTCCTCGGTCGAAACACCAGCTCAATGAAATCATCAGAAATTAACAAGCGGTTGCAATCATGTTCACAATATCAATTATTGAGAATGATCACCTGTGTGTAAACAATTATTTATATAACCATGCTCATAACTCAGTTTGTTGGACACGCACTTTGCAGTAGTTAACATAATATTTTTGGATAAATCGAGAGCTTTCGAACGAATGGTCAACGAATTTTGTGGGATGAAAAACGACGAAGTACCATTTCCCTAGCAACGACTCGGTTGTAGGCGGAAATCACTGTAACACTATATGTTTCGTGCGCGGAAAAAAATTGACTCGCAAAATTTGCTAGGACCCCAGGGCTAAAACATGATACATGTTAAAATATTAGCAATTTTCAAAAGATGTACTAGTGGCGTTATTAGGCCCAGGAGTTCCAGGCTCCTCGGCGTGTCCTCTTTCGAGTTGCCACAACCTATACTTCTATAATTATATACGCATGTTTATATTTCTCGATTTGAGCTCCTATCTATTCAAATAGTTATTGCCTTAATAATATCATTATCTAAGTACGTACGAAAAGTCGAGAGGATATGTTATTAAATATGCGTAGGAAAAGCATTGGTAATGACTTAGAAAAAAACATATATTCATGCCTCGAAGGAACGCTATACCCACCACAAGGTGCCGCGGGGCCTCCTCTCACTCCACCCCCCGCTCACTCCCCCCCCCCCCCCTCACCCCCCACCGTGACCCCCTGCCAAGCGTGCGTTCTTGCGTAAGTCTAACACTCAAAGCCTTGAAAAATACACTTTTTCGGCCGTTTTTGGACCATAGCATCTATGCGAGTAAAGCGATCGGGATGGTTAAACGTTAGGACCAACTAGACCCCAAATGGAGTCTATGTGCGAAAGAACGGGGTTTTTAAGTAAATTCTTAGGCCTTTTATGGCCCGGACGGCGGACGGCGAACGGCGGACGGACATTTCAAATTCGGATTCTACGCACCTTGAAACGTAAAGTGACAAAGTTTGAGGGGGGGGGGGGGGGGGGGGGGGGGGGTTATAAACATTTTTTGCTACACGATCACATAGGCTTATTATTGGGAATAATAAACCAAAATTACAAAGCAGTACATAGCTTTTTAGCCATGGGTTTGCTAGGACCTTATTCCTCTTCACTCGTTGCAGTTGATGGCAACACGCTATTCGTTCATTTTTGCAGGCCTCCCCTTTGCATAAGACGTAAATCAATGATAGGAATTAGGTGAGGTAGAACGCATTTAAGCGATGGTTTCAAAAACCGGCTACAAATCGCTCAGGATGATGCAGTGAGTCTCCTCTCAATTGAAGATTTGCACTAACTTTGCAAACTCGAAATCACACGTCCGTCCCGCTCCCCCTTTATGAGTCTTTGTCCCACGCGTCTTTTTCAAACCAGTTCTTCGAAAACACCTATAATTTTTTTTTTTTTCAAAATGAGAAAACGGAAAAGTAGTCTCGAAACTTGTTATTTATTCGGAAGTCGACATTAGCAAACTAACGACAATCGTTGAAATATTGCGCGGAGCTCTAGAGCAGCTTTCATGGTTCCTATATGTAGGAGCGTGGGTCTTGGAGGATTTCTCCCAGCGATTTCAACGCCCACTCTAGTATTTCGCCAAAACATCCAACCTAATGCGAAGTAAAGTGACGTGATGTCGAATATTGATGGAGTAATTCCACTATTCTTTTTTTGACGTATTTGATAAAATGTGACTCAACATAATATTATGATTCGAGGAATTCCAGGGATTAGTTGAACATGTAAGAACAGACGCAAAAGTCTTGTAGTTTTCAAGGTGCTTAAGTACATTTTGCTCGAATATTGATACTTGACGTTCTGTACCTCCTGTTCCGATAACTCGACCGCATATCAGTCCACCATTTTCTTTTCACGGGATAACTACAAGAACATCCGTATAATAAACGGGCCATCTTAATAGATCAGAATGATATACGTAAAGATGGTAATCTGGATGCTCGCAAGCTCTCTTCTAAAAAACAATCCTTAATCAATTCATTTTAGTAAAATACAGATCTAGTTGGACAAAATAGATATTTTCCTTCTGTCCTGTGAAAACAAAATGGCCTGCTGATAAGCGGTCGAGGTGTCGTTGTTGACAGATTGTCGAATCATATTGATCAGGTGGTTTGTAGCTTTACAAATTTGAATCAAACTGTTTTCACAAAATGCGGTTGTTATCACATAACCCGATAGCTCGGATTTTGCATATTACTTTTTTATTGCCCAAAGTGATTTTTCTCGACGAATTATGATGTTTGGGTGTTTGTAGGCTACTTTAAATTCAAATTTAAAATGCATATTTTTGCATATTCTGGGCATTTGTACATATAAGTGCATATTTAGGGTGTAAGTGCGTATAGCTGCATATTTTCGGCGTTTTGCAAACATATTCTAGTTTTGGAAATAAATTTTCACGCTTCTCGTCACGTGTATCTTCAAGGAAGGTAGGTAAGTACCTATCCAAAACCTTTTCAGAATACGAGGTAAATGACTAAATGGCTAAAGGCATAGCAGGTACTGGTTGATTCCGTACGCAGGTTGTTTTTCGACTAAATCCAGATTAACACTGCAGACAACGACTGCTGCCATTATACGATAGGTAGACATTCACATTACAGCTGTCCTTATAATCGGATTATACGGGTGCACTTAGGAGAAGACTGTGACTGGATTGAATGCACACGTTACCTTTCACCAGAGTATTAAGATTGTTACGAATTTATGCAGGGGGATGTCCATGGCTGCTCTACTTCCATGTGTATGGATCTAGATCCATAGTCTTTCATAGTTGTGTCGTGTGATGTGGAAAGAACATTTTCATAAGTATTTAAAAATGATCCTTTCAGACCGAAGGCGTAGTTTTAAAGTAGACAATTTGGAGAAGATATTGATTACACAAACAAACTAGTTTTTGTGATAGTACAACAGATATATATACGGCTTGATATGTTAGGGATAAGTGAATATTTCAATGTATGTATTTGGGATACGTGCATATTTCCAGGTTTTTAAGTGCATATTTATGCATATTTCGGAGGTTTTAAATGCATATTTTGGGGTTTTAAAGTGCATATCGATCCGAGCTTTACGACATAAGCATGGAATTCGTTAATGCAATAATAGAAAACAAACAATAGGGCGAATAATAATTTATGGCACATTCAACTTGGTATCAATATTTGGTCGAGGTTACTTATTAACTCAATGGTTGTGGCCAAGTGCGTGATCCCCTGCGGGTAAAAGGTTCAGGAACTTCACAATACCAAACTTACTCCATAATAATTTATGATTTTTTTTGCGCAGGCTTCAGTCCAAGCGGGTAATCTAAATCTTGTAATATGTATGTATACGATTTATTCTATGTATACTTATGCTCGTTTTCATTAATTGCAAAAATTTAAAAAACGTAATGTCAAATATTGATGGAGTATACCAATTCCATACCAATCGAGTATACCAATGGAGTTTCCCACCTAGTGGTAGATATTCTGATTTATTTATCCATTTTCTACAAAAACAGCTAGGTACTCTCTGTTTAAAATATCGAAACCTGATACCTAAATAGGTTTTCAAAATTGTTTGTCAATTGTCAGGCTGAATACTGTCGGTGTCTCTAAGAGCTCCGATTCTCAACGCATTCATTCGTACTCTTCATTCAGTTCTACTCTTCGAACTTAGGCATCTTTGAAAAAATATGAATGAGGTATCAATTAACATTTAATAAGCAAGTTAGGAAATGCGAAAAAATAGTTGTATGGAGTTTAATGATAGGAGGATAATTTTCACCGAAAAAGATTTTTTTTCTCGAGAAAAAAAATTTTATATATATATATATATATATATATATATATATATCCAGGGGGGCGAAGCCCCGCGGCGAGGCTCGAAGCGCCGAGTATATATATATATATATATATATATATATATATATATATATTGCTCTCTAGGTTATAAGCAAAAATTATTGGAAAGCCTATGCTAAATTCTGCAAAAAATGGTGTTGAAGGCTAAAACAGGTTTGTTACAGTACAGGAAAACAAAATCAAGTGAGTTAGCAGATAGAAAAGAAGAGGAACATGAAAATTTCCATTTCCGACAGTCCTTTCAATGTGGAGAAACGGTCAACTACCTTTGAATGGACTTTTGCTGTTTTATGTTGTCTTTCATGTTGGGTTCCATTCAACGATTTCACCGTTACACTCGGTCCTGAATATTGCGGTTCTGGTGATCCCATCAAGGTTTTCGTATTGCGTAGGAACCCAAGAAATTCGTGTGAACTGTGGAGGCGAGGTATTTCTGGAATATCCGAATTGTGGAAGAGGCAACTTGAGTTCTGAGTTGCGTGGGAAGAACGACGTGGATACCAGTTCCAGTTAATAAGGAACCCATGTTGTAATGTAACAATCACATAAATAAGTAAATACAGCCTAATATCATGAAAATATCAAGATCGCAAATATAGTGATGTACAATCATCAAGTAGTGAAGGTATAACATAAAATTACTTGAAGTTTCAAGGGACCTATATGACTGGACATCAAACGTACGTATCACATGAAGTCAGTTTGTGGTACCATGCGTCAACTTATAGAACGGAACCCTGCTACACACATGGCACTACAGTATGCTCATGAAGTGGGAGGTTCCCATCCTAGAGTCATTATACTAGCTGATTCACAAAGTGTTATAAGCGAGACTGGCATGAAAAGACAAATCATAAATCTTGAGAGACTGGGACGAAAGAGTATAGGAATTTGTAGATTGAAGGGCTGCTCTGTATCACAGGAAAATCTACAGCTGACTGACAAACGAGGATTGGTGCATTCGGACCATCAGAACCATCCTCAAACCTGCCTAACGTTACTCCGACTCGAAAAGATCACTATATCACGAACTCTTGAGGTCAATGGGAAAACGAGTCCAGAATCCTATCCATCCAAAAAGAGGTCCAGAGTTCTTTTCCCTAGTCCAAGAAGAATTTCAAGGTTCAATAACTTCCCTGGAGTAAGACCTAAGATTTTTACTCTATTGATTGGTAGACTTAGAAACGGCCGTAGATAACCAGGAAATACCTGTACACGATTGAAAAGTTCGACTTACCCTTTTGAAGTTTTGCGTAATATACGAGAAACCCCTCAGTAATCGATCTTTGCTTGCACACCACACCACACACCACACACAGCTGGTGAATCTCCCCGTGGTGGCAAGTCTTTGCTAGCTCCTAAGACTTCCGACCCACTCATCCTCACCACAACCCTGGCTGAAGAAAACATGGGCATCTACTGTGCCATTTATGATCCTGAGTCGTTTTTTTTATCTGGACAGTTCAAATTATTACAAGACTTTACAAATCCATCTCTGTCTTGTAAGGACCAATTTATCGACAGAAAGGCCGTTTTTGTAAGGTCTTGTTATTAATGATTTTATCATCTCATTTATTTTGAATGCAAGATGCTCAACATCTAATATGTCTGTGAATACTTATACTTATTCAAAAAAGTGATTTCACTTAAGGTGTACAAAGCATTATGTTATTCCAAAGCCAATAAATTATTTATACCTATTACGCGCCTACGAGCAGGCGCAAGTATCTCTCAGATACCTTATGGTTGCATTTTTCAGCTTAGGTACCTTCCTAATTCACAAAGACCTAAATTAACAATGAAATAACAATTGTAAATACAAATCATAACATTTATTTTGAAAAATAATCACGTTTTATAACAAGTAAGTAGGTCAGTGTCTTCATGTCATGTGTTAAAAATGTACTAAGCCAGGTACTTACTAGGAAATAGTCACAATCATTACGCACCTTGGTAACTGGATATTGGGTAAATTGCATGGACGAAGACTAGTCTTCTTGAGCATTAAAAACTAATTTAAATAAGACTTTGGTAATACACCTAAAGAAGAAAAGCAAATAAATTATCAATCATTTAATAACATGAAAAGCTACGCGGTTACTTTCATGCTCACAAGATCTCATAGAAATACATCATGTTTGTTACAAAAATTTTTTGAACATACGAATCACAAAAACGAGTAAGTACGATTTTTTCCCCTTTCAAATATGGTCTGCATTGTTTTCTACAAGGCTGTTCTTGTAGGTCTGGATTATGAGATTCAGCTTTTCACCTGAGAACTGAGAAACTTGGACCACATTGATTTAGTAACTGTGATATGCGGAGTGCAAAACATAACAAGACCTTGAAAAAAAACCTCAGGTATTCAAGGGATGCTGATAACCACGTTGAAAGCACACTAGAGGCCGAACGAACGAATCCACGAAAGATGCGTACAGCGAAATAAGCTTACACCAGGCATCTTGCGAAAGATGCCGACAGAATCAAGTTTTGACAGATGGTGAGGGTAGCCTAAGACATCAAAACAATTTTTGTGTGGTCTGGATGCTTGCAAGCTCGCATCTCAAAAAAAAAAACATCAAGTAGTCAACCCCTTAGTAAAAATTCAGATTAGTTGGAAATCTAGGTCAGAATGATGTGTATAGTTTGGTGGTCTGGGTGCTCGCAAGCTTGCATCTCAAAAATACGTAACATCAAGGAAAATTTCAGATTAGCTGGACACATTTACCACTTGCTCTCTTCAACAGCTACTGTTTCCTCATGTACGCATATTTCGCTGCACGCATTTTTCGTTGTATGCATTTTTTTGCCACCGAATCAAGAGGCAGTTCCGACTTACGGTAGGGCAGATGAGAGGAGGATCCTGCTCAGAAACCCCCTACCGCCCTCTGTAAAAAGTTTCTGCATGTATCTCACAGATCTCGCTGCCGTCAGGAGGTTAAGTAAATACTTAAGTTTCAGTGGTAAAAATTTTTGCGAATCCTTAAATGAACTGACTAATGTGGGAACTTGAGTATTATACTTACATCCATTCAACTGCTGACATATGCCTCTTCTTCCATAGGACGCTTCATTTTTCTCACGATTCGTACACCAACTATTCATTCTCACGTACATAGCCCAACTATACCCATCTGGCACCTGTCTGTACTTAGTTGAGGGTCTTTAGAAACTTGAAAATTATTAGGGAAAATAAAGGATGAAACTACTAGGGGTGATAATTCAGTCAAGGGGATACTGCAGTACCCGCTGCTATACGCAGTTTTCGTAAATGTAAACATAATGAAATGGAGTAAGTATGTAAGCATCTTGCATACCTACGACCTCATCAATAATCAACATCAGATCTTGAGTGAAATGGAAGGCTGAAAATGTTTTCGAAAAATTCCCAATTTAACCATTTGTATGGTATTCTTTGTGGGTCCTAACTATACGAATTCCTATCATTTCCTGGGTCCTCCAAAAAAAGCTGTTCGGAGCTCCGCTTCCTTCCCCCACCCATCGCCTCCTTGTTTGATTAAGGAGTCCGTAATTATCGTGGATATCCGTGCCAAGGCCCCAGGCCTCCCTGGAGACCCCTTTGGTCCCTAACGCGAGTCATTATATTCTAATACGAAAGCTCCGATAGGTACGTACGTGATCAATGCGTAACACCGCCAACTTAACCCCGAACTCCACTAACCGCATTTAAATCTTCTCTTAGGGCGACCCCATGTGAAGTACGATAAGTCAAGGTTGGTTCCTTTGGAGGTCTACCGGCTTTCTTATTTACATATTGATTTATTTTATGGGAGGTCACTGGATGAATTATCAGTACATACTTGAAAAATTGAATATTTACCTTGACTCTTAAGAGGACAAAAGGGCTATCTGAATTATTTTAACATTAAAAGCTCTAAAATATGGAGCTGTGTTGCTGATTCCTTCCAGTTTGTTTTGATTAAAGTAGATAGAGAGGACTTCGAAGATACCTCCACATGAGGAAAAGTAAGTGAGCATCAATACTTAAGAGGAAGAAAGGATGATCCGAATAATTTTAACATAACCAAAATATGGAGCTGTGTGCTGATTTCCCCACTCTTTGTTTCTGAATTAAGCAGGTAGAGAACATATTAAAGTTAAGTAAGTGAGATACGCACGAAGAAAATCATCAGATGCGAGACTGTACTGTCTCTCGTGAAAACTCAGACAAAAACGAAAAATACACACTCCAAGCAAGAGGTGGGATTTTGTTACGAACGAAATATTCCATAAGAATCAATTCTCTTACGATTCGATAGAAAATCACGTGGATTAAGTTTCCAACAAGTATATTTAACGCATCTAGCAATATATAAATGGCTATACTCGTCACAATTTTGAAAATTTTTCTTTTAATATTCCATCTATTTAAGAATAAGTTACAGAATCTTTGCAATCATCCTCATAATCTATTATGTCTTTCTTAAATCTTCGCTGTATTCTCAGTATTTATTCTAAATTTTCTATTTAAACATACCATTTTACATTTTCGGTTGAGGGTGAATAAATGAAGCGAAAGCATTATGATAAGTTTTTGGAGTTGAATAAAAATGGTTCTTCAAAATCATATTTGGTTTTGCGCCTTTCTTTCTTGTATGTGTATGCTAATCCTATACTAGCATAGGCACTGGGCTAGATACAATTTTCATAGACAATTTCATTAACACTCTCGTTCTTTTCGGAAAATGTCAGTCTTGAACTTTCTTCATGCTTACATCCTCGAAAAATTTGTCCTTGTCGTTTTTGAGAAAAATCTTGTTTTCTAAAGAACTTTTGTGTGATTTTTTAATATGAGGTGGAGCAAATGCACTTATATTATACCAACCAGACGCTGAGTGCGTACCACATGATAAAACATTTGTTTGATGTAAGGATTTTGACAGCCATGATGTGTAGATCTATCCCAGAATTTCTATGGTTCTAATAATAGTTTGTTGTTTTCAGTTTACTTTATCATTAATCCTAACAGCTGATAACGAAATGTTTTTCTTGCAGGTAAGTTCTCAAGCGAGACTCCTGACAACCTTTACACATGACAGCTGCTTTAGTGGGTAAGCTATTATAGTTATATAGGTAATTACTAACAAGATGACAAACTTTTACTGGACTAAAATTCGAGCTCCACTCGTTTGTGAAACTACGTAACTAGAAAGAATTTCTCCCTCAACGGGAGAAAAAAACGATCATAGATATGACTAGTCGTTATTGAGAGCAAACCGAAGATAGCCGACAACTCTTAATTTCCCGATATCACATTTTTCATAATGAGTAATAGAGTCAAGTCTTCTACCGAATTTTTGTAGAAAATGAAGCTATCACAATGGCTCCAAAAATTTCAAATAAAAAATTTTCAAAACTTTCTTTGAGGCAGTCTGAAACGAGTCTGATCCTGAATTGCATAATTTTTTTCACATAAATATAAATATGTAAGTGACATTCCAGACGACAGATCTCCTCAAAATTGATCACATTAAAAAAAAGTGCAAAAAATCATTACAAATGGCTAATAACTGCTAAAAATCGTTAAAACTATAGGTACAAATTTATTTAGCTGCATTTCAGTAAAAAAGGTTTATCAACAATGAACTAAAGAATAAATAAAAAAAAAAAAAAAAAAAATTGTGTACAAAAGTATGCTGAAAAATTTACTTGAATTTCATTAATATTTGCTGAAAAAAATGGAAGAAAAATTGCAATAATGGCTAAAAACCCAAACTATTCTTTGAATCGCAGAATATTATTTAGAACGAGTGTTTTGGTCATAAAACTGTTAGTAAACAATTTTTTTAACATTCAAAGTGCTAAAATTCCAAATCAGTGTAACATAATATAATACGAGAATAATCTTCGCAAATTCGCTCACACGATCATGCTGCATGACTGGAACTTTGGATTGGTTCAGACATTGGGAAAAGATTATTAGGGACGTCTAGAGGTGGGTAAGGATGTTTGTGGCAGGTTCAAGTCTGCGGCTGGGGCACCCCACAGTGGTTCAGAAATTTCTTTTTCCTGGCCAAAAATGAAAAAGTCGAAAGTCTTTGGGAATAGTAGTTTGATAACCGGAGCTGTTTAGAGATTGTTGGAGAATTACGAACACAGGTTCCAACTGGTATAAAATATTTTCTCGTTCAGCTACGCTCGGTGAATCTTGCGATTGTGCGATTCACATATATTTAGTTTGGATATTTGCTTTGGGATATTTAGTTTGTTTATGCAAGTGGTCATTAGTGCATATGTGGCTGCCCAGGGTAGCTCGTGGTTTTTCCTTTTCTTGAAGTCACCATCATGGCCAACGTTTTGCAAGGTTGATTGAATTTTTGCTTGTTTTAATAAATCAACAAGAAATATTGCAAGTTTACCATGCTCATTTTTGATTTCGAAAAGCAACAACTAGCGGAGTCAGCTGGGGATCGCGACGAATTTGGTGCCTAATGGTTTTTAAATATGTGTAGAATACCCAGAGGTTCAGATCATTAAATATCTTGAGATTTGTAAAACAAAATTTTAAGAAAAAATCGATTCTAGGTGGACAAAATTATTTTATTAGCAATTCTTATAGAAACTTTTGAGCTGATTCCGAATATACCCCATGCTTCTATACCTAAAATAGCTTCTTTGACCCGAGAAATAGATTTTTGACCATTTTTCTCGCTTTTTGACCTTTGGAACTGACCTGAATTTCACGCATCACTCCATCCCTAACACCCATGACACACATCCCTAACCATCTCCAGACGTCCCTAATCATCATTTTCCAATGTCTGAACTAATCCAAAAACACAATGACCGCCGGTGAAACCATAAACCGAACCTTCCTCAGTACAGGCGCGAGTGGATAAACATGAATTGAGTGTGAATATTTGAGTTGCTGGGGGAACCGAAGGCGAACGAATGTTGCCGGCCAACTTCGGGTCATTTGGTTGGTTCTCAATAAGGTTCAATAGGGATACGTCTGTCCTTATATCTTATTTTTTCGATTACCTCTGGGAGAGAGTTCCTGGTTAGTGCGGTTACTGATCACAAGGTGTACGTGAACCATGATCAGCTGATCAGGTAACAACCGACAGCTGATGAATTGCTATAATCGCACGACGTGAACAGGGAGATCGCTTGATTAACAATGCAAGATCGAACCTTAGCACGTCCTCAACACAACGCCCATAGATTTATAAACCCGAGAAAGGTTTCAGTGATGGGCGTGTTCAGTTCATATTTAGTATACTAAAATTCACTTAGGTATATTAATTTATATTCATCTTATTTTTACTCGAAGCAGTCCATTCATCGACTGCCCTAGAACAACATAGTCAACAAAACGGAGTAGTAGGGATTACCGAAAAACGGTTAATCCCTTAATTTCAATAATCCACCTTTTAACGAAATTTCGTAAAAATAAACTATTGCAATGGAACTATTGAAATATTCCTTAATTGAAATCCGTTTTGAGGCATTCTGAAATGAATCCTTCAGTTTAACGCTTTTTCATACATATTTCAAATATATATATATATATATATATATATATATATATATATATATATATATATATATATATATATATATATATATATATATATATATGGGTGCGTGTGTGAGTCATTCCAGACGATAACTCTCCTTAGGAATGAGATAAAAGTTCCGTCCTTGTGCCACCAAATCAAGCTTTTCAAACAAAAGGATGTGTTCGTTGGCCAGCACTTTTTGAGCACATTAAATTGGTCAAATTTCAAAAGAATGTGCTGAAAAAATCACCAAAAATGATTAAAAACGGCTGAAAATCGTTAAGTTTACATTTTTGGCAGCATATTGCCCAAATAAACTTTATTAACTAAAAAATAGAACATTCCAAAATTTATGTGAATTATGCTGAATATGAAATTCATTAAATTTGCTAAAAATTCGACAAAACTGCAAAAAAGCTTAAAATTCAAAACCTTTATTTGAATTGGAAATTATTATTTGGAATACGTTTTTTGCTATAAAATTAATAGTTAACTTTTTTCCTTGCTCTCAAAAAGCTCAAATTTCAAAGCAATTTAACATTATGCAATACGATAATTTACGACAATTCACCCATACGATCATGCTGCATGACTAGTTCAAGACGTAACCAGATAAAAACATGTATTATTTTACTGAGTCTCTGTACAAAATGCATAAAATCTATAAATTCCTACCAACCTCTATATCTTCATATACCTAGCAATATTACTACTGCTAACAAAGTTGAGAAAGAACTACTTGAATTATCGAGCAGTGTCCCTAATGGATGTGGCCTCAAAAAAAACTTGGTACACATCCTTGAGCTCATTTTCGATCAATACACAAGCGTGATATAAGCCTATGAGGTCTTATAAGTACTTTTCGCTGCATTTCATTGCCCAAATAAAACGACGGACGGACGGAGGACGAAGTCGACTCTTGAAATCTACGAAGGTACCTTGACACGTAAATCAACAAATTTGGGCACAAATTGGATGATGCCATGCATTTTAGGGCTTCGTATCTTTCGTTTGTGGAACGTCTGTATGTTGGGAACGTTGTGGAACATGGCAGCAGTTGTTTTGCATCAACGCGGTCTTAAACGGTTAGCCTTGGTCACTTGCACCTGCAACAACTATCTTCTCATTCTTGTTCTTTCCAACGCCCTTATTTTTAACGAGTGTATTTTGAATTCCTTCCAACACCTCCTCGTTATTTCCCTTCCAGAAATCGTCAATCAAACATCGTGGAATAACATCGGATACAACTCCACTGGAAAGGTTTTGTTTTGACAGTTGGAACGACTTGGTTGGGAAGAGCTAAAACCGTACCCCTGCATCCGACCCGAAGAGGTAGAGTAGCGGAGTTGCGCCATTTTACGACGCGATAAAGACGGACTAAAGGATGATCTAAAGGATGAACTAAGATTGGAGAACCCAACTTAACTGCTGGACACGCGTAATCACGTCTATTGTTCCTGTACACCCGAACCGTTTGAGCTGAAGTCCGTAACCCGCAGACAATCTATTCGCTGCTTGTCTTCCAGCTGGAGGCTATTGATAACTTCGAAGCTAGCGTCCAGAACTGAAGACAACGCACGGCCGTTCCTGAGAGGTATTCAAAACGTAATTCGGAGAAAGCATAAATTTTGTTGCGGGAGGTAAAATAAAGGCGGTGCCGTTGTTGCAAATAGGAAGGAAGGTTCGTCTGGTCTGGGTGCAGACGGTTTTGAAACGTTGCCAATAACCATACCTACCCTGCCTTGCACCTTGCATTCCATTCCTGCATTACTCCACCTCGTACGCTCTTCAGCAACACAAAGAAGATGCTGCAAACAGCGTGCACATATAGATTATGTCCTGACGTAACGTACAAAGATGCCGCAAATTACTTGAAACATGATGGAATACGTAAGTCGAAGAAGAACTTTGTTTAATTCCTCGAAAATTATGACCAGTAGCAAGCAACAGAAACAAAAAATAACATAATAAAAGAGACAACTAAATAAAATAATATGACTGATTGATAGTCATCATCAGTAACAAACTATATCTATTATTTCCTTTTGTTTATTGTTTGTTAGACGATGACCTAACCTTCGAAATCGATCTATCATTGTATCTATCATCGATCTATTCTTTATTTTCGTGGAATTATAGACAACTTCCACAACTTAGTCGTGAGTGATTTAGTTCGAAGAAATAACTGCTATTCAATGAACTCAAATTCAAAACTGTACACCAAATAATATATGAGCAAAATATGTTTTATATTTTGTTTAAGAAAAAGTGCGTTTTTCATTTATGTAAAAAAAAAAAAAAAATCTTTCTACCGTTTAAAACTCCAAAAAAAAAAAAAAGTTCGTCCAGGTGATCAAGAAATATAAAGCCATGTTCATCGTCTGTAAAAAGGTTGACAAAATCTTATGAATTGTATTTAAATAAATAAATAAACTCCAGTAGTGTAGATGAGGGGAAAAAGTGTATTTTGAATAATAGTTGATAAACAGTTGCAGTTGGATTGTCTGCCCTTTCATGTTTTAAGCAGCACATTTTTTTTAAATTTAAAAGTAAAACATAATATAATTATATATTCATAAAAGTAAACTTATATTGTTATGCTTATATCCATGTAAACTTTTAACATCCTAATGTACGGTATATAAACAGTTTCCTATTACTACTCTGTTGTAAACGATGGCTTATGTATCCGATTTTGAGCAGTTTTCTACTACCTTTATACTACTGCTATTTATTCCCTTCATTTTCCACTCAATTCGATGGAAGTCACCATAGTTTAGCATTGGTATTAGGAATTTGGGAAACTCAACTGAAGCCTCCCACCAGCTGTTATCTAAAATCACTAATCATCAATCATTAATAAACTCTAATTAATCATGTACAAATTTTTGTGTGTGTCGGTAAACCACCTCAGTTTCGGGAAACCTATTTTATCGAGTAAATTAGCATATTGACGTAATATTGATGAATTTTGATTGACTGTACGTGCGGATATGTACCTTAGGGAAGCTATGAATAAAATTCCTGTAGGATGTACGGTTTAGGAATTATTTGAGAAAATCTTCAAAATGGGAAAATTAAGCCATCTTTATGGGGCCGCCATTGTGTTTTTTGCCAATTTTGAGATAGCAGACAAAGATTTTCTCACTCAGAACGGATTAAATTTTCAAAATTTAATCTTAAACCTTCTCTTGAAATTACTACCTATTTTCGGCCTTGGCTCCTTGACTACCTATAATATTTACGAGAGTCTCTATACCAGTGTTCGCCAAACCGTAGATCGCGAGCTACTGGTAGCTCGCAGGGAAATTTTTGGTGGCTCGCGGGGGAATTTCAGAAGAGAGTGCTTGGGTTGGCTAATCTGATTTGCGCTAGTTCCTATCCCCTTTTGTTGAGATTGATCCTGAAGAATTTTCTGCTTGTGTCATGCAATATTTTAAAGAAAACAACACTGCAGTGGAGATGGAACTGATTGATTTTCAAAGTGACCTTTCATTGAAATCTCTCACTTCAAGACTTCTGTTCCTAAGCAGAAATATCCAATTTTGGTTAGGATTTGTTTACGAGGTTCAGCTCAACATATCTCTGTGAGATCTCATTTTCCAGTATGAAATTAATTAAAAACAAGTACAGAAACAGGTTGACGGATGAACATTTGGACAATCACATTCGAATGGCCGCTACAACCTATGAGCCTAACATTAAGAAGATTGTTGATGACAAAAAAGAGTGCCACCCATCACCCTGAACTACGTTTTTCTAATGCAAATATTTTTTTAAATTCAAGTTCTTATGATATTATTGCAATTTTTGAAATGTCATTTAATCAGATTTAAAATAAGCTGGAAATGTTCGTTTAATCAGATTTAAAATAAGCTGGAAATGTTTATTCATAGGTGTGATTTAAGCAAAAACATGTATTACTTTCCTACTTTGTTGGGTAGCTCACAGTAATGTTTATTAGCTGTAAGGTAGCTCAGTCGCTTACAAGTTTGGCGACCACTGCTCTATTCAAATCATGCAAGAATACATTTAGAGCAATAGAAATCTGGCATATGACCAAAAATGTAACCCTAACATGCGCAGAGGAGCCTGGGCGGGCGGGCTGGCCAGCGGATGAGCTCTTCTCGTCGCCAGGACCGCAATTATTTATAAATTATAACTCCCTAATGTCGGGCCGGCGTTTAGGTAATAACACGCCACTTCCCTCACCCGCTGAAAACCAATCGCGTTTGTTTCACTAATAAACAATCACCCTTTGAAAGAGTTTTGTGTAATAAGGGCCTCGCAATAAATCACCGAAGGAAACGATGGTCATTAAGCAGAGATAACTGAAAAATGAAAGTTCCACGTATAATATTCTTTCCCTTTTTCTTCAAGGTGCCGTTTCTCCGAGAGCACGCATGGGTTTCCGATGGGGAGGAGTAAATCATATTTTTATGAGACAAGGAAAACCGAAGTTGAGTAACGGATCGGCCGTATAAACGAATTAGTCTTTGGCAAATAGCCAAAGATGGGACGCACTTCTCGTTTGAGAGGGAATGGATGGTTTGGTGTGATTTCACATTTGCCGAGAAAGATTGCATAATGTGATCCAAAGTTATACCTGCATGAAATATTATAGGTGAATTATGTTATATTCACGAAGGAAAGGTGTTTGCACTCGGAAACAACGCAGCCCAAAGGAGATTTATGTGTTTTGGCTTGCTACGACAAGCTGTACGTACCGAAGCTAGTTCCTACGTATGTATGTAAGTGCACAAAGTGTACGATTTTTAGGCCGAATTTTTTAAACATCGGTTTTTTAGATAAGCTTCGGACAGTGGAAGGCGTAAGGTGGACATGCAGATATTTTTTAATTCGATTTTTGGAATCTACCTATCTTGAAATTGAAACGAAAACTACTTATTTCTTGGACAAATCTTCTAAGCTCAAAACTTACGATTTGCTAATGTTGATCAAGAATGAGGGACTGTGATTGGCAATGTTTACTCCATCGATAATCCATGGAGCATGATGACTGCCATCATAATCACGAGGACCTGGAGATGCTTTAACTTTGTGGAAAATTATGAAGATCTGCAGCACCTCAAACTCTATAAACCTCTGGATTAAACTGTGTGAGTAAGGTAGAGAAGAGGATGACAATTTATAAGAAGTTCCTTTCCCAAAAACAACGAAGTACTTAATAAATGGTTGTAATTTGTATGTTTGCTATGAATATACACGAATAAACACACACGCGCACTCAATCACGCAATGGGTCTGATGAGGGTTGGTGGTAGTGTCTTTCAAGATAATATTAGGAAGATTGTAGTCGCTCGATTCCTGTGCTGCTTCGAAATTGAAACGAAAACTACTTATTTCTTGGACAAACCTTCCAAGCTCCAAACTTGCGATTCGCTAATGTTGATCTTGATCAACCGTCCCATCTTGATGAGGGACGGTCGATTGGCAATGTTTACATACTCCATCGATAATCCATGGAGGATGATGACTGCCATCATAATCACGAGGACCTGGAGATGCTTAACTTAGTGGAAAATTAAGAAGAAAAAGTGATCAATATACTCGTAACATAATAGGAAGATTGTAGTCGATCGATTCCAGTGCTGCTTCGAAAAAGTGATTCCAGTGCTGCTTCGAAAAAGTGAATAGACGCAAGTGATATTATTTAAAGTTTAATGTCGGCATGAATCGTTTGTGACATGATTGGATCGTTATAAATCAATTAATTTTGAAAAATTTAAACTTTTATTTTTTGAAATACATGTTATGACCTGATTTGGGAGGTTTTTGTCTTTACAGGGTGTCTACAGTTATAAGAAAAAGTAGGGGAATCAAGCCTATAGCTAATATACAACAAAAAGTGCGACCTCAAGATTTTTATTTATTTTTTTTAACGCTTTGTTTTTGAGTTATTCAATAATAAAAAAATTTTTTTTTTTTTTTTCTCGTGATTTGTGCCATATGACATTATAACGGCCATAACTAACTTTAGAATCTCCTTAAACTAAAAAATTAGGATATCGTTAATATGTAAAAAGAGGCAAAAAAGAAATTGTTGAAAATTTCTCAGAATTTGACTTTTTCCATTTGTCCTTTTGATCTTGATACAGCCTATTTTATGAGAGCACTCCACGGGGAAAATTTTCTCAGAATCTCAGCTTTCCCACGGTATCAATAAATTATACTTTTACTCTGCCAAATAGGGGAAACAATCTATGGATTAACGTTGAAAAACGTGGGCTTTTTAATGAAATCGAGGGTTTTCATTAAAAATTACCCTCTATGAAAATATCAGTTTGGGGCAGGTTTCTACGTATTTTTTCACACTGAATCAAATTATAACACTTACAAATCTCCCCAACTCCGTTATAACTGAGTTTTACACTTTAACTGACTAGTTTTGCCCTAAAAACACAAAAAATAGAGCATAATAAATGAACTAAGAATCTGTGTTAAGAAGCAGGTGTTCAACAAATCTATACTTTACAGTGAGGATGCTAGAAACATTCATAATTACGAATCAATGCTACGAATTGTAGCTGTACCTTGTAATTGTATCTATTCATGTACTTACACACTTAGGATACCTGTAGTAATTTGGTAGAATATCAGTCATTATGACCATAAACCCCGAGAAGTATACCCAGAGAATTAGGAGTGGACGGATGCCCTTAAGGACATAACAATACGATGATAATAATTGAAAATAAGGAATAATGATATCATTTCAACTACCTATATTTCAATACACCTATAATCATGAAGACCGCCACCATAAGCACTAGAATCTGGAGACCTGCACATTTTGCGCGATTATGAGGAACTTCAGCACTTTAAACGCCTCTGGATTTAGTGGTGCCTTTGGAATAGTAGTGGAGAAACAAGTTCTAAGTATACAGTTATCCAGAATTGGCTGTAGGTTTTGTAGAAAATCTATTCCTAACAGTGAGAAGAATTTATAATACAACTAATAATAGATGGAAAAAGATCATCATTAAAAAAACTGTGAAGCGAATTGTAGCTCTGTGTGGGTTTTGATTTATTATTTTCAATAATTCACCTTTGTAATCGATAAAGAAGAAACACATTTTTTTGAGCCTCCCCTCAAAGTTTGTTAGTTTACCTGAGCTTTTCTCCAACTTCTGGACCAAAGTTTATGGCGCTTGTGTCATAAATCACAAATATGAGGTCTAGTTGGTCCTAAAATCTCGATACAAATTTCGATCAACCCCAAAGGGTTGAAATATTGAAAAATCGATATCTCAAAAACTTTCTAAATACCTATAGTTTTTGTTGTAGTCATTGATAGATATCATCCGAAAGAATCGAATGAAACCGTTGTACGAATCGCTGTACGTTCATCCTTTTGCTCTCCCTGAGGGCTGGAACTTTGACTGGAAAAAATATCATCAACTTGGGAGCAAATCAGAACTGGTAAAACATGGTAGAAATCGCCTAATAAACTATGATGATCATCTCACCTGATATAATTCCAAATGAATTCTCTCTTTTCGGAATCGAGTTTATTATAACTTTTGCCACTTATAGATAGACTAGTGAAGCGAAGTCAGGTTATGTAGAACCTACTGTAGATTCTGAGGTAGTATTGTATTTAGATTTCAGCTCTTGCTATATACAGATCAGCTAGTGAAGTTGAGGTGTTTTATTTAATTAATTCCTTCTTGATAGGCGTCTACTTCTATAATATAATTTATATTTGACTTTTTTTTAATAAGGACTTTGTTTGTAAGTTTTCCGCATGGAAGGGCAATCTAGAACAGAAACAATTAACCGTTGTGTAATAATTTGCAGCGTATTTTGTTCGTTTTCCACGAACATGCGAGCCTTGTAGTAAATTGGAGTAAGGACAGTCAAAATGGCCGTATACTCAAGTCTAACAAGACCAAAACTTATCACCAAGTACCGTCGTAAACTCGAAACCCAATATTTTGAACGTCACTACTCGACCCTTATCATTAATTGCATAATTGACTCATTAAAGAACGAAATAGATTCATCATTAATACGTATTGTAGCTAAGGATAATACTTTTACGGGACAGATTAATGAATCTCACGCTCGTTAATAAATAACATCCGCTCTTAGCGTTGAGTAATATGTTAATGATAACTTTAATCTGCTCCCGAGATGACTTATTAACGGCTTTATAAGGTATAATTTCAAAGTTCTCGCTGATTCTTATCGCGGTTTCCCAATTAGCGCCGACGTTGGGCAACGGGGTCGTTTATTATGTTACCCTCATTATCCTCTTCGGCAGAACACTGTCTTTTTCATGTATAAATGTCGGACGTGTTACAATTAAATAGATGCTATCCGAGAAGGTAAACCGATTTCGGATGTTTTTAGTTACTTGTTGGACCCAGATACATTTTAATGGGGCATCAACGTAATGGAGCCGATTGGGGAAACTTTGTTAGTCCTATGATTCACTGTAAGTTACTAAAGAAGGAGAAATTGCAGAAAGTTTTACTTTTGCTCCATTCTTCACCATTAAACGTTTCGGGCTTAAGAAAAATTGGTCCTGGTAACCTTTGCAGGTCAACATAGCAATGTAGGTACCTTAAAAACGGCTCGCGTACCTACGTTGTAATTCATGAAATTAGTAATGTTTGGAAAACTGCCTTACAAGCACATCTATTAAAGAAATGGACAGCAAGCTAGGAGGGATTTCATGAAACTGCGTCAAAACCTACTCTTGCTAGGTTTTGGCGAGTCGCGTAGAGCAGGAATTGGTTAGATTGGTTAGTTAACGCGTGATTTATTCATTCCACATCAATTTTAATACGATCGTATCGTTAGCAGCTGCTATGCATACGCCTATGTGAAATCATTGATCATTGAGGGGAGTAGTCCGCTTTTAGTGCCCCGCGGGGGCCTTCCTTTTGTTTTGCTTTCACAATTCCCACAGTTACGTACTAAATTATTTGAAATTTTAAGGCAATGTTCTGCACACCTGTAAGCATGTCTACTGTAAATTTTGTCCAAGCCGATCGAATATTATTTTTTAATGTACAAAAATGGGTCATTTTCATGTTCCTTTTTCTAACTAACCATTAGGCCGATCTATTTCAAATTTTTACACATTCCCCTTCCATATATGAACTAACATTCCTGATTTTGAGGAAAAACAGTTTGTTGATTTTTTAACCCAAGTAAACGAAACTAAAACAAAATTGGTCGAGTAGTTACCGAGAAAAAGGAACATATGTCCGCCGAAAAGTAACTTTTTAGGACAGCTGTTTTTCTGACAACAGGTGCCGTAGGTTGCGCTCCCGCATACTTTTGGTTTGGATTTTGGTTTTGTGTCTGGTTGACAAAACCACATCACATGTGTATCTTTCAGTATTCCTTTTAGTTCCATGTTCAGTGCCTATACTTTTTAGTATTCATGAATCCATGTGCTTCAAGAAGGTTATCAACAACCAAGTTTTGTTTACAACTTTTCGATATTTTTCTCGCGCTCCTGCTGTTTCTTTTTGCTTTGTGAGTAGCTTTTGAAAGCGTTAGTATGTTTTGATCTTGTCGGATTTTCAAGATGAAGAAATCTGTGCCACCAAATCGAGTGAGTACACCTAATTATGATGCCTGATTATGATGATTGATGTGGACCAAATCTCCACAACCTTTGGTGGTTCGTCTTCAACGTCAGCCTCATCACATTCTTCCTCATCAGAGAAGAAACTACAAAGGAATATAGTAGAATACGACGAGTTCAACAGTGATCATGTAATATAATCAACATCATATAATGATATAATCAATATGATATAATCAATATCAGTTCGAGGAAGAGGAGGAGGATGGTCCAGCCTACGCTCTGGGAGGCCACTACAAGCCAGCGCTACTCTAGATTTTTTAAAAACCGTAACTCATCAACCAGCCATCCGATTTTAATTGTATTTTTACCAAACTGTTCAGAATTTAATGCAGTTTTCTTAAAAAATGAAATTAAAAAAAAATCGATTTTTTTTTTTTTTTTTTACTTTTTTTTGACTACCCCCCTTAGCCTGTCGTGGAAGTATCAGGAATGGGGAGTATCCCAGATACTTCCATGACAGATTGTTGCGTTTGGGTCGATCTTCTTACATGCACTTTTAGTTTTCAACCTATTTTGAAGAAATTTTCAGGCATTGAAAAGTTCAGACTGTAGATGGTTCCCAATGAACTTTCATAGCTCCCGACCAACTGGTAGCTCTTGCGCATGCGCAAATGGAATATCACCAAGCACCATTTTCTCGTTGTCTAATTGACCATTTTTGACATTCTACGCTCAATCTAAATTCAATATTTTCCCTAACCATTAGAAAACCTCTATGAATTGTTACCTATTACAATTTTTTAAGATTACCTATTTAAGACATTTCAATTATCTATACATTCCTACTACAGTTAATACAAAGCTGAAAGCTATGTGACATACCCAACTTGGCGGACCTTTTTTTTTCATCTTCCTTAAATGTAATGCTTCAAAAATAATTAATAATGGTAAGTATAACGACCTTATAATTAACTTTTCAATTTACTGCAATTTCCAGTCTCTTGGTAGGTATATGTTAGTTTCAAAAGGTCTGGCGTCCTCAAGGATATGGTGAAGAGATTTTAAAGCTTGGCTTTTTTCCAAACGCATTATGACGTCTCTTTGATCAATCCCAACTTTTTCCCCCCATGGCCTATGTACCTAGTTCACACACTATTACTTGTTTTGCTTCCTTTAGAAGATTAACAACTTGTTATTTATATTTACTCTTACATTTCCGTGTTCCATTTTCTATACCTATTCTAATAACAACTGAAGCTTTTAAAAGATTATTCATCTCCCCACGTTCAACAAAATGTTCACTATATAGCTCACTAATTTAATTTAACCACCCTGTAACATTAATTTAGCTTTAGATGACGTTAGCAAACGAACGATGACAATGACTACCCATAAAAGTTGACTTCGTGACAAGAGACTCGTTCGTATCTAATTGCTTCAGTTGTTTCAATCCTTGAACTTTCTATGGCGTTATTGGCTGGTAGGAACATTTCTCTCGGTTGATCTTAGCAAGGATTGTGTTGATTAAACTTAGCGTATAAAATTGTCGAAAGAGCGAGTTAAGAGGATTTTCTAAAGATGGTGGAAATGATGATGGTGGAACGGTGATTAGATATGTTTTTCGGGATTCCTGTTCTTTCCTACGGTACTCATAGTTCAGCTACTCATCACTATGCAGCATAAATGCTTCAAATATGCCGTAGAATATGCAGTAAAAAAATGAAATATGCAATGAAATTAATGAATAAAATATGCAACAAAAACAAGTAAAATACAGGAGATAAAATTCAACACTTGAAAAGAAAACTTTATGACTGAATGTAATTCTGTAGTGGCTTAATATTAGGTATATGGTTTTTACAAAATGCTCAATGATTAACAGCTGAGTACAAACAGCAGTTTCCCTTACTGAATATGCGCCAGGTTTTCCTAGTTTACGTTTACGAAAACATACATTTCCAGGTTGTCTTGAAAAAAATTGTGCCTGCGATCAGAGGGGATATTCTTATAAATGGAAAATGAACGCTCCACATCAACTGAAGTGATCGGAGCAAATTTCAAATTACTCAAAATGGCTGGGTCTGTAAACTCAGTCAAGCCACTCAAGTCCTCGCCGTCTTTAATACTCACCTCCTCAGAGGACCAATACAATTTTGTTGAAAATACCAGAAAGTGGTTCATCTCATATTTCAAAAGTTCGAGCATGGATTTCCGAGTTAAATAACTCTCCCACAGTAACACTCATTTGTACAGCCTACATTATTTTTTACTTTCCCCCATTCTCTGAAAATGTCATGGAGCGTTTATATATAATTGTTCAACTTTTTCATCCCTAAATTATGCATTATCACGAAATTCTCCCCGAATATGCAAAAATATGCAGCGTAAATTTTGATTTAGAGCACCAACTGAAGTTAACTCAAACTAGGTATGATACAATCTTCGGTTGCCTCAGATGAAGCGATAAGGATATGAATTGCATAAAAATTCTGTCTCTACTCATCACTTACTCAGGTACCTACTATTAATCTATAGTACTTTGGATTGATTTGCGATTAAAATTTAAAAACAAAAATTTATTATTATATTTATCAGTATTTATTTATGAAGGATTATTATCGTAAACCTACAACAATGATTATCAATCGAAATGCCCAACAACCGTTTAATGTGTTTGAGTATCTATGACCTAAAAATAAATATTCACTTTTAGTTTGGACTGGCTTGTGTTTGTCTTAAATACTATAGTGGCGACGAGGATGGGATTTGAACCCATCCATTTGTGTCATCTGAGATAGAAAATGTTTTGAAGAGAAATGGAGTACGGCACATAACAACGACACCATACCATCCTAAAAGTAATGGGCTAGTGGAACGACTCATTAGAACATTGAAGAGGAGATATAAATCCACTAATAAGGAAACTACAGATGGGGCACTCGCTCTGCAAAATGTTTTATTTTGTTATAGAAATTCACCTCAGAAAACAACAGGACGAGCACCAGCTAAATTATTTTATGGACGAAGACTTACTACAATACGGACAATATGAGACCTAACTACAGAGAGGAACTGGAGAAAAAAGTCTGGAAACAACAAATAGGTGGAAATGGAAACCGAAAATTAAGACATTTTGAAGAGGGGGAGGAAGTATGGGTGAAGAACGAAAGGGAACAGGGGTGGACAGCAGGAATAATTCTCAAGATCAATAGACCATACTCGTACGAAGTCCTTACTGGCGGTGTGACCGAAAGGAAACACGCTGATCAACTCCGACGAAGGGAAGGAGCTATCAACGATGGAGAGGAAAAATGAAGGATTATTATCGTAAGCCTACAACAATGATTATCAATCGAAATGCCTAACAACCGTTTAATGTGTTTGATTATCTATGACCTAAAAATAAATATTCACTTTTAGTTTGGATTTGCTTGTGTTTGTCTTAAATACTATTATTTAATTTTAAAAATAAGATAAAATAATAATTTTGAAAGCCTACTATATCACTACACCGAGCCACAACATTGGGCACAACCATAACGCGTTTCTAGTTCTAATTGCAATGGCTCCAAAAATTTTAAAATGAAAATTTTCGAAAAATTTCTTCATTTAATCCGTTTTGAGGCATCCCGATACGAATCCTAGAGTTTAACGCTTTTTCATATATAAATGTGTGTGTGTGTGTTTCATTCCAGACGATAACTCTCCTTAGGATTGAGATAAAAATTCCGTTCTTGCGCCAAAAAAAATCAAGTTTTCCAAACGAAAGGATGAGTTTGTTGGTAAACACTTTTTTAGTTCATTAAATTGGGCAAATTTAAAAAAATGTGCTAAAAAAATCACTAAAAATGACTAAAAACGTCTAAAAAACATTGAATTTATATTTTTATTAGGTTTAGTAAAAAAAAAGTTCATCAACGATGAACTAGAACACTAAAAAATTTATTCACAAAATCATGGTGAAAAATGTACTTAAATTTAATTAATATTTGCTGAAAAAGCGATTTAAAAAACTGGTTGCTAACATACAAAATATGTTTTGAATCATGGAATATGATTTAGAATGAGTTTGTCACAAAACTTGTGGTTAAACTTTTCAAAGCGCTCAAATTTCAATACAAAGAAACATAATATAATACTATAATCTACGAAAATTCGCTCATACAATCATGCTGCATGATTGGAACTTTTCTATTTTGAGTTATGAAGGAATCACCCTGAATATACATGAAGATTGTTGAGATGTGCGTTTCTTTGTAGATCTGAGGATGGTTTACAAATATACCGAAATGTTGTCCTAGACAAACCGTGGTAATATTTCTGACTGAATCTCGTTCTCGCTTTTATCGTTGCTATCTCTATCTGCTTGGTCGGGAAGAGGGCTTGTTCAGGACAGCTATATAAAAAGGCATTATGGTTCCTGTAGTATGTTGGCGGAGGCGGCTCGCCGTGGGACGCAAGGACACCGCTCTCTTACAAACCCACAGTTTTGCAACGTTTCACAACTGCCAGCCACTCATCATCTCGATCTTGAGAGTTGGAACGAGCGACGAGCCCGACACAATCGGAACAAACTGATCGGTACGGATGCTCTTTCAAAAAGGATCTGTCAGTGGTTGACTCAAGATTCTCTCTGTTCTCGGATCTCCATGTGTCAATTCTACTTTTATGATCAAATCTCCGATCAAAAGTTAGATATATGTCAAAATGAAAATAGTTTTGTCTTTATATTTAGTCATTAATTTAGGATTAGCTCGATTCTAGAGAAATGTACATAATTCTTGGTTTAGTATTTTAAATAATGAATCTTTGTGGTCGACCAAGGGAAGAATGAATCGTGTGAGTTGAGCCCGACCGCTGTACGTTCATCCGTTCGATCTCCCTAAGGGATAGAACTTATATATATACACCACCATCACCGCCTACCACCACCATCATCACAGCTCGGCAAAGAAGTTGCAATCCTGTTCTCTGTCACAACCTTGAAAACGCCGAAAACGCGAAACGCGTTTTATTCCGTGAGTTGCTATTTAATGTGAATCTTATTTAATTTTATTACTATTTATTTGGCCAAAAATATTTCTTTTTTTTAGCGATTTATTCTTACAAATGGTGGCAGATACTGCGGAGGTCTTTAGAAAGGTTGAATATGTTGAATATAAAGGTTCAAAAAACGAAGGAAAGTGTATGAAAATATCCGAAAAAAGTAGGCATGCATATACTGCTTAGCTTGGCAGAGAATAAATTGTTAAACATTTGAAATCTGGTATTTTAAGTTCGATTAACATCAAGGTATTGATGGTTATCGAGATATTTTTGAATTTGATCGTTAGAATGAAACAGCATGCAGAAACTCCAGGTCCTGGGGTCATGTTTCTCGTAAATGTCTTCAAAATACTTTACTGTCAAATAAGATGAACGATTTCAGTCTATATATCTTGCTGTATGTCTCTTCCAAGCTACAGGCCTTAATTTTATAGTTATCGACTTGAAATTCGGCGGGGACACTCCTAGACACCCAGGCTATGCTGTATGGCTTTTGGTACCGATCCGACACGTCGGTGGAATCATCGACGACTTCGAATGAAACACCTTAGAAATCGTGTTTGCTTTGGATTTAGTCGTTTTTGACGTGTTGAATCGATTGAGGCGTCTTTCAGAGAGATCCGATTCGACGCATCGACGATATTATCGTCAAAAATCGACGACATTATCGGACAACGAATCTCAAAAATACAAGTTTATTGTTATAGTTCGATGTTTATTTTAGGATGCTGCATCGAGAGGAAAATTTTAAGTTCATAGATCTTTCTTTGCATTATAGAAATTATTGGTAGTATACCAGCAATTATTGATGGTATACCAATCATTATTGGCAGTATACCAATAATTTGAGTGGGTATGTAGTTTTGTTTTGCTTCCTTACTACCACTTTTTGTTCCTGTAGGAAGACAAAAATAATTTTTGCTCCAAAATCAAAATTATCGCTTGCATTTTCCGTTTCAGAGCTTGCCGGTAAATTTCGGTTCCATGTTTGTCTGTTTGTACCGATAACGACCAAAATACTACCGTTTTAGTTCAATTTTAATGAAATTTTGAGAGATTGTGAGCGCTAGCTCTTCTAAATCGTCCTCAATATATTTATTCATTGCCGTCGGATCAATGGTAGTGTTAGCGTATGCACAACCTGAATTTCAACGTATATTTCTGATGAGGATTTCTAAGTGAGAAAGCTGTAACTGGAAGCCCACTGGAATTGTCATTTTTGGCAGTCAAAAATCACTCTTACCTCTATACATTTCATGTATTATGTAAACTCAGGCATGTATTCGGTTTTTTAATTATTTTTAATTTTATTCCAACACAACTGAAAACTAGGTTTTACTTTTTTTCGAACTTCGTGAGGAACCTGGCTATCGGACCCTATATTTATATACAATTCGCAAAATATGGATCATAATAGTAGGTACTATGATGCCGCTATATGATATTATGTACTGAATCCCGGGAATGTTAACGTGAGTCACTTTGACGCATTTTTGAGTTTGGATGTGCCCCCCCCCCCAGACTCCTTGACATCTCCCACCAGTTAGTCACCCAACGACCGCCGTTGTGGACTGTCATCTGGTGGACCCTCGATAGCAGGTACATATTTTTTTCCAAAACATAGTGAGTCAAGTTGACGCAGACGTTACCCTTACACGTAAGTTTTTGTGAATAATTTTGACTCATGATTACCTTCTCTTATATGAAATGTCTGAGTCAATGTGTCTCATGATTACTGTTGCCAGCATGAGAAGTGGGAGTAAAATTGTCTCATGATTACTGTTGATACTGTAGCAAACATACGTCTGTTTTACTCTTGGTTACCCTCAGTCGGGTGGGATTTTCTGTGCAAAAAGGGTAATGCGAAAGGGAAACAGGACATGAAGTTATCCAGGGCTTTGGGACTTCATTTTGATGAGACCTTAGCACTTCCTAGTTTAAAAATAGTACTTATCTTCCGGTTTCAGTGATTGCAATGTCCCAAAGACCCTTGACGGACGAAGAAGTTCTTCGGTGCCTGGAGGAATCTGAGGACGAAGATGCAGTTGATGTGTTGCTTGAAGAAACCGATGATAAAAGTGATCCGAGTACGAACCTCGCTCAGGGGACCTCATCTATGACGATGAGGAGCTTCTGACTTGTATAGAAGAGACAGAGAACCTCTCTTCGAAAGAAAAAAGGATCGGACTCAGGTTCTGGCCCACCTTGCAAAAAAATAAAAATAAAAAAATAAATAAGCCAAGTAAGTCCCTGAAAACCTAAACTGACCAACAGCCTTCAACGTCAGGTTCAGCAGTCCACAGTTCAAATCAGGAAGTGCTGTTGGCAGCAAATAAGCACATTATCTCCTGGGATACTTCCCAACAAGTTGGAAAAAACGGGTACGAATGGCAAATGCAACCAGTAAATGCTTCCAACGCTCAGACAAGGGCGAAAAACGTGGTGCGTATTTCTCCTGGTACTATTCACAATGCCCGTTCTGCCAATTCCCTGTTGGAGTGTTTCCGCGTATTTTATTCGGATGACATTATCGACAAAGTTCTTGAATGCACCAACCGTGAGATAAATAATTTAAAATCCAAATTCAAGACACAGAATAGTACGCTTGCTCCTTTGACTAAAGAGGAACTGCTCGCCCTGTTTGAATCCCTGTATTATGCAGCTGCACTGAAAAACAACCACCTGAATGCTGAAATTTTGCACGACACAGTGTATTGCGGTGATAAACATATCTCGATTATGTCTGCATGCCGTTTCAAATTTTTGATAAGATGCCTTCGTTTTGACGACCGCTCCACCAGGGCGGAAAGAAACTCAAAATTGGCTCCTATCGCAGACATTTGGGAAATTTTCGTGGAAAATTGCCGGAAAAATTACAAGCCGATTTCCTATCTAACGATCGACGAGCAGTTAGTTGGTTTTACTGGCAACTGCCCTTTTCGCATGACATACCCTCTAAGCCGGATCCGTACGGCATGAAGATGATAATGCTTTGTGACATCGCTACCAAGCACATGCTGAACGCAATCCCATACTTGGGGAAGGGGTCCAATCCTACCAAAGAAGCAGCCGAATCTTATTTCACACTGAAGTTGATAGAGCCATTAAGTACTTAGAACGTATTAGAGCCGGAAGTAACAGAAACGTCACGATGGATAATTGGTTCACTAGCATCCCGCTAGCTGAGAAACTGTTAAATGATCACAAGCTCACCATGATCGGAACGATAAAGAAGAACAAGAAAGAGCTTCCTCAGGACTTCCTGGACTTGAAATACCAAGAAAGGAAGGCTAATACGTCTTTGTTCCTGTACTCCAAAAATGTGACAGCTGTTTCTTATAAGGCAACTGATAAGAAACTAGCTACTCTGATTTCGACTCTCCTTGATGAAGGAACTGTCAACCCTAGGAGTGGAAAGCCCGAAATTGTGCTCAATTATAACCAGACCAAAGGAGGTGTCGACGTCTTTGACCGACTTTGCCACGACATAAATACAGGGAGAAAAACTAAAAGATGGCCTCTTGCTTTCTTTTACAACATGCTGAACATAGCTGGTGTCAATGCTTACGTGGTTTTTCTGCACAACTTCTACCGAAATCATCGCTCACCTTCTGATGGCACATCAACCAAGGCGATTTCACGTTTCAAATTTTTCATGCAGCTTGTTGACGAATTGAGTCACCCGTGGATGGCACATCGGCTCAGCCTGAAGATTCCAAACGCACTCCGTTGCTCAATCCTAAAATGCCTAGGCTCAGCGAATGAGACTGCCGTCGAGCCCCATGTTCCGCAGAACCCACAAAATCAGCGAGAACCCAAAAGCAGGGCATACTGTTCATTTTGTGATTACAAAAAACGAAGGAAGACTCAGTGGAAGTGTTCTGAGTGCTACCGTTTCATATGCGGCGAGCATGCTGCCGCCCAGCCGAAAAAATGTCGTGAGTGTATGGGCAAGAATGTTAAGTGACACTTCGGGCAGCATTCGTTACGCAAATGATAATGATGGAAATTTTAAGTTCCTCGATATTTTTTCTTCATTACCATGTTATTTTTCAGCTGTTCGAAGAAATTATTTTCAAAAAAATTGGGAGCGGCTTCAATCAGTCTGTTTTAGATTTTCTGTTTTTTTTTTTTAACTTTTATTTGTGTTAGAGTTTACCTACCTACTTACTCAGTTATTGTTTTTTCTACTTTTTTATTCAAGTAACCAAAAATAAGACTTAGTAGCTTAGAACCACTTGAGACTGGTGATATCCAGCTGTGATATCGTGATAACTAAAAATTAAAGTGTGAATTGAAGCTGTGATAACCAAAAATTGAAGTGTTAAATATTTTTTCAAGTATTATTTGGGGAAAATCCCCCTTGTTTCACAAGAAAACTACTTATTTTCGCTGTTTATAGTGAGCTCAGACTTTTTTTTTTTGTAAGAAATAAAGATTTTGAATTGTTCCAAAAGCTTTTTCTAGAAAATTTACCCCATTTTCCCGTTGTGAGTCAAATTGACTCACACGTTACCATCCACAGACTGACGAGTCACGTTACCATTCCCGGGATATATGAATAATCACGGGAAAAACGTTACGGAACGAGGAAGCTGAATGCCACACCTCCTGGCAGATGTTTTCAAACGAGCTTCCCCCAAACCTACGTCTGACCCTGTTCTAGTGTGCCGGGAAGGTCCTATAATAAACTAGCGGCTGATATTTGATTGAAAGACAAGCGATATTTTATGTAACCCCGGCTTTCGCTCGGTCCGAAGCTTCCCTTTCGTCAGGAATGCCGGCCGGGAAGTCAAAAGCGCCCTGCAGGTCCAGCAGGAGGCGAGGCGAGCGTGGGCGAACGACACCGCCAGCTGATTTGTTTACCTACCCCGCAATACCTACGTCCACTTGACTGGACATCTCTTCCAAGGACATCTACACGAGAGGCGCAAACCAACAGACCATCAACCACCTGTCATTCGACACCCAAGGAATGCCCGGGTCCATCTGATAAAGCCTCGCTTGATATGCGATTCCATTTGGGTCGTTTATCCGCTCGAGTCAGTACGGGATTTGTTATTTTCGTTCTGTGGGTTACCTTGTTTACATTTGACTGGGTTTCTCGATTCTAATCAGTGAGATGGATGTGAGGTCAACATCTTTTATAGTCTTGTAAGACCTTGCAATATTCCAGCTGGGACACCAAATATCCGTTTCCCTGTCAGTTCAAACTTAAAGTCTCATAAGTTCATTTTCTTATTACGGGGCAAGATGATTTATTCTCTAGATAATATCTATTTTCATGAATTTGCCTGATTTGCAAAAGGTTTTGCGCAATCATCATGTTTAATTTATCGGCACATCCCCTGTAGCGATGCAAAAACCTACCTCAATTATGAGAAAACGTTGCCAGTATTCACGACTGATAACTATTTTAGTGCTGTTATTGCTGTGTAACACTACATGCCATGCCATGCCTGTCATTGCTGCGCACTAACTTGTGTCGATTTAGTAATCCGAAAATCATTCTTTCGTTATCTTAATTTTAATCATTTAAAGCGAAATAGAAGAGAATAATTAATATCGAATCTAGTATTGGAGTTATTTTATGATTTGTGTATGATATTCCATTGTTGTCTGTTAATAGATTTAGAGATTTTGTAGAGTGTTCCGTTCGTAGTGATATGGAATGTGGTGATCTGGGCTAAGCCAATGCTTCTTGTTTCAATTAGAGCAAGACATACACGTGGATTGCACAATTGGAAAACCAGGGATTTATTTCCTGTTGGAACAGCTTGCAGTAACAAGTACCTAGATGTAGAAGAAAATATTTAAACCAAACATTATAAAATTTGATGGACCACTGATCTGGTAGTACCAGTTGCAACGTGTATTGTAAGCCTCGATATGATATATATGGAATTGTGGAAGTATGGAAATATGGAAGTGTATATAATTGATTGATTTGCTTAACTTAATCCTTTAATGACGTAACTACTGATGGTTAAAACCTGTAGTTCTCGGAGTTGTAGAACAGATAAAATGCAGTTTTGACCTCCAGACAAACAGTTTGGTTTTCGTTCAATTTAGTTAGGTACTGCCTAGATTACATGGAGAGAAACAACTTTATTAAAATTGAACTTGTGTGCTTTTAGGTAAACTTTGGGGTTACACAATTTTTTACATTCACCTCCACTTTTTTTGAGCTGCTTTCCATGCGATTTTCTATAAATGAACAATGTTTTTCTATGATTTTATGTTCTGGGTACACCCTTATGATCTGGGGACCGGCCCGCGCTTGGTAATAGTCCGACTTCAAGTAGTCAATCACTTAGTAAAAATTCGATTAGTTTGATATATAGGTCAGAATGATGTGTATAGATTGGTCTTCTGGATTCTCGCAAGCTCGCATCTCAAATAAACATAACATCAAGGAGTCAATCCCTTAGTACGAGTAAAAATTCAGATTAGTTGGACATATAGGTCAGAATGTAATTACCATCAGACCAGTTCGACAGTGACTCTTGCAATTCCTCGCACTGGCCATTGGATTAGTTCGACAGCTTCGACCATTTCGGACTGCAGACCTGGAGCAGATCCTGCCTACCTAAGATTTGGAAAGAGCCCAGTTCAGGTAGCTTAGTTGCCACTGGTGCTCAGTTCAGGGAAGCCCCATTAAACATCACCTGATCCAATGGACGTTAGAGTAGAGAGACTATGCAGTAGCAACTCTTTTACGTACTCTACAGGGAGCTCCACGAGCACTTGAAACCCTAAACATCTACTTTGTGGATGGTGTCATATCGGATTACTTCCATCGGTGCCGAAAATACCGCAGGTATCCTATCCAGCATCCTAAGGATGGGAAGTTCCTAAGTTTCTCTAAATTACTGAGGTAACAAAGTTAGTCAAGGTTGAAAAAAAAAGCATCAGTTTTTTTTTTTAATTTCATTAATTGGATTCGTATGTAGGTACCTGTACCAGAACAAAGTTTACCAGTACTGAGTAGAATTATGTGTATTGTGGTGAGTTGTGTGTAGTTGTCTTGTATCCAGCATCTAGTATTTTCGAATGTAGTGGGAATTTATCTTCTCTCTGTCTTCTGTGGAAATGTTTTTGTGAATGTTATAGGTGCTGAAGAGTGTATATGAGTGGGTTTGAGACGTTAACAGATATAGGCCTCCACGCATGGCCAGCCGGGGCCAATTTTCTCCGACCGACTCGGATCCACCCACCATGACGGCTTCCAAAGCCATCTGTCTTTTAATGGACAGGAGGCTCTCTGGTTGGAGTAGAAAGTATCTCCTGGATATCTGTTCGGGGTGGTTGGTGGACAAGAAGGGGGCCGCCCCTGGACCAGCCGAGTCTCCTGACACGTTCTTTCGAATTAGTCTCGTCTCGTCTTCTTATAATCGTTCAGCGGACCCACTAGTTTATTACCTATTGCCAATCGGTAAAGACCAAGCATAGCGAAAAGAGTGCTTAATCTTAATCATCGTTTCTTTCTCTGGAATTCTATGCCCCAATCTGTACGAAAACTTAGAAAAACCGCTGGTTTCAATCAGGATGCTGTTCAAGAACAATATCCAAGACGTTTTCCCACTAATTAGAAGTCAGTCTGTATGTACCTTTGTAAGAAAAAATTAACAGGATCGAAACACAAACTATCAGAGTTTCGTATTGCTAGATTCACGATACGCCCACCCTCTCCCGCCTCAAGTTTTTTTTCGCAATCTCCTAGTCATAAGCTTTCCTTTCAGTCCTCACAGGAGAAAAGTGTAGGAACTTCCGTTTTCTGTGCGGTAAGATTCTAAAAATAACAGGATGAATTTTTACCCGTATCTATAGGGGTGGTTGCCCAGCTCTGAAACTACCCTACCGTTGTTACCACACCCTCTGGTCCAAGTTGACGTTGTAATTTCTAGCGCCACACTCGTTGGCGCTTCTTCGGCAGCCCGCTCTTAAAGGTATCTTTCTTATAATTTTGAATGTTGAAATATTGTTTTCTGCCTCGGAAATGATGGCTTCAGTTTCAGGTAAGTGGTTGAAAATTCCGATGACCTTCAAATTTTGATTCCCAAAACGGAAAAATATCTTCCAAGTTTCTCCGCCAGTCCTGTGTCATAAACTATTGTATCGAAATTGAGTGGTCTGATGGTGTCAGCAAGTTCGTCAAAAAATTGCACACTGCTTGCTGTACTTCTTGCAAACTATTTGTACATTATCCAAACTTTTAAGCTCATGATAAGCTTCGCAGTTTTTATCAGTTTTAATGAGTAATATAAGCATTTTGCAAGCTAGACTCATTTAGCGGTTCTTTCAAACCACAACATTGTGATCGTTGCATTGATTGTGAAGAATAATAATTAGTAAAATTCATTGCATTTGATTTGATTGTAATTAGAGAGAACTGTGTTTTGATTGGTAGTATCTAAACGTTGTCAATCACAAATACAGCGTTGGATTTAATTCATCCTTAATTATCCCAATCCCAATGAGTGATATTTTAGAGACAACGGTCCTAAAGTGTTAGGAAATTATATTAAAATAAAATAGATTGTCCCAAGATTTATTTGTTGTCTCACCTCTCTATGTAAACGTGTTGTTATACTCAGTGAGATTGCCTAAAGTTTAATCCTGAAAAATTTTGTTACAGGTAAGTTGGATTTGGACTTCAAATAAAGGACTCTGGCTAACAAAGGTACCTGGTGATAATCGTTTAAAAAAGACTTCATTGTATTTTACGTTGATGGTAAGCGACTGGATTTGCATGAGACAAGAATATTTGCCTTCACCTTCTCTGGAGTCTCAGGTCTTTGCGAAGGCTGAAACGCCCCGAGACGAATGATTATGGGGTAATAATGAGCCGACGACAGGCTCCCCAAGTGTCCTCGTGTGTAGCGACTGGGTTTACTTTTGTTGATTTTAAGTACCTACCTCGTGTCATCGAGGACATTAGCAAATTTCATGCATTCAAATTCAAACGAATCTATTCAACTTGAGTTTTTGCTGGCTGTCATTGTCAAGAGTTCGGAATTCCAGTGAAATTTAAATAAAAAGTCCTAGGCACTAAATCTTGACAGAACATGGAACATGTTCTTTGAGAGAACAGGAGAGAATTTAGTTCACTCAGCTGATAAGGAAAAACCCCACCATTTCAATCGTGTCTTAATGTCCCAGAGAGTCTCCCTATCAAATTAGCATAGCAAAACAATAAGACATCTTATGTCTTCACTTCCCTGTGTTATAGTGGTTACAATCATGTTTACAAAATTGATTGAAAAGGATCACCTGTATGTAAACAATTATTCAGACAACCGCGCTCATACCTCAGATTGTTGGCCACGCCCTAATACGGTTAGGTAAATCAAGAGATTCTCAACGAGTGGCAAACGATTTCTGAACGATGATAAATGCCTAAGATACAGTTCCGTAGCAAAGATTTGGTTGTAAGCGATAATCATCAGAAAATAGGAGAGAAAATGGCTTCGGAGCTCATGTAACGCACTAAATTTCACGTAACGGTAATTTTGTCTAATTTTTGGCAGAGTTATGATGGCAAAAACATGTTCCATGTTGAAACACGGATGATAGAAATAATTAATTTAACCTATCGGATCGATTCGCATGCTTGTTTCGGCCGATTCAAAGAAACCACGTGAAAATTTATGCCCGAATTATTAATCGAGTCTATCTATTTGAATTTTAGTGATTGTCATTGTCAATAATTTGTAAATTCCGATGAAACTTAGCATCAAAATATTAAGGCAGGTGAGAGGACATGGTATTATTCAAGCAAATCAAATTTTACGTTTAATTTAGAAATTTATTCTTGAAATCATTCATTCTAACCTTTCATATTGGTTCTCATGCTCTCAAAGTCTATTCGAAATAGGGTAACGAACCCATTTGTTGGGCACTTCAGCTGGTTTTCTTGCTAAAATTTTCTCTTTAAAATCAGCTTTTGATCAAATCTTCAAACTTTTTCATTTTCTTATCTTCACAGAGTCGGTGAGAATATGATAAAACAAATGTTTTTTAGATTGGATAAGTGACGGGATTTTGAAATATCTATTAAAGCCGAAACTTACCTCATCCCAGTAGTTGAACACTTATTCCAAATCTTGGACAGCGTAGCCTAGTAGTTGGACAGTTGTTCACTTTCTCCTTAATATCAACGGATAACAGCAGTCCATTTACTGTCTGTAGATCCTTTTCCTCCCCAATACAAGATAACTACTCAATTTCGGGAAATATGGTAGGTATAATATCTGAGTGAAATTACTGAACTTCTGAGTTTAAAAAGGTCATATGGTCCATGGTCATATACATAAATGGGAGAATCTCTTGTTATATCCGGGAAACTTTACCACGTATTCTTCTGATTTCCGATCGAATGTTCCTCCAAGAGATTTTTTTTAAACGCTTTGTATCCGAGTTATCAAATTTTTCGGAATTTTCTCGTGTTTGCGACCTTAAGTTACTAAAATGTCCATAACTACCTTGGTTTTTAGAGCAAACAAAAAATTGAGGATGCCGTTCGAAAGAAGGTTAAATTTCCTTTCGGATAGGCCACCGAACGTGAAAGATTATGCAGGTAACATAGTCAGGGATTTTGCACACTGTCAGCTGTTGAACGCTCCAGTCAATTCAACTATTAATTTGCAATTAGAGGAGAAAAGTATGTTTGTATGTTGAAAAACATGGGGTTTTCCAGTGAAATCGAGGGTTTTATGAAAAATGACCCCTTAAAAAATAGAGTTTGGGACCGGTTTCTACTTTTTTTTTTCACGCTGAATCTAATGATCACACTCGCAGGTCTCTCCAACTCCGTTATAACCGAGTTTTGTACTTTAACTAACTAGTTTTACCCTTAAAAATACATAAAACCGAGCATAACAAATAAACTAAAAACTCGCTAGTTGAAGTTTGACAGGCAAAATTGACATAAACTTGAGTGTGAATAAGTACATGTATGAATACAAGAAAAATCCCCCAATAAACCATGAAAACCAGACCAGTTGATATATAGAATACAAGCACTTGATTTGCGCAGTAATAATAAGCCTTTGTGTAAATTTCATCATTTTTGTCAGCATGGGAAAATCTACGCGTGTGTAAACCTACAATTTTTTTACGCATGCGACGAAGAACCAACTCCCAATGAAAGGAAAAAACGTCTGCCAAGTTGGGCTTCCTCGTTCACCTATCATGAATATATAGATTATTGAAAAGTTTTAATGATCTTGAAAAATTCTATAGCGGAAAAGAGTAAATCAAGTAGTAGCGTGAAATGTCATAATTGGTCAATTAAGAAGCAAAAAAATGATACTCAATGTAATTTACGTTTGTACAAGCGCAAAGATAAAAACTGTGGAAATTAAGGTCAGTACAAGTATTTCACATTAGTGCATGCGCAGTAGTTATTAATGATACAATAGTGTTGAAATTAACATGAGGTAATCAAGGCATCTTCTTCCAACTATCATCCAAATTTAAGCGAACTCGAACGACTAGAGTGTGAAAAAGTCCAGTCATGCAGCATGACCCCATGAGCGAATTTTTGAAGAAATCTTCGACATTTCGAGCGGAGCGAGGCCTTGGGTCTGCGTGCTAGTACGTACATAAATAGAACTTCTTCATAATTTCATGGCTGATATTTTCTAAGCCACAGTCAGTATTAAAGCTAGATCAAGTCCTAAAACAGTTGAGCGTAAAACATTAAAGAGAGCGACCGAGAGAATCGGAGGACGGAATATTTCACAGAGTAAACTCATCAGTTGTGATTACATTTTTTTTTTTTTTTTTTTTTTTTAACAAGCACCTACTACCTACGTTTTAAACAGCATGGTTCTAGGATTGGTTATACAGGGATACTTCCATAAGAGTAGTTCAATCTGAATTTGGACAATGTTTCGTGCAAATATTAACGATTTTTACAACTAGAGAACGGCATTATTTCGATTTTTGACTGATTTTTAAACTTTGAAATTTTTGAAAACTTGATACATATTTTTATAGGAAATTTTACGCTGATTCCGAATATACCACATGTTAGTATGCTGAAAAAATTATTTCGCACAACAAATCTCAAAAAACAGGCTATTTTGAAATTTTTGACTACATTTTTGAAAATTTCAACCCGAAGATGTAATCCGATCATGCTGGCCAACGAACTTGAACTTTCGTTTTGTGTCCTTAACATTTTAAAATTTGTTTGAAGTTTCTAGCACAATTCTACGGACAGTTATCGTCTGGAATGACACATACATACATACATATATACATACATACATATATACATACATATATACATACATACATAAAAAAATGCGTTAAACTTCAGAATATGATTCAGAATAGCCTGAAACGGATTTCTGCATAAAATTTTTTCAAAAATTCACATTCTACAAATTTTGAGGCGAGAGCAATAGCTTAATTTTCTTCAAAAATTCGCTAAAAAATTCGCTAAAAATGGAGCATAATGGAATTTACGTTTGCGCTTGTGCAGAATGACGTATTGATTTGGCAGCAATGGAACTGATAGGGGACCATCTAAAACCTAACCCGCGCACTCCCTGACGATTTCAACAAAATCTGATGAAAACTGTGAAAATTAAAGTCGTTACAAGGATTTCACATTGGCGAACGCGCAGTAGCTGTTAGTGATACAATCGTGTTGAAATTGATATGAAATGCTCCAATCGTCATTCCCAAACTATCATCCAAATTTGTGCGAGACCGGCCGACTGGGGCGTGAAAAACTGAAGCATAATGGAATTTACGTTTGCGCATGCGCAGAGTGAAGGATTAATTTGGCAACAATGAAACTGACACGGAACCTTCCACCTCTTAGCCCGCACATTCCCTGAAAATTTCATCCAAGTCGGATGAATACTGGAAAATAAGCGTGTTATAAGGATTTCACATTGGCGCATGCGCAGTAGCTATTATTGATACAATCATGTTGAAATTGATATGAGATGATGAAATCGTCATCCCTAACTTCATCCATATTTGAGCGAGTTCGGACGACTACGGCGTGAGAAAATAGTGCATGGTTGAATTTATGTTTGCGCATGCGCGGAGTGAGGTATTGAGTCATGAACGTTGAAACTGATAGGGGACCGTATACCCCCTAGCCCGCACATCCCCTGAAAATTTCATCCAAATCGGATAAAAACTGTGGAAAATAAGCTTGTTACAAGGATTTGCGGACACACACAGACAGACAGACACGGAACCAAAGTTGTTCAGAATGATCGAAAACGTAAAATGCGAGTGGAAATTTTGATTTTGGAAACCAAAAATTTTTTTCTCTCCCGAAAGTTAAAATCTTTCTTCCGCTACTTTTAATTACTACACTCGGAAGCAATAGATTTACTGTGTCTCTGGCCCCATCATTTTTTAAGATGAAGATTCCGATGCGATTACCCACCAGAATCGCGTATTCCCGGATGTATCTCGTGAATCATATTCCATTTTATTCGTAAGTATCAATAATAAATTAGAGATGGTTTATTTCGGAACGATTTAAAAAGAAATGACGTTAATAGAGAAGGAAGAACAACAGCGAAAAAACGCAAATAACTATGTAGAGTTTCTAGACGGGAGGCTTCCTGGAACAAGATCGCCTACGCTCTTTCAGCCCCGGAGGCTATGAAGTGCTGCCGCAAACAGATTGACGGAAGTGACAACAAGAAATGACGAGTGAGCTCTTGGTAGAAAATGGACTGAGTCACATTTTAGTGAATTTTCGTAGAAAATAACGCTATTGCAATACGGTAAATGATGCGATATTTGCTTTAAAAACGGACCTTTATGATATTAGGGATAAGAACAAGAAAAGTGCACACATACTACTCGATGTTGCAAAAGCATTCGATGCGATTAACAGAGAACGATTGATGTACATGTTAGTGAAACTGGGAATCATAGGCCACAGCTTAGAATGGTTAAAGAGCTACTAGACAAACCGAAGACAGAGAGTGTCAATAGGCGAGTGTTCCAGTGAAGATAGTTACAATGACTTCGGTGTAGTCCAAGGAAGTACATTAGGACCACTATTGTTTTTGGTATATATAAACGAAGTGTCCCTTTTAGAATTACAAAACACTAAGATGTATCTATTTGTGGATGACACTGCCGTGTTAGTTGAAGGTGACACATGGGAAAATGTATTTGCCAATGCAAACTTAGTGATCAACGTGGTAGGAAAATGGTTCTATGAAAACTATGTAACTTTGAACATAAAAAAGTCAAGATTGATTATTTATGGAGGACACAAAACATATGGTGATGAGAAAGATTTATGCATCACATTACATACATGCAAACCAAATATCATCTGTTCATGTGGCGGAATACAGCGCGTTGCCATGCATAAGTATCTTGGAATTGTCTTGGACGAAGAGCTAAATTGGAAATCCCATATTGACTATACTCACGATACGATTCAGAAATTTATGTGCCTACATTTTTTTACAACATTAGACACACTCTTGCCAAGAGATACGATAAAACTAATTATTAACGGATATGGAGGAGATCTCGTTGATACCATATGGGATAAGGTTCTTAGCAAAAATAGTAGGGAAAAAGTTTCCAATCTGGCTAGGGAAGATGTAAATTAAGAAGAAAAGCAATGGATAAGTATATCTTATTAAGGGAAAATTTCTGATAAAATTGGCAAAATTCTATCATCGAGAGGTTAAAAAGTAGGTTTTAAAACTAAAAGTTGTCTTGAAGCATTATCAGGATCCGTTAAGGGAAAAATCAATGTTCAGGATAAAAGTGGGGTTTGTGTACTATAAATAATGTTCTTGTGGCTACGAATATTGAGGTCAAACAGGTAGGAAATTCAAGGAAAGAATAGACGAGCATCTGAAGGATTTCAGGGAAAATAAGGGTAAGTATACATTTGCGAAACATCTTAAGGAATCCAATCATAGTTACAATTTTGATTCGACAAAAGGGAGGTATGTTGAATGTACTTGAAAAATTCGAAATTATCAAAAGTGACAGATCTGGTAAATGTTTAAATGAGGATATACCTGAATATAGTTCACCACTGATAGGCCCATTTTTTTAAAGCTTGGAATTATCCCTTCACACTGTTGAAACCACATCAAGATATTTTCCCCCTTTCACTTCATCTGATTAGCAATAATCCCCCTTTACTTTGTTTGCACTTATTTGGTTGTACCCGTCCTGCCCCTTTCCTTTCTCTGTACCAATAGGATTCAATATTCCTCCACCTGTGACTATAAAAGCTGTGTCCTTTCTAATATGTCTTCAGCTATTGTTTGTTAGTGGTGATGGCCTAACCGTCGAAATCGATTTAACATTGTAACTCTTCATTTTTCGAGGAAATAGACAACGTTTTTTCACTAACTTCCGTTTTACATACTGTAAATCATTTACATTGATATAACTGGCTATATATACAGTATAACTGGCTGTTAGAAACTTGTATATCACATTATAAACTGTCATTGAACGAGATTGTAGGAAAAATAGTAGATTGAAGGGACTGTCATTTCTTTGTATACACCGCTGCATTGGCGGGACAAAGAACAGGATGAATATTTCAAGTACAGTTGCATGTGACCGATGCTCGGCTGAGATTGAAGATACGCATCATATTATAGTTAAGTGCCCGTCACGGGAAAACGCCTATGTTTAAATTGTGAAGTATGTTTGAATTGAGAACGAAAATTAAGCATCCTATCCTAATTATACTCGTCGAAATTGTTTCTACTGAGATTCGAGTATTTTCCATAGTACGAGTTCCCATCGGAGCAAAATCCTACTCATGCACGAACAAAGACCCAAGTTGACCGTCGTGTTCTGTCGTCCAACAAGGAAGCTCCGCTTGGCATGTGGCCTTCGAATCCCAATCGATACTCCGGTCCATTAGCGATTCTACGAATGATTAAATTTCTACGTTGAACGGCTTTTATGCCTCGAAAGCCTACACAAACGCGCGAAACAAGAAGTTCGTCATAAATCCTACATTTTATCGATTTCTGATACATAGTTGTCTTTAAATAAACTCGGCCAATGTCAGCCCTACTTCGTGTTTTTTCCCTCTTTCAAGCAGAACATTATTTCGCTTTTAAAGATACAATCCTACGGGTTTATAATATAAGCCCGCGAGAATAAAATGGAAAGAATCAACAGCTGAACATCAATGCTGCTTGATGGCATGGAACGTATTTGATATGAATCTAAACATGCATTCAGTTACGTTTCATTTCAGGGTCATTCTGGCCTAAATTCTGAAATTTATCCACCTTCAACCACCCAAAATTCCATAATCAAGATCATCCGATTACTCTTCCTAAGGGCTATAGAACTTTGACAAGAAAAATGACTATTTTGTGAGTGAAAACTGGGTTGAACATAGAGTTAATAGAGAGTTCCTAGTAGATCCGTAAAACACAATACGTCGTGCGGTATTGACAATCCGGCGCCGTAACTCTGAAGCAATGAGTTACGGTGACGCATCCTTCCGTGCAGATACGTTAACGGATCGCAATCCGGAAAAAACGTAATCGTCTGAAATAACCTCCTTCCATGGACTCAAATAACCTCCTAGGGATAATTTCCTCCTTCCATGGATTTAGCGTTACAAGTTGATCCCGAATCCCTAGCACAATGAACAGTTTACGAAGTATCTTTCTCATCGTGTACTTTACCCATTGTAAAAGCCACTCGACTCTCGGTCCTCTAATAATTATGAAAGGATAAGGTAGAGTTTGTTACTTCGAGGTGGAACGGTAGGTACCTATCTGCGTTACTCACCACTCACCACTATTTCGACCAGAAGTCAATGACTCACAAGTTTTACTAAAATACTATGGCGGTACCTGTTGGAAAAGTGATGAACTATTTCGCACCCCTCGACCCCTTCAAACCCCTAACGTCAGAAATTTCAGTTTTTGCCAGTTATTATACGCCGTTCAACCTGTACTGATCAAATTTTGGGAATAACTCTAGATTTAATATTTGGGTGTTGGTATGAAGAGGTTTTTTCTCTGAATCCCCCCAAAAAAGTTATATTCAAATTTTTGGGAAATTTTAAATTTAGCCTTCATCTCAACTTGTAAAAATGACTCATGATTAAGACTTCCCCCTAGCTATTTTTAGATCAGATTGAAAATAAAGGATATAATAGACCAAAACGCAACAGCCCAGGTGCAACGGGCCCTTAAGGACTTGACGTGGCTTCAAGGTGCGGTAAAGTTTCTCGTTACCGCTTTCCGTATTGAGACCGACGGTTCTCTAGGAACTCTCTACTATTGCTAAACTAAAACTGCTGCGAACATATCAGCTGATCTAATCTAATTTTAGCCGTAAGGCTACTTCCTGTCCTTAGATAATTGCAGGCCGGTATTTACGTGGTAGAAGCTTCATCATCACCTAGTCCGGATCGGGAACCAAACTGGTTGGGGTTCGACAAACTATTACTTTCAATAAAATCAACTAACTGTTTCTTAATCCATTTTAGCACGCAGATGCTTTAGCCATGGGTCCCCGCTCCGAAAACGTCATGAAGATGAGCTACGCAAATATGACACGAAAGTAGTGCGGAGTTTTCCATTGATTTCCACGTACAACCTTTCCGTTGCTAGGGAAGTGTAACCCCCTTAGTTATCGTTCCACGATAATCGTTCGCTACTTGTTGGAAACTTCTCAATTTATCACAAAATGTCATGATCCCTAAGCCGCTGTAGTGCCAAAGGAAGCTGATTTATAGCGCCAAGTTACCAACTATTAATGCTTTGTAAACATAATGGCAATTTTATTGATTATTTTCTCCCTAAAATAATCTATGTAGGTGCCTGATGGTAGCCTAGTGATGTAATAATAGTATCAGCTGTAATTGCTTAGTAATTCTCGGATTTATACCAAAGCATCAACACTTTGAAACTAATCAGAAAAACAGCATTCAGGAAATTAGCATTGAGCAAACCAGCGTTTAGCCAGATGGCTAAAGCATGTCTATGTTGACGTTTTATGTCTTTACTTTGGCACATAAACGAAAAAAGCGTTAACAAAAAGCGTTACGGTTGGTTTTCAGATGATTTCCGCTTACAACCGAGTCGTTGCTAGGGAAATGGTACTTCGTCGTTTTTCATCTCACAAAATTCGTTGACCATTCGTTCGAAAGCTCTCGATTTATCCAACCATATTATGTTAACTACTGCGAAGTGCGTGGCCAGTAAGCTGAGTTATGGGCATGGTTATTTGAATATTTGTTTCCACACAGGTGATCATTCTCAATAATTGATATTGTGAACATGATTGCAACCGCTTGTTAATTTCTGATGTTTTCATTGAGCTGGTGTTTCGATGATTTGATTCATAGCAGGTGATCCGAATATTGCGAGAACGGTTTGATTTGTGAAGCGGTGGTTAAATAATTTTAATAGGTAATTTCTTTACTTTACACTCTAGGAAGCTGTAATTTCGTATGTAGCCTCTTTAGGACATTTACTTGACGATGCCCAGGGTCCGGATCAGATGAGTGGCTCTTAAAGCTAATTTCTATGCTTTACACACTAGGAAGCTGTAATTTCGTACGTAGCCTCTTTAGGACATTTACTTGACGATGTCCAGGGTTCGGATCAGCTGAGTGGCTCTTAGAGCTTGCATACGAGACATAAAATGTCCCAATGTGTTGCAGACTCGTATGCAAGCGTTTCTTTGAACAGGTATCTTTTAGTATTACTTTTTCAATGATTTAAGCCGACGGCATTAAGTAACTAGCAACCAGGGGGTCAAGGGGGGCGGAGCCCCCCTTACGAGGCCCGAAGGGCCGAGTTTGGTGTTTTCTAGGAGGTTTGATATGAACTTTTTAACAGAACAATAGGACGATAGTACCCGCAATCTAAACGATCCCTCCCTTAGACAACGGAATAATTTTGGATAATTTACATATTTATTTTATTTTTATAATAAATTTGTTTATTTATTGTATTTGTATCGTAATTGTTTCACCGGCCGAACCTCCTTAAGTTTGGGAGTGTACTGTGCTCTATGCACAGTTAACAATGTCAATGTGAGCATAATGTGTTTAAATTTCAATAATAAAATTCACATATACATGTTACGTAAAAATTACGGAAATTTGACCGCATGGTCATGCTGCACGACTAAAAGTGTTGACTGTTTTTCCTTATAGTATCGGATTCAGAACGAATGATTCTATCACGAATGGCCTGATAATACATTGATTTTAGTATGGCGTCACCTTCTTGCCGTTGGGTATAAATGACGACAATATATCGAGTCTGCCAACACCTATTTTGTCAAATATGGCTCGATCTCAGTCATCCGTCTTGTCTCTCGCTGTGATCCGATTCGGACACTGAAGTCATTCTTTGACTCAGTCCGAACTGGATATGGTTGCCACCTACATGCATGCCGACACCCTCGCGGAATGATTCAAATCTCACGGCGTAGGTATAGTTTTGTACTCCTTTATACTTTTGTAACCAACTCTCGGAAATCTATGCGTATTAATCAAATCAGTTAACAGCATTTCGGTTCTTTTAGTAGTTTTTTTCACGTATACAGGGTGTCTGAACCAAGGAAGTGCAAAAGTGATCGATTTTAGAGCTCATTTCTGATCAGGATTTCCTCCTACAGATATCTTTTTAAACGCTTTATTTTCGAGTTATTAAATTTTTAAGATTTTGCTTCATAGTCTACCTAAAGGTAGCGGAAGCATTGTTTTTACTTTCGGGAGAAAAAAAATTGTCGGTCCCCAAATTCAAAATTTCTACTCTCATTTTAAGTTTTTGAAAATTCTGAACAACTTTGTTTTAGTGTCTGTCTGTCTGTCTGTGTGTGTGTGTGTGTGTGTGTGTCCTGGATGTCCAGGTTGTCAGTGGCAGCGTGGACATGGAGCAAACCTGGCGAGATAAGAAAAGTAAATATGATAGAAATGATCTGCGCCAAGCGATATCTGAGCTAAAAGGAGTGGCACCTAATAACATCAAGGTCATGGCCGCGACCGTGTCATGGCGCGGGGTGTGGTGCGGGAAAAGCGCCACGGAGTTACTCGAGTTGGGCATCTCAGCGGGAGTGCTCCGTGGTATCACCACCCGCGTCCTGAGGGGTTCTTACTTGAACTGGTGGTCATTTTATAGGGGCACTTCCTTTCATCCCACTCTTCCTCCTCGTCCTGCAACTTCCCTTATCCCTAGAGCCAGCGTCGGGTAAACCTGGGCGTCCTCCCCACTGTTTTATTTTATTTGTTTATTTTTCAATTTAATGGTGTACCCCTCTGCCTTTAAGGGGAGGTTTGTTAAAAAAAAAAAAAAAAGAAAAAAAAAGTGTGTTTGTATGTCTTCAATCCTTGCAACAAGCTTATTTTCATCCAAATGAGATGAAATTTTCAGGGGATGTTCGGGCTAGGGGGTAGACGGTCCCCTTTCAGTTTCATCGTTCTTGACTCAATACATCACTCTGCGCATGCGCAAAAAGTTTTACCAAGCATCATTTTCTCACGCCCTAGTCGTTCGATCTCGCTCAAATTTGGATGGTAGTTGGGGGATGACAATTTGATCAACTAATATAAATTTCAACCTGGTTGTATCATTAATAGCTACTGCGCATGCGCCTATGTGAAATCCTTGTAACGACATTCATTTTCACTGTTTTGATCTGATCTGGATGAAATTTTCAGGGAATGTGCGGGCTACAGGGTAGATGGTCTCCTATCATTTTCATAGTTGCCAAATCAATACTTCACTCTACGCATGCGCAAAATTAAATTCCATTATGCTCTATTTTTTTACGCCCTAGTCGTCTGATCTCACTCAAATTTGGATGATAGTTGGGGGATGACGATTTTAGCATCCCATATAAATTTCAACATGATTGTATCATTAATAGCTACTGCGCATGCGCCTATGTGAAATCCTTGTAACTACTCTAGTTTCCACTGTTTTCATCCGATTTCGATGAAATTGTCAGAGAATGCGCGGGTTAGGTTGTAGATGGTCTCCTATCAGTTTCATTGTTACCAAATCAATACTGGAGGATGCCTACCGATTTTCAACTTCCAAAGGCGAGCAGTAGAGAATTTAGCTTAGTTAGCTGATCAGGATGAAGCCCGTCATTTTATTCGTCCATTACTCAGATAATCGCCATATCACATTTCAACTTCCTAGGATGAATAGAAAAAGAATTTGGATCTCTCAACTGATCAGGAAAGAGCCCATAGTTTCAATTATCTATCAATGTCTCTGAGAGGCTAACTATACTACTAACTAATTAATAACTTATAACTACTAACTCAGGAGAGAATTTAGCTCACTCACCTGACCAGGAATGAGCCCATCATTTCAGTCGTCTCTTAATGTCCTAGAGAGTCTCCCCATCAATTTTCAACTTCCTAGGGTGAAACAGGAGACGATTTAGCTGATTAGGAAAGAGCCCAAAATTTAAATTATTTATCAATGTCCTGAAATGCTCATTATCGAATTTCAACTTGCAAGAGTGAACAGGACAGGATTTACTCACTCAGCTGACCAGGAAAGAGTCCATCATTACAATCTTCTATTGATGAAAGTAATACACCCAAAAATCAAATGTATGTACGTATTCCTTCCTTCTTTTTGCTGATGACCTTAAAGTATTCAATACCATCCGATCGAAAGATGATTGTCATGTCCTCCAGGACAACATAAATGGTTTGACTGAATGTTGTAGAACCAATCCCTAAACATCCCTAAATGCTATATAATGTTTTGCACCGCTCACTTTACTTCATCAGCCATCCATATTGCATCAGTGGCCAGCAACTAAATCGCTTTGAGCAAGCAAAGGACCTTGGAGTCATATTTGACACAACTCTGACGTTTTCCACACATATTGACTCTGTGGTCAGACGAGTAATGAGTGCTCTAGGTTATCTTAAAAGAAACTCCGCTAAGTTTTACAGCATACCAGCACTTATATCACTGTACTCAATTATCGTAAGGCCAATAACGGACTATGGTCACCCTATTATCAAACTTACAAGGAGCGGCTAGATCGAGTTCAGCGGAGGTTCGTGAGATGCCTGAGTTATAAATTGCGCATACCACAAGAAGAATATATTTCCAGAACCTTAACCGATCGCTGTGGACTCACCAGCCTTGAAGAGCGTCGCCTTGCATCTGACATGTCGTTCCTTTTCAATTTGTTGAACAACCGGATTGACTGTCCCGAACTCATCTCCGAAATCAACCTAAATATTCCCCTTTTACTCCCGCTTTCAACCCATTTTTCATATTCAATTCTCCACAAACTAATTACCTGTATGAACAGCCTCTCAATAGAATCCTTCGTCAGGCCAACCATATACTCCAACGAAATCCAGCTTTAGACTTTTTCCATGATCAGTCATCTCGAATCTTCCGCTCAAAAATATTACGCACCATCCACCGTCCGCTTTGAAATCTCTGTCCACATAGCCTACACTCATCTCAGCTACAACAAGTATTTGTTTGTGATTTTTACCTTATACGCACACACATATATCTATATTGTTTTGCTTCCGAGACTGCAAGGCAGCGGAAGCTTGGTTTTCACTTTCGAAATGAAAATTTTTTTTTGTGCTCCAAAATCAAAATTTCCACTCGCATTTTGCGTTTCAGAGCCTCCTGAACAAATTTGGTTCCGTGTCTGTCTGTCTGTCCGTCCACATTTCCTTGTAACAGCCATAACTTCCACAATTTTGATCCGATTTTACCTAAATTTTCAGGGATCGTGCGGGTTAAGCTCTAAATGGCCCCCTATTAACTTCATCATGATCGAATCAACGGTAGCTTCTGCGCAGGCGCTAACGTGAATTCCTTGTGACGGTCATAACTCGGTCAATGTTGAACGGATTTCGGTAAGATTTTCAGGGATGATGTGGGTAAGGTCCCTTGAGGTCCCATAAGATAATAATCATAATTGCATTAGCGGTACGCTCTGCGCAAGCGTGAACGAAATATTCTTGTTACGGTCCTTGCAACAGCCGTAATTTCCACAATTTTGATGCGATTTTCTTCAAATTTTTAGGGATTGTGCGGGTATAGCTCTACATGGTCCCCTATCAGTTCCGTCATGATCGAATCAACGGTAGCCTCTGCGCAGGCGCAAACAAAATTTGTACTGTGAAGGTCACGAGGAAGCTCATGGGCCATTTCCTTGGCAGTGTATTTTTTTTCTTTTCTACTGAAATACCGATTTTGTTTCCTCATCGAGAGACTAATTTATTTGTTTAACAATATTTTAATTGGGCATCGCCCGTTTTATAAATAAATAAATAAACAAATAAGTAATGACCCCGCCAATGCCAGACTACGGGCCCACGTGGATCCATCTATGATCTATCTCGCAACGTCCCCTGTCTCGTGAACCTTCGCAACGCGCGTCAAAAGTCGTCGTGATCGACCACGACCGTCGAGACGGCGACGGTTACGTAAAATAAAAATCGGGCGCCCTCCTCGCATTGTGTTGCAAGTGATTTTTATTAATCTCCGACCACGAGGAGAGAAAGAGGGCGAAAAGGACTTCGGGGAGAGCGGGATTGATTGACAATCCGCCCGAAGGTGGAGAGGTTAGGGTGCCTCGTACTACGGCACCATTACGTTCTCCTACGCCGCCGTGTCGTACTCTTTTACCAGCTCCTAACCGGGGCGTCGTGTCCGGAGCTATCCGTCGTTACCGGTTGAGGGTTCTGGAAGTCATTGAGAGGTCATTAGTTAGAGTAGCGGAGGGTCCTATCGCGGGGTCGGGATCAGGGGGAGGTTCCATTGAGCGGACCCGATTCGCGGGGTCACCTGTGTTGACATACGTTTCAACAGAATGCGCTGGGCTTCGTAATAAACATATGTAACTCGATCATTATCTACATCGATCGTAGCGCTCGCGGCATTTCTTTGTATTTCCTATGAATGAGCAAAAGCAAATGCCCAGCCCTAGAGGTTCAAGCATATTTTTCGGCGAACGGACGTTCTTGAGGATTGGGTACAACATAATAGGTGTGTTCCAACCACCCCTCTGAGTTCATGAACTCGTGAGTTCATGAACTCAGACGGGTTCCATGAGTTCATGAAACTTTTAGGTTCAAGAACCCGTCGGTGGGAACACTGTAGTTCACATGACAGTCAATGCACTAACTAGCGCTAGCGTCGTCTTTAGTAACGTGAAAACCTCATCTCAGTTATTTATGAGCCCTCTTGCTCTAATAACTAAAATAAAAAATGTTCTATGAACCGGTCACCGTCGTAGAATCGGAGAACATTTTCAAAGAAGCCGATGTTCTTAGGCACGACTCTATTCGCCTCAAATTCTTGTTGATCTAAGTCCTCCTCCTCATCGGAAGTAAGGACCCACTCCCAATCTGCTATTGAAGTATATACTTCCGAATTCGAATCCGATTCTTCCAGAAAGAATCCCGCTATTTTATTGAGATTCATGACTTGCAAGGCAAGTGAGGAACAATAAATGAAGAATGAATTGAGAACGAATGAAGAAAGAATGAATGAACAAAGAAGTGAGGAACAAGTTAGGAACAAGAACAATTAATTTAGCGTGAAGGTTCGCAGTGAAATGAGATTTTTGGAAGGTTACGAAAGGTTTCCTTCAGTTCGAGTTTTCAACCCCTTCCGCGAGCAGGTCTGAAAAGTTCATGAACTCACTGAACTCAGTTCATGAACCCGATGCAGTGGGAACACCGTAGCGAGTGTTGAGTTCCTGAACTGAAAACGGTTGGAACACGATTCACGTGCGCATACGGTTCGGCGCCGAACCAGTTCCGAAAAGTTCATGAACTCGCGGTGGTTGGAACACACCTAATAATAATACATTACGTCACAATTATTTCAGGGTTTTTGAAGTAGCCATTGTGATGAATATTTGAAATTAGTTGTCAAAAGTCAATTTAGTTGTCAATAAAGAAACATCAATGTAAATATGAGGAATTACACAGCCAAACAACCACAGGTGCCACTCAGTACTAAGTATGAAGTGATCCAGGCTTCGGTTCGTTCCATTATTTGCTACAATGCGCAGATGTGGGGTTTTCAGCAGTACAGAGTGGTTGAACAAATGCTGAAGTTTTTCATTAAACGGCTTTTCCATCGTCCCCGCAATGCGACGGACTATGTTTTGTACTTGGAAGTGGGAGTTGAACCGGTGTCCTTCTTCACACTCTCCCTGCATTGCAAATATCTGCAGAAAGTAGTGAATATGACGACGGGCCGTTACCCGCGCGTGTTAGCTGAAGAGATATTTAAACGTCGAATATTCTGGAATAAGGCTCTCCTGGCTTTGTGTGAGCTGAATGGTTGTGACTTTGAACTCTCATTTGAGCGGGTGGAGTGCTAAAGGATCGACTTGACTCCCTCCAGCGGAAGATCAAGGATACATGGTTGGCAAATACCAGAAATAACGCACTTGCCTCGCAAGATCGGATATATCGGCTTTTGGATCACAGTGTGAGGATTCTGGACTTGACGGCGAAGTCCTGGAAGGCATCAATGTTCGTGCTAGGGTGGGTGTGCAGGGCTCGAGGTGACCTGCTGCAACTCAAAGGTCGACCGCACTCTCCTGATGATGGAGATGGTTTAAGCCAAGCATGCTCACTCTGTAATTCGGGAGAAAAAGATGATATGATGCACTTCTTGACAGATTGTCAGGTGCTTGGGGAATTTAGAAGGGCGAATTTTGGTGCATCTAGGTTGTCGCACGAAATGGTTTTGACCATAATGAATGGTTTGATCTGGCTCTCCCATGCTAAGTTCTGCAGTGCAGCATAGGCCTACCGGAGCGAACTATTGAGCCACTTCAACTGGGATCAGGATTAGGGAACTACATTATGTTTTCTTTGCTGATCAAATGTGAAAAAACAAAGGACAAAAAAAAAAGTGATGAAGTTTAATAAAAGCTAGTATAAAAGATAAGGACAATTTATATGCGGACCTCTGACAGACGGGCATAGCCCATAGTCATATGATGTATTGTGTTTCATAATGATGTATATGGGTCATTTCACGCGAACGGCCAAACTTTTTTTTTCGATATTTTTTAAAATTCCTGATTTTCTAGTATGCTGTACCCATTGGTAATACAAGCTAGGAGCCAAATTTTCAGACCCCTTCTTCGCCTAGCCTTTTCTCCGAAGTTTAGGGGTGTGCGCCAAACACTAACTTTTGTTTTAATTGCTCAACCGTTATTGTGCCCAAAAAAATAAGTAAGGTGGCCAATTCTTATGGTAAATCGTCTGCTCTTTCTGGTAGTCATGTCTAAATTTACAAAAAACTTAAGCTTCCTCATGAAAACTCAAAATAAAAACTTCTTTTTCACATTTCATCAATTTCGCATTTTTTGATCTTAAATCATACCTACCAGTATGTAGAATACGAGGTTAAGAGGACGTAATGGGCCGACAAACGGTTTGTCGCCAGTGGTACTTAATGTACGGCCTGTACTCCCAAAAAACGTAAGCTTCCCCATGAAAACTCAAAATAAAAATTTCTTTTTCACATTTCATCAATTTCGCATTTTTGAAAAAAAAAATTTTTTGATCCTAAATCATACCTACCAGTATGTAGAATACGAGGTTAAGAGGACTTAATGGGCCGACAAACCGTTTGACGCCAGCGGTACTTAATGTACGGCCTGTACTGCCTAAATAAAATAAAAATTGAGTTTTCATTATAAAGTCCCCAGTTTATCAAATTTGCTTAGAACCAACTTCACATTTGACGGCACATCAGATAGGTGCAAATTTTATCATGAAAATTCAATTTTTCTTTTATTTTGGTAGTACAGGACGAACATTAAGTACCGTAGGCGTCAAACCGATTGTCAGTCCATTACGTCCTCTTAACCTCGTATTCTACATACTGATAGGTATGATTTAAGATAAAAAAATTTTTATCCAAATAATGCGTAATTGATGAAATGTGCAAAAGAATTTCTATTTTGCGTTTTCATGGGGAAGCTTACGCTTTTTGGGAGTACAGGCCGTACATTAAGTACCACTGGCGTCAAACCGTTTGTTAGCCCATTAAGTCCTCTTAACGTCCTATTCTACATACTAGTAGGTATGATTTAAGATCAAAAAAAATTTTTTTTCAAAAAATGCGAAATCGATGAAATGTGAAAAATAAGTTTTTATTTTTAGTTTTCATGAGGAAGCTCAAGTTTTTTGTAAATTTAAACATGACTATCAGAAAGAGCAGACTATTTACCATAAGAATTGGCCACCTTACCTACTTATTTTTTTGGGCTCTGAAACGGTTGAGCAATTAAAATAAAAGTTAGCGTTTGGCGCACACCCCTAAACTTCAGACAGTTGTAGAGAGAAGGCTAGGCGAAGAAGGGGTCTGAAAATTTGGCTCCTAGCTTGTATTACCAATGGGTACTAGAAAATCAGGACTTTTAAAAAATATCGAGAAAAAAAAGTTTGGCCGTTCGCGTGAAATGACCCATATACGTTCACTATGTTATATACATGTATTTTCTTCTTCTTCTTCTTCTTCTTCACAACCAAACAATAAAACTAGCCGGTTACCCGTGCGTGTCACGGATCCACATGACCAGAAAAGAGACCATCATTTCCATCGTCTCTTAATGTCCCAAAGAGACGTCCTATCAAATTTCATCTTCCTAGGGTAAACTGGTGAGAATTTAGCTCACTCAGCTGATCATGAAAAAGCCCATAATTTCAATCGTCTTTTAATGATCCAGAGAGTCTCCCTATCAAACGTCAACTTCCTAAGATTAACAGGATAGATTTTAGCTCACTCAGTTAATTAGGAAAAGCCCATAATTACAATCTTCTATTAATGTCCCAAAGAGTCACCCTATCAAATTTTAATTTTCTAAGGCAAACAGGAGAAAATTTAGCTCACTCAGCTGATCGAAATCGTCAAAACCAAACACGCGAAGGAAGTCCCCGAACTGTGTGTTGGCAACCATGATAGAATTTCGGGAGCCAAACAAATCGGTTTCCCGTCCGTTGCTTCTCACGAAATATGAAATTCCCGTCCATTACCCATCAGTAATCCAACCCACGCTTCACTCGGAACACCGCAGAAACCCGTCAAGGCTTCTCCACTTGTCACGAATTTTTGCCTCTAACAAACTGCCTGTTAGCAACCATAATAGCAAAAGTTCAGGAACCAAACAAATCGGTTGCGAAGTGCCGTTTATGAAGTAGAAGGATGTTTTAGAGGTTCAGACCTAGCCTATGTTGTGCGCCGGAACTCGTTGATCATTTTACGATCGCTCCCGTCAGAATCGGTCCAGCCGTTTAGCCGTTTATTGAGAACATAGAAAGAAACAAACTTTGAGTTTTATATATAAAAATATAAGGTTCGTGTCTACCCGATTTGAAACTTTGACGATCTTCAGAACTGCGGCAGATGTTACGAACGTTAAGTAAGGAATGCGATAAAATAGGCAACTCGCATCTCCTGCAGTAACTCACAACTCTACGAGGAATGACTTGCTGGCGTCTTTTTCGCGAAAGCGGAAGATCAGTGTCCTCTTCGTCCTGAGAAAATATTTATGTTATTGTTGGACAGAGGCGTCTCCTGAGATATCTCTAGTCCGCAGTTCTCGCAGCTTGCGTACGTGATTCAGATGTTGTGAGAACGGGCAGCTAGTTAACAAAGATGCGAAAGCCGCCCTACACTCACGCGTATTCTTCCTCGTCGGCTTGATAAAATAATTGTAAATTAGGCGTATCTTCATGTTTAATCAACTATTCAACCCGGATTGCTATTTCGTTCAAAGAACATTCAAAATGTTCAGCATCGAATGCAGATGATTCCACACTACCAAATTCCACGGGAGAGGCTTAATTACATTTGTGGACATTATTGGTGCAACCATTCCATGCGAGTTGACCTATAGGTAGCGGAAAGATTGTTCCAACTTTCGGGAGATAAAAAATTTCGCTAAAATATAAATTTCCACACGTATTTTACCACGTTTCAGACCATTCTGAACTACTTTCGTTTTCTGTCTGACTGTCTGTCTGCATGTTCAAGTGCCAGCAAATCGTTGTAACAAGCTTAATTCCTATAGTTTTCATCAAAATGTTGACATTTTCAGGGAGTGAGTGGGTTAGGATGTGAATGATGCCCTGCAAGTGTTATAGTTCACAACTCGATACCTACTTCACTCTACGCAAGCGCAAACGTTTAATCCATCGAGCATCACATTCTGAATATAAACTCGTTGCGACTCGTTTAACTCCTATAGTTTCCCATCGATTTAGATGAACTTTTATAGGACTGTGCGGTTTAGGGCACGGGATGGTCCCCTATCAATTTCATTATTCAGGAATTGATAGGTCATTGCGCAAGCGAAAACTCAAAATCCATCAAGCATCGTTTTTTGGAGGAGACGACTTACTCACCACATATCAATGTCATCAGGATAGTAACAATATTAGCTGCTGCGCATGCGCAAATGTAAAATGTTGTACCGTGCATAGCTTCTACTGTTATCATTTCATTTTGATGAGATTTTCAGGGAATAGATAGATATGACATCCTTGTGGGATAATACATTGTCAAATAATTATAAATATTAGTTACATAATATATAAATATAAAAAAAATTCTAAAAACGCATGTAAAAAAACTCATCAACAGTATAAATGGGATTGTCTTTATTTTTCTAGTGATTTCTCTTCTAAATTGACGAGTTGGTATATTCTTCAGTTTGACTGGAAGTTGGTTGTAGAGTTTGGCACCCAAAAATGATATGTTATTTCTCTGAGCTGCTGCAGTACGGACTCTGGTCAAGGCGAGATGATCCTGAGAGCTAGGCTAGGCCTAGGCGAGATATGGGCTAGGCTGAAGACGATCTTCTATTAATTTAATTGCTCAGAATTTCATAGTTTTACTGCGCATGTTTAGTATCCTTCTCTGTCTTGAATCTATATAGTCAGCTCTTGAGTCATACCCTCTCGCTATTTCTTCGTGTTCAGCCAAGAACGCTGAAGATTGTGATTTAAGACTTCTGAGGGACTCCTTGGTAAGGATAATAAGATCGGGCGTCGTCCTGTATACGAGAACTGAGTCCTCCTACATAGCTTATATAGGCTAATTGATTCTCAATTCTTCCTGCTAAGCCGAAATATCTTCGAAACTACTGAGTAGGTAGGACTCAAAGGTATAGGGTTCCGGGGTGCAGCCAAAATTATGAGAGTATAAAATGATTATAAGGGATTGGAGATAGGAGTTCGATCCAAATAGGTTGACAGGATGGCGAAAAGAAATCCTCCCGCCCACCAGGTAGTAGCTGATGCGCGAATGTAATTCCTCGTTAAAAAACTTGCATATAAGCTCCATTGCCCAGCGGCTTGTGAACTCATCTACACTATTATCTAAGGCCAAAGATTTGATCCCACGTCCTGAACTGCGATCGGAGAATTTATTTTGAATCCCATTTCCTCTAAGTACTGATTACTTGTATTACCGCCCGCCCTGCAGATTGCCCCGGCTGATAAATCATGTTATATGCAAGTGTTCTGATCTTGACATCTTACAACATTCTCCATCTTATGTTAAAAACAAAGTGCTTGGTGTTGATTTTACTTGAATCATTCATTCCTGGACGTTATTCTTTTCTTTTTCTCTTTCATAATTCAACGCATCTATCATTTCATAAACTCAATTTTCATCTGAACCTATAAATTTGTATAATTAATTTTTTTAATGTTGTATTGGGCTTACCCGTATTAATAAAAACAAAACAAACGAAACAAATAACTTGTACAGTGTTCATTAGAATTGATGCAATTTTCCTTGAATGTGTGGGTTAGGCTGAAGATCACCACTATCAATGTCACCACTCAGAAATTTATAGTTTTCACTGCTGTTTTAATTTCCTATTATATCTAACATGAATTTATCAGCTTTTAGGTCATGCCCTTGCGCTATTCCATTAGTGTTCAGTAGGGATGAGTCGATTCCCGATACCGATTCTCGATACCACCGATTCTTAGGCATTGGTATCGGTATCGAGAATCGATCGCCTAAAGCCGATACCGATATCGCCCGGCGATGGGCGTTTTATTACACTATACGGTACTATTGCAACCATCTAACAACGAAGATGGTTGTACCGCGCAACCGTTGTGTGAAGTTAGCAGTTGCGAAACATGAATTGTCCAAAACACAACTTACAATTATAACTTTGTTTACAAGTAGGCTTGTTTTATTTTGTTTGTGACAACAGAAGCATTAGACAAAGCTATGTTTTCCAAGTATAAAAGCCTAGAGCCAGTCTTATTTGGAAATACCTTACAGTTACCGACGAAAATCTGTGTGGCCTCCTTCTACTGTTTTTAACGAGAGACTTTTTAGTACGGCAGGAAACATCTGCAACCAGAAGAGAAATCGTCTGGACCCAGACAGAATTAAAATGTTGGTCTTTTTAAACAAAAACCTTAAGTAGAACAGATGGAGAATAAAGGTTTTATTATCCATGTTTTGTTTTTATTTAAAAATTACCTCATTTGCAAATATATTGGGATCAATTTTTTGTAAGTATAAGTTATATGTTGTACAAAAAAATTTGAATATATTACTAGTTCAAGAGGAATTTTTGTTTTTCACCTACAGATAAGTTAGGTATTATGCGCCGATGGTATCGGTATCGAGAATCGGGAATCGATTTTTTAAGTATTGGTATCGGGAATCGATTAATTTTGGTATCGACTCATCTATAGTGTTCAGTCAACTACGTTGATATTTGTGATTTCAGGCTTTCGTGGGACTGCTTGGTAATGATAACTAGATCGGAAGTCATCCTTTATAAAATAAATTAGTCCTTAGGCTAATTGCTTTTCTATTCAATCTGCTAAGCTGAAATGCAATCTTTGGGACTGCAGACTCAAAGGTAATAAGGGTTTTAGGGGCAGCTAAAATTATAAGAGAATAAAATAAGTATAAGAGATTGGAGATAGGAGCTGGGACCTGGTAGGTTGGCAGGATGGCGAAAAGAAATCCGTCCGCCCACGTGGGCAGGCCCACCGCCGCGTTCCCGAATCTGAATCACTTCCTCGGGTCTACACTCACACCGGTACACCTGACCGTGTATGTACAGGAGACTTGGCTTCTGTGTTGTTTTGGGCTCTCCAAGTTGGATAATCGATAAGAAAAACGGGTTTTCGGGGTTGGAAGTTAACGATGAGGTCGTCAGACGCTGAATGGGATCATTTTCGGGTACGCGGTCACGAACCGGCCCAATCCACCTGTTACGCCGTCGGAGGACTTGATTAGTGATCTCGCGGTAGACGTGATAATTATATTTTAGCGTTCATTGGTTTACTACCCAATATACTTGGCGTATTGATGATTACGAAATGGGTCCACTAATAACGCAGTTAAACGTGCAAATAATTGTAGTATCCATAATTTTTTTACAAGATTTTATTTCACATGTCACCTTCGTTTGACAACTCTAAGAGATTGGCAATAGCTTACCAAAAAAGTGCAATATGAAGGGTACCGGATGATTGAAAGTGCGTAACGCTATAGTACAGAAAGCTAAATGACGTCATGAGAACGCTCTCACTCTCGCATCCGCCTGGGATGGGGAGGGGGGGGGGGGGCTTAGCGCAGTCCACCTTCCACGTCTAGTTATTTTTCTTGAGTTTAGTGCTGAAAATTATCCGTCCGGGTATTTCAAAGGCACAGAATCCGATTCTTGGATTAGAAACGAAATATTTCGACACACGAAAGTTGTTCCTTGCGCTGAACATAATTTGTTTCCAGTGAAAATGCAACAATACAAAACAGTGGCACATGCAATCAAACCAGGACATGTCTAAAACAAAAATGTGACGTTCCACTGGGAACCGTTCTGTGGAACGGTTTGGAACGATTAAACTTGTCTTCGATATCAGTATTTGTTTATAAAGAATATTTACTCCATATTATAAGACTACGAATGTAAAAATTTGCTATTTGTACGTCATAATTTCCTCATTCTGGAGCATAGTTTTTTTTTTTTTTTTTTTTTTTTTACGAAAGTGGGATATGATTTTGGTTTTTCTGTAAGAGCCGTTCCAGTGAACGAACACACTTATGTCTGGTTCATCAGCATCCAATAGGTTCCGAAGGGGTCATGTAGTAAGAAAGTTAAAAAACACCTATCAAAGTGAACTTCCAAGCGTTACAACTCATCGGTTTTCGGAAATCGTGGAACTTTTTTTGTGTTTAATCGACGCAGAATTTGAAATTTTACAACTTTTTTCATGACGAAATTCGACAAAATCAATTAAATCAAGGACCTAATTTAGTATCTATTGAAGGTAAAGTTACCGGAACTCCAACTTCTAAATGCCATAATTTTTATTTTTCATCACATCATGCTGATTTTGTGTTCATTTGAGAATTTAATTATCTATAACTTTTTGTGTATACTAAATTGGATAGGAGTAAAAACTTATCTTAGAAAATCTTAAAAAAAAAAAAAGAAAAACTTGTTTTTGACGATTTTTTTGTTGAAAACCCCGTGAAAATTTTTGGACCACTGTGCGACGTCAGGTAACCTGGGGTTCCTCCCCACTATTTGTTTTTCTTACTACACAGTAGTGGGAAGGTATTATAAAGGAAGCGAAAGCTGACATCTGCTTTTTGGAAAAAACAAAATAATTCCTAATAATAAAAAAAAATAAAATAAAAAAAAAATAATAATAACAATAAATAAATAAAAACCTCTATTTACATATTTCGAATGAAATTATTGAAACACGGAATGTGTTTTAGCTCATGTGTTTCATATGAACCCGTAAAACCCGCATAAAAGAATGATTCAGATTTTGCGGTGTATCTTATCACTATTATGTCAAGTTGTTTTATATACTTATCACCAGCACTAACCATGACAAACTGTATCATATCCTGAAAAGGTCAAAACATTTCTTTGAGATTCTTCAGTTGTACTCTAACGGTAGAAAACAATACATCATTCATAAACATTTTTCCAAAAGCCTAGGTACCGTAAATGATAATGTAAAAAATACCTCTATTTACGTACTCCGAATGAAATTATTGAAACACAGAATGTGTTTTAGCTCAGGCGTTTCACACAAACCCGTGAAACCCGCGTATAAGAATGATTCAGATTTTGCGGTGTATCTTATCACTACTATGTCAAGTTGTTTGATTTATTTATCACCAGCACATCAACTCACCACCAGCTCAATGAAATCATCAGAAATTAACAAGCGGTTGCAATTATGTTCACAATATCAATTGTTGAGAATGATCACCTGTGTGTTAACAATTTATTATTAAAATTCAACCATGCTCATAACTCAACTTTTTGGCCACGCACTTCGCAGTAGTTAACATAATATCGTTAGATAAATCGAGAGCTTTCGAACTAATAGTCAACGAATTTTCTGGGATGAAAAATGACGAAGTACCATTTCCCTATCAACGACTCGGTTGTAAGGGGAAATCATAAGAAATTGTTCTATTTTTTTCATTTATTTACTTTTTGTGGAGTACCACTATAAAGTGTGCATAATGGAACCTAGCAATATAACATGACATGAAACATGAAGAAATCAGGCTATCCTTTGGTAGCTGAAACAATGTGGTAGGCATCAATAATGGGAGAATAATAAAAGGTATTTTCAAAGCAATGTTAATTGGGTCCGTGTGTTTGATAAGTTGCAACACATTTTCCTTACACATGAACGTTTTGTTTTCGGTTGGAGATGCCAAGGCTTAAAACACATTCTGTGTTACCTAATAAAGATTAGCCCTTTTGGTACAACATGAGTAGCTCTAGCAATTTTAACAATGGTTCTGTGATGTTAGCTCTTTGTATTACAGCAATATATTTTTAGCGCATTTTCTTTTATAAAGAAAGGACGCACTTTGTTTGTGTTTAAAAGCAATTGTTTTCACTTTGCTCGTTGATGTATGTATGTATGTGTATATGTGTATGTGTGTGTGTGTGTGTGTGTCCTCTTAAAATCGGTCTAAATGCCACTTCCTGACGTCCGATTTTGATGAAACTTGGTATGGATGTAATCTGTAACATGGCGAGGATAAAGATGTATCAGGGGCCGCTGACACATGAGAGGTCATTGATCAGCGGAGTGAACTACAAAGCCATTTTGTCTCCTATTCGACGCAGGAAGCTAAAATTTGAGAGAGAGGCTGAAGGGAGAGTGCTGAAGACGACTGAGATATCAGTGATCAGCTGATTGAGCTCCAAAGCCATTTTGTCTAATATTCGACGCAGGAAGCTAAAATTGGAGAGGGTGGCTGAAGGGAAAATGCTGAAGACGTCTGAGAGGTCATCGATCAGCTGAGTGAGCTCCAAAGCCATTTCGTCTCTTATTCAACTCAGGAAGCATCTATTTCACGCGGATCTCCTTACAAGAAAATGCGCTATCAAGTGACTCGCTTCGTGAGCACTGATCTGCTTGTTTGTTCCTAGGCGCATTGTGCTCGCAATGTTAAATTCACAAAAATGTTTCATAGTTATGTCAGTAACTTGTTCAACCAAATGAATATTTAAGCTTCCTACTATACTTATGGAAACTCCTTAGTTTTCTCATAGTTCCTCTAGCTTGTGGTTCCTAGCACTTGCCGTCACTGACCTAATTGGAGTAGGAAAAGTCTTGTTTTGATCCGAACTTGGCCTTTCGCGACTTCACTTAGATTCCCTATCACAATTCGATCGCTCCACCGTTCATCATCGTTATCTTCGGCAGGCGGCGGGGCGCCCTTGGCCTTTGCCAGTCAACTTGACTCCTACGCCGACTCCGGTAGACGCCAACTTCAACAAACGGATGCGGACAAGTGAAACGCAAGACTTGCTAATCACAAGCAAACACTTGCCGCTCAAGGATGAAATCACAATGCAGCTCGTGATGAGAATTATACCCTTCAGTGACGGGATCATGGCCCGAAGCCTTCGACATGATGGAAGGATACGATTGAGATAAACCGTCCGTAAATATTTACTCACGATACTTTGAAATGAAGATTGAATGTGCAAAAATATCGTTCGTAAATGCGGTTTTGTGAAGCAGCACCTACGATTTCTCCATCTCATTATGAAAATGACTACTCTATGAACAAGAAATAGGTCCTTAAATTTCGTGATTGATATAATATCGTTCCTCTCTGGAATGAAAAAATGTCGTTCTCGTGGATTTCATTCCTCCTACTATTTTTTTAAATATATTTTATTTAATGGCGTTTATCAAGAAACAACATTGTGCTAAGCACTCTCATTGTGTGAACATACAATAGGTCTCGCTGAGCGTGATTCACATGTAGATAGGAACTGAGTTATAAGTCCAATGTCTTATCCTAAAGTCAAATTTTTGGAATAGTGGAAATGAAGTGTTAAGGTTTACTATTTTGTTTTATTCATTAGCTATACACGATTCTAAATCTAGTTTGTAACTCCACGGGTTTTTATGGATAAAACTTATTGATAAGTAATGCATGCATTACAGGGACGTCCCTATGAATGGATTCTATACAATTTTGGTGAGAGCTAAAATAAGAGAAAAAACAAAAATATCATGACTTCTCGGAATTACTCCACCGACAGTAAATTTCAACAAGTAAAATTCCCGCATGAAATTTGAAAATCCTGGCATAATTTCTGTAACTCGACCAAATTCATAATTGAACAAAAAATGAACATGAAAATCTCACGAGAATAGTTGAAAAATCATGATTTATAACCATTACTCCCTCCATTCACCCCCTTCCATAATGAAATTTGAAACTCCTAATATATGATCCAAAATTACGCCCCATTCATAGGTAGTTCAACATAGAAAGAACCACGACAATCTGACCAGATTAGTTGAAATATCGTGATTTATCGGTATTGACCCTCCATTCACCCCCTTCCATAACGAAATTTCAAACTTCTAATACACTATCTAAAACTTGACTGAATTCATAGCTAGACAAAAAAAGAATGACGAAAATCGGACTAGGATTGTTGAAACACCATAATTTTTCAGTATTACCCCTTTCATTTACCCCCTCCTATGAGGAAATTTGAAACTCCTGACATACGTTCCAAAACTACATCGAATTCGTAATGGAACAAAATAAGACTCACAAAAATCGGTCGAGATTTGTTGCTTGGGGAGCGCTTGAATTATCCACCATCCACGAAATTCTTTTTTCCGATTGTAGTGAAAGAAAATGTAGACGAAAACGTTGGTCGCTCTTCCTTATTCCGTCGCAACGTAGTTATCTGATCTTTGCCTTCGAACCTCTTGATCTCGGGGAGGTCTCCCGTTTGCCCTACTTCGCACATGAAATAATAGCCTACCTTTAGAAAAATAGAACTGGAAAACTAGTACGTACAAACATTCAACACCTGACTGTTCTGTTAGTAATGAAATTTCCTTAAAACTATACTTTTCGTGGTTCCACATATGATGCCGCGTTTGATAGTAATTTCCAACAGATAAAAACGTCTGTTGAGTTGGGCGGGCAGTATAACTTCCTAACATATACAACCATGCCGAGCGAGCGAAGCGAGCAACATTCCCCACACGTCGGATTTCAACGAAGTTTTTCCATCGGAATCGGGATGGACTATATCCCATCGCATCTATACATTCTACAAAGAGCGTGCGAAGGGAGCGAGGCAACCCATCTCAAACGAGCGAAGCGAGAAACATCCCCTACACTCGTTAAACCTACCCTTAGTGATATAAACAGTAAACAGTAAAAGACCATCGCATCTATACAGCCACACCGAGCGAGCGAAGCGAGCAACATCCCCTACATGTTTCAATTGTAATACACCTCAAAGAGGGCTCCCCCCCCCCCCCCCCCCGGCCGGCTGTACGCTGAGGAACGGCTAGTATATATAGAAAAGCTATCGGATCTTCAATTTATTGTTCCGCTGGTTTAAGAATCGTGTGAGATAGGTAGATATATATTACTAGATATATAATATACTATCGTTGTAGATCAGATCTGTTGAAGGTAAGAAGTACAAGCGGCAAGGAAGGAAATAGGTAGGCGGTAGTAGTTTGACAACACAACATTACACTATTGTAATATGCATTCAACTTAGAATAACAACATTTGGTTTATCCAGAACACATCTGACTCGCGGCATAACGAATGCGCCCTAGGGCGGGAACCACTGGAACATCCTTCTATAAATAGCCTCTTGGTCGCAACAAAGGACAAAACCTTTGCTGAGGGTCGAATTCCTCCTCCCTATAAACTACGACAGGATTTTCAACAGATCGAACCCCGAAATAAAACGAGTTTATTTTTCCATATCTGATCCCTGGGGTGGGAAGAGCGGCGAGAGTGACCGCAAACGTCAGCGCTAATTGGACTTATATCGCCTGGGAGTCGCGAAAAGGGATATTCAATGCAAATCGAGTTTGGCACTGCCCAAAGACCCGATGAAGATTGAGTTGGCCGATTGGAAGGTGTATCTGTGTGCCGAAGGGCCTTGTGCAAGTTTTTTCTTATTATTTTCTTTCTTCTTCCAAAGGCTGTTCGAACGCAAAAAGGGGATTCAAGCCCAACAGGTGCAGCCTGGTCGAAAAACTCGACTGCAAATAAACAGAGAGTATTGATTGATGATCGAATTATCCGGCCGCCCACCCACTTGATTTCATGTTGTCATAATACAGCTACAAAACAAAGTATCGGATTAATATCGATAATGCGGATCGAAATCATCATTGTTTGAAAGTATTTATTCGAGATAATCGTATCACCATGAGTCTTTTAACGTTTTGATTTTGGCAATATCGACGATCAGCAATATTTTTTAGTGTTGGCCCATGTCCGACGCCAAAACAGTAAATACTTGACATTGTCAGACTGCTGCAAAGTGAGTTAATAATAGCGACGGAGCGGTCGAAATTCTGTTCTTGATGAATTCTTTCAGGAAATTCATTGCTGATTACGTAGAATCCCTACAACTTGAGCTTTTAGAAAGTGAAATGCAACAAAATAAAATTACGATTTTGAAAATTTTTGTACGTTATTCATCTTATTATTTGCACACCATAAATTGCAGAATATATTTTTCAGCAAGAGAGAAATTCGGAGAGTCAAAAATACAATATTTTTAAATTTTCAGTTTTTATCCTCAAATCGTACCATCCTATTAGAAAATTTAATACCAATCACGCCTACCTCACGCAAAGAGGATCTAAAAAGCCCCCTTACCATGTTTTTTCGAAAAAAAAAAATAAATAAATAAATAAAATAATAATGTAATAGTAAAAAATAAAAAACTACCTACAGAAAATACGTGTTTTTTTGTGAATATAACTACCGAGAAAAAATAAGTTGTCTAAAATGGCAAAAAAACACGTTTTTTTGGTAGTTTTTTTTTGACGAAAAAACGTGTTGAGGAGGCGTTTTAGACCATCATTTGTGGTGTAAGCGTGATCAAAATTAAAGGTTCTAAAAGGATGCAACAATTCGATTTTTAAAAACTTAAAAATTATAAATACGTATGCTAGTTTTGACCTTCCGGGTTAAAAGTTGAAAAAGTCGCAAAACCTCAATTAGCACACCTCTAGAGCTTCAGTTGGTCTCATTCGACGCAGAAATAGTCCAAGTAAAAGTACAATTTTTTTCAGGTCGCCAAGTGCAGAAAGTTTCAAAAAATAGTAGAAAAAACGTCAAAAATCGGTTTAAAAAACCATTTTTTTTGGCAGTTTTTAGGCAAAAGTTACGTTAGGAAACTCATCATGTGTGGTGTAGGTGTATTTATTTTTGAATATTCTGAATTTGACTTGGAAATTTAAATGACGGATTCCACCGTTGTACATTGTGCCTGATTAATGGGCTACACATGATCCAAGAAGGGAAATACTTTCAGAAATTGACACGCTGTGCTTCGAGTACTGGCGTTTGTATAGACCAGAAACAATAATAATTGTCGGATAATATTGTTCGGCATTAGGCTGAAAGCCTACACTCGCTTTTACAACAGTTCATTCTTGACACTACACTATTTATATTTGAATAATATGTCTTCTAATTTGTATACGCAAAATTAATATAAAAAACTCCTGAAACAATCGACGTATATAAAAGTTTAAAATAATTAAAGCTGTGAATCTTTTTTTTTTTTCCTTTTATATGCCTACGAAATTTACTTTCATTGTCTATATAAATGTATGCTCGTTATGATGGAGTCGCACTTTTCCGTACCATTTCGAATAAGCCATGTATAAATCAGTTTTTTGAATATGTTCTTCGAGCTATTGGTTGGGTCCTTCATTCTAGAATTAATTTGATTGCACAATCGATGAATAATATGTTAAGGGCCTCTAGTGGTGAGAAACAATTGAGGTCTAGAGATTGTCACATTTTTCTCAAAAACAAAACGTGTTGGGTTCAATTTATAATGTTCTGGTGTTCATGAAAATGTAGCAATACATTCTTCATAAACAATTATTGCCTAATACTAACAAGAGCGCTCTATCAGCGAAAACACGTCGTCACTGGCACCCACGTATCCAGATCTATTTTTTTTCCTTACTTAATAACATGTATACGTTTACACCGTGAAAATCGGAAGAATATACAGAGAATAAACCAGATACTAGGTACCGTTTATTTTGTGAGCGCTGCGATTGATGTGAACTAAGCCTAATAGGTACACATTAAAAGTGCAATCCCAGTTCCTATCAGCGAAGATAGCTAGATCCAAAGAATTGCCAAACGAAAAATTGCACTATAAAGACAGAGCCAGGCAGCTTGGGTGGTCGCTGATCCGTTGGTCGCTAGATTCGTGACCGCAGGCGGCCAAAGCGGTTTTGATATCGAGGAAGCGAAAGATTCTAATCAGGCGAGAAATTAGGTACCGCGTCTGAAATCAGATGAGAATTAAGGCGACGCTGGAAATTGCAATATCAACTTCACAGCACGCCCTCCAGGTTAGTAGGTGTTCAATGACAACCAAGTTGTTCTGAAAATACCATCCGTTACAGTAGAAACCCTTTTCGCAAAAAGACTGGAGGTGAATTGAATTCCTGGGACCTGATCAGCGGAAACTCTAGTATTAATGGCTACTACTAATACTATTTTTTCTCCTTATTTTACTTTTGATTCCTCACTTCAGATGGTAGGGAGAGAAATCAAAATTTTGTCTTCCAAAATCAAAATTTTCACTTGTTTTTTAAGTTCCAGAGCTTGTTGATCCAGTTTGGTTCCGTGTCTATCTGTTTGATATCTGTCTGGATGTCTATCTGAGGTGAAATCCTTGTCGCGGTCTATACAAAGTTCAATTCCGATTTTGATGAAATTTTCAGAGCCTGTGCGGGGCAGTTCCAAGGCATAACTTACATATCTGTAGGATTAATAGTAGCCAGTGCGCATGTGGAAATGGGAATTTCTTATAACGTAGATATATCATGGTCTATCTCTTCGATTTCGTTCAAACTCGGGGAATAGTTGGACATATGTTCCAAGAAGGTACCTTGTGAATCATCGCGATTAGCTGGGTAATAAGCCGCAGGCCAAAACCTAAAAAAAAAAGTACTTAGTCATGCAGCATGACTAATAGAGCGAATTTTCAAACAAAATTTGTGGATAAGATTAAATTAGGCACCTAAATTTTGATCATTGAGGCCAACCATGTCCTGAATAAAACTGAGGGGTCAACCGTGTGACGAGATCTCAAAGAAAATTTTAGAACACGCAGTCGAACTCTAAAATTTGGTCAATTATGGGGATTTTTACCTAAAAATCGATTTTTCTCATTTATTATGAATCATTGAGACCTGGTAGGGGTCGCAATCGACTTAGCGCTGAAAAATACTTCGACTGGAGTGAGCGGGAGGGGGAATGGAGGGAGTGAAGCCGGAAAAACATGGGTTTTTTTGACAAATTTTTCGACGACACCCATTCTATGGTTCTCAACCGATTTTCATGATTCGTGTTCAGTTCGATTTCAATTTTAGTCTAGTTCTGTAACAAACTTAGAGAACTTTCGATTCACTGTCGAGGTTGGGGGTTTAGGGGATAATTACCGATTCTCTCAGGCACTGCTCAAGATACGAATCTCGACCGAATTTCGTGATTCTTATGTTTTTCCATTAAGAATCCGATGTACGAGTAGTTTTTGAACGTATGTCAGGAGTTTTAAATTTCATCATGGGAGGGGGTAAAACTGATAAATCGGGGTAATTTAACAATTCTCGTCCGATTTTCGTGATTCTTTTTTTGTTCAACTATGAATTCGGTCTAGTTTTTGATCGCATATCAGGAATTTCAACTTTAAAAATAAAAGGGGGTGAATAGAGGGGGTAATAGTAATAAATCGTGGTGTTTTAACTATTCTCGTTAGATTTTCGTGATCATTTTTTTAATTCAATTATCGATTTGGTCTAGTTTTGGAAATTATATCAGGAGTTACAAATCCCATTCTTACGATTGGAATTCGTTGTCAGTGGAGGGAGTTGATGGGGAGGGGAGGGGGAAGTCAGTGAAGTCATGATATTTTTGTTTTTTCTGTTATTTTAACTTTCATCCAAATTAGGTACCAGTAGTATACTTTTTGGGGGACCTAGCCCGAAGTACTACATAGAACCTACAGATGTACTACATTGTCCAAACGTACTACACAACCGCCTCATGACGGTTCTGGGTCAATGTGAAGTGCGTAGCTCTCAATGACTGGTCATGTCAGCTGTGTGTAGGATTTCACAGTTTCGAGCTGGTAAGTAGTTATGCCAACGTGAAATTTGAAAAAGGTGAAGTTGTGTTTGTTGAATTTTCAACACTCTATAATAAGAAAGACAAAGAGCTGAGATTGCTGAGAAACCGTTCAAAATGTTTTCCTCATTGAATGTAATCAACTCCCTTGGTAAATCCAATCAGGAGAAGTTTAATGAGTTGAAAAAGTATTCTGAACTAGAAATTGGTAAATTATATAGTGTTGTAGAACTGAAAAAAATTCAAACAAAATTTGGTGAGAGACTTATGGTGTTTAGTGACGGATTCCGTTGCTTTTTACCACCGAGACTTGGATCGATCGATAGTGAAATTCTTGATGATCTAAACAAAAAACCTCATCTAGTATTCAGAAAATGCATAAATGGTGGAGTAGAATTTGATCAAACCGAGGACTGCGTTGGTTAGAAAACACAACTCCCTCTCGTGTAGATATCAGAACGCGTAGGTGTTGAGCGGAGAGGAACGCAGAATCAGCAGATTCCTCAGCCGCTGTAACACCAAGGCAGTCTCGAAATCGAGCATTGATAGAACTGTTCTCAACCCACACCCCGGTAGCCCATCACCGAATCCACCTCTCCCCTAGTCATAAACATAACCTTCAACCATTCGACTCTGTGGAACTTGGGATCTTTTTTTTTTTTTTTTTTTTTTTTTTTTTTTTTTTTTTTTTTTTTTTTTTTTTTTAAATAAGAAGATAGACAAATTTTGTATAAGAGTACCGATTATACAAAAATCATGACGCTCTTCAAAATAACGGGCAGAGGTTCGAATTTGAGGTTGCGATTAGAACAACCTATTCATCTAGATGAAAATAAGGAATATTTACTAGGTTTGACAGGATTTTATGGTGGAAATTACGTTCTAAATGTTCCCGAGCCCATTCAAGTTAACTTTCACAACTACGAACCTGAAACTGGTGAGGATGACGATCATCAAACATTATACATAGGTAAAGGGAATTATAAAGTGAATAATTTTGAGAATTTGTTCTTGGACTTCACTAAGACAAAGTATAAAACTCTTCCTGGGTTTGATATTGATGAGGATTCGTATTATCTTCGTATGAATGAAATGACTGGTAAAATTGAAATGAAAATGCCTGCTGACGTAGATTTATCGAGTCTAGGTTATTTGCTGGGGTTTTCTCGATCAAAGTCGTCCGTGCCGAGTTATTTCAAGAAACAAACTTATTACACAGCTGAATCATATCACAGATTAGATCCTTTCAAAGTGATAGAAATCCATTGCAACCTAGTAAAACCAGCAATCACTAATCACTACACCAACTCTAATACTCACAAAGAAGAGGATATACTACACACATTCTGTCCTAAAACGGAACAGATTCGTTTTGGTTCATTAATTACAGAACAACCAAATGAAATCAATTACATTCCCATTAATAAGAGCGTGAGATCCATTAATAAAATAGAATTGGAACTTAAGAACGAGTCAGGGGTCGAACTCGATTTTTCAGGAGCAGATATTATTGTATACTTGAAATTAATCGAAAAATGAAGGAACGACTTTATTGTCTCAAATGCAAGAAAAAAACTGAAAATGTTAATTCATCTATGGTTCAAGCATCGAATGGTTCTTGGAGAAAGGTGGCAAAGTGTAAAGTATGCACTAGTCAGAAGAGTCAATTTTTGAAGAGGGAATGGCATTCCAATCATAATGATATTAGTACGAACGATAGACAAACAGAAGCATTGGAGTTGTATAAACCAATCATAAAAAAGTTCAAAAAACGTAAAGTTGTGACTTTGGGGGTAGATGATTTATGGGCTGCAGATTTGATTGTGATGGCGAGCTATAGTGATGAAAATGATGGTTATAAATATATGCTTAATGTGATAGATACATTTTCAAAATATGCTTGGAGTGAGCCTTTGAAAAAGAAGGATGGAGCAACAGTCTCTAATGCTTTCCAAAAAATAATAACAAAAGCCAAAAGAAACAATCATTTGTCCCCCAATCTCCTTCACACGGATAAAGGATTAGAATTCAAAAATAAGCACTTCAAAACCATTCTAGATAAATATTCAATTAAATTATACCACACAGAGAGCTTGGAGAAATCGTCTATAATAGAGCGTTTTAATAGAACGTTGAATGGTAAGATGAAAATACACTTTTACGTAAATCAAAGTTATAGATGGATTGATGTATTGCAAAAACTCATCAAGGAATACAATAATAGTTATCACAGAACTATACGAACAAGCCCGGCGGACGTTGGTAAACACAATGAAAATACCATTTTGAAGTTACTAGGATACCAACAATCCTCAGTGATTCGGAGTGATATTGAAGTAGGAGATCGTGTGAGGATAACTAAGGAGAAGAAAACATTTGGCAATAAATATGGTAGTAACTGGACGAAAGAAATTTTCATTGTTGATAAAATTGTTTACACAGAACCCATCACTTACAAATTAAAAGCGTTGGATGGAGAAGAGATTATTGGTTCATTTTACCGATCGGAAATTCTAAAAACAACGTTTTAATTTTATCATGACATTTTATTACCTATTTTTTTCTATTGGAAAAACATAAGAATATACTAAACTCAAAGCTGCAATGAAAAAGGTGACATTCGCAGAAGGTAAAAAATCATCGTAGTGGTGGGCTGCCAGTTTGAAGGTGTCGACGCGAATTCGATACCTTTAGTGAGGTCCGACCAAGAACGTTTGAACGGCGAATTTTTCAAGTGATTCGATAAAGTGGTCGCTGGATCACTGTAACCAAGCGATCTAGCGATAGCTTTCCCTTCCATCCATACTTGTTTGTCCGAAGGATGTACGAACGAGAAACTCGGCATAAAGCATGTTCCATGCTAAAACTTGACGCAGGTCAAGCAGTTGGTTGTCTGGGATTTCGCTCACCGGGCCGCCTGTGTCGGCCCTTGGGAAATTTTTTTTTCAGCTCACAATACATAAGAATATATACCAACTAAACTCAAAGCTACAATGAAAAAATCACAAAAGACAAAAAACGAGTACGTTGTTACTCCTTTTGGTTCACGACCGCAGAAGAACAATAAAAAATTTCCCGATATCATGAGGGCGATAATAATTGGTTCCAGTAACTGTGGTAAAACAACATTGCTTATGAATTTCATATACAAGAATTGGATCGATTACACTTATTTATACATATTTAGCAAATCACTCAACCAACCTCTTTATCAGGAATTGCTCGATCGCTATAGTTCTGTAGAAAATGAAGTAGGTCAGGAAATTTGTTTTTCCTTTGCTAATTGCGAAGATATAATTTCAGTCGACGAATGTCATCCTGATTCATTAGTGGTTTTTGATGATTGTCTTCTCGAGAAACAAATAGAAATTAAAAATTATTTCACAAGGGGGCGTCATAAAGATATATCCTGTATTTATTTGGCTCAGTGCTACAACTTGGTTGACAGGCAGGTGATACGCAATAATGTCAATATTGTGTTTATATTTCCGCAGAACAAATATTACTTGAAAAACATATATAACGACTTCGTTGTTGGTGACATGACAATGACCGAATTTTCTAAGCTTTGTGCGCAGTGTTGGGAGAAGGACCACGGATTTATAACAATTGATTTAACCAAGAACAAGAAGTGTGGGAAATACCAATGTCAGTTGAATGAAATAATATTACCGCGATAAATGAACGTTCCTCCAACGACCCCCTGAACGACCCTCGAACGTCAAAAGAACGCTAAATCACGTTATTTTAACGATAAATGAACGTTCCTCCAACGACCCCTGACCGACCCTCGAACGTCAAAAGAACGCTAAATCACGTTATTTTAACGATAAATGAACGTTCCTCCAACGACCCCTGAACGACCCTCGAACGTCAAAAGAACGCTAAATCACGTTATTTTAACGATAAATGAACGTTCCTCGAACGACCCCTGAACGACCCTCGAACGTCAAAAGAACGCTAAATCACGTTATTTTAACGATAAATGAACGTTCCTAGAACGACCCCTGAACGACCCTCGAACGTCAAAAGAACGCTAAATCACGTTATTTTAACGATAAATGAACGTTCCCAGGACAATAGATCCACTCGTAGAAAAATTCGAGGTTGTATGGAATTCACTTTTATGGGTGTATGCAGTCGGATATAATATCCCAACGTAATCGACTGGTAAACTCACGTGCAATTTCTCTTTCAGTGTACCTAGTACTTCACTCAATAGTATAGAATAATAATAAGAGAGAAAGATCAAGATGGATAAACAAAAATTGATTACCAACGCTAAGGAGGCCGAGAAATTGGATATCCTTAAAAAAGAGTTAATTGCTAAGTTTAAACGCGCACAGAAGAAACATCAAGATCTCAACATTTACAGAAAAGAGGAATATAAACCTATAACAAGTGCTATAGAGAATCTTATAGAAAAGGAGGCAGCTAATGATTATAAACCTATTACAAACGCTATTGAGAATCTAGAAAAAAAATTTGAAACTCAGCTTGTACCTTTCCAAAGATCAATAGCTCATTTTAAAAATCAATATGGTGATATTGATCAAGTGGATGACGAGGAAAGTAGTGTAGAGGAATCTAACGAAACTATAAAATTTCCTCCGGATACTCATCACAGTACACCTGTAAAAATGATATCAAATAAACCAAATATTGAGGTTGAACCAAATCCTGCAGCTGAGGCTTTAGAAAAATACCCTCAGGTAGATGAGAGTAAAATATACGATACACCCAGTGATAGAGCATCTAAACAAATGGAGTTGGGGAAAATCGCTACAAAGTTTCTACCAAGAGCCAGTGATAAATCATTTGGTCTTTATTATAATGATCAAATAGCATCGTACATGATTGGAAATACACCTGTTGTGTTCGATAATAATGATATTATAGTAGGGACCAAAAGGTATACGGGCACTTCAGGTCTTTGGCGTTTGTTAACTTATGAGAAGGCTCCATTCGAACAGCACTACACACCGCAGGATTTAGAAATTTACGAAAAAATACTTATAGATACAGAATCTATGTTCCATGGAAATAACCAAATATCCAAAAAACCAAAGTCTAGCAAAGCTGATAAATGGACATGTCTAGTTAAGCATATATGGAAAAAATACAATGATGAGAACAAAACTGAACATGTTGGATCAGGGGTGTTAAAGTTTAATGAAAATCCTATTGAATATAAATATATCGATAATTTGAACGAGCTGATTGTTCGACTTCATTACATATACAGCCAGGAAAAGGCTGGGAACAATAACTTTCATAATGAGAAAGTAGCCATCCTCAATTTCTTCAATGATCGTCTCGAAGAGATTATAGACTCTCCGAAAGGTATAGAATATTTAATCCGTTTCGTTTCAGCAGTACCAACGAAATTTCTAAAAGGAGCTCAGGTAGGATCGGGTTTGTTCAATTCAATACTGAAAAAAATTCCTTTCGAGATCCATGCTCCAGGATATAATTTTCTGGGGCCGGGGACTAATTTGGACTCTCGTTTACAGAAGGGACAAGTGGGTGTGAATAAACTCGATGAAGCCGCGAAAGAGCATGATATTTTCTATAGAGATAACCCTAAAACCGAGGACAGACACCTTGCTGACAAAGTTTTGGAGGATAAGGCATGGAGCCGATTAAGATCAAAAGATGCTGATTTGAATGAGAGAGTTTGGGCATTAGCGACAGGTACTGCAATGAATCTAAAACAAACATTTGGGATGGGGATTGAACCACAACTTAAATTTTAATAATCATATAATAAGAAGACGTTTCGAATACCTATTGAAACAGCAACATGAATAGCTCAATGAATTGTTCATTGACTTCTGGTCAACGAGCCAAGATCCGAGCGGCATACAAACAAGGAAACGGGGTTATCATACAGTTGAGTAAAGAACAATTGTTACAAAACAATGGTAAAGACAGAATTAGTCTCACACAAAAGCAACATAATGAAATTTCTAACTCTCGAGTAAAAGGGAAAGGGTGTCGCTTGGTATTATCAAATAGACAGTTACAAGAAAATTATAAGGGAGGGTATTTACCACTCATTTTTGCAGGATTGGGAGCTCTTAGTGGGTTGTTGGGAGGAGGTGCTGCAGTTGCTAATTCTGTGATTGATTATAAAGATAGGCAGAAACGCTTGGAAGAAACGATCAGACATAATAAAGCTTTGGAAAACAAGAAAACAGGTGGAAATGTCCACCACCGTCCTCAATCAAAATCAAAAAATTTAAAAACGAAAAAGCGAACAAAAAAAATTTTGAAGCGTTGAGTAACTTCAACATCAACTATTATGCTTCATCGAGTAAGCTAGGGATAAATAATTTTAGAGGAGTGTTCATGCGAGATACATTACCAAAAACTCCTAACATAATCGAGTGCGGAATAATAAATCTTGGTGACTCAAAAACGAGAGGGTCGCATTGGACTTGTTTTTACAAAGACAAAATGGATAAGTTTTATTTTGATTCGTATGGTGATGCTAACCCTCCGAAAGAATTAGTTTCGTATCTTGGTGGAAGTCGTTTATTCTACAATGAAGACCGGATACAAAATTACCACGACCCGCCTATATGTGGGCACTTGTGTCTGGTAGTTTTGTTCTTGTTGGCAAATGAACGAATTCCATTCAACTCTATATTACAAAAACTGAAAAAAGACAAATATTTTTGGGATAGTTGGTTTTAATAGAATTTTTACCCACCTCTGCTTTGCTTTTCAATTTTTTTTTTTTTTTTTTTTTTTACTTATAATAAGAGGGAAAACAGCTGAGAGAAAATCTTTGGTAAACGAAACAATGGGGAACGTATTTTCAAAATATATGAAGGATATTACTCGCTCCGAGTACAAACACTATTACCCGAACAGTACTCAAAATTTCAATTCACCAAACAAAAGGACAGAATTTAACATCGATTACGGAGATGGATTTTCCATGTCCAAGTACCAATATTTCATCTCTGGTACGTTGAAGAAGGCTGATGGCACTGATTATTCTGCCGATACAAAGGTGAAGTTGGTTGATAACTTTGTTCCATATTTGTTTTCTAGAATCGAGGTGAAAAAGCACAATTACTTGATTGATGAAGTTGAATACCCTGGTGTTACTAGCACAGTTAAGAGTACTGTTTCATACAGTAACTCAGAAATTAAAGCTCTTTCAAATAACGGTTCTACATCACTATGTAGTGCGGAGAAAAATACGTTCTACGTATGTGGGAATCTGTCACATTTAGGTCTAGGGTTTTTTGAAGATATTAAAATACCAATTTACAAAGGAGGATTCGTAATTTCCTTTATCAGAGATACAGATGCTAATGTTATTTACCGATGGAAAGTGAGGAAACAAGATGGTACTGTAACTGACCTACCCGCAGAAGGAAAAGTAATCATAAATGAGTTTTTGATACGAGTACCACTAATTGAATTTGATCCCCTATGCAAAATCAGGTTGGTGAAGGAATTAGCTGATCTAAAAAATATACCGTTCCATTTCAGGAATTGGCAGTGTATCCAAAAACCGAGTATCAACGGAAATACTTTTACATTTGATGTAACTAACATTTTTAGAAACATTCAAAATCCTACATTCGTGATGGTAGCTTTCCAATCTGAAACGGGTCCTCAGTTGCAGGATTCTTCGGTTTTCGGCTCTATGAACGTAAAAAATATACGGGTAAAGATAAACGAAAACGTTTATCCTGAAGAAATGGAGAACTTTAATATAACGGATGGTAACTACGCTCTTGCTTATGAAATGTATAAAGATTTTAAAAATGTTTATCAAAATAATAATGATATGCTTTACGATTGTGTCAACTTTATAAATAAAAAATGTGTTTACGTTATTGACACAAGTAAACATACGGATAACATTTCAAACTCAAAATCAAATATTATAATTACGGTGGATTTTTCAGCCAATCCTCCTGAAGGAACAAATGTTTACGTGGTATTAGTATCTCACATAAACTTGAATTACGATATTTTGAATAACGTTGTAAGACCAAATACGTAGATCTTACCTAAAAAAAAAAAAAAAAAAAAAAAAAAAAAAAAAAATTAAAAACTTATAAATAGGTAAATAAATAAAAATTAATAAATAAAATAATCAATTTCAGGAATGGGAACTGTAGACTACTTAAGTTGGCCTCCGAACCGCCCCTTAATAGCCAACCCTTAAACCTCACTTTAAATAAAATACAATTTCCCGTTCCTGTTTTTTTTTTTTTTTTTCCTCACTTTTTTAAAAAGTGACGCCTATAATAAGAGTGAAGTAAGCTCTATTATAGGGTTCTTCTATTCGGGGATCTTATAATGTCCCCATGGTAAAGTATTTATTTTATTTTCCTCAACAAACCGTTTGTCGTCGTTAGAATTAAGAGCTTTTTTGTTCATTGTTATAGAGTACAATGTATGTTTATAACTCCTGATCAAATTTTGCGTACGATACTGATCCTTCCCCTCAAAGAGGCATGATTTCAGATCATCCATGTTCATGGTTTGTTTAACAATATTTTTTTTAATCCCTTTACATTTTACGTGATTTGCAAGCCCATCCTCTTTTCTGACATATGAATAACTATATAATTTGGATCTCAGCCCACAGAATTCTACCAGGGGGGCACCATTAAGTTCATCCTTAAATTTTCCAATCACCTTTTTATTATTTTTACTATAACACGGGTGACTATCTTTCAGTTCGCTCGTATCGAATTCATCAATATTTTCTTTTATGATTTGATAAGGGTCAATCGAAGTTTCAATAAAGTAGCTATCTGTATCGATGTAACACAGATTGAGATTAGGATCGTATTCAAGGAGTTTGTTGTAGAAGAAATCATACATTAAATGTTTGGATAAATCCAAGACTGAAAATCCTAGGTATAAGGGTTGATTAAATTTTATCGTGTTACGAGTCATATGACAAGCGACAAAATCTTCATCAAAAATTGTGAATCTAGAAAACGTAGGTTTTTTCGCTAATTTTTTTGCTCTTTTTTCATCACAGAGTCTAATATCTTGACGCTTCCGTAAATTCATCATCGTCCGTCCAAATACAGAATTATTCATGAGCTTATAGAAATCTTTTTCAAAGTCGTTTGAACTAGCTGCGCGTTTGTTGGTATTGAAGTCTATGTATGTTTTCATAAAGGGTTTCTGATTGAATTTGATGACGCGATGAATAGCGGTAATTTCCAAACCTAAGCTAATGTACAATTTCAAATTTTCTATATGTACAACATATCGGTCTTTGTTATAGAGAGTAGTACATAGCTTTTGATTGTGGTGTTCTGGAGCTAATGGGAGATATTTATGATGATCGTGAAGTGATTTTGGATAATGCAAATCAACCTCAAAAATCATTCCCTCTGGGTCATTTTCGTCATATTTTTTTATTATATTTTTCCAAGATTCCATATCATGGTTAGTTGAGGGAACCCATTCAAATTTCTCGTATGGGAGTGAACGAGACAAGGCCCATCCATACAGGTTATTTGCGTCAAAATAACTAAGATAATTAATCGGTTTACTAGCATCGTAATCGTTGAGGTAAGGATTGTTGGCTTTAACGTGCCGTTTCGTGCATTGGGAAATACCACCTCTTATGCCACTTTCAATCATCAAATACATATCATAGTCTGTAATCAGATCCATTTTTATTTTTGTTAATTTTAACATAGCATCCCAAGCCAACGAAGGAGCTGTAATGTAATGAGCTGGGTCAAGTTGGTAATTGTTTAAGCAAACGTTTCGAAAATTCTCGAAAACATCCGCTAGAATCAATACATCTTGAATGTTATATAAATCCGAATAATACCCCAGAGTTTTAAATTTTAACTTATTCCATACGCATAGATAGTGATTGTATTCTTCGAGGCTTATTTTTTTATTGTTGAGGGAATCGTGAAAGTCATTTTGAGACAGCTTTTGGTTATGGTCTAGTTTCTCAATCGTATCCATGAATTCATAAGGGAATATTCCTTTTCCTCGCATCATGGTAAAAAGCTCATTTTCATCATTTTCCTTTCTAAGAAAATATTTCCCACTAGCAGATTTATTCCTGATGAAGCTATTGAGATGTGTGAATTCTTCCGGTTTCAAGTTTTGCGCTAATTTTTCAAGTGAACTCGCCATGAACCTAAATGTGTCTACAAAGCACAGCTTCAAATACCCCTTTTTCAACCTAATCATGTTTTTTGAGAAGGTTATATATTTTTCTTCCGAATTAGCTAATACAGAGGTTCTATTTTTCGTATCACCATATTTGAATAATTCTTTTATGAACAGATGAGAATCATACCCTGATAAGTTATGACACAGCACTGGGATGTTTGTAACTAATTGTCTCCCAAGATTACATTTCGAATGACTACAGCCTAAATAGCGAGAGGTAAGATGGCAATGGTCTCTGTGTTTATCTGATTCCGGTTCAATTGTTTTTTCACAAATGTGACATGTATTCGATAGCTGGAAAGCTCGTTCCTCTTCGTCGGTCAATCGCATCGGTAAAGGATTCTCATATTTTTTCGCGATATATTTCAAGATTCCATGAAGTTTTTCGATGAGCTTGCGAGGAATATTTTCAAGTTCCTCCTGATTTTTTGCTCGGTAACAACAAGGTTTGTACATTTTCCCATCCACCCTAGATACTAAATATGTTGTAAATCCATAAGGAATATGTTTTTTCGTTTTTATAGTATACGAATTGTCATCATAATTTTTTTCGTCAGCCAATTTTTGGTCAGACAGCAAACATTCAAAATCAATATAAATTACAAATGGATGTTCGAATTTATTGTGGAAGTTTTTAAATTCCAAAATGCTTCCTTCAGGAGGCATCATAGGTTTAAGAGGCTGATGGTGGCCACAATATTTTAAATGTTCTGCAAGTTTATCTTCCTTTATAAAAGATGATAAGCATCTCCGACAAAAGAATAATTTTTCTTTGTGTTTGGTGATTTGGGAACGAACCAAGTAAGATAAATTCTTTATATATACATAATGGTTATTTTTTTCATTTGTTAAGTATAACAGATCAATTTGTTTTTCAGCACAATAATGATTAGATATCAATAGGGGTCTAATTTCGTTCCCAGAGATCTCATAAACGTTGATAGCCATACTGGGATAACCAGCATATCCATTTTGGCTCTTTTTCTCAAATTTAGGGATGTCATTAAAAGTCATGGGGTATTCAAATCCTTTGAAAATCTCATCATTCACTCGGTGTACATAATGACTTACATTTTGAGGATTTTTCCTTTGGATGATATCTACAGCACAACATATTGAATAAATGAAACATAGATTATCTGAAGTATTTTTAACGTTTATGCATGCTTTTTTATTTTTGACCCACTCTGGTAACTCTATATAACTCGAACCGCTCAGAGGATTGAAATTGCTCAAACTCAGGATTAATCTCTTAGGTCGATATAACGACCAACCTGATCCAGAGGCGGGTTGGTTCTGTGTTTCCCTTTTTTGTAAATCATCAAATTTTTCGTCTAGGACATTATTCAAATCAATATTTGTTGTAATAACGTCCGATTTTGTATGAAAGTACATGTCTGTGAATTGGGTTTCCCCGTCGATTTTTTCACGCGAATATGTCACTTCCAGGCTTAACTGCAACTTGATTGAAGGATTCAAAATCCAATATTCCAACAATTTGTCTATCATCGCATTTTTTAATGACGCCAAGAATGTAGGTATGTCAATAGGACCTTTAAGATACGTCCATATAATCTTTTTGAACTGTGAGTTGATTGTCACTATCTCTTCTGTGGAGAACGACTCATTCAAATTTCCTTGATTTATTTTGGTGTTGTTAATGTGTTTTACAGTTTTAAGATGACGAGCCCAGTTCGATTTTGTTACTAGAATATTACATACAGAACAATGTTTTTTACCTTGTATATGAGGTGGGGAAGTTTTTGGAACCGTGGAGTTCTGAGATTCTAAATGTTTTCCAGTTTTAAGATGACGAGCCCAATTTGATTTTGCTATCATAATATTACAAGTAGAACAATGTTTTTTAGAACTTACATTCATTAAAGAGGCACCACTAGTGCGAGAACTAGAGGCTAAGTTTTCGGAGGGTGGTTCGACCCTATATTGACCGGTAATAGAGTCTTTAACTAGTTTGATTGTGATTCTCTCCCGATCTGTGGGGATTTCCTTTGGAGGAGAGTGAGGCGCCTTTTTAGAAATGAGTGAATTTTCACCTAACGATTTAACTATTCTATCAGGATCAGCGTGAATCTTCCTTACAGGGGGTGAGGGGAACAGAGAGGATTCAACGATGTTTTGAGGAGTATCACAAATAGGACTCAACATGAGGGGAACATGATAATATTGCTCTAAATTTTCCACAGACACAGCAGATGTTGAGGGGAACAGAGAGGATTCGTCGATATTTTGAGGAGTTTCACAAATAGGGCTCAACATGAGGGGAACATGATAATATTGCTCTAAATTTTCCACACACACAGCAGATGTTGAGGCGCGTCTAGGAGGAGGCTCCATTTTGGCAGGTCGTGTTGGTTTCCTAGAAAGAAACTCTGTTAAACTATCTTTAATGTCAGGCAGTGTCATATATTTTTTAAAATCAATGCTTTTTTCTCTGCATTTTACCCACGTATCTCCACTGTTTTTTCTAGCAACAGAAATTGGAAAAGATTCATTTTTTGGATCATAAAATCCTTTGCTAAACTTATTTTCATTTTTGACGATATTATTTTTATGGGTTGTGGATTTTAAATGTCGAGCAAATTGACTTTTCGATCGATGAACTGAGCAAATATCGCAATATTTATAAGTCGCGTCCTGAAAAGGGCGTTTGTCGGAGGAAAGTTTGTCTCCAGAGAAAGGCATTTTAAATATTATTTATTCCTTCTTAATCTCGATGATTGATCGTAAGAACAGCAGTTTGAACTCGTGATAGTACGCTCTTATTTATATAGTTCAAAATCGACGGTGTACGAAGATACTACAGCAGCTTGAAGTCGCAATAGGTAGCTCTCCTTTACCTAGCTCAAACTCGACGGTGTACGAAAATACTACAGCAGTTTGAAGTCGCAATAGGTAGCTCTCCTTTACCTAGCTCAAACTCGACGGTGTACGAAATTACTACAGCAGTCTAGCGATAGTACAACCTTCTTTATATAGCTTCGACGGTGTACTGAGGAAAATCATGTAACTGAGGTCTATTTATAACCTCGGTTGCTAAGGTGAAGTCATAAACAGCCAATCAGCGTCAAGCAATCATCCCAATTGTACTACATAGATCAGGTGAGGTCTAAACAACCAACCAGCGTCTAGCAATCATAGGTGACGTCATGAATAGCCAATCAACGTCCAATGTTTATATTGTGAGGGTGAAGGGGAGGGGATACGTTGCAAAATATTCATAATTCTAGCTTAAAAAAAACTATGTCTTACCTTTTGGTATATGCTTAACTCCATATCTGATGAACCATTTTACACTAAAACTGTTCACTGGAAACTGATCACTCCGTGTACGCCCAAATTCTAGTTTGCGAGACTGTGCACTTCTAAGTTTAGAATAAATTTGAAATAAAATGGATCTGGTAACATACTATGATATTATTGTGTAATTATGTTCTTGAAAATGGCTAAAAATGACACCAGGACACCTCGGTTAATAACACTTGGACGGCCACGGACGGGTTCTCAAGCGAGACTAAATCTTGTGAAGGACCGATCTTACCTCCGGGAACTATTTGCTGACGTTAGCGTCTGCAGCGGGAACGGATGTCGTGTTGCTACGCTGATAAAAATTATGACTCAACTCTCAACTTCACTGGTCCCCCTCCAGAACATTATTTTATTCCCGACCCGCATCTGGTATCCACGCAACATTTAAGAACTTTTTAAAACAATTTCACTTTTTTTTTCCAATTTCCCTTTAGCAGAATTTTTTCCCCCCGGGATCTGCAACAACTTCACCTTTTTTAAATTTCACGTTGGTAGAATTTTGTTTCCAGCTCGAAACTATAAAAACCTACACACAGCTGAGCTGACATGACCAGTCATTGAGAGCTACGCACTTCACATTGACCCAGAACCGTCATGAGGCGGTTGTGTAGTACGTTTGGACAATGTAGTACATCTGTAGGTTCTATGTAGTACTTCGGGCTAGGTCCCCCAAAAAGTATACTACTGGTACCTATATAAAATCTGTTCATAGGGACGTCCCTGTAACGCATGCAATTATCCTTGAAAATTTGCTAATTGATTGATACAGGCGAAATCCGAGAATAATGGACCGATGTTGATGAAAATTTCCGGGATTGTGCGGGTTATTTTCTTCATGAGAAGTCGTGACTCACCTGGAACCTCTCCGCGACCCACCAGTGGGTCGCGACTCACCAGTTGGGAACTGTTAATTGATTAATTGAGATTCGTTCAATATGGAAGAACGCTCGAGTGATGCCTGCACACAGAACCGTCCAACTTGAAGGCCGACTGATAGAAAGGGCTCCGCAGCCCACAGCTCCAGAAATGGTGATGTTTCGAATCTAATTGTTCGTCCTTGACTCCCCCAAGCGCCACGTCCAGCCGGGGGTGTTTCGGATCCAAACGAAACAGGATTCCCATATGGGTGGAAATGTCGGAAGGGGAACGCGATTGCGTCAAGTCATTTTTACCTCCTTGTGACGCCGGTCGAAAAATTTTTATGTTTCGACCGAAATCCGACTCGAACTTGTTCACCTATACCCGAGGTGTTTATATTGACCTCGTAAATTATCCACCTTTTATATTCCTTTTTCTTCCACGACCCGAACGCACCCCTTATTTGGCAGGCGTGATTTATTTGTTCTCATAAAGTATCGCTGGCATTCACGCGTTTTGAAAACTAACTTGACACTGGCGGCCACGTTTGTCAACAGTGGTCAACAGTGTGTCCCAGTTCAATGTGAAATGAATACAACTCATTTAAAGTATTCGAATTGGAATTAGAACAGTATGGAACACACACACAAAATTTTGATGAGAATCGTGCTTAAATTTCGTAAAAATATGCTTAAATAAAATCGGAAAAATAAAATAATGAAAAAAATTTAGTCATAAGCACTCAATCTTGAAAGAACATAGAACATATTTTTGCATCTATTAAAACTGTTAACTGCAGAGATTTAATTGTTTTTTATTTTGTTCCACAGAATTAATTGACAGTAGCGGTTAATATAACTGAAGTAAGTTATATAATTTTTTGAGTCAAGCTGTTCAATGTTGCGAGTGAAAAATAAGTCGATAGAAGATCCTTCACGAGTGGTAGATACACCTGGAATTCGTGTTCGGTTGTGGTCCGAATTTTTGTTCCATGAAAGTAACCAGTCGCTGATTCCCGTTTTTCTTTAGATCTACGTTGATATCACTAGCCAAAATTATTGTTATTTTATGTGTGGTAGCGTCTTTTTTCAATATCTTTGAAAATCTCCGCCCCTTTGGCTGTAAACGCCAGTGCATTCTCCCTTGACCCTCCCTCTCTCGTTTTAGCTTCCTGCGTTGAATAGAAGAGGGAATGGCGTTGAAGTTCTCACAGCTGATTATTGATCACTCTGGTGCCTTCAGCATTCTCCCTTGACCTCTGTCTCACATTTCAGCTTCCTGCGTTGAATCGGAGAGAAAATGGCTTGGGAGCTTACTCACCTAATTGGTGCCGAGTTGATCGTGTTCAACATTCTCCTTTGAGCCTCCGTCTCAAATTTCAGCTTCCAGCGTTGAACTATGTGTGATAGCGGCTGTAATTTCGTAACTAATTTCGTCTTGTAACGGTATTTTGTCACATGTTTGGTCGAGTTATGATGGCAAAAACATGTCCATATCAAAAACTGTTAAATAAAATGTTAAATCCAAAAATTTTTTTGTACGGCTGAGTGTTACTTGTAAAAATCCTTTTTGATCCAACATTCATTGTTAACGCAAAGTGCTCCGATTTGAAAACCAATTAACATTCACTTTAAACGATTAATTACTAAAATTCGCTTATACGAACTTTTGTTGCTAATTAGGAATCTACTTGGAATAATATGGAAAAATGACCTAACGGAGCGAGATCTGGCGCAAAACCTTCCGAAAAATACGGCAGTCTGATACGCCATTGGTGCCTCTACCAAACAACACCAAAAAAAGTCCGTATTTCCTAAAATGCAGAACTGTGGGTTATTAAATTGAGCATTGTAAATCAGAACTGGATTCACCTACGGGACTGAAATATTTCATATTAAACATGAAAAAGTTGAAATTCCACATATTTTTACAAAGGTTTAGAATGTGTGCGCTAAAAGCCTAGGTAATGTGGGATGACCAAGGAAAAACAGATTCATTCCAGCACTAAAATCATAGTGGTGTCGTACCAGTTTCATGAAATTTGCCCCTCTACTGAGAATCACCCTGATCAATGTGACAACGAGTGGAGTTGTTAGAGATAATAAAAAGATCTGTATAGTCTGTATTATCGGCTCAAGCTTCTAACAGATAAAGATACGTATTGCAGTACTGTATGTATTCTGAGCCTCATAGAACTAATGGGTGATATCGTTCCTTATCCAAAACAAGACTCTTTTGCAGGTGCGCTTTTCAGGAAAAATCATCTCGTCCATCATCATTATTGCATTAGCTCAATCAAGGCCAGCACCATTTGCAACTCTGAGCTGTTACAGGATCCCAACCACCTACTGGTGATAAATCAGTTTTAGGTCTAGATAAGTAAGTACCACATTCTGGTGATTATATCAATACCACTATCTCTACCTCCAGTTGTTATATGAACAGTAATCCTCCAAATATCACCCAATATACCAATAATCGGTAGAAAACTTTCTGCCTTTTGTGAATGACTTGTTATGGACAACTTTCTCTAATCCATATTTAGAGAAATATGGACATGTATGTCCATACATAAAGCATAAAGTAGCAGCTTTATTTAAATTTCTCAAAAAAGTTGTTGCTATAGAGTTTTTTAACTGACACAAACTACTTGAACCCCGCTGTTCTTATTTCCTCATCATTTCTTCTAATGTTCTCTGCTGAGTTCACCTCATTATTGCAGAAGTGGCTTACATCTGTACAGAACTTTACCTATACCTATGGAAGACAATACCTATGGAAAAATGCAGAGTCAATACTACCTGGTGATGATTAGAAGACTTTATTGTTTGGTGTAGCCCCCAAGTTGGGATAGCTTGCACAGATTTGTTAAATTAATTTCTTGTTTGTGTTCTGAGGTATTTGATTCAATGTCGTGATTAGCCTTGCGGACCGAGGCAGAAACAAACCAAGTTGGAATGAGATATCTTACAACTACTACCAATTAACCAACACTTCCTTGAACAACTCTGTTCTCTGTCAAAGTTCACGTACTTACCTCAGCAATATTACAGCGGATTCTGCACTTGAAGGGAAGTAATGCGCCCATTATTTTTCTTTATGCCTCGCGATTCATTCTCCCGCTCGTAATTATAAACAACGGCTTACGGCTTTGCGAGCTTTTCCGCCGAGTTTGATGGTATCTTTTGATATCCCGTCGGAATCGCGGGCAAGTTCGTGATTTCTCTCTTAAATTGAAATTAGCCGCTCAAAGGTTGCGAGATGATGAACGAGCTTCGGAAGCACTCCGTCTTTTTCTAACAATTTTTTAAAAACCGATGTGGGAGTCTCATTTCCAGACATGCAACTGGTTTTCAAATGATCGAACGAATAAAGATGTGGATCATATCGTCTATATATTTCTCGAGTCAGGGACTCCGCCCCACACAGGGCTGGGCAATGAGAAAAACGCCGGACGGGCAAAGTTCAATGTCTCCGTTAAGTAGCATGAACTGCGTGAACCTTTATATCAGTAGCCACACAGCAAAAACTTGTAAGTGAAAAAAGAAAAAAAATTATATATAATATATATACACACACACACACACACATATATATATATATATATATATATATATATATATATATAGCATTTCCGAATTGAGTTAAACTTTTTCCATGTAGGTTTAGTCCTTTTCCATTTAGGTTTAGTCCTTTTCCATTTTGGTTTAAACCTTTTCCATTTAGGTTTAGTCCTTTTCCATTTTGGTTTAAACCTTTTCCATTTAGGTTTAGACCTTTTCCATTTAGATTTAAACCTTTTCCATTTAGATTTAGACCTTTTCCACTTAGATTTAAACCTTTTCCATTTGGATTTAAACCTTTTCCATTTGGATTTAAACCCAGGAAATTATCGTGGAGTTAGAGGTAAAAGTACCCAAGTCACAAATTCAACACGTGGGAAAATCAAATGCAGAATATTATGATTATTTAACTGTTGTTATTATTGGTGATCAATATCATCAAACTATGTATCCAACCTAAGAAAATAATCATATTTACCAAACTAACTTTTGACATTTTAATTTGATTTTTGCACAATATGGATTTACCTCTTCGATACTTTTACCTCTAACCCGACGTTATTATGCCACAACTTGAAAATTAAATTATTATATATATTACATTTCTGTGCATAAAAAAACACTTGCATGATTTAATTTTCAAGTTGTGGCATAATAACGTCGGGTTAGAGGTAAAAGTATCGAAGAGGTAAATCCATATTGTGCAAAAATCAAATTAAAATGTCAAAAGTTAGTTTGGTAAATATGATTATTTTCTTAGGTTGGATACATAGTTTGATGATATTGATCACCAATAATAACAACAGTTAAATAATCATAATATTCTGCATTTGATTTTCCCACGTGTTGAATTTGTGACTTGGGTACTTTTACCTCTAACTCCACGATAATTTCCTGGGTTTAAATCCAAATGGAAAAGGTTTAAATCCAAATGGAAAAGGTTTAAATCTAAGTGGAAAAGGTCTAAATCTAAATGGAAAAGGTTTAAATCTAAATGGAAAAGGTCTAAACCTAAATGGAAAAGGTTTAAACCAAAATGGAAAAGGACTAAACCTAAATGGAAAAGGTTTAAACCAAAATGGAAAAGGACTAAACCTAAATGGAAAAGGACTAAACCTACATGGAAAAAGTTTAACTCAATTCGGAAATGCTATATATATATGCATTTGATTGTTCTTGTTCTACTGAACTATGTATATAATAAACTTAATTTGATATGAATTTCACAGATAAAAAGAAAAAAGAATGATTAGATATTTCGAAAATAATCTTTGTCAAAAATAGAAGAGTGAATAGTTTTTCTATTGTTCTATTTTTGACAAAGATTATTTTCGAAATATCAAATCATTCTTTTTTCTTTTTATCTGTGAAATTCATATCAAATTAAGTTTATTATATATATATATATATATATATATATATATATATATATATATATATATATATATATATATATATATACTTTTTTAAGGAGCCAAAATTCTGTATATTTTTATTACTGCGAATTTTTAATTCTTTCACATTTTTACTGCTGAGTGAGTTCCTGAGGCTGATTTCTTTCTTAATTGACCTACGATGTTGAAATTTTAAACGGAACCTCTCCTAAACTTCCCGAATATAATGCTCATTTACATTTCTTTCGGAGGAGTACGTTGTCACCACCAAGTCGAGTACCGGGGGCGAGCAATTTCGAGGTAAAGATATCATCATCAGCCCTTCGTGTCAGTGCTGTTTCAACGGTTTGATGATGATGTCTTGATGTAAATGATAATTATATTCAGCATGTTCAAGTTTGAACATCGTAGGTCAATTAGGAAAGAAATTAGTCTCAGTGTTGTTGTGTTTTAAATAGTAAATCTGCAAAGTGTCACCGAGATTGGATTGGATGAGTGGACTAAATAAGTGGATTTTTATGTTAATTTTCGTAGCAAGTATGAATTTTATTTTATAGTTTCTGGAAGACGTTTGTACAGTGGAGGGGGGAAGAGTTCAGTACCACTCCTAGCTGGAATCTGACCCAGCTGCCAGACTAGTACTAGTATATTTGCCAGCCGCCACCCCGAGCGTTACGATCGATGTACACGAGACCTAATAGGCCACAAACTATTTTCATTTGTGTCCTTAAGGATGAGGGATCTCAGCGTCTGATAAAATCACCTTCCCGATCTCCTTCGGCTCGATCATCCTCTCAGCCATAATGGGAGGCTCGGTCGAATCAGTTACGCGTAAGCTTGAATAAAGATGGATCTCCCACCTCTAAGGAAGATGTCACCCTACTCAACTGAAATTGCCAAGAGGAAGGTCAAGTTTGATGGAACACTTTAAACTTAAACTGTTGGCTTATCTGGGAGTTTGACGAGACGCCCGCCGCGAAAACAATGTGACGATAACACTCAAGGTCTCTCGCATCGACCCGCCTTCCTGCCGCTTGATTGAGTACACAAATCACAGCGGAGGCTAGAGCAGGTGTACGTCAGTATGACGCAGGTTAGAGCCCTAGCGGTTTATTTTCGTCACACTTATTCAGAAAGTATTTGAACGCAAATAATAAAATGGTATTTCGTTCTATAAATGCCTTTTTCTCACTACTACAAGGGTAGAATAGGGTGACCTTGATGTAGAGCGGCTTGCCATTGAGAAAGACGGATACCCTGTTAACTGCTGATGTTCAACCCTGGAAGATCATACGCGTCCATGCTGGCAGACCTGGATGGTATTATTGCTAAAGCATACGGAGAACATGGAGCCCAAAACCTGCATTCAAATATTCACTTTTCTGTCCTAGTCAAAACAATAAAATCGCCGCGAAATAAGTCATGGATTGTTGAACACCACGACGACCGCAAGAGGTGCCTGGACCGACCATAATTTTTCAGACCCCGATGTTATACGACTATGACGCCTACTGCCTGGACACAGGAACACCTCCTTATTCCAATGTCCCAAGCAACATAAAGATGATCCTTTCTGCGCTCATTGCCCTGACTTTAATGCAGTAGGTGATTTTCTTAAAATAATAATCAGTTAAGAAAACCGTTTGTAACAAACGTACTTTACAGTTGAACTAAAATAGATATTTTTAAAGTACGTTACATTGCAGATACAATGGCACGTGTGTCAAGGCATCGATAGGATATGAATCATATCCTGAATCACTGCCTGAGAAGCCGTATATCTTCGGAATAATTTAAACGCGACAAAGACACAATATAATCTCTAGTACAATTCAAGAACATGTACAAAACACTTAACATTGAGACTTTTATACAAATTTACCGTTGCTAAACTTACAATATTGCAATTCATATTATGTATTAATCTCCCAAATAATAACCAAGAACATTGTAATTCATTTTCTAGGAACTAACAATACTAATAACTAAGTTGATATTGAACTTTCATCTACGCTACTTTAAAACTTATTTCATTAATTTAAAACTCACTTTACAAAAAAAAAAAAAAAAAAAAAATAATAATAATAATAAAATAAATAAATAAATAAATAAATAATAATAAAAATAAATAGATAAAAAATTACTAAAATAAATAAATAAAATATAATCCCTACATTTCAGTCTCTATTCCCTTTTGCTATTTTACTTCCCTGTTCCCAATCTGCCTGAACGCCTTGACAACTGCTGATTAGGCGCTGGAGAAAAAGTTTTTTTGTCATAAAATCCTAAGATTAAAAATATCTGTGCATACTATGTGTTTAAATGTCAAATAATTTAACTTGAATATAATGCGGAAAATATAGAACATTTACTCATTTGTTCATGCTGCATGACTAGACTTTTTGAGAATGTTACACGGTACCTATTCACTTCCCACTTTGAGCGGAGAGAAAATCTGTTCGAAGTTGGACGGTGTTCTGGAACTTGTTATATTAGTTTATTGTTGTTGTATAATCGGTGTCCAAATGATGAACAGGGAGCTGGGAGTATATCTGGCTAAAGGAGCAAATGGATGCTTTTCCCGAATTTTGGTTGTTGCTCTTGGCCAGAAGCTTCTAGCGTTAAACAAGAGTCACATTTGTTTCAAACCATCAACGAATTGCTCTAAGTATTTCGAATTATGAAAAACCAATCTTTCTGAAGTCCGTACAATACGGTGAAGAGCCATTGGAGTGACACATACACGTATAGTCATAGTTTATGGGATCAGCCACATCAATTTTAAAGGCCTCGAAGCGTCGTATTATATGAAATCAACCAGTGACTCGACGTGACTCAGCCGGCTGCTTTCGCTATGAGAATTTTACTGTGGGATGTTTTATCTCATCTCTTGACTGGTCTATTCCTCTTTTATCCCCTTCACTATCTGTTTACATCGTGAAACTGGGAAAACCAACTTATTTGAATCAAACAAAGCGAGTGCACACGTCTTTTTCTTATCAACTCAAGTGCCACTTGGTTGAATGCAACTGAAATTCGATCGCAATATTCACGGAATTTATAACCAACAACAAAAGTACTTGTAATCACGAAAAAGGCAAAAGGTCTCCTACATAGTATCTATTATAATAATAGGATACATACAAAGTGATAACGCTTGAACGCCTGCACCGATTCTCATCAAATTTTTTTTAAACTGACCGGCATGAAGAAAACTGGTGCAGATAACTCTACCAAGTTATAAATCAGATTCCTTCATATTAAAAAACAAGAAAAAGTGCAAAAACGAGGGAAATTCTGGTGCAGATAATTCTACCATGTTATAAATCAGATTCCTTCATATTAAAGTGCAAAAACGAGGCCTGAAATTGTTAATAATATTAAACCATGGGAGAAACCAGAGCACTGTCCAGATTTGACAGCACGAGTGTTCAACTTAAAGCTTAAAGAAATGTTAGATGATTTGTTTAAGAAAAACATCTTTGGCCAAGTAGTTGCGCATGTGTATGTAATAGAATTTCAAAAAAGAGGCCTTCCACATGCCCATTTGCTGTTAATTTTAAAAGACGAACATAAAATGCGTGGACCAGATCAAATTGATGAGACAGTTTGGGCTGAAATTCCGGATTCCACAGAATATCCAAGACTTTACAACTCTGTTTTACGACATATGATTCACGGTCCATGTGGAGTGTTAAATTCAAACGCACCATGTATGTGTAATGGAACTTGCCAGAAAGAATTTCCAAAATCATTTCAAGAAGAAACCATAGTTTGTGATAATGGATAACCGAAGTACAAACGGCGCGATACAAATATTTCAATTGACAGAAACGGAAAGCCAGTTGATAATAGATGGGTTGTTCCTTATAATCCCTACCTGCTTTTAAAATACGACGCTCATATCAACGTCGAGATATGTACATCCATTAAGGCTATTAAATATCTATATAAGTACGTTTACAAAGGCCACGACAGTGCAGCAGTTGAAATTCATCAGCTCGTGCCACGAACTACAACGAGGAAAACATGCCAATGGACGTAGACAGAAATAATGCCACAGCACAACCTTTTAACTACGATGAGATAAAAACTTACTTAGATGCGCGATATGTAGGTCCGCCAGAAGCAGTATGGAGACTGTTGTCATTAAATATGGATGGAATGAGCCATGTTATTAAGCAACTGGCTATCCATTTAGAAAATCAACAAAATGTTGTTTTTGTTGCTGGAGCTGAAGAAGCAGCAATTTGTAGCACGTCAAATAATACAACTTGAATAAATAAAAATTAAGTTGAAACAGAAAGATTTTGCTTTTTTATTTGCATAATTAAAGTTTGTACTTGCATCCCGTGGTGACACGGGCTTTTCCACTTGTAACTTCATATTAGTCTTCATGGGTTCCGAATTTATACAACACTCAAGCATTTCGTCTAGAATTACTACAAACATATTGCTAGGGAGTGGAAACTTACCGAATCCTTCTCGTTAGAGAAAATTCCGCGATTTCGTTCTTTCTACTGAAATTCCTTGACATTCAGCAAAATTACATGATTTTCAAAGTTGCACGTACATCTTGGGCAGGTTTAACCATAGTGGTAGGGAAATATTGGGCACCTACACTTTTCGTTCGGAAATTACATCAGTCGACTTTAAGCACTCGAACTAAAGTCGAAATAAATCGAACTAAACTGATTAACTCGTGAGGAAGTTTTGGAAACCCATTTCAACGAAGAATGTTGTCTATTTCGACGAAAATGAATGGTGCATAGTTAAAATGTCATGCATACTTAAAATCAATTTCGAGGGTTAAGTCGTAATCAGTACAAATAAACCAATATAACAACATTTTATTGATAACTTTAAAAAATATGACATTGCATAGGTATAAAGAAAAGAAGTGGTGGTTATTATTGTGTGTTTGTTGTGGAACTTGGTAGGATAAAACTTTACTTTGGTAGGTATTCCAACAATTTATTGCCTTGTTACTTAACCATGGCAAATTAGACGGCACTGGCGTTTTCGTTTGTTTGCCGATTTGCTTTATTTCTTGAATCACGCTTCAGTACAAACAACACAATATGAATTCATTATGCTTCCTCTAATTATTCATTTTTATGGCTTGTGTTGTTGACGTGTAACATAATAAAAACCGGTAAAAATGCTGGCAAAGCATACAGGATTTTTTGCCCTGGAACCAGCCCATAGCTACCCAAGCAATGCCGCGTACTCGGTACAGAGTACACAGTGCTCTCGTGTGCAACCTGTGCGCAAGTAGGATGAATCATCCTAGTGGAGAGTTTCGATTTTGTACGAAGGAGGGAGAATAGAGAGATTTTGCTTTCCACGGTGTCCCCCGCGCGGCCGCGCCCGTGTACACCAGGGGCCTATTTAATAAAACAACAAGTGTACAAGTTAACAAGTACAGGTTCTTGTAATGCACGGTAAACTAGAACAAGTGTTTTACCAAAACAAAGAGTACAAACGTAGAAAAGATACAGTTGTAAAAGCTAAGTTTACAAGTGTAGCAGAAAAGAAAAATGGCGTGTGGGGACAAACGAAATGAACAACGTCAAGCGGGATGCCGAAATTGAAGTTTTGTCAGCGAATCATAATATAAAAACAGAGTTAAGTACACGAAAGGATGTTTATCGTACATGACAAGGTGTAATGATTGGAAGACAGAAAAATAATAAACTAAAAAGTGGAGCAAGTGTGTATTTGATTTCAACTTTTTCTGACGGCTGGCAGTATCGGATTTTTCCCCTTCATTCAGCTGAAATGATTAATTAGTTCATCAAGTCTTAATGCTGCTAGGTTAGGAATGTCATCTGTAACTTCGAGATGATCTTCACACTTCACTTAGTTCTTCAATGATGGGGAGATTCTCAACACCCGATCAGGAAAAATTGCTCAGGGTCACCCACCATTTGAATCTTTCAAGGGTCTCGGAAGACATCCTAAATCTCTCGTTACACTCAAAAATACTCACGAAATGAGCGCTTTTTTTCGTGGCCGAAGAAATCTTTGGCGTCTTCTACGCTGAATGCCTCTTTCTTGCCTGTATTCTTCAGCAGAAGATGATTTCCACATATTAAACATCGAAAAATAGTCAACTCACAATGCTGGGAAATAAGAAGTTTACAGGTGAATGGACGTAGGTTAAAAATCGGCCATTTTTTACAACTGTAAAATAGTGGCTTGTCTACACTTGTACCTTTATGAAACGCTTGCACACTCATTTTTTACAACTTGTAGGTACATAAAATAGGCTTCTGTCACTTGTTGCTTTATGAAATAGGCCCCAGGTGGATGCTAACCTGAACGTTAAACTCTACGGTCACGAGGCCTATCTGCGCGGCGTCGTATCAAAACCTGACACATTCATCCCGCTCCCAGCAAAACAAATATAATGAAAATGAGAGCTAAGGTTGTCAATAAGGTTATAATTTGCGTGTACAGTGTTGGAGGCCGTGGGGGCAGCAACGTATCGAGCTTCGAGTTTGTGGTCCGCCTTCATTTGTTTTCGGAACGGGAGCCGATTCGTGTTAGTTCGTTAGGTTTTCGGTTGTCATCGTATCAGCTGACTACGTCTTACGGCCACGTACTGTCAGCTTCCGTAATAAGCAAAAATTCTCTATTGAATAATTCATATTTGTCTTCAGCTAATTTTAACTCATTGCTGAAACACATTGCGATTCTGCCAGTCCACTTACTTGCTGAATCGATAATGCTGAAAAGATTTGTTACCCAAAACCTCTTGGAAAAGAAACGTTGAAATTACTTGAAATGTTCAACTCGAAGAAATGTCGGTCATATTTTGTTTTAGCACATTAGGCGACTAGCAGAATCGCAACTTGTTTTTATGGAGTTGAAAAAACTCCGACCAAGAGAGAGATGAATCCATCGACGATCGATGAACTCATGTCGACAATTTGACATTCGAATAATCGTGACGAGATGATGAGACCCAGGGGTTAGTTAACTTGTGTGTAATGCGCCGGCTCGAATGGCTAATGACGGCCACAGGGTTTGCAACGTCTCCCAGAGCAAACGGACTCATTACGTACCGTCTAGACCGGGAGGGGCAGGCGGCAGCTCGCGTATCATCAACACGTTTCTTCAATCTGTGGAGACCTGTAATTGAAATGAATCACTCGGCAGTGTCCGTAGGGCTGTAACGGATAAGGACTGATGAGGTGAACGTGCAGTTAGAAAAGTGCGGCAGCTGTTAGAAAATCCACAAATGAAAAGCGCGTGATAGTACAGCAAATAAGATCAAATTCGAAACGGAAAAGCGCGACAGCTGTTAGAACTTCACAATTGAAAAACCCAAGGAATTATATTGAATAGGATCAAATTCAATAAGGAAAAGCGCATCATACGTTCGGGCATCATCGAACTCGTCACCATCATCAGGGCCACATTTCAATAGACTTCATCTCCCCTCTGTTTTGCTTGTACTCGTCCCCAACCAAGCTGACGTCCAAACGAGTAGATTGTCAAAATGCCGGATATCAATATTCTAATTAAATCAATTTAAAGTATTAGTAATTTTTAAAAAGTAAAATTCATCATTTTAAAAGTTTGATTTAGTTTATTTGGCATTAATGATGGGTATAATTTGGTGGTTTGGATGATTGCTCATATAAAAAAAAAGAAAAAAAATCCTAATTCAATGCTTTTAGTAAAATATAGATTGATTGGAAAAATGTAGCAAAATTATATGAATAGTTTAGTCGTATGGATATTAGCAAGCTCGCATCCCAAAAATATCCGAAAACAATCCTTTTATCAAAATATTGATCACTTAGTTGGACATTGGTAGATCTGAATCTGTGGTAGGAATCGAAAAAAAGCGTAGAATGAACAGTGATTCAACTTGGAACTTACAATATTACAACATCGATCTTGCTTGTCGATATATTCTGATCGCGCTCCCCACGTGGTTCGCGCATATTGAACTATAGATAATTTACCTGGATTATCTATAACTAGCGTTTACCGGCGTCTCTGGTCCATGGCGTCTGAAGGAAACAGAATTCGGTACCAAACCACATACAGCGTCCCTTCATGGGACGTTCTTCATACTACTGATGAGCCTGATGAAGAGTGAACCACCAATGCCACGGGTATGATGATTACAAGAAACGTATCTTCTGAAAGCTGATTTCACAGCAAGGCAGAGGGAGGTACAAATTTATTGAAGAAAATGAAGTGATCTACCCAATTCCTGGATTACCCAATGACACAGGCTGCCAACCCAAGACTATCTAATTTAATTGTGATTTATCCAATTCAAATATACCTACTGCTTAACCAGAATATTTAATTGATCTAACAGAATGACAACTTACTGATTCTCGCAATTTCATTGCGTAATATATTATTGATACCTACATATTTTAATAAAATACATACTATAGCAGCAAAATACTTTGTCGGCAAATTTCTATTTTTCATTCAAGATACCCTACCCGTACACCATATGAACATATTTGTAAACCTATTCTAGCACATAGTTCCAGCACCAATTCATAGAATTTTTTGTAAATTTCTCACGTCTTGTATTAATGAAATATAGCTACCTGCCTTGTTTTTTCTCTCTCTCTTCCTTCTCTCTTCGAGGAAGTCTGAAACCTTTCTACAACTTTGAGATGCAAACACATGTAATACAAGTAAATACTTAGTCTAGATTGGGGACATATAATATTTTGCTTTTGCAAGCATTTTGGGATTTTTTTCTGGAATCAGCAGACCTATTTTATAACTTTCATTGAAATATCAAGTGTTAGAACGAACTAGAAATCAGAAATCGCGTGTATTTATCTGAGTGTTGAATCCTTGACACTAAGCTTCTACGTGCGGAATTGAGAAAGGAGGGAGGTGCAGTTGTCAGATGTGACCAGCTTTATCCACATTTTGATTTATATCAATTTCAATTCATCCAATCTCTCACAATGCACCTTCCCCAAAAGCTTTCATTTAGACTAAAGATTTTACATTTATCTAATTGGTTATTAATATTCAAATCATTACATAATATCGTTGTTACGAGTACCTTCCTTCACTTCTAACGGACAATGGAATTTCAGTTCCCTTCCTCCCGGAACTGCATTATAAATACGAGGGCTTCTTCTACTGTACCATCAGTAATTGATTGTTTCTTAACATTATATTTCGTTTTCTTTGTGGAATAATCTAATTTTTCTACAAAGTGAATCCATTCAGTTACTTGTAATTGTCACTGAATCTTAACTACGTTGATGAACAATAATGTCTAGAGAACTTTTGCAACGACATCGTAGGTCTAATCAAAGAAAGAAACGTCATTTCTTCCTTAATCTATGATTCAAGTAGGTACGGGTAAATGTAGAAGGAAGCTGAGCGAGGCAGACGGGAGCAGTGAGACCACCTTGACCAGCGAGTGGAACGAGAGGCACAAAGATGGGCATCACAATGGGCTTGCGGATCAGGTAGCATAAGAGCTCCGATCAAGCCTTTGTAGATGATCCTAAAGGCCGGCAACATGAGCAGTACAATCGCCGAGTTGTAAATGATGTCACAACTTTTCATTTCTTTTACATCCCGAAGGGAAAAAGGAAAGTTATTTGAAGAAGCTAAGCAATGTTTACTGGAGATCTGTCGAAATCAAATGAAAAACCAATTCAGGAACTTGAAAGACGAGAGAATCAGCCGAAGAATCAGCAAGACGAGAGATCCTATGTCTCATAAGTGTTCAGTTACTGCAATGTAGAAGAATTGGAGGGGAAGGGCGTGAAGCCAGAAGTATGGCAGCGCAAACACAAATTACATTTCAAAAAAGACTGATTTATTGAAGAGTCCACTGTCCGCCCTCAAATCATCCAACGGTTGATTATAATTTCTTGTACTCAGAAATAAAGATTCCCACGTTTTTAGCTTCTTCCTTTTGTATTTGTTTTGTTAATCAATCAACATTAGGGTGGAACCAGCAGTTACAGCTAGCTTTGACAACACTTTTACGATTTGACGCGCTTTCGCAACAATTTTTCGAATCACCCACAAATGCTTGAGAACAACTAATCGTCGCCCATGCTCGGGGCGGAGGGTATAAACGAGTCTTTAAAAATTATATGATGCAAATTTATTTTTATTTTTTGGTCGATTACCATTGTTATTCAAATAATGAACCAAAATCCGTCGTTAACTCTTCCGGTGGTAATTGCCTGGCCAAATCTGGTCGGGGGATCAACACTCCTCCAACTCGCCCACCGGCTCACCCATCTCTGGCTTTATTCCTTGGAATCGTCCGTCTGAGAGGTGATCGGAATCAAGGACGGACGGGGGGACATCAAGGATCCTTCTGACGCCGTGTCACCCGGTGCTCCTTGACAGACTGTCCACTTTATCCAGCTGTCCGCCTGTCGTCCGAGTCAGATGAGTCACCCGCTGCTCCTACACTTGGAAATGATCTGTCGTACAAATACGGTACGGGGGGGTTCGATGTCAATCAAATTCTACGAACGAAGGCTCGCACAGATAGAACACAAATAAGCTCATAGCTGGATAAGAACACGAAGCTGCTAGGCTTTTGATTTCGAAGTAATAATTTCTAAGAAATTTTTCATGTTTGATCTAAGAATCGTATTCTACGCCCTTGAAAACCCATTATCTGCTCAAAACGTCAAATGATTTTGGTCCAAAAGCAGATAGAAAGAAACTGAAAACACGTCATATTTCATGACGTCATAGACGCTGAGGTTCCTCCGTGGTGGACGCGGAGGGTAAGATCATTCCCCAGTGACGGCATTCAGCTTTCTTCAAGACTGCTGTTTCGGCAACTTCCAATCACCCGATAACCACCATATTGCACCTTATTGGAATTCAACAAGATCTTTCAGCTGAATACTACAAAATGAATGATTTGTTTTATTTTCACATTTTCCTATCCAAAACTATGTAACACGAGTATCTTGTTAGTAGTAACCGAACGTTTTAAGAAATTTACGTTTCCGCATGTGTACATACTCCAGCTATGAATTTTGTAGAGGATCAAAAATACCTTATCAGTACATAAGTCGATACTTCATAACACCGAAAACCTGGATTTTCAGAAAGTAATGCAACTATTGCACCAAGGTACCCACTCGCAGAGACTCCTTTGTTTCGAAACAGCTAAATTATACACTGAGTTCTTTTTCGTCCTCCTAAAAAGTGAGATAGTGACATAAATGGATGGAAAACTGAAACACGAAATAAGGGTTAGGCCACATGAGTATTAGAAGTGTAACTTATTATTGTTTATCTGCTGAAAAATAGGCGTAGGTATAGGCCTGCTGTGTACGATTGACAAAGAGAGGACCACCAAGATCAGCTGAGTGACCTCGGGATCTCATTTCCCTCCTAATAGACCTGGAGGCTGAAATTCGGTATATTATAATATACCTACCTTAGGAATAAAGTATACAGAACAGATCCAGATTTAGACAAGAAAAAAAAATACGCTATGTATGATAATGCAATAATATGTAATCTTCTTTTAAATTTGAATTGTATTCTGTTTTATTCCTTCGAGAATAACTCAATGTAACCGATTGGTTTCTATAGTGGCGGAATCCGGTTGACTTGAGCCGTGGTACCCATCGAGGTTCGTTCCCTTAATCTATCCTATTCTCTTTCCAACAACACAACTTCCCAAATGAGCGGAATATTATTCCGAGCGCAGTCTCTTCAACTGATTTCAATGCTCGTCAGCCAGCTCCTTTTTTCCGCGGTCCTCTTGAAGATGAGGCCCCGATTTCGGAAGTTGAATAATTCAAATCAGGAGCGAACGCTGCGCACGATTCGGTTTTAGCTCGAATGAGTCGGATGCGGTTTGAGTGCCCGAAGCTCGTTCCCACTTTTTAAAAGACAACGAAAGACTTACGACGTGATTTTCTGTGTTACTCGCGTATTGACGGCTTTTTGCTTGCTCACTACCGGAGATAGGGAATACTGGGTAGGTGGGGACAAAACCCTGATTTTCAGTTTTTGGTTTTATAATTTCAACAATAAACTCTATGGTGAGGAAGGCTTGGTGCTCACAGAGCATGAACTAAATTCTTAAACCTCACTAGATTGTGCGCTGATATTAAATGGTAAAAAGAAAATATTTGATTGGTGAAATTAAGAAATTATAATAAAATATCCCAGAGAGTCTCCCTACCAAAAATTAACTTCAAAGTTTCTCTCCGGTCTAATAGTGGTTGCAAATCATGTTTACAAATTTAACTGAGAAGGATCACTTGTATGTAAACAATTATTCAGACAACCACGTTCATTCTTCAGATTGTTAGCAACGCACTGCGCAGTGGTTAACATAATACGGTTAGGTAACATTTTTCGATTCTATGTACCTAAGTAAAGATAAAATGACTAATTGTGAAGGCTGAGATGAAGTAAGTACATATGGAAAGTTTATTCCTTCAAAACTGCAAGTAATATACCTACCCATCTTTGGCATGCCAGGAAAGAATTAATCAATTGTAAAGCGTCAGCTAGAAATTTGATAATAAAGAAAATCACAACGAAATATTGCCTTACGCACTATTGCATTAAATTGTCTGTGAAGTATGTTGTGGTGTGATGACGCATGTGTTGAGAAAAGCGGAAAATGGGCGAGACAGCGCTGGGAAATTTTGAATCCATTAGTGTGTTATCGAAAAGTACTGATCTCCAAATTGCTGAACTGAAGTTTCCGATCGACGCACGATAGAAACAGCATAATCAGGATGACTTCTCAGATTGTGAACTGTAAAATTGGTGTTTAGGCGGCCGTCTCGTAGAGGAAAAGATGGTGCAAAAGAAATGTAGGGATCGGGTGACGATAGAGCGAGATACTGAGGGGCCCATGAAAAATGGGCAGGAAATAAATTGATGATGGTGGAGAGGGACAGGCGGGTCAGCACAACAGGCATGAGTGCACAGAAACAAGAATATTTGGTTCCAGGGGGCGAATCAGAAAAAAAATTTGACACCCATTTTTCACCCATAGCACCCATGGGTGTAGCGTTAATCGCAAATCGATTCTGCCCCAAAAAATATATGGGAAACGATACTCAAGATGCCTGGTCATAAAATCCTCAAAACCCCATTTTATACCCACAGCACTTAAAATTTGATTAAAAATCTTTTGCACTTATTTTCACAATTTCATTGCAGGATTGCCACAGAATGCAGAAATTCAATAAAACCCACGTAATCACTAAGGCTCGGATTTTGCATGTTTTGCTTTTTTTTTTGAAGCCCCAAACCTTCATAGAAGTTTGTTTTCAGTGTTTTCAGACCATTTGCAACCCAAAAAAACGAAATTTATTGTGCATGTTTAGCATGTTTTGGGTTTTTTTCCAGATTTTTGCATGTTTTGCGCATGTTTCATGTTTTCCCCAGCAATTCTAAAATAATTGACAAAAAATAGATGCGAATTGACGGAGAAGGGTACAACTGAAGAGGTTGCAAATTACCGATTCTGTGATGTGGCAAGGTCATTTTCTACACTAAAGACATTTTTAAGTGAGAACAGACGTAGTTTCAAGGTTGGCAACTTAGAGAAGGTATTAGTTTTAAATTGTAAATTCAATATGCAAGTTGATCGGAGTGAGCCAGAAGAATAATGCACCTGTAAATATAATGCGAACATTATTTTTTTAAATCTTTCAGCACGTTATTAATTTTTGTATAGTTTGACAATAAAAACTAAAACTAGTATACTAATTTGTGAAACACCGTTCTTTCCTTACAACCCATCCCTTTGCTTGATGAACTGCAATTGATGATCGCAAATTTATTCATATTCGCATAATATAAAAAATTTTAATTTTTTAACTTCATTTATTTATTAATAAATTTTATCAACTACTTTTTTTTTCGTGTAAATAATCAACATTTTACGTACATATTCGTTAAAAGGGGGTTTCACAAGCATTCATGGCAAAAAAGTAAGTCTTCTTTGAATTATTTTAAAAATACATGTTTTTGCATGTTTTGGCATTTCTAGTGCATGTTTGGGCTCAAATTTTTGCATGTTGATCCGAGCCCTACTAATCAAGATAAATCAAGTAACGTTTTCAACGGTTGTTTTGTCACGGTTTTTCAAGATTTTACAGTGTTTTTATCAGTATTAAAAATCTGGATATGCAAATATGTTGCAACAAAGTGATCCATTATAAACATATGTCTTACCTGAAGGACAATCAGCCATGGCGGGATTTTTTTTCTCACTGTGAATATTTGAAAACAGCAAACAGGAAGATGGCTGTTTACAGACTGGGAGAGCCGCGCGACTCCGAAAAGTATGATTACCTGACTTCCTCCAGTCACGCGGTCTGCTTCAACCGTCAAGACAATAACAGCACAAGGTTCACAAATATTTTAGTAAACGAATCAAGCAAAAACGAGCCGGATCGGATGCGTTTTCATTTTTTTCAATTTCCGCCAACTTTTGAGTTGATTGGCCCCTGTGGGACGTTTAAAAATAGATAAACAGAAATTAAATGGGTGATTCTCACAGAAAAGGACAGTTTCGGGTTTGACTCTTGAAAAAATAAAGTGTTTGAGTCGAACTGAAAAAATCACAGTTGATCTCTATATCGTACTATGTATCTAGATTTGATGATGCCAATCCAAACAGTAGCGTGTTTATTAAGAAAATAAATAATTAAAAATTATGGTGGACAGGTCGATGGTGCCAACTGTAGATTCTCACCGTTTTCATCGTCGCCCTGTTCTGGATTTCCCTCAATTTCAACTCTGGTTCAGTAAAACAATGATCTACGTTTACCATGGTTAGGGATTGTTGGTGAAACCGGCCCTTAGCTTGACGAATACAATCGACATAACAATCGAGAAGGTGCGTGGTTAAAAAAACATTGAGTCGGTCATTTTCCCCTCTTTCAATAGAGAGTTTTTGTTCTTTCCGTAATTTTCTACCAGTGTACGCAAAAATACTGAATTACCAACTCCGCATGCGCGAATTTACTAGTCAACGCGTAGAACTACGCGTGTACGGGAAAGAGATTGATTATGTGAACAAAGTACCTACTTCGTCCGACATCCAGATATCCTGTTCACCTACTTGGGGGTAAATGCAGTCATTGTTACTTTTCCGATTTTCAAGTAGATACCTATTCTTCGTTAGCATTCGCTAAAACATTTCGTACTACAAAGTTGTATCTACCAACATAAAGAGTCAGACAACGATCAGGTTTGTGATTAACTAATACGATTTTATATAAAAGCTGTTGTCAGTCCAATAACAAATCGAGCAGTTTGGTAGTAGAATTTGTTCTAGGTGCCCACTCAGATCTTGGAAATGACCATTTAATAAAGCAGGGAAGGCACTCAAAACGAACTATTCCACTAGGCCTGATTAAGTAAACAAGATGTAGATAGATGAAAAATTGAATGATGTGACAAAAAATAAAGATGCCAACATTGCGGCGCTCCCGGACGGTCACCCATCCAAGTACTAACCATGCCCTTTGCTGCTCAACTTCGGTGATCAGACGAGAACCGATGTATTCAACCAAATATGCGTTGGCGAATACTATTTTTTAGGTCGTAGGTCTATTAATTACTCGAAACTTGTTATTCGATGACTGTGAAGAAGATAACTGATAAAGCAGATGTAAAATGATTTCAAACTTCTTACTGGAACTCGAATTCAAGAGAATCGTTGACATTGAAATACTAAAGAGACTTTAGCGTGACGATAGCGTTTGGTTAGTCTTGTACATACGTGTAAAAATACGTGTAGAAATACGCGAAGAGCTAGCATCGGCAGTTGCTTGCTCTAGACGCTACTCTACGCGTTAACGGGGGAAAATTGTACGGGAAGAACAAAATCTCTCTAATAAAACCAGGAAATTTAGCGTCCAGAGCAATTTTTGCCCGGACACCTTGATAAAAAGCCGGGCTGTCCAGGCCGAAACCGGATACCTGGCAACCCAGGTTACCGCACATTCTTGGCAAACACATATTTGCTATTTTCTTCGAATTTTGATGAAATGCTCAGGAGTCGCAAGAGCCACGCCCACGCGACATTTCCATTGTAATCTGAACTTAACTATTTTCACCAAATGGTCGAAATATGATTTATTTTTTCCGACATCCAATTTGTAGAACTACGATTTGTGGTCCGTTCTTCAAATCATAACCGAGATAATAATTGGTTTAGAGGCCCAATTGAATTTCCGTCTCTGTCAACTCCCACGACGGTTTTAGCTGATTTTGAATTCGACACAGGTGTAGAGCATCCCACTCCGCTGTGGGAATCTCACGCAGTCGAACCTGCAGACTCGACTTTCAAAATAAATTCCCTATTCAAATGAGAAACCCGCATTTCGCATTGCCGAGTTACGATAAATTGACAAGCTAAGGCCGTCGAAATGGGTGCATTATAATGTGGAAATGAATCGGTGACATTAATCATGATATATCTCTCCCTCCAAGATATATTCCGACTTTAACGGGTCGCTGTGCAAGTTCAACCGACTTCTCTCAACAAGATATAGATTAATGCTCCTTCCCATAGACATAATTCGTTCATAATTGCGTAATTGCCGCCTCGCGCCGATGCTATCGCACCCCCCGGGGGGATCTCGTATTTCGGGAGCATTTTTTTTATTTATCAAAACTCCCAATATATCGCCTTATTACTGATCTGCTTATCACTGGATCGGATTTGTTTTATCGATTTAAAGTATTTCGCCGCGTGCTGTCTCGAGCCCAATCTTATTCATCTTGTTAATTCGATCGTCAGGTGCCAAGTGGCCCCTCCCCCTTTTGCATTGGCGCTCAAACACGTTTCAAAGTTTTATTTCACAGAAACCGGTATTATGGATAATCAGCGAATCGATCACGTATGCAAATTCGGTTGTGGCTCGTTTTTCTCGAGAATCGTTAAGAGCCGATCGGCGTTACATCGAAACGTTTCGTGGGATTCTGTCGCAATTATTTTTTGATCTTATTTTTCCGCCGGTAAAAAGATTTTAACGACTAGTTACCCACCCACAATGTAACGACAGAATTGTGGATGTATCCGGATTTGGTTTTGATCGGGTCTAAAGAATAACAAGGCCGATACTTACATCCTGGTACCTACCTAGTTATTTTAAGAAAACGAATTGTTTTCTCATAGGCCTTTGAAATGTGAACTTTAAGTTGGCACTTCAACAAATTTCGTTATCTCAAATATTTCTAAGATGGATGCGGGATCATTGAGAGGTGCGTAACTCTGGAGTTAGACATACTCTGGAACAAAATATACTAGTATTTACTTCTGTAATTAAGCTATTGATCATTTATCAAGTAATTGATACAAACTGCTATTCTAAATGAAAAACTGCATATTACTCAGAATTTATATTATACATTCTTTGTGGGTTGTGCCAACGAACTGGAATGATCTGAGCCAAGCCAATTTTAGTGAGAAGACAGAAATAAGTTATTGAAATTTATTATTTCATGGAATAATTTCTTGGCAGGTACTAAAACAAAATTAAAACATCTCAAATTTCGAGCAAACTGTGAATTTTTGCTTTTTACGAACAAGATATAACGTGCAGTTCGACTAACTAATTTGTATTTTGTCACAATTAGGTGATATTTTAAGATCTATATTCCCGTTTCAATGTTTACGTCAATTCCATAAATTCTACAGTAGTTAAATTGATTTTTAGTGGCATGGAAACAGCTTTTAAGTATCGGTGGAATGGATAAAGACGATAAATTTGGAAAAATAAGTGGTTACCTTGGTACCATAATCAAGATAGAACCATTAGTTTCACGCATTCAGTGCGGTTATCAGAAAGTACTGAGTAAATATACTAGATCTACAAAGTCGGAAAACATTAGATTTTCTAGAACAGTGACACTATGTTATAATCTAACTAGAAATATCGATATATAACGAACATTTCGAAATGCATTTCTCTGGAATAATGTGTAGGTAGGTACACCGAAAATGTAAAAAGTTACTCAAATTAAAATACCTAATTTAAGAAAGTGGTCAAAATTGCCATTAATGGAGAAACATACAACTATGTCTTCGTAAAATTCAGGAACACTCGGATCCGTTGTCCCCCAACATCATACAAACTTATTTTTGCCAAGCCTCGGGAGCCTCCGTAACAGCTTAGTATTTTCTCCACAAAGACTATGAGATACATTACAAGCATATAGGTATTCGTGTTGGTTGCCATCATTTCTCACGGGAATACTGGTATGAGGGTGGAAGTTAGGCGGCTTCTTCCTTTATATACTTATATTTCTTCACAACTAGTTTCGCCTATAAAAGGTATCTTCAGGTACTACAAGGTTAAACAATATGTTTTTTTTTAATAGCAGATATACAGAGGGTTGTTCATATTATACTAATTAACTAGATGGTAGATGCATACTCACAATAAGGATAGAACATGATCCATACAACGCTGTATTTCGTCAAATTTTGTAGAAGATTTAATTCAGTCAGCTAGAATAAGTCTATATGGGGCCCGAGAGATGTCTGGAATAATGAATATTAAGTTTAAATCGAAAGTTATGTGATGGGTTTTAGTGAGTTGCATATATGTGTGACTGAGGTGGAGAGCCTTGCCAATCTTGGGGAGATCCGTGAAATCCTGCATAGCAGTTAATTTTCCTATAATGTATAGGTATTTTTACACAATTGTAAGTGATTTGTGTGGATTATGGCTTTTAAAATAAAGGATAAAGTGAATTTTATGGGGGAAAATACTTTTTACTGCAGAACTGATAACACTTGTGGTTATTTATCACAAGCAGTTTTTCCAGAAATTGGCAGGTAGGTAGGTGGCGTTTAATCAAACTTCTCAATGATCCTCTTACTGATAACCTATAAACATTTAAAAACTTGGAAGCTCACCGATCGCATCTGGGATTATAGTGACCCTCACATGGCCACCACTGCACATGTCACAGTCATTTGATTCACAAGTAATAGTCAACATAAATACTGTCAAATTACCCGAACTCAAGGCAAGGAACGCTGAAGCCAAGTCTTGGGCAAAACTGAAAGATTTGGCTCAACTCTTTCTCTTCCTGAGATGTAGACTAACCTTAAACAACATTTTACACTACAATCTGCTTTAATAATATCAATATTCAAGAGTATGAACATGAAAAAGAAAATTTTCCATCTGTCAGCATGTGTTGTCCTTTTTTCTCGGTGACGTAGTGGCACAATGGAGCTGAGGATCGTGCTAATGAATTTTAAGAGCCGCATTACAGTTACGATACCCATAATATAGCACCTTTTTGAGTAGCTCTCGCTCAAATCTTTCTATTGAGCAAATAAAAAATAATCACAGAAATTCTGCATTCTTATAATCAGCTTACTTTAACTACTTTTGTTCTCCACGTTTTGGAATGTGTCCTAATGAGAAAAACTAATCCTACCATACCTGTCATAGTTCGTCAGATTCGTGTACTGACAGTCCAAAAACGTTGTTTCGAAAAAAGCGTATTTATTTATTTATGTACAATCTGGTGTGTCCGCAATCCTAAAGAGACTTCTTTCCTTATCCATGGACATTATATAATGATTCTTCCATACATATTACTATGTGATGCAGAAGAGCAGAAAATAGCTTTATACACCTTCCATGATGGGTTTCTTAAGTTGCCACCCATATCTTTGCATTAGTTCAGTATCACGCACTTCCAACACAATTTTCATGATTCCCTGAGATAACTACTGGATGTTAGGTACCAAAATGTTCAGGATATAATGCAAATCCCAAAGGAGCGAAAAATGAAAAATGTATTTTTTCTAACTTTTCAGGTACATATTTGTTACGTGACATTAAATCTCCTCATTTTTATTATACAACTTTTACTATACAACTTCCCTGGATACCTTGTCAGATTTACGTGAAAGATATAAAAATTTATAACAAGGTTGAAGTTTGGTATCATGCAGAATCTGTGTTTTTGGTTGTCTATCCAAATATCTTACTTAAAAACAGGTTACAGAGCAACAACAATAGCTTTACAATATTGACCTCCTTTCTGAAGTTAAAAAGTTTGACAGTAATTGATTGTTTCTGCAAAGCCTCTATTCATGGAGCTACTTACGCGCCTAGTCTCCAAATTCTTTATCCTGTTTAGAAGTCCTCTGAATTCGTCGACCAGAAAAGTACGTTTGACTCACCGAAACTTCAACTTTGAATCGTAAACATTCAAAGTAAACTAAATCGCACTGTCATTGCACAAAACGTAGTACTTTGGTTATGTAGCATGGCTGGGACTGTTGTGGTGTACAATTTGTTTGTAATAAACCTATTTATGCATTGTCAAAAATGATTTATTGTAACCAAAGAAATATAAACAACTGGAAAAATATGACTGATGATAATCTTGGGAAGTATTTATGAGAGCGTTCATTTATAGGTTATAACCATATAAAATGATTGATAGTTTCAAAAAAATACTCTCATTCGTTGTGTAACTCACCGAAACCAACTTCACGTAATGTAGGAAAAGACTCCGAGTCTCCAGGCGTAAGTTGATGACCCGCCATAATTCCCTCTTTAGAGCCCCTGAAATGGGTATCGTTCATAGATAACTTATTGCGCTCATTAACCCTACAAAAAACGTTACCTTCGAGAAATCGTTAAAGAGGTATAATATACCGGGGCAGAGATGGGGTAACTCGACTAAATCACAGGGGCAAAAGCGACGGTAGGGCGTGCGGCTTGAGTTTCATAGCTCTTCCTCATCGTCGAGCTACAATGATTGTGTCGTAATCGGTGTCCATATCTGATCTTCCTTTTGATACAGCGTACGAGAATTTCCTTCGTTTTAAGAGCTTCATATCTCCTAAACCAGTTCTACTAGGTGTCCCGTCTACTGGACAGGTATCTTATATCCTTACATGCGCAATCGTATCACAGACTTAACGATTTTATTATTGCTCATAAATCAAGGCACACGACTAGCTTAGCAGTAAAATTTATTACTCTTCTATAAATACAACTATGGGAAGGCCTTTGTCGTTAAAAAATACTGTTTCTCATTTCTGGAAAATGTCGTATTTATCTTATTGCTCTCTGCCTACGTCGTGCGTTAGGTACGCTTGTACGCTCGTATTCGTGAAAAAATGTGGAGCAGTTCAGGAATATACGAACTGAAATTTCACTGATACGATTCAGAATGAGACTAGCTGAAAAAAGGACCAGTCATGCAGTATGATCGTATGAACGAATTTTCTTAATTTTTCGCAGGTCTCATATTTATGTTGAATTGCTTTGTTAGGGTAATTGCTTTGTTGCAACCATATCGTATACCATAAATTGTATGACAATAAAACATGTTATAATTGATATTCCGCTTTAATATTTTTGGAATTTTAAGACGTCCCTCTGAAGCTATGCTTTGACAATAACAAAGCTTATTTTGTGATAACAAATTGTATTTATTAATATTGCAAATGAGTAAAATCTATCTATCAATAGAATGGTCAATATCAATGGAACGGTCAATAAGGTGACGGGAATTGATCCAGGGGGTGTAGGGCAAACCAAGCATGAGAAAAAGAAGAAGAAGACAAAGAAAAAATATATATATACAAATCCGTTTCAGACCATTCAAGATCGAATCTGAATCACGCTGAACCACGCTGCCCAGCCACAATTCTCAACCGATTTTCGTGTTCATTTTGACATTTTATGTCTTTACTTTGGCACATAAACGAAAAAAGCGTTAGTAAAAAGCGTTAAAAAATAAACCAGTTCCACTATCTGCTTCACAAGCAGATACCATGTTACATGGATATGTCTTTGACTGAGGATTTCATAACGGTTGTCCTCGAGAGTTGTAAACAATTCCTTTAACTTTAAACAAATCCCTGGGCCGCATCCCTACTAATTCCAACAAAACAACGGTTTACTTATAGTAATGTTGAAAATAACTGTGGAGAGAAGCCACTACTATGAGTTGTTGTTAACAGTCGACTGTAGTTGTCAAGAGGATGAAAATGTTTCCTATGGAGTGGAGTAAATGATGCTATTGCTTTACGTTAAGAATATTGTAACCGGCTTATTAAAATTCTTAACTTATAACTTATAAGAACTTTAAATTTGTTTATAGTCCAATCAACTTAGTTTAGGAATGTAGCCAGGTACGTAAGGAGGGGGAAATTGGTAGCTTGAGATGTGAACATTTATCACATAAATCAAGCGATTTCCAACGAGTGGCGAACGATTTCTGTGCGATGAAAACTACGAAAGTTCCATTCCCTTAGCAACGGATTGGTTGTACGTGAACATCATTAGAAATTGTGGCATATTTTTTGCGTCACGAAAATTTTCGGTTGACCCCCCAGAGCAAAGACATAAATCCATGTCAAAAAAGCGTTACTGTTGGTTTTCTATGATTTCCGCTTACAACCGAGTCGCTGCTAGGAAAATGGTACTTCGTCATTTTTCATCCCACAAAATTCGATGACCATTCTTTCGAAAGCTCTCGATTTATTCAACCAACTACTGTGAAGTGCGTGGCCCGCAAGCTGAGTTATGAGCATAGTTATTTGAATAATTGTGTACAATCAGGTGATCAATCTCAATCATTGATATTGTGAACATGATTGCAGCCGCTTGTTAATTTCTTTCAATGAGCTGGTGTTTCGATGATATGATTCATAGCAGGTGGTCCGAATATTGCGAGAACGGTTTGATTTGTGAAGCGGTGGTTAAATCATTTTAATAGATAAGTTCTATACTTTACACTCTAGGAAGCTGTAATTTTGTATGTAGCTTCTTTACGACATTTACTTGACGATGCCCAGGGTTCGAATCAGATGAGTGGCTCTTAAAGCTAATTTCTATGCATTACACTCTAGGAAGCTGTAATTTCGTATGTAGCCTCTTTAGGACATTTACTTGACGATTTCCAGGGTCTGGATCAGCTGAGTGGCTGCATACGAACTGGCATGCGAGTCTGCAACTAAAGACATAAAATGTCCCAATTTGTTGGACTCGTATGCAAGCGTTTCTGATGATTTTCTTTTGATTTTTACGTACAACCAAGTCGTTGCTGGAACGAAATGAAACTTCTTTTATAACAAGCATTCCCAATTCATTCACTACCTAGCACTGTCCCCTGTCTTAGTTTGATCACAACTTAAAATAACAGTTTTGTCATCATTCTTCTTTTGCCACTTTAAAGTGCTATGACTGAAAACTAAAAGAAAACTTTCCACGAACTTCTTCTTCGTATTTTTTTGTTCAACTATGAATTCGGTGTAATACCTAATTTAGGTGTTTCAGATTTCATAATGGAAGGGAGTGAGTGGAGAGAGAAATATTAGTAAATCGTGATGTTTCACCTATTCTCGTGAGATTTTCGTGGTTCTTTTAGTGAATTTTCGTAGAAAATGAAGCTATTGCAATGGGTCAGAAATAATTTTTAAAACCGACCGTACGACGTTTTGTATCCTATTTATTATTTTACCCGACTAAAAATCAATTTAGATTATACATGGGTTAAAATGAAGAACATGAAGGAAATCCCCCGAAATATTAATCCTCCCTACTTCCTGATGAGAAAATCCCACCCACGCCTTTTCTCACCGGGAAGAGATGGGCAACACGCCCTCAATTCCTTATTCAAGGACGTCCCCTCGATATGTATCTCTTCTTCATGGTGAAGCTACAAAAAACTTATAATTATCCACTACCGCCCGGCCAAGTTTCCTCAGAGGCTAAATCAATCAAGCCGGTGATTTGGTCGTGGTGAAATATCGAGGCGGAGATCCTGATCGAACCCCAACAAAAACATCTTTTTCCCGCGATAGAGGAACTCAAGTGCCTACCTATCTACTAGACAAGTGGAAGTCGTGTTCAGTGTACCTTCTTTTGATGCTGACGAGCTGAAATCACTCTCTCTTTCCCAACAAAATAATAACTTTAGTAGTTACGTATCCCGGTGTTCTGATCAGTAATTTGTGCTTGCGTCGTACATGTTATTTCTAAGACCTCGCACCTCGATGTATGCAGTTTTTCTCGTTGCTGAAGCCGAGAGCTTCAAGAAACTTTATGAAGAAGAAAATTGTGGTTGTGGTTGTTAGTTGTGGGGTATTTTATTATGAGAAAAAGCGGATTTATGGGAGATATGATTGGGCACATGAGGTAGGTAGCTACTATAGAATACATGTTTGATATATAGTATATGGATATTATTGATATAGTATATACTATGTATTGTATCAATACTAATACTATATTTAATATGATATTCTACGACATGAACGTGATATATACATATACTATATATCAATATATACATATTGATATAGTATATAGACTGATTGAGCATATGGATATTGATATATTGATGGATATTGATATAAATGAGCCGTATGGCGGGTACCCAACAATAGATAAATATTCATCATAAACAAGTCCTATAAAAACCAATTATAAGGTTTCTTTTTGTCATCGCATTTAGTTGTTGGGGGGGGGGGGCTATCACACTGAGCTGTATTCTCACATACTTTCCAGAAGTTTTTTCATGAAACGGATTTAGAGCTGTAAATGAGATGTTTTCAAGGAGCTCAATTCGGATCAATGATTAAAGCTGCGAGATTTTATACCCATAAAAGACCGCCATAATATTGATAACATGGTATAAAGAGTGCAACTAACGGCGCAGTGACAATTTAATTTCAGAATCTTGAAACATATAGCGTAGTTTCATGGATGCTGTAAAATTAAGCTTGAATCGAAGATTTGAGGACAGACCCATACTGCGAGTGTAAGTTTTGAGTTTGGAGGAAAAAAAACTCTGCCAAGTTATATGGGCAGTTCAGCTTCCTCACAAACTGTAACATGGACGTATAGAAGTAGTTGAAAAACGAACAGTAATTAATTAAATAGAGCAGTAATTAGTATATGCTATTAAACGAAATAGGGCTATAATTCAGGGCTATAATTCATGCTTGCGCGTGTGCATATCGTGCCATCAATCCAAATGCATTCACCATCCAAAGGCTATGGAGTCGGTAGGGGATTGTTTAGAGGTTAACTAAAATGTCATAAAAATCGGTCTATTGGTCTCGGATTGACAACCAATTTTAGCTTTGCACTTTAGTTATTCCTGAAACAATCGCGATTTAATTCATAGACATCGTTCTGGAGCATATACCACACTATCCCCAGAGTTTGACCGACATCGGACCATAAGATGATGAGAAACAATGTTAGGTATAAGAGAAACGCGTTTGCGCATGCGCACAGGCTACTGCTGATGCGACGGTTGTAGGTGGTAGCGAAGTTGTAGGGGACTGTCTAGGAGCTATAACTTGCAAAATCCCTGAAAATTTTATCAAAATTGGACTAAAACTAGGTATAGTTTTGGTCGTGACAAGGATTTTCCACAGACATCAGATAGAGTTGCAGGAAAGGAACCTAACTTGATCAGCAAGCTCTGAAACACTAAACCAAGTGGAAATTTTGATTTTTGAAGACAGCAATTTTTTTGACTACTCGCTCAAACACAAAGCTCCCAACCTTCAGTAGTAAAGCAAAGAGGTTTTCATCTTCCAAAAGTACAAAAGCTTCAGTTACCTTTAGTTAGACTTTAGTGCTTTCAGAATAATGTTCTGCGTACCTGCGTTGATGCATACAGATACTTCAGAAACGACAGATTACACTATGAGTTGAAAGTTGAATCTGTCAATGAGGTTATCCGCAAACCAGCCGTCACTCACCTTTTGAGGCTCAGAGATCATGTTAACGAGGATGTCGTTCGCTCCTTGACACCGAAGATCTACTTAGAAGACTTATAAGAACTAAACCGCATGAACTAAGTGAAATGAAATGAACGTCAAGACTAGTGACTCAATCATCAGAACAATAAGTCTAAAGTGAAGTATATTAGATCTTAAGAAAATTTGTAATAATTTATCACATGAATATTGCTTATAAGTTATTACTTGGCGCAATAAAGCTTCTAAAAAAAAAAAAAAAAAAAAAAACCCCTTTAGTTAGACTTGGAAGCAAAATGTCACCACAAACTGGTGAAAATTTATGATGTATTTAACCTTGCACATGCATAGAATCTAGTATCGATCCAAATGAGGTGCAACTTGATGTGGCATGAATCGCAACCCTCGTGATTCCTGACGTTTTTCCTGGTCTGTTTTGTATACATCTGTTCTCCACTCTACTTACTTGTGACAATGTCTGCTGGACGACGGACGCGTCAATTAACCCTACTCGGCCTCTTCCTGCCTCTGCTGTCCTAAAGATAAAAACAAGCGGAATGCACTCAGCAATCAGCCGCACTCGGATAACACTTTACTGCTCCCAATAAACTAGTTGCATTTCCATACTAATTAGAACATAATGAGTGTCGGATAACACAGATCTGGACTGCGGTGTTTTTTGTTTCCCTAGTCTCTTTGGTGTAGGAGAACTGGGTTTCTACTTATAGCCTCTGGTCCCCGTTCCGGGTTACTCCTGCCTCGGCTTCTTTCCTACTCACTATGCACGTTCATTCAGATCTCTTGATCAAAGAAAACGGATTTAATGAGCTGTTCCAGGTAAGAAGGACATTCGGGACATGCGGTGTAATCGCGAAATTCCCCATATGAATGTGTAGGTACCTGTACTCTCTCAATTCAATACTTAGTATGGTCTAGACCGAAAATAAATATTATATCATTATGAATCATATTATCGTAGGTATATATCTGTTTATCAGACGTATTTCTGCAGTTGTAGAAAATAATCTCATCATCTTTTACAAGCTTAATTATTGGTAACTTCATGAAAATTGTTTTGTCATTTTCCTCTGGTCTTTTTGTTGTGCCCCTCATTATGAAATACATAGGCCGTCATCTAGATTTGATTCTCTAACCTCCCTTATAGTTTTAATGAGTTTGGGTTGATGAACCTTTGCATGATGTACGTTTTTGCGCATGCACACTCGCTATTAAAGGCAAGACATGGGGAACTCAACCTAAAAAATTGATGCAATTAAATCGGCCTAATAGTTTTGGCATTTTTTGTACGCTGCATGCGCAATAATCATACTTACTCACTCAACCGCAATTCATATGTTGTCACTTCATTCATTTGTTAACCTTTAGGCAATCCTCTATCAGCCCTTCAATTTTAAGCGACTTTGGGCCGCTAGATCAGCAGAAAAATAGTATTTTAAGACAAGAATAATGGTTATGGATTGTTGCCTTGTCCTTCGTAGGTTGGGTTTGTTGAGGGTAGAGAAATTTGATAGGCTTCTCAGATAATGTGGTTTAATCATAGGCTGAGCGCTTTCGCCGATATATCGCCTCTTCATTGATTGGTGAAATGTATTATGATTAAGTATACATTTTTTTCGGGGTCCTCCTTGAACATCCCAGTCATAACCAGTTATATTTGGTTACTTGAGTCAATTATGTTAAAATCGAGGGAAATGTGAAATTTGTGTGGGGAGACACCCTAGTCTGATTTTTTTAACCTCTTGGTCTTGACCTTTTGTGTTTGGTGTTATTTACTGAGTTCAAGTTGTACTTAAATATTCAAATTTTGTGGGGATATGCACATTGTCTGAACTGATAAAATTTTAATTGAAGTTTTATCAGTTCATACAATGTGCATATCCCCACAAAATTTGAATATTCAAGCTCAAATTGAACCAAGTAAATAACACCAAACATAAAACGTCAAGACCAAGAGGTTCAAATATTATTTTGACAGACTATGTGTGTCTCTCCACACCAATTTCACATTTCCCTCGACTTTAACATAATTGACTCAAGTAACCAAATATAACTGTTTATGACTGGGATGTTCAAGGAGGACCCCCCCCCCCCCCCCCAAAATGTATATTTAATCATAATACATTTCACCAATCACTAATAAGCTCTGAATAGGCCATATATCGGCGAAAGCGCTCAGGCTATGATTTAACCACATTATCTGAGAAGCCTATAAAATTTCTCTACCCTCAACAAACTCAACCTACGACAAGAATAATTGGACAGACCAAAATCTCACACAAAACTGTGAAACTAAAAACCAAAAAACTTAAGAAAAAAAAACGAGTAGAAAATTTGATTTTGGAGTTTTTACATTTCCCCTCCATCTTCCTGTACAAATACTGAGGAAGTAAAAATCTAGTTTCCTCAACAGCGTATAGAAGATGTATGAGAATCACTTCTTGGACATTGAATACATCAAATGAGGGAAGGTGTGCAGTCATTGTCAGATTTTTTTGTTTTATTATTGAACAGTTAGTAAAAATATGTGTACAGACATGAGCTCAATGATGTCAGAACGAAAGCCATCTCACCAAAATCGCCTGACAAGCTGCATGTAACACATAACTTCCTTGAATCAGTGTATAGATCATTAAAATGTCTTAGAGGAAAAAGTATTCAATTCCTGAAACTTTTATCCGAACAAGCATCTGAGGTGGAAGCAGCAGCTACTGAACGATGTTGATGAACATCATATATGGGGTAATCAAATCGTCATTTCCAACTACCTACCTTCCGAGTTTGATAGAGATCGGTCGAATAGCTATTGGAAAATGACGCTTGGTGGTTAATATGTTTGCGCAAGCGCATTGGAAACATTATTTTTAAAGACTTCTCTCTGAAGCTATGTCATATTTAGGCAAGGCCTTTCAGAATTGGCCTAGGTGGGGAGGGGGAGGGGGTACCACCCAAGCATGAGGAAAAAAAGATAAATGAATAAAATAATCCGTTTCAGACCATTCTAAGACCGAATCCGTGGGGAATATGTGTGTTTGTGTGTGTGCATTAGCCGAATTTCGTGATTCGTTTTGTACGATCCGACTTCTAGCCTAGTTGTGCTACAAAATTTGAAAATTTTGGATTTGTTGTAAGGAGGGGGGTGGAGGGGTAATAGCCGGTCTTTGTAAGCGCTGCCTAAGCTAGCCTACAATTCTTAACATATTTTCTTAATTCTTTTTTTGTTCTATCCAATTGTTGTTTAGTTGTGCAACAAATTATTGAAACTTTGGATTTGCCAACGGGATGAGTGTGGAGGGGTCTATAGCCGATCCTTTTAAGCGATGCCCAAGCTACAATTCTCGATATTTCGTGATACTTTTTTTTCAACTAAGATCTCGTTTCATCTCGGGGGTAAAGGTGGGGGTAATTTTGATAAATGCTTTGAAATCGAAAACCCTTGAGAAAATTATGTTTGATAGACTTGTCGCGTGCACTTGAAACCCAAAACGGTCTAACGGTCAATAACTTTGAATTTGGAGACTCCTTTCTCCCAAAAGTGAAAATATTGGTTTTCTTCTACCTTTAGGTAGACTTAACAAAAAAAGACCTTTCTGTCTCTAAATCGTTTCCTTTTTAATCTCTAAAGTTTCTCCACAGAAACTGGTGCTTTTTTAGGAAGAAAAAAATTAAATTCAAATTCGTAAAATATCTACTTATTGTTTCCTCGTTATAATTTGAACTTTCCAAATAGAGAAACCTATAGGTAGAGTCGGAAGCAAAAACCTAAAACTGACACTTTTAGTATCGACTTTTACTCTCTTATACCAACCTCTGGCCTTCCCTCGGTCTTTCTCGTTACGCCTGCGGACTTCCTTGTCAATCATTCGCTGAGAATAAATTCTGCCAGACCGATAGGATATTGCGCCCGTCCCACTTTCGAACTCTGTGACTTGTGAATACGTCCTTGACGAACATAAGTCAGTGCAGGGGAAACCGACTTCAATATGACCCGTTGTGATTTACTGAATATATTGGGAAACGAGAGAAAATACTTTCTACTGCGGATTAAGGTGGGTGAAACGCAAGCCTCCTCTTTTTACGGATGGCTTGCTAAACACCATCGTTACTTCGAGAGAAATCCCTTGCATATTGAAAACGGCAAATAAAGTATTTGGGAGGCGCTTTTCTATAGGCAATATTTTGCAATATCACAGCAAAATTCGTACTTGCGAAAAAAGAAGATTGCCTATATGCCTTTTTACAGTAAAGACATAAGTACTGAAACTAATAATCTAATAACTGGAACTGGAGTAATAATTTAAATAAGAAAGAAAGAAAAAATAGCCATTGTGGAAGAATATCGAATGAATAATATATAAAAAATGAGTAAATGTAATAATAAAATTAATTAAATAAAATTGAATAACTTGACTACCCAGGTTTCCCACCTCCCATCTGCTGAAAAAGAGCTTTTCTTCTTTTAGCGAATTTTCGTAAAAAATGAAGCTATTGCAATGGCTCCAAAAATTTTAAAATAAAAATTGTCGGAAATTTTCTTAATTGAAATCCGTTTTGCTACATTCTGAGACGAATCCTAGAGTTTACCGCTTTTCCATAAGTATATATATACAGTTGACATACAATGGCTTCATACTTCACAACTGGCTTCACCAAAAACTTGTGTTGTTTACTACTTTTCATAAGTCTCTACATCTTACTTCGAAGATGAAGCGCATCAATAATTCACACGAATAGGACCCAGCTCCTGGGTAGAAACTGTCAAAGTCCTTAATTTTCAAAACAATTCAACACAATGTAATACGATAACTTACGAAAATTCACTCATACGATCATGCTGCATGACTGGAACTTTTTTGTTTATTATTTTCCTTAGTTTAATTAGTAAATTAGATTTTTTTATTATTTGGTTCATTAGTGAATAGTCCACTATTAATTCCATACTTTTCGAATCAATACTTCTTTTTGCGCATGCTCATACTCAAATTCCTTTAAGCATGATATATTCTCCATTGCAATATTAAGAATTCAATACCAGTGCACACTGATCAGCTGTGGGACCACTGAGCTTAATTTTTTTCAATCGACTTATGATGTTAAAACCTGGAATGTCGCTCCTTTTTAGAGATATTTTCTCAATTAGAGAGATGTTTTCTCAATTAACCTATTTTTAGAACGTTGGAATTCTTGATGAAACAATAATTCACTAACAATTTATTACCTATGGCGTGTGTAACAAGTTTTAAAGTACTTTGTTGTAACTGCTATATTCTGTTTTAAATATTTCCAAAAATTCCAAAGTGGCTTCATCTCAATTGTCAACAAAGTAGATTGAATAGAAGATGAATTAGCTTCAGGGGTCACTATGCTGATTTGATCAGCTGAGGATTTGTTGTATGTGAGAAGTATTGGAAAGTCACCTACGTCAATGTTTCGTTCTGACAGTTCACGGACACAACATGCTCATTGCTGAAATTCTTAAAATCCAAAACCCAACAGTTTGCTCCAAGGTTCAAGCGATTCCCTTACTCGTAAAGATCTGTACCCCGTACCTAGCAAATTCTACAAGATTAAGACCACAGCTGTTCGTTAGGTGAAATTAGTGAATAATGTCCACATCGTTCCAACGTTAAACTATTTCCTACAGAAATTAGGAAACCTCGTGGCCGTTCATCCCTGAGCTGGTTTTGAGGAGTTTACGGTAGTTTCGCATAATTTCCTTTAGCCTATATCGAAAATCCTTGAGCTGTACGTTGACTACTATTTTGATTCATTATGTTCAAGGAGAAGGTTTTGACACGGATTATGTAGGTACTCCAATAACTTGATACAAGGCAATCTGTCCCCTCGAACACATAGTATCATTCTTAATCAATTTTTTGTCAAGATGAATGATTAGCTTATCGAAAATAGATGGAATACCTGCTATGAACCAGTTTTTCTGTACATATTTGTAATATACAACAGGCTTTAGTGGATGCATTTTACAAATAAACGCCTGATACTTGGCGACATTCTATTTTTCTGTCCAAGTTTAACTTTATACGGCTCAATAGTCACTGCGCACAGATTCTTAGGCTTACGTCAATCAATAAGATGAAAAAAGAAAATATTACTCAAAAGATTGGGTGAGCCATTGAACCTGGGTTGAGACTATTAAAAACCTTATGGATATAGGCGAGACACACCTCCAGGATAACTTTACTGTCATTCCGATGGCAATACGTTCAGTTCAGTGGTAGAAAGAAGCAGAGAAACTACCAGTTTTCAACAAAGCTATAAAAAAAAGTTTCATGCCAGCTGTGACAGAGGGAAAGTGTTTACCTGACAGCTTGTTTTCGTCACTAGTAAACAAAGGTGGACGCATCCTGTAAGTACAACAGCCCTATTTAATACTAATGCGCATCAAGCCGGGTTGCTTACAGCACATACAACAGCGCTGGCCCAAGATACTGAAACTTCAGTCAGCACGTAAAAAATTGTCAACTACATGCAAATGAATGAGTTGATCTGGAGAAAACGAAGTGGTATTCAGCTTTTTCATTGATGCTACACCTCTGTTGTTTCGTGTGCGAGAGAAGTTCAAGAAACTCGGCCAAGTGAGTCTGGCGGAACAAAATTCGTGCTAAGTGGATCAAGCTATTTGATATTGAAAGTCTGAACTGTGAAATTGCTCGTGGTAAAACCAGAACTGATAAATAATCAGGAATTTCGGTAGGAAGTTGGTTGAGCGAAGAACAAGACAAAGTTGAAATGCGAGATTGGTAGAATGCACGCTCGGTCTGCAGTCAGTTTTGTTGGGTCATTCTCTCCCTCTCTTCGGTATACTGCCCTTTTATCTCCTTTTTTACCTTTTTGGTTTCAGGATGCAGACTAATCGGTTTGTGCTCCGTTTATCAAGCGGAAAATACAAGCTATTCAGATCGGGTACGACCTTCTTTGACCTGTCAGCAAGTGAATTTAGGGGGATACTTATCGATACGGTAGATGAGAACTCATGTTCAGATATCTCATGACGGAGGTGGACGTGTTCCATTCATATTGAGGACCGCACTGTCTTTCAAATTTACCTGTTTGTTGCCTCAGCGGCATAACAAATAGACTGTGTTGGGTCAACTATCTGGGGGAATTGTAGAACAGAACAACAATCGCGTTCAGCGACAAAGCCTGGCCGAAGAGTAGACCTTATGTTCTGTTATTTCATTTAATCCCATCACCATCGTGTGGACCTTAGAGAACTATGGTTCTTTTCATGATAAAATTTTCTCCAATCTAACATACTCCCTTACCTTACTGAGTTGATAATCGTGTGATTGGTAATATACCCAAGATTTAAAAAAGGAAAAAAAATGATTAGGAGAAAATTGTAATGATTCTTACTTTTACTTAGTATTTTAATGGTGGACATTTTCATCTTTTGTTTCAGGTAAGTTGCTAATGGACTTTTGAGCTCTCAAACTATGGTAAGAAATAGTACTTCTGTAGGAAATGAAAGACCAGGATGATTTACTGCAGTGAATTTTATTATTATTTCATATGTTTTACTCATTTTCATTCTCATTTTGCCAATAATTCAAACAAAACATTAAAAATACATAAATATATTTTTTATTCTCATCTTATCGTCAACACGTATTATCACTATAATGGCGTGCAGTCTCTCGCCGCTGGGGGTTCTGTGAACGTTCTGAATAATGTCGCGGTTGTTAGTCATTATTATCGATGTTAATGTTATGTTTTGATGTAAAAAAATTTATAATTTAAACAATGTCGATGGTTGAGTAGGTTGTATTAATAGTAGGGGGATGACCATTTGAACATCTCCTACCAATTTCAACATGATTGTATCATTAATAGCTACTGCATTTGCACCTATGTGAAAGCCTTGTAACGACCTTAATTTCCACTGTTTTCATGATATTGTCAGAAAATGCGTGGGTTAGGTTGTAGATGGTCCCCTATCAGTTTCATTGTTACCAAACCGATACTTCATTCTGCGCATGCGCAAGCGTGAATTCCATTATGCTCCATTTTTTCACACTCTATTAGTTTGATTTCGCTTAAATTTGGATGATAGTTTGAAGACGATGACTTGATTACCCCATATCAATTTCAACACGATTGCATCATTAATAGCTATTGCTCGTTCACCAATGTGAAATGCTTGCAATGACCTTAATTTCCAGTTTTCATCCGATTTCGATGAAATGTTCAGGGAATGTGCGGTTTAGGTTGTAGATGGTCCCGCATCTATTTCATTGTTTGCAACTCATCAGTTCATTCTGCGCTTGCACAAACTTAAATTACATTGAGTATCATTTTTTCGTTTCTTACTTGACCAATTATGATATTTCACGCTACTCATTGATTTACTCTTTTCCCCTATGGAATTTTTCAAGATCATTTAAACCTTTTCAATGATATATACAAGGAATTACAATTACAATGATATGCAAACAAGGAAGCTATGTGCCACACCCAACTTGGCAGAAGTTTTTTCTGTTTTCTAATCATTTTGAGATTGGAAGGAGGAAGAGTGCAGATTAGCCTCCACTTTTGTCTCAGATGATGTATTTATAATTCTCCAACATGCTCGACGAGAGTGAATGAGAAGTTTTTTGTTTTTCGTCAATAAATAGAATTATTTGGGAATGAGAGATGAAACACAGTTTTGTGTGTAGAGTTACACTCTTTTACAACTCTTTTGAAACGACGCCAGTTCGCTCTAGTGGAGGTTCGGAGAAGGTGGTATCAGTTGTTTTGTGTGTGATCAGTTGTTTTGTGTGTGATCAGTTGTTTTGTGTGTGTGACTGAATGAATATTCCCAATTAAGACAGCGCGCTTCTCACCTTTTCTTTCTTTGAAAATTCTGGGCAAGAGGTTTTTCTTGATTTCTGACTGTTGTATAATTCCAACATATTAAATTCAGATTCTCAGAACTTGTAAATATTCTAGCATACATTAGATTTAGAAATATGATACAAAATTTGATTTAGAGAGATCTACATCATCTGTTTTGGTGGCTCACCCCTCATAATCCTCTAATAGGTAATTAAATTGCTTCCTAAATATTCACTACTCTGCTTTCGAAAACACTCATGTTTTCATTCTCCCGTAAGAGCTGAAGAATAAGATCGTTTCTTGTGCTCCTTTACTTACAGGCTTTTTATACATGTTTTAATATTCATTTACGGCTACAGCCAATTACAAAAAATTCAATAATATATTACATAATAGAGATTAAGTTATTTGAAATAAGAAATAATTTAAGATAAAATATTAACAAAGATAATATGGTACATGAAAATAGTATAAATACAACATTCTAAATGACAGAATTGGAAAATTTAACATTGGATTTAAGAGAGTAAATTGTTGGGCGGTAAATGAGTTTAGGTTTAGAGCAAAAAAGATGATAAATGGTATTTCAAAGAAGACAAGGAGACTTTGAAAAAGTCGACTTCGTGACAAGAGCTTAGGAAAACACTGGTTTCACAAGTTAGGCAACAGAAGGGACGATCATATAAATAATTTACGGCGGAAAATGGGACAGAAAACAGAGAATTGGAGCGTGTGACATATTGAGGCACATTAATATAAACAAGGGCTAGTTAAGGCCAAGCTATATATTTCCAAGCTATATTTTCTTCTATATTGTTTATCCTTTTATTAATTTTTTGAATGAGGCAAGTAATTTCGAGACTGTTTGCTATTTCCTGCCACACAGTTCACACCAGAGAATTCTAAACAGCTGTTTTTTTCTTTCAACATGCAGTCGCAGTTTTTTAGTTTAGTTGTGATTGTGTCTAGGCATTGAATTACCTGTTGTATCTCAGGGGTCGACATTCTCCTTGTTGCAGTTATTCGATGCGACACCCACTTCTTCAGCTGACTAAGGAATATCGTGTTCGGTCAAATAATTCTTTTCCCTCGGTAAAAAAAAAAAAAAAAAAAAAAAAAAAAAAAAAAAAAAAAAAAAAAAAAAAAAAAAAAAAAAAAAAAAAAAAACTCGGCGCTTTGCGCCTCGGCGGGGGGCTCCGCCCCCCTGCACCCCCCGGTTTATTTCTTTTTCCATACTCTGTATGAAATCATAGGAACACAGAATGTGTTTTTGCGATGATTCTATTTCCTTACCAACGGCTTGGTTGCACGTGAATAATAACAATATTTGGCAATAATAAAATAAATAATTGTTAGACATTTAATTTGGTCTAAAACCCTATAAATATTATATAAATAAATATGTAACTACAAGAAAAATACTATATAAATTGAGAGCTTTCCAACGAATGGTGAACGATTTCTGTGCGATTAAAATTGCGGAAGTTCCATTTCCCTACCAACGGCTCGGTTGTACGTGAAAATCATAAGAAAATTTACAAGCGGTTGCAATCATGTTGACAATATCAATTATTGAGAATGATCATCTGTGTGTAAACAATTGATTCAAATAACCATGCTCATAACTCAGGTTGATGGCCACGCACTTCGCAGTAGTTAACATAATATGGTTGGATAAATCAGGAGCTTTCCAACGAATGGTGAACGATTTCTGTGCGATTAAAATTGCGGAAGTTCCATTTCCCTACCAACGGCTTGGTTGTACGTGAAAATCATTATAAAAGGCGCATAACGGTTTTTTCTGTCGGTTTTTAGTGACGATTTTTTTTCGGTAGGTCATCGCAAAAACACATTCTGTGTTAAAAAAAAAAAAAGCTATGCTACAAATTACATCACAATAATTTTTTCTGCGATACTAATATGATATACCTAGTATTCAGACATCAAGTTGTTCTCGCACCTTTACATACATTGAGAACGCATACGTGGAACCCCCCCTTTTTTTTTACAGCAGATTTGAATTAAACGTACAATTGTATGATGAAATGACCCATCCATCAATCGATTTTTTAGTGATCACAAACGGGCGCGATTCTGCTGAACGAATGCGCAATTCCGCTCTGAAAGTGTAAAAATGGCGAAATACTGAGTTTTTGAAGATATTCGATTATTCGATTTTAGGGCGTCTTTCGTGCTGACCCTCGTAAGCCGTTAATTTATTGATATTTGCAACACCAACTTACGGGCATAGCCAAATAAAACAAAATCACAATTCAATTGGTAAGCGCAAGCATTAGGTAAATAGAATTAAAAATTATAACTATCCACATCCGAATAAGCGTTAGAAAAAAATAAAAATAATAATATACTTATTTCACTTATTTCTTTTAGAAAACTTTCGTCGAAAATGAAGCTATTGCAATGTCTTGGAAAATTTTACAATCAAATCAAAATTGTGCTGAAAATGTACTTGAATTTCATTTAAATTCCTTCCTGTACAATCGATAAAAACTTCGAAAAAAGAGAAAAATCCAAAAGATCTTTTTGAATAGTAGATTACTATTTAGAATACGTTTTTTGCCATAAAATTAACAGTTAACATTTTCTTTGTACTCAAAAAGCTCAAATTTTTAAAAAATTTAACAAATTATAATATGATACCTAACTTAAGAAAATTCGCTCATACGACCATGCTGCATGATTAAAACTTTTAATGAGTAAGAAAAGTGCAATTCATGTCGATTTTTCGTTGTTTTCCCAAGTTGGTGTTGTAAATATCACCAAATGAACATCATTACGAGGATCAGCACGAAAAAATACTCCAAAAACATGAATCACATGTAGCAATTGAATATCTTCAAAACTCGATAAAACTATACTAATAAACTCAATTGTTGTAGTTTTAGAGCGGGATCGCGTCCGATTGTACGCACTAGAAATAATCGAGTGATAGGTCATTTCTTCATGAAATATTACGTAGAATTCAAATCCGCGATAAAAAACGAAGTTTGACATGACGATGTCATTTGCGTAAGTATGGGAAATGTGCAATTCGCAAACAATTTTGTCATTTTTTAAATCCTTACAAAAAAACATTGTTTGAAAAAAGTAACTCTTTTTGTCACATAAATAACGATTTTAGTGGGGGGGGGGGAAACCTATCTATATAATATATATATATATATCTATATATATATATATATATATATATTTTTTTTTTTTTTTTTGTGAAGGATGAAAACACTTGCGTCTGTAATATTTTGAGGCGGCGTTACAGGTGGTCGGGAAATTAGAACACAAAAATAAAGATTACTCACAAAAATATCGAGACTGACGAAGCAACACAACTCTTTCACAAACATCTTTGCTTACTTCCGGCACTTCTCATTCAATTTACATGAAGGGTACTAAACAACAACAAAACCAAAAAATAAAATAATAATAATAACAATAATGATAAAGAATTTAAATTTATTATTATAAAAGCCGAAATAATAGAAAAATGGCAATTAATACAGTGCAGAAGAGAAGGAGCAGTAATTTTTTCAAAGAAGAGAGGCATGAAGGGACAAAATCAAAGTCCGGGTACAAATTTAGGAGTAGATTGGCTTTTCATGCCTTACATCTTGGGTTGTAACTATTGGATTGCACTCTACAAGTAGCGTTGATGTTATCACCGGTCCGGTGTTATCAAGTTCCTCTAGTAGTGATTGGTCAGCTGATTGCTCACGATTTTCGAAAAGGATCGGGGAAGAAGTCCTGCTTTCGCGAAAAACCCGAGAAAAACGACCAGGGTGGCTACAATTACCGGTTATCGGAGTGGATCCGATAACAAGGGGATATTACTCGGAAAGTAGGGGCAAATGACCGCATGTTTATGCGCCTCGACCGCAAGGAAATAAGACGAATAGAACCAGTAGCTTCATAGGCAGCGACTCAGTTGGAAAAAAGGGGTAAGTGGTTGAAAAATGCCGCAAAAGACGAGAGAAGGTGCCTTATTTACATATAAATCCATTTAGTTGAGCGCCCAGCTCGAGTTGATGGCTCCACAATCAGTGGGTAAGAACCTCTCACGCAATCCTGGGCCACTCAACTCGCCTTTTACTCAGGTTTTCGTTTCCTTATTGTTTTACGTTTATTTTACGGAAGCAGACGTTACGAAACCAACTGGTAAGTTGAAGAAGACATTATTGATTTCTTGGAGTCGTCCTATCGACAGAAGTCGACTTTAAGATTTATGGGATGAATGAAAAGTCAGTATGAACTTTCCAGTCTTTTTCTTTACTGGCAACGATTCTGCACCCTAAAATAGGCACTAGCAATGCCTATAACAGTTTCAGCTATGCAACATGGCCATATGAGGGTATTTCCGTTATTTTACGCATGTAGAACTTTTATATGTGGTATTTTTTTGAAATTTGAGCACTTTGTCAGTTCGAAATTAGTTTACAATCAGTAACAATCAGTTTACAATTAGTTTACAAAATAGTTTACGAAAAAAAAATCAGTTTCAAAGTATTATTCTGCCATTAGAACCAAAATGAGGATTTTAAAACTATTTGTTCCAGTTTTATCAGTTTTTTTTTAAACATGTTCAAGTGAAATTTTGGTATATTTATACTCACAATTTTGATCAAAAATTCTTGAATATTTCAATTTATGGGTTTTAAGACCCACCTAACCCAGAAATTCATTAGCGTCATAAAGTAATATTACGCCAAAAAAATGAGTTTAACGATTTCAGTAGTTTTACTGCAATGTTCTTTTGAAGGAGTTGAGGATTTTTTGAGGAAATACTAGATTGAGGAAATTTGAGAACTTTATAGTACTTAGAAAAAGCTGTGTAGCAAAATTGTCCTTTCTTCTGAAATGCTTAATTTGTTTGGCAAAAGGACTTCTTGTGAGCGGGATGTGCCCAATGGTTATTAGAGGTGGGTCATCTTCTTTTGAGGAGGGAGATGAACTGTCGACCATATTTGTTCCATTAAAATTCGTTTAATTTAATTCAAATTACTAAACAATTGATACTCAATGCAAAAAAGTAAAAAATCCAAAATCTATTTTTGATTTGCAGATTTCTATCTAGAATACTTTTTTGCCATAACATTAATGGTTAACAGTTTCTTTTCACTCAAAAGCTCAAATTTCATAGAAATTCCATATTATACAATACGATAATTTACGAAAAGGCGCTCATACGATCATGCTGCATGACTGGTTGTTTCTCGTTACTTTCTGTAATCTTTCAACATTTACTCGCACAGATGTATCCTCATTGAATATTGATCAGTAGGTACACATCTTAAAATAATTCATAGTGATGAAGAAGAATGGAACAGCTGGAGGTAATGTAACATTGCAGAGTGCGGTAGACAGTTTTCATGTTATTTTAACGTAGAATGTGTTTTTAGCCTTGGCCTTTTCAACTGAAAACGAAACGTTTATGCCTAACGTTTATGTGTAACGAAAATGTATTGCAACAATTTCTGATGATTTCCGCTTACAACCGAGTCATTGCAAGGGAAATGGTACTTCGTCATTTTTTATCCCACTAAATTCGTTGACCATTCGTTCTAAAGCTATTTGTCCAACCTTATTATGTCAACTACTACGAAGTGGGTGACCAACAAGCTGAGTTATGAGCGTGGTTATTTGAATAATAAAATTGTTTGCTCAATAATTGATATTGTGAACATGATTGCAACCGCTTGTTAATTTCTGTTGATTTCATTGAGCTGGTGGTGAGTTGTTGCGCTGGTGATAAATGAATAAAACAACTTGACATAGTAGTGATAAGATACACCGCAAAATCTGAGTCATTCTTATATGCGGGTTTCACGGGTTTATGTGAAACGCATTAGCTAAAATACATTCTGTGCTTCAATAATTTCATTCGAAGTATGTAAATAGAGGTATTTTATACATTATTATTTACGGCACCTAGGTTTTAGGAAAAATGTTTATGAATGATTTATTGTTTTCTACAATTAGAGTATCACTGACGAATCTCTAAGAAATGGTTTGACCTTATTCGGATATGAGACAGTTTGTAATTCACTGCATTAGCCCTAAGCGTTCTTAAATTTAGTTTTGACATGGATAATATATGTCTTTTGGCTGGGGGTCAAGGAATTTTTCGCGACACCTTTTTTTCTCCACACAAAATGCAACGCTCCGGTACTTTAGATGATTATTAACGCGAAAAGTGAAGGCTAGGTAGAATTTCTATTGATTTTTCACGTACAACCAATGAGTTACTAGGGAAGAGTAACTCCCATAGTTTTCATAGTAGGAAAATCGTTAGCCACTTTTTGGAATGCTCTCATTTTATCACAACATCTCATGACCTCTAAGCCATTGTAGTGTCAAGGAATGCTGTTTTATTACTCTAAGTTATAAACTAATATTTTTTTGTAACTATAATGGAATAATCTTCTGAAAAGAAGGTACTACATGGTTGGTATAGGTACAATTGAGTAGTAGGTACCTACTGGTAAGCAGTAGGTACTAAACATATCCATGATCTTTTGTTTTTCCCATCAAGGGAGAAATTAAAATGCTTGAAAAATGTAATTAGTAATGGACTTTTGAAAATGAGATTGACCTGCTTTTTTTTCGGTTTCTCTCCAAGTTGGTGTTGTGAATATGGATGAAGTTTATGTAAGATCATAAAGCGCAGACACAATGAGACCATAACAGACAGCATAGTCCTCATGAGGCTACTATTGTCAGCAAAAGTTCTTGCTATCTATATATTCTTACAAAACTCATGGGAATTATTTTTTAGTGTTGTAATATTTCTTGGGATTTTTTCCCCCTAGGACCGGTGTTTATGGCTACCCTTCACTGGAATATGTCAAACCGACGATTCTCGACTTTCGTTTCACCCTAACTTTCGTCTGTCTGAAATCCGAAACCGAGTTGCCCCGTCTCGAACCAGGAACTCTGGATCGGATACGATGTGTATATATATATATAAACATATATATATTTCTTGTCGAGGTTGCGGACGCCGTGAAGAGGTCCTCCTCCGGTTTTCTGATCTTTATTTGGTTAACGAGCTAATGAAGCAGAACGCCCTGACACATCCTTGTTCCGCCTAATTGCCCTGTTCGGCCGCAAACGGCGCGCTGATGTCTTCCGGGCTCCCGTTGTTAGCGATTTGTTTCACGTGTTACGTTAACCTTCCTTCGAAAGTATTTACACCGCTGCCGAGGTGTCAAATGTCTTAATTCTGCAGAAAAGCACACAAGTAGACTCTACTCTAATTTTAAACGGGTTTCTTTATTGAAACATTTGCTAATTAAATAATATGATAATACATGAGTACGAGAATGAGAAATCAAATATTTTTAAGACTAGGTATACTACACATTTTTGGAAACTAGAACGTTTATTTCAATTCAATAATATATCAAATGAAACAACAGATATGTACCAAAATTAAATATAAAGATGCCATAATTATTTCTTGAAATGTCTGTTAGTTTCATCAGCGTTGAAATTAATACCACAAACCACAGGGTATTCACAAGTAAGATGGCTGAAACAATATCTCCCCCCTATCAGACTGCTCTAGTTATTGGAATAAAATCATTCAATTTACGAAAAAAAAAATACTTAACGCACCGGGCAAACGTCAAAGTAAATCGACAGACTCTTTAAAGGGTTCAATCTAAGACGAGAAACTATTGAGAATGTGAAGAAAAAAAGTTCTAGTCATGCAGCATGATCATATGTGCGAGTTTTCGTAAGTTATCGTACCATATTATGTTAAATTGTTCTGAAATAAGAGCTTCTTGAGTGCAAAGAAATTCTCAACTATTATTTTTATGACAGAAAACGTATTCTAAATAGTAATCGGCCATTCAAAAAGAGATTTTGGATTTTTAGCTATTTTTCGATTTTAAAGCAAATTTTAATGAAATTCAAGTAAAAATTTCAGCCTTATTTTGTACATAAATTTGTTAATGTTCTATTTTAAATTTGATAAACTTTAATTGAGCAATATTCTGCTAAAAATTATAAACGTAACGATTTTTAGCCGTTTTTTGAAATTTTTAGTGATTTATTCAGCACATTTTTTGAAATGTCACCAATTTAATGCTCTCAAAAAGTGCTGGCCAACGAACTAATCCATTCGTTTGGAAAGCTTGAACTATTTTAGATGGACACCATGTTTGTTAGACTAGGTTGGTAGGACGAGGAAGCTACGTGCCTCACCTAACATGACAGAATATTTTAAGTTTTAAACGGATTCTACCTGGGAATCAAATATGCGGGATTCTTTTACAAAAATAGGAGGTTATTAGATATATAGGAGGTTAAGTACTTATTCCGTACATTTAGGTACCTATAGTCCAACGAAGTTAGTTTGGATCCTTTCTGGGCACTTCTGAATGCGGTTTATTCTATCAAGCGAGTGAACACCACTGAACAAAGCTTCCATCTCAGATAGGGTGCACTTTTTCCGTAAAAAGGCCAGATCGTGAGGCGGGACAGCCGTTGAGTGATTCGCAAGGTCAGCGCTCGATGTAGTTAGCACGAGTCCGCTCTATTCCTAGTTCCCCCTCATTAGCTTCGGTCAATTGAAATAAGTACTGCTTAAGTACTGCGCACTTAGCTAAGTTTGGTAGTTCTGTTCATTAATTGTCACCCATCGCAGTTTCACCATCTAGCCATAAGAAGTAAATGTTTACAACGGAAATGATCTCTAACTACTGGATAGTAACGATGTCAGTGAAAGCTGGCGGAATTCAGTACATATTCAGCCCTCTATCTTCTAATATTGTTTAGGTGAATTCATTATCAATAATTCTCTCGTACTTGCACCCAACAACTTTAAGTTCTGGAGAGTCTGGGCTCACGATCTTTAAAGAATTCTCGGGACCTTCTGTGACTATTGAATTCCGATGATGTGGAGGAGGGTTAAGGACGACTCTGGTAGATAGTAGCATTAAATGGTTTTTCCTGTCTGTTGTACAAGACTGCAAAAGACAATTCTCTCCATGTTAAAATGACGGAGAAGAGATGAAAAATTGAAACCGACATGTTGGTATTAGACGGGACAAAGAAAGGTAGGTATACCTAGACGGTCTATTAAGCATATTTCTATATGCTTTGTAGATAAACCGTGGTAAATTAGCTTACCTACTTGCATATAGTGAAATTCGTGAGTAATCACTAAACCAATCCCTTACTGAATGTAATATTACGAGAAAATCGACACGTTTGCGCATCTGCAATCTTTCTATTGGTGGGCAGACAGACGGACGGATGGACAGACGGACAGACAGACACGAAGCCAAATTTGTTCGAGAGGCCATGAATCGCAAAATGAGAGTAGAAATTTTGATTTTGGGGGGAAAAAAATTTCGTAAGTGAAAACAAAGGTTCCGCTGCCTTGCAGACTCGGAAAAAAAAAGACAGAAGGACAAAATCGTTCAAAAATATGTGACACCCATGAATCAAGTGGAAATATTGATACTTATTAGAGGATAATAACCTACTAATCTTGTGATTGATTTCAAGGCTTCTCTACCTTAGACAAGGACGTGAGGCAGTGGTGATTGTCATAATGGGGCTCCGAACTAACAAGGTCAGCCGCTAGGAGCGCTAGGGGGTGCAGGACCTAAGGAACATGGTGATTGACGTGATTTTCCGCTTGTTGATACCATACGTAACCCCTTTTCGCATATCAATTCGTTCCCCCTACAATCAATCTCTTCAAGAATGGTCAAAAATGAGAGTGCTAAATTATTAATAGATAAATTATTATAATAAAGAAACGCACAAAAACCGGCCAAAAAACGAAAACGACTTGTGTCCGTCTTGACTGCCCCTCTTGGCAACGAAAGAAGAGTAAATCGGTAAGGTCCTTTCATACGTGCTGCGCTCTACCTCGAGCTTTTCAAGTTCGGAGCCCCATTGTATCACATTAACTTGGGTGCTACGGAAGTATTCTTCTCACTCAAGAAAATCAACATTGATTTCAATAAATTATAGTTTAACCTTATTTCAGTCCCTCTCGTGCCCGGATTTTAGAATAAGTATAAATTATTGGGTGGAACTGGGATGTAGAAGTCGTTCGTAAATACAACCAAATAAATTTCACTTTCATTGAATTCGATTGGGGAAAATATCCGCTGAAACACCATTTTCTTCATGACATTTTGATTCTAAATCATACATTTCACCTCTTACTTTTATGAATCCTAAATAACTTTTATCCTAAAATGATTTGATCTCGATTGTAAATTCATCTCTGAAACTCGGAAGTTTTTTGTTGTTATCCCAAAAGGTCGCAATCCTTCTCAGCATTATCATAGTTGGGCTGACTCGATCGCGTACAGTTTCTTGATTTACCAACATCGGTAAGGTTTAAGCTTGAATTCACAGGTATATATTGAGGGAACCCGAAAAATCATTTTTCACCGGTTGCATAAATTTTCTGTGGGTAATCGGTGAGATGGGAAAGTAAGACAAATACATGAAACGTTGATTTTTAGTCTCTCAAGACTGGTTAAGAAGGTAAAGAAGGTAGCAGTTGAAAAGGAAGGTAGCTAACCTTGTCACTTGGAAGTCATAATTTCAGCTTTCTGCTTCACCTTGGCTTTTGACGAAGGCGGTAGCCGGCAGTAACGCGTGCTCCGGGCAAGTTGGGGATCTCGCGTCGGGCGCATCCGCAGGTCGGGACGTGGCCGAGAGGCAGATGGAGAAGATTACAGATTACGAGGCGACACCGAGACGAATCCGAGATGAATCCCAGTCATTGAAGCCCGTCTGGGAACCTCAATCTGAACGGGGACTCAACTATGCTCACCACTTCATCAGTCTTTATACTTCACTTCCGACTCCAAATTTCTTCAGCCTTCTGATTCTAGATCTAGGTAGACTTGCCGACGGAAATATAGACAGGAAGATGTTATGTTGAATGATATTCCTTGGCTTTTGGTATAGGTCAACCTAAAGGTAGCGGAAGCAATGTTTACACTTTCGGGGAAATTTTTTTTTTTTTTTTTTTTTTTTTGACATGGATATGTCTTTTGGCGGGGGTCAAGGAATTTTTCGCGACACTTTTTTTTCCCGACCGACACTTTTTTTCCCGACCGACACTTTTTTTCCCGACCGGAACATTTTCTATTGATTTTCACGTACAACCAAGGCGTTACTAGGGAAGAGTAACTCCCATAGTTTTCATAGTAGGAAAATCGTTCGCCACTTTTTGGAATGCTCTCATTTTACCACGACATTTCATGACCTCTTAGCCATTGTAGTGTCAAGGAATGCTGATTTATTACTCTAAGTTAAAAACTAATATTTTTTTGTAACCATAATGGAATAATCTTGTGAAAAGAAGGCACTACATGGTTGGTATACAATTGAGTAGTAGGTACCAACTGGTAAGCAGTAGGTACTAGACATATCCATGATCTTTTGTTTTTCCCATCAAGGGAGAAATTAAAATGCTTGATTCACACTTTACAAATAGATTTCAACACAGAATGTGCTTTAGTCTTGGCACCTCCAACCGAAAACGGAACAAAAATGTGTTGCAACAATTCCTGATGATTTCCGCTTACAACAGAGTCGTTGCTAGGGTTTGACATGGATATGTCTTTTGGCTGGAGGTCAAGGAATTTTTCGCGACACTTTTTTTTCCCGACCGACACTTTTTTTCCCGACCGGTACATTTTTTATTGATTTTCACGTACAACCAAGGCGTTACTAGGGAAGAGTAACTCCCATAGTTTTCATAGTAGGAAAATCGTTCGCCACTTTTTGGAATGCTCTCATTTTACCACGACATTTCATGACCTCTAAGCCATTGTAGTGTCAAGGAATGCTGATTTATCACTCTAAGTTAAAAACTAATATTGTTTTGTAACCATAATGGAATAATCTTGTGAAAAGAAGGCACTACATGGTTGGTATACATTTGAGTAGTAGGTACCAACTGGTAAGCAGTAGGTACTAGACATATCCATGATCTTTTGTTTTTCCCATCAAGGGAGAAATTAAAATGCTTGATTTACTTTGACATGGATATTTTTCTATGAAATTCAGAAAATTTTGTTCCCAAGACTACAGTTTCCGTTTTTTTTTTTGGTCTCCAAAATCAAAATTTTCACTCCCATTTTACGTTTTAGATCATTCTTAACAACTTTGGTTCCGTGTCTGTCTGTGTGTTTGTGTCTATCGTCTATCCGCAAATCCTTTTAACAAGCTTATTTTCCACAGTTTTCATCCTATCTTGATGAAGTTTTCAGGGAATGTGCTGGTTATGAGGTAGGCGGTCCCCTGTCAGTTTCATTGGTGCCAAATCAATACTTCACTCTGCGCAGGCGCACTTTTCACGCCCTAGTCGTTCGATCTCGCTCAAATTTGGATGATAGTTGGGGGATGACAATTTGATAACCTCATATCAATTCAACATGATTGTATCATTAACAACTAGGCACTTCGCATGCGCCAATATGAAATCCTTGTAACAAGCTTATTTTCCACAGTTTTCATCCGATCTCGATTAAATTGTCAGAGAATGTGTGGGCTAGGGTGTAGACGGTCCTCTATCAGTTTCATTGTTGCAAAATCAATACTCCACTGTCCGCATGCGCAGAGATTCCATTATGCTCCATTATTTCACGCCCTAGTCGTCCAATCTCGCTCAAATTTGGATGATAGTTGGGGATGACGATTTGATCATCCCACATCAATTTCAACATGATTGTATCATTAATCGCTACTGCGCATGCGCCTATGTGAAATCCTTGTAACGACCATAATTTCCACTGTTTTCATCCGATTTCGATGAAATTGTCAGAGAATGCGCGGGTTAGGTTGTAGATGGTCCCCTATCAGTTTCATTGTTGCCAAATCAATACTTCATTCTACGCATGCGCAAACGTTAATTCCATCATGTTCCATCTTTTCACTCTCTACTCGTTCGAGTTCGCTTAAATTTGGATGATAGTTGGAAGAAGACGTTTTTAATATTGATCCTTTGTAATTAACCAAGAAAAAAGGGGGAAAAAATCTGTTGGTTGGTGGTTAAAGATAATGTATGTCCGCCGTCACTGAGCCTTACTCCAAATCTAAGAAAGATTTTGAAACTGAGGTCAAAATCTCATATGATTCCTATTATATCCTGGGCATTACTTTTGATAACCCCAAAGGGTTAAATTTAGGAGTTTAAATATTAAAAAAATCGAAATCACAAAAAGTTTTGAAATGAAAGGGTAGTTTTTCGTTTCATTTAAGTAGTATGCAGTTCAATGAATAGCATGAGACCATCCGAAGCATTGTACGACCTACTATTCGCGCTCCAGTAATGGTATGAGTGTTGGTCAAGAAAAAATTGTCAATACGACTGTGAATTGCAAAGCCTTTGATGTTATGCAGAATTACAAATTACGAGACAAATCCCAGATGAATCCCAGTCATCAAAGCCCATCTGGGATTTACAATCTGAAAGTTTCTATTGTTTTCCCTTTCTTCGTATTCTAACAAATTAAAATAATACAAATACGGAGATTAATGTTCCCTATCCAAATGTGAGGCTGCTTAGTGCAGAGGGCAGAAACTGTTTCTGTGTAAAGCCCACATACACCCTCCACATAGACCCACCATTGGCCCGCGACCCGCTAGTTGGGGACCACTGTTCTAGATAGACATACAGATTGTATTACAGACAGACAGACATGGAACCATTTTCAATATTTACCTTTGTAATTAACCAAGAGAAAAATGGTAACCACATTCAAAATTTGTTGGTATATGTTTCAAGATATGTGTGGTTAAAAAAGAAAAAAAAAAATCTACATACCGATTGCCATCCTCAGAGCTTTCCTAAGAAACTACTGGTACAATGTTCATGGAACTTGAGTCAACAGTATCATATGGAACCTATGAATCTAGGGCATTTTTTGATCGATCGTAGAGGGTAAAATTGAAGGTTGACGCATTTAAAAGTTGGAATTTCGAAGAATTTCAAAATGAAAAGTTAGTTTTTTTTATTTCAGTAGAAATAAGTTCAATGAATCGAATGAGACCACTCGGAGCATTGTTCAACCAATATTTCAATGAATCTTAGGCATTACTTTGATCACCTCTAAAGGGTAAAATTGAAAGGTTAATTTGTCAGTCTGACTGTTCTACAAACTCATCCTTTCTTTTGGGATGTTTGATTTTTTATTATTTATTTTTTATATTTTTATTATATAGGTATATATTTCTTAAGCTAAAGAAATAATTGAAGGATTTATCCCTTCTTCAGAAGATATCTGATCTTTCTCAATAATCGTTATTGATAAAGAGATTAATATGACGTCATAAAAATTCGACCTTCGCCTTTCCATACATGTATTATACCTACCTATTTCAGGTGTGAGCACCTCGATAAAATAACGAGAGCAAATCCGACTTCCCTAGCAATTTTCTGCAATTACTTGCAAGTTATGGACACATTAATTATCACTCGAAGCTATCCACCCTTCATCAGGACTCCGGTTTGGTAATAAAATAAAAAATATCGACCACTTACAACAGTAAAACGTTACTCAACCCCGTAAATATGATTCGAACTGAAGATGACGAGTTAGGTGATATTACGTATATTCGTTATTAGGAATTACAACCACCTTACAGCCGTAATCCCGACTGCCTAATGATCATTTCCGTCACCCCGGCTATAAAACGGAGGCGAAAGCCATCGGGAAGTTCCTCAGTAATTATCTCCTAGTGCGTTCTAGGCAGCCTTCATGTTGCCTTCGTTATTGCTGCAATCCTCACGACGGTTTATCATCAATTTCGCCGACCATTTTGTTTCCAACGACGGAGGCCGGCTCTAATTGTAAATTGCCACTCGGGTGGGTTGATTGATTTAATTAAAAGCGCGCTTCGAAAATTACAGCTTCGGTGGTGTAAATCATGTGTTGGCATAGTATGGAGTGCGGTGACTGACGTGGAAATTGATTCGAAGTTGGGCTTGTTTTTCACACATTACACGGAAGCAAAATGTGTGGTTACTCAGAGAAGTTTGAAATAAACGCAAAAAGTAAAAATATAATAATTGCCGAGCAAAATGAAAATTACATGAGTTTTGCATCTCAAAACTACTACCTACCCACAATCCCACGAATGAATGAATCGATTCCACAGGAATTCGTAAGGATGAGAATCGCTCCTTGTGTAAAGCGTGAATTATCAGGGATCTAGGTACCCCCCCAGAGGTGCAATGGGGGCCTAAATCCTCGATAAAAAGGTAGAGGAGGTTGACAGTATCCCGTCAGAGAGATACCACTCCTACTAATAGCTTTTAATGAGCCATGTTCGGAGTAGATTGGTTTTCCAGGGATCTGGATCGCCCATCCAACGCCAAACTCAGCTTCTCAAAAACACGGGAAAAGGCGGCGACGCCCGTTGTTCACCAACGGGGCGACGACAGCGCATTCTCTGAGACCCTGACGGGACCTCGATGACGGGAACTCTGTCACACTCCCCCACTTAAAGACATACTTGATTGAAGATCAAGTATGTTAACTAGGTGGAATAGTTACAAGCTGAGAACTGATGCTCATTCATAAATAGCTGCATTGGCGATTGAGGATGGGAAAAGATAAATTAAAACAGGATGGATTGTCAATGAATCTTCATAGGAAGACTTCATTAGGTAATTAACCCCCAATCAAAGATTGGAACAATCGGGACAAAACGGTGGCTCAACTATGGAGACTTATACCTTAACGAAAATAAAATATATAGGTATAAATTATTATGCCCAACATTGGGGACTTAAATAATGCTCTAACCTGGTAATTGACCTAGGAGGCATCTCAGGTGGCTAATTCACTAAATTGAAATTATAAGAGGGGAATAAAAGAGAAATTATAAGTCAAAGACCAATGAAATTATTTATATACCAAAGGGTGATAATGGGAATTCCTTCTGGAACCCCGGGCCATGTTTCTTCTGAAACATTAACGCCCCAAAAATAGTGGATTGGATTACTAGGCGTCAGCCGTGCATAATCCAAACCACGCTCTGCTACCATATCAGGGATCTAGGTACCCCCCCCCCCCCCCAGAGGTGCAATGGGGGCCTAAATCCTCGATAAAAAGGTAGAGGAGGTTGACAGTATCCCGTCAGAGAGATACCACTCCTACTAATAGCTTTTAATGAGCCATGTTCGGGGTAGATTCGTTTTCCAGGGATCTGGATCGCCTATCCAACGCGAAACTCAGCTTCTCAAAAACACGGGAAAAGGCGGCGACGCCAGTTGTTCACCAATGGGGCGACGACAGCGCATTCTCTGAGACCCTGACGGGACCTCGATGACGGGAACTCTGTCACACAATCTAATTCAACATTTTCCCAATTAAATTCAACATTTTTTCGATAAAATTCCACATTTTACCAACCAAATTCAACATTTTACCAACCAAATTCAACATTATTTTCTAGATCTACGAACAAAGCAAGGATAATAAAGAATGGTTGAGAAAAATAAAAAACAGCAAAATAAGCTAAGGAAACCTCTCATTGTTGAATCAGTCTAGTGGATTGGCAACATCTCTTCCTTTAGCCGGGTGTCGCGTGCCCTCTCACTTCAGTAAACCGGGTGAAAATGACGAGGGCTTTTCGTGTATTACAAAAATTTGGTTAAGTACATGATCTCGCTGTTTTTCATTTGTCTTAACTATTTATCCTTTCTCACGTTTTCTTTCCATGGGTCTAGGCAATAATGGTGAATTCGGTAGGTAAAATGTTGAATTTAATCGCTAAATTGCTGAATTGGGTTGTGAAAATGTGAATGGGAAAATGTTGAATTCGGTTGGGAATATGTTGAATTAGATTGGGAAAAGCTATATATAATCTTTTTATGAAGAAAAGTATATGATGAATTCATTTGATTGGAGAAGAGTCGTGAACTATGGAGGCAGGGAGCTGCGCTGAATAGTAATTCTTCCTGGTAGAATTTACAGCGGTTTTAAACTTTACGGGAATGATATGCCGTACTCGGTCGACATGCTTCCAGCACCTACCTTTTTAGCTATGGGTGATATTCTCGAGACTTGGACACTAGCGCATCCTTACATCGAGGCAAGCGAAATCGAAGTTATTTCACCTTGTTGTCATGGTGACGAGTAAACATATGCGGAAATGCCCCATTTGTAGTCACAGCTGGACAACAGCATAACATAGTCTCACCTAGTTCCGAGTCAATATTTTCATTATTTGTAATATGCAAGGTGATAAATTGTACGCAAATTACATCAAGTTATTATCAGGTGTTGACCTCAAACGCTACGAATGCAAGATTTAATCTGTGTGTAGTCTGTTTAACACCATATGAAATGTGTGTTGGGGAGTTGACATACAAGTGTTCTAGATGATCCAGACATCAGCCGCAAAAATGTTGTGGATTACCTATCTAGTTTTAGAACTGTTCTTTGAATCAATTGAAACTAAAAATCTTTAGAGTACTGTGGAAGTGGTCTTGTGAAAGGATGTGTTATGAGAGCTCTGTTAGGCGGGAATAGTACGTTGTATCACATGTGGAAAGGTAAGTACCTAGAGGTAAGGTATACCTACATACTTTCCGTATATTATTACTTGTTCATGTAGGTACTTCATTGATCAAAACGAAAGTAGGCATTTCAAGGTTTTTTCCTTGCAGCTGGTTTTTAATTCATGCTGCATATTCCCTGATTCGATATTTGACAAACTTGCTAATCAGCGGTTGTATTCGTCGGCAAATCAACGACCCACCTACTTTGTTTAGGCACTTTAAACCAACAGCAAATCTGGTAGGACGTACGTAACTACCTAAGTAGTTTCGTTTCTTGGTGTAGCAACAACCTGCCTTGTTTATTTTGACAAACTATCAAATCTCTCCTTTTATTCATTCAATATAACAAGTAAAGCATAGTACTACGAACTTATAATAAAACGCTGATGAAGCTACCTGAGCAATGGCTAGGTACCTACACAGCAGTACAGACACCTGAGGAATTTTCAATCATCTTTTCTTTACTATTTTTCAGATTAATTATTCTCAAAGCCTAAACGAATGAAGTTCTTTAGTTTTCTGACACTGATTAACTACTATAGTTAGTAGGCTCCTAGTTCAAATAAAAACTCGTTCACGTTAGGTTGGTATTGTTGACAGCAATCTACAATCAATTATTGCGCTGGCAGGCATGATTATTATAACATTTAGTCGAATTGAAACTTTGTATTGCTACAATATTATACTTTTTCAAAACAAAACTGTTGAAAAATGGCCTTATAACCACGAATTATGTTACGTGAGACGGCAAACTTCTTGTGAGAAATAGGTTGGTTGAGTAGCGATTCATTGACGTAGGGCGGTATCATGGCCGACTTTGGCTGAAACGCGAACCTACTCCAGGCGTGACGTCACGAGAATATGGGCCATAGACACTTTTGATACCTACTAGCCAAGCGGAATGATACAAATAACTATTTTGCAAGTACAAGTGGCTGGTTTTATTTGGATAAATTAAGAAAAATCGCGGTCAGATGTTGGTAAGCTTGTAACCGACAAACTGTCCCTCAGTATGTGAACGATCAGGATGTCGATGAATACCAGTACTGCTAATGACCCAAATCAGAATTATTGAAATCGCGTCCATTTCTATGCCATTGACTTCTTGTATCATGTTGCGCAATGAGAGAGAATTTTGGAGAGAAGACCCTTCATAAATATGTTTCCTAAGTATCCAATAACCCCCCTTCCCTTCGAGTAGCGCAAACAATTTTTCGATTTTAACACGAAAATGTGTTGCGATTTTGTCTAACGAAAATTTGTTGCAACAATTTACTGATGATTTCCGCTTACAACCGATTCGTTGCCAGAGAAATGATTCTTCGTCATTTTTCATCCCACAAAATTCGATGACCATTCGTTAGAAAGCTCTTAGCTCGCTTCTTATTCACGATTCTATGTGTCGGAAACTATTGAAAATTATACCAAACCCTATTCTCGACGACAATGACTGACGTCAGTACGACGTCGTATTGTCGTCAAGGACAATTTTTAAAGCTTTTATAGTGCTTTCAGTCCGATAGCTATTAAAAAAGACACCAAACTCGATTTTTGGTTGATTTTACGTTTTTAGTGAGTTTTTGTGCAAAATTTTATGGTGACTTACGTATACAAAAAAATCACAAACAAATATTTCTTCCAAAACCCATGTTACACAGCTTCGTAGAAGTGTTTGTGTATTTCAAACAAAAATCATAGATTCATGACCATTTAGGTAGCAAAACAAATAACGGTTTGATAAATTATCCAACTCCCTGATCGTTTTGTCCTCAGTTTTGGATTCTACGCACAACTAAAAGTACCCCCGCCGTCTTTCAGCCCGACAAGGCAAACGCTGATGTCCCATGTTTTTTCTTCACCTAAAGTGCTTAAATTGCGCATTGTGCGCAGGCTTTCTACGATGGAAATTTATGCATAGATATTGAAGATCCCAGATCACACCAAATTCTTCATATTTGCCGGCACTAACTATTGTATTAGTGAGTTAACAATGGGCCGAGGAATGTTAATGGTGAACAGCGTTCCGGAATGCGGTGCAGAGGGGTCTCGGGGCCTCTCTGTTCTGTGTTATGCCCATCAGCATCCCCAGCCTTGGAACAATGACCTCTAATTACTATTAAGTTCTCGGTAGAGGTCATTACCAGCTTTTCATAAGGTTCAACTCCTAACGGTGAGGATCTCTAGCTCATTCGTCTATGCTTCTATGAGCTCATTGTTCTTAAATTCTGTGATTCATTGTTTCAGTTGTAGTGTATCCGTACCCCAAGTTAATCCAAATTAATTATAAGATAAATCGATTTAAATTAATTTAGATAAATTGTATGGAGTGCAATATTGGTTTTAAAAATTATTGCACCAATGGCAATTTCAGCTATTTAATTGTATTCCAACAGTTTCAAGATAACGGCGAAAGCTTTCCTGAAAGGTGCGGTACGAAGGGTATCGGATGATTGGAAGTGGCTGAAACAATGTGTAAAGAAAGAAGCCGAATGACATCATGAAGGAACAACCTTCCGCCCGTGTCTATTTTGGATGGGAGGGTGGGAAGGGTGGCTTCAACAACAACAATAAGGCGGGTTCAACAGAATAATTCAAAAAACGCTGCAATTTATTACATAAAGGTTTATTATTTCTGCATGAGATAATACCTACTACACGAACTGGTATATAGGCAGTGATCCGCATGCCAACAGGCTTCGCATGCCAACCGCTGCCATGGTGGCCTGACGGGCCGCCCATTTCGGCCTGACAGTGCGCCCTTTGCTGTAGACGAAGCGAGGAGCACTGGGCGCCGGAGGTGGTGGAGGAGGCGGGCGGAGAAGGTAGCGCGATCTTTTTGGTCCTCATCATCATTCTCGCTGTGCAGTTTTAGTATATAGAATTAAAGAGTCTATGGTACATTGGGTGGTATGCATAAAGGCGATGCAAAAGCTTTTATTCCGAAATGTGAAGAACATGCTTCGATTCCTACACAAATGCACTTGCTACCCTCTTTTACTTCGTAGTAAAGTAAGTGGTATAGTATAGTGTAGTATAGTATCTACTCCAAATCCTATGCATTAAACCCCGTTTTTGGCCCATTTTTGGCTCATATCATGGATGAGTGTAAAGCGACCGGGCTGGCTAAACGTTAGGACCAACTATACCCCAAGTGGAGTCCATGTGCGAAAAAACAGATTTTTTTCATCGTGTTAAAGGCCTTCAAGGCCCGAACGACGGACGGACATTGCAGTATTGGAATCTACTCACCTTGAAACGTAAAAAGACAAATTTTGAGAGGAAATGATTTTTTTCCTATACGATTACAAAGGCTTATTGTTGGAAATAATTAACCAGAAGGTACTTTTTTTTTCTTTTTTTTTTTTTCTTTTTTTTTTCGCTGTACGACGGCGCAGTGGCCTTAGGCGAATGGGCTGATCCCCTCCAATCGGTTTTTGAAGTCACTGTAGAATGTTTTTCGATGTATCATCTATGAGCGTGTGATTCTGCGATATGAACATAAAGTTAAATTGATATGATAGAAATCACAACTGCGATGTGTGACAGTGATTGTCGTGATAAAATTTCTCATTTCTCTAGAATATATACCATCATACAACGTCATAATATCAATATTTATTGAGGTTAAAGGATACTAAATTAGATACGAAAATTAATCGCTCGGAAATTTCAATGCCTGTTTCTTTAAATGACGCTCCAAGGAAGTATTCTAATCCAATTAGGTTTACAATCCAATTATAGGAAAGAAGATACCGTAAGAGGGCGAGGGTAGGTGAGGACGTACATGCACATAAATCAATAGGGTAAGAATAATAGTTAATTCATATATGGGGGTGGGGGGAGGGGCTGACGGACTCGGCGTTCTTTTGGGAACGTTCAGAGTAGCAGTTTCTTTGACCGATTCCTGTGTTTGGTCCTGAACTGTTACAGATGCAAAACAATTTTGAATGAATTTTGCTTGCAGCCATTTTAAAGTTCACTTATTACCCTTTAGAGGAAAACCTCTACTCCGAATCAGAACTTCTGAATTATCTTCTTTCTAGTTTATCAAGTTGCAAACCACGCCAATCCAATATTTACTTACATAATAAAAAATTCGCTTGCCAAGATGGGTGTGGCACAAAACTTCCTCGTAACATGCATATTGAACATAGAAATGTTTCAATAAAGATTCATTTGGTGTTTGAGCAAAATCGGTCAGTTGGGCAATGAGAAATTATGCTTCATAGATGTTAAATGTGCACATGAGCAGAAGCTACCAGTGCGTCAGGAGCGATGTATTTCATTGGGGGCCATCTACAGTCTAAATCGTTCAATCTCAGAAAATTTCATCGAAATCGGAACAAAACTATTTAGTTACAAAGATTTGAGGTTGGCGCATGCGCAACAGTCACTAATTGTACGATCGTGATGAAACTCATATGGGGTAATCAAATCGTCATTTCCCAACTGCCCTCTGAGTTTGATCGAGATCGAGTTATGAGTGTTGCAAAGGTTTGCGGACACAAACTGATATACGAGTACATGAAGCCAAAGTTGTTCGCTATGACCTAAAACGTAAAATGTTAGTGGAAATCAACTACTACCCTCCAAATATGACCGAGCTCGAATTACTAGAACGCTGAGGAAATAATGCCTGATGGAATTTACGTTTGCACATGTTTACAGTGAAATATTAATTTTTAATGATGTTAATAGGGACTATCGACAGCCTAAACCGCGCATACCGTGAACATTTCATCAAAATCGGTTGAGAACCGTAAAAATATTAAGCTTTTTACAAGGATTTGTAGTCAGATGGACAGACTGACACACAGAAACGGAACCTAAGTACTTCATAATAGTACAAAACCTAAAATGTGATTGGGAATTTTGATTTTGGAGAAAACGAATTTTCTATCTCTTGAAAGCCACTATAGGTAGGCTCGGGATAATATTTATGTAAATAATAAAATCAATTAATAAATAAATTTATGATTTGCTCCCATTTTGTTGATTTTTTTCCTGTCCAAGTTCTAGCCCTAGAGGAAGCAGACGGATATACGTAGGGTGACTCGCCCAATGAATGAACACTTAAGCTCTTAGGACACTAGTGATGAACTTTAATGTCTATAGTTCTTGAAGTTGCAGTACTACACTACTTGAATTTGTATGGTGTTGTTTAAAATTATATAAGGAACAAGAATAGCATGCGAGAAGACGAGAAAAGTTGATTTTTATAGCTAATTTTCCACACTAAAGGAGTTAATGTATTTCACCCCATGAATGAACACTATTTCCTAGTGAATGAACCCTGAAATTCCAGTGAATGAACACTCCATTCCCAGACAAAAGTTCCGGGGACCTATTTCTTGGTTCTTTGAAAAAAATCATCACTCTAGCAACGTAATTAAAAAAGAAAAAAATTCCATTATATTAGCTATCAACTATAGGTATGCAAGCATAAAATAGGGTAGGAAAAATGTGATCGAACATCATCAATTTTTATTGTAGGAACTTTGAACATAAAAAATAAACGTAATTAAGTAGAATAATATGAGGAACATTATTTGGAAATATTGGCACCTAGGAATCTATACCAAATATCGACCACAATACTATATGTACTCGTACTTACTGGTAAGTGAAAACTATGAAAAAACCGAAACAAAACATTGGAGGTATTTAGGTATAAAAATAAAGTGAAAAACATCACTTTGGTTCACAACAATGCTCGGTACTTCAACATGCTTCACGGTTAAAAGCCCCTCTGCCACTGTATGAAGTGCAGTTTTCATGCCACCACATATTAAATTTATCGCATTTAATCCAGTCTTCAGATGCTGGCTCTACATAAACTTCATCACAGCCAGGACAAATAAAATCAGGAGTGCCTGTCACTCTCTTCCTCCTTAGGAGTGCTGGTATCTCTCTGTCCTCTTGGCTAATATCACTACAACTAGCAGATATCTCTGCAGTAAATTTGCGATTGACAGTCTTCTTTTTTGAAACAGGTTTTTTAATTTAATTGACAGTCTTTTCGTTTTGCAGTCTTTGGGCATTCTTCAAACCTTCTGCATCACCTTCGTTAGGAGCACTTGAATTTGCTTGATTGCCTACTTCAGAAACGTCCTCCTGTAACAGCAAGGACTTCTTCTATGGCATCAATGACAAGTTGAGCCAAAGTTGAAATATTTTTTGATGAGTTTGGCACAGTGGATGTAGCATCACACGTCAGTAGTGTCTCATCATTAATGTTATGTGCAATAAACTCAGTGAAGCTGGAGTTTTCACAGTCAGGTCCCACTCCTAAATTTACGACTTTTAGAAGAAACCAGTTGCATGTAGAGGAATTGGGAGAGATATGACGAGTATCATCATTACCATTAGATACAAGGCAGTCAGACAAATTTTTTGTACTATTTTGTGGAGAGTCGAAAGGCGAAGGTGTATCATGTGCAGATTGGTTCTTCGAACACAAACTCCATAGTATGAAGAGGCTCCCGTCCTTTCCAAAATCATAAGAACCATTGCCCTTGTCATTAAATTCTTTTAGTTTTTCTTCTCCTAAGGAACGTTCAATGTCTCGTTTTGTTTTGGCTTAACAATCAGCAGTAAATGGTGAATTTGAAGAACTATCATTTGGGAACTGTTCGGTGAATCTGCTTGTAGTATTTCATTTCTTCGGACGGAAATGCACTTGGAGAAATTAATAGCAGACTTATCAAAGGGGAAACAACCCACGTGCTCTAAATTCGTTTGTTATCACATCTTCCTTTATCGAGTCAAATGCAGATGAATAGACAACCACAACCTAACGCCAATGTGAAAATAATGGGTGTTCATTCACTGGTGTGCAGGTTCCTAATGAATGAACACTCCGTCTCTGTTCCAGAAAACCCTGTTCATTTACTGGATAGGATAGTTATTTAAACAAACTGAGACAAAAAATCAACAGTTTACTTGTTTCTTCACTAGGGAAACCTCCATTTGATTTAAAACCGTGAAATAACCCTCCAGCCAGTGAATGAACAGTCGTTCATTTACTGGTTGGAGGTCATATATTAGCTCCCACAGTATGAACACTCAACAAAACATATCATATTCAAAAAAATTCTCTTCTACCTAATTATTTCTCTCAAGAGAAACATATCAGCTACAATAATAAAGCATGACATTGACTAATTTAGCATTTTACTTACCTCTAAACACTAATCCCCAAGTAATGGCAAACTCCAGTTGTTACCCCCAGAAACGTTCTTGGAGACCTACCTGTTCATAACAGCGAAACCGAAGAAGATGGCTGACTTCGTTTTATCTACTGCTTCATCCCGCTATCTATGATATGTTGATGGAACTAATGAAAAAAAACCATTTTCACCAGGGTGCATCTCAAGCCTTATTATTTTCGAATAACCTCGTACTGTTCATTCACTGGGGGGAGTTCATTCACTGGACGAGTCACCCTACAGCGACCCATATGGTTTCATACGTTTCTTTAGGATGATGTCTATAAATGAGACCCTAAAAGTTCCAGTCATGCAGCATGATCGTATGAGCGAATTTTCGTATATTACCGTATTGTATAAGTACTGTTAAATTGTTTAAAAATGTAAGCTTTTCGAGCGCAAGGAAATCATGAACTATTAATTTTATGGCAAAATAGCGAACGGCATTATTTTGATTTTTGACTGATTTTTCAACTTTGAAATTTTTGAAAACTTGATACATATTCTTATAGGAAATTTTACGCTGATTCCGAATATACCACATGTTAGTATGCTGAAAAAATTATTTCGCACAACAAATCGCAAAAAACAGAATATTTTGAAAATTTTGACTACATTTTTGAAAATTTCAACCCGAAGATGTAATCAGATCACGCTGGCCAACGAACTTGAAGTTTCGTTTTGCGTCCTTAACATTTTAAAATTTGTCTGAAGTTTCTAGCACAATTCTACGGACAGTTATCGTCTGGAATGACACATACGTACATACATATATGCATACATATACATACATACATTAAAAAATGCGTTAAACTTCAGAATATGATTCAGAATAGCCTGAAACGGATTTCTGCATACAATTTTTTCAAAAATTACTATTACCTTGAAAGTTTTCGAGGTTCTTTTAAAAATATTTCAGCCTTTAATTACTATCCTTTCAGGTTGATCAACATTGAAGCCGATGTTACTAGCATATCCCAGGCCAATGCATGATTTTAGAGCCAAAATTCATAAAGTTTGGTCCAGTAAGTTATTATCGGAGAAAATCTTTGGACGGCGTACGACGGACAGACGGATTTTGTTCTTTTCGATTTTTGGATTCTGCGTAACTTGAAACGTAAACCGGTAAACCAATAAATGTTGAGGGGGGTTAGACGTTTTTTTCTCATTTTTTCTTGGTCCTTTACAGAGGTTCTATTTTAAATAATAAACCAAAATGGAAGAAACATGTTTTGATATGGATACATATGTCTTTAGCTGGGGTATTTGGAAAAATTGTTTAACGTTTTCTGTCACCCACAAAAGTATACAGAAAGCTTTATTTTCAATTGATTTTCACGTACAACCAATGCGTTTCTAGCGAGGTGTAACTCCCTTAGTTTTCATAGCACGAAAGTCGTTCGCCACTATTTGGAATGCTCTCATCTTATCACATTCCATGATCCCTAAGTCATTGTAGTGTCAAGGAAAGCTGATTTACTACACTAAGCTATAAACTAATATTGCTAAGTAACCATAATGAACGTGTGAAAAGAAGGCACCACATGGCAGGTATACTATTGAGTAGTAGGTTCTTGGTACTAGAGTAGTACTAACTACTATTGAGTAGTTGGTACTAGACATATCCATGATCTATTGTTTTTTACATCAAGGAAGAAATAAAAAAGTTTTCATCGATTTTTTTTTTAAGAAAATGCGCAAACAATAGATTAAAACTATCCAGAATGCTGTACGTTAATCTGTTCACTCTCCCATAGGGCTAGAAAACTTCAAGAAAAAAACGTTGGTCTTCTAAACACGAGAACTTGGAGAGATCGTGCGCTGGTAGTGTTTGTCTCTTCAATCTGGCCACACACTATTTGCCCTGAATATACGTCACTGCTTGAAACGTGGCGTAATGAGATGAGATAAAACGGGGAGGATAAAAAGGGAAAGGGTTAATAGGTCAGAGGATCGTATCGGGGGCAATGACAAGAAGGTTGGCATATGGCGGGAGGCCTGCAAGGTCCCTGCAGGGGAGGATGAAGCAAGCGGACGGCCGAATCCAAGAAAGCGAAGCCGGCCGACGCGACGCCAACCCAACCACCTGTTGCTCCTCCGCTCGTGAATCACTCGGGAGACTTCGGCCTCCGTCGTTACGCCAAATCCGTAGCGTCTCCGGATGAATGGAGCGCGTGAGTCAACCCATCGTGACCTGCGACCAGTTCGGGAATTCGAACCAAAATATCCAGATTGGTTTTGCAAATCAGTTCTTATCAGACTCTTATCAAATCGACGAAATCCAAAATCAGAATTTTACAGTGTAGGCAAGGGGGTAGACAGGGTGGGGCAGGGAGGGGCCGTGCCCCCCCCCCCCCCCTAGACTTTTGGGAACACAAAAATAAATTGTGCTGAATTTATTTAAAAGAAACACTAGAAAATAGATTCAATAGAATGCGTAGTTATGGGGAAGGTATTATTGGAAATTGGAATTTGGAAACATGTCTTTTGTGAGCAAGAGTATCTTCATAGCATCGATATACCCCAGGTGTATATCGATGCTTCATAGTAAGAGAAGGTTCTTGGTAGGTATTGAAAACACTTTTGGGATTGAACATAAGACAGGGAAGGGGGCGAAAGGGGAAGTAATTCAGAGAAGCTTAAATTCTAGAAGCTTCTCATACAGGAAGACTGATGCTGTCTTAAAAATTGTCCATTGCTGTTTTGTAGTAACTATGTTGTATAATGAAACAATGCAATATATATAAATGAAGATTTTTCATGAAAATTATTTCTTGGTATTCAGACTTTGTACCTTTCGTTTGCTATAATATGCGCACGCATACTTTATATATAATATCTCTTGGGGGTGCCCCCCTTGGCTAAACCCTGCCCATGAGTGTAGGCCCACATGGTCGGTAGTTGCCTACTTCTGATATTCAAACATATTGGTAAGTAACGCATGCATTACCGGAACGTCCCTATGAATGGATTGTGTATAATTTTGGTGAGGATTAAAATAATAGAGAGGAAAAAAGTATTAGGTACGATTTCTCGGAAATCTCTCCCCCCTCCACCCATTTAATCCCTTCACCGAGAGTAAATTTGCATAGCTGGCCATAATCTGGATCGAATAATCAATAAAAACAGTCCCGAAAAGTTTGATGAATATAATAAAAATATCACGATTTATCGTTATTGCCTCATCCATTCTTAATGGAACTAAATAAGAATCACGAAAATCGGTTGATATTTGGTTTGGACAGCGCTTGAAAAAATCGGTAATTATCCCCTTCACCCCCCACCTCGACATCAAATCTGAAATTTCGGTTGACAATTGTAGCCTGGATAGCGTCGATAACATTTATCACAAATCACAGATGGATGCAGTTTTCACGTTATAAAGTTTTTTCATCGTTATTTTTTCTCGTGCTTGGGTTGTCTCCAACCCCTCTCGATCAATTCCAATTGGTCGTCCCTCTATTGACGAAGACTAGCTTCAGAGGGACGTCCTAAAAAGCAGGAGCTCAGGAAGTTTTATGATTTTTTTACAAAAAGGCGCTGCATAAAAATAACATAAGTACCAAGAATCACAGAAAAAATAAATATCTAGCTCTTTATTAAATAATTATTATAATATCTACATAATGAAGCGAGGAATCAAGGTAGCTGATAAGTACCATAAAATACCACCGTATTGTATCGTGAATCACTAAGGAGAGCTCGGCCTTCGTCGTTATGCCAAATCCGTAGTGTCTTCGGGTGAATGTAGCTGGCGGTGCGGTGAGTCAACCCATCACGACCTGCGACCGGTTCGGGAATACCATAGATATGTACAGATACCTACATATCTATGAGGAATACGGACCAAAATATCCAGTTTGGTTTGCAAATCAGTTCTTATCAGCTTCTTTTCAAATCGACGAAAACCAAAATTGGGATTTTTCATTGTAGGCCCACACGTTGTAGTTACCTATCAACTCCTGATAATAGAAGACGTCTGCCAAGTTGGGTGGGCAGTATAGCTTCCTCATATATTAAAACATAGATGTATAGAATTAGTTGAAGAACAAAGTTCGAGTCAATAGTCATTACCCAACAAATTGTGATATAATTCACAAGGTAACTTCTTGGAACAGATACCTATAGCCAACTATTCCCCGCGTTTGAACGAAATCGAAGAGATAGACCATGATAAGTCGACCTTATAAGAAATTAATGTTTGCGCATGCACACAGACTACACAAATAGTCCAACGGCAATGAAATTAATAGGGGAACATCTAAGAGATAAACCGCACAATCCTAGACAATTTCATAAAAATCGATTCATTAATCTCGGATTTTTGTCTGTGTCTATCAATTTTAGTTTTGCGCATGCGCTGTAGTTATTACTCTACTAATCGCGATAAAATGCATAGGGTACCATCCTAAAACATATACCCCCCCCCCCTCACCCCCCACATTATCCCAAGTTTATCGTAGTGGAGTGCGGGTGGTGTCAGACCGCTTAGGATGGAATCTATTTTCACGTTTTTCGGTCTTTACATCCTATCTCTCGTACTTTAAATCCAAATTTCGAAATTCCGGCAACTCATTACCCAACTAGACTAATCTAATAAATTTCCGAGTTGAGACTGGTACACAGATAAAAGTCACAAAATATGTCTCAATTTTAATATCACCCAATCTTTTGAAGATTTGAATGTAAGGACTGTAAAGAAAACCGCCGAGTTAAGTTTTCAGTCAACGATCCGATAACTCAAGCAGGAAACACGAAGCGGGAAGAAGCCTATTTAGGGTGCAGTCTTGACTGAGGATATGTCACGGCTCTTCTCTCTCTCCATCTCTCTCACTCCCTATCTTCATTCTCCTCCTCCTCTTTTATTCTTCTTCCTTTTCTTCTCCCATTCTTTCTATTGAATTGACAGTTATGCTAATGTTGATTGTGACGGAGCGACTGCCGGTCGACTTCCCTGTATAAATACCTACCGCCACATACCACTTTCTAGCCCCGACCGCCGAAACACGCAGGAGGCTTTGATTAATTATCAAAAGTAATTACCTAAAGAAATCTTATCAGGTTTCTCATAAAGTAGAAATGGGAATCTACTATACAGGGTATCTTAACTTTTCTATAAAACGATATAGAGCAACAATTCCAAATTCAACACTTAATATTCGCATACTATCCAACGGTGACTTTTGCACACTTGCGCATACGCAAATAGGTGCAATGCTCAAAACTTTATTGTCGAACAGGATCACCCACTTTTCATTATCGATTCAGGTTCTACCTAAAGTTTCATGGGAAAATTGTCGCAAAATGGAATTTCACACTAAATGTGGAAATTTTCTGGGAAAAAATTGTTTGGAATTATTTAATCTAATAGTTTGGGGGTATTGAAGAGTTTCAATTTAATACAATTCAATTTAATATGTACATTTGTTTCCACTCATTATGAGTTCGTATGCACCATACTTCACAGTTCAGAAAAACAAAATTATAAAATGAATGAATATAGAAATTAATACAATTATTTTTTAGCATCATAATATAAAACAATTATGATTCATGGAGTAATTATGGTTAAGATTTCTTCAAGCCTAACAGATTTGCTTTGTACTTACTAGGCTACAATCAAAAATAAAAAGAAGAACAATAATAAAGAAATGAATTAAAATAACTAAATACTAATATTAATACATAAATAAATTTAAAACTTGTTTCTACTTAATATACTAAGGCTGTAAAACTCTTTCAGATTATTCAAATCAAATAATAGCTTTGTTCATTTGTTTGGCTATTGTGAGAGGGGAGAATAAATTATTTTGGCTATTCCTCTTACCTTCTTTATTTTCAACGCTTTCGTCCCTTGGGCGTCATCAGGGATCAACAAATTAATTTAGCAGGCGTAGCGATCTACTTGGTTCATTCACTCCAAGTCTTATGATAAAATATATCGAAGTATGGCATGAATAACCAGTGTTGATTGAAGTTATATACATAGGTAGGTAGATGGATGGTTACTTACAAGTAACTTTGTTTGTTTGTGGATGTTACATTAAGTATGTTTAAATATTCATTATGAGTTGGTATTTTCGCCTGTAACGTGAAAAGAGAGGGTATTAAGTTGAGTGGAAATTCCAAAGGTTCCTATTTAGGTGGGTAGGAACTTCAGTATGGGGCTCACCAGGCGTATTTTGGGGTGCTATGCTTCAGGTTGTGCAAATGCTTGATAATCTTGATTGTGCAGTTTGTCTTTATAATTATGATAACTTGATGATAATATCATTTTCAGGTAGGTAGAGGTCATGTTTCTGCAGGTACTTGATGTGAGAAAATTCATAAAGTTATGCTATAAATGATCTTCTATTGATGTTAATATGATCAAGCACACTGTGTTGCATTTATCTCGGTTGATAGCAGTTTGTTTTGGCTATAAATTAAATTGGGGTTAAATTCACTGAACCGCTGTGGGCATTTCGACAGTGAGCTGGAGGTTAATTAGAAAACTAAATAGGAGAATGTAAGTAAGGTTCTTCCAGCTGTTTTATGCCTAGATGGTGGTGGTCACATATGTGTGTTATCATGGGGGTATAATTATTAGCAGACAATTATTTATTTTGCAATTCCACATTACAATGACTAATTTTAGATTTATTGATGTATATATAAAGATAATTAATTATAATTCATATATTTTGTCGGTTAACTACCACTAAACTCTCTTATTTATTCAATTGGGAGGCTCCTAATTTCAAAGAACTGTCGATGTAGTGGTAAATTGTTACTGTTATTCGTTTATCTGCACGCAAGTCAAAAAATGTCTCCATTCTGTCTTGTGAATCATAGCTGATTATTGGAAAGCCACCTGGCACAAATTTTCCAGATACTCGTAGTGCCTCCTGTATATTGAGCATAAATTTAATATAAGCATGAAATATACGAGTGTCTCCAGTTCCTGCATATTGCAAAACATGCAAAACAGAGAGAGCAGTCAGTCAAGGTTGTTCCTCTTGGAAAAAAAAAAAAAAAAAAAAAAAAAAAAAAAAAATCCCTTGTACTCAAAATCAAAAATAGCATTTTATACATTTTTAGAACCATTAAAATAATTTGATCTTCTTTGACGTTGGAGGCTTTGAAAAGTTTCAGTGACACTCGTCTACAATGTATCAACGCTACGAGAGATTGGTACCTATAATATCCCAGTGAAGCTTGACGAATGCCTGCATTACGAGTATTTATCTCTCCATAAACTCAGTTTCTTGTCCACATTGATGAACCGGTTCAGTCGGACAACGAGATCTCGGCCGTTCCTGCAAACTGCCTACCTTTCTGGAAATAGTCCGCAAACGGCGAGTTTCCATTCCTGGTAAGGTCGACCGCTTTTTGACGTCACAAAGCTACTCTTCACGACGTCCAGAATGATCTTTTCGTGCTGCTTGCCAGAACTCTCTTTTGATGGATGTGATACCAATTCGCAGATTCATTTATTTAAACAGGGTTTTCACTCTTTTGGTTACTAACCTCCAAGGGATCGACTCTACAACTAATTTGCAACAAAAAGTGCCTCCTAGACTTTTTTTAGATGCATTGTTTTCGAGTTATTCACGATTCACGATTTTTTCGTGTTTTCAACCTTACATCACAAAACGGCTGTACCTCTCTTCCATATTGAGTAAATTCAAATTTGAGGATACCGTTATAAAGAGCGTTAAATTTCCTTTTGGATAAGCTACCTAACGTGTGAAAATATGTGGATTTAGTAGTCGCAAATTCACACTAAAGTGAAAAAATTGTCGAAAATTGAAAATCTCGTACCACAACCGCGTTATAACAGAGTTTTTTCTTCAACTCAAGAATTTTTTAGTTCATTTGTTATGCTCAATTTGATGTGTTTTTAAGGGTAAAACTAGTTAGTTAAAGGGTAAAACTCTGTTATAACGGAGTTTTGGAGATCTGCAAGTGTTGCCATTCGGTTCAGCGTGAAAAAATACGTTGAAACTCGCCCCAAACTCAAATTTTTTTAGAGGGTCATTTTTCACAAAAACCCATTTAAATAGAAAAAAACTATATTTTCAAAATTCAAACATACTTTTCTCCTTTAATTCGCAAAGTGAAATGAAAATTGATTATACCGCTGGAAAGGTGAGATTTGGGCCAAGTTTTTCCCGTAACGTGCGCGGGAATTCAAGCGCATGGCGATTTAAAAAATACAAGACTTTCAAGTTTCGACGAGTTTTTTTACTTTTTTGCGAATTTGTGACTACTAAATCCACATATTTTCACACGTTGGGTAGCCTATCCAAAATATTATTTAACATTCTTTACAACGGTATTCTTAAATTTGAATTTACTCAGTATCGAAGGAAGTTATGATCGATTTTGTGATGTAAGGTTGAAAACACGACAAAAATCTTAAATCGTGAATAACTCGAATGTTAGGCCTCTAAAAGAAGTCTAGGAGGCACTTTTTGTTGCGAATTAGTTGAAGAATTGACCCTTGGAGGTTAGTAACCAAAAGTGTGTACACCCTGTATAGGTATCATAAATTACGGGCATGTACCATTTATTTTATTTTATAACGGGCAAGTAAAATTTTGTTTATTACACAAAATTGGAAAATACATGTCAGTGAACTTTGAAATATATGGCACGTAAAAATTATGGGGCTTCAATTAGTTAATAGATAGAGGAAATTTTTCAAAAGTTCCAGTCATGCAACATGATCGTATGAGTGAATTTTCGTCAAGTATCGTATTATGTTATGTTACGTTGTTTTGAAATTTGAACACTTTGAGTGCATAGAAATTGTTAACTAGGTATTATACAATAGCAAAAAACTCTTTCTAAATAATATGCAACAATTCAAAAAAGGTAGACATATAGCATTTCCCCTTTTTTTTCAGCAAATAATATTGAAATTGAAGTACATTTTTCAGCATAATTTAATGCTCAAAATTTTCAAAGTTTTAGTTCATCTTTGATACATTTCTTTTCTATATTTCTTTCTCTCTACAATATCATTTAGCTGATTGAAGAGAATGACCACAACATGTTTTTAAGTTTCCTTTGCATAGAAGTCATCAAGCACGCGTTTTTTTTTTTTTCAGACATTCTATTTTAAATTGGGAAACTTTATATTTGTAATATATCTGTAAAAATGAAGGAATTTTTGAAAAAAAAAAAAAAAAAAAAAAATTAAATGGGTTGGTGAAATTGCCTATTTTTTGTTTCTTAGGTAGGTTCCACTAATTCGAGACCCCATTTTCAATTCGAACGTTTTGCGTTGTCTAGGAACTAAATCCCTTCCAAACAGTCAGATTCCTTATAGAGAAGACGTACCTATAGAAGCTCTGATTATCATAGGACGCCGATAATGTGACAGGTTGAAATATTCCCCAGTTCCTCTATTATTTGTCCTAGTTAAATTAAGTTCACTACGATGGATTCGTCGTTGACGATGCTCCTTGACCGAAATAGTCCTACTCTATCTGTGAAGGCCTCAAGCGGGCCTAATCTCTGCCACGATGAGACGGCACCTGAGACATCTGCCTGGTGACCATTGTTGTTCCGTTCAGTGCTCGTTGATTACGGCTTATGTTCGCCTGCTATCTCTCATATGCTTGTCCTGAAGGTTGTCTTAATTGCTGAGTTCCAAGCACCGCGAGTTCATGAACTTTTCGGAATTGGTTCGGCGCTGAACCTTATGCGCACGTGAATCGTGTTCCAAGCGTTTTGAGTTCAGTAACTCAACACTCGCTAATTTACTACAACACCCCACCGCGGCGGGTTCATGAACTGAGTTCAGTGAGTTCATGAACTTTTCAGACCTGCTCGGGGGTAGGGTTGAGAACTCGAACTGAAGGAAACCTTTCTGAACCTTCCAAAAATCTCATTTCACCGCGAACCCTCACGCTAATGATTTGCCTTGTCATTCGCCTGCTTGATGCTTGTTGCGTTATCGTTTTTCACATCTCTTTTGTTCCTCGCTTGCGTTGCACTTTATACACGTCATAAATCTTAATAGAATAGCGGGGCTCTTCCTAGAAGATTCTGATTCGGAAGTGTATGCTTCCATTGCCGATTGGAAGTGGGTCCTTAGTTCTGATGAGGACTCTTCTAATCTTGAAAGTAATAATGAATAAACGTAAAAATGAGCAAATGAGGGAATGTCTCTCACATAAATAACCGTGACGAAGTTTTCACGTTACTAAAGACGACTGGGTGGTGCATTGAGTGTCAGGTGAACTATAGTGTTCCCACCGACGGGTTCTTGAACCTAAAAGTTTCGTGAACTTGTGGAACCCGTGAGTTCATGAGCTCACGAATAGAAGAAGAAATAGGTAGAAGAAGAAGAAAAAGAAGAAAAACGTGCATTTATTCAAAGCGAACATCAGAAATTTACAACTGAAATACATAAATATTGACAATGGGCTTTGCCCATCTGTCAGAGTATGCCCACAGATTATAATTATTGTAGGTGTTATTACAATATTGAGCATTATGTACCTATGTTCCATAGTGTATACGTATAAAACTAAAGTTGAAGTTCTATTAATTATTTCCCCAATTGAAGTGCTGCACCAGTTCCGCTCTATATCTCCATGCTGACTAGCCATACCTTACAAGTCGCAGCCACTCAGCTCCATTCAAAATTCTAAGGAAAGCATCTATAGAGAGAGAGCGTACCAAAGTTGTTCACTCGAAACTCAGCAAGCACGGGACAGATCGCCAAGAAGTGCTATAGGTCTTCGGGTACACCCATGTTACAGAGCGTGCAGATCACAGTGTGCTCCTGCTCATGCGAAACATGAGGTCGACTATTGAGCTTCAGTAGGTCTCCCCAAACTTTACATATCCAACGCAAAACAAAAATCGAGGCTTTTGGCTCCTTTTCTGTTAAATCGATGGATTTTACATTCATATCCTGAAATCTGTAGAAGTGACTGGTCGATGAAAGTGCGCGAAATAAGTATTTAGGAATGAAATGTACCCAAAAATAATATTGTACTGCGAAGATCATGATTTTACTGGATGTACCCCTCTCCATTATAACCTATCACGAATATGTGACAAGCAACACCTTCCCCCTCCTACTTACAACCATAAAAATGTATGAACTGCTTTTAATTTGCCTGAGCAGCGCAAACAAAAAAAATTAATCACTCACACCTCATACTAACACAGACATTCACCAGCGGTGTTTTTCACGGATTCAGGTTTTGCGGTTTACAATTATTTTTTTCGCGTGTTTGGATTGTCCCACAACCCCCTGGATCAATTCCAATAGGTCGTCCCTCATATATCGCAGCCTTGTCTATATGTAATGTAGTGTAATTTTATTGAAATATAGGACTGATATGTCCCACCTCGCATGTCAAGTTTGACAGAATAGGTGATAATATTGTGGAAACAAAGTAAGTTTTAACTGAAGCTAGAAGGGCATCTAAGTTTAAAGCCTGAAGAGCAACTTAGTTTTAGGGCATAAGGTTAATCGTAAAGTTTCAGAAATATGTATACAGGAGAAGTAGGAAATATATGGAATAAAATAGTTTAAAAAAAAACTACAATTGTCAGACGTAATAAGAGAGGAATATAAGAAGAATGAAAAGTGATAGATATCGAAAGAAGAAAGAAAGAGAAAGAGGAAGGAGTTTAATGCTCACCAAGGAAGCGGCGCACAACAGCAGACCTGAACGCACCAAGGGAGGGAGCGCACCGCACCGAAACTGAAAGGAAATTCCATAGCCTCGTTACTGCAATGGAAACTGACCTAAGCCAGAGTGATGGACTTGCTAGAGTGCCGTTTAATAGCAAAGTTTTTGGCTCGATCTGAATTGTCTAGTGGAAAAAGGGAATTGACAAAATTTAGTAAGCAACCCTTTGTTGCTCTACAGGTGATGCACAAACAAAGTACGTTTACGTGATTGATAAATAAACATTCCCAAGAGGCGATTTACGTAAAGAGAGGTGTGTCCTTGGGATTTAAGATGAAATACATAACGGTTATTGGTTAAATACATAACCATAGCTTCAGAGGGACGTCCTATAAAAACGTCATTTTGATAGTGAGCGAGGTGAATCAAATAACTTGAGCCACGACATACGGCAATGAAAAGCAAAACGAGTTGGTATTTTCAAAGAGCACATGAAGTAAGTATTAAGTAAACAGTTTATTCAGGTATTCGAGGAAATATTGATTTGGTGCAGTTACCATGAGAACATTTGCCTCCATATGGTGAGCAAATAGGAGCCTTGGTGATCGTCATTAACCTTCCGCGAGGTCTAGGTTTTTAGCAGCGGACTCCCAACAGGTGTCGCTGATTCCTTATTTGGGCGAAATAGTAGCGCGCTCGGTCGTGACCCACTTGGTGGTAAACTTATCCTTCTGCTCCCTGCCAAAGGCTTTTTCATTCGTGGTCAAACTCAATCGTTTCGTTCTTCAATTATTCAGGGAAAGGGTACGGCGAGAGAACGCAAAACAGATGATGGACATAAACTGGCATACCTACATACGAAATTCCCCTTGAGAAATACTTACCTACCGAGTGTACCAATAACCACTTAAACCATAGAGAGTAAGATTGAAATAATGAAATCGTTGTGCAATAACTGGCAATTTATTCAAATGTAATGATATCATAATAGAACCATCAGGAAATTTTATCAATATATTATATTATATAATATGTAATTAATCAGGACGATGCTTAATAATGATTGAAAATTATGCCAATATCACAAACACATGGGCATTTGATTTTTGTGCCAAAGTTCATAAATATTGGTTCAAAGTTTTAAACATAAGACGGCGCACAGGGGGGAAAACGAGGGAAAATGTTTCCTGAAAGTGGACATATTCTGAATTCACTATTTGTTACTTATGTTCAATTAGTTATGAAATCCAAATATAACAGTCGTTTATCGCATACAATTAGTTCGACTGAGAGGCTACCGTCCAAAGTAGAAATTTTATTAGACATACTTCCTTAAAACTAAGGGTCGTTTTTCACAGTTCATCAATGTTTGTGCGATCAATTATTTCTAAAACGATCATAAGATTCATTCAGGTGGGAAAAGAATTCAAAACTATTTTGAAGAAAAAGCGCTCAATTTCTCTACATTCGGCAAAGTTGGGCTGTTTTGAACTTCCGAAACCATGGCTAGAAAAAAATAGGCGCTTAAACTGGGAGTTTTCTACGCCTGACTGCATGAGTGAACACAATATTGTGTTTACTTCAATATCCTTAATCCTGTTCAAAGGATAACAAAAAGGAAACTAAGTTTTAAGCAAATCGATACCGAAGAATTTCTCTACTTTTTGGAAAATCATTCAATCATGGATAGGTTTTTTGGCACTATATTTTCATATCCACATTTGAATAGTTTTCAATGAAGTCGAAAAAATCAGTACGATTTGTTTTAACGCCAGAATACATTGAGGAAACCAAACGTCAAAACTTCCCGATTCTTAATAGTTTTGTTTCTGCTATATTGACAACCTTCCCCGCCAAGAGTTGCTTGAGCTCCTAAATTCTCCAGTATCGCTTGGTTTGTTTAAGATGTCTTCAAAGATTAAGGGAGTGTTCTGCTCCTTGTAATTTCCAGAGATTACCCCTTCGTGACCATTATTTTCAAGTTCTTCATTTGAACGTTTCGCTTTTTTATTTTTGAAATTTTCAAGTAACCTAACCTATACGTTTCAGATATTCATTTCAATTTTCTTAATTTATTAGTATTTTTTTGAAGCAGAAACTGAAAAAACATGCGCCTTGCTAGGGGTTGATCCCTTTGTTTTCCAATTAGAGTCAAACGGTTTTAAGCAATGAAGAGTGTGGGAGACGCTTTCAACTCTACTGACACTAGTAGTCTCCCTACCAAATTCCAACATCCTACGGTGAAATGGAGAGAGTAGCTCAATCAGCAAATCCAGCATAATTTCGATGACTTCTCATGTCTCAGAGAGTCTTCTATATCAAATTTCAACTTCCTAGAAGTTGAGCTTACCATCCAATCAGGAAAGCGTCCATAATTTCATCGTCTCTTAATGTTCTAGAGAACCTCGCTATCAAATTATTACATACTTGGGAGAACAGGAGATAATTTAGCTCACTCAGCTGATCAGGACAGAGCCCATAATTCCTCGTCCCTTAATGTCCCAGAGAACGTCGCTATCAAATCAACTTTCTATATACTCATAGTAGCTACAGCTAGATCCCTTCTTGATAGCATCTTAACATGTAGTGCCTCCTTTTCGTAGGATAAATAATTTTGTAAAAGGAAAATTCACGATGTTATTATGCCTTCGCAATGATTCCTTAGCAATTGCTTTTAGGTTTGTTAATCTTAGGAAAAAAAATCTGCGGAAAGTTTCCCTTAACCCCAACCCAAAAATATATCTACGTTATTATTTCTGTATTAGATAGCCCTTCTAGCAGATCATTGAACTATAATAATTATTGAGCCCCATACATACATCAACGGATAAAGTGAACACAATAGCTCTTTTTTCCTTTTTTAATGATAATTTCTCCCCAAAATAACTACTCAACTTTTAACACCGATGACCTACAATTATACGTTTTGCAGTAGGTGAATGTTGAAAAATTTTCTGAAAATGTCAAAACAACCAAATAATAAACTTATAGTAAAAACAGCAGGTTGAAAAGGAAAGCCCCGGGGGTCCCGAAGCTGATCAGAATAACACGAAAACTGTATATATAGAAAAATATCACAGCAATATAAAATAACCAGGTGACACAGAAAGAGTAACGCTGAGACGACCGAGAAGTTTCAACGACCTTATATTTGCGTGCTAATTGAAAAGAACCAGAACTTTTCGATCAAACTCTTCATACATATATCAAAAAGAATCGCAATAGCTTAATTTTCTTAGAAAAATTGGCTAAAACATTCTGACCTTGGCGACCGGACCACGCCACTGTGCGGCTTTGGCGTACGGATTTATTTTTTTTAATTTGATTCTTCGGAAACTAAGTATTTTGAAATTTGAGCCAAAAAATTTTGAGGGGGGTTCAAATCTTTTTTCTTGGTCGATTACAGTGGTTCATTATTGAAAATAATAAACCTAAGAATCCATAAACATTTTACAAAATACGCCTTCTATATATACGTATTCATGCGCGTTTTTCAGGTCCCTCCTAGACTATCCCTATGTATCACCGTTTGTCATATTCTCAAAGCCTTGGCAAAGCCGAAAATTTAAATTTTGCGTTCCAAATGTGGGGGTTGGCAAAAATCGATTTTGAATTTTTCGCGATGGAGAGATCGTGATCTGCGTGGCGTTTTTTTGTGCGGCGTGCGGATTTTTTTTTTTTTTTTTTTTTTTTTTTGGTTTTTTAAATTAGATTATTACCTATTCCTGAACGCCTAGCCAGTTGCTGATTCGATGGCAAAGCAATGGGGACCTTACGTGGAAACAAGGATTAATCGCATAATCGTCAGAGGATTCGAGCGAACAAGGAAAATGTTCGTCGCAGGGGAGACCGATGTTAACACTCCCTACAGGTGGATGTGTCACATTCATCTTCCCCACCAACACGTTCAGAGAGCCCACATAGAGAAGGAATGGTCGCGTGAGATCACCCTAGGCTATTTCGGTGCACTGTTCCACTATAAATTTTGAATGGTATCAAAGAGTGAATTGAATTAAAAGCGTTGAATTTTTCATTTAACTTCAGTTCACCGGAAAGTGACCCAAAGCGAACTATCACCTAAAAGCTGGTCAAAAGTACAAAACTTCTCCAGTCCAACTAGGATAATTCTTGGAGTTCTTATAGATATTGATTCAATAAACGAAGAATATTTTTAGAATATACACTACGTCCAGTTGATTTAATTTGGCAATTTCAAGGCTACAGGAAACTGACTGTATACCATTTAGATTCAATTTTTTGGACTTGTCCTTGCTACGAGACTATATCTTATATATGTTTTTTCGTGTCAATTTACTTTTACCCAACTTTTCGTTGAAAAGGGGGTATTACAGCCGTCGGCACGGCGGCACTTGGGGGTGGAGATGCATTTTCTTTGCGTTGCAGAGGGTGTAGAATACGATTACAATAGTCATTCATTTTCGGATTTCTTTATATAAATAAATAAATATGTATTTATTTATAAATTTATATATTTATGGACAAAATTTTGTGCTCACTACTCCTCCGAAATCGCTGGTCCGATTTGGACCAAATTTTGATATGATTTATTACCAAATCGGAACATGTGCCTCGCTTACTTGGGTGATGATCAGCTGGCCTCGTGGTCAAGAAGGAACCCGTCATTTGATTCGTTTCTTGTTGCAGTTGTTGCCCCAGTGAGGTTCCCTATCAAATCTCAAATTCCTTGGGTCAACGAGAGGGAAAATCAACTGGTGGTTTGGAGAATTTCAACGCAAGTAAAAACTATTGCAAGAACTTGCTGAAAATTTTGGATAACATATCATGCAAATCAGTCCAGCCATCTGATCGTGGTTGCACCACATTCATACATACAAATCGATTAATATTAATATTGATTAGGCCGATAAAGTTTATAAAATAGAAAAGGAAAACTAAGCTAAAAACAAAGTGATGTTCAAAATGCCTGAGTCCTAATATGGCACTAGCGTCATAATAGGAATATGTGCTATTGCCGTATTAAGAAAACTAGGCAGTTCTAAACAGTCACAGATAGTTGAATCATCAATTCAGGGTAAAACCAACCTTTGCATCTTGTTCTTGACTGGAAGACCAGACCATTCTGATCATCAAAAGATGAAAAATACAAAGGTTCATTACTGAAAATATAAACCAAAATCACTTACCTGATAGTAGAAAATTGGGAATGAAAACAGGGTGAAAAAAAACTTTGCCAGCCTGTCATTTGCAACAGGTTGTGTGGTTTTTGTGAGAGTTTGTGCAGTGATAACCACTGTTTAGCCCCTCAAGTGGATGAAAAAAACCCCAAAATTAAAATAATACAACTAAGACTAGAAGTAAAACAGGTTAATAACTATATACATGCTACTATATACCATCAGCAAAAAGTGAAATAAAACTATGACTATATAAATATATCACAGATCAGATATCACACTTCTTAGTAGAGCTCAGCGGCTCTCATCTACCATATTGGTGCATTTTCCACTATTACTTCAGAGAGCTGATATTCTCCAGCAGATCGGGTAGATCACTATTCAAACGGCTGAACCAGGTGTTTATTTCACAGCACATACCATGTTTGGCGAATCTTCAGAGCTTAGTTTAATAAATTTCCTGCAAATTATTTCTCAATGAAGAGGTCCTCGTCCAAGGCTCGCGCTGATCGATTAGTTCACGGTCGAAATCCGCTTTTTGCGCCCTCGCGGCACGAGGCGTGAGATCCCCAGGACGATATTTCCTCCCTAAAAGCGAAACTCCGCTTTGAAACGCAACCTCACAATGAATGAAAACCAATAATTATCCAATGAAACTCTCCTCCTTTGAAGGTATTTCCCGCAGTCAGTGAAAGTTGAGCTGTCATTGATTTGCCCTTGAGAGATGCTCAAATTTATTTGGCAATATTGCGAGTAGAGGGGAGAAAAGGTTGGAACGTTCCGGTCGTGCGATTTCAATCAGCGGTTATTAAACAGGACCGATCACTTCAAGAGTAATAGTTCTGCCGTCAGCCACCTCGATGGTAACCTTTTGACCTCGATACTTCCTTCTCGCTTTTAAACTGCGACACTAGGTCAAAAATAAAACCTCGAGTAAGTACTTACCTATATGTAGGCTCTGTATAAACACTCCTCTCGCCAGTTTGTTTACGCCGTATTTTATGTTTTTCAACCAATTGTTTTCCTTCCAGATCAAGTAAGCGTGTAGAAGCTTGTGCGGTTGGAGTGGGGTTCGTACTAACTCTCAAGATATATTTACCCCCCCCCCCCCCCTGTTCTTATTTTTATTATCTCCAAACCAGGAGATTTCTCGAGTGGTTATTTATTTAATTATTTTAAGAATACGTGCATGCCCAATACAACATAAAATTTACAATATAAACCATAAAGAAATCAGAAAGAAGTATGAGAAAAGTAACTAATATCCGAATGGCGAAGCATTTAAGGGAAAACATATTACAAGAAAGAAGGTTCAGCGAAAACATCAACTACAACTTTGTCAACGAATCCTGCATAAGAATTCAGTAAAATGTCCATGTCCAGGCGCCCATTTAGGACAAGATTTGATGATCGGAGCATTTTGGAAAACAGGCGATGGTAGTGTTGGGAAGATTTTCCGTTTGAACAATAACATTGAGAATACCATTGATCAGATAGCGATGAAATCCAGCTCGGCAGGAACTATTACCTTATCGATTGACTGTTTTGTTCCCCAAACTGCTTCAAGAGTGAGTTGGCCTCGTCATCACTCATTCCAATGCCAGAAATTTGATGCGTAATAAATATGATGGGTGCCATACCAAAGGTAGGAGGGTTTAACATCATATTCGACCGCCTCTCAATTGTTTTGTCCTCCCTGAAGTTCAAGGGAAAATGTATGGTTCTTTTACTTGAGCCGGGAGCTGGAGGAGAAACCAGCATCCTAGATAATCTCAAAACTTTATTATTTCATTTTATTTCACGAATTTCCTGCTATTTGTGCATTTATCTCTCAGGAGTTCTAATTTAGTTGTCTGACAAAAGATGAAACGACTCTTAGAGAGTTTCCACCTGCTGTACAAGGAACGCATATACATTTATTCAACATCAACTAACCAAGCTACCACTTTTTTAGACAGGAATCATTAAAACTTACTGTACTTTTCACCTTGATTGATACTTCATATTTACATTGAAATTGCTAACCACCTCACAAACTATGGGTGATGAATTCTTACATAATATTCGGGTAATGTAAAATGGGCTACCATACCACAAGTGTTTAGTAAGTTGTACTTATAGGATCACACTTGACCTACCTTAGATGGCTCCATTCTCAGTTCTGTAAAAAGTCACAGCGAGTCTCCACTATTGAAAAATAAACTAAAATATAAATAAAATGATAAACAATATAACTAGTATAACAAAAAAATATTTGAATTTAGATTCACTCTGATAGCAGTTTGGGGAACCTTGATCACCCGTTTCAGAGTGCCTCAACTCTAAAGAGTGGGTATTTGGGGAAGCCAGTCAGGGGTTGTGTGTAGCTTACTTGGCTGTATCAAGCCCAGAGGAATTCTTTAGTTCACCTATGATAGTACGAGGATGGATTAATCGTATTAATATAAATTTATATGTTTATCATAGCTTCACTTGCAATCTAGCTCAAATCTCATTAGGAAGTCAGGCATCGTCGTCTGTTCTGTGACGTGCTTTTCATTTAATAGCGAATCGAAGAAACTTGTGTTTTTTTTTTACAAGTTATATAGTGACTCCATTTGACTGGTATGCAATAGTTTCCTCACGTGCAGATGGTTTTGCGCTTTTAACGGTTACAGCGCTACGAGATCACGATACGTCGATTGGCAATAATTCATATTGAGGGCAACGAGCGGTCGCGATACTGCCAAAGAGAACGACTTTGTACCTACAGGGTTAAAAAAACCGAGAGCTGAAAGCTGGGAGCTATTAGCGTTAGTGGAGGGGCCTCCAATTGCCAGAGGCCATCTCGAGACACCCCGTCTGCCTCTGTCGGACCCAATGCCCGATCTTTTGATGCCGCAGTTTTTCTGGACTTTGCATGCGGTTAGACCCGCACGAATGAGCTCCCTTCGCGATAATAATTGACTCATTTTCATAATCCAACGGATGCGTGATGGATTCTCCACTTGAGACCCTATTTGTCTCAAATCAAATTATTTTTTACTGCCAAAACAAGCATGTGGTATAGCAGTCGTCAATGTATAACATACTTAAGTACAAACAAAATAGATCGAATATAGATCGAAATATTGTACCAATAACATAGCAATTTTGTTAACGGATAAAACTGGGGAAGTATAAAGAAAATGAGGCTAGAACATTACAGGGAAAAAAGATGCATATTATTACTCAAATGTTTTTTAATTTCTGCATTGGATAGCTCTTTTACGCGGAACACTTATCTATAAATATTAAACGAAATCTGTTACAAATTATATAGATATAGCTGCAAAGGCGTAGATTTTTTAAAATATGTCAGTTCTTCAGGGTTGACCAAAATTAATGCCGAGTTCCTAGGAATAACAAACTAGAACCCATATGTGATTTTAGTCTTAAGTTTCGTAAACGTTGATCCGGAAGTTTTATTTTAGTTTTTTGAATTCGATATTTGGATTTTTCGCATCTTGAAACGTTGACTAATAAATTTTAAGGGGGGTTACCTATCCAAAAAACTCTCAACTGTATAAATTCTTGCTTTTATTTATCCTTTTTAAGTGATCATCAAATAGAGGGACTGGTAGCTTTTGTAAGAGTATCTTATTAAAAAAACGAGAACCGTCCTGGAGAGGGGTATTCTGAAATGATGAGGCCAGATTATGAACAGGAGTTCATAAATGTGAACACTGTCGCATCGGACACTTGTGAATGTCAGAGGATTGCTGAAGTAGAGCAAGATTTTGTTTGATGAAGCACAGGCTTCTATACACAGAGTCCACGGATCGTCAAGTAATATAATTCCTTGAAATGTCGTCTGCTGCTCTCGTTGTTACCTATGTTTAAAATAATTTTTATACCTGCCTTCTGGAGTTGGAAAATTGAAAAACTGTTTGGGGTTTCCCCCCACACAACCACACAATATATGATGCTGTAGCCTTGAAGTACGTGTAACTGACGCGACCGAAGCAGCATAAATTACATGATGCCGGTTTTGACGCAAGGTCGTTAATGTGTCTGAAAAGGAGATCCTATTATCAATTCTCAATTTCTGAAATTACTCTGTAGCTCTCGAGTTTTCATCTCAGGGAAATCTCCAAATTCTGGGTTTTGTCGCATTTCAAACGCAAAGAATTCGCTCTACACTGTCATGAATTTGATACGTGAGTTTAGCAAGTAAATAAAAATTGGAAATTGCTTAGTCAGATTTTTCGAACCTTGACTGAAAACTACTCTCGACCGGATCGCCGACCGGATTGTGAAGGAGAGTAAGGACTGATCTGCAGGATTCACTGAAGTAAAATTCAAAAGGACATCCCGGAACGAACCCGTGAGACGTTGAGAGTACAGTGAGCCGATATAAGCCCGTGGCAAACAAAAGGATAGGTAAATTTTCCCCGGACTGCATGTCCCGTGAAAGCGTGAAAAAATCTGGAAGATTCTGACCCTTGGGTGTTCAGAAAGAAAAATTTAGGTATATTTGAAAATTACAACACACAAAAGTTTGGCTTTAGAACGATACGAAGGAACAAGCGTGGCTGGTGTTTATGTGGTTCTCCAACTATCAGACTGCCTAGTGGCGTGATGGCAAATAGGCGCAACCTGTTTGTGACGTGTTTTCTGTCTGGTCTCATGAGCTGGCTCATTCTAAACTTGTTTATTGGGCAAAAGGAACCTATAATATTTATAGTCGCATATGACAAACACCATTCCTGGAGTTGTATGTCTGATAAGAATTATGTTTAAGTTCTAATGCAGATATACCAAATGCCATGACCGCCATATTTTAAGCAAAAGAAACACTTTGCTGGAAAAAGAATGGTAGACATGTACGTGTAAAATGCAATGATCCGGTAACACTTCCTCACATTGGGATCGGGGTGGATAGAGATTCATCTCCTTTATACTCGCTGTTGCCTGTCTGCATTCATCCCTCAAGAATGCTCCCACAAAAGGCGATGGCTATGTCGCTGAAGCCATTTTGCTGCAATTTCCATAACAACAGGTTATGCTACACCAAATCAAAAGCTTTGGTTGACCCGATTTTTTTTTCTAAGGAATTTAAAATATCCATGACCAAAGAGTATGCAGCTGTAGCGGTACTTCTACCTTTTTAGAACCCAAACTGCGATGGATGCATCAAATTATTTACCTATAAATCTCTATTATGGGCAACTTTGAGAAGGAACAAAAGTCACTATAGCTCTTAAAAGTTATACAAGATAATCGGTCAGGTTAACGGCTCCAATAAACTACTATCAACATATCTCATCATCGACGTTGAAATTCCGAAGAATTATTGATGACAGAATGTACTTTTTTAACCTTTGACCACCTGGAAATTGATAATCATTTCACATGTTGGGACGATAGATGTATATATATGGTATGGTCATTAACCATTGCCAGATTAACTACTGCCGAATCACTTGCTGGAGTGCCGAAAGCAAATACGGCCGAGAACTCATCAGGATCCCGGAATGTCTTCATAGTTTTTTGAGCTTTGGATTTGTTGTTTAGCTCAGTATACATCACCTCGCCATGAAGCCCTTACTCAATTAAGAACTTCGTCTTACCTGATCCATACTGCTAGCTTTGCGCATGTGTAACGGTAACCGTAACATTGCGCAATTACCTCAAAACCCAGTTGACTGAGTTCGACATTTTATGCTTTATTTTAACTTACTATTTCCCTCAACCATAGAATATTGATATGAAATTCTAAAAATTATATTACCCAAATATATCAATGATCTATACATTCATGTTACGGATATGAGGAAGCTATGAACCACATCCAACTTGGCAGACTAAAAAACCCTTTAGTATTGAACACAACTTTTACTTTCTTCGAAACAAGTGAACCGTACACGGAACTAAAATTTCACATTAATACAGCTTTAACCAAAGAAAAGGTTCTTTCCCAAAGCGCTAATGGTTGCTTTGCTATAGCTAACTGAGGAAGAAAGCCTGAATGCATTACTAAGAATGGAGTTGATTTTGAAACGAAAACATTAGGTACTTGTTTCTAAACTAACAAGAGAAAGCTGAATTCGAACCACCTTTGCTTATTGGGAGGTGACATAAGGCCCTTTGTCGGCTCTGTCGAATTCGTACCTACCCTTATTGGGAGATAGTCTCTTGCTGGGAGGTTTCTCTGATATATGAAATCATTTAAAATCGATGGTGGAACCCACCTATTTTGTATGCAATAATTTTTCCAATTTGTGTTTGTTCTTTCAATAATTGTAGTGCCATGGTATTACGCGATTGATAATAGGTACCTACATATTGAGGGCAAACGAGCAGGTGCTGAAGAGAACTAGTTGTACCTACTGTTCAAAAAGACTTGGACCTGAAGCCTGGGAGCTATTAGCGTTAGTAGAGGGGCCTTCAAGTGCCAGAGGCCATCTCGAGTCGCCTCGTCTGCCTCTGTTGGACTCATTACCAGGAGCGTTACGCGTTTTGTCGGTGCTGCAGAGTTCTGGAGTTGTAGCCTATTAAGCCCGCTGGCAAGCTCCCTTCGCGAGATATTCCAAAATAATTGACTCATTTCCATAAGGCATCGCACCGGCTGCCTAAATCAAAGCAACGCAAACGGGGCCATTCCAGTCACAAATAGAAAGTCGATGAACAACGGAACTAGGAAACCCGCAGACGGGCCCCAACATAAATCCAAACTCTAGGACAAGATTTTTAATGCCATTTGAAACCAAGGTTCTCCATCAGTGTCGCTAGTTGGGTTCTTTGAATATTCTGGCGTTGGTTAGCATCCGACCACCCAACTAAAATTAGCGGGAGTTAATCAACTGATCTTGTTAGTTGATGATTTTCAACCTATCCACCAACCTCTTCCACATAAGCTTCGCTCGATTTCACACTTGATTATAGAATCACCTCCTGCGTTAGGTAAGCTGGTAAAAAGTTTTCAATTGAACTTGATTTTCATTGTCATTCGATCGAGTTTTTAAATATTCCAGTTGCGGAATTAGATAGGAGTAAACTGGAAGTTGGTCTTTTACTTCCATACTGGAAGTTGGTTACAATTTTCCACTAGTTTACATACTTGGTTCGGAATTTCTATGCGATTTTGATAACGCTTTCTAACTTGGCAAAATACCTAAAAACATAATCCTAACGTACATCTTACCCTATCACCTGAAACTGTAAATTGGATCTCTGATCACTCAGTGAATATTTCCGGAGTAGGTACTTGTTTCTGGTGGAGTACGTCATCATATATTGGATAAAATGAAGTGACGCCAAGTTTAGCATAGATGACGTGCTACTAGAACTTAGAATTTTACTTAACAATATCGTTGTTTTGCACTTTTATTTATACTTACATATTAAATTTGTATAAATTGTACTACACATTGAAGTGAAATATAAATAACGATGATAAATTATAATTGAAGATCAAAGGTAAACATTGGTATTCACTAGAAAAATCAATTCACATCATTACAAGCTTCAATAAACCTTGTTAGATCAGGAATTAATTAGGTTTTCTGAGGGTAGGTTTTCTGAGGGGGTTCCTTGTCTGAAATAATTTGAGATTTGCTTGGTTCTCTGTGAACATTTTTGTGCAACTTTCAATTAGCAGAAATTGTGTTGACAATTAGCAAAGGTCTTACGTCTCACCTATCCCCCGCCTAAAGGAGCCCAAGCCTTATTAATTCTGACGTCACTCCTCCTATCAAGCATTTTGGCCTATACAGTGCATTTGCACGACAACAATTTGTGTTTGGAAGTACCGTGAAAATAATTGATAATGGAACAGTTTATTACGTAACAACGCTTTTTATATATAGCCAATTCCTCAGGTCCCTCCATTTGTCATGGAAATATTCGTTAGGCATCGTTTTAGTGGTTATAAAGGCTATAATAGGCAAAAGGGTGGATCCTCTCCCGCTGAAATAGATCGGTTGTAATAGACAAATCAAAACCGTCCTACGTTGCTATGTTTAACAATTCCACTCGCTCACACTTTGATCGGGTTCTCTTGTTCAATAGTATTCTTCAGAATGTCGAATAAACAACAGCTCAAGATTGTAAAGAAATTCAGCATTGCTTGTCAGTTTGAAAACGGAGATTCTGCTAACAGCTTGTGCAGTGACTTCTTATGCAGTAACTTCTACCCCAATCGAGTTTGTGGAAATCGACGTGGATAAATTCCGTAATCTTTACTGACGATGAAGTTGTGGCGATCGTGCCCAACTGAAAACGAGGATGAAAAACAGTTGCACGAACCAGAAGAATTCATCGGCCTCTACCAGCACTGAAGCATTCCGAAGCAAGCATATTTATCGAATTCTTAGGTAATATACTGTCCATTCCTAATGATATTATATTGCACCAATATTGGACAGTCATTAAAACGAAGTTCTTGCTCATAATAGAACACCTATATTCTAAAAACAGAAAAAAAGACGTCTCGTTAACTTCAGCATAAACGATTTCCACTGTATTCGAGCCAGCTAAACCCATTTTGGAGATACTGTAGATTCTGTGCTCAAGTGTAGATGAAGAAAATAATTCCTAGTCTGTTGGGCCCCACATGTTGTTTTGAGGCAGTTGGACTCCATGAATTTCAGTATTTCTGTTAGCGGAGGGGCTTCAGAGAGGGAGTTGAAAGATAATAAACCAAAAACGACGGCCTTAGCGAAGAAACTAATGAACATGCAACCCAAAAAAAGTATTACCTATCTTCCGTGAGAGGCTTTGATGAGAAAATGAAACCGGGGGTTGGAAATTGTTGAGATTCCGTGTGAGTAAGTGAGGAAAAAGCACGATCGGTGTGGGCGGCTGGAAGGGAATTGGTACGTAGATGGCAAGGTCAGGCGGTGGGATGACACGGTGACTCACCTCAGACTGCGGATGCCGGCTTCCCGGCTTAGCCGGAGCTCCAGAAAACCTGTAATCTCCCAGAGCATACATTGCAGGAAAGTTTACTTACTCTTTGTTGATTAAGCCGGTATCAAACGATGAACAAAAGATTCATGATAAACTAGCTTTTTATTGAGATCTTGAATCTCTATACAACTATAATAATGACATCTTGATAATAATGATCTTTTAGGATCCCAAAGTCTCTGGAAACGTATTAGCTGATCATAGGATTTTGTAACATATGGAGTTTACGGGTTGTTAATTATCCACTGTCATCTTCCATTCTTTGTATTTGAGAGATCGAATCGTGCTTAACATAGAAATCACGAGTTTCTAGGATATCCTGAGCCGTCTTGAAGGTGTACCTACTCTGTACGATCTAGGTTCTTCTGGTCCAACCTTGATGATTTTGGCAGGAAGCCACGATATTTTCTTACTTTGGTTTCTTCAAAATAAAAACTGATAGGGGATGGTCTACAGCCTGACCCGCACATTCCGTAAAAATTTGATCAAAATCGGATGAACTGTTAAAATGTAGTTTTTTACAAAGATTTGCGAATAGAATGAAGGACATGCAGACCGACATATATACAGACATCCACGGAAAGAAAGATGTTCAGAGTGGTCTAAAATGCAAAATGCGAGTAAAAAATTGATTTTGAAAATTTTCTCTTTCTGGCTTAAGACTAATTTGTAGGGTGTCATTTATAGATTATAGATATCCCAAAGAATTGAATGAAACCACCCTGATCGCTTGCGTTCATCCATTCGCTCTCCCTAAGGGACAGAACTTTGACAGGAAAAAATAACACCAACATGAGAGTGATTCGGTGGACACATAAAAATCACCTAATAAACTCCAACGATCATTATCACCTGAAAAGATTCCAATGGAATTTTATCATTTAACTCATTAACTTAATTAATAATGATTAACAGGACGTTTCCATTTGTTTGCGTCCGTCACGAGCGTCACGTCACGGTAGGGTTTTCTATTGATTTTCACGTACAACCAATGCGTTACTAGGGAAGTGTAACTCCCTTAGTTTTCATAGCAGGAAAATCGTTAGCCACTTTTTGGAATGCTCTCATTTTATCACAGCATCTCATAATCCCTAAGCCTCTGTAGTGTCAAGGAAAGCTGATTTATTACGCTCAGTTATAAACTAATATTGCTAAGTAACCATAATGAACTAATAATGTGTAAAATTAATCATTATTAAATGATCTGACTGTAGAACCGTAGGTCTACCGTCCGTTTTTTACGTTACGCAATTATGTTTATTATAACTTTTGTCACCTATAGAATGAACTTGTGAAGTGTAGGTAGATTTTTTACTTTATCTCATTAATTTTCAGATGTTGAGTGCCTACATAAATGCCGATATACTTGGATTATGATGTACTATTAAACATAGATACCTTCTGTATATAACAGAAGGACTATTGAAGTGTAGGTGTTTTATTCAATTTGATTAATTTCTGCTCGGTAGACGATTACGCATATTTTGTTGTATTTAGATAATGTATAACGACTTCGTGTGATAATTAATTATGATAGACAAGTGTCGTAAATTGCCATTTTATTAACATGTCAATCATGTGGTGACATGGTGAAATGCATAGGTTTATTGTCTATTATGCAGTTTCAAGATGAGATACATCATATAATTTATTATTATCTTAAGAATCAATCGAATTCTAACGTCTTCATTTTGTTTAGAAGACTCCAGAATCTCTTTCATTGAAAGTAGGTCCCATTTGGACCTTTTCGGTCCAGCAGCCTCCTTTCCTCCCCTACAGCTGCCCCAATTCTATCTTTTATTCGTCCCTTTCAAAGTTTGGACTAATCGTTCAACATATTCGCATGGCCTTTTATTTAACACATAGTTATTCAATCATAACATATATGACCGAATCATTCACCATATTAACGTGGTCGTCCATCTATCACATAGCTATTCAATCATAACATAATTATGTGAACGAACCGTTCACTATACTCACATGGTTTTTTCATTTAACACATACATATTAGTTATTCAATACATATAAAACATAAAATATACATATAAAAAAATCATTCACCATATTCGCATGGTCTTCCATCTAACACAAGTTATTCAATCATAACGTAATGGGTTCAAGAACCGAAACTTAGGAAATATTGTTGAGCACATACCTGTGACTTGTCTTCTCGAAGGTCTACACTTCACTGGCTTTTTCCTTTTGTGCCCTGGACTTCCTGGTCCTTATCACCACCTACATTCAATCTAAAGGTCGCGCCTTCGCGCCATTTCCTAATCCATTTGAATTTACCATCTTTGGCAACAACAAGTGTAATGTGTAGAAGAGCTTGGGTAAAAGCACCAAATTTTGACACTTCAATTTCAAATATAAGAAATAAGAAAATGATAATCTGTAGATTATTAAAATCGACGTCATTAGGAAGATAAGAAAGTAATTGTTAAGTTTGACCGATTTCGGTAGTTATGAAGAAAGTAACGAATCGTCTGGGTGATGTGGTATTGATGACAACCGGTAACCTCTGACTCCAGAGACAATGTCACAGCTCTGCGGCTTAGTGAGGTGAGTCTACAAATTAGCATGTTTCGGGTGAAGCATACGAGTAAAAATTTCGATTTATATTCAGATGATCTATTAATAATATGAGGATGAAGGCGGAACTATGAAAACCCTAGAATTTCAACAGAACATTATGGTATTGTTCGGTGTCAACATTAGGTTACATAAAACGTGTTTTTGTCCTAGTTGACACCAGTGTCAAGAGTATCAGGAGAAACTTTTAATTTCATTGTAAAGTTGATATTTGGATTTAAATCAGCAAGGCGAATATGGAGAGGTAATATTTCTAAGCAAATATAGATAGAGAAAGAATATTTCTAAGCAACCCAACATAACCCGTACTTTATTGTATCGCTCCATTTTCTAATGGTGGCCTACTAAGCCTAATCCATTTTAAGATATTCTTTGAGAATATATTTCTACGTGTTCACAAGCATTTTTGTCCATTTTACCACAATGACAACTTCAGGTAAAAGAAGCATTAAAATTTAACATAAGTGTCAACATTAGGAACTGAAAATGTCAACATTTGGAATTTCTGAAGGCATGTCTGTCAACATTTGGTTAAAAAAGTTGAATTTCAAAAAAGTGCTTTGTGATAATCAACAAAGTTATTTGGAGAAATTGAATACATGCAAACTATTCTCAACGAACTCACACAATTTATAATACCTACTTGGAAGTTCCATTTTCTTGAACCGTGGGTAAAACACAGAATCTAAGAGAGACCTATATTGTCCAAAATTGTCCTAAATTGTAGTTCTTGTGTTGTTGTTGTTGTTGACCTAGATTGTTGACCTAATAGTGTCAACAATTGGTGCTTTTACCCTACCCATCCAATAAAAAAAAAAATAAAAACTCCGCCCCTTGACCTCCCCGGATGTTATTACTTTGAGCCTGACTGCTAAAATGTAAAAAACATGGAATCATGTTTTAGCTCCTCGCTCTCACTTTATTATAGAAATGATCACGACGATTGAGCTCTTGTGAGATGATGATCTCCTAATAGAAACTCGCGAGTAAACCAGCTCAATGAAATCATCAGAAATTAACAAGCGGTTGCAATCATGTTCACAATATCAATAATTGAGAATGGTCACCTGTGTGTAAACAATTATTCATATAACCATGCTCATAACTCAGCTTGTTGGCCACGCACTTCGCAGTAGTTAATATAGTATGGTTGGATAAATCGAGAGCTTTCGAACGAATGGTCAACGAATTTTGTGGGATGAAAAACGACGAAGTATCATATCCCTAGCAACGACTCGGTTGTAAGCGGAAATCATCACAATTATTGGCGCTACTTTCATGTCACTATAGTCTCACTTTTCGGCGGGGGATCCATCGCTAAAACATGATTCCATGTTAAAAAAAAAAAAAAAAAAAAAAACGGACGGTAGACCTAAGGTTCTACAGTCAGATCATTTAATAATGATTAATTTTACACATTATTAGTTCATTATGGTTACTTAGCAATATTAGTTTATAACTGAGCGTAATAAATCAGCTTTCTTTGTCACTACAGAGGCTTAGGGATTATGAGATGCTGTGATAAAATGAGAGCATTCCAAAAAGTGGCTAACGATTTTCCTGCTATGAAAACTAAGGGAGTTACACTTCCCTAGTAACGCATTGGTTGTACGTGAAAATCAATAGAGAACCCCACCGTGACGTGACACTCGTAACGTGACGAAAACAAAATTTGTTTTCCATTTAATGGGAACGTCCTGTTAATCATTATTAAATGATAATAATAAACCCTAAATTAGGTGGCAAATCCTGCGAAATTGTCCCTGCAGGGGCGAGGGGAGGGAAGATGAAAAAACTTCCAGTCCTTTCTTCCCCTTCACTGGAAGTTTTTTCATCTTCCCTCCCCTCGCCCCTGCAGGGACAATTTCGCAGGATTTGCCACCTAATTTAGGATAATTCATTTCTTGACCTGCGTTGTTAGGTATATATTAATAATAAACCGTTGTGTAATATCGTAGCCTATCCTTCTTGGGATGCTATGTGTTGTTAAAGCACTCTCGGTCTCAAATTCCGAAACCCTGTAATCTCGAGGAACCAGTGCGCGTCTGGGAGCGAGGAGAGCTCGACAAATTACGGGGAGGTTTCCCCACTCGATTAATCGACCTCGTGGAGATTCGGAAGGCGGCAGGGTTGGGCTCGGAGTATCAATTTAGAGGTGAAGGTGAAGGTAAAGGATTCGTTTCTTTGTCTTCTTCGTAATAGAACACCTTTACTAAATTAGAACGGCGTATATACATTCCTGATATCACTATTTAGCAGTTGTAAATTCCCTGAGTTGTCCGAATTGCAATTTGTATTTGCAATTTAATTTTAATCTTATTGCGAATCCACTATAATTAATCTGGAAGTAATTAAACGCTTATTGCACAGTTAATAGATAGATTATATTCTTAAAAAGTAGATAATGGTAGATCGTGAAATGAAATTAAAAAGTTCCAGTAATGCAGCATGATTGTATGAGGGAATTTTCGTAAATTATCGGACTATATTATGTTAAATTGTTTTGAAGATTCAGGACTCCAAGTAGAAACGAATTAATAACTAGGTACCTACTTTATGGAGGAAAAATTGTTCTAAATAATATTCGGCCATTTAAAAAAGATTTTGGATTTTTATATTTTTTTGCAGTTTTATCTATTTTTGGCAAGTACTCGTGTTAATGAAATTTAATTGCATTTTTCAGCATACATTTTTTAATGTTTTTGTACATCGTTAACATAATTTTTTGACATAAATTCTTCTAATATATATATATATATATATATATATATATATATATATATATATATATATATATATATATATATATATATACACTTATGGTTGGTTTGAAACAGTTCTATAAGAACAGTATATCTTCTGGCGCAGATGTGCAGTTAAAATTAAAGCACAAATAAAGAATGAAACTTACACAATAAATTATTTTTATTGATATTTCGGCGATTGCCTTTTTCAAAATGAAGAGTAGAGTGATCTATAAAATATTATATATAAAATATATATATATATCAATATATTTTTATATATATAGATATATATAATATATATATATATATATATATATATATAAATATATATATATATATATATATATATATATATATATATGTATATATATATATATAATACAATTTTAGGCCATTTTTAGTGACTTTTTGAGCACTTTTTTTGAAATTTGACCAATTTGACGTGCTAAAAAAATGCTGGCCCACAAACACATCCTATAGTTTGGAAATCTTGATTTTTGGGCGCAAGAATGGAATTTTTGTCTAGAATCCTAAGGAGAGTACTTACCTATTATCGTCGAATGGATATATTAGTAAAAAGGCGTTAAACCCTAGAATTCGTCCCAGAATGTCTCAAAACGGATTTAAATGAAGACATTTTTCGAAAATTTTGATTTTAAAATATATGGAGCCATTACAAGACCATAATTTTCTACGAAAATTCCTAAAAGCAGCACAGCAACCTCAAAAAACCCTCCATCGAAATATAAAGCATCACAGCATAAAATTAATAGATTCCCTTATATTATGGTATTCTTTATTTTATTATTTCCGTATATGTATTTATTCGACTTAAGAAAATGGCAGAGAATACAGCTTAGTATATCAGTTCTTTGTTAATAACTTCGTAACTAAAGGCCAGCAGCTCGGTTTAAATTATTTACAGAGGTCTTAAGTTTTGCGTAAGCTCTTAGAAAGGATTCTAGCAATAAAATCTCCACTCTCGTTATACAATTTACAACTATATACAGCACAGAATGATCACTTAAAAAGCGGAATCCTAAATATCTTAGCCTTTGGTCACGCAATTGAGGACATTCACCAATTATATGGGTTACAAATTATTGTTTTGGTCTATTACACTCCTTCGTATGATCTGTTGAATAAAATCTGTTTCAAAACTGTATGCACGCGCCTATCATTTGCGAGTCTAATTTGCACATTAATTCGCCAAATATTTTTTGATGCATGCAATGCAAAGTAACTTGCGAGGCCTGTACGATGAAAATAATCCTTTCCAGATGCTGATACCGGGTTTTCATTTCGAAAGTATGGACTATCTCCTTCTTTGCTTCTTGTATTTTTGGTGGATCTTGGCTGGAAATAAGATTTTCAATTAATAAGCCTATATACAGAAAGTTCAACCCTTAGCATAGGTTTTTATTTATATTTGCTTATGCTTAGTACATATCATGCCCCATAATACGGCAAGGTGTATACGGTATCTCCTACTTATATACGTTTGTGTATATAATTTATTTAAATCGGAAACACGAAGTTTATAGGGGTTAGACGACCTCCATCGACATGATCCCTTTTCTGCACAATGTCCAAAATGGGATTTTTCACAATCAATTTCAGCAATTTTCGTCAGTCAACTCAAATTTTGAGAGAGAATGATTTGAGGTACGAAGAAAATATAAATTAGCTATCCTAATCATCAATAATTTTATCGGGACCATGTTTGATCCCACCCTCACAATCCTGGAGATAACCGTAAACATTTAATGAAAATTATGAAATTCATGTTATGAGCAAACGGGCCCCCTCTATTTGTCTGTAAATGTGAATTTCTATTTGTGATTTTTTGATAGCATCTACAAGAGCATTTCCCTGTCATTGTATAATAATTAGGTTGAAATTACAAATTTTCTTGCTTTAGCGTTCGCATTTTCGTAGCTCAAAATGAAAATGTTGAATCCTCAAAACAAGATTATTTCAATTTTCCTGCAACATGTTGGTTTAGATTACATTTATAACTCGATGATTCGTAAAATACATTGATAAAAAAACTTTTTTCCATACGGAAACACTTACCAATATTTTCATTTCAAAGTAGCAAGCTTGTTACATACGATCAATGGTTATTTGAATGTTGCGTATGCAGAGGCTATCATAACATTTCACTTATATAATTTTTATGATTTTCGCTATCTCAAATTAATTATCAAAAATCCCCTTTAGCTTGAGCATCATTTCAGCATGATTTTGAACGTCGGAAATGACCAACCTGTGATGGTGCTACATTGGTCGTAACAAGCTTTGTGGAGGTCAAGTTCATGATCAAGGCAGCTTGGGCAGCTCAGTGAGATACGAGCACAGCTATGAGAGGACGATGATCTAAGAAGTGTAAACCTCTGACGGTGTTCTGAAGTGGAAAGGCAGGATTTACAAGAGCGTGGGCAATATCAGCTGGCCAACAGTCGTAAACTGCAGCGGGAAGTCTAATCATAAAAGGTTTCTGCTTGTTTGCCACCATTATCTCGCCAAAGAGAGTCAAAATGACTTGTGCGAGTGACTCATTTCGAATTGGAGATGAACACGTTTCCCAAAGCTCGAGATGATGTTATTCAGGTGAACCTTCCACTTCAACCATCCACAACCTGAAATTGCCTGCCAAGTTAGGTAGAAAATTTAGGTCCCAACCTAAATAATCTGCTTGTAGGTTAGGTCGAAAATAAGTGGACCTTGTGAGGAACCACCAGAATCAGAGAGATGTTGGCAAGATATTTGCATTAACAAAATATCCAGGGAATTGTCGACAAAATCGACCAACATTCGCGGAAATGGGAGATAGACCAGATGTGGGCGATCGAATACGTGAATCCATGATAAATGGTGACCGTAGGAGCAAGTGTTGTTGACATTTGCAATAAACCAGTGAAATAGTTTATTCGTATTGATTTTATTGGAATGTATATTGCCATGGTTTTGACTTTAGTATCTGTAACTTTTGTCTGAACTAATTTACTAACATTAATTTATACTAGATTTGAATGAACGAAATTTTATAGTAACCCCACTTGAACCCAAAGCTACTATTTACAAAATATGCTAAACTGGCCCATATACCGATAGATTTTCCTTTAGCAGGAGATCCCTGCGGTGCTGGAGCACTTATCTACTCCGAAGAGAAAAATCAGCTACGCAGCTACTCTGGAGTAAGACCTTGTAAACGAATTGAGATGAATTATGTACAGATGAACCTTAGCTATCACTTCTCCATAAATTGTTCTGAAATAGAGGTATGGTATGTGAAGGATCTATAAAACTCCCAAATTGAGGATACTATTCGTTTGATAATAACTAGTTTTTTGCTAATAGGTAATCAAATTTGTGACAGGTATTTCTGTCTCCACAGTTAAAAATTATCATGTCCGACGCGGATCAGATCTGGATGTCGTTATATATTGGTCTAAGCGCCAAAAATTCGAAAACATTTGCTTTCGTCATTTGGCTTCATCTGGGCATCCTGGATCACTCCAATGGTTATTTTTGATGAATTTTCATTCGCTGATTTTTATAAGTGCGATACGCAACAATCGACAGCCGTGTTACTTGGACAATTTTGATAATAAAATTTATAGTAGTGTGACTTTAACGAGTTACGAAACTTTCGATTTTCACGTACAACTTCCTCAATAATCAAAATGTTCAATTTTTTACTATAAATTACTCATACGTCCCATAGCAACCGTAAGAAACAAGTCTGTAGCAATTTTGAATGGTTTCAAAGTGAAATGGAGAAACCCGAAACTTCAAACCACGATTCTCTAAGCTTTGTAATTTGAGAGTTAGTCCATTGTTGCAAACGGTATTATAGTTTCTATAAGAACATCCATTACTCAAAAAATTTGTGAAATTTTCCTTACAAAGAAAAAGTGAAGAAGTGGAGCTGGTTGCACTATGTAGTACGGTATGATTTAATGCTGGATATGAAACGAAATGTATCGATTCACGAGTGAGGATTATAATAGGGTGCAATCACATAATAGGAGCCGCCTGTACCAGATACCCTCACAAGCTCAATAAAGTTCAAAATGTCGCAGTCTGTTGGCCTTTAGGAAGGATAGTGTGATAGAGTATAAATATGGATCATTCCATTATTCCGACGCCAACTGCAGACCTATTGTCGCACCACTCAGTCGTGTTAGCATTCATCCATTATAGATCATTAATGGGCTCGATTGGCACAGCCGAACCGTTTCTACAATTTTCAAGGGCCCATTCCACCCGTTACGGACGCAGGATAATGGAGTTGTCACGCGGTTAAAGCTTGTGCTGTCTCCGTGGAAATCACTCGAGAAGCGTTATAAAGACTATGACAGACCAAATAAATTACTGCGAACGGCCTTTTCAAATAGGGCTAGCCAGCTTGGCGAGTTTCCTGTGGTCCGTGCAGAGAAACCAGTTCTGATTATTCTTGAAGGGCATCGGCAATTTGTACGCATAATCCGCCTACTCAGCTGATCGCAGAGTCGATTCCCTTATCCAAACTCAGCCCTTCTATTAAATCTAAAGGGTTATTTCCACTAGTATTAATAGTAAAATTATCATTTACGTACCTTTTGGGGGGATCCGTTCAGCCCTTCTATATCCGACGTAGAAAACAAGCTAACAAATCCGTCAAACATATTGAGATAGGTTTATTTTGTCAGGAATAATTAAATTCAGGCTTCTTTATTAAATCAGGATAGCATTTGCATCATAGATACTTTTTAACCAAAAAATGATGAACATTCATTTCCGTAATACAGGGCATTCCAACACAGTATTCCCTCCACCCATGAACTCCCTAAAATGTCAGGTATTCAAGCTGAAACATTGACTATGTATTGAGGGTGGTTACTGACTGAACACGATCGTAATACATTTATTCATCGCTATTCATTCCATCACTTCGCTTTCTAAAAATATTGCTGATTACAAATATTTATAAATGGTATGATCATCATGGTTCTGGTACTGGTATGTATCGATATACATGCAGCGAAAACCCTCTTTATTTTACTGTAAACCAACGATGTATTTAGAAATTGAAGAGATAAGATGAATTCCTCCTTTTTAGGAGAAATTTTATGGGAGGTACTAAATATTGGGAAAATGTTCTCCAGGTAAGTAGAGATTGGGTGGAAGTGAAAAGCATTTGGTAATAACCGCGCTGCGTTTATATTTTACTAAAAAGATTGACTGGGGATGATTTTTATTTTGAGATGTGCGCTTAGCTAGCATTCAGAACACCAAACTAAGCGTATCAGTCATCTTAATATGTCCATTTAGTAGGTATGTACTTTACTGGAAGGGCTAAATTACCGTTTTTTTTTTTTTTGTTTTTGTTTTTTTCCCTATGATTAAAGTTGTCTCTAATCTATGTAACATTACATGCTATTTAGGACTGAGTTATAGTAATATAATTTGGTCAAGCATTTGTTTGGACACAAATTACCGCAGTTATGCCTATTATTTTCTATTCATTTGACGTAAGTTTGTCCACTTTTCACAGCCTCAATGGCTATTCAATGATCAGTGTGGAGAAAGAGATACATTGGATTCGTGTAACTAGGTATGTGCTGTTTAACTACATATAAGTTCAAACTATAAGCGGGATTTTTTTTATTCGTTAATTTATTGTTGAGAAGTTGGAGGTGTATTGGAAAAGAAATAGCTTTGGAATTTTCGTGATGCTTAGTCAGATATTTGTAGGTTTCATTGCTGCAATAGCATCCAAGATTTTCATCTCATTCCGTTTGCGCAAATCAAACATCACAACTCTTGTCATTGAACAAGATTACTCCAGACACTGGCGTAGGGAAAGTAGATGGAACAATATTCTTGATTATGCGGGTTAAATCCAAATTATCCTTCACCTGTTCTAATTAGGTGGATTCATGTTTTTTCGAATTTTTGTAGAAAATATTGCTATTTACCGTTGTATTGGGTCAACAAAATTTATAAATGAATTTTTTCCAAATCCGAACCCGTTTTGAGGCATACATATACGAAAAACTACAATACTTACTATACCATTACTTACGAAATTCACTCGCAAAACATTGCTACATGACTGGAACTTTTTTTTTTTTGTCTATGATACGAAATGTAGGTAGGTGGGTAAGATAATTTTGAAGTTTCTTTCATTGAAGAAGAGGATAGTATTTTACTGACAGACGAAAAAGTATAAATACACAGTAAACAAACCCCTCTAAAATAAAAAAAATGTCTCCCAGTTCAAAATGTTGTTGGAACTTGTATAAACTGGCTGAGCCTCTTAATCAAGCCGAATCAAAGATGTCTTCATAGCAACATAATAAAAAAAAAGAGAAAATTAAATTTACCGATAGAAATATTCATTAAGATAAATGGTAAAACAAGTTGGGATATGAGAAACCTCTTTAAGAGATTGTATTTTGAGTGTCCCTAGGATTAATGTTATTGAAATATAATAACTTGATATCTTGTACAAAAGCATCTTGCTTACATGGACCTTAGTTCTGAATTATGAAATTACTTCGGTTAGCTGGTATGTGGCAAGTTAGAAATTAAACTATTAAATAAACGTGACATTGAATAGCTTCTCATACTTTTTTGAAAATCGTTAATGATTTGTGTTCTTAAGTCAGTCTAATCTAAACAAGTAATTTTGTCTAACTCTCTGATAAACGAGCAAGATTGACAAGCGAATCGATAATACGCTTTTCTGAATCTTCAACGAACTTGACCTCCCTTGACCCACCTGCTCTCCTAATACTGACGGCTGGGTACACAACCGTGAATTTCATTCTTGCTTGACGTCACCAGGTTTAATCTAATATCGCTGGTTTTCCCTTGTGTTCGCAGGTCGATGACGGCTCTATAGGGCCCCCCGCGGCCCTCAGGGTCCAAGATGGAGTCGCGGATAGGATTGGACTACATCGTCGAGAATCCCGATTACACGCAAAAGCTAGCAGCAGGTGAGTAAAAAGAAAGAAACAAAAAAACCTTGGAAACTCGTATAGGTTTTGCAAATTCACTTTCTTTTCCATCTCTCGCTAAAATTTGCGTCTTTTGATCACATCTGAATCTGCATTGTTAGTTTATCTGCCATAGGGAAAGTACATCACATATTCTACATGTGTTCCCAATTTCTTCCCACACGATTTTAGTGATTTCTGCAGAGGATTTGCCAGAATCGTTAGAGGCCTTTTGAAATGCTGGCCCTATTGTATTCGATCAGAGTTCAAAGGGGAACCACACTGACCGTGGGAAACCCAACCGATATACATCCGTTCCGTCATTATACAATTAAAATAAACGGAAAAAAAAACTCAGGCTCCAACCAGGTCCAAGTGGTTCAGTAGAGTAAAAATGTATGTTCTGCCTATCATCAGCTGACTGATAAGAGGTCGGCCATCTTGGTGACGTCACGTCTGACGTCATGCTGACGTCACTTTCCACAGCCTTCTAGATCAGTGTTGCCAGTATGATAGAAATGGTGGTTTCCCGCTCAAATTCAAAATTGATTTCCCGCCTTACCCCCTCCCCCTCCCCCTACAGACCTAAAAGTAACGGTCAATCAGCTTATTGACACCCCTCCCCTCTGACGTCACATTTCACAGCCTTCTAGATCAGTGTTGCCACCTGTTTTTCCCCCGCCTAAATTTGAAATTCCCGCCTTTTTTCAAATTAACCTTTTAGGTAACCTAACATCAGTTGGTAATAGGTTGGCCATATTGAATGACGTCATATCACAGCCTTCTAGGTTAGTGGTCAGGTTATGGAAGGTAGTGGGAGGTTTCCCGCTCAAAATTCAAAATTGAGTTCCCTCCTTATTTTACTCCCACCCTTAGACCTCTTAGTAAAGACTGTAAATCAGGTTATCACCAGCTGACTGATAAGAGCCATGTGACGTCACAGCCCCCCTCTGACGTCACAGCCATGGCCTCTTAGACTCATCCATCAGCTGTTTTAGCTCCCGCCTTTTTCAAACCACCTCCTCCTCCAGTGGCTGTTCCCATTTTTTTCTTTTCCACCTGTCAGTATCCTCCCCTCCCCATCAAATGTTTGTTCACAGCTGGCACCTACCGTTCCCTCCAAATTTTAAAATCAAATCTTCCTTTGAACCTACTAATCAGTAACCTCCCATTTCTGACGTCACATCAGATTAAGGATAGGGGTGAGGCATATCTCCAAATTAGTTTTTGGGGGTGGGCCAAAAATTGGGCAATTAACTCAACGTAGAACCTTCGAGTTTGGGCTCATTTTAAAGCTATTGATTAGATGAGTACAAATATGATAAAATAAACACCCCAAATGATTATTTTTGGGGGTGGGCCGACATTTAGGCAATTGCTTCAACGTAGAACCTTCGAGTTTGTACTCATTCAAAAGATATTGATTGAGAGATAATGCATACAATACAATATACACCCCAAATTATTATTTTTGGGGGTGGGTCAACAATTAGGCAATTGAGTTAACCTAGTATCTTCAGGTTTGGGGCTCATTTTAAAGCTATTGATTAGGTGAGTACAAATATGATAAAATAAATACCTCAAATTATATGTTCAGGGGGGTGGACCATAAATTGGGCAATTGACTCAACGTAGAACCTTCGAGTTTGGGTTCTTTTGTAAACTATTGATTGGGAGATTACGAATTGAATAAAATTAAAAACCTGAAATGGTTTTTGGGAGTGGACCAATAATTAGGCAATTGGTTTAACGTAGCAAAGCCGAGTTTGGGCTCAATTTAAAGCTATCCATTAGGTGATTACAAATAATACGATAACCTTGAATTGCCCACCACCCTCCCCTCTACGGTACCAGTCTTTCCTGACCATGTCTGCCTACGACAGCAGATTCGTACAGCCCATCCGATGACTTAAGAAGACTCCTTTCTTACAGGAAGTGTTGAGTTTCTTTCCCAGAAAAAGACGACACCGTCGCGTCACTGAGAGAGCAGACTTGTACATGTTCTCTCATGAGTCAGCTGAAAATATGCGACTCCACGTGTCAAGGTTAACCCCCTCCTCTAAGCATCAGTTGGAGGGGGTCATAAATCTTTCACTCAAACAATCCACCTATATTCGTTTCCAAGAGTTTGCAGATTGAGCATCATCCTCCTCGTCACGATAAAACAGTAAGTAAAACCTTCAACATTTATTCTAACTTGTTGCTATACACTTATACCTTTAATATGTATTTATCTAAATTTTCAGATGGACTCGTTGCTCAGAAGACTGCAAAAATCTTCAACTGTTGTTGAATTACGATCAGTTGAGAGTTTACCATTAAATACACCTTTCGCAGTAATGAAGATGGTCTGGGTCCAGACGAAGTTTGGTCCTGCAGTGCAGGTCCACCTACAAGAACTTACTGATGAACAACGGCTCAAAGAAGAAGACGAAATCTTCAGGGTCTACCTTCCAAAAAGGATCTCTGGATCCATAAGAGAGGAAGACGTTGATGAATATAACTCAAGTGGTACAATTTATACTTTGGTATATAGAGGAAAAATGGGCAATGCCTTCCTTATAGATTTTTACTGAGAATATTAAATTTTTATGTAATTGATAACAATTGTAATTATGAAAATAAATGAACAAATAAATGAGGAGTGTGAATTTAACAAGGTTGTCACACACTGAGCACTGCGAGGCTGGGGCAGTGCTTCTTTTAAAATAAAAATATTTTGTTTTGATTGTACCCTTTAGATTTTATTTGAAATACCTAACGGATTAGTAGAAGTTTTTCCTCACCCAACCCCCTCCCTAACTACCAATGAAAATATACTATTCGTATATAAATGCTTGAGACCAGTGATCAATAACCCCAGTTGCTGATCAGACTCGTTACAATGTGTGGAGATATGGATCATGATGAGTCTCAGTATTGTTGTGACTTGATGTGTTTTCAAATTCCATGCTGTCAGGTTGACGGAAAGGCTTGTGAAAAATGCAACAGTTTTTGTTACTGTGTTTGCCGTTGTGAAACTTATATTGCATCTAACACAGAGAAAGGAACCAAGGACAAATATGGCACTACAGGATCCTCCAATTAGATTGATCCTCCCTCCCACTTTCACAATTTTCAACTCTGAGCAGACGTGAGTAGTTAGTCAGTTCATTGTTGTCACGGGAGTAACTTCATCAAAATTATGGTACAGGAGGTCAAAAAGTTTATTTTCTGTGCTAAGGGACGGAGAGGAATCAACGTTACTAAGGATGATGAAACAGGACTCAGTCAAGTTGTTATCTTCAATGGACGAAAATCTCTCATTGTACCTGCAGATGAATGGATGATAATGCAAGATAATCTACGCAGAAATTTACCAGTCTATCTACAACGCACCTCAACGAGAAAAAATTGTAAGCAACAAAATCCTGCAATAATCTCAGACACCTGTATGATTCGAGTGCAATTCGGAACCCCAACTTTTGGTAAACGGAGAGCTATTGTTATGTTTGAAAAAATCCCTTGGCTGCCTGAGATGGAGATCAGGATAAGTGAAGTATGTATCAATCGTCAAGATGCGAAAAAGCTATTGTATTATCTCACCGAAATTACCAATTTCTTGTGTCAAGATGCAAACACCAGAACTAAGGCCACTCAAACTTCTACATCCACAGACCTTCCGCTTCATTCTCAATCATTATCATCATCAGCGTTATTTGATATAGACACTCGAGATTACAACTATATAATCAGTGACCTTAGAGGATGATAGGAGGAGGAGTATAGCACAAAACTATGTAACCAGTTTTAAACTATGTGTAGGTGTGATCTATGATTATAAATGACTATGTATGTATGAATAATAAATAGCAATGTTGAAAACACATCTTATTAATGAAATAATATAACCACCTACTCCTTTAACCAAGAGGATGGATTATAAATATGCATTCATAAAGCAATTTGTTAATAGTGTTGTAAGAAGCGGAGCGTTAACATGAGTTTGAAAAGGAAATTAGCAGAAGAATTGCATAAACCTAAACGAAAGAATTTTATTCGATCACGAGTTTTGATCAAAGGGGTTCTTGATGATTTGTGGCAGGCAGATTTAGTAGATTTGAGAATGCATCCTGATAAAGGGTATAAATACTTATTAACAGTAATTGATACAGGCTCGAAGAAAGCATGGGCCAAACCCCTAAAGACGAAATCGGGCAATGAAGTAAGCAAGGCACTCTCCTCAATTTTTCGAACGAGTAAGCTTTCACCTAAACTCATACATGTAGATCAAGGTCGAGAATTCTATAATCCTCAGGTCTTGGAATTGATGAGGAAGAAGAGAATAAATATGTACAGTTCTTACTCAGAAATGAAAGCTCAAATTGTTGAGAGGTTCAACAGAACTATCAAACAATGGATGTGGACTGAATTCAGTGTACAAGGGAATAGGAAATGGGTATATATGATTCCTTCCCTTCTCAAACGCTATAACTGTAGGGTTCATAGATCAACAGGAATGAAACCGGCAAATGTTGAGAAGAAAGATGAACAATTAATCCTCTCTCGTCTTTTCCCACCCAACACCTACAAAAACCCAAAGCCAAAATTTGCCCTGGGTGATAGAGTTCGTATCGCGAAACTCAAGCATGCGCTCGCTAAAGGTTATTTACCATCGTGGACAAATGAACAATTTATTATCACACGAATACGAGCTGATGACAAGGTGCCAACCTACAATTTGCAAGATGTCCATGGTAATGAGGTGAAAGGAAGATTCTACGAGCAAGAAATGAAGAAAACCAACTTTCCAGATTATTATTTAGTTGAGAGAATATTGAGACGGAAGAATGGTAAAGTACTTGTAAAATGGCTTGGATTTGATGAGTCTCATAATACTTGGGAAGATGAAAAAGATGTAGAACCTTGAAATTTGGAAAAATTATATTTGTTTGTTTGCTATTGTATTCATCGTGATTTAAAAATACATTACTCAAATTATTGTTGTAGAGCACATTAATATTTAAAATACATAAATATACTAACTCCAAAGCAGGTGTATTTCTATAAATATGTAACATTATAGCAATAAAAATCTTACAGACTCATGAATTTACATTGTTTGCTCCCTTTATAACCATACGGCATAGTGTGGACACCATCCTCTAAAATCATGCGTTTGTCATCGAAGAAAGACAAACCAACCTTATGGTGTTCTGTTGTGCTGACATTGTGTAATTTTGAACTGATTTTTCGAAAAGTACAATATGTTACGGTTTTCTCATTTAATGTTCTAAGATAGTCATCGAATTTAACATTTTTTTTATACATGACTTTTTCACCCCTTTACATTTCATTATATGCTTACTCGCGTAACTTAGACTATACAGTTTGGGTCTGAGAGCAACAACCTCTTTAATGGGGAGAGATTGAGTCTCATCCTTCAACTTGCCAACTACTTTTTTATTCTCTAGAGAAAAACAAAAATGATCGGAGGGATAATCACTAAAATCCATAACTTCTGAAAGTACATTTTTCAGCGTAGCATAAATGTCTGGAACTTTTACATCTAGAATGTACGCATCAGTATCCATATAAACTAAATCTACGTTATTTACACCACCAAATGCCGGCCTAAGAGTGTCATAAAATAACCTATACATGTATTCCTTAGAAATTTCCAAGATAGCAAATCCTACATATATTGGAGCATCAAACACTATTTTTTGTCTACCCATGCTCACTCCTAATAGCTGATTCTCTTGAAATATGTAACGATCCATAAAGTTAGGCTTTGCTGATAATTTCAACAATTCATCGTTTGATGTAACGAGCCGAAAATCTTTAAAATTTCGTTTGTTCATCATTGAACGACCGAAAACTGCATTGTTTGCCAATTTATAATAATCTTTCAAGAAATCCGAAGTTGAAACCGCTCTTAAAGCTGTGTTGAAATCCATATAATCAGAGAGCCACCTAGACTGCCTGAAGCTTAGAATTCTATGGACTTTAGACACTCTCAAGCCTTTCTGAAGGGCTTGAATTAGGTTTACATGATGGGTCACATAGTGGTTCTTATTGTGTAAAGTTGTCAACAGTTTTTTTACTTTACCACCAGGGGGGCTCAATGACTCAGGGAAAAAAGGTAAGTCGGAGTGTTCATCATGTAAATGCTCCGGGTATTGTACGTCAATATCAAACACAAATCCAAACTCACCATCAGGGTCAAGGTTGTGGTAATCAATTGACTGTACGTCGTCAACCCATTTGAATTCACCATATGGAAGGGAACACCCCATTGCATATCCATAAAGGTTATTCACATCAAGATATATAATGTGATTAAGCGGTTTTGAGGGGTCAAATGTCTCTTGTATCAGTGGGTTGTTTGCAATAGCGTGTCTTTTAACGCATTGGGTGATCCCTCCTCTGATCCCTGTCTCGATAAACTGAAGCATATCAATATCCTTGAGGATCTCCAGTTTTACTCCTGTCTTCTTTAACATAGCTTCCCAAAAATATCCGGGGGATGTAAAATGCCAGGATGGATCTATTTGATAATGTTGCCTGCTAACTTTACGGTAATTTTCATAAACATCTGCTAACAAAAGTATGTCTGATTTCAAATAAAGTTCTGTGTATTGCATCAGATTTTTTATGTTAAAATGATTCCAAACAGCTTGAGCATGTTTGTAATCCTCATATGAGATGTCATCTTCGGTTAAGTCAGAGTAGAATGCTTCCTTAGGAGGTAAACAGGTTTCTTTTAGAACATCCCAGGATTTTATATAGCTGTAAGGGTAAACCCCTTTTCTCAAAAGAAGACGTCTATCATGATCATTAGGGAAAATACTAGTTAGTTCAGGGAAGTCGGTTGATGTCTCAACCAATTTAGAAAGACTTGTAGAGAGGAACCTAAAGGAATCAAGAAATCTTGCTTTTATTTTACATCCCTCGAAAGTTTTTGTGAAACTAATGTAATTTTCCGAAGATTTCGCCAACACATTTATGGAGCCTTCATCCAAATTTAGCTTTTTTACTAAGAAGTGGCCGTCATATCCTGACAGGTTATGAAAATAAATAGGTATAAATTGAGGAAGTTTCAACTGTAAGTTACAATTTTGACAAAGACTTGATCGGAATTCTCCAGTTAAGTGATCATGATCAGCAACTTTTATGACGTTGGGAATTGAGAACTCAATATGGCAAATACTACATGAAAGTGCTGCATTATGTTTAATTTGGAGCTCAGGAGTCCATTTAATGTTTGTATTTGTTTTGTATAGACTCTCAACTATGTGGCATATGTTCTTCAACTTCTCCATGAAGCGATCCACACAGTCGGGACCTGAGAATGTCAAAAGCTCACTTGCAATGAGGGAAGGATAGTACGATTTGATATACATCCCTATACATGTTGGTACATGAACATCCCTAGCAAACGTCCATGACTGTTCTTCGGGACAGATGTTATTTGATTGAGAGGCTGATGTTAATGGTTTCAATAGACATTCAATGTCTCCATAGATCACAATAGGTACTGGGGCTAAATGCTTGATATTTTTGAATTTTATGAAGGAATTTTTGGGGAACTGATATCTACATGGTTCCAGTTTCCCACAAAATTCTTCATGTAAGACAAGTTTTTCGACCGCATCTCTACCTTGATACCTTTGGAAGCATCTCTCGCAAATCTCAACCTTCCTACAATGGCTTGTTAATTGCTCAGACACCAATCTGGATAAATCTCTGATGAAGCAATAGTGTGTATTATTATTCTCCATTAATAAAAGTAAGTTGAAATGTTGAGGTACTTTCTTCACTAACGGTGATATCCTGTATGGATACACACTGTTATTGTTATCGAGAGCATACAGATTGATACTGACTTGATTAACACGTTCAAATTTGGAAATATCGTTCTTGGAAACTGGATAATTAATACACGAAAAATCGAAATTATGCAGTAAGCTGTTATAAAATTCGGGGGTGGTGATGTTACGCTGTCCAGGCTCGGTGTAAGATCCTAGAACAGCATATTTAAAACAGAAATCATCGTTACTCGTTACATTGACAACGCTCTTGGTTTTGATAATTTTTGATGGCAAGGGGATGGGTGCGCCACCCTTTAATGGTCTAAATTTAGTTTGCTTCAATAGAATCCCATCAACACTAAGGAGACTCCAACCGCTAGACTTCCGCTCAAGCGATTCCATTTCGGCTAGGATATGTTCGAACTGGTTTTGAAGAATGAAATCAAGTTCATGCACATCTCCTAGCAGCAACGTTTGGGTCTTGGTTTTGAAGTTAGCAATAAGAATTTCTGGAGGTTGAAGGGGAGCCCCCGGAAGTTGTTTGGAGAATTTGCATTGCAGCCAAAGACTAAACTTCAGACCTCTCCACACTTGAACGCGCGAGCTCAATTTATCCGTCAGTATGTGAACTAAAGAGTACAAATAATATTGAGGGTTCTTAATGTTATTAAGATTAATAAAATAAGTATCCAAAACAGTGTCTCCAAATTGACGAACAACGATATCTCCGAGTTGGTTTGGAGGTGTTGTAATGTCTTCACACCATCCCCTTCCCCTCTGTAGAGAGGTGGTTGGACACGGGGTGTCAGCTCTACCGATATACCGGATTACAGATGGTCTTACATTTACACCTGTTGTACGCTGAATCTCATATTGCCTTTCATTGACCGCTTGCGAAGTTCCAGGCTGTCCGACGGATTTAGCGTAGGTGTGATCCATTATTGCGGTGTAGAAATCAAAAATTAGGCTAAAAAGAAAAAAAATTTTATTACTAATAATCATTATACCTACAGGTTACTTGAATACATAAATAATCCTATTTATATCATTAATATTTCTGTACATGTCCTGAGATAGGTGTGTAAGATACAAGTTTATCATGAATAATGATAGCTACGCAGCTTGTGCCTACTTCAAAGTTCTGTGAAATTTCAATTTCAAGCCTTACATCAACTGCTCCCTCGCGTACAATATCCTCAGTTCTACTACAATCCAGGCAAATTAAAGGGCATTCTTTAAATTTTGAACGTGTCAATAGAGGGGATGAGTATTTTATATTACCATAATAGGACTGTTGAAAACGAATATAGTTATTGTACAATTCTGCAAATACCCCATTTTGGAGATCAATTGTCTGTTCCTGAAATGGAAATTGTTCATTGTTTAGAAACAGTCTGAAGCTTTTAAGAGGCACTGAGTCTGGAAGTGACAAATTCTTGGTTATGTCGTTCTTCTTATTCTTATAAAATGCGACGAGAACGTAGCGCGGCTTCTGGAGTTGATTAGTTGTCTTGATTGGCCATGTAAATGATGATGATTGAGGAACAGCAGGGTTCTCGTGGTATTCCCAGCTTCGAAATGCTAAAGGCAGTGGAGGATCTCGTTTGGTGGTTAAGTAGAGTTCTGCTTTAATGTTATCTGCGAGTTTCACAATCGGTACCACCCAATGAACTTTCTCCAAACTCAACGAAACATCCGTATGAGTGGGATGTCCTTGAAACACGTTAGAATCATTGCTCGCACGGGTGAGAACTAACTCTTGAGATACACCAGTCACGACTCGTTTTTCGTCTTCAAAAAACCCCATCCAATAACGCAAGGGTACACATACATTAAACATTCCTCCTGATGTGTAAACCGAGTCGGGGGCGTATGAGTTGGAATTTGGATTAGAGATTCCGGCATTTGACAAAGCATTTAAGTCTGTTTCAGAAAATGACGCCAGTCCCTTCAATGTAGAGACAATGCCCGGATTTCGTACTTGATCCACATCAGTACCGTTGATTCTGTATGTGATTGAATCAAAAAGGTGTGCGAACCCGTTGTTTATCACATGTAATGCTTCATTTGAGGTACCTTTGTTTACTTTCCCGACCAATGAGAGGAAACTATCAAACGGGGCGAAAGTTTCAAAACTGTTGATACCTATACGGATCTCAGACTTTGAAGATAGATCGGACATATTATAAGCTGCATTTCTGATAAAATGGTATCCCACAATTTGATCATTCACTATTGGGGGTTTAGTAATTTGTAGAAAAGACTCCATGACGTCTCACTTTGTATCCAAGGTTTTGAAGAAATTTGATGTTTCTCGAAGTCAGCCCCTTGTTTATCTTTTTCTTCAGAGGGCCTCCTCTTGCAGCTTTGAAATTAGATGATGGTTGGTCTAACAAGAAACTCGAACTCTGGTTTGAGTTACAACTGCGTTTGCTGTACTGGGGGTTTATTTTATGATAATATCTTTCACTAAAGTCAAATCCCATTCGGACTCTTCACAATCTTACTAGTTCCAGAACAATCGTGATATTTTCCTTTCTAAAATCCAAAAGGGAACCTTTCTCATCCACTACTCGAAGTTGAATGAAGTCAATGATGTCTCGGTTGATCTTTAAATACGATATTGGGGATGGTGTGTAATTGATTCTGTAATTAACCTCAACGTCAGGACAAAAGCTGTGTAGAACGTTTGATGGAGAAGAGTTGAAATATGATGAATCATGAGCTATTAAATTACACTGTATGTTGATCGAATTATAGTTGAAAATATTAACGTTGCTTGGTGCGTAGTGGGTCACATTTCTAGGGAGCACAACTTTTTCAGTATATCCCAACAGCGGTCCCACACAACCGTCTTTGGACATATCAACATCGAATGTGGCTATGAAGTGTACGAGTCCTGTTTTGTGATCGACTCCAAATTTAATACTGAAGTGTTGTAACGAAATAACTTTTTGAATTCTCATCTCATCCACACGCGATTCGATAAAATCAAAAATATCCTCCATACCATAGGTACCATCTGGAAAAACAATCGAGTCTTCTTTTTCACCCACAATATAAAAATGATTTGATTCATTTTTCTTGACATTCGAAATCGTATTGTAGCTCATAAAGGATCGTAACCCGATTCCATGTTCCTGATCATGTTCCAACTCGATTGGCGGGAAGATCGTTGCACTTAATACGCTTTCCTGAGAACTGAGGGTAAAGATTCTAGACATCTCTCAGCTAACAAGAAATAACACGAAAAATGAGCACAGTGAATACAGCCAGAGTCTTGATACTGAATGCTGTTGTAATAGATGACACAGTTCTTTAAATATTTGATAACTTCGTTCGGTGGTTCCAAACCGAAAGAATCGAAGTATAAAGCGACGGCCCCGCTTTTCCGCAACGCGGTCCAATGAGTTCCATCCAAATCTCTTGATGAGGCTAAATTGATTACTAACCGTTCATGAACGTGGGGAGTTTTAGGAAGTTCATTTTTCATGTAAACCCCCCGAAAAAATGGGACTCGAGGACTCAGAACATTTTCAATTTCAATATTACTTAATGCTCTGTTTGGTAATTTCAACAACGCTTGTATTGGTTTAAGACGAATCCTCCCCCGAGCTTTGTTTTTTTCTTTGATGCTCTCAGCTTTTTCAATTTGTCCTCTCCCTTCACAGGCATCTTCCGATGTTTTCGAGGTAAAGTGGTCTTTGAACGAGTGACGTAACCGCTGCCAGATTTTTCCATTGCCATGTTGTGACGTTTCATCTCCTGGAGCTCCAGGTCTCCTCTTCTGGCGTCTCTGACGTTTTTTATGATCTGCGAGACACCTCCACCGAGCCCTCCGAGTGCACTGAGACCTGCTAAGAGAGGAAGCAGAAAACCTCCGTGAACCTCTCGTTTCAGCTTTGAACCCTTCTGTCCTTTTGCTTTCCTTCGCGCCCCTCTCTTTTTTGAACATGTTTTTTTCCGAGCCTGTAGACCTGCTCCTAGAGCCAGCTTCCCCTTCATAGCTGTGCCAACTGCTAGAGCTGCCAATCGTTCTTTTACAGTCGAATTTCTATCTTTAAATCGGGTAAATGCTTTATCCGCTAGGACCTTATCAGCTTTATGTCGATCCTTCAAAGTTTGGTGTTGGACATACGCGAGATCGTGATCTTTACAGTATGAATCCAGAGGTGTAACTGGTTGAACCCCCCTTTCGATTTGTCTTATAACGTCATTACCTGGTCCGCAAAAATTGCCATGTACTAGTAAAGGGGTACGGTTCCGATTAATGAATGCGTTTAATATGCCCATGTTCCCGGCTAAGTTATCACTAGGTTATTTATTCAGGTACTATATGCTTTTATACTCAGTCTACAAGATGAAGCTGCGTCAAATGGAACAAACATTTCCTATGATAAATTACGACGTCGTTGTTAAATCTCAAACTGATGATAATGAAAATACGTCAAAAAATGGTCCGTTTCTAGCGAATAACTGTCGAGCAATAGTATGTGGACCATCTGGGAAAGGAAAGTCGAATCTAATGATGAATTTAATTTTATCGGAAAATTCTCTTAAGTTTTCTCGACTGATCCTATGCTCAAAAAGCTTGCATCAAGAGAAATATTCATTTTTAGATCAAGTTTTCGAGGAGGTTCCAGAAATTGGATACATGAAATGCTCTAATCGAGAGGATTTCCCTGAAATTGAGGAGGATGAAGGGGCCAGGAACCATACACTTGTGATATTTGATGATGTGGATGGATCTTTCAACGATCTAATTCAGATTTTCTTCACACGTGGGAGACATTACAACGTGGATTCATTCTTTTTAATACAATCCTATGCATCATGTATGAAACATTTTGTCAGAGATAACGCAAACCTTATTATTATATTTCCACAGGATGGACGAAATTTGAATTTAATTTGGCGCGATCACGCTCATAATGATATGCCTTTCCCCAAATTTGCGGAAATGTGTAGGGAAGCTTTTTCTAAACCTTTCAACTTTTTGGTGATTGACAAAAGTGCTGACATGCAAACAGGCCGTTTTAGGAGTGGGATGGATTCATGTTTTGAGTTCCCTACAGTGCAGTGAAGAAAAGTAGTTATTCATCACCTATTCCTATAAATGGTATTATTTTCGCTAAAATCAATCATTCAACCTGTACTTATCATGACAGCAAGACTGAGTGATAGTTCTCTAGGGCTCAACAGAGAAATTAATCGCGAGAAAGAAGCTCAAATTTCATCCGAGCTTCACACTGCGAGAAAAGCTCTGAAAAAGAAATTTTCAGAGCTACAACATGCTCGTGAGAAGTCAGCACATTCTCTTGATCAACAGTACCTACCGATTACAAACACATTGAAAGAGCTCTTAGGAGCAGCAAACGAAACTAAAGGTGGAGCTGTGGTCAAAAAAATGATGCAACGACAACGTCGACTACAAAGTGAAGTAACCAAGGGCACTGAATCTGAAGGATTAATTTCACAAGGGTCATCAATTGATGGTGATGATAATGAAGATCCAAGTATTCAGGTTCCGTCTGATACAGAGATTTTCGAATCTCAAGGGATGGGATCATCTCAAATCTTAACACCCCCCGCAACATCACCAGGGCCTTTCATGTCAACACCAATTGCTCATCCAAGCTCCTTTTTGGGAGCCCCTCAAAAATTAACCCTCATGCGACGAATAAAACGAGACACAAAGAGACTAGAGGCTTCTCATCGAGCGGATATCGATAACAGCATTGAGCCTGTACATAGTTTGATTAACTCTACGCCAGAAGCGCAAAAGATGACTCGCGATTTTATCGATAGATGGCCTCCGTATGCTAAAGTGTACTGGACCTATCTCACCACTGGTAAATGGGAAGGAGGAAATGGACAACAGCTTGATAGATATTATGGACCGAGTGTTAGTCGACAGGGCGTGAACCTCGGAGCTGCGAAAGTTGCCTTTGACGAAGACAACATATATATAAATGGAAATCCTTACACCGCAACTCCGGGATTGTATGAGTTAATTTTTCTGAAAAAACCTGTAAATTTTGATCCGCAAGATTTTGAAAACTATACCGATATAGTAAAGAGAAGCCATATAGCTCACCACGGTTATGATATACACCGACCATTGAATCGATTTGGAGGGGAGAAATATAACTCTATAATTTCACGCATATACCCTCCAAAGGATAAAAAGGGGAGTGGTTTGACAAATATGTTCACACACTTCCAAGGTTTTGATGCAGATGTGTCTCCCGATTGGATTTCAACAGAAGATGACCCAAATTTACTGGTAAAAAGATTAGAGTTGTCCCTGGGATCATTCGGTGCTGGTAATTCCCGACTTCAGAGCAAAGCCAACAAAATTCTCGATCGTTTAGAGGAATTGGGTTACATTTATTAAACCTTTGTGAGAAAACAGAATGCCAAGTGACAGATTCGGTGGTAGTATTAGGAAGCATGTTTCCGTACACGAACTTCCTACTCGATCATTCCATGCTGTGAGCAAACGTTACGTTGACTCGGCGCTTGAAAAAATGATGACGCAATTAAAAAATGAGCTTCAAGAACAGCTTAAAAATCTTGATTCTACCCTGAGAAATTTCATATCTATATCCATCGCAGAACGGTATAGTAAAAGCAACAGTTTACAAAAAATTCGGTCAGTTACAGCAAGATCTCGGAACGAGAAGTAACCATGTCATCAGTTATCATTGATCTGACGCTACAATGTGAGAAAGTGATAAAAGAACTATCAATCATTCCTCACGATGGACCTTCGACTTTCCTCCTTAAACACTTTGTATTTTTACCGCCCGCACACCTGAAAGGCCGCTCCAACTTCCATTCGAGATACAACCAAGAACATCTACATGGATTGTCATGGAACACTGGAAACACGACCTATGAATGTATTCCGGAAATTCTTAAAGAAGCGACAGAAAACATCAAGTTTGTATTCGCAAAAGGAGCTGAAAAATGTCGAATTTTGAAAGAGCTTCTCCCAAATGATAGACAAGTACACGACTTGATGATATTTGGATGTCCTAAAATTCCTACATTGCTTGGCTCCAGCATACTTTCTCAAAAACCTTGTTTAGACCATCAAGATGCAGGAATCAGTTTCACTCAGTCATGTTCTATGATCAAAATTCTTGCGCTATCGGAATGGTTACTTGAAAATGAACTTCGAGCCAACCTATTTGATACTGAACCACGTCTCGCAACATTTCGAGGAGTTAAAATGACTGTAGACCCATTGATATTGGCAAAACACGGTTTTTATCGAAATAGTTTTCAGAAAAATTCTATATGTTGTGTATTTTGTGAAAAAATCCTTGCAGTTCATAATTATAATACTCATGATTGTATGGGTTGGTATGGAACTGATACTACTAAATTGTGTTATTAATAATAAAAATATACTTGTTAAATTTCGCTCACCCTTGTTTCCAATTTGTTTTCTTCCTTCGTACATACGAGTTGTGACGCTATTTGCAGTTGTAAGATTCTCTCTGGGAAAAGAAGAAGAAGAAAATGAAAAAATCGTTTAAAAGTTCAGGTGGAATGTATTATTCGTTTCTTAGAAAATATACCTGAAAATCTTAAATTTTCACCTATAGGGTTAGAAAATTAAGGCTCAGAAATAATACATGCTTCATACCTATGAAAAACAAGTGGAGATCGGGAGACGCAACTTGTGTCTAAAATGACGAAGGCTTTCCCGCTCTTCTGATCTGGAAATATCAACAATCGAATTAAACAACATTAACTCTAATGCTGTATAAAATATCAATTATGAATGCTTGATCTATATGTTAATGTAATCATTCGGTAATAACATTTTAAAAATTGAATCTTTCACTTACCTCGTTGTTTCGCTGGTTAACTGTTTCCAAATAGAATTACGAAGTGAATGATTGTTTTCAAACGTCCTGCTACGAGAAAAACTGGTAAGCAAGTGAAGATCGAGCGGACTCGCAGTTACAAACTAAACTCGGGTTACACCCTCTCGTCGTTGCGGGATTCGAATGTCACACCTTTTCCTCGGAGGTATTGCGAAGGATGCGAATCCTTCTCTTCTGGATATCGTCGTTGAATTATTACGCGGATATTGTCGACAAGCTCTTGTTGGTTTCTGAACCCCTGGTACTTCTGTACCTATTTTTATTGCAATGAAATGATGGCCCACCCCCGAAAATTAATTTGGGAGATTCAACGTTATCGTATTTGTAATCACCTAATGGATAGCTTTAAATTGAGCCCAAACTCGGCTTTGCTACGTTAAACCGATTGCCTAATTATTGGTCCACTCCCAAAAGACCCTTTCAGGTTTTTAATTTTATTCAATTCGTAATCTCCCAATCAATAGTTTACAAAAGAACCCAAACTCGAAGGTTCTACGTTGAGTCAATTGCCCAATTTATGGTCCACCCCCCTGAACATATAATTTGAGGTATTTATTTTATCATATTTGTACTCACCTAATCAATAGCTTTAAAATGAGCCCCAAACCTGAAGATACTACGTTAACTCAATTGCCTAATTGTTGACCCACCCCCAAAAATAATAATTTGGGGTGTATATTGTATTGTATGCATTATCTCTCAATCAATATCTTTTGAATGAGTACAAACTCGAAGGTTCTACGTTGAAGCAATTGCCTAAATGTCGGCCCACCCCCAAAAATAATCATTTGGGGTGTTTATTTTATCATATTTGTACTCATCTAATCAATAGCTTTAAAATGAGCCCAAACTCGAAGGTTCTACGTTGAGTTAATTGCCCAATTTTTGGCCCACCTCCAAAAACTAATTTGGAGATATGCCCCACCCCTATCCTTAATCTGATGTGACATCAGAAATGGGAGGTTACTGATTAGTAGGTTCAAAGGAAGATTTGATTTTAAAATTTGGAGGGAACGGTAGGTGCCAGCTGTGAACAAACATTTGATGGGGAGGGGAGGATACTGATAGGTGGAAAAGAAAAAAATGGGAACAGCCACTGGAGGAGGAGGTGGTTTGAAAAAGGTGGGAACTAAAACAGCTGATGGATGAGTCTAGGAGGCCATGGCTGTGACGTCAGAGGGGGGGGGGGCTGTGACGTCACATGGCTCTTATCAGTCAGCTGGTGATAACCTGATTTACAGTCTTTACTAAGAGGTCTAAGGGTGGGAGTAAAATAAGGCGGGAACTCAATTTTGAATTTTGAGCGGGAAACCCCCACTACCTTCCATAACCTGACAACACTGATCTAGAAGGCTGTGATATGACGTCACACTTAACGTCATTCAATATGGCCAACCTATTACCAACTGATGTTAGGTTACCTAAAAGGTTAATTTGAAAAAAGGCGGGAATTTCAAATTTAGGCGGGGGAAAAACAGGTGGCAACACTGATCTAGAAGGCTGTGAAATGTGACGTCAGAGGGGAGGGGTGTAAATAAGCTGATTGACCGTTACTTTTAGGTCTGTAGGGAGGAGGGGGAGGGGGTAAGGCGGGAACTCAATTTTGAATTTGAGCGGGAAACCACCATTTCTATCATACTGGCAACACTGATCTAGAAGGCTGTGGAAAGTGACGTCAGCATGACGTCAGACGTGACGTCACCAAGATGGCCGACCTCTTATCAGTCAGCTGATGATAGGCAGAACATACATTTTTACTCTACTTGGTTCAATAACCCAATATAGCAAGACAAAATGTAATCTCCTCGTCGCAAAAGAAACTGCACTGGTTCTAGGTGTTTTCGAGTGTGCTGAATTCGATTCAGAAATCGTTTTCCAGGATCAACTGTAGTTTTTGCTGCATGAGTGAAACTATTTATTTAGTTTTTTGGGCTCCGCGCATTTTGAAACATAACACACAAAATTTTGAAAGAGAGTTAAAGGTTTTCCCCTTTTCTTGGTGGATTACTAAAGTTTATTATTGAAAATAATATATAAAAAAATTGAACACCTGTTGACTTATTCCAAGCATAGGAAAACTACATTGATTGTCTACATCGCATGAAAATAGTACACTATCTCTTAAGCCAGATTTAGAATGAATTGGTCTGACATTTCATATAACCCTCACAGTCTTTCCCATCAATTTCCTAATAATGACTACTTATTTTCCTTTTTCATACCTGACTATCTACCTCTTCTTCACCACGTCTTGGCAAGGACTCGAAACAAACTTTCATTTTCAACGACCTTTTCCTCGTCGATTATTCAGCGGTGAACAGCTCCCAATAAAATTATGCGAACAGCAATCCACCGACGACTCTGTAATGCCGCTCCGTTTAGTCACAGTTGAGCACCCGCGGGAGAATGTTATCCCGGTTCTTTACCGTCTATAGGTTTACGAGAAACGTTTGATTTCTCGGGTCGATGATTGTGATAGGTCACTCGCTGCAAAGGGCGAAGGCGTCACTAGTTCAAATTTCAATAGTTCACAGGTGGATATTTCCGTCCGTAAGGCGTTTTGAGGGACAAGTGAAAGATTTTTGTAATTTGAAGAATCGGGTAAGAACGTAATGTCAAACCTTCATTGAACCTTTATTTAAACGATCAATCAACCTTATAATTCATAATATTGTAATTAGTTTTGGTAATAGATAGATTTAAAACGCTAAAAATTATTACACATGCTCATAGATTGGGAAATAGGTAGGTACTTCAATCTAAGCGGGCTGGTAATTAATTTCGATGTGGACTGTATAAATTAGTGAATCACTGCGGTCTATTTCCCCAAGCCTGGGGGCGTCTTTCCTGTCCAGAAAGATCCGTTGAAGAAGGAAGTCACTCGAATCAACACACTCCAATACTCACAATCTGTGATGCAAGATAATATGGGTATAAGATGTGAGCAAAATTACTATGTGGGTGACCGCTTACAAAGACTTGAGAACAGCATTTAAATAGTGGGAAATTATTTGTTTAAAAAAAAAAAAAAAATCCGGAATTAACTAATAAGTTGCGAGAACACATAAAAAGGCGGATTCGTGAGACACGGAGGCAAGAAGAAGAGTGAGAGGGGAATTCAGGTAGGAGGAAGGATTTGATTGATAGTAAATTCGCTTCGATAGCGCAGCTCCTCTCGGATCAGTGCATTGATGGTTCGAACACAAGGGTTTATTATTTTTCTATTAAGTAGCCCTTCTACGCAGATCACTGGTCTATAATGGGGCTTCGAACGTGAAAAGCTCGAGTTAGAGCGCAGCACGTAAACAAGGACCTTACTTTGCTCTTCTTTTGTTGCCAATAACGGCAGTCGTGACGGACACAGGTTTTTCCCCCCTTTTTTTGCCGGTTTTATGTTTGTTTCTCTGTTCCTTTAATATTATCATTTATTACTGATATTATTCTCATTTTTGACCAATATTTATGTGATTGATGATGCGGGGAATGAATTGTAGAGCGAAAAGGGGTGACGGAAGGTACCGACAAGGGGAAAATCATGTTAACGAACATTTTCCTTGGGTTCTTCGCCGCCTAGTGCTCTACATTTAAGTTTGTAGAGTAAATGGTGAATTTCGTTGTAATCAGACAGGCGACATAACTCAGCCCAATCAGCTGATTAGGATGGAGCCTGTAAGGTCACTCGTCTCTTGTTGTCCCAGAGATGCGCCCTATCAATTTTCAACGTTCTACGGTCAACAGGAGAGATATTAGCTCACTCAGCCGATCAGTGATCAGGATGGAGCCCCTAACTTTCCTACATAATGATATTAGCGATAGTAGTAATTTCTCATGCTGAATCGCGTGGTGATGTTGATTTATTATTCGCAATACCAACTTGGAAAAACACCGAAATAGCGATCATAATCACGCATTTACCCAGTGATTTCCGCAAAAGCTCAATGAGCTTTAACATTTCGGTTCTTTGGTGTTTTTCCAGGTTGGTCATGCGAAAATAAATAAAAGAGAATCACTACATGACTCTATGTTACAAATACCCTTGAAGATACCGGTGTCGCATGCGGTACATAATCAGGTAGCTGCAAAAACTTGATATTCTGCATTTTGGGCACTTTATACCAGTTACTCCGTTTTTTTTTTTTTCTGACTTTGCAATAAAAACGATTTGGGAAAAAAAGGCCAACGGAAAAAATATACCGAAAACCCCAGATCACAGGGAAGTACTGAATTCCTCCCACCCCCACTCTTTCAAAATTTTATGGCTCACGTTTTGAGACACGTTGATCCCAATATTGAATCGAAAAACACTTCGCCTGTCTTTTTAGAAGTTAGGTACAGCTTACGAGTTATTATAGTTTTTCTGTTAGAAGGATTAGAAGACAGAATGAAACCAAACTTAGATTGTTCAGGATGGTATAAAACGATAATATAAACTGTTGAATCTAATCTATAAACTTACCGTTAATCTGAAACGGTAATGTAAATGCTATAATTGCAAGTGGAAACTATTATTTTGGTGGACAGTTTTTTACCCCTTGCAAATGGCTTTAATATTTTTAATTTATTAAGAAATATTAGCAAACGAAAGTGCCTAATGAACACAGATTGAAAACTATTAATTTCTCGAGACAAAACATTTTGGAGCCAATTAAATCCACGTAAAGCTAGATTTTTTAAGGACGTCGTCACCTGGGCATGAGCCGAAGTGTTTACGGCCTTTCTGAAGTAGCACCTGTTTAGTATAAAACACTAGAGCACTTTATTTTGCTCTGGGCTACGCTATGATCGAGGAATTTCCTCCGCATGCTATGAAGAGGGTTTGAATATCGTAAGTGAATGGTTTTATTGGACGAGGAAGCACACCGTAAAGCTGACCGTGTCGAAATAAACCTAATGTGATCGGTTCTATGCCAGGATCGCTCTTCCTGGGTGGAGCAATCCAGAGCGTTCAAGGTACCAAGGAGGTCGGAACCCGCTAATTTTCAATAAAGCGCTCCCCGCACCTGCTAATCACACAATTCCATCTCACAGCAGGTTGAAGTTGAAAAAAAAGACAGAAAAAAACTAAGAGTGTGGGAGAGTGAGAACGAATGAAAAAAAGGAAGTCGTAATGCCGGAGGGCTCTGGTTTGATGTAGGTGCTGTACTGTTGTGGCTTAGCGTGAGTGTACTCGGAACAGGCCATCCAGACGGGCATGATCACATGCTGGCAGCCTTCGTTCGTGAAGGGGTAACCTTCGATGTATAGCGTGAAATCGAACTGATTTCTAACAAATAATTGAATGGTGGTTCTCTTCCGTTTGATACTTCAGAATTTCTGACGTATATAGGTTCGACCAAATCAAGAAAATTTGAATAAGAAATTATTTCTTCCGCACTACTTCAAGTAAGTAGTGGTATTCATTTTTGGTTTATTATTTCCAATAATAAGCCTATGTGATCGTGTAGCAAAAAATTTTTATAACCCCCCCTCAAACTTTGTCACTTTACGTTTCAAGGTGCGTAGAATCCAAATTTGAAATGTCCGTCCGCCGTTCGCCGTCCGGGCCATAAAAGGCCTAAGAATTGACTTAAAAAACCCGTTCTTTCGCACATAGACTCCATTTGGGGTCTAGTTGGTCCTAACGTTTAACCATCCCGATCGCTTTACTCGCATGGATGCTATGGGCCCAAAACGGGCGAAAAAGTGTCTTTTTCGAGGTTTGAGTGTTAGACTTACGCACGCGCGCACGCCTGGCACGCTTGGCAGGGGGTCACGGTGGGTGGTGAGGGAGGTGAGCGGGGGGTGGAGTGAGAGGAAGAACAGAGGTGGATACTAGAAAAGAGACTGGCGAAAGCCCCAGAGCATGCTGGTTACTATAGCTGGCTATCTGATTCAGAAATAATAAACCATTATGTAATAATTTGCAGCGTTTTTAAATTCATTTACTGGATTTTTACGTTATGTACATGTTTGAGAACTAAGTGGGTAAGTATGTGAATTGGGTATAGGTTTTCTTGTTGTCTCTTGTCCAGAAATGTAGTAGGAATGTGTCTTCTATTCTTGAAATGATGATGATTTCATTAATGGTCTTGCTGATGATCGGCGCCATTGTGCCCCGACCGGCCCGGACCCACACACCATGACGGCTTCCGATGACTCCTGTTTTTTGATTGACAGATGGCTCTTTGAATGAAGTAGAAAGTTTCTACTGTAAGGGAGGAACGTCCCCCGGTCCGGCCGATGCATCAGCTCTGTTTTTGAGAACCAAGCTCCTCAATGTTGTTGTCTTGAAATAAAATTTTGAATTTTCTTGAAATTTACACTTCTGTTCTGAAAATTATGGCTTCAATTTGAGGTGTGGTTGAAAATGCCCATGATCTGTTCTCAAATTTTTATTCCCGAATCGAAGAGATATCTGCCAAGTTTCTCTGTCAGTCTTGTGTTATAAACGATTGTATCATGGTTAAATAATTTTATGGTGTCCGTAACTTCGTCAAAAGAAATGCTGACGTCTTGTTTTATACATGTTACACATCATCAGAACATGCTCCAAACTTTCTACCTCAAGGCATACGCCGCCATTAGGTGAGCTGTCAGCACCAATACCTACTGTTTACTTATGAACGAATCACATCTATGTATAGACGAAGTCTTTGAATCATCTTAAGTTCAGACATTTTTGGAGCATCACGGCTAAACCAAAACGGCTTGAGTAAAGCTGGGTTACATTTTTGGAGTACCTTGAGTTTCTTTCAGTTATTTGTTGCTTATACATTTTTTCCCAATACAATCAAGCCTGGATGCTCGATCTTCGCATATTTCCTTGGATCTAAACTTGAAACAGTCAAATTGGTACATTCAATTATAACTTTTCGGCCCATAGCATGCATCTTGCCGCTAATGGCCCTTCCCGGTTGAGACTCGGCTTAAATTCTATTTTAAAAAATAAAATAAAAAAAAATAAATAAAAAATTTAAAAAAAAATAGCATGCACCCATCTATTCATTTCTCTTTACACCTGCAGGGGCTCTAATTCATGCAATATCCACTTCTGACCCGTTGCTTTTGAGTTCTCTGATTTTTTTCAAAACATTTCGGCTATTATAAAACTAAAGCGTTTCGCCTTGTAAGACTTCTCCACTGCCTTTACTGCACTTTGACTCTCTGTAAAAATCACTGCATTTTGAATTTTTGCTTCTTTTAAATGATCAATTGCTAATGAAATAGCCACCGATTCTGCAGAGAAAATACTGATGCCATCAAGTAAAGTAGTATTCTTGTAGGAAGTTGAAATGTGTTGATAATCCGAAATCCCAACTTCCATATGCTTTTTGCTTTACCAGCTTTTTGACCAGTTTATGTTCCGTGTATGACGAATAAGAAGAAAATTTTAAAACCATACCTTGTTTCATTTTTAATTGGCTTGATTTGGAGGCAAGATTCCATTTTTTATGCCGAGTATGGCGGAGTTTGGGCAAATGCCGTTCTGAAGGTAGGAATGTCACGCCACGTGGCATTTGGCTACCTCACTAACTCTCAAAACTGGGGAGAACTGGAAAAGTTTTAACGATTCGGCGTTGCCTCACCGTAGGATGTGTCCTGGGGTCCTGGGTCGAAATCCGCAGAATAAATAACAGAGGAGAGGTGGGGCAGCCCCTTTCCCTACTAGTGCTCAGATGTGCTGCATTCAGTGAATCTACTTCCTAAGCAAACGGGCGAGGCTATCCTCAATCGTGGCAGCTCAAAAACGCGAGAAGAAGCGGCGTTCAACTCAATACTGAGCGAAAAATAGATGCGCTCTCTCGGAAATGACATGTACTGCCATAATGCTTAATGGGAATTCAATCTTTGATTGGTGAACTCACAACTTATTATTGTCAAGTATATAACCTTGATGTTGGATAAGAGCATTTTCCCACCAACAGTGCTTACTTTTGTACGATTCGAAGAGATCATTAATGCTTTTTTAAAGTTTCCAATATTCCTGATATTGCCACAGGTAAGGGAAGTTCTATTGTCTACATCCTGGCAGTTTGGACATCAAGATTTGGACGATGCCGAGGGGGAGGGGGGTATTGGAGGCGTCTAGTTTCCTCTGAGCAGGTATACAAGTATCACAATTAAGTTATTTTGATTGAATAGTACCTATTGAGAGAGGACATATACGGAGGTTTTTTTTCTTAAGCCGTCTTTCCATTTGCATCAGATAACTACTACTACAATCTCAGATGAAGAAAAGGGATATTCCATTCTAAATGGAAGCCTGAAGAACTTTAATGGCTTATCGGTAGGCGAGCCGGCTTCAACAGAATGCAACCGAAGTTGGCTCACGCCTCCGCAAGAGTCTCCTACTTGGTCAACAATGACGGGTTATAAAAGAAAAAAAGGCACGCGGCACAGCCCTATGAACGTCTACGTGACGGGGTACTCCCTCACAGTATCCCGCGGGTGACTAAAGCACCTGTCTCATTAGTTTGTCTCTTTGCGGCCTTTCCGGTCACATTCACGGAGTTTTCAGGATGCTTCTTCCGACTACGTGCGCGCTCCGGCGGCGGCCATCGACCTGCCATTAGCGCTTCACAAGGAAGGCAAACTGTCTTCCATCCTTGAAGTTGCAGAAACTGCATATAGCAATTTGAAGGCATGCAATGACTCCAATCGACCGCGGCGTTTCATGTCTATAGACCAGCCAGGGTTTCATCTTTTGACATTTTCATGTCTTTGCTTTGGCACATAAACTAAAAAAAACGTCACGGAAAATAATTGCTCACGAAAATTGCTCACGAAAATTGCTCACGAAAATTGTCCCAAGTGGCCACAACGATGATTATGACCATCAGAAATGACGTTTTTACCTAATGATCCCACGATTCTGAGATTTGGTATGTGGGCCCTTGAGGGACTTCTGAACACAACTGACCGATCCCAAGTCAGCTGAGTGGCTCTAGAAACCAGTTTTTTCCCTAATGATCCCACGATTCTGAGATTTGGTATGTAGCCCCTTGAGGGACTTCTGAACACAACTGACCGATCCAAGATCAGCTGAGTGGCTCTAGAATCCATTTTTTTCCCTAATGATCCCACGATTCTGAGATTTGGTATGTGGGCCCTTGAGGGACTTCTGAACACAACTGACCGATCCCAAATCAGCTGAGTGGCTCTAGAAACCAGTTTTTTCCCTAATGATCCCACGATTCTGAGATTTGGTATGTAGCCCCTTGAGGGACTTCTGAACACAACTGACCGATCCAAGATCAGCTGAGTGGCTCTAGAATCCATTTTTTTCCCTAATGATCCCACGATTCTGAGATTTGGTATGTGGGCCCTTGAGGGACTTCTGAACACAACTGACCGATCCAAGATCAGCTGAGTGGCTCTAGAAACCAGTTTTTTCCCTAATGATCCCACGATTCTGAGATTTGGTATGTAGCCCCTTGAGGGACTTCTGAACACAACTGACCGATCCAAGATCAGCTGAGTGGCTCTAGAAACCAGTTTTTTCCCTAATGATCCCACGATTCTGAGATTTGGTATGTAGCCCCTTGAGGGACTTCTGAACACAACTGACCGATCCAAGATCAGCTGAGTGGCTCTAGAATCCAGTTTTTTCCCTAGATCCCACGATTCTGAGATTCGGTATGTGGGCCCTTGAGGGACTTCTGAACACAACTGACCGATCCCAGATCAGCTGAGTGGCTCTAGAAACCAGTTTTTTCCCTAATGATCCCACGATTCTGAGATTTCTTATGTGGGCCCTTGAGGGACTTCTGAACACAACTGACCGATCCCAGATCAGCTGAGTGGCTCTAGAATCCAGTTTTTTCCCTAATGATCCCACGATTCTGAGATTCGGTATGTAGCCCCTTGAGGGACTTCTGAACGCAACTGACTTATCCCAGATCAGCTGAGTGGCTCTAGAAACCAGTTTTTTCCCTAATGATCCCACGATTCTGAGATTTGGTATGTAGCCCCTTGAGGGACTTCTGAACACAACTGACCGATCCAAGATCAGCTGAGTGGCTCTAGAATCCAGTTTTTTCCCTAATGATCCCACGATTCTGAGATTTGGTATGTGGGCCCTTGAGGGACTTCTGAACACAACTGACCGATCCCAGATCAGCTGAGTGGCTCTAGAAACCAGTTTTTTCCCTAATGACCCCACGATTCTGAGATTTGGTATGTAGCCCCTTGAGGGACTTCTGAACACAACTGACCGATCCCACATCAGCTGAGTGGCTCTTGAATCCAGTTTTTTCCCTAATGATCCCACGATTCTGAGATTTGGTATGTAGCCCCTTGAGGGACTTCTGAACGCAACTGACCGATCCCAGATCAGCTGAGTGGCTCTAGAATCCAGTTTTTTCCCTAATGATCCCACGACTCTGAGATTTGGTATGTAGCCCCTTGAGGGACTTCTGAACACAACTGACCGATTACAGATCAGCTGAGTGGCTCTAGAATCCAGTTTTTTCCCTAATGATCCCACGAATCTGAGATTTGGTATGTAGCCCCTTGAGGGACTTCTGAACACAACTGACCGATCCCACATCAGCTGAGTGGCTCTTGAATCCAGTTTTTTCCCTAATGATCCCACGATTCTGAGATTTGGTATGTAGCCCCTTGAGGGACTTCTGAACGCAACTGACCGATCCCAGATCAGCTGAGTGGCTCTAGAATCCAGTTTTTTCCCTAATGATCCCACGAATCTGAGATTTGGTATGTAGCCCCTTGAGGGACTTCTGAACACAACTGACCGATCCAAGATCAGCTCTTTGCGGCCTTTCCGGTCACATTCACGGAGTTTTCAGGATGCTTCTTCCGACTACGTGCGCGCTCCGGCGGCGGCCATCGACCTGCCATTAGCGCTTCACAAGGAAGGCAAACTGTCTTCCATCCTTGAAGTTGCAGAAACTGCATATAGCAATTTGAAGGCATGCAATGACTCCAATCGACCGCGGCGTTTCATGTCTATAGAGCCAGGGTTTCATCTTTTGACATTTTCATGTCTTTGCTTTGGCACATAAACTAAAAAAACGTCACGGAAAATAATTGCTCACGAAAATTGCTCACGAAAATTGCTCACGAAAATTGTCCCAAGTGGCCACAACGATGATTATGACCATCAGAAATGACGTTTTTACCTAATGATCCCACGATTCTGAGATTTGGTATGTGGGCCCTTGAGGGACTTCTGAACACAACTGACCGATCCCAAGTCAGCTGAGTGGCTCTAGAAACCAGTTTTTTCCCTAATGATCCCACGATTCTGAGATTTGGTATGTAGCCCCTTGAGGGACTTCTGAACACAACTGACCGATCCAAGATCAGCTGAGTGGCTCTAGAATCCATTTTTTTCCCTAATGATCCCACGATTCTGAGATTTGGTATGTGGGCCCTTGAGGGACTTCTGAACACAACTGACCGATCCCAAATCAGCTGAGTGGCTCTAGAAACCAGTTTTTTCCCTAATGATCCCACGATTCTGAGATTTGGTATGTAGCCCCTTGAGGGACTTCTGAACACAACTGACCGATCCAAGATCAGCTGAGTGGCTCTAGAATCCATTTTTTTCCCTAATGATCCCACGATTCTGAGATTTGGTATGTGGGCCCTTGAGGGACTTCTGAACACAACTGACCGATCCAAGATCAGCTGAGTGGCTCTAGAAACCAGTTTTTTCCCTAATGATCCCACGATTCTGAGATTTGGTATGTAGCCCCTTGAGGGACTTCTGAACACAACTGACCGATCCAAGATCAGCTGAGTGGCTCTAGAAACCAGTTTTTTCCCTAATGATCCCACGATTCTGAGATTTGGTATGTAGCCCCTTGAGGGACTTCTGAACACAACTGACCGATCCAAGATCAGCTGAGTGGCTCTAGAAACCAGTTTTTTCCCTAGATCCCACGATTCTGAGATTCGGTATGTGGGCCCTTGAGGGACTTCTGAACACAACTGACCGATCCCAGATCAGCTGAGTGGCTCTAGAAACCAGTTTTTTCCCTAATGATCCCACGATTCTGAGATTTCTTATGTGGGCCCTTGAGGGACTTCTGAACACAACTGACCGATCCCAGATCAGCTGAGTGGCTCTAGAATCCAGTTTTTTCCCTAATGATCCCACGATTCTGAGATTCGGTATGTAGCCCCTTGAGGGACTTCTGAACGCAACTGACTTATCCCAGATCAGCTGAGTGGCTCTAGAAACCAGTTTTTTCCCTAATGATCCCACGATTCTGAGATTTGGTATGTAGCCCCTTGAGGGACTTCTGAACACAACTGACCGATCCAAGATCAGCTGAGTGGCTCTAGAATCCAGTTTTTTCCCTAATGATCCCACGATTCTGAGATTTGGTATGTGGGCCCTTGAGGGACTTCTGAACACAACTGACCGATCCCAGATCAGCTGAGTGGCTCTAGAAACCAGTTTTTTCCCTAATGACCCCACGATTCTGAGATTTGGTATGTAGCCCCTTGAGGGACTTCTGAACACAACTGACCGATCCCACATCAGCTGAGTGGCTCTTGAATCCAGTTTTTTCCCTAATGATCCCACGATTCTGAGATTTGGTATGTAGCCCCTTGAGGGACTTCTGAACGCAACTGACCGATCCCAGATCAGCTGAGTGGCTCTAGAATCCAGTTTTTTCCCTAATGATCCCACGAATCTGAGATTTGGTATGTAGCCCTTGAGGGACTTCTGAATGCAACTGACCGATTACAGATCAGCTGAGTGGCTCTAGAATCCAGTTTTTTCCCTAATGATCCCCCGAACCTGAGATTTGGTATGTAGCCCCTTGAGGGACTTCTGAACACAACTGACCGATCCCACATCAGCTGAGTGGCTCTTGAATCCAGTTTTTTCCCTAATGATCCCACGACTCTGAGATTTGGTATGTAGCCCCTTGAGGGACTTCTGAACGCAACTGACCGATCCCAGATCAGCTGAGTGGCTCTAGAATCCAGTTTTTTCCCTAATGATCCCACGAATCTGAGATTTGGTATGTAGCCCCTTGAGGGACTTCTGAACACAACTGACCGATTACAGATCAGCTGAGTGGCTCTAGAATCCAGTGGCTAGCTAGAATCCAGTTTTTTCCCTAATGATCCCACGAACCTGAGATTTGGTATGTTTTGAATGGGGCTCCGAGCATGAGAAACTCGAGGTAGAGCACTTAAACAAGGATCTTACCGATTTGCTCTTGTTGCCAATAAGAGCAGTCGTGACGGACACGAGTTGTTTTTGCATTTGCCGATTTTCGTTTTGTTTGTGGGTTTCCTAATTATAATAATTTATTTATCTATAGATATAAAAATCAATTGCTGTTCGTTAGTCTCGCTAAAACTCGAGAACGGCTGGACCGATTTGGCTAATTTTGGTCTTAATTATTTGTGAAAGTCCAGAGAAGGTTTAAAAGGTTTAAAATTTCAAATCTGCCCCTTAGAGGGTGTTTTAGGGGAGGAGGGGGGAATGGGGTATCTTTGTCATCACTGAACAGATTTGGGGATTTGATTGTCGAACATGTTTGGATTACTCTAATTCAAGTCAAAGACTCCTTTTTTCCAAATTTTCAAATCTAACCCACAATGCAGAGGGAGAGGGTGGGGGGGTTAAAGCGTTTCGAACATCACTGAACAAACTGGGGATTTGAGTTGTCGAATATGTTTGGAGTATTCTAACTTAAATCACAGGCTATTTGAAAATTTTCAGATCTACCCCATAGAAGGGGGTGTTTTAGGAGAAGGGGTGGGGGAAGAAAGGGGGTATCTTGGTCATCACTGAACGAACCGGGGATTTGATTGTCGAATATGTATGGATTACTCTAATTCAAGTCAAAGACTACTTTTTTCCAGTATTTCAAATCTGACCCAGTGGGGATGGAAGGGGGGAGGATGCTAAAGCGTTTTGAACGTCACTGAACCAACTGGATATCTGAGTGGGCGAATCTATCAGAATTATTTTAACTTGGGTCACAAGCTATTTGATAATGTTCAAGTCAACCTGTGCAACGCACGGGTGAACCAGCTAGTTAATAATATAATTCTCATTTTTGACCAGCATTGATGATGAGATTAATGGTGTGGATAACGAATTGTCGAGCGAAAAAGGGTGACACAAGGTATCAACAAGGGGAAAGTCATGTCAACCACCATTTTCCTCAGGTCCTTCGCCCCAAAGCGCTCCTAGCGGCGGACCTTCTTAGTTCGGAGCCCCATTGGCTCAGACTCCTCAAGTACGCAACAACCCAATTTCGGAATAACAGAGCCTTTCGAAAATACATGTAGGAGCTACCTAAAAAATTGTTACATATACAAGTTTTTGAATAAGTTTTAAAAGAAATTTTTTCGACCAAATTAGACGCGGAAACGATCCTGGAAATATGGATTTGGCATCGATATGTGGCTTATGGCTAGGAGTAAGGAAAATTCAAATTTCAACGGGACTAAAGATGTTCCAAGAAAATACTAAACAACTTCGGGTGCCCGATACGGTTGTTTTTTGTATTAGGAATTTATAGGATAGATTACTAGAAAAGTGCATAGGTACCATGAAAATATGACGTTCCTATATATGTAATCAGGGAATATTAGGTAAGAACTCATCTTGATTTTGCAACCTTCCCAATATTCCAGATGTTGCAATAGGTAAAAGAAAAAATTTGTATTTGAGGGATTCCAAGAGTGAATCTGAATTAAAAACCGAAAGAGAAATACGGACCTACCGTCTTGCCAAATAGACCGTCAACATTTTATTGCTATGGTAACGTTGCTGTAAGTACCTGCTATTATGGTCGTAAAACTATGACATTGCGTTCTTATGTCTACATATGTGTTAGACTGTGCAACGCATAAAAAAAGAAAAAAAATTTGTGTCAAGGTTGAAAGTGATTGTATTGGCATCGATTAACCTTAGCCTTTAGAAAAATGATTTGGGTTCCTAAAAATATTTGTTTTTGAAGCCAGGATTTTAATAGGCATTTATAAACGTCCATAAAATATATGCAAAACCTTTCCTTTTAAAACTCAAAACAATATTACATTTATCTTATAAATAAAATAAACTCAGGCTTCACTTGAAATAAATCGAAAGCAGTTGTAAGAGTAAAAAAAAAAAAAAAAAAAAAAAACAATCAAATAACACTAAGAAAAAATATTTCGAAAAGCAGTAGAAAAGTAGATTGTAGAGTAGAGTAGAGTAGAGTAGAGTAGAGTAGAAGTAGCAGTAGAAAAGGTTCATTGAATTGTGATCATTATCTAAATAGTTATAGGTCGTTTGTTCTTGCGGAGAGGGACTTTGAAAATCCCAGCAGTATACCAGACGAGCTCATCAAGTGTATTGTTGCCAATTTTTGTAAATCTTTACTTGGAAGATAGTCTCAGATTTGAACAGTAAGTTAAATTCAAGTATTCGTATTTTTAGAGCTTATTTTAACTTTTAAAATATTATAGCGCATATTGGAGCTCTCTCTCGCGCTTACATTAGGGCTTACATTGAAAATATACATTGTAATTCCTCTTACTGTTCAAATTAAAGTCCATCTTCATAGTTAGGTTTGGGGAAAAAAGAAAAGCAACAATACACTTTAACGATCTCGTCTGGTCTCCTACAGAGGTTTTCAAAGTTGGGGCTTTTATCTGCACTTGCCTATGTTTATTTAAAGATGATGATTATTCTCAAATGTTACCTAATGCTCAAAACTATTTTAATTAATTAATGCTCAAAATCTCTTTTCCACGACTACTAAACTGTCTTTTAACGCGGCAGAATATAGGTTTTAGTGATATAGAATTTTCGGTTGGTGTCCAGATAATTAGGCTGTTTTCCCTATTGTGCACCGTTTCACTGTTCCTGGTATCGAATCTCTCGCGTAATATTTGCAATTAACTCAATAGATGGTCGTCCGAGAAAGCATTTTTCTAGTTTAAACCAAGTGACAATGTCATATACGAAGTCAATGTTTGCGCTTAGAACTTGGAGAAATATTACCAAGCAACACTCGCCTCAAAAGCAAATACTTATTGGACAATAGGAATGTCATAATCCACTGTATTCTGAAATGGTGGGTTGAAAAGTTTCCCCCTTTAACCAGGTATGAAAAGCGAGCTGTATAGTGTTGTGTATACATTGTCCATACATCAAATAATTTATTAAGAAAACGTTGATGTAAGGCCCTTCCGTGGTTCCTTCTATATACTTACATGCTTGTCTACAAAGTTTATCTTACAAAATGCTCTGCAATTTTCTGTCCCGTCCAATCAACACATTCGAAGAAAATTGGTTCGCCTCACGCCACGCGATTTGTGTACGTAATCACGATTACGAATGCGACTAGAATTGCATTTGCAAATCAGAGCGGCCCGTGCGGTTCAGTCGCCTTGCAACTTCAACGCCGCACTTTTGGGTATCAGAAAGATTGGATCACCTTTTAAGGAAATTCGTTCTTTCTTCGATCGAAATATTACAATCCAGAAAGGAAATCTGAATCACTCTAACCAGACGAATAGTAGTAGATTTCCTCAATTTCACCCTGTTCCCAAGCTATTGATAATGTTTCCAATTTATTTGGGATTCAATTTTCAAACTCGATTTTACTGAATCAGCATTTGATATTCAATTTGAATTAATCTCAACTTCTAATTCCAAAATTTAATAACTTCTCATTTTATCTTTTCGGTTGTTGAAGTTGGTAAGTGGGGTATTCGATTAGATCAGCTTCATTATCCACACCTTATTCCATTACGCAATGTTGTTAAGCACAAATCAGCATTTTCAACGTCTCCTGTGATAGAGAGAATCACTAAATCGCCAACTAATGTAGTAACTATTGTTATTTTGTTAAGATTCATAGTGTACAGAAGATAAAATGCAGGGCTGAGAACGATCTATCACGAAACTTTTGCTTTTAAAAGCTTTAAAGTGTTCTATGAATGTATGGATTGACAAAATACGTGGATAAATAACATTCCTTAAAAATAGTTTTTCAGTGAACCTTATTTAGAGCAAATCGAATGGTGCCAAGTAGGCAGGCAACGTTCGGTCGTCTTCGGTTCCCCTAGCGACACAAATATTTGCACACTCGCACACATGCACACTCGCACCTATACCGGGGAAGGGTAGGCCTGTTGTTGTTGTTGGGCTCGGGGGCGGTAAATTTTTTGGATTTGTCAGCCATTTGGATAGATAATTAGGGATGTCTAGAAATGGTTAAGGATGGGTGGGGGTGGTTCAGGACTCAGGTATCTCTAGACACCCCTAATCATCCTTTCCGAATCCTCTTACGAATTCCAAAAGACGGCTCTATCACTCGGTATGAAAAATGATAACTCGGGTAATCGGGAGTTGTCGGCTATCTTCGGTTTTTTCCTGGCGTTTATTTTCACTTTTGGTAGATTAATTTTTTTCACGCTAAACTGAAATTTCCACTTGCATATTAGACCATTCTGAACAACTTTCGTGACATGTCTGTCTACCTGCCAGTCTATATCCGCAAACAGTTGTAATAAGCTTAATTTCTACAGTTTTCATTTAATTTTAATGACATTTTCATGTTATTTGCAGATTGGCCTATTAGTTTTGCAGGTTACTAATCAATACGTTGTTGTGCGAACGCACGAACGTAAAATCATCAAGCATCATTTTCTCACTATCTAGTCATCCGATCTCGCTCAACGTCGGGGTAAGTTAGAGGGGAGTCGGGAAAAGACAATAAGGATCCCATTTTAATTTTAACACGATAGCATTGGTAGCCGCTGCGCACGTACCAATATGACATCCATGTACCAAGCACCACTTCCAAAGTTTTATTTTGATTTCGATGAAATTTTATGGAAAAATGCAAGTTAGGCTGAGGACAGTTCCCTATAAATTTCATCAGTAAAAATTAATGCTCATGCGAAAACGAAAAATTCATCGTTTTATTTTCTCGTGGCCTTTTGTCTAATCTCACTCAAATTCGGAGAGTAGTTGGGAATTGACATTTTGATTAGCCCTATGTGTTTCACTACAAATGTACCAATAGTAGCTGCTGCGCATCCCCGTGAACCTCATATCCATGGAACGAAAGGTAATCTGGGGGGTTTTTCATCAGACAGGAATGAAATTTTGGGAGCTATCGTCCGTATTTGATCATCGTTTAAGTATTACTATTAACTCAGGTGAAATAATTAGAAAAGTTAATCTATACTTACAGTAATGTTACGGATACAAGGAAGCTATGTACCACATGAACAACTTAAGAGCAAGCGGACTGGTAGTTGGTAATATAGCGCACCAGTACGAATCACCGTAACAGTTTTCGAAAAAAATTAATGATTCTATGATCATATTGTTGAGCAGAAGTAGGTTTCATCTGCATGCTTTCGGGACGGTCAACTCCGAAATTAGTCCGCCTAATAAGACCTTCTTCATTTGTTTGAAGAAAAAATTCGCTTATCGGAGACCCCCAAAACTCTCGTGACCCTGACCGTAATCTGTTCGGCACGGAAAGTGCCTCTCGTCGCGTGATGAATGCTAATACTCGTTTTCCTTCTTTGCCTTATATGAACCGTCGTTTTCAAGCTGTTTCGTTTCAATTTCGTATCGACCGGAACGAGACACAGACTGGGGTCGCGTGATGAATGCTAATACTCGTTTTCCTTCTTTGCCTTATATGAACCGCCGTTTTCAAGCCGTTTCGTTTCAATTTCGTATCGACCGGAACGAGACACAGATTAGAAATGAAACTGGGGTCGCGGGACTTGAGGGTCATTGCAGATAACGAGGAATTCAGGTAATATATTAACCCCAAGTTTAACTGAGGCTTAGAGTAATCATAGTATGACCATCCCTCGTTCAGGCTCTTTCCGAACCACTTGTGGCGATTAAAGCGCAAACTTCACACAGATTATACTGGTTGTTTCAACAATTATTGCCACCGGAACATTGGGAGAAAAAAATGTATAGATCAACGGAAAGTTTTAGATGATCTTGAAAAATTCCATAGTGGAAAAGGGAAAATCAGGAAGTAGCGTGAAACGTCATAATTGAGCGTGAACTCAATGTAATTGATGTTTGCGCATGCACAGAATTAACTGATGAGTTGAGAACAATGAAATAGGTACGAGACCATTTTACAACATAAACCGCGCATTTGCTGACAATTTCATCAAAATCGGATGAAAACTGTAGGAATGAAGGTTGTTACAAATAGTTTTCATTGGCGCATGCGCAGTAGCTATTAAAGATACAATCATGTTGAAATTGTTATGGGGTAATCGAATCGTCTTCTCCCAACTAATATCAAAATGTAAGCGAAATCGAATCACTAAGGACTAAATAAAATGGAGCATAATGGAATACGTTTGCGCATGCGCAGAGTCATCTACAATCTAACCCGCGCCATTTCCTGACAATTTCATAAAAAGCAGATGAAAACTGTGGAAATTCGGGTCGTTACAAGTATTTCACATAGGCGCTTGCGCTCCAGCTATTAATGACACAATCATGTTGAAATTGAGATGGGATGATAAAATCGTCATCCCCCAACTATCATCCAAATTTCAGCGAGATCGGACGACCAGAGCGTAATAAAATTATGCTTGGTAGAATATACGTTTGCGCATGCGCAGAGTGAGGTATTGAGTCAGGAACGATGAAATTTAAAGGGAACCGTCTACACCCTAGCTCACACATTCCCTGAAATTTTCATCCAAATTGGATGAAAACTGTGGAAAATGAACTTGTTATAAGGATCTGCGGACACACTACAGACACACACAAACAGACCGACAGACACTGAACCAAAGTTGTTCAGAATGGTCCAAAATGTAAAATGCGAGTGGAAATTTGGAGACCAACTTTTTTTTCTCCCGAAAGTGGAAACAATGCTTCCGCTATCTTTAGGTAGACTCGAAAGCAAAAATCGTTCATGATATTTACGTACTCGGGTAATCAATATGCCGCACCCGATTCGGCACACGTTTTAGCGAATTTTTGAAGAAAACTAAGCTATTGCTCTCGCCTCAAAATTTGTAGAATGTGAATTTTTGAAAAAATTTTATGCAGAAATCCGTTTCAGGCTATTCTGAATCATATTCTGAAGTTTAACGCATTTTTTAATGTATGTATGTATATGTATGTGTCATTTCAGACGATAACCGTCCGTAGAATTGTGCTAGAAACTTCAAACAAATTTTAAAATGTTAAGGACACAAAACGAAAATTCAAGTTCGTTGGCCAGCATGATCGGATTACATCTTCGGGTTGAAATTTTCAAAAATGTAGTCAAAAATGTCAAAATAGCCTGTTATTTGCGATTTGTTGTGCGAAATAATTTTTTCAGCATACTAATATGTGGTATATTTGGAATCAGCGTAACATTTCCTATAAGAATATGTATCAAGTTTTCAAAAATTTCAAAGTTGAAAAATCAGTCAAAAATCGAAATAATGCCGTTCACTATTTGTAAAAATCGGCAATATTTGTTCGGAACAGAGACTACAGTTTTTCTGTCAATTTCTTGCTGTGGGATACTAGATTCGAACGCAACTGACTTCATATCACTCGTAATATAAAGCCTCATCATCGATTGGCTGTGAGAAATACGTTTCTTTCATATGACGTCGGTATGTTATTTTATTTTATGTCAAGATTTGATGATGTTATGATAGTATACTGTTAAGATTTCAACTGCCTTCAATACTGACCACATTGGACATCGAAATCTATGAATATTTACCTAAATTTGTCTTTAAATCTACAAGATTAGTTTAATAATAATAAAGTATGAGTACCTCCTTATTATTTTTAATAATTTGATTCCATGTTTGTCTATCAAAATCATAAACTAAAATTTCTCTACACGATCAATAGCGACTGAAATGTCGAAGATTTCTTCAAAAATTCGCTCATGGGGTCATGCTGCATGACTGGACTTTTTCCACTTAAGCTCATCAGTCAAAACGCTACGATGTAATACAGCACGGGATTCGCGATAGCAAGGTGGCACTGCGGAATTCGGCTCGGTGTCTATCCCGCTGTATCCTTGACCCGGAGATGGGTGTAGTTGGCGCCGGCAGACCCACACTGATTCCTCCAGGTCCCACTCGTCACAATCAAGAGCCTCACCTCGCCTCCCTTATATCTCTCTTTTTCCTTCCCTTTCTTTTTTTACTTTTTCAAATTTATTTTTCTTTTTCTTCCTCCCAACTTTACATCCCATCTCGTTCTCATCTCGGTGTCCCCGCCTTCCCCTCATTTGCGGCCAACGCTCCGCGCGAAATTTTCTTTCGTCATATCCTGCCCCGGGGTGATCCACCTTTGGTGAACCGCGGATCTATTTTTACCCGGAGTAATTCAATCTCCATTATCATTGTGTTCTATGATCGCAGGAGTCTGATCTCCCTAGTAATTTACAAGTAAAGTTATAATGCTTTCCAATTTTAAATAATATTTTTGACATGGATATGTCTTTGCTCTGGGGGGTCAACCAAAAATTTCCGTGACGCAAAATTTGTGTCACGATTTCAGTGTTTTTCTGGGTTTCAGGGTTTTCCCAGCTTTGCTAGGGGAATGGAACTTCCGCAGTTTTCATCGCACAGAAATCGCTCGCCACTCGTTGGAAAGTGCTTGATTTATGTGATAAATGTTCACATCTCAAGCTACCAATTTCCCCCTCCTTGCGTACCTGGCTACATTCCTAAACTAAGTTGATTGGTCTAGGTATAAACAATTTTAATAAGCCGGTTACAATATTCTTAACGTAAAGAAATAGCATCATTTACTTCACTCCATAGGAAACATTTTCATCCTCTTGACAACAGTCGACTGTTAACAACAACTCATTGTAGTGGCTTCTCTCCACAGTTATTTTCAAAATTTCTATAAGTAAACCGTTGTTTTGTTGGAATTAGTTGGGATGCGGCCCAGGGATTTGTTTAAAGTTAAAGGATTTGTTCACAACTCTCGAGGACAACCGTTATGAAATCCCCAATCAAAGACATATCCTTGTAACATGGTATCTGCTTGTAAAGCAGATAGTGGAACTCGTTTACGAGTTTCTATGTTACGATTAAATTTGTGTTTGCATCTCTCTTACTACACGTTTAAACATTTACTCTTGCAACCTTATGAGCTCATTTCATTCCAAGAAAATCGTTCATCGTTGGAAAGTTCTCAATTAACCAGAAAACGTCACGCTGTCAAATTCACCCTCCCCTCACTCATGGCATGTAAACAACAATCTTAAGTTTTAAATTATAAAAAGAAGACTTCAACGAGATTGAGAGGCGTATTTCTCTTTCCTCGGACTCTGGTCCATTTTACTTGGCATTCGACGGCAAGATGAAGCAGGCACCGAATAATTTCTTTCATAGGTAGTCGGAAAAATAAGATATCGCGGCGGAAAATTAGGTTGGGGCGGAAGACGGGGCAGGGGCTATCGGGGAGGAATATGAATAAGGAAAGACTTTGGTGAAGCAGACGAGGAAGAAAATACATCACAGGTCCATACTTTAATTTAATTTATTTCGTTGATATTTTGTTGAAACAAATTTAACAATAAATAAGATATCTATTAAAGAAAGATGATGTTTTGTTTATCCCATTAAGAGCCGGTTTATCAGCCACAATAATTTATCCAATGGATAAGAGGGATTTATCTGAGGGATAGCGATATCCTCCAGATAACACAATAAGGGGTGTTAATCCACCCCATGTTAAACCCTATCAGGAGTTTTATCTAATTCATCTGGTCCCTGGACGGCTGGATAACAATTATAACTGGAGTTTGATGAGATATCTAGAGCTTTCTAACCTCAATCAAGTTGATTTGGTGACAAATTTTGTTTGAATCTCAAGTTTGATTGCCTTTATTTGTGTGCCTTCCAACGGATATTTTGGGATTTGCCTTTCAATAGTAGCAACGGAAAAGATTCTATCGTAGCAGAATTTGTGGAATGGGAATGAAGACCGTATTTAGTAAGACCCCGTGTAGATCACCTACTATAATGGGCAGAGTACATATTTTTATTGAGGTTTCAGTTGGACAAAGATACCGTTTTTTTACATTCTAACGCAGATCGAAGATGAAATTGAGTCCACAACTTACTGATCGTAATAATTCATTCATAATTCAGGTTGGAATGTCACAATTCGTAAATGTATTTCTCTCTCTATGAACATGAAGCAAACGGCAAAAAGGTGGTGGTTTCTTTTTTGCCGAGCTTGATTATATGATGGACACTGTTGTGAAAATAACGTCAGATCCGTTTTTTTTAAATATTAGATCCATGAAGAAAATGTAGCTCCATATGTAAATTGCACTTATTTTGTCACCTAAGGACACCGATGAGGATGCTAACGGTGCTATCTGAGAGACAGTATTTATGTATCTGAGAGATAATTTTATCCGCTACGAGTAATTCGGCATTGATAAACGACTCACTTTCTTTATCTTGAGTATACCTCTATACTCAGTATAGCTATTCTGCAGTTAATGAATGTAATTGATAAGCCGGCCCTAAAGGATATTTTATTGAATGATAGGGGACTGTGCGGGTTTAGCTCCTAGAATGACTCTTATAAATTAACTTTCTATTGGATCAATAGCAGCATGTATGCATTCACAAACAGGAATTTCCTATAATATCGATCTTATGATCTTAGAGATCTATTGGTCCTATTTCGTTCAAACTTGCGATAGGTTTCAGAATGGTGCCCTACAAGTTTTTTCGCAATTGGTTGAGTGATGGGGCGAAGCGGTTTTGTTGGTTTTTTCGTTTGTTGGTGTGATTCTTTATTATAATGATTCATTTATTAATAATATAATTTTCATTTTTGAAAAGAATTGATGAGGTTGGTGGTGCGGGGAAAGAATTGTAGAGCGAAAAGGGGCGACGCAAGGTATCGACAAGGGGAAAAATCATGTTAACGATCATTTTCCTTAGGGCACTGCCACCCTAGCGCTCATAGCGGTGGACCTTGTTAGTTCGGAGCCCCATTATGACTCAATACTGAAATTGGTTGACACGTACAAAACTCCGTAAATAATGGTCCGATCTTTATGAAATCGACAAGGTTAGTGCAGGTTAACCCCTTGACAATCTTCTATTGATTCCCATGCCAACTGATAAATAAAAGCATGTGCGCATGCGCAATCGCAAACTTTTCGAAACATCAATTTTTTACGGTCTACCATCCGTCCGATTTTTTCAAATTAGGGTTCTACCTAGGCACAAGTCTATGGATGGTATCCTATATGAATTTATTGATCTGAAATAGGTGGTGTAGTATAATAGTCCGATTTTGATGAGATGTTCAAGAGTGGCACCGGTTAGCCCTTAGTTGGTCCTCTATAAACCCTAGATGGTGATTGCCGTTTGACTGATGACATGGTGGGCACATGCGCAAAAATGTTTTACAAATCGCAAACAACTTCAATGATTTGTATAAGTAACACCTGTGTTTAGTAAAAATAACCGATATACTAAATCCTCCTTCGTCATCATTTTATGTGACTGACGCAGGAAGATCAAATAAATAATTATTCTCAACAGCGATTTTTTTTCCTCAAGTTTAATGATCACGTAAGACTCAGAACTTCGAGCTATATTATACCTCCGATGATACGGAGTGTTGTAGAATTGTGCTTTTCAACTTTACCGTACTTAGTGATGAATCTATTCCTGGACTCACTGAAGAGAACGGGATTTATTAAGAACGTAGTCTCTTTCCTCGAAAGTTAAGAGTTTCAGTTGTAAGTGACAATAACTAACTACAATAACATTGTGTTTGTATTACAGTAACATTTTATCCGTGGAAATCTCCGTGGAAATAGACGTTTTCATTAACTTCAGTTTTAACATGGAACATGTTTTTGCCATCATAACCCGGCCAAAAATGAGACAAAATCACCGTTACGTGCCTACGCTCCTATTTTCTGGTGATTATCGCTTATAACCAAATCGTTACTAGGGAACTGTATCATAGCAATTTATCAGCGTACGAAAATCGGTTGCCAGTCGTTGGAAAGTTTTCGATTTACCCAAGCGTAGTATGTTAGCATGTTAGTATGCCTCTGCGCAGTGCGTGGCCAACAATCTGCGGTATGAGCGTGGTTGTATGAATAATTGTTTACATACAGGTGATCATTCTCAGTTAATATTGTAAACAAATTTGCAACCACTATATTAGACTGGAAAGAAACTTTGAAGTTGAAATTTCATAGGAAAACTCTCCGGGACATTAACAGACGATTGAAATGATGGGCATGCTCCTTGTTCCGTCAAGATTTAGTGCTTAGGACTAAATTTGTTTTTCTTCACTGAAACGGGTTTCCAAAATTTCGTCGCGAGTGATTTAGTTGGTTGCTGGACTCACCTTGTTATGCTTGAGCTCAAACGATGAACGAGGATGTAAGACCGCCTTGAACGAATGACTCCTTGTAAACCCCAGTTGAGGTCGGTTCACGAAGAGAACATTAAACAAATTGAACGTCATCCGGTTCCAATAACGTCTTGGTAAGAGGGAAAAAAAAAAAACTTACGAAACTGACGGAAGGCTATTGAAATAACCGGCAGTAAATAACAACGAAGAGATTTCGAAGATTGGTTCGTCCCGTCCGAGTTGCCGGAGTGACCCAGATTTGCGCATTGTTGAGGGATTTGACGGGACCTGGGAAGCGTCACGTTTGCCTCAGTCCGCCAGACGCCTGGATTTCAACACTTCCTACACCATTCATCTTCACGTACTCGGCCCTTGCGCACAAATTAACCGACTCGATTTCGAGTGTAACTCACATTTTCTGAACGGTATTTCACCTTACCGACGAGAGGGGCAATACGTCATATGCCCCCGGGTCTGGGTCAACCGAAAATGGCTATGAAACAAAAATAAGATTATGTCAAATGCTTTTGGCATACTTTCCAGCTTTTTTGGCATGACCTTACTGATGTGAAGCTGGGCAGGCTAGACGCTAGAGCATTGGTCTGCAACCTTCTGCACGCCAAGCTTTGCGGATCGATTGTAAAATCAGCTGAAGGAGGACGTAAGCTTTGTTCCGAAGTCGAAAGAAGAATCGTCTATTTCTTTGAAAAATCATTCACAGGAGATGTTTCCCTTTTTATCTTTACCATCCTACGTGACCAGACTTTTTGAAGAACAGATACAACTGAAATTTATATCATACTCAGCCGTATATATAGTCAGGTGACGCAGCGGAGTGGATTAAGCAAATTTAATCCACACCTAGTACACATTTTGTCCTAAAAGCATTTCCAAACTTCCTATAAAAAATTGCTTTTGTCATTAATTAGTTATAATGGTTTTAAATAATAGTAGTTTTGATGCATATTGGATCTGATTTATATTTATTTTACTTAACATCATCTTCCATCTGCCATTCTCAACTCCCGGTCCTTCATGAAAAAAGGTTGGAGACCTCTGAGCTAGAGGCTAAGATATAGCTCGTCCCACTTTTTGTAGAACCAGTTTTAATTACACATAATTATTATAAAAATCTATCATTATAAATATTATTATAAAAATCCTGATGAGTTTCCCTCCCTATGAAATTCTACACCTAAAAAATAGATTTTCAAATTTCGTTAGTTTTCTATAATGGGAGGCCACTATTTGCTTGTCTTGTGCAATTAATTATTGAAGCTCAGCGATCAAACGATTTCTTTCCATGACCTATCGCAACCTTTGGCACCCGTCGCTCACCCTTTGGGTCGGACGGGAGATCGATCACGTAGTTTGTTGACGAACGTAAATCTATTTGATGGTCCTCAAGTTTCATCGAGTTGTTCCGAATCGTTGACATCGGCCTCTCATCAAATTAATTGTCGGATTTTGTTGTCTGCATCTGCCGGTTTTCTTGAGTCATTTCTTTTTCTGATTGTCCATTCAGTTCATGACTGTACTGATTGACTCGTCCCACTTTCTATAGAACCAGTTTTAATGATAATATAAAAATCTTGATCAGTTCCATCGTTAATATGATAGAAAGCAATGTGTACGCTTGACGCTCGCGTATCGGGGAGAAAGGAGGTAACTAAACATTTTCAGAATATTAGTTTTTGCTCAGTTTCAACAAAGTGAACCCCCACGACGCAGCAAAATTTTACAATGCTCTCTCCAAAAGCTATGAGTTAAAACATTTTCGCTCCCTCACTGACGAAAACAGGAAAGGTGTCTTTTTCTGGTAGGTAATGGAAAATTATTTTACAAATCGACATCAAAACTTCTATTCATCCCGAACAATATTGGTTTCTACCATCTGTCAGAAGTTTTTAAAATAAGTGGAAAATATTGCTTTGGGTTACCATGGCCAATTAAAGAACGAACGCAGTAAATAAAAACCTTGCCATACTTATCAAAGTGAAATTTTGAAAACATGGCAAAATGTCTCATTCTTCTTTGAAAATTCATAAATTTCTCGTCATCTAGGAACTTTTGGAGGCTTTTTCTACACTTCATTTTAATTTGAAAAACTAATATACCACTTATAAGTTTAACCAAAAGTCACCAGGAGATAACCGAAGAAACCTCTAAATAGCACATTTTGTTCTTCTATTCTGATTTTTTCTCCATTCAGTAATAATTGCTCAATTTTCATTTTCTGGGGGTGCTAGAACGGCTGGATGTCGTTCACAGAGGCTGAGATAATATTATATATATAGAAAGTGGTTCCGCCTCTTGACCCCACTGGGGAGATCCCAGACCCTCTTTTGCTTACGCCTTGAGTCTCGGCTAAACATGAGGAACACGCTCCATTTCAAATTTCAGCTTCACCGGTAAATAGCCAAAGAACATAGCTCCGAATCTCACTCAACTAATCTGGGGGGCTCTTGACTTTATGATTAGTTTCCAGATGTCCAAGGGTTCTCCACTCAAATTTCAGCTTCATAGCTTCAATAGCAAAGAAATGTCATGTGCATAACTTATTCTTACTTTTCGAGAAGTTCAGAAAGAAAACTAACATCAGAAGATGCAAAAATAGTTATATTAAATAAAACACATAAAACAAGTAACTTGGAAAAATGAAAGTCAGTTGCCTCATCAACACAGATCAAAATAATGACAATTTTTTGGTAACCACATATTTTTCATATAGAAAAGAAGGGTAAGGAGAGAGAGAGAGGAAGAGATAGAGAGAGAAAAAAAGAAGGAGAGAGAGAGAGAGAGCATTCAGTCAATAATGAACAAAAATATTTTCAAAATATCCCAGACAACAAAAACTGAACAATCATATCTCGTCTGGAGGTAATGCTTGTATTGACAAGCCAAAGCTGTCTGACCTATCCTCAACTAAAACTAAAAAAAAAAAAAGCAATAAAATAAACTCTCTTTCCTGCAAATGGTTACACAAAGCGGGAGAAAAAAAATTATACATCTGTACTATGGCTATCATCTCTTCCATATTATACATTAAAATGTGTTTTACTCAGCATAGATACTACTTAGTATGCTGTCAGCATTCTGATTTTCCAGCTGTATCAACCATGTAAATATAAGCCTCTTGTAGGTTGAACGAGCAGCAGTACTAAGGCCCCTTAGATCTGCTGGGGGCATCCAAATTACATCGTGCAAAGTCTCAAAAATTGGGTTTCTGTTTTGTAGTTTTGAGAAAAACTAGCCTCGAGCACGTCAAAATCTTGTAAACAGTTACTCATCTGTGAAAAATTTCGCCAAAATAAGCGACGAAGGCTGTAGCACCTACCTAGATCCAGTTTTCTCGTACTTGATCCAGTTTTGCTCAACCGCGGGTGACTCGACGGTTTGAGTAACTCGTTCAAGGGGTTATTCACATAGGATCGGGGGCATCGGAGATTGACAGAATCCGATAGCCTTTTGTTGAAAAATTCCCCCGCCGAAATTCGCCTCCGGGGAGTTTTGAAGTGTCGAAACCTGCTGTTAGCGTGAATGATCAGGTTTTCACTTAGCGGAGATGAGGAGATAAACCTGGGTGAACCCTACGCGTCATTTGCCAAATCCTTGGAAACGTTTAACTATTAATCTTTATTAGCCTTCCGAAGACTAGGTTTTTTTTCTTATTCTTCGTATTCCTAACTGATCGACACGAACTATTCCTAACTGATCGCTTGATTCCGAAATGCCAAATATTTCTATAACTTCGCAACTTCCACTAGTACTTACCTACTTGTGCCTTCATTGTAAATGAAAATGTTACCTTATTCACATGTACCTACTTAGGTATGAGTGTTTGGAAGTCACTCTGCCTGTATTACAGAAATCGTTACTGAAGTGGGTTATGATCTGCTGGCATGGCAAGTGAAAACCCCATTTCTGAAATTTGTTTTCTATACTCATGACCGGGCATTGCCGAAGTTAGGTCAAGACATTAGGACCCGTTCCAACAATGAGAGAGGAGTGTAAAGAAGAGTTCAGAGTATTGACTTATCCATCATAAACAGAAATGAGATAACTGGGTTAACTCTGGATTAATTCGAGATCCTACGCGAGGGAACGGATCGTAACTGTTAGTATTACCAGTATGCATAATTAATCTCCAACTATCACTACATTCCTTTTTGATCTAGCATACAGCTTCCCATCACTCAAATTACACATTTGATTTTGTACAAATCCTAAATCCTTCCAATCAGGGAAGAATTATTTTTTCATTTGTACAGACAGCTGATATATATATATATACCTATGTTAGCAAGAAAGTTTGTCTAGATATTTGAGTTTTTGTTACTTTCTCAATGCTCTCTGATGGTCTGAGGAAACGTTATCTGGTGGGCCTAGAAAAGTTAACTGGGTATGGAACTCGCCCTAGAACATACATCTAGGCCAAAATAACTCAATCAATGGAATCACTGGAGCAGCAACAATGGCACTTACACAAGCTGAATACATGTTGGGACAGTAATTTTCACCAATTCTACCTCCATGTTTTGAAGAATGAATTTGTAGCTCGAATTTTGAGGAAGCTGGAGGCTTATAATAGTATCTATTCTTTTAGATTTAAGCGCGTTATCTTGCGTAGAAACCAATTATGAGAGTATCACAATAACTCATCATCATCATGCATTATTATCTAAATAATGCCCTTGAATGATTGACCTATGAATAATATAATAGTTTTAAATTAGAAGAATTGTCATCATAGTTTGCATTCTGTGTCAGATGCTTTTGAGTCTATCAATAAGTTACGGAGCTGGTTTTAGGACAAGTTCAACCCATTTCAATCTAAATCTCATTAAGCGTCCTATACCAGACATTCGCTAACAATGTCGTCCAGGCAAACAGCTCCATAATTTACTATATTAAGATTAAGATATTCAGCATGTTAAAATATGATGATGTATGGAGAGAGTGATTGTTGGGTCGAAATGATTAGTGAATGGTGGAAGCTAACGTAATATAAATGAGTAGGTTGCTACCTACTCAGAAGCCACTATAATTTACGACATACCGATGTCGCGAGTCTGTTTACAATTCACTGACAGGACAAACCACGTTACTGTCAGCAATGTCCTGTCAGTAAGTATAATCTTGGATTTTCCAACAACATCCATTTATCAAAATATGTTGCAGACCCAATGCACGGATGCAGAACAAGAAGAAAACATGCTTTTTTTGGACTCATTACATAAAATAAAATAGTTTCTAAAATAATAATCATGGTCCCACATGTTTTGACCTATTGCAAATTTATTTACTATTGAAAAATAATAAACCTTACAGTGCTGTTAGAGATGGGCATATTCGTAATAATGAAATGTATTCTGTGGGCACAAATAATATATTCGTACAGAGTCGTGTAAATACAGGTGCATTCAAGCACGTGAAAATAAATACACTTGTAAGAACTAAATCACTCGCGACGAAGTTGTGGAAACCCATTACAAAACTGAAGTTAGTGAAAAACGTTGTCTATTTCCACGAAAAAATAAAGAGTTACAATGTTAAATCGATTTCGACGTTTAGGGCATCATCATTAAGAGTTATTGTTTGTTACTGATGATGATCTAACCGTCGAAATCGATTTAACATTGTAACTCTTTATTTTTTCGTGGAAATAGACAACGTTTTTCACTAACTTCTATTTTGAAATACACTTGTTCTCGTATTCATATATGTGAATGTACATATTCACATGTGCGACTATGATTAATTTTTAATTCTTATTCACAGAATAGGTTTATATATTCGCATTAAAAATTGCAAATATGCCCCTCTCTGAGTGGTAATCCTTGAAGATGTCCGACAATAACTTTTGAAGAATGTTTTCTTGATTTTTTAACTTTCTGTAAAAAACTAAATGTATATGCACAGGGTGGAAGGGAATGTGTCGAAATTTTTTTTCTCGGATAAACAACATCACATATGTAGTAAAACGTCACAGAACGGATTTCAATGTAGACGTTTTTCAAAAATTTGTATTTTAAAATTTTCCGAGCCATTGCAATATTATCATTTTTTACGAAAATTCGCTCAAAACATAATAAATAGAAAGATCGTGACTTTCGAACAGATTGAGATAGGACATTTTTAATTTCAGAGTTTTACTATATGTAGGAAATTTGTTAGAGAATTTTCAACATGGAACATGTTTGTACCATCATAACCTGAATTTACGAGCGATATTATCGTTACGAAATTATAGCCGCTATCACATATGGTTCAACGCAGGAAGCTGAAATTTGAGACGAAGGCTCAAGGAGAATGTTGAAGGAGTCCAACTAGGCACCAATTAGCTGAGTGAGCCCCAAAGCCATTTTCTCTCCTATTCAACGTAAGAAGCTGACATTTGAGAGGGAGGGTGAATGGAGAATGCCGAAGCCGCCTGAGAGATCAATGATCAGCTGAGTGAGCTCCAATGCCATTTGCATAAACATGTTCCATGTTCTGTCAAGATTTAGCTCTTAGGACTAAAATTTTCGACACTAATTCCCATTTTCTCTGTATATATGAAATGAAATGGAAACCTACTTGAAATTATGTTACAAACGAATTGTAATAATTAATTAGTCGGTCAGAACGATTGGAATATAAAGTTGAAATGGGTGCCCAGGGTGCCATGTTGATAATCCAATCTCTTGTTATAAGTGGGGAGAGTGACACGCATCTTTTTCAATCCGGAAGGGAGTTGAAATAATAGGTGGGGTAGGTGCCATTTGACATTTAACAAAGTGTTTGCCGAAGCTGAACATCACGACAGAACTCTGTAGGCCCAAAGCCACGTAGTGAAGTAAGTTATTCAGGATGGTGTCCCTTTCTATTCACGAGATCTTCCATAAGACGTCTTAGGTATGATAATCGGCCCCATACCTCGGTATTAGATCACCGATTATAAACAGGCTCCAAGCTTCACTGATGGCGTCTTTAACCGTCGAAATTTTCAACATGACCTAGAAAATTCGTCGATCGATCTGCTGACATAGTTTTTTTTATGAATGACATAAAACACCTGAATGAGGAGTCCAATAAATTTTTGTTTATCTGATCGTAGTAGGACTCAGCCTAATTCGTTGGCATTTCAAAATGACATGTTTAAATCTAACCTAGTTTTTATGAGATTGCGAAGCTTTTAGGTGAATGTGAGCATAACTAACGAGGAAATGTTTGGAATTCATCGATTGAGTCAGAGCTATGATTTGGATTGGATGGATGGTCTAATTTAGGACTCGATCAACATGAATATGTTTTATAAATTTTTATGTCTGCTTTGGCCCATAAATTAGAATACTTTGACTAAATAGAGCAGCACTAGAACCCATTACTCAACCGTTAAACAAAGCAGATGTTACTAGGGACAGGGGTACATGACTCGTTTAAACCTCACTCATCGTTTAAATTGTAGTTTAAGCGAAAAATGTAGTTTAGGCCTAGTGTACAAGTTCCAAAACCCAGCTGAATTTTGAGTGATCAGCGCTGAGCCCACTAGTTAAACGGTCGCGAGGTTCATACGTCAATCTGAGGTTTAAACTGTAGGAAAACATCAACTCAACTCTGAATTCCTCGTAAGTAGGTAGGTACATTTTCCTTTCTAATTCATGGATTAGGCAATTTTTTCTGTGAAATAGTTAACAAGTGACATGTGATGGAATAATGACATTCCAGGTTTGTTCAGCGTGCTTGTGTTCATGTACTGTATTGACCCTGCAGTGTTCCAGTGCCCCGAGTTCTTGTGCTGGGTCATGAAATTTTTGCTCCACAACGAAGACAGGGTTATGAACTGAGCACGGAAAAGATAACCTTTCTGAGACGTATAACCTTCCCTCCTTTTCAATAATTTGCTGACTTCTCCCTCGTTAATAAGTGCTTCTTCATTAATTTTTATAACACATCTATTCAGTCTATTCACTATTTTCAGTAATTTCTTCTTGCTTCTTCACTAGTTCTATTTATAATTAGGTATTTATATTTAAAATGCTGGTATTCTACCTTTTATTAAAGTAAAGGGATGGATCTCGATTTTTTAATTGGCGGATTGGCTGGCGATTCTTTGGAAGACGGGAACAGAGGATTTCGGAAATAGCTCCGAGGACGGGGAGCTACATCTGGAAGAGAGTGATAGGTATTCCTAAAAATACGGGTTTTCTAGAAGTAGTTGATGCCTACAACGACCAAATATTTGTCGTATTTTCGCGTCAGCTGAAAAGTACCTAGCTAACAATTTTGTCAGCAGCAGGATTTTTATGTAGCTAGTACTTCAACCTCAAAACCGGAGGCAACAGGAAACTCAGTGCAATGCACCAGGTAGGTACGTGACACAATCATTGAATGGGATTTTTAGATCAATTAGAGTGTGGGTAGATCAGATTTGTAGTAGATTTCACTGCACCGAGTTTCCCATTGCGTCCGGTTTTGAGGTTTAAGTACTTCAAATCCTTCAGCGATCAACGTGACAATGCTTTACAAACATCCAGTCACCATAGGCAGAAACGACTTCTCGAAATCCCGTTATTTATATGTATTATTATTTTTTATTTAATTTATTTAATTTTTTTTTGCCGCGGATTATTTAAGTGTAGATACGATGGTTTGTGATTGTGAAACATGAATTATTGCAAACCAATTAACTCAAGTTTGGTTGTTATGAAGCAGGCTCACCGAAAGTACGTAGAAGAGGTTTCCATTGAATAAACGATGCGAACGGGACGGAAGGATGCAGACCCTCAACGCGTAGATGTTAAGCGGGACAGCGGCAGTAGTAGCTACAGAATCTGTTGGAAAGTTAAGAAGCGCCGAAGGCTTAACAATACAAGTGTTTGTATCAACTACATACTACTAGTATCACTTGGTAACATCCTTTACAGGATAACTCACCCTTTTGATCACTTATACGTAGGTAATTTTACCTTTATCTCTTCAGGCAGTTGGAAAAGAATGATTTCGATGATAGTTGGAAGGCTTTTTGAGGTTTTGGAAACGAAGAGAAATGAAATACAATTGGCAAGTGTGTTTGTCGAAAGGGAGGACGAGTTCAAAAAGCTACCTTCGGAAAAATTATTATTATCACAAAAATCAAACCACAAAAATATGGTCCAATATTGAGGTACGTCCACAGTAAACTCATGATGGCCGAACCAAACACCTAAGAGGGATGACTGATAAAACCGTAGTAAACTAAGTACAATAGTTGACCTCATATCTGGGTTTGCACTCCTACGATTACATCTAGGTACATCACATAGGGATCTTAAAAAGTTCAACCTTGTTCAAGCTATGTGAGGTGGCAGATGATAGACGCTGCTCTACGCGTTAACGGGGAGAAATCATATGGGAAGAACAAAAAACTCTGATATGAAATTAACTGAACGCAGCATCGTATTTGAGGGTGTATCTATCTTATATAGAACAAAACTCTTGGGTTTTAAGTAGACATGCCAAGACAGTATGGATACTTACGAATTTCTAATCACAATAGCTATCACTAAACACCTCAAGAACACTTCATCTATCCTCCGAATTGTTGTTGGTCCAAGTTAATTATTTTGTGGTTCGTTATTTTGCCGGTGTTTACATCGTGGCCCGAAGTCGGCACCTCCTATAATAATCTGCTTTTCAGATCGTTCCCTATAAGAATGTTTCCGTGAAAGTCTTCTTACGAAACATTTATCTTTTTTCGTTCTTCTTCTAAGAGCTTATTCAACTCGGGGCACATCTACGGTGGACGCGATAGGATCTATTGTTAAGTCATAGACCAATAGCTTGCGATACAAGCGGGACAACCCTCTCAAACGTATCCGCTAGCCCCATCTTGTATTTTGGTTTCTCGTCTCTTCTCCGTTCTCCGTTACGAATTTGTCGAACTTCGGCATTTTCCGTATCGTCGGAATCAAGTTTTATCCTAGCGAAGTACCGACTAACTCTGGTGGATAGTACACATCTGCACATAAATACATCCATAACTTACGTAGGTGTGATTTAAAAAATTGTTTTTCTTTTGTTCTAGTACAATTTAAGAAAATATTTCAATCCCTGAAGAACCTATCCGAAGTGAACATTTCATTTTTTGTACAAACCAACCACTTTTGATAAATTTCTACTTTTCGAACGCCCAGAATCACCCAAGTGAAAGTACCTAATTTGATTGGCCTGAAAATGATTCTAAAATCCCTCATCATGTGGATGGGCCCTGACCCCAACTGAAAACACATCTTTTCGTGTATGAACGAATAGAAACTAATATGAACGTCTGACAGTAATTCTTTTTGTCCGCCTGTAACTGGCAAACAACATCCAAATCTCCATACAAAACAATAAATAAGTCAATAAAATAAATATAAAAATGAAAAGATGGGCCTAGATGTTTATGCTTATGAGCAAAAACATACCTAAATGAGTTCTAATTTTTAAGATTTACAATTGAGTGGTAGTTAAATCGTGTTTAGGAAGCGAACAAAATTATATTAAAACCATCATTTACATTCGCGCGTTGCTTCCACATCGCCGAAGATATTGAAGCTTAGCGTTCGTGCATGAAGTCGAATAAAACTGTTTCCTCTAAGATCAAAATTTCCACAAGCTGTTTGCGCTTCAGGGATCGCCGATTAATTTTGATTCGTAACTGGCTGACTGTCTGTTTGCAACGACTTATCTCGATCTATGCTATACAAAATAGAATACCTTCTAGAAATTTGCAGGAACTGTGCGGGTTAGCTCCTTGATGGTGTCCTTTAAATTTCATTGTAGTCGAATCGAACGAAACTTGTGCGCATGAGCGAAAACGAAAATTTCTATTCTTGACGCACTGTGTCATAGGGGAATAATGTTGATTGAAGCGTTGGTTTTTCGAAGTAGAGGACCATGTTTCTGAGTCGTATTGGCATAATAGTGAAGAGATAGTAATTATTAGTTTACTAAGTGTGACTGTGGGGTGAATGTATGTTGTGTTGCTGACATGTGACTTGGGTGCCCCGGCCGGCCTGGGGGGGAAGGGGGGGAGGGGGTTGGCGGGTCACTCCATCCTGTTCAGGTTAGGGCTGTCTGTTCAGAAATGAACAAGTGGCCTCGGGAGCCGCCGCGGTAGGTGGATCCGGGCCGGTCGGGGCGCTCTATATTATTATATACAGTTATATGGCAACAATAAAAGCATTGTCTTATCCTATGGGTCGAAGCATGGTCCAATTATTATAAGTTTCGCAGTAGAAAGAAATTGTAAAGTTGACCTGTTGGGCCCGTGACCTCCTCTAGGTCAGGTATTTTGCCTTCCTTCTCAATCTCCTTCGTAAAGATAGGAGAGCAGCTTGATCCACTGAGGTCACCGTCTCACGTCATGTTCTCAGGCTCGGGGGCCTGCTGTTGTGAATTATTTATTTCCACTAGTCCGCACCGCATTTCAAGTTTCACGTACTTCACCCCCTGCACTAAACAAGAAATCAGACGAAGGATCAAGTTTGGCACGGAAACATATAATACAGAGAACACGGTGATAATCCTACTTATCAAATAATTATTACAATACATTTATTTGTTACAACACATTTATGTTGACTATGTAGTTGAACTGTAACTGATGCCAAATAAAAACTCGGCGCTCCGCGCCTCGCCAGGGGGCAAGCCCCCTGGACCCCCGGTTACCTCTATTTACATACTTCGGACGAAATGATTGAAACACAGAATGTGTTTGCGTTGTCGCGCAACCAAGTGACAACCAAACAAGCGTCATTGTTTACTATTCATTTATAACATCAATTTATATAGTATGAAACTACGAAAAAAAATACGAAATAAATTCGTGATAAATCAAGAGCGATTTATCAAGTAAATGTCCTAAAGAGGCTACATACGAAATTACAGCTTCCTAGAGTGTAAAGTATAGAAATTAGCTTTAAAAGCCACTCATCTGATCCGGACCCTGGACATCGTCAACTAAATGTCCTAAAGAGGCTACATACGAAATTACAGCTTCCTAGAGTGTAAAGCATAGAAATTAGCTTTAAGAGCCACACATCTGATCCGGACCCTGGACATCGTCAAGTAAATGTCCTAAAGAGGCTACATACGAAATTACAGCTTCCTAGAGTGTAAAGCATAGAAATTAGCTTTAAGAGCCACACATCTGATCCGGACCCTGAGCATCGTCAAGTAAATGTCCTAAAGAGGCTACATACGAAATTACAGCTTCCTAGAGTGTAAAGCATAGAAATTAGCTTTAAAAGCCACTCATCTGATCCGGACCCTGGACATCGTCAAGTAAATGTCCTAAAGAGGCTACAAACGAAATTACAGCTTCCTAGAGTGTAAAGTATAGAAATTACCTATTCAAATTATTTAACCTCCGCTTCACAAATCAAACCGTTTTCGTAATACTCAGATCACCTGCTATGAATCAAATCATCGAAACACAAGCTCAATGAAATCATCAGAAATTAACAAGCGGTTGCAATCATGTTCACAATATCAATTATTGAGAATGATCACCTGTGTGTAAACAATTATTTATATAACCATGCTCATAACTCAGTTTGTTGGACACGCACTTCGCAGTAGTTAACATAATATTGTTGGATAAATCGAGAGCTTTCGAACGAATGGTCAACGAATTTTGTGGGATGAAAAACGACGAAGTACCATTTCCCTAGCAACGACTCGGTTGTACGTGAAAATCATCCGTCACACATTTCGTTACCATCCCGCGTTCCATTTTCGGCTAGTTAGTCCATGGCTAAAACACATTCTGTGTTAAAATTGATAAAAAAAAAAAATTACAATACATTTCAGATATAGGTTATCAATATACGTATTCTAAATTTAATAAGTTGCAGTCATGCAGCATGATCTAATGAGCGTGCTTTCGTAAATTAACGTAATATATTGCGTTACATTGTTATGAGAATCAAGTACCTAAATTGAGGGATAAGAAATTGTTAACTACCAATTTTACGGCAAAAAACTCGTTCTTAATAATATTCTATGATTCAAAAAGAGATTTTGGATTTCTAACTTTTTTGCAGTTTTTATCAATCTTTTAGAACATTTAAATGGAATTTAATATTTTTTTAAATGTTCTATTTTATAGTTAATATGCTTTATTTGAGCAATATTCTGCTAAATAATATAAATTTAACAATTTTTAGCCGTTTTTTGCTATTTTTAGTAATTTTTTAGCACTTTTTTGCAATTTGACCAATTTGATAAGATCAAAAAATGCTGGGCAACAAACACGTCCTTTCGTTTGGGAAGCTTGATTTTTTAGAGCAAGAACGGAATTTTCATCTCAATCCTAAGGAGAGTTATCGTCTGGACGCATATATATATATATATATATTATATATATAAGTGCTAAACTCTAGGATTCGTTTCAGATTGTCGCAAAACGGATTTCAATGAAGAAAATTTTCGAAAATTTTGATTTTAAAATGTTTGGAGACATTCTACGAAAATTCGCTAAAAACTGCAAACAATTGTTGTGTATTCTAAAATTGAAAAAATATCAGGAGACGTCTTTTTGTCATAATTTAATTCCTAATTAAATGTTTCTGTGGCACCAAATGCTAAAATTTCAGGGGAATTTAGTAGATATTATGTAGCGCAAAAAATTACAAAACTTCACTCATATAGTCAAGTTGCATGACAGGAACTTTTTTTTTTAACTCTTTCTATTAACTTCGATTCTCTTCTTGCTTGCTTGCTTGCTTGAGACAAAATTTCAGATCGATTTTTAACCCACTTCCCGATATCCAATCGATCTGAAATTTTGCACACGAGTTCATGCTGGCGTACATTTTAATCTATCAAATTTTCGCGAAGAAAAAGTTAGTTATACTATAAATTTTCGAAAATTTGAAATTTAATATGGGACACCTTATAAGTGTTGTGTATTGTAGGGAGGAGGAGGAGGTGGAGGGAGGAGGATGAGGGAGGAGGAGGAGGAGGGAGGAGGAGGAGGAGGAGGGAGGAGGAGTGAGTGAGGAGGAGGATGAGGAGGAGGAGGGAGGAGGAGGAGAAGGAGGGAGGAGGAGTGACGGAGGAGGAGGATGAGGAGGAGGAGGAGGGAGGAGAAGGATACTATTGAACGTCTGCATAAAATGACAACGAATCCAGGGTCAATAAAATATTAAATGATTTTCCTTGTCAATTTAATTTAAGTTATTATCAATGTGATTTTGAAACAATGTGATTTTGTTTCAATTTACTGTTGCCAAGAAACTACCAAATATTGAAACAACAATAAAATTACCTGAGAACATGAGAAAAAGTCCAGTCATGCAGCATGACCCCATGAGCGAATTTTTGAAGATGTTTCATGCAAATGTTTCATGCAAATATTACCGATTTTTACAACTAGCGAACGGCATTATTTCGATTTTTGACTGATTTTTCAACTTTGAAATTTTTGAAAACTTGATACATATTCTTATAGGAAATTTTACGCTGATTCCGAATATACCACATGTTAGTATGCTGAAAAAATTATTTCGCACAATAAATCGCAAAAAACAGGCTATTTTGAAATTTTTGACTACATTTTTGAAAATTTCAACCCGAAGATGTAATCCGATCATGTTGGCCAACGAACTTGAACTTTCGTTTTGTGTCCTTAACATTTTAAAATTTGTTTGAAGTTTCTAGCACAATTCTACGGACAGTTATCGTCTGGAATGACACATACATACATATATACATATATACATATATACATATATACATACATACATAAAAAAATGCGTTAAACTTCAGAATATGATTCAGAATAGCCTGAAACGGATTTCTGCATAAATTTTTTTCAAAAATTCACATTCTACAAATTTTGAGGCGAGAGCAATAGCTTAATTTTCTTCAAAAATTCGCTAAAAGAAAGAGTTATATTAAAAACTTGTTTTTATGGGTTCATTTTTTTAATAATGATATTATTTTATCAATTAGATTGATTTGGGTGCTTTTCTCATCATTATTTCTATCAAAAATCTTAATTAATCCAGTGGGAGCCGTAGAAAAGCCTCATCCTGTATACCTAGCCACGTAATAATGCCATCAGATCTTGGAGATACTGTCTTCCTCTTGGAAGTATGGATTTTCACCAGTTGAAGTTTTCTTTAAACCCAGTTGGCGGATTGCGGTCGGGGTTTTGACCTGTTTTTTCCAGGACTCTTGAATTTTCCTTAATATGCATCAGAACAGCTTCACAAGATCAGGCCAATAGTATAAAACACCCTCTTTTTCCGCTTTATCATATTTTACGTTTTTCACCGGCAGCTTTACCACTGATACATTTGATTTACAATAATTTACATTTTGGGGATTAACATGTAGTTATATTATTATAGAAGCATGGAAAAACAACATCCCTTGTGGTAAGCAGTGGAAATCATGGTTATTTTTTAGAAGGACCTAACTAAAGGCAGATAATGGGTGGAGCTTGTCCCTGGTTGTAAGCGGAAATCAGTAGAAATCACTTCCGTTACACTTCAAATGGTCACTCACATTTTTTTAATGACCCCCCCCCCCCCCCCACCGAGTTCATACCATGTCAAAATCAGTAGATATGAGGTGTAGGTATAAGAATTCTGACCTGATAGAGTGCTCACTTCTTACTTGTTTCTGAAGACCCCGCAGTCTTCCAGCAGCCAACCGTTGATGAAAGATCCGATATAGAGATCGAAACGAGAGGAAGGCAATCCACGAATCCGCGGAAAGATGTCATAGGAAAAAGTGCACATGAAATTTCAAGTTATAAGTTGTGGCCGTTAAGATGGCGGTCGATCAGATAGGGTTAAGAATTGTAACGAGAGCGCCTCATCTTGGATTAGTAGGAATAGGATTGGTTCTAGAACAAGTACATGTGGATGGCCATGCAATCCAAACCAAAGTTCCTAAAGTTCATTTGCTCCCAATTCATCCTACCAAGAAAACTGCGTATTAAAATTCATTGACAGGGTTCGAACCATTTTCATTGAATTGATTTGTGTATTGGGTAATATCCTGTTGCATTCCTAATATTTTCTTTCATTGTTGCAGGTATGGCTTTCAACTTACAAAGATTCGAGCATGAACAAACTACTTACAAATGGTTGTAAGGTAAACTGATTTAATCACAGTTTAGAAATTATATTCGACGATTAGATTATACTACAATAGTAGTACAAGTAAGCTCGTTCTGTAACGCTCATATCATTCGACTTTTCATTTATGGAAGTTGGATGAATTGACTTAAGTGGAGGGAAGAAGACCTTCTCGGTAGATTGAACCCCGTTTAATTTTCATGTTAAGGAAACAGTTCTAATTACTTTCGTTTTTAGAATATTGCACCATCTGTTTCCCCTAGATACTACTTACAGTAGTCCAAAAATGGAAGCAACATCTGTAATGAAGGAATGAACAAATCCTGCGTTTCGCAAAATAAGATAATTATTTTAATTAGTCAGCCGTCATCTTGATTTCAAGTTTTATTCGAGCTCTTCCATTTTTAAGCGATTCACATCTATTTGGGTAGAAATTGATTTAGCTGCTGTGATCCTCTTGGCTTGGAATCATCACAGGACGAAACTTAATTATGACAATAATTTAACGGTCCCCTCATTGTTGGCTGCATTCAAACATCGTGACCCCTCGACAACTACTTTGAACTGATCGAGTTGGCCTTAGTCATTCTTGGTGAACCACTTGAAAAAATTCGCTTGCAAGCATATGTTGATATGGTTAGTATAATGCTCGTTGGAGTTTAATTGATAGATATATTGCTTCAGCGAGTATGGTGCTAACTGCTAACCATATTAACATATGCTTGCCAGTGAATATATATATATACCATCTACAACCTAACCCGCGCATTCTTTGACCATTTCGACAAAATCGGATGAAAACTGTGGAAATTAAGGTCGTTACCAGTATATCACATTGGCGGATGCGCAGTAGCTATTAATGATACAATCGTGTAGAAATTGATATGGGGTAATAAAATCGTCTTCCCCCAACTATCATCCAAACTTGAACGAAATCGAATGTGTGAAGGTGTGAATAAAGGAGCCTAATAGAATACACTTAAACACGCATGCGTAGAGTGAAGTTTTAATTCGGCAACAACGAAACTAATAGAGGACCGTTCATTTCCTGAAAATGTCATCCAAATCGGATGAAAACTTTGGAAAATAAGCTTGTTACAAGGATTTGCGGTCACACACACACACACACACACAGATAGGGAACCAAAGTTGTTCAGTATGGTCTAAAACGTAAAATGCGAGTGGAAATTTCGATTTCGGAGACCAAAAATTTTTCATGGAGACTAAAACTTTTTCATATCTCAAACTGAAAACAATCCTTCCGCTACCTGTTGGTAGACTCGGAAGAAAATTCATGCATAAGGGTCGACAATGTCCCTTCGTCAAAATTCAATAGAAACGAAATCAGAAACCGTATTGAGTACTGCAGCAATTATCATTTTTTCGTAGCTCTCTTGAAGACGTGATTTCAATATAGAGTCAGGCAGTTGATTAAAATGTCGCGGACCAACTTGTAGTGGATCCCCAGTCAAAGATGTAGAGAGTGTTCCGGAAGGAGGAAACAATAATTCTCTACTTCTTGTATTGTACGTATCCGCTACTGACGTCATGATCGAGTTTTCTGATTGGTTGGTAACTTGATGATTCTCTAGATGTATTGCCAACATGGCTGCGTTCTTGGATTAATAAGAAGTGCCTCGGTTGAGGACGTCTTTCCTCTTTTCCAACTCCCTCCCACACTTTCGAACTAGAAATCTCATTGCACAGCTACTAAGACCTCAGAGAGATTTCTGAATCCATTCGAAGTAACCTTTCTTGTATAAGTACCACAACTACAGCACAATCCTCCTTTACCGGAGTGAATATCGCCCTGGACTGTCGGATAGGCGTGAATTACCGCCTTCAGTTAACCTCGACCGGGTCAACCAGCTGTTTGTTTGTCCCTAACCTGCCTCGCCATCCCGAGCCCATGAATCCCTGCGGATTTACGATCGAATATTATTTTCTCCGCAAGGACTCACTTAGAAAATAAGCCAACCCAAGACTTTTCCTCGTTTCATATTCATAAGGAATCTCTTCTCGTTACTCTCAGCCGCAAGTAACTTCGCTCCGTTTTTACTACTTGCCCGCAAGGCCATGCGGCTCTTTCTCCTTTATAACTGCACTCTGGGATTAAAACCACATCGCAAATCTTACACCTTTTCATTTGCAATAAATATAAAAATAAATTAATGTTGAACACTTCTTGTACACTGGTATGTAGCCATTTGCCACGAACCCATTAAAACTCGAACGATTAAGGACATTTATTTGTTTTGAATACTCATTTCGTATTGTCATTTCGTTTGGGTTTTGCTGCCTAAACATGAGTTTAATCGGTGATAACAATTCTTGGTCAATATTCAACAATAATAACTTTTGAGCTTACTGTGGGAGAAAGAACAAAAGTCCCAGTCGTGCAGCATGATCATATGAGCAACATTTTGACGCATTAAATTTGCCTTTTTTTCTCCATTAATTTTAGAACTTTGCCATTATCAATCATAGGTACCTACTTATTAAATGTATGAAAAAAAAAAAAAAAAAAACGTTCGATAAATATTTAGCATTTTGTTATGAAAAGTAACTTTACAGTTTCAAACAATTGTTTTGCATTTTTGTAGATGATATACATTTTAATTAAATTGATGTAAATCCTACTATAAACTTTTAGACAAAAATTTGCTAGTTTTTATGCGATGAACGTTTGCAAAGTAAAATTTGGCTGAAAAATATAAATTAACCAATTTTAAGCCAATGTTTTGCACTTTATAGGAATGTTTTTAGCGTATTGTTTAGAAGTCTGCAATCTATTGGCTCAAAAAGTGCCTGTCGACAAACTCACCCTTTCTTTTGAAACAGTTTGATTTCTAGCGAAAGAGCGGATTTTTAAATACAATTTTAATGCCAGGAGCGATGCGTTAAAAGCTCAAGACCATATTCTTACTGAAAAGTTCCAGTCATGTAGCATGACCGTATGAGCGAATTTTCGTAAATTATCGTACTATTTCATGTTACATTGTTTTGAAAATTGAGGACTTTCAGTGAAAATAACTACCGATTTTGTGGCGAAAAACTCGTTCTAAATAATAATCTGCCATTCGAAAAGAGATTTTGGATTTTTATCTTTTTTGCAGTTTTATTGATTTTCAGCAAATTTTAATGAAATTTTAGTACATCTTTCAGCATAATTTTGTACATAAAATTTTTAATGCTTTATTTTATAGGTAATAAACTTTGTTGAGAAATATTCTGCTAAAAATTATAAATTTAACAATTTTAAGCCGTTTTAAAGCTATTTTTAGTGATTTTTTTCTGCACTTTTTTTTAATTGACCAATATAATGTGCTCAAAAAATACTGGCCAACAAGTGGACGAACCTCAAAATTTCTGCGCCGCGCCGATCCACCGACCCAGTGGACGACCAGCTTAAAAGGGATTACAGCGAAAAAATCTCAGGTAGTAGGCTCAGATTTCATTATTTACTGTTCTTCGAGAAAAGTTACTCACAGTCAGGATTTCGTTCTAATCAGAGCTTTGTGATCTCAAATAATTCAAAGCTTATGATCACTCTTCTACAGGAAAGGAGTAATACTCACAAGTCCATCAAGCAAATAAGGAGGTTGAGATCTCAGATAGCACAGATCTCATGATTCACCATATACGAAGAAAACATTATTCACATTTGGGATCTCATAAGGTTCAGACAGCTGAGAGTTAGATCTCTTAAAGATCAATTACAAATTAGTACTGATCCCATAATCAATTTTCTATAAAAGGCGAAGGAGAGAGCCACAAACAGGATTTTGTACAAATCAAAGACAGTAGCAGCAGTTAACACTTTCCTACAGGAAAGGAGTTGCTCACAAGTAGGATCTCAACCAGATCATGGGGTTAAGATCTTGGATACTACAGAGCTCATAATTTACTTCCCTCCGAGGAATTGGAATCTCATACAAGTCAGAGCGTTAAGAGTTTGATCTCACACAGATCAGAATGTTGAGATCTAAAATACTACAGAGCTCATAATCACTCTTCTCTATACGACGAAGGAGTTAGGTACTCACTGGATTCCGTACAACAGAGCGTTGTGATATCAAATAGTTCAAAGCTCATGATCTCCTACAGAAAAGGAGTTACATACAAGTAGGATCTCAACTAGATCAGAGGTTTAAGATTTCAGACAGTACAGAACTCATAATTCACTCTCCTACGAGGAAAGAGTTACTCACAGTTGAAATCTCCTACAGATCAGAGCGTTAAGAGTTGAATCTTATACTCTTCAGAGTGTCAAGATTTAAAATAGTCAGATCTCACGATCACTTTTCTATGAGGAACGATACACACAGATAGGTACAAATCAGAGCTTTGTGATCTCAAATAGTTCCAAGCTTTTGATCACTCTCCAACAGAAAAGGAGTTACTCACAAGTAGGATCTCTACCAGATCAGAGGGTTAAGATGTCAAATAGTACAAAGCTCATAATGACTCTTCTACGAGGAAATTTACAGTTATTACAGAAATATGTGATCTCTGATAGTTCAAAGCATGATCACTTTCCAACACGAAAGGAGTTACTCACAAGTGCGATCTCAACCAGATCAGGGGGTTAGGGTCTCAGTTAGTACAGATGTCATGATTCACTCTTCTACGAAGAAAGAATAACTCTCAGTTGTGATCTCATACAAATCAAAGCGTTGTGTTCTCAAATAGTTTAAAGCTCATGATCACTCTCTTACAGGAAAGGAGTTACAAGTAAGATCTCAAAAATCTCATGATTCACCCTTCTACGATGAGGGAGTTTCTCACAAGTACGACCCCCACCAGGTCAGAGCGTTAAGGTCTCAGATAGTACATGATCCACCCGTATAGTAGAGAGGTACAAGAGACCATGAATTTCATCTTTGAAGAGGCTCACTACACTTACTTCAATATAGTTCTTAACGCAATAATCTCGCATGTCAGTCATGAGATATTGAAACGGTAGGGCACAAGGGGTGGATAGAGATTATACGGTAACTGGGATGAAACAGGGAATAGCAGCAATACTATTTAAATATTTGATATTCATCAAACTCATTCAAATCTAATTTGTGTACTACGTGGGTGTTCATGACAATACATATTTTAGCGTTTGAAGATCTCGCCTGGTTATCAACTTAAGTATTTATGTACTTTTGTATGTATCATATAACGTTAGATTTCATACAATTATTCATTATTTTGTTGTCTTTACAACTCAGAACACGCGCCTTCAAGCGTATCATGTAAACACTGCATCTAAGGTTATTCTTTTTCCCGAAATAATAGGTTGATGTCACTCCGGAGTTGATGTCATTTCGTAGGTTACTACTTGGTTTAACAGCGACCTTGGCACCACACTAGCACGTTCTTTCCCATGAGTTGTAATCAGGTGAAGGCATGGTTTACGCACAGTTTCGTAATGGCAATTTCAATTTTATGGAGGGCGTAGGCAGCTGGAATGACTTTCGAGTCACCAAGCGCAAAATGATGGTCACCATTATTGTTACTAGCAGCTGGTATGATCCTTCAGACTGCCGCGTTCCCACATAAACTGACTCCTTTCACTCCGAGGAAACTCTGTTCTTGCGTTGTTGATGAATTTTAATGGTGCACTTTATGGTCATTACTGAAAACACTCCTGATTTTTACGTAGAGTTTTTTTTTCAAACAATTTTGTTACTTAATCAATCCTTCTTGCAAGGTAGACATCCCATGTGAGACGAGGCGAGGGATACCCAAGTTCGAGATTACTTCCAAACCCCTTAAATGGTTGAGTGAAAATTATGTAAGATGTTAGAAACATTATGTTACTTTTGGAAGACAGGTAAAAAAGTTCTCCGAATTCACAGTTTCAACAAAGTGAGAAAGCTGAGAGAGCTTTCGGAGTGTTATGTAGTAGAAAATATTTCAGTATCAAAAGCATTCCGGTCCACCTCATACGAGAAGTTTTATTCGTTAACAAATACCTGTTATTAATATAACATATATTAAATACTCAATACTTAAATAGTGTTAATACATGCATTTGGCGTTTGGTAACTAAGAAGGTGCCCTGCCAACCTTTTCAATCTAAGGAAGTTGAAATTTGATAGGGTGACTTTCTGGGACGTTAGGAGACGATTGAAACGATGGGCTCTTCCCTGATCAGCTGAGTGAGTAAAATTCTCCCCTGTTTGCTCTAGGAAATTTAAAATTGAAGTTGAATATAGTAATAATAATAACAATAAAAATAATCAAATTGATAGGGAGACTCTCTGAGACATTAAGATGTGATAAAAAGATTAGCTCTTTCCTGATCGGCCGAGAGTGCTAAATTGTCTAGCATTCACCCTAGGAAGTTGAAATTTGATAGTGAGACTCTCTGGAACATTAAGAGGATATTGAAATGATGGGCTCTTTTCTGATTGGCTGAGTGAGCTAAATTATCTCCTGTTCACCCTTTAGGAAGTTGAAATTTGATATGAAGTCTCCCTAGGAAGTGAAAATTGAATTCATGGGCTTTTTTCTGATCAGCTGAGAGACCGTCGTTCCTACCTGGCCTCCAACTTGCGTTTTTGAAATAGAAACTCGCATTTTTTACTTTCAGAATCCGAATGTACATGAAATTTTATGGAAAAATAGCCCATTATTTAAATTTTTGAGTGAGCCAAAACGGGCTCCATCACGAGCAAAAAGTTCGTAAATTGTGTAGTTTCAAGTTTTTAGCGAATTTTCGTAGAAACTTTAGATTTTAATGGCTCGGAAATTTTTAAAATCAAAATTTTTAAAAAATTTCTTCATTGAAATCCGTTTTGAGACAATCTGCAACAAATCCTAGAGTTTTAACGCTTTTTCATATATATATAAGTATTTATATATATTTATATATATATTATATATATTTAGATATTTGTCATTCCAGACGATTACTCTCCTTAGGATTGAGATAAAAATTCCGTTCTTGCGCCAAAAAATCAAGCTTTCCAAACAAAGGAATGAGTTCGTTGGCCAGCACTTTGTGAGCACATTAAATTGGTCAAAGTTCAAAAAATGTACTAAAAAAATCTCTAAAAATGGCTAAAAACGGCTAAAAATCGTTAAATATAATTTTTAACAGAATATTGCTCAAATAAAGTTTATTAACTTTAAAATAGAACATTCGAAAATTTATGTACAAAATTATCCTGAAAAATGTACTTACTTAAAATCATTAAAATTCGCTAAAAATTCGATAAAAACGGCAAAAAAAGCTAAAAATGAAAAACCTTCATTTGAATAGGAGATTATTATTTAGAATACGTTTTCTCGTCAAAAAATTAGTAATTAACCAATTTTTTGATCCCGGAGTGCTCAAATTTCAAAACAATGTAACATAATATAGGTACTACAATATTTTATAAAAACTCGCTCGTACGATCATGCTGCATGATTGGAACCTTTTTAAGATATTGAATTGCCATCAGTGACACATGATTTTTGGGAATTTTTTCACGTTGAATCTCGTAGTGATGTTCATTTTTGGACATGAGCCTTTTTAGGCCAAGACAAAAGACATTGGTCCTTCCGACTAGGTCGGGCTTCCGTGAATGTTAATTTATTGATATTCACCATATGAACACCTAAAAGACGAAATTCTAGTAAACTTTGTGCTGTGAAGAAATAAATGGAAAATCTGCAATTCTGGCCGTTTTTTTCATTTGTATTTAATTTCAAATTCGTGTATTAAAAATGTGTGTAAAAACGCGCCGTTCGGAAAAACCTTGAGTGGCGCTGTCGAAGAAGATTGAAGGAAACGACCCGCCCACCGCGTCCTACGTCCGAGCGCTAGTTTACCATCCGAACTAATGAGTCCGCATTATCTATAATTGATCGGTTAATTACTGGGAGAATAATTATCAACTTCGCACAGCTTCCTAGACTTTTTTCTGCAGCTCATTTGAATTTAATCTTCGCTTATTGGCTTGAATTTGGCTCAAATGGTTTGCCCACTGATGAGAGTTTAGGTTTAAATTACAGAAGGTTACCACATGAAACTAAATTGTATTTGATTTTAAAAAATTGTATTTTTTAATAGTATCACATATATCCATGTTTCATGTTTCATAGATTTACCCTTTAGGTAACGTTACTATACTTCAATCCATTTCAATGCAGTAGTGTTAATTATCATGTACTAAGTATGTTATGTACTGCTAATTGGAGGTGGGTAACTTTTCCTACTCCTCTTGGATCTTTTGTAAGCATCTCCTTTCATTTAATCGATTTTAGGCGTACTGTAAACCATAATTTTGTTGTACAGATGAAGAAATTTAAAAAAACTGAATTGTATTTAAAGCCCTGTAATAATCATTGAGAGATGGTTCGCTCAAATCAGTAGGCAGTGAGTATAATTTTGTCAGTCGAATGAAATTGGTATAGTATGATCTATATTGTTACGCAATGGGATAACTAAGTTTTTTAAATTGAACCCCTTTAAAATCTTATAATCATTTCTTCTCAGATTAAAATAAGTAATAAGTACCTGATGGGACCGGTAGTAAATAATGTAGATAATAGATGCTGGTAAATTATACATATTAAATTAATATTATTATATATAAATTCTTGTTGTGCTATTGAGAGTTGACCGAACGAATAAGACGTTTATCTAGGCCGACATTTCGTCTAATTTATTAGACATCTTCAGGGCTATAGGTAGTACAGAGGAAACAGGAAACTGAAAAATTAGCTTCATGACTCAACTTAGAGGTTCTTAACTAAGTAACTTTCCGATGAAAGTTGAATATTAAGTACTTTAGTTTGAGTCTTCTTTGTTTTTTTCTCCTCTACATTAGAACTCTGGTTGAAACTTATAAGATGTAGCACTGACACTTTCCTGTTATTTAACATAAACTACTTATTGCTTCAAAAAATGAGTATGAAGGCAATGGAGAACAATTTGTGATAAGAAGAGATGATAACAACTGAAATGGTGGTGGTTTCTACTGTGTAATGTTCCATGGATGTAAGTGTAATCTTACTCTATGTTTGGTAAATATTGGAATAACTATTATATTGATAAAAAACGTAGGAATGTTGAAAGCAAAAGATGAAAATGATTGAGTAATTTTCGTGGCAATACAATTTTGCTTCCTCACTACCGAAGGTAGGGAAGCTTTGTGTTCGTGATTGAAGTCGAAAAAATTTTCGTCCTCCAAAACCAAAATTTCCACTTGCTTTTTGCGTTTCAGAGCTTGCTGATCAATTTTGGTTCCGTGTCGGTCTGTCTGTCTGTCTATCTGACTCTGGTAAATCCTTGTCACGCCAAGGAACCAAGTTTCGGTTCGATTCCGAAGAAATTTTCAAGGATTGTGCGGGTTAGCTCTTAGATGGTCCCCTATAATTTTCAATGCCGTCGAATCAACAGTAGCCTGTGCGCATGCACAAACGTAAATTTCTCATAACGTCGATTTCCCATTATCTGTTGGTCCGATTTCTTTAAAACTAGATAGGTAAATGTGTACATGCTGCAGAAAAATGCACTATAAATTATCTTGCAATTGATTGAGTGATAACCATTGCGCATGAGCAAACGTTAATTTATCATAACGTCGATTTCTTATCCTCTGTTAGTCCGATTTCCTTCAAAATTGGCGCGTAGATGGGTATATGTTCCAGAAAAATTCCCTGTGAATTATATTGCAATTGTTGGACAAATAGCTGTAGCGAATAGCGTCATAGACAGAACTCCGAGACTAATGGACCGATTTTTATGAAATATTCAAGGATTGTGCGTTTAGCTCCTAGACGTTCCCCTATAAACTGTACTGCCGTGGGATTCATAGTAGTCTGTGCGTATGTGCAAAAATTAACTTCTTATAACACCGACCTATCAATAATTTCTTCTCGTACTTTTTTCTTCAACTAATTCTATACGTTCATGTTACAATATGTGAGGAAGCTAAACTGCCCAACCAACCAACTTTTTTTTTCTTTTTTTTTTTTTTCTTTTTTTTCACGGTGTCTTACCGTGACCAGGGTACGTAGGTACATACTAGTGCTTACCAGTTGGTAGTAGATACTGACTATGAGTAATGGGAATAAGTAAACACAAACTGTATATCTAGGTACCTATAAATTTATCAGATTTGCATAGACCCGGCTTAAGCTTACCGTGTCATTTCTCAAGTTAAATGCGTTTAGTATGCGGTGGGTGCAGATCATTTCGTTGACATTTCGTTTACTATAATTATATTCTATATCTATAATCTTACATTTGTCAAAGTAAAAATATGATTGTACGTTAGTGCATGGTATGGTAACCTACATCGATCATCAAAGGTTCAACACAATAATGATAATTAGCACGAGATAGGATTTGGCATATGTGTTAAATATCACCAATAACCAACGCATAAATAAAAGACTCTTCATTAAAAAAATTGGAGTAAATTTCCACACACACACACACACACACACACACACACACCCCCCCCCCCCCTTATTAAAATAAAGTCTATTGAGTATTGAACTGCAACAGTACGGATCACTGAATTGATTGATGAACTTACTATCGATTACTCGAAAAATGATTTAAACAAGTTGATCAAAGATCACGAAGTGATTCACATGATACTGCATTTTCTTGTAAGGAGGTCCGCGTGAAATAGACGCTTCCTGCGTCGAATAGGAGACAAAATGGCTTTGGAGTTTACTCGGCTGATCAATGACCCCTCACCATGCGTCTTTAATATTCTACCTTGAGCCTCCCTCTCAAATTTCAGCTTCCTGCGTTGATTAGTAGACGAAATGGCTTTGGATCTCACTCACCTGATCAGTGACCTCTTAGTCGTCTCCAGTATTCTCCCTTGAGCCTCCTTCTCAAATTTCGGCTTCCTAAGTCGAATAAGAGCTGAATAATGACCTCTCAGTCGTCTTCAGCATGCTCCTTTCAACCTCCCTCTCAAATTTCAGCTTCCTGCGTCGAATAGGAGACAAAATGGCTTTGGGGTTCACCTGGCTGATCAATGACCTCCCATACGTCAGCGGCTCCTGATACATCTTTACCCACGCCATGTTACAGATTACATCCATACCAAGTTTCATAAAAATCGGATGTCGGGAAGTACCATTTAAAACGATATTAAGATGTCATACATACATACAAAAACGGACAAAGTGAACACAATAACTCATTTTTCCTTTTTTGTAATGCGCTATAAATAAACTGATGATTAATTGAGTGATATAGAACGAATGAACACCAAAACGTTACAGTTACGACATCTTACCTCGCCTTGTAAATCTTATGGTCACCCGAGGGTGTGACGAGTGATGTAGTTAACTATAGTGGAGTTAGTTAAGAGCTTTACAGCACAGCTGAATGAATAAACCACGGCAAAACATGGCGGAGCTTATCCATTACAGCCCATTTTAACCATATCAAAAAAAGTTAAAATACACCCCCTCTCCCTCCACAACGATCCGATTCAAGGTGACTCTAGACGGATTCACTAGCCGGACTTTCTCACAGCCACCTCGGTAATTTTCTTACTCATTACAATAGCTTTTTTATTCCCCTAATGGAATTGGCACCAATCGACAATTTTTATATATTTAACTTCTGTAGGGGATGTTATTCGCTCCGCTCGCTTGAGGAAGTTATACTGCCCACCCAACTTGGCAGACGTTTTTTTCTGTTGGGAATTCTTACAAACAAATTAAATCTTATAAAACTACGTGGAACCACGAAAAGTTTATTAGGGGATGTTGCTCGCTTCGCTCGCAAGGTATAAGCACGCTCGCCTCCACGTCCCAGACCCCCCATTAAATTGCTCGCTTTCGCTCGCAAAATGTGGCATGTAGGGAATTTTGATCGCTTCGATCGCAAAATGTGGCATGTAGGGCATGTTGCTCTCTTTGCTCGCAAACGGTAGATCCCTAAGGGTAGGTTTAACGTGTGTAGGGGATGTTGCTCGCTTCGCTCGCAAACAGTAGATCTCTAAGGGTAGGTTTAACTTCTGTAGAGGAAGTTATACTGCCCACCCAACTTGGCAGACGTTTTTTTCAGTTGGGGATTCTTACAAACAAATTAAATCTTATAAAAACTACGTGGAACCACAAAAAGTTTATTCGGGGATGTTGCCTCGCTTCACTCGCAAGGTATACCTGTATATGTGTAGGACAAAGTCCGTATTTATTCTGTTGAAATGGCTCTCACTTCGCTATATTGTACTTTGTACTTAATATCGCATAATATAATGGAGTACCGTGTATATCACATCGTGATCAAATCGTCGAATATTTTCGTTACAAACAATGGATTTAGAGCGGAATAACATTGTGTCTGCACCAGGATGCATAAAATCAATTTTATCCAAATACGTATGAAGATACGAAAGATACTCTATCGCGCCGAATCAGCCTGTTGAACCAACGGGGAAAGTGAAGATGAAACGGAAAGAAATCTTTTGAATCGGATTCAAATTTATGTCCGCCCGCTGCGCACTTCACGGCGCCAATCGCCGGATATTCAAATTTGTGGATCTTCTCTTTCCCATAGGTAATGTGGGTCGATGAATATTTCACGTTACGGAAATAGCTCTGCACGGCAAGTAGGTAGACACCCACCCCCCTCCTACAACCATCTCTTTCCTTTGACGGGGATGGTTGACTTGTTCGTTTTTTGCGGTGATCTTCATTGGTGTTTGTTTATGTCAACACTACCAAATCAAATCGTATATTTCGCCAAAACATGATTGAATGATTCAATCATGTTTTGACGATTTGACGAGCATTGTTGACGTTGAATAAAAAAATGATTCAACGTAGTTCGTAGGCATGAACAAACTTTCCTATAACCAATAAAGGAGAGAGAAAAAAACGCTGCAAATTATTACACAATGGTTTATTATTTCTGTGTTAGCTGACGTAGTTAGAAATAACTCAACGCTAACTCAAAGTCTTGAAACGTAAACCAAAATATTTTCAGGGAGAGTTAACTTTTTTTCTTAGTCGATTACAATGGTTCATGAATGCTAACTTTTGCGTTTTTCGTCAGAAAATGAAATATTGAGGTGCGAACCTATCATTTTTTGGACAAAATAGCAAGGCAGATAGATTTTTTCATTCAATTTTAGTGATGCGATTATGCAGCAATAAGCTCCCAAGGACAGAATTTCACAATTCATTGGCGATCTGTCTGTGGAGCGTCGTCACATAGGTATCCATCGACTAATCTTACCTTATCTTATGATAATGAAACTCCGTCTGTTTGTCTTTTTGTCCACGCTATGCACGTCCAAATCCACATCTATGCACGTCAGCGAGTAGGGGGACCTTCTTGGGTTTGTCCGAAAGGGCGCATAAGCAATTTTAAAATTTTCTAAAACTTTCCATAGGCTGGTGGGGGGTTAGGCCAGTTTGTTGGTGTTAGGCAATAACCCGGAAAACCGTGCGGTGTTGAAGACGAGGTCGCTTTTTGCCCCTTGCTGGAGGACGAGAGGGGGATGGACCTTCGTTTAATGCGTGTTATTTGCGTCTAAGACACGCGATGGACTCAACAGTATCATCCCATCACATCTATACATACCACTCTCAGCGAGCAAAGTTTGCGAGAAAAATACAATAGTAATATTATAGCAATGAAACTCCATCTGTTTGTCTACGCTATGCATGGGCAAACCGCTGAACCGATTCCGTCTAGGAATGGGAGAACTTCTTGTGTTTGTCCGAATGGGTGGATAAGCAATTTTGAACATTTCTACCCCCACCCGAATCATTTGCTGGAGGGCAGAAGGGAGGTGGGGTCAGTTTGTTGAGGTTAGGCAATGACCCGCAAGACAGGGCGGTCTTGAAGGCGAGGTCGCTTTTTACCCCTTGCTGGTGGGGGGTAAGGCAATAACCCGGGAGGTGTTGGGACCTCTGTTTAATGCGTTTTTTTTTCGTCTACACACGTCGGATTTCAACGTAACATCCCATCGCATCATACACCGAGCGAGAAAAGCGAGCAAGAAAACTATACTAATTAGTAGACAGTAATACAAGAATTTCAGGTTTTGGTTAGAGCAGTGACTACATTGAAGCCCACACCAATGAGACCCACTGGAAACTATCGAAACCAGCTCAATTCCTGGACATTTGTGAAAGTTGTAGAAGATGTGATTCAAGGGTTTTAGATTTTGCGAATGCGCAATCGCGAAGGGACTAGCTTCGGTCTGGGAAGAATTATAGCATTTTCAAGCTAAATTCACCATTTCACAAGTCAAATTTGCCCTTTTATAAATCAAAGCAGATACAATTACAATCGAAAGCTAAATACAGACACAAACAGATAGGCGGGGTCAAGATAGCATGTGAGAAGCTTAGCGATCGCAGCGCCAATTGGCATAGTTAGACTTCAATTCTACCTAACGTTAAACAGATGAGTGTAACGTTATTCTTACACAACCCTTAAGGGGATATTCCGTAAAAATCGTTTGTAGTTTTTATAAAGAGTTCATCCTTTATTGCCAAGGGGTTCACAAACGCGATGATTTGTTCTTAATATACAGATGAACTGCCCTAATCGAATTGAATGTTCTAATTTTAGTTTGTTCAAGCCTCCGCTTTCAAAAAAATGAAAAATATGGGTTGTTACTTTGAAAATAAAAAGAAAGTGAAAATTGTGATCACGACTCTTTGCAGTGTATAAACGTGTAACATCCACTTTCTAATATCAATTTGATTAGACTGAACCATACCTCGCAAATGGGAAAGTTTTGCTATGTCAAAAGATCCCTCGTTAGTAAAACGTTTTCTCTTGAGGAGCGTAATTCATAGAATAGAGACCAAAAAAGAAAATGATTCGTGTTGTAGCATCGAAAAAATATCGCTGCTATACAGGTGAAACAGACAACATCTCTGCTTTCGTCGGGGTTTGTTAGAAAAGCGAGTGTCATTGCACGGGTGGAGAATGGGACGTAACTGTTCCTCGTCAGATCAACTCATAAACGAGGTTTTGGTGAAGCCGCGAATGCTGAACGTTCACGTGAAGTTGCTTATTGTTTAATTTAACATAAACGGGTCGACAGCTCAATTACAATGTGATAAATTTTATAAAAGTATGTCATATAAAAATTGATAAATTAATATGAATAATCTTATATATGAAATGAATAGCCACTAACAACGAATAACAGAATGTACGGAGCAACTTTCAGGTAAGAAATCGCATAAAGATATAATATCAGTTGTTAATTAATTGACACAAGAAGCTCCATGAACAAATAAATATGTGAAAAAGTGCATTTGATTTTGAAAGGGTGTGTACGTTTTGGTGTCATGTCGAGATCGAATGACTTCTGCCGCAAGAAGTAGGAGTTCTATTGGCTAGGACAAATATAGTTTGATTAATAACAACTTTTATTTTGAATTAAAGTATACCAATAAGTGTCCGTGCGTCTCGGTTATCTTGAGATGCGTCCGGTTATCTATACTTTGGTGGCTTTCTTCCATGTTTTCAGTGGTTCTCCAAACCACCTCCGCCACTTTAGATGGGAAGGGGAGCACCGTTTTCAAGTCCGATGAAATCCATCTAGTTGTTGGAGACTATGTATTCGTCTTCTCGCATGTCTAAGCCTCACTGATACAGCTCGAATTGTGGCAATTTAGATCTTGGTCCTCACCCATCCTGCGACCTGTTAATCTCGGTTTTTTCCGTTTTCGTGTTAAAGCTGCCACTAATGCTCTCTGGAAAGAAATGAATTCCCAGTATAACATTCCATCGCTTGATTAATTAGCACAGGCCCATATTACAATCTTTTTCTCATAGTTTTTCAGAGTGTTTTTATAATAGTTGATTAGGTACCCAACAATACACCAAAATCATACAATGAAACAATTAGGCTTACACCCAGTCTACACACTTCCATGCAATATACTACAGTAGTTATACTTTACGTTATACTTTACATTCGTATTAAATATTTATGTATTCGGACGCGTAATTTACAATTTTGAATTAAGAAATAATGTTGTCATAATGGATTTTATTTATTTTGACAACGTAAATTCATCTGTTTTATCATCACATTCTGACACTTCTGAGATGTCAATAGTAGATTTTGCACTCACACACATCGGTTATCGTTAATTAGAACGTCACAGACAATCAACTAGCGTACTAAAAGTAAATATCAATCCCTTTTTGAAATCGAAAAATTTTCATTGAAAATAATGAACCAAAATAAAAGAAGTGGTTGCGAACACGATTTTGAGTCAAATAAGCTCTCGAATCAATGCTGGTTCTTGTGCAAAATAACCAAATAATAATAATAGATTATTATAACAAAACTGGTCGGCTATATTTTGACTGAAGCCTTGAAATTGTCTATTATAGCTGAATAAAGAGAAGAAAGGTTGTGGGCAATAAGTTTCAACGCTCGAAATATGCATGAAAATTTATGTAGGGGGAAACATAATTTATCGCAATGAAAAGTGTGATCAACGCTAGAAATTATTTCTCAAAGATTTCCGTCGTTATTCCGCTGAAATTGAGTCTAATCAAGAAACGGATAGCGCCATGTGAATCAGCTTTGAAAACAGGGAAAGTTCATGTACCGCACTTGGTTTACCAGAATCCAAGTTCTGCGCAATTTCGGTAGTTAAGCTATTTTGCGCGCTCGTGGAACGAGTTGCGCGCGATCAAGAAAATCGAGCGTGCGGTTTAAATTCATGAAATTTTGATTAGAATCCAAATCTGCAATACAAAAAAGGGATTCTCATTTGAAAAAACAATGTTTGTGTTGATTGTGCACGTTTGTTCAATTGCTCAATGCTCAACATGGTCATATTTGAGATCCTTAAAAAAAATTAAGAAGATTTCAAAAAAATGTTTTCAAATAACCCCACAAATAAGGATTTTAGGAGGCGGGTGGTGGGGTGGAACAACTCGTGGGACACCCTGTATCGTATACCAGTAAGATAAATTAGCCTTTGAGGTCACTTAGCTCATCTGTTTGCCTTCATACTTTGAAATTACGCGTTGCATAGGGGCGCTATCTCAAATTTCATGTTCGTTGGTCGTTCAAGAGAGGAATTAGGCTCAGATGCCTTTCAGCTGATCAGTTCGCTTCCGTACCTTGTCATTATTTTCTAGATGCCCCAAAGAAGCTCCGATTCAGGTTTCAGCACCGAAGGTCGATTAAAAAACGAATTAAATTCAGAGATCCCTCAGCTGATCAGGGCACCTCCGTGCGCTATATATTCTATTCAAGATAACCCTTACTTGAATTTCAGAACCATAGTTCTGAAGAAAGAAATTACTTGCCTCACGGGTCCCATAGCGTATCACAAAATTTTAACTGATTTGAGTTGTTGGTCAGGGGAAAGGATTACTTTGTCATCAATATGCCAACGTAGATGAAGGCATTAACAGAGAAAAAATTAATGCAAACATGATTTTCATAAACTGATAATTTTAAATGTGATTTTCGTTAAAAAAGCACAGACGTTGAAAAATTCGAATAAACGTCTGCACCCACCAACTGAAAATTAGTGAAATAAAATAAAACGGGGAGGTACCTACTACGCTTGACTAGCCCATCAATAGGTGACAAGAGTTATAATAAACTCGATTTCGCCAAGTCAAAATTTCACATCACTAACTTTGAAAGTTTACGATTTTTCAATATTTCAGTCCTTAAATTCTACCCAGTTGATTGAAAGTGATGCCGGTGTTACTGGCACATCTCCGACCGATGATTGTTGTTTGAGTCAAATTTCGTAAGTTTGGACTAGTAGTTTCGCTGAAAAGCCGGCTTAAGCCGGATGGATTTTTTCTCCGAATTTCGACATGATGTCTTTTGGCTGGGGGTCAATGAATTTTTCGCGACACTTTTTTTCCTCCACGGGTCAACGAACTTTTCGAGGCACTATTTTTTCTCCACACAAAATGCAACGCTCCGGCATTTAGATTATTATTAACTCGAAAAGGGAAGGCTAGGTAGAAATCAATGAGGTACTACCGCAATGTACTTCTGCAAAATATGCATGGACAACTGATGACAACAGCAGGTTATATATATTTTTTTTTTTTTAAGCATGGAACAGCGGAACAGAGGGATTTTTTACTTTCCCAACATCCCAACAGAGTGGAAAGTGATGTCCATTTTTACTTTCCCAACATCCCAACAGAGTGGAAAGTAATGTCCACTTTTACTTTCCCAACATCTCAACAGAGTGGAAAGTAAAGTCCATTTTTACTTTCCCAACATCCCAACATAATGGAAAGTAATGTCCACTTTTACTTTCCCAACATTCCAACAGAGTGGAAAGTAATGTCCATTTTCACTTTCCCAACATTCCTACAGAGTGGAAAGTAATGCCCATTTTTACTTTCCCCATATAGGGTAAAGTAATGTCTATAACTTTGACTTATCCATGATCTATTGTTTTCCCCCTCAAGGGAGAAATTGTTTATTCTACGCATCTTGAAACGTAAAACCAACTAATTTGTTAGTGTGAGGGGTATTGAACCATTTATTTTTCTCCCACGATTAAAAAGGTTTGTTATTATTGATAGTAATAAACCAATATCATAGAGGTCATTGAGTTTGACTCTCTTATTGATTTCTGATCATACCAGTGGACAGGTTTATCTATTAACATGAAATCCTAATTAGGTAGATCCTTAATGTTCTGTAGAAGGATGTGAATTCAATAATATTTGAATTCACCAAACATCGTTAGCACCTTTCGATTCCCAGACCAATCAACGCTCCGAACTCCTCCTTTCACGAGGGTCTCGAAGGTAATTTTTCATCCACCTTTAATGAAGACACTCAAAAACCCACCAGACTCGAGTAAAAACCCCATTGTTATCCGTCGAAAGTGTGGTTTTAAAGCCCTTTCGAATAAAAAAAAGGACTTACGAGCGAGATTTTTTCCTTACGATTTCATTCATGGGGATGACTCAGCTGGGAACCCAATTTGTCTGAACGTCGTTAGCGTTTAATAACTTAATTACAGACCTGGCTAATCACTTCCTCCTGCGAACGGTATTTGGAGAGGACATGTCTTTCACGGTGTCCGTTAAATCAGCAAGGTTTTCTTGAAAATCTTGTTAGTATAATTTTTTTTTGCCTTTGGGTGGCCTCTCCTTTTCGTCCCGGACCACACGCGAATTCGATATTTTGAATAAAAAATAAGAAATCCGCAAAGGAAGGAGGTGAGGCAATGCCTGAAGGGCTTTGCTGGGTTTCCTTTACGCTGTTTGGCACTATAATTATTGAATAACCTAGTAAGCAAATAATTATGATGTTGTGTGTTGGTTGTGGGGGGTTGACGTTAAAGGGAAGCTGATTGGTACGTGTTGAAGTCTACGCCCTGGAGGCCGCCCATCAATCATTCGATTAGAGTTAACATAACTTGACAACTAGTTTCGAGAGTTACGAATCAACAAAGTGGGTCGGCGATGGAAAATTATTCAATTCGTTGCACATGAAATTAATGTTACCACACTTAAAATCAAGGCCTGGAATGAGTACTTGGTTCACAGTAATATCTGTCATAGTTTCTCTCATCTCGGAACGGAGGTTTATATATATTATCGCTAATCACAATTACATGAAATTGCAAACTATGATTGTATAAAATGACATCACCGCGTTGTTCAGCGTGAACACCCACAAATCATTTATCTGTCATACATACTGTTAGTTACCATAGTTACCACATCATATTCACTGAACTAAAGACCAAGGTCTGAAATAAGTATGTACCTAATGCTTGGCTCAAAATAATGCATATTTCATAGCTGCTTTATAATTTCCCTCAACTTAAAACAAAGGCCCTTGTAAAATATGACTAATCTCAATTACTTGAAATTTCAAATTGTATTTGTAAAAAATGACATCACCGCGTTGTTAAGCGGGAAAAATACTCACACATCATGTATTTGTAATCATTACCGTAAGTTACTAAAGTTATTGCGTGGAATTAATTTAAAACCGAAGGCCTGAAATTAATAGCGAACGCTTGACTCACGCTTCTCTCTACTCGAAAGAGAGGAGCTTGTAAAGTATCCTAATCGCGATTTCATGAAATTTTATCTGAATAAAAGAAGACATTACTATACATTGTTCAATGTGAACAATACTCACAAATCATATATATGTCATAAATACCGTTAGTTACCATAGTTACCACATCAAATTCACTAAAACCCAAATCATGAAATGAGTATGTAGGTACCTAATGATTGACTTACAACAATATATATTTCATGGCTTTCTTACATAGCAGTCATACTATCTCACACTCACAATAGAGGTCCATGGAAAGATCAATAATAACAAATAGAAGAAATTTCATGCTTTTTTTATTTTAGTTACATTACCACGTTGTTCAGCGTGCACTCACATAATTGTTACATTTACCGTTAGTTATCACAGTTAACCCATATACGAGTAATTTACAAAAACTCAAGGCCTGAAAACAGAATATGCCTAATGCCTCACTCATAACAATATTTAATCTCTACCATAGTTTCTCTAAATCGCAAAAGGTGTCCTTGTAAAATATCATTAATCACAATGTCAAGAAATTTCAAACTTTTTAAAAATGACGTCGAAACGTTGTTCAGCGAGGAGAACGCTCACGAATCATGTATTTATCATACATACTGTTAGTTACCTATCATAGTTACCACACAGAATTCAGTAAAAATAAAGGCCCGAAATGCATACCTACTTCTTGACTCAGATTGAAAATGGCTGTCATAGTTTCTGTAGACCTGCAACAGAAATCCTAGTAAAATATCACTCATTATAATTAGGTACATAAAATTGCAAACTGTATATATATTTTTAATTACAATCCCACGTTATCATGTATCTGTTATACATATTATGTATCTGTTATATGTATAACTGATACATGAGTTGCCAATGAGTTAACAGAACGTTGAGTTACCTGTTCTTAAACTATTCTGTACGTCCATGTTACAATATGTGTGGAAGCTATACTGCCCACCCAACTTGGCAGACGTTTTTCATTACCATAAACAATAGTAATATTTTAATCTGCCCATTTTCATTCTGAACACTTATTGAAGGTTGTCTAATTAAAGTAGACATATGTTCATGAATACATTAATTTAAATGGAGAGTTAGAAGTTGATATAAACTCACTGCATCTGATTTTTATTCAGTATCTGCAACCTGTGATTTTTCTTGATTGATGCAAAACGTAGAAGTTCCTCGAAATTAATCATTTCATTCTTAGAATCGTGGGTTTTCCCGTCAGTTTGAGATGATGAATGCGGATCGAAATTTCTGTAAGGAAGCGGAGCCGGGATGAGTCAGTCATTAAGATCGTTGATTGGCCGCTGCCGAGTTCTGCGAACATGTTCGCGATGCCCCTTTAGGGCTATTGTGCGACCCAGCTGCCGAGAAATCCGCGGTTCTCCGATATACTGGGAAACGCGATTACGATTCGTTACTAAAACGTGTCGCAGTGGGGAGACGGGCGGTTAATTGAGCGTTGCGCCATTCATGCCAAGTTTTTCTGGGGCGAGCCCGTCAGTGGATGCAAAAACCTGACAGGTAGAGAACCTCCCATGTCGTTTATAAAGACAAACCCGTTGGCAGGTGAAAGATTTCAAGTCATTTGACTCGACGGTTCTCGAAGGATTCGACTGTTTGATAAATTTGACGTACTATTAATTGATTAAGAGGGATTAATTGATTTTGATTGACGCTCTCCATTACAGTGGAATAGCAAATTGTTTTGGAATGAATGAGTGAATTTAGCACGAATGAATTGAGTTGCTTCAGAACTTTTAAGTTCATCAATTATTATCAATACTTGTTAATATTAATTTGAATTTAGAAATTCAATGGCAGCTGCAGTGATGGAAGGGAACCCATTCTGGCCATTGGATTTCATTTTATACGATAATTTTATATGTTTGTCGTGGAATTATCAGGAATGGGGCCAAACAAATGATTCCTCCTCTTTCGCCAAGCTTTCGTCGAGCTTCTTTGGATGTTGCTTTTGAATTTTGATGCTGTGCAAGTAAATCAAATTGTTAGTATAATTTTATGACTGGCAGATGTTATCTTCTCCTTTTTTTTAAATCTTCAATAGAATGGTTTTAGTTCATTTATCGAGTTGTACCTGTTTGCAACCTGTGATGAATTTACTGATCACTTGGTCGCTGAGTAGTGTGATATTCACGCTGTAGTTCACCTCTGAGCCCTGAAGAAGATAGTAAATTTATCGAAAGCTTGGCGAAAGAGGAGGAATCATTTGTTTGGCCCAATTGCTGATAATTCCAAGACAGATTGCTAGGTTTGGGTCGATAATCATTCATTCTGCATTTTATATGTGTAGCGCAAGGTTTTGGATATGAACCTGCCATCATCTGAGCATATGGGGCATACCGGAGCTTGTTTATTGAACTTAGGGTTTTCTAACCCCTGTTCAACATGAAGGTACTGGGCATCAGATCTGTTAGGTAAAGGTTACTTTTTCAATTCCTTTTCTTAAATAAAATGCGTACAGTGAGTAATAAGGTATCAAAACGGAAGTTAGAGAAACATCGTTGTCTACTTCCACGAAAAATTAAGAGTTACAATGTTAAACTGATTTCGGCAGTTAGGTCATCATAAGAAACAAACAATACCGTCGAAATCGATTTATCATTGTAACTCCTTATTTTTCGTGAAAATATACGTTTTTTAACGAAATTCCCTTTTGAGATGGGTTTCCACAAATTCGACGCGAGTGATTAAGTTCGTATGATTGGGTATGATGCCTAAAAGCAAAGACTGGGGTTTTAAGCTAGCAATTGCTTCCAAAGTAATTGCAATTACCATTGGCATTCCTATAATAGGATTGGTTATACAGGGATACTTCCATAAGAGTAGTTCATTCTGAATTTGGACAATGTTTCATGCAAATATTACCGATTTTTACAACTAGCGAACGGCATTATTTCGATTTTTGACTAATTTTTCAACTTTGAAATTTTTGAAAACTTGATTCATATTCTTATAGGAAATTTTACGCTGATTCCGAATATACCACATGTTAGTATGCTGAAAAAATTATTTCGCACAACAAATCGCAAAAAACAGGCTATTTTGAAATTTTTGACTACATTTTTGAAAATTTCAACCCGAAGATGTAATCCGATCATGCTGGCCAACGAACTTGAACTTTCGTTTTGTGTCCTTAAAATTTTAAAATTTGTTTGAAGTTTCTAGCACAATTCTACGGACAGTTATCGTCTGGAATGACACATACATACATACATACATACATACATTAAAAAATGCGTTAAACTTCAGAATATGATTCAGAATAGCCTGAAACGGATTTCTGCATAATAGAAATGGTTTGAACCAACGAAACCAAGGGTAAGGGCTGTTTCAATTACCATTACATATTATTGGGAAAGTAATGGGTACTTCCAATTACTTAAATTACAGAAATGGTAATTTGTAATGGGAATGGAATTACCCCCATTCCCATTACAGGAACGTTTGTCCTCACACACCGCGTGAGGGTGATTGTGTGTGCGCGTGTGTGAGTGAGACTTTAAAGAAAAGGCCTTCCTGTCCATAAATTGGTTTTTTTTTTTTTAAATTTATTAAACTCCAACGTTTCTCTCCAGGAACCTTCAGGGAGAAAAAAATTCAAAAGTGTAAAATATCTGCTTACTTATAGTTTTCCTTTTTTGATAAAAGTCGTATTCAAAGTTATGAGTTTATGAAAATCAAATTTGGGTGAGTTATATAAATCTATTGCAGTGAATTTATATTGACTTCTAACTCCGCATTCATATTAATGTGTTCATGACTATATGTATTCCTGTCTTCAAATTTGATTTTCATAAACTAATAACTTTAAATTCGATTTTTATTGAAAAAAATAAAATAAAAAAATAAATAAAAAGCTGTAAGTAAGTAGATGTTTTACGCTTTTGAATTTTTCATCTCCCTGAAGAAGCCCCAGTTCCTGGGAAGAAACGTTAGAGTTTACCTAATGAAAAAGCCGATTTAAGGAGAGAAAGGCCTTATTTGTAAAGTCTTGTTATAATCTGAACTGTCCGAATAAAGAAATGTCACAATGTGTGGATGAGTGCGCGCGCTGGGAGTCATGCAGCATTATCATTCCCTCTCTACCATTTTTAAAAATTTAGCCACATATCATAGTTGTTAAAACAAGAATTGCCATTAGTTTCTTTCTATTGCTATTAGTTTCTTTCTTCCTATAGTAATTGGAAACTCGGCGCTTTGCGCCTCGGCGGGGGGCTCCGCCCCCCTGCACCCCCCGGTTTATTTCTTTTTCCATACTCTGTATGAAATCATAGGAACACAGAATGTGTTTTTGCGATGATTCTATTTCCTTACCAACGGCTTGGTTGCACGTGAATAATAACAATATTTGGCAATAATAAAATAAATAATTGTTAGACATTTAATTTGGTCTAAAACCCTATAAATATTATATAAATAAATATGTAACTACAAGAAAAATACTATATAAATTGAGAGCTTTCCAACGAATGGTGAACGATTTCTGTGCGATTAAAATTGCGGAAGTTCCATTTCCCTACCAACGGCTCGGTTGTACGTGAAAATCATAAGAAAATTTACAAGCGGTTGCAATCATGTTGACAATATCAATTATTGAGAATGATCATCTGTGTGTAAACAATTGATTCAAATAACCATGCTCATAACTCAGGTTGATGGCCACGCACTTCGCAGTAGTTAACATAATATGGTTGGATAAATCAGGAGCTTTCCAACGAATGGTGAACGATTTCTGTGCGATTAAAATTGCGGAAGTTCCATTTCCCTACCAACGGCTTGGTTGTACGTGAAAATCATTATAAAAGGCGCATAACGGTTTTTTCTGTCGGTTTTTTGTGACGATTTTTTTTCGGTAGGTCATCGCAAAAACACATTCTGTGTTAAAAGTGATGGCAATTGCAATTCCTTTGCTGTACTGTAACGTTAAAATATACGATTATTCGCTCATATGATCATGCTGCATGACCGGAAATTTTTAACAAATCATGTACACATTACACAAGATACATCACCAGCGATATCATGTTATGAAGAGTGCTTTGCATCTTTGACTGAGAACATGGTGAATATAAATTCAGTATGTGAGTCGCCAGGTGATCATGTAATATTTAACCCTGAGGGATCGTATTTGCTATACATTATAAGTTTATCCCGCTTGATAAAAACGCTCTTTTGACTTCGTTGGATTTCTTTTTTCAAAGACTTTTTTTTTACCAAAACAGTCATAAGAAACTCTCATCATGCAATGGGAGTACGTCTCCATCTAACTTCATCACTGATGTACGATGGTTATCCTCATGCAGCACATAAGGACCAATAACCTCAAAATGTGGCGGAAATTGGAAAAATGAAAACGCATCTGATCTGGCACGTTTCGGCTTGATTCGTTGACTAACAGTATGCGTGATGGAAGACAGGTAATTTTACTTTTTGGAGTCGTATGACTCTCTCAGTCTGTAAATAACCATCGTCCTGTTTGTTGATTTCAAATATTACCAGCAAGAGAAAAATCGCAATGAATGATTGTCCTTCAGGTATGTTTAGACGTATATTATGGAACACTTTATCGCAAAATATTGCGTGAATAACGATAAACAATTTTGAAAAAAAGTTACTTGATTCATCGTGATTACGTGGATTTTGTTGAAGTTCTGCATTCTGCGGCAATCCTAGTAAGTGAATCATCAACAAATTTTGCAAAAACGTGCAAATTGATTTTCGATCACATTTCAAGTGCTGAGGTTATTAAAAATGGGTTTTTGATTACAAAGGAAAATTGTTGTGAAACTTTGTTTACAAATTTGTTACCCGTACAATTTTTGGATCAGTATCGATTGCGATGGGTCCCAGAACGTTTACTCTACACCCGTGAGTAATTGACTATTCAATTTATTTACTAACTGAACATTTAACAAGCACTACGTGTAGTGGCAAATAAAACATCATGCATTCATTCATGCATTCTGCTAGTTATTCATACTTTTGCAACCGGTGCCAAAAAATTCCAATTCCGGAAATATCACGTCATCTTGGCCTAGGCCAATCGGCACCACTATATCTTGTTCGTCATATTTTCACTTTCTTTCACTCTCGAGAGCCCATTTTACTAAAGCGATAATGAATGGTTTGTGATAGGCGAGGTTTTGAGAGAAGACGAACGGACGAGAGCGTTTGAAAGCGAATCTGACGGTAGCAGGTCTCTGTGTGAAGTGGCCCCTAATGAAGCGTGTGAAACAGGCTATTGGTAGTGGATGTTTCTATTTTCGACATTTTAGAAAAGGGAGGCTCTATTGCTCGCACGTAAGGGAATACACTTTTCTTTCCGATACACCTACAACCTTATTTACATAACTTTAAATAAAAATAATATGTAGGTATGTTTTTAAAATAGTTGATAACGTATATGATTTGAGAATTTTCAGGTTCGTAAATGGTTGTTTGAAATCAGGGGCGATCTCGTGGCTCTAAGATGCACACCTTATGAAACAGAAAACCAAACATGTGAGATTTGCAACAGCAGGGAAATAGAAAATGCATTTCATTTTAAAGGTTAATGTGGAGCTCAGCGTTCTGTAAAATGCCACTTTTTCGGTAAAAACGAGTTTTGTTGGAGCGAATACCTAGAGATTATTAAAATGGGTAATGTCAGGTTAATTAGTGTTCGGAGGCATGGGATCTGAAACACAAAACTATGATGGAGTATGGGTTCAACGCCTTGAGCTGATATATATAATTGAGATATTATTTAGGATGTCGTTTAATAATTTTGAAAAGGTCAAAAAGCAGTATGTTTGACTTCTGTTGTAAAGTTAGGATCGCTAAGTGCTTATATCGGATGATTTATTGGTCTTGAAGTTTTGCAGATTATTTGTCGGTTTGGATATGGATTCATTTTTTTTTTTTTTTCTTTTTGCATTTGCTTATTACATAGGTAGGTACATGTTTTTGTTTTCATAGCGTAGCGTTAAGATATCGGCGGGCTCATCAGTCGGTACATGTGACCATGATTATTGCATGACTTTTTTCTTTTTTACATGCTTTCCAAATAAAGGCATGTTTTCATTAACTCATAATGAATATAAACAGTATACAAACAATGATATTCATCTCATCATCTTGGGCGACCTCAATTCAATTATTATTTTAATTTATTCAGGGTCCTATATTTAACTGCGTGTTTAAATTAATTTTTGCAATCCTGATTTTCTGTTTAAAACTTCAAAATTTTCTATTTTATCAATTTATTTAAAGTTATAGTACGATGAATAGCATTGGGCATCATTTAGACAAGATAAAAGGTAACTAAACAACTAATGAACATCAGTTATCAACGAATAACATTTAATGAAATTATTAATATCGTTTCATTAAAAGAGTTCATCAAAATCGACAAAAACTAGCTATGAATAATTTTACGTTGTTCAATAACGTCATAATAGATAAGATATAATTCAAATTATTAGGTTAGTACTAAAAATTTTCAAATTAAGATTATGAAAATAAATCCCAATCAAAATTATACAAAGTAGGCAGCGACCTTTTAAAAGACGATGTAGGTTGGTAAAAGTTTCTTGAAATTCATGAATCGCTACGCCAGCGGAGGGCCGACGAACCCCGTATCGTAATATATATAAAACATATATTAAAATATATTGTATATATTTTAATATACTCGTATGTTTGTATATATTTTTGTATACATTTTTGCATTATATACAAAATATATTGACTTTTAATTTATTTCCACTATTGTACCAGTCCATTCTCATAACTTTTCTTCGTTAGTTTAACAATTAAAAAAATTTGGTTTACCTATAATAATAAACATAACTTACTTTTAGTAATGGTAGAGAAGTTGCGTTTCATGTTTTTGACCCTCTCATTTTTGTTGGCTGGTACCGATTTTTTGTTGTTTGTCATTAAACAATACTTACTTACTTAGTCAACAGCTCTAGACAACCTGAGCTCGGCTGTTGAATCGGTAATCACAAACTACCGAATTATCACCCTGCGAATCGGAATTTTTCGCGATCTTGATCAATAAGCTGCTCTCATCAATATGCTAAAATATCGATTTTCGCCGAAACGAATCGGGTCAACGAAATACAGCGGCGCAATAAATTGCCAACCAATCAATATACGACGTGGGCGTGAAAAATGTGTATACAAATCCTCGAGCCCCTATGAATTTACCGCCACTTTCGGAGGCGTCAGTTTCGCTTCTCCTCAGTAATTAAATTATTATCAATGACTATAAATCTCGGGCGCCTCAGATGAGTGAAATGTGAGATGGTCGATTTCCTTTGAAACCTTAGGCACGCCTGTGTAAATTTGCGTATCAACGTCAACTTTTTTTTATTATTCTTGAAATTGTCAAATAACTAACGTAACATCTTGCAAAATTCGTAGCCTTATAAGGGAACTGATTTTGTAAATATTAGTTTGACGGCCGATAGACATTGAATTAATGGCGTATATGGAAAAAATTATTCATTTGAAATTCATATTCATAACAGAAAATTATATTTACCATATTCATGACTTCGCATTGTAATAATTACCTACTGCTTCCTCACACCCGAAGGTAAAAAAGCTTTGTGTGTTAGTACGTAGTCGAAAATGTTTGTCCTCCAAAATAATAAATTGCACTTCCCTTTTGCGTTTCAGATCTTGCTAATCAATTTTGGTTCCGTCTGTCTGTTTGTGTATGCACCAATTCCCTGCCATTTCCAAAGCTATACTAAGTTTCGTATGGTTTTAATGAAATTTTCAGGGTTTGTGGTCCCATATAAAATCTATTTTCGGTGAATCAATAGTAGCGTGTGCGCAAGCACAACCGGTAAATTTTCTAACCATAGATTTCTTACAGCTGATAGATGAATACGTGATTTGAACTACTTAACGTTTCATTTCTGAGTATAACCTTCTTTATTGAATGTTTAAATCTGCTTAGAAAATGTTTCGTTCTATTTGGGAAATGTTTATTTTAATTTGAAAAATCTATTTATTGATGTATAAATTGATGATCAAGTAGGAGCCGTTGAAAGTAAAATAAAGACCTCACTCTTTAATGTTTGCAGGTTTAAATGCATAAAACATGAAAATTCTATCGACTATTCCCAGAAACTGCCAATAATTGTCGAATGTATGACTACTAGACTACTTTCATCATACCGCAAAACGTAAGAAGACGATTTACCTTGATCATGTCAATGCTCAATGAATCCTTCAAATTTGCGTTAAATCGCTGAAAAATAATGGATATGTGGTAATTAGAATGAAAATTAACCATTTTGGAGATAACCACTTCCACCAATGTATAGGTTTGAGATTCTGCAACATGCAATTTTCGTGTTAAATGTAGACCTGTATGAAGTCACTCACTCTCTAGTGTTTCGAGGTTTTGATGCATAAAACATGAAAATTCTGTCCCCTATTCCCAGAAACTGTCAATAATTGTCGAATGTATGACTACTGGACTACTTCCATTATACCGCAAATCGTTAAAAGACGATTTACCTGGATCATGTCAATGCTCAATTATTCCTTCAATTTTGCGTTAAATCACTAAAAAACAATGGAGATGTGCCAATTAGAATGAAAATTAACCATTTTGGAGATAACCACTTCCACCAATGCATAGGTTTGAGAATCTGGAACATGCAATTTTCGCGTAAAATGTAGACCTATAAGTATGACGTCACTCACTCTTTAATGTTAGGAGGTTTTGATGCATAAAACATGAAAATTCTGTCACCTATTCCCGGAAACTGCTTTAATTGTCGTATGTATGACTACTAGACTACTTTCACCATACCGCAAAACGTAAGAAGACGATTTACCTGGATCATGTCAATGCTCAATGAATCCTTCAAATTTGCGTTATATCACTGAAAAACAATGGATAGGTATGTGCCAATTAGAATGAAAATTAACCATTTTGGAGATAGCCAATTCCACCAATGCATAGGTTTGAGATTCTGAAACATGCAATTTTCGCGTAAAATATAAACCTATATGACGTCACTCACTCCTCAATGTTTGGAGGTTTAAATGCATAAAACATGAAAATTCTATCGACTATTCCCAGAAACTGCCAATAATTGTCGAATGTATGACTACTAGACTACTTTCATCATACCGCAAAACTTAAGAAGACGATTTACCTGGATTATGTCAATGCTCAATGAGTCCTTCAAATTCGCGTTAAATCACTGAAAAAACAATGGATATGTGCCAATTAGAATGAAAAATAACCATTTTGGAGATAGCCAATTCCACCAATGCATAGGTTTGAGATTCTGAAACATGCAATTTTCGCGTAAAATATAAACCTATATGACGTCACTCACTCTTTAATGTTTGGAGGTTCTATAAACTATTCCCAGAAACTGACAATAATTGTGGAATTTATGGATATTGGACTACTTTCATCATACCGCAAAACGTAAGAAGACGATTTACCTGGATCATGTCAATGCTCAATGAATCCTCCAAATTTGCGTTAAATCACTGAAAAACAATGGATATGTGCCAATTAGAATGAAAATGAACCATTTTTTAGATCCATCAATGCAAAGGTTTGAGATTCTGCAACATGCAATTTTCGCGTAAAATGTAGACCTATATGAAGTCACTCACTCTCTAGTGTTTGGAGGTTTTGATGCATAAAACATCAAAATTCTGTCGCCTATTCCCAGAAACTGCCAATAATTGTCGTATGTATGACTACTAGACTACTTTCATCATACCGCAAAACGTAAGAAGACGATTTACCTGGATCATGTCAATGCTCAATGAGTCCTTCAAATTTGCGTTCAATCACTGAAAAACAATGGATACCTAGGTGCCAATTACAATGAAAATTAACCATTTTGGAGATACCAAATTCCACCAATGCATAGGTTTGAGACTATGAAACATGCAATTTTCGCGTAAAATATAGACCTGTATGAAGTCACTCACTCTCTAGTGTTTATAGGTTTTGATGCATAAAACATGAAAACTCTATCGACTATTCCCAGAAACTGACAATAATAATTGTCTTCTAGATGCATGAAATAATAGTCAATGTATGACTACTGGACAATGAACTTTCAACTACAGAAAGTAAAAGCCATAAAAGCTATTGAACATTAGAGCAAGTAGAGCGTAGTGTTTCATCTATTTTATTAATTTTGGTTTTTCCAGTTAAGAGCTATCAGTTGACCAATGATCTGCGTAGAAGAGCTTCTGATATTGAAATAAACCTGTGTGTAATAATTTGCTGCATGTTTTTCTTGATTGATTACAAACGTTTATTACTGAAAAAATATTCCAAAACATCTATGTGGAGGGTTACGTAAGTAACATTTTTGATTCACGGTTGTTATCGTAATTTAATGATACCTTTTGGTGTTTGGGGTATTATGAATTCCGAACTACCCATTTCATAGCCGTTCCTAAACGTTTGCCTGTTTCGTATTCATCCGCCGTTTCGCGAATACTCTTCCTGAGCCGCATAATGATGCCAGCTGATTGGATAAGAGCTTCGCGTACGGGTGGAAAGGGGTCCATTTTAAAGAGCTAATGATACGGATGGGCCCGCCCGTGATACGGTCAAGGTGCGATTAGGAATGCGATATTATCCCGGTGGTAGAAACCTTCCGATCAACTTGCGATAATAGCAGTGCGATTAGCTGTTGATTTTGGCACTAGATATCTGATCAGTCCACTGCTAGACTCTTTCCTATTTGCGTATTTTCAGTTCGGAGTGAGAAGTGAGCTATACACAGAATAATAACACAGATACCTATAGGTACTAAAAGTTCCACTCATGCAGCATGATATTATGAGCGAATTTTCGTAGAATATCCTATTATAATAACTTTTGAAATGTAGGAACGTTGAGTGCAAAGAAATTGTTCACCACCAATTTTATGGCAGATAAACTCGTTCTAAATCATATTCTACGATTCGAAACAGATTTTGAATGATTAGCAATTTTTCAGTCTTATTTTATTACATTTTTCAGCAAACATTAATGAAATTGAGGTACATTTTTCACCATAATTTTTTGGATACATACTATGATGTTCATATTCTAGTTGATTGTCGATAAAATTCTGTTGACTAAAATTCTGCTAAAATATAAATTTAAAGATTTTGAACGGTTTTTAGTCACTTTAAGTGACTATTTTTAGCACGTTTCTTGAAATGTGGCCGATTTTACCGACTTTTTAGTTTATTTATTATGCTCAATTTTATGTGTTTCAAGGGTAAAACTAGTTAGTTAAAGTGTAAAACTTGGTTATAACGGAGTTGGGGAGAACTCCGAGTGTTGCCATCAGATTCAGCGTAAAACAATACGTAGAAACCGGTCCCAAACTTGTATTTTCTTAGGGGGTCACTTTTAACAAAAACCCTTGATTTCATTTTGAAAAAAAAACCATGTTTTTCAACATAACAAAAATTATTTTCTCCACCAATTAACGGTGTAAAAGTAAAATTTACTAGAACGTTCGAAAGCGAGGAAGTTTTTTCCGTAACTTTCGACAGAATCCCCTGGGAATATCTATACCATCTAGCGGGTTAATAAATATGTACGTAGTCTTTCAGTTTTGACAATTTTTTCACTTTAAGGTAGATTCCTGAATATGTTACTTGCATAATCTAGCAAGTTAGGCTGAATCGAATGGAAGCGCTTGTAGATCTTCCCAACTCCGTTATAACAGAGTTTTACAGTTTAACTAACTAGTTTTACTCTTAAAATCGTCATCATTTACTCCCATGCCAGAACATATAACTTATCAACAGTAATGAAGTTTAGCAATCACAATTATAGTTCAAGTGTAGCCTTCTACCAATCCCTACTGTACATAACATGTTCATTTAAGTTTTTGTCAGCCACGGTGGTCTGGAGATCTGCCAGAACTCTCTATTATATCATTAACGTGGAAGGTGGTGGGATACAACGAAAACCGACGTATCTAAGCGACCGACCCGGCTGCGGCTCCTGCGTCTGAGGTAAATCGTGACGAGGAAGCTGAACGACGGCGGTGTCCGCGGGAGGCGAGAAGAATTTGTGTTTTCCTCGTCCCGCGGCAACAAGTGTCCGCCGTCACGACCCGAGAAACCGGAGGACATCACTCACCCCGCAAGTGGTTTGTGTGCATTATCTGCCCGGCAAATAGTCGAGGGAAGTCTCACCAAGTCGTCTAAACCCATCTGAAGTGCTGCGTCGCTAATGCCTTTTCGTGTCCTTATCAAACACTCGGGCCGTTTCCTTCAAATAAGCAGATGAAGGCATTTCGTAACAGATGTTGGGGGTCTGTGAAGAGAGTGGAATTCTTACCCCCACCCCCTCTACCATCCACCATCATTCTCTCTTCGTATTTTTCTCTCTTCGAAGCATGTTCTATAGTAACATGCCTCAAGGCTTGCAAACATCAACTTCAACATATTGTTCGGCTACACGCATTGAACTTGAGATCTCAAGAGTTACTGTAACAATATAGCTTATTAGCAAATTTTAGAGAACAATTTCTGGTGTCACTTATCTTGTTTCCAGTAAATGGAATTGAATTGAATTGAATGAAATTGAAAAATATACAGAAGTTAAAAGGAAAAAGAATCAGAACAAATCAATAAAACCTTAAATCTGAGCTTAAAGGGGGGTATTTAAACATAAATCATAAATCAGTAAAGTGATATTGAATATCTGCACTGCATGCAGATACATCGGTACATGGATATGTCTTATTTTTTCCCTTGTGAAATATGTGTTTTGTGTCTCAAGTTGAAAGTGTCTCAATTAAATTAGCTCAGTCAGCTGATCAGAGAAGAACCAATCATTTCAATCACCTCTGAGAGTCCCAGAGAGTTCCCCTATCTAATTTAAACTGTCTAAGATGAACAGAAGAGAATTAAGCTTACTCGGCTGATTTGGAGAGCCAATAATTTCAATATTCTTTTAGTGTCCCAGGGGGTCTCCCAATGAAATTTCAACTTCCTAGGATGAACAGGGGACAATTTAGCTGACTCAACTGATTAGAAGAGCCAATAATTTTAATAGTCTCTTAGTGTCCCAGGGAGTATCCCTATCAAATCTCAACTTCCTAAGATGAACCGGAGACAATTTAGCTGACTCAGCTGATTTGGAGAGCCAATAATTTCAATATTCTTTTAGTGTCCCAGGGGGTCTCCCAATGAAATTTCAACTTCCTAGGATGAACAGAAGAGACTTTAAACAGCCATGCAATTTTGGAACTTTCCAATAAAATTTCTAATGGTATTATTCTTGCAGTGTAGTTACTGAATTTTTTTTATCGGTGTCGCGTTACAATTTTTCTTCTGATACTTGGGTTGAATTTAAATGGCGCCTAGCCCATAAACATATCCATGTCTTAAAATGACGTAATGTCAATGACTCCAAAGTGATTAAAAATAACGTTTTGCTCTATGGAACTATATATATATATATATATATATATATATATATATATATATATATACATATATATAGGAGGGTGAACGCACGTAAGGTGTTACAAACTTCAGGAGTCGATTTGTAGCTCATTTTTGTTTAAAAGTTCCAAGGAGAGATTTTTGTTATGCTTAATTTCTATTTATTCAATTTTTAAGATTCTATTTGTAGTTTGTACCTTATGACATTAAAACAGCTATAACTCCCCCTAGAATCACTGTAAACTTAAAAGTAAGGACATCGCTGGACAGAGCGTTAAATGTTCCATCTATCAGATGTCAAACGATTTTTTTTTTTGCAGATTTAATGCGTTAAAAAGTTACAAGTTAAAGTACGAATTTTGAAAATTTAACAGAATTTGACTCTTTTTCCATCCGTTTTTCTACTCTGAATTACATACTTATTCTTTGTGAGGCACTCTTAAGAAAACCTTTCTGAAAATCTCACTTTTCCTACGGTATTGTTAAATTTACTTTTACTCTGACCATTATTGGAGAAAATTATGCTTTAATGTATAAAAACGAGGTTTTTCAATAAAATCAAGTTTTTGTTATGACTGTAAAATATGCGAGTTCGGTCTGCGGCGAGTCTTAACACTTAGTGTTACCATTCAATTCAGCGGAAAAAATACGTATAATACGGCCCCGAACTCGCATGCTTACAGAGAGTCATTGCAGATCTCTGTTTTGTAGATCTCTCCAACTCCCTTATACTTGTAGGTTGTTACGGCCAAAATCACATGAAAAACTTATGATTACAGTCATAATAGCAGAGAAAGTTACGATTACAAATATAATTACAGACAAACTGTGATTACGAATGTAATCATGATCGTAATCATTAGAGTAATCGTAATCATGTTTCCATGTTTTGTGATTTTAATCGTATTTGTAATCACAACTCTAAAACCCTATGATTGTAAGCGTAATCGTAATTATGATTACGATTACGCCTAACTCTGGTATATGCACGTACGCCTGTACTCGGTAGGAACCCTTGACGTCAGATGGCCGTGATCCGTGATGTCGGAAGGCAGATTGAGGGTGGACCTGCCCGCTTGTAATAAGTAATAAGTGGCCAGTAATAAGTCCTTTCTTATCTGTTGCCCGCCCGCTGCGCCGCGACTTGCCTTCACGATCGCGCCCAACTTTATGTTGAAACTTTTGCCCTCGTACATCCTAATGGGGTCAATCAGAACTCAAACACGGCGCCTATTCTTTGCGGTTCCCCATTTCAATAATGAACATTCTAGAACCTACCGAGATGAATAGTGAATCACATGGATTAGCTAATATATTATTATTAATGTGCCGGGTGTAGTTCCGTATGTGTCTCCACTTTCAAACCAATGTAAATCTGTCATTATCCTATCAAAAAATGAATTTGACGACTGTTTCATAATCCTCAGAATCTCATCTTTCCCATGTTTTCATGATAGATTAACTTTCTTCGGTGCGGACATGAGAAATATGGAATTGAAAAAAGTGGGGACACATACGGAACTATTTGCCTTGTCAAAATGTTCTGTATATGTCCCCACGCTACATTAAAATCGATCTATCGTATAAATGCATTAGATGGATGTATATAGTTTAGTAGTTTGAATGCTTGAAAGCTCGCATCTCAAAAATTCATAACAACAAGTAGTCAATCCCTTAGTAAAAATTCAGATTAGTTGGACATATAGTTCAGAATGATGTGTACAGTTTGGATACTCGCAAGCTCACATCTCAAAAATACGTAACATCAAGTAGTCTTTCCTTAGTAAAACTTCTGCAGCAATTCCTGCCTACCTAAGATTTGGAAAGTGCCTAGTTCAGGTGGTTTAGTTGTCGCTGGTGCCCCGTTCAGGTGAGCCCGACTCTACGTCGGGGGTCCCTAGTCTGTTGGTAGGTATAAGATGCATGTTTATTCAAGAGTCTGTATCATCATACACAATATAAACATAAACATTGTTTAGCCAGAGAGCAACAACAAAAGGGTTTTATTGTACATTGCTCAACTTACTGACTCACAAATAGCGTGGGGACACATTCAGAACTTTTTGGCTAGTCAAATAGTTTCGTATGTGTCCCCACTTTTTAAATTCCCTATTCCTTACGTACGCGAAGGAGAAAGTTATAGTATATGAATCCATGGGAAAGAGAAGATTTGAAGGTTTCCGAAACAGTCGTCAAATTTATTTTTTAATAGGTTAATGATAGATTTAGATTGGTTTGAAAGTGGGGACACATACGGAACTCCACACAATGTGCCTCCTACGAGGTCCAAGATCACTTATAATAAACGGACAATAGTTCATAAACTTGATTTCGAAATTTTAAAACAGATTCACTTGATATAAAACATTTATCATATATTAAAACATAATTATATTACTTGATAATTCCAATATTGGCATTATATCAGCTGATATTTACAAGGCAATTTTTATGTATTCCAGTGTCACTATCTAGCAATCTTTGATGGAATTTAGAGCTTGATCTGCTAATCAATACACTCGCTAGCAGCGCATCAGAAATCGCGCTTAGAAATTCGATGGTGTTTTTCGATGTTCGAGCTCTTAGGGACAACGAACCGTTCAACATACAGCGTTGCGGATGGTTTTAATCGATTCTTTGAGATCATATTCATCATTGATAACCAAATGATATTGATAATGGGATCTACTACGAACTAAATACCTCGCGACGAAGTTGTGGAAACCCATTTCAAAACGGAAGTTAGTGAAAAAAACGTTGTCTATTTCCACGATAAATAACGAGTTACAATGTTAAATCAATTTCGACGTCCATCATCAGTAACAGACAATAACACAGTTATTGTTATAACAACAATTATTGTTTGTTGCTGTTGATGACCTAATCGTTGAAATCGATTTAACATTGTAACTTTATTTTTCGTGAAATTGATAACTTTTTTTCACTTCCCGTTTTACGATGGGACCTACGCCCTTGGAACTGGAGACACTACAATAAAACGTGACTTTGATGACTCAATGACGATGGTAAGGCCAACACCTTGCTGTGAGTAGGTAACTTTCCACCTGTGGGTGGCAGCATCTGTCTCGAGCTAATTCCCGGCCGTGAACACAGCAATGACTGCCCACAGGACTTTTAACCGGACTGATTTGCGAGTCAATGTTCCCTTTGAGGACTTCTCGAGCTGGGCGGTTCGGGAGGGGAAGGGAAACCTCGTTCGCATCTTGTTACCTCCTACCAGCCAGTCAAAACAAAACGAAAGCTCAGTGCAGATCGCCTCTTCTCCCAGACGGTCCCGGGGTGTATGTTACAAGTCCCCTGCTGCCAGCTGCGGTTGTCTGTGGATGAAGAATGCCTAGGGACCGACCGCACATATTATATTAGTGATGATGTCATCATTCCCGACCCCGTTCCCAAAAAACGCCTGCCAACTTGTGTGTGCAGAACAGCTAAATCACTTATTGTAACATGGACGTGTAGAATTTGTTAAAAGATCCAATCACGTCTAAATCTATATCAAAACTTCATGGTTACTCATGCGCACAATCTACAATTTATAGGAGACCATCTAAGAGCTGATCCACACAATTCCTGATTCAGTCCATTAGTATAGAGGTTTCATGTGTGTTAAACAAATTTAATTTTGCGCATGCGCAAACGTTATTAGGTAGTATATCAATCTTAATGTCATTCACGGGACATTTTTCTGAAACCTCCATTTCTCTGAGTACTAGGCATTACTAGTACTCGCATTCTAGATCGCCGACAGTACTTTGTGCGGATGAAGAAGCATGTCTGTACGATATTGTGAAAAATCCAGTCCAACTGTGCACGCTTGATCTTCGTTCGGTTTAGAGAACGTGAACAATTGTTTCTTGCTCTAAATGCTTTCTCCACGACACTTAGCCTAAGAAAGAAAGTTTCTAGCTTGTTCCTGGTCACAACGATCGTTTTTCCATAGTTCGTTAATTGTTTAGAAATAAAGAAATTTGGAAGTACGTAATAGTTGCAGAATCCAACAGTTTCGCTTCAATCCATTTTGGAAATAAAATGTGCCTTTCCGGAAAATACGTACAATACATTCATCGCCAGAAAGATCTTCTGGTCTGTATTGCATTTCCTCAATAATATAAATCGCTCGACAAATTCACCTCTAAAGTCCATAGAACTGAGTTTGAACCACCCACAACGACCGTTCAACTTTAAGCAGAGCTTAGCCAGTGTTGCCAGATCTACGGAATTATCCATAACGCTACAGGTTTTCTGTCGAATCTCAGATTTTTGTATCTAATCAGGGTTTCTTTCTTTTTCTTTCTAAAAATCAAATACACTCAAGAACAAAGTGCAAGCCTTACATTCCTCCATTTTACCATATAGGGCTTAACATTCGATCCCGTGACTATTAGGTTGTTCAAGGTAATCACTAGTTCAATCAAGTTTCCTGTAAATTGGAAAACCTTCCATTCAACCTTTCAAGGACCTCAATCTCCCCATCACCATTTGCTATTATCATTGTTCCTGATGAACATGTGAAGTTCCCCTAATATTAGGCAATGAGGGATGAATGAGCTTAGCTCGTATCAATAATTATGAGCGTTGAACTTGTACGCCTGGCATAAACCATATTCTTCGTTTAAACGGCAATTTAAGCTTTGAGTGGTCTTGTACCCGGTTGCCACGTTTACCTGATATTTTATGAGCCTCGTTCGTAGGTACAACGGTCTCCCCTACTTACAGGGGAAGTTATCAAAATGGGTTCTCTCGGAGAGGATCAGGTGAAATCTGCTCAGTTCGTTCTGGTCGAGTCGGCCACTAGACACGTTTGCAGCTGTCATGCGACTGTCTCGACTGTTTCAGATCGTTTGTCGTTTCTCTCTTTGGCTCTCTTCATCATATTCTCGCGTCATCCCACTCGCCCTGTCGCCCCTTATTAAAACGAACGATGAAACATGGCTTTGCATTCGCACTGTGATTATGAATACGATTATTGTCCTTGTTATTACGTTCAACACTCAGCCAGGATTTTATGGAGGACGTCTGTCATTAAGTGAGGGGCTAAGGATCTTCACAGACGCAACAGCTTTTTGTTGTAATAATAAACTTCCCTACCCGCTTGCTTCGCTCGTTCATCGAAGCGGGTGAATTTAATTTGCTACATGTAAAATAGTGTTGTGGGTTCATGTTGAATGACGATCTCGTTGTCCTAAATATGTACCAGATAGTTATATCAGTACCTTATCTATATTGTAGTAACTATCTATGTAAATACAAAAATACTACAGGGCGATGGTTCTCAATTCTGTAAAAATATAGATCAGTACCCACGTAGTGAGCCACATGTAAGGCTCATTTTCTTTAGATTAGTGTTTCACAAGGAATGACAAAATAATAATTTCGGGGGGACGTCCAACGCTTTCTGAATGGAGCAGTGTTATTACAATAATTGTACAAATTATATAGATCGAATTATTCGTGGGATAAATATAATTAAAATTAGCGTTAAAAGCTCACTCAGTTGATTCGGGTGGTTCGGCTAGTTAAAATCCTCTCCTACTTGGCTCACTGAGGCTCCGTTAAATTTCTGCTTCGTAGGATAGAGCACAGAAATTGGATTTTTTAAATCACAAAATCTGCTCACGCTGCTGATTGTCTATGACGATTTTTACAACCACTTTATTTTGAATGACTAGCTGATCATTTTGCGACCCATCCCGTCAAATTCGGTCCTGCCATGTTTGGGCTGTATATCATCCCTTATGAACTTCATCAATGCCGGCGCATTGCGCTCAGTGTTTAATATTATCATTCTTGATTTCTAAGGGGATTTTTTTTAAACTAAATATGAGGATACATGGTTAGCGAGACACTCGGTATACTCGTAGAAAACATAACTAGATAGATATGGTAGAAATTATGTGAATACCGATACCAAGAACGTTGTAATAGCAGATTAACTCGCCCTTCAAATCCGTACATTAACATATTCGGATATCATTGACGAATCTGTAATCTATACAAGTCATTCTGTGCAATGCCCGGGTTAAATAGCTTGTTTTATAATAACCCCGCATTATGAGGGTGTCGAGAAACGAGGGCAACCGCGTAGCGGATTACCAGCTGTGCGATGTGTAACATTCAGATTTCTCGTAGTAAAGGTACACCAATATATCTCACCCCGGCAAGCCTGCCCCTTGACATTTCCAATTTTGAACTTCGTTCATGACCAGAAAACGCTGACAGCCTAGTTGAGTGTCAAGGGCGGGCTCCTACTTTCTCAATCGGGTTTTGACCTGGTCGTACAGTTTCCAAGCCAAGAAATAAAAACAAATTGCGTGTGACCGCTAACTATGTGACTCAACATAAGAACATTCAATTTATATCTATGATTGGGCGATTAAAAATGAGCAAACGAATAAATGAATGCAAAACAAAATAAATTAAATTTAAAAAAGTATAATGATCATCCTCTGATAATAGTATCTAGTTATCAGGATCAAGGAGTCATAAAAAACATATTAGTAAGTAATTCAAACATTACAAACAGGGACCTTCTTATGAATGGGTTTCATATCATTTTGGTGAGAGTTTAATTAAGAGAAAAAACAAAATATCATGACTTCTTGGAATTATCCCCCCCTTCGCCCCTCGAACGACAGAACAATACCATCATAAAACTTTCAGCATGAAACTTGAAACTCCTGACATATTTTCAAAAACTAGACCAAATTCTTAATTGAACAAAAAAATGATCAGCAAAATTTGAGGAGAATAGTTAAAATTTCATGATTTATTGCTATTACCCCCTCTATTCAACCCCTTCCATAATGAAATTAGAAACTCCCAATAAAAGATCCAAAACTAGACGGAATTTATAGTGGAACAAAAAAAGAATCACGAACACCGGACGAGAATTGTTTAAACATCATGATTTATCAGTATTACCCCCTCCATTCTCCCCCTCTCATGATGAAATTAGAAACCCCTGACATACTTTCCAATGGTCTATCAAATTCGTATGGAACTGGCGTCGACTAAATTTGTCGGAAAAATCACGTTTTTTCGGCTTTACCCCTTCCATCCCAAATTTCCTACGTTCGTTGCACAACTAGACTGAGATAAGGATCGAACAAAGAAATAATCTCAAAAATAGGTTGAGAATTGTGACCTGGTCAGCATCGACGACATTTGTCACACACACACACACAGGCATATACCTAAGGTTTTTTTCTCATGATTGGGTTGTCCCCCATCCCCCTGGATCAATTCCATTGGCATCCCTCTTGTTAATGAAGCCTTGCCTATAAAACATAACTTCAGCGGGACGTCCTAAAAATGATACAGTTTAGTTTACTAATCCACCAGCGGAAGATAAGTCCATCTTTGTAACTACTAGTTGACGAAAGTAATACAACAAAAATTGAGAAAGTAATACAACAAACTTTTTCAATTGAGGTTTCGATCAGGTCCCACAGTTTCACTGCCTAGATATTGTATAAATAATACGAGGCAAACAAATTGCGTAATACAGGGTAACAGTTTCGGATCAAAACTTTGTACGGATCGATTCTACAACTAATTTCCAACAAAAAGTTCCTACCAAAACATATTTTTTTAACGCTTCGTTTTCGAGTAATTTCACTTTTAAGATATTTTCTCGTCTTTTTTTTTTACTTCATATCTTAAACACGGTCATAACTCTTCTTAGTTTCACTATAAAACGTATAGGCACTCCGTTGGAGAGATCAGAATATCATCTTTCAGAATATCAACCTTCTAAAAGGTTTTGCGCTCAGAGACAATCTAGGTGAGAATTGAAAATTTGCCCTTTTTCAAAAACTACATTTTTAAAATGGCTTTAAATATTTCCCGTTTTTGTAACGGAAAACACTTTCCCAAGATGGCAGCTTTCCAAAGGTATAGTCAATTTCCCGTCAATTTCTCAACTATATTGATTTGTTACATAAAATTCATTTCCCATGTGTAATATATTCTTGATACTTAATTATTGTAAACTAAAGTAGATGTTTTTCTTTTTTCCAGCACTTGACACAAACAATGTGACAGTGAAGAAGCAAGTGTTCGAGCTGCTCTCAGCGCTTTGCGTCTACAATACCGAGGGGTACACGCGGGCTCTGGATGCACTGGAACACTATAAAGTGAGTTATTCCCCTAATAATCTTTATTGACTACAAATAATACTCGAGTATTTTGTTACTAATATTACTACATTATTCAACAAGTATATTCACCCTTTACTGACTAAAAGTACTCTCTCATTGATTCGTATCATATAAACCAGTTACCGATTTCAATGTACTGCGAAAATTGCAATCCGTTTTTGGTTGAGTAAGAAAATGCAAAAACATCTGAATTTGTTCCACTTGTGCAGCGCAACCATTCTTTTCGGATCTCTCTAGGTAGAATCCTAATATTCATTAATTCATTTCTATATTTCTTTCTGTACAACATTGTGCTTTCATTTGTTCTAGTTATGTTCAGAAAACTAACTCGATTTTCGTGTCAGATTAACGAGGCTACTTTTTAACACGTTATGCCAAAATAGAGTGGACTGACTTTCTCATTGATCAGTATTTCCTTTTGAGGCGTGAAGTTTGCTTACTCTGAGTAGGAGACCAGATATGTCGTTAGCACGTTCTAATCTTTCTTTTAGTTATGAGTGCGATTATTGTCTTTCCTATACACCATTATCATTTGGCTTAAACTTGAAAAATGCTTCCTCGCACGACCATTCAGTTAAGTACAAATCGATCGCAGAGATGTCGATAAAGCTGTCAGTTTTTGTTACTCTTACACCTGCTTGTGATTTATTTTGAGTGAAGTCTGTGTTTATTTTGTATTTAGTTAGAGAAAAATATGATTTTTTGAAGTTTAGAAAGGTTTTATTCGTGTTTCTCATTAATGTTTGTTTTCCATAGTTTTAATTCGTTTACGTCTACTAAAACGTGTAAAAAGCAAACTCCTGATGAATTCAAAAGCTAATATTTTGAGGAACACTTGTCATTTTTCTCAAAGGTAAACTTGAGCGATACTACCACATTCAACCCACACACAGTGTTAATGTGGGGTGCCAAAACTAAAACCCTTTCTTCTTCGAATACTCAAATATTGGCACCGTATGCCAAAATCTTACCTGAAGCAGCAAAGAGTGCAATCGAATCGGGGAAAACTTATCTTTTCTTTCAGTTCTAGAAATCAGTCTCTCGCGAACGTTCAAGGCGAAAACATCGAACGAGCTCAGTGATTTGTAAACATTCCCGTGCCGCGAGGTTTGTACTCGTCGGCGCGATGAACTCGGACAGTGGCGGTTGTTTAACGGTCGGCGACATTATTTCCAAAACAAAGGCTCAGATTTCGCAACACCAGGAATTCTCAGCCCGAATTCTTGACCCGACTATCAAGACGTCCATAGGTGAGCTGTATTCAATTATTGAAATATTATGTGGCTACTTGGCCGACATTGAGACATCCATTTGTGAGTCCAAGACCAATGTCACTAAACTTGAATTGGAGAACTCTGCACTGAGGGAAGCAATTCAATCAAAATCAAAAACTAGTTTAGCTAATACAGAGTTTGAAACCGACGAGGAGGAGTTAGAAAGAGAAACGAATTGGATTCTCAAAAAAAATAGGAAATCCACTAAAAAACGTAAGGCTGGTTCCTCCCCTGAGGTAGACGTGCCGCAGACAACTAAATCTGGCAAGAAGGTGGACAACACCAAGACTGTGCTGCATGATGGAATTAAAAGTAAAACTGTTCAGCCCCCGCCTCCGATCACAGTCACTGGTGTAGCAGAGTATGGCACGATCCATAATCTCGTCAAAACAGTGGCCTCACAACGATGTACTGTCAAGGCCTTATCCAACAACGTTTGGAAAATTTTTGCACCAGATAGTGATACGTACCGATCCTTAACTTCTGGACTTAAAGAGAAGGATTTCCAGTGGTATACGTATCAGGATAAAAACACGCGACCCATCAGAGTGGTTGCAAGAGGATTGCACCATACGTGTGATGCTGCTGAGATAGTTAGTGACCTTAAGAGGAAAAACTACAAAATAACTGAAGCAGTGAATCTTCTAAAAAAAAACCAGAGAAATTAATGATAAGGGGGAATCGGTGCTGGTGAAGAGAGGCCTTCCTCTTTTCATTCTAAATTTCGAGAACACAGAGGTTATAGAACGAATCTATGACATTAAAGAGATTATGAACATTAGGGTCAAAATTGAACCTCTACGGAAAACGACGAATCTCATTCCCCAATGTAAAAATTGTCAAGGCTTTAATCACACAAAAAGCTATTGTATGCGTGAAACTAGATGTGTCAAGTGTTCTGGTAAGCACGATACCACCACTTGCCCTCTAAAAGAGAACCCTCGGTGCGTTAATTGTGGAGATGCCCACCCAGCAAACTATCGGGGGTGCGAAGTAGCTAGGGAGTTACAAAAAATCAAAGACCAAACAAAAAAACTCCATTCTGGGAAATCTGCCGAAAAAACTACTTCGAAAACTGCATTGAAGCCTCAAAGTCAAGTCAGTTCTGCCTGTGCAAATAATAAAAATACTCGTATGTTGTCGTACGCTAGTGTTGTGCGCAGCAATACTCCGAACTCCTCTGTTGACAAAATGCTCACTCTGATGTTCGAAATGTTAAATGAACAAAAGCACACCAACAGACTGTTGATTGAAAGAGTTTCCACGCTAGAAAGGAGTATTAAACCCAAATTGTTGTTGAAATCATGAAAATTCAAAACACATTTAGAATAGCTGCCTGGAATGCGAATGGACTAGCAAAATATGCCTCAGAACTGGAGTTGTTCCTGAGCCAAGAAAAAATAGATATATGCCTGGTTTCTGAAACTCATTTTGTTCAGTCATCCTACATTGGAATCAATGGTTATAAATGCTACCGAGCGGACCATCCAGCAGGAAGACCTCGAGGGGGTTCAGCCGTCCTTATCAGGAGTGCTATTAAGCACTACGTACACCATAAAATTCAAGAAGAATTTATGCAAGTCTCCTCAATAACTGTACAGGTAAATAGCAAAAAATGCAACATAGCAGCGATCTACTGCCCACCACGATATAATCTCAAAGAAGTAGACTACTTGTCCTTACTCAAAAGCTTGGGACCCAATTTTGTCATTGGGGGTGACTTCAATGCAAAAAATACTTACTGGGGCTCACGCCTAACCACAACGAAAGGCCGAGAGCTATTCTCTGCTGGTAAAAAAGTGCACAGTGATTTCTATTCTTCTGGTAAACCGACGTACTGGCCCACGGATAGAACAAAAGCTCCAGACCTTATTGACTTTTTCGTGATCAAAGGAATATCGAGTAATTTTATCTACGTCGAAGACAGCGGAAGCCTCATGTCTGATCATTCCGCAATAGTCCTCACAATTAGCGACACAATAATAATTAAAGATAAACCTCCACGATTAGTTACTCGTTATACTGATTGGGATGTTTTTAGGGAATACATAGCTGTTAATATTGATCTATCTGTTCCCCTTAAATATACAGAACAGCTTGAAGATGAAGCGGAAAATTTCATGAAATGTATCCAGCGAGCAGCTTGGGCTAGTACCCCACAAGGGACTGAGCATTCTGATGCTAATGTATCATACCCTCGTGAAGTTAGGGACCTGATCAGGGAAAAAAGGAAAGCTAGAAGAACGTGGCATCTTACTAGAGCCCCAAGTGATAAAACTAAATTAAATAGGCTGAAGAATCAATTGGATAATCTATGCTCAGAAATGAAGCAAGAAACCCACCTTAGGCTAATACATAGTCTAAACCCTGAAAAAGATACGGATTATTCACTCTGGAAGGTTACCAAGTCACTCAAGCAGACGAAGGAATACGTACCTCCCATTAAAAAGGAAGACGGGGAATGGGCAAAGAGCCCAATTGAAAAGGCAGAAGTCTTTGCTGATCACCTTGAAAAAACATTTGTCCCGAACTCTAGCCATGTGAATGATGGAGAACTACCGACTATCACCCCCTCTACGGATTTAGAAGATATACAACCAGTTACAATAAGTGAACTTAAAGATGGGATTCGTGTCCTTAAAACGAACAAAGCACCTGGGTATGATCTCATTACTGGTAATGTAATTAAAAAACTTCCAGAGGAAGGCATACGAATGCTTCTGTATCTTATCAACGCAGCACTGAGGCTGAAATATGTACCACGTTGCTGGAAAGTGGCGGAAGTTATCATGATTCTGAAACCGGGGAAAGACCCTAAGGACAAAACTTCTTATAGACCGATATCTCTGCTACCAGTAATCTCGAAACTGTTTGAGAGATTACTTATACGAAGACTGAAAGCTACTGTCGAAGAGAGAGAACTAATCCCCGATCACCAGTTTGGTTTCAGGGAAAAACACTCTACCATAGATCAAGTGCATCGTATCACTGATATAATTGAAAATTGCTTAGAAAGGAAAAAAGTTTGCGTAGGCACCTTCCTGGATGTTTCCCAAGCTTTTGATAAAGTCTGGCACCAAGGCCTTGAATACAAACTTGAGAGAGATCTACCAAAGCAATTCTGCTTAATTCTGAAATCTTATCTCTCTGAGAGACACTTTAGAGTAAAACACGAAGGAGAGTATTCCAGTCTCAAGAAAATAAAGGCAGGCGTTCCGCAAGGTAGCGTGCTCGGGCCCTTGCTCTATCTTCTGTTTACACGTGATGTACCCAGCGATGACGACACAACAATTGCAACTTTTGCTGATGATACTGCCCTGTTAGCGGTTGGTGATACGGTAGAGGAAGCAACTAGGAAATTACAAGTTATTGTTAACAATGTCAGTACATGGACAAAAAAATGGCGGCTCAAACTCAATGAACAGAAATCTACACATATTAACTTTACAAACAAAAACGTAACAAAAATACCAGTCATGCTGAATGGGCGTGAGATCCCTTACGCCAATACAGCAAAGTATTTAGGAATGACTCTTGATGCAAAACTAAGATGGAAGGAGCATGTCATTAAAAAAAGAGATCAATTAAATATCAAGTTCAAAAAAATGTACTGGCTGCTCGGCAGGTACTCCGATCTATCCCTTCACAACAAATTGCTTATATACAAGCAAATTCTAAGGCCAGCCTGGACGTATGGCATCCAGCTCTGGGGCTGCACGAAAAAGTCAAACATAAAGATCATACAAACTTTTCAGAACAAGGTACTAAGGAGTATTGTTAACGCTCCCTGGTACATACGAAATGATGACCTCCACCGGGATCTCAAGATGGAAACAGTTAGCGAAGTGGTTAAGGACTTTGCTATTAAACACGAACAGCGGCTTCATGAACACATGAACCCAGAAGTTCTTCGTCTATTAGACAACAGTAACGTCATCCGGCGTCTCGACAGAACGAAACCTCTCGACCTTGTAACGTGATGTGACAAGACTTGTGAGAAAGTGATCCTATAGAGTAGTTGCCATTGGGCTATGAACTCTACACAATGTCGAATATTGTATTAAAGTAAATTAACTTGATGGGCCAAGCTCAGTTGTTATGTTATGTTTCTAATAAAGAAATTTTGAAAAAAAAAAAAAAAAAAAAGTTCTAGAAATGATTGAATTATTACGGTAAAGGTTTTAAAGTTTTTATTAGACTTCAATAGGATCATGTTTTTTATTTTTGACTGCAGAACCTTAGACTCCTTAGAATATTATACCCGTTTTATAATATTTCATTTCGAATATTTCATGCTTTAGTATGAACAAATGTCTTGGGCTTCCGGAGTTTTAAAGAACCTATCCATGAGAAATTTTTTTTAATTTCAGTAATGCAAGAGGGTGCAATATTATGTCCCGCACAAGTGGTGCCAATATTGGGTGCCCATAGGTTTTATCAACATTCCTGATTTTACTAAATTCAAATAAATTTATCGTGACATCTGTAAAACTTTTAATGATGTAAGGTTAGTTGATATATATAGTTTAGTTAATAGAAGACGTATGAGAAGTCTCTGTTGCTGCACGTTCGTATATTAGTATGCCTACCAGGTTGTAGCGCCATTATTCTATTTAAAGTAAAGGGCTCCATTTTGCTCGCCTTCCTCACCCTCCTTACCCTTACCTATCCCTCTGTCCTCCCCCAAATTTTGAGGCGAACTCTAAATTTGTACTCCTCTAACATTTCTACTCACTCGTCCCCTTTTAACTAACAATTTATACAGAATTACCTACTTTACCTCCTCCATCTCAACATTACCTATTCGACCCAGCGCCAGCGCCTCTAACCTTTCGGACGAAAGCTTTTCAGATACCCTGCATCCAACCCCCCACTGTCCCCATACCTGCCTAAACCCTTTCCCTACCACAACTTGCCGTTGTGTAATGACTACAATTTTCAAAACCCTCTCGCGCCTACCCTAATTGACGGACCGCCTCCGTTTTTGTCTGCCCAGATAAAGAAGGGCTTCTCCTAATCAAATCCCGAATTGCAGCCCTTTCGAAGGGCTCGAAGGGGCTAGCTCTCATCTCATTACTACTATATCTACCTATGTGGGCAAAAAGGTCACCGTGAGCAGTAATGTAGGAAAATGTGGGACATCTGTGATTTACCCGAAGTCTGACCAGTATGAACTCCAGTTCCAGTTTGACGCTGCTGAAGCGAATAATGGTGATGAAGGTAAGTTTGACCTCGATCCAAATCGGTGTACTGTGATGGGCCAGTCGAAAACAACCATTCAAGTTTCGCTCAACAGGTGATGGCAATGGCACGGAAGGGTGTTCTGGAAAATTAACTAAGGAATTCAAAATCAAGGTACCACATCGGAGCAAAAGCCTTAGAAAGGAAGAGGCGAAAAACGAGGTAGTGACCAAGGGCTCAATGCAACAATAGAATAATCACTCAATATCCATAAATCAGAAATCGATGATCAAAACCAAGAGTTGAGCCAGATCTCATATCAAAGTATTTGAAGATGAAAGAAGATGCACCGAAACCGCAATTATCCCAGGATACTGATGACCCAGGAAGAAATATGGCGGCGACTTTCAAAAAAGAATTGTTGGGTACGATGGGTAACGAAATTGGTGACGCAGACTGACGTTCATACGATGACCCTCTTAATCATCGGTCCCCACTTTCAACCCCCTGTTGTTTTCGTAGATGTAACACACACGGATTCAGGGTTCACCACAGCACTTGAACTTGAAGTTATAATGAAAGTAAATTCATAGATTCCTTCTATACGCAATGGCAGCTACAACCCTATCACTAAACAATCATTATGGTTAGAAATAAATTTATACGTAATGGAAAATAAAAAATTTCACTAAAAAATTTTCCTCTTATTAATTCCCTAGATAACCGCTCGTTAGCAACCTAATTAAAGTTCAAATCGGCCAATTAATTCTGGGTTGTGGATTGACTTTAAAAACAGAATAATGAAAGTTCGTAAAGGCAACTACTAGCAGATAATTGCCTAACATCTTGGTGGAAAAATAGTTTGCTAAGCGAAGTAACTAATGACGTTACACTAGAACTTGAAGGTTTCGTTATTTTCGTTTAAATCACTTTCCAGTCCTGACGGATAATTAAAGGTCGCACCCATTACATCAGGTTAAAGATCCGTAGTTACCCTTTATTTAGAGCAATATAAATTCATGAGGAGGCCGATGCCTCTAATACCAGTATGATATTATCTTGGTTTTAATTTTTATTTTGCTTAATCAAGAAAAAAAAGTCTTGAGCCTGCAAAACAAGTACCAACAGAAGAAATGCCTGGTCTGTCATTATGTGCTCCCTTGTGGTATTCCAGAGTCCTAGGAGCTAACAACCGGTTGATACAGGACTGGATACTAATGAGTGGATGCTAATGAGGTGATTACTTTGGAGGTCTCTTTGTGGAAAGACGCTCGCGTCTCCAAGTTGTCGACGCAGAGGGGATTCAAGTAGAAGGGTTTTGACAGGTTATTTTCAAACATCGTTAAGAAGAAACTTCTATAAGTCTACAATCACGGCTAGAATTCTTATATCATTATAAGTTATGAGGTAAATTGATATAAATTGAATAAAATCAGAAATGAAAAATCATATACGGGCACCTAATTTTGGCACCTTCTGTACCTAATAGCTATTGACAGCTGCAGGTCATAATATTCACACTTTATTGCATTACTAAATATACTTTTTCCCTCTCTTGTTTTCCTAGTTATTTTCGCTGATCCATACAGCTTAGCTTTTCAAATAAATTTATTTGTTTTCTGTGGTGAAAACTATTCCTATCAATTCGTGAGTACTGTTCCTCTTAGGAACTGGAGCTAGATTTTACGTTTATGCATGCGCAGAGTGAAATATTGATTTTTGGGCAATGAAACTGACAGGGCCTACAGCAGTCTACAGCCTAATCCGCAAATTTTGCTGAACATTTCACCAAATTCTGATAGATACTTCATAAAATTAGCTTGCTACAAGAATTTGCGAGTACCGGGCACACAGACAGTCAGACACATAATCAAAGTTCTTCATAATCGTCTAAAACGTAAAATTCAACTAAAATGTTTGATCTGGGCGAAAATAACTTTTGTAATCTCCCAAATGTAAAATTTGATAGACTAGGACGCGAAATGTAGTGGTTCGTCCAGAGATATGCTTATTGTATCAAGGATACTGTGAAACAGAGAAAAGTGTGGTGGGTCAGGGACCTGTCCACTCAAAAAAACTGAATTTATAAGAACAATGGAATTCAGAAGAAAATACTGCAAATTATTGGGCAAAAGTTCAGTATTTTAGTATTTTTTAGTCTGCGCAGATCACTAAATTCACGCCCGATCAACTTCATTACTAGAGTTCACATCTATTATTGAACGATTTACGGAAGATTTTGGGGAAGGGGCAAAACTCGAATCACAAAACCCCTCATCTCCAATCCTTTGCTGATTGTTTTACAACCAACAGTGGTGATGAAAGTGACTTAAGCAACTTTGGGATAAGTTGCCAATATCTTTTATGGCCCCTGTAACATATCGACATCCGAAAGAAGCTGCGTGTTGGCCTTTTAAACGGGCCGGAAGGAGGGGCCTTGAACCATTTTGTGTTTACGACCACCAACGCGTGTAGAAAATCAAATTCGGCAAGCGCTACCTGGAAGGATCAGGATTCGAGCGAAGCGTGGAATTTGATTATACGTGGGCGGACGCACAAAGGGCGAGATTGCGATCTTCACTCGCCAAAAAACCGCGCGGGCCCACCGATTAACATCAGCTGGTGTAAAAGGTCCCTGAGTCATTTATCGGCCAGTATCTGTAACAACGAAAATTTGACGAATCGCTCACACTCGGGGAACCTGGGTAATTCCTGTGATTTCACAACATCCACAACACCAGACAAGTCAGAGGGAGTTTATAGCTTAATCAAATTGGAAATATGATCAGAGGGGTTTCAGAGTGGGCTAAAGCTAAAAACAGTTGCAAATTATTACACAGAAGTGTATTATATCTTGAATCTTTGCAAATCACTGGTCTATATATTATAGTTGGGCATCATCACTTGCAACTAGAATTCCGAAGACCACCGAACCAATTAACAAAAGTTCAGCCTCCTCCTGCGCACAGTGGTCAGAAACGGTATTTGTCGTGCAAAAACCTTAGCTGACAATATTAGTGGAACATGATATGAAAGCCTATTTTCTATGGGGTGCTGAATCGATTGCCATCAGTCCCGAAACCCCATTAGCAAATTTTCGTAGCTCCAAAAAAAACCGTTTTGAGACATTCTGAAATTAATCTTACTGTTTAACGCTTTGATATATTACTATTATATATATTTTATGTATAACTATAATACGATACGGCGTAAAAAAATCGTTCTAACGCAAAAAAAAAAGAAAAAAAAAGCGCCATGGCAAAAGACAGGTTGAGTTCGTTGGGCAGCCCGGTCGCTCCAGATTTAAGTCTCAAATTTACAATTTAGTGGCCCTAAAAATGCTAAAAAATTTTAGTTTATAGTTTTAGTTTATAGGTTTTTAGACAATAGGGCATGTGGGGTGTCACAGTTGATGTATTTTTCAACGCAGAGTCGATTGCAACCACTCAGGTGTCTGAGATTCATCATATGTGAGAAAAATCCATTTTTAGGTGAAAAATGCCCATAATTGACCGAATTTTGACAATAGGGCATGCGGGGTATTACAGTCAAAGTATTTGTTAGCGCTGAGTCGATTGCGATCACTCCCAGATCTCTAAGATTTATAAATAAGTACGGAAAGGATTTTGACCAAATTTTGGAGTTCTGCTGCACGTTCTAAAATTTTCTTTGCGATCTCGTCACACGGCTCTCACCTCAATTTTATTCACAACTTTTCTTTGGAAATTTGCTCTATTAGCCATGCTGCATGACTGAGTACTTTTAAATTCTTGGAGTCATCGCAATGGCTTCATTTTCAACGATCACGGAAAACAAAACAACTACCGTTTTCGCAATAAATTCGATAGTTTTATATCATGTCAGCTATACAGATATCGCACGTCTCTGTTCACATAATACCTAAAATGCAGTTACTGAGTCTCAGCAAGTTCTAAAATACATTCCTATTACTTGTGACGGAGGGTGGCGATGAAACTTTCGTTAATAGACGCTTCTAAACATGAATTATAAATGGGAAACTCGTTCGTTCACTATTTATTGTTTCTAAAAATAAGTTAATAAACGATAAATTCACACTTACAGCTATTTTACACTTAAATATACTACCTGACTTGGAAAATAATTAATTTTCATGTATATAATCAAAAGAGTACCAATTGCAAGTTAACAATTTATTTCTTGATCGATTACCAAGGTTCATTATTGAAAATAATAAACCGAAATTGGCATTACATCAAACTAAGATGAACGCCAAAACACGCCGTCAATTGAATTTTGTTGAATAACAGTTTAATAATTGAATAATAGTTTATTACACCTTAGACTTGATTAATTAATCTGTTGGTTTACTTTTCAAGGTTCGCTGATTCTAAAAATCGAGTAAAACGAGTCCATCCGTGTGCCGAAATGTCTGTGGGCAAAACATCCAACAAATTAATTTTGAATGAGCTTTGAATTATTTTTCTTGGTCTGTTTCAAAGATTTATTATTGTGAAATATCAACCAAAACCGTAGAAAATAACGATTTGAAGATGATGAAAAATTTGTAATAAGTTGCTGGAATTTGGTAAACCTTGAAAGATATTTAAATCATATACAATTTACGTTTTTTAAATTATTATTATTATTTTTATTTTTTATTTATTTATTTTTTTCAATTTTATCATTATTATTATTTTTTTTTTTTTTTGCTACATTCCCTTCTACCTACAACTATTACCTAGGCCAGTTCAGTTCTTTGTTCTATTGATTCGAAACTGGTTTTTTATGGACCTATTAAATATGTAAGGGTGGATCGAAAATTGCAATTCTTAAATTTATTTTTTATTCCATCAATAATAAATTATCCGATTTTATCCCATCGTAAAATCTTTCAACCAGGTTGGCGCCGCTTGACCGACACGTGCCGATTCGTATTAAAATAATATGCAAATCATCAATGAAAATCTACTGTTTCAATTTTAAAACGAAGTACATTCGTTTACTACCTGTGTGGTCTTGAGGTAGATTCTCATAAAAATGTTTAATATTCCACCAAGTAAATAATTTGTATGCTAATCTACTGTGGGTTCGATCTAGATCTAAGGAAAACGGTACTTTCATCAGATGCGATTAATTTCTTCAGGACGCTTTACAGTTGGCTTTATATGTGGATGATGTGATCGAGGTTTGAGGTTATTTTTCTATCAATGCGGAAAGGAAGCCGGCTCCCAATCACCTGCATTTATATGCTTCCAGAGCCAAATGGTCATGTCGGAATAACAAATTGGCAATTTATTCTTGGTTGGACATTTTCCTGGCTCGATTCGTATGGTAATTCACCTTTAATAATATCAAGTATCAGCTACATCGGTACCTGTACTTACTTGAAGAGATTCCGTCGGTAAAAGCTCTTTCCTGAGTGGATTTGAATTACCTCGGCGGGACTTGCTTGAAAAGTTGAGAACTTCACTGCCAACTCAGTGATATTGGAGGTAGACCACACAGACTGAAACCGTTCAGCAGACTTTTACTACACTAGACATTTGTGTTTCTACTTTGAAAATGTCTGTTCTTTCTATTTTGTTTTTCCTTTCGTGGTTTCTCTTATTTAGCGCTAGACAAACACATTATTTTGCCGCTATCTTTTCTATTTTCGGATAAACAAAAGAAGAAAGGAGGGAAAAATCCCCAGCGGTGCAGCATCGTCACAAGAGCGAATTCTCGCAATTTTTGGCGATATAATTATGCAATTTTAGCGAATTTTCGTTAAAAAAAAAAAAAGCTATTGCAACGGAAAATTCAAAATTTTTGAAATTCTTTAAAATAAAATTTTTTGAAAAATGTATTCATTATATAATCTGTTTTGAGGCATGTGTGTGTCATTCCAGACGATAACTCTCCTTAGGATTGAGATAAAAATACCGTTCTTGCGCCAAAAAATCAAGCATTCCAAACGAAAGGATGAGTTCGTTGGCCAACAATTTTTGAGCACATTAAATTGGTCAAATTTCGAAAAATGTACTAAAAAAATCACTAAAAATGGCTAAAAACGGCCAAAAATCGTTAAATTTACATTTTTTAGCATAATTTTAGTTAAAACTAAATTGTCAACGATTAAATAGGACATTTAACGATTTTTTCTCAAAATTATGCTGAAAAACGTATTTAAATTTCATTAATATTTGCTAAAAAATCTATAGAAACTGCAAAAAAATCTAAAAATACAAAATCTCTTTTGACTTGCCGAATTTTATTTAGAATGAGTTTGTTTTGCCATAAAATTGGTTTTTAACAATTTCTTTCTACTGAAATTGTTCAAATTTCAATACAATTTAACATATTATAATATGATAGATAGTTTATGAAAATTCGCTCATACGATCATGCTGCATGACTGGAACTTTTGTTTAGTTCGATCACTTCAAGTAATAATCCAGTTTATGTCAACAAAACCTTTTTCTTAATAATATTCCGCTATAAAAGCCGACTTCAGGAGTCTAAACATTGTTTGCAGCTTTTATTGATTTTCAGTATTTGGTTGAAATTAAAATGCATTTTCAGCATAATCATGAGCACGACTTTTTTATGTTGTTTGGTGTGTTGTTAGTTGTTTTAATTTGTGAAGTTCTTTTGATCATCAAGTTCAGTTGATACTGTTTTACCAAAAAATGCCTTACTACTAAAAATAAATTCTTCTATTTTCGACCGGTTTAAGTTGATTCTAGCAAATTCTTAAGCAATTTTTTGAAATTTAAGCACTTTATTGTGCCTAAAAAGTACTTTAGAACACACTCAACTTTTGTTTTGTTATGTTCACTTTTGTTGCCAAAGAATGGATATTTTATCTCAGTTATAAGGATAAAGTTTTTATCTTCTGGAATTAGACACACAAACACATACCTATGTGAGTATATCTCATAATCTCACGTACCTACAACAGAATAGACGCAGGCAAGTGCCTAAAACAAATTAACGAAATAAAATAATATACGTTCGCCTTACTAGTCCGTCTATTGATGCTTAACATAAATTGATCATACGCGATTTCTTTACAAAGAACATTTCGTTATGATCACATCAGTTGGTTCATATTACCTAGTGAATAAAGAGTTATAAATAAACGTTTTTATTATGATCCTGTGTGAACTGTTTTGAATTGAAAGGAGCGCTACTAAAACTCTCTATTGAGAGTTTTTAAGTACAATGAATCCGAATCTGAGGTCAAAAGTGCGAAATTCCGATAGATGAAAGTTTCCCATTACATTATAATTATATTAAGTAGTTGACCCGATCTTCAGAGTTAATAAGGTGATTTTTACAATGTTCACACCAGTTTTGACCCTCACACATGTTCTTAATACATTTCTCCTGTCAAAGCACTTATATGTTAGAGAGAGCATCAAACAGATGAACTTAAGCGATCCGGGTGGGCTCATTCGATTCATTGAAGTAACTCTTTCAATAACAAACAAAAACACTACCTATCTCAAAATGTTCGGAGATATTAGAGATTTTGAATATTTCAGCCAATGGATTCTACCCTATAGGGTTGATCGAAAGAGATGCTGAGATGTGTTGTTCCCGAGTAATGTATGATTTTTTAGCCAAATTACATACTAGAGCCGTAAAAAATATCATATTGATATGGGAAGGGGGGACTTTTTTTCTTGGCCAATTTCAAAGGTTCATTATTGGAAATAATAATCCAAAACTACCGCCTTTTTCCCTACATTTCATCATTTTCCTCTATTGGTTCAGCTGAAAGTGATGCTAAAATTGTAGGACAGTCCCCAGCCCATATGTATTTTTGTGAATTTCAGAATCCCAGTTCAGTAGTTTGGGAGAAAAACTTCGTTCGGAAAATCATGATAAAACTGCCCAGGACGTATTTTAACATGGAATCATGTTTTAGCGATGGATCCCCCGCCGAAAAGTGAGATGAAAGTAGCGCCAATAATTGTGATGATTTCCGCTTACAACCGAGTCGTTGCTAGGGATATGATACTTCGTCGTTTTTCATCCCACAAAATTCCTTGACCATTCGTTCGAAAGCTCTCGATTTATCCAACCATACTACATTAATTACTGCGAAGTGCGTGGCCAACAAGCTGAGTTATGAGCATGGTTATATGAATAATTGTTTACACACAGGTGATCATTCTCAATTATTGATATTGTGAACATGATTGCAACCGCTTGTTAATTTCTGATGATTTCATTGAGCTGGTGTTTCGATAATGTGATTCATAGCAGGTGATCCGAATATTGCGAGAACGGTTTGATTTGTGAAGCAGTGGTTAAATCATTTTAATAGGTAATTTCTATACTTTACACTATAGGAAGCTGTAATTTCGTATGTAGCCTCTTTAGCCTCTTTCTATAATAAAGTGAATGTTTACTCGCGAGTTTCTATTAGGAGATCATCATCTCACAAGAGCTCAATCGTCGTGATCATTTCTATAATAAAGTGAATGTTTACTCGCGAGTTTCTATTAGGAGATCATCATCTCACAAGAGCTCAATCGTCGTGCTCAAGAGCGAGGAGCTAAAACATGATTCCATGTTTTTTACATTTTAGCAGTCAGGCTCAAAGTAATAACATCCGGAGGGGTCCAGGGGTGGAGCCCCTTGCGAGGCCCGAAGGGCCGTGTTTCTTTTCATCTCTGGCTTGCATCCATAGAGCTGCATTCCTCTCAACTTGGTTAAGTGAAGGTTGGGTGGCCCTTCGTTCTTTGTCTGTCTGTATAAAAATAGCCGAGACGCCGATACACTTGTGGCCCCTCGCACACTCGCTGGGACTATCGGTGAATTAAAAACACGACACCATCCTGTTAGTTATTACCATCCCCTGAAAAGGAGCGAAAAATCCCTCCTTAAGAACTCCATTAGAATAATAAGATGAAAGCGAATTGCGCTCTTTGGTCCGGCGGAGTGGCGAGGGGATGAAACAAAAACAAGAATTAGACGATTCTTTGGCGTTAAGAAACGATCGGAGTTCAAGAGCGGCGTCGTTAAAAAGACGTTGTTTTTCTCTTGGGGGTTACTCCCGCAAGGTCTCTGGACGAAAGGGAAGTCTGGAGGGTCATAAACGACCCATAATAAAAACCTGACTGAATATCCAACTAGAGGATCTTCCTCATATAGACATCGGTCGTCTGAGGAGTATTCTCGTACCTTGACGAAAGAAACGTCGTACTACTGACTCCGTTCGCTGCCTTGATTTGGTAGTAACAGGTAGAGACCAGAGTGGGGCAGCAGGTTCTTTGTTGTGGAAATACATAGAACAAGAAGTATACACTCCGAGTCCCTTATATATCCGCAATTTTATATACATTAAACATATTTTAACATACATTTTATCCACATTATTAAATACTTTAAACCAACGACACAATCAGGAGGGGCACACTGTTTCTTCTTATTCATAATATGATTGAATAAATCATTGAAATGGATTAGAAAGGATTTTGAAAATATAATTTCTTGAACTGCTTCACAGAAGCACAGCCTGAAAAAACTATGAAATGATTATTGAACAGCGATTTGATATCTTGAATGTAGAAACATAGAAGTAAAGCTTTTAGTGGTTTTTCTGATAACAATGAAATTCATGATGGGACTACGTCGACTCCAACCCACAGAATCCCAGGTATGCAAATTCATCGCAAGTAGGAATCAATTAAGTTAATAGAAAGCTGCAGACGTTATGAATTGTCTGATGTGCTTGTGCATGGGCAGAGATTACCATGGTTCAGGTGGTGAAATCCAAAGGAGATCTTGATGGGTGCTCAATCTGAAAAATTCCGATAATTTCTTCGGAATCGGACTGTAATTTCATACAGGTATAGTTTCACCTGTTCAAGAACTGTACTTACCTGTAGTAGGTATCGTTCAAATTGTTGTTGTTCAAAATGAATTATCTTCTAAACACTAAATACAGAGCAGTTATTTCCGTTTTTAGGTCATTTTCGACCACCATGCGCCGTCCAGAGCTTTTCTCCAAAACTACCAGATTAAAGTTTATGAAACTTGAGTCAAACATCATATAGTCCTCAATAGGTAGGTATCTATTTCGAACAACCCTAAAGAATATAATTAAAGGACTGAAATATTGAAAAATTCAAGATCTCAAAAACTGTTGAAATATGTATATTTTTTCGGATGCCATTGATAGATATCATCCCAAAGAATATAAGTGCTAGAACTTTGTCAGGGAAAATATCATTAACACAAGCGTCAGTCAGAACCGGTGAACATAGTAAAAGTCACCTTATAAACTCCGATGATCGAATCGGCTGATATAATTCTAATGAAAGAAATTATAAATAAACAAAATAGAGTTTATTGTCACTATTGTGTTATAGGAGAACTTAGTAAAGAGCAGTAGGTGTTTTATCTCATTTATTTTCAGTTGGTGGGTGCCTACGTAATATCAATAACAATATACCATACTATTGTAGCTAGATATCTGCTCTCGTGACGTACAGAGGAACAAGCCAAGTATTGGTGTTTAGTAATTATGTTCAACATTCTAATAATAATAATTATTATTAGAAAAAATAATAACTAGGGGTAAAGCCCATTGTAAACCAGTGGCCCACGTAGAAATGGTATGCGTAGAATACAGAAATAATAAACTTTGAGTAATAACTAGCAGCATTTTCGGTGTCCAAATTTTTAGAAACACACTCAGTTATAGGACAAACAATGTCAAATGTGTTGAGGTTCCCTTTTGAAAAGTTTTACAACTAATATTCACTTTACACGTAGAGGAAATATATTACTGAAACAGAATTTATGGGTAATGATTACTTTAAATATTACGTAAATATGGGTAATAATTTTCATTTTTTTATGTATACATACTCATACTCATGAATATTTATGTTTCATATGTTGCAGAAGCTGAAATGCGAGAGGTACCGATTCCAGATTGTTCTCGTGGAGCTGGAGAACGCTCAGGAAGTCGACTACCAGACGGCTCTCCTCGCATTCATCAACTGCCTCATCATCTCGACACCTCAGCTCAAAGATCGGGTTAGGATAAGAAATGAGTTCGTTGGTAAGTCAAGAATCACAGATTATTTAGTTAAGAATTACTTTTCTTACCTATTTTAGGTAACGTACACATCTTTGTACTTTACTTTATTCACTTTACTAGAAGATTGCCCGGCCGATGAAGAAAAGAAAAAGAAAATAAGGCTATTTATTGCAATGGCTCGGAAAATTTTTAAATCATCATTTTTGAAAAACTTCTTCATTGAAATCCGTTGTGAGGCAATCTGAAACGAGTGCAATGTATGAAGGTTTCCAAGCGGGAATTTCCAAATTGTACAGGAACGTCTCAGACTAGTAATATCCACTTTGATTGGTTTACTCGTATTTAAGTTCCATTACATGGTTTCGACTTCCCCCAGAAAATTTTCGTTATGTTTCAATTCGAAAAACATAAGTATATTTTTTATAAATATAATTCACTTTGCTCTGTTATGTAAAAACTTTCCATCCATAATTTTCAGTAGCAAGCGGAACGCACTGTAATTCGCCTTTTAACACTGAAGTATTATGCAATGTTTAGAATAAAAATATCTTGAAATTCACAATTATCATAATCATAAACCCTCTCCCTAACATTACCCGTTCTCATTGAAATTTAAGTTGAAAAGGAAGTGTGATAAGAGAAATAGGTTGGGTTAGTTTCATGAATGAGAAAGAATCGCGCCTCAAACTTTCCTACAGATAAGTTTGTCACAAAAAACATGCATTTTAGAACATTATTAGGCTAAATTCAAAATTGATTCACAACAAACTTGACACAGACTAGGCTCGATACATTATACTTCTCAGTATCAAAATATCAACACCAAAAATTGTTCATAAGACAGCAACAGAATTAATTGAAAACCCGTATCAGCATCAGACTTTGTTAAGCATTACAGCATTTCCAAATGAGGTTTTTGGATTTGAGAATAATATGGTTACCTGTCTACCTACATATCATAGCTTTAGAAATGCAAATATAATGTTCCAGATACGTAAGTTCTAATTAGGTAACAAAAGGCATAAACATGCCCCACCCTACTTCAGAATATTCGAGATGGAAGGTTTTCACATTCAGCGGAGATTAAGGCTTATTTGCTGGTTTTTCCATTCCTTTTGACGTTAAATACGGCACAGCACTGTTCTCCATCATCACGACCGTATTCATTATTTCGCGTTTTCAGCCTCTATTAATTGAAATGAAATGAAATTGTTTATTTGTAAAAGCCTTCCGGCGGTACAAAAGGCCTCTATTAATTTATTTTATGAGGGGCAGTCGTACTAAAGAGCAAGTCAGGGTCTAGAGTCACGTGACTCGATTTGATTGTGTGATAACGTCTCGTCTATCCATAAGATTGAGATGAAAATTCCGTTCTTGCGCCAAAAAACCAAGCTTTCCAAACAAAAGGACAATTTCGTTGGCCAGCATTTTTGAGCACATTAAATTGGTCACATTTCAAAAAATTTGCTTAAAAAATCACTAAAAAAAATGGCTATACACGGCTAAAAATCGTTAAATTTATATTGTTTAGCAGAATTTTAGTCAAAAAAGCTTATCAACAATGAACTAGAACATTACAAAATTTATTAACAAATTTGCGTTGCATCATGTACTTAAATTTCATCAATATTTGCCAAAAAATCAATAAAAACTGCAAAAAATTCAAAAATCCTAAATCTTTCTTGAATTGCAGAATATTATTTGGAATGAGTTTTTGTTTTTTGCCATAGCATTGTTATTTATCAATTTTTTTTTTTCACTCAAAGTCCTCATTTTTCAAAACAATGACTGTAACATTATATAGTACCTACAATAATTGAAGAAAATTCACTCATACGATCATGTCGCATGACTGGAACTAAAGTTGTAAGATCAAACGAGGATGATTTATGGAAATCGGTTGAAAATATAGACTTATTGGTATTCCCCTCCTCCCCACCCTCGCATCCAATCACAATGATATTTGAATTAATTTAGAAAGGTTTCACAGATTCCAAATATTTCAAGTAATTTAATGAAATAATCCAACAATAAAGAATCAAGAATTTATTAGTTTTCGTTTGCGAAAAGTGTACATAATACAAACACAACTCCCCTCAAACAATCCATCATTCATTTGAAATCCTCGATTTTTCAAACAACTGAACCAAAAAATTGGAAGAAAGGAGAAAAATTTACACTAGAACATACTATACTATAGAACATACTAACACATTATTATGTAGGCATACTACATAAAAATTATTCTGGTTGGACAAGAGACAGAGTGGGCCGTGCAGGGTGCTGAAACGATGTGGTAGCGGGGATTAGTCACATTTGTGCATTCTCACACGCAACTGTTTGTTCAACAGAAATGATAAGGCACCGCCTGGAGTCTGATCTTAATGATCACCGAAATACTTATCAAAATCGTACCAATTATTTTATAATGTAAACATAACTTATAAATAACATTGCTTTTGTCGTCATGATTTTTTTAAACTAGAAGTATAAATCACGAAAGAATCTCGGAAGTCCAAATGCTCCCTGAAATGAAAGGTGATCACGTATTTTCAAAGAAAGCTTCATGTTCAAGAGAGAGTTGTTTGAGGGATATTACTGTTATTAATTGAATTGTATAGTTTAGTCAGAATCGAATTTACTTATTCCAATTATTACTGTACGTACCTGAAAACAATTACCTAATTGGGTATTCACAACCTCAAGGCTTATTTTTAAGACCAATAAATATATGGAAGCGTTTGTGATATGGTTTTTATGTACTGACACAAAAGCAAATAATTATCACATAATAATTACTCAGCCCGCATGAGTGTTGCGGTTCCAAGTCTGTAGGGGCCGGTGCCGGTGCTTCTGGGTATTGGCGCCCGGCCAGTCGGTGCGCTATGCATCGCCCGCAATGCGTTTCTGCCGTGCGGGTCATGCGGTGCTTCTATTGACTGACCTCTCCTTCCAATACAAAAAGAACGAAAGGAATAACCAGAACTAAGGAACTTCATAAATTATTGTAAGACTGGTAGAAGAAGGGAATCAATCCCCTTTCTTCTACGGATTTGTGTGAATTGTAAATAAAGTAGTAGTAGTTTTAGTTGGAAGCTATTAGCAATTTCGCCTTGAGGTGTGGGATATAGGTAATAGTTTTGCTTCCAAATCTGCCTATATACAGCAGGAGCACTGTTTTCACCCTCGGTAAATAGATGAAAATTTTTGTTTTATCCAAAACAGAAACTTCTGCCGAATATTACGTTTTATAATTACCATTAATGTCAACATTGGTTTCGTTTCTGTCTGTGTGTGCTTTCAAGGGGTATGGAACAGATCATACTTGAGGAAAAAATAAAAAAATAAATTAAAAAAAAAAAAATATATATATATATATATATATATATATATATATATATATATATATATATATGTCCCTAATACAAATCCGTTTAAGTCCATTATAAAATCGATTCCCTGGAAAAACCCATAGGTTTATATTTGTGGTATGTGTGTGTGTGTGTGTGTGTGTTTATGTTCGAGGTTATTGCTACGACCGTGTCATGGCGCGGGGTGTGGTGCGGGAAAAGCGATTTTTTAAATTTTATTTTTGTTTTTTGAGGGTAGTTTTATAAAAAAATAAATAAATAAAATAAATGAATAAAATGTGTATGTGTGTGTTTGTGTAGTTGTCGGGTTTTTATATCATCGGAGCTCCTTCACATCCCTACCCAAGTCAAGGTCATACGTCCCCACCGTGCAACCAGAATACCCTCTGTTGGACGTACTCCCCACTTAATTTCATTTATCTGTTTATTTTTCAATTTAATGGTGTGCCCACTCCGCGTTTGAGGGGAATTTTGTAAAAATAAGTTAATAAGGGTGAAGGATGAATGGGGAGGGTGAATCTGACAAAACTTTTCTTTTTTTTACAAGTTTTGACTGCGCTACCTAGGCTACTACCCTCAACCAATTTTCGTAGTCCTTACTTTGTTTGATCCCAATCATTGTATTCTAGTTTTGAAACAAAATTTGGGAATTCGGTATTTGCTGACGGTGTGGGGATGGAGGGGGGAGTTACCGTTTCTTTCAAGCTCTGCTGAAGCTATAATATTCGTGAATCTTTCTTTGTTCAATTAAGACTTTGGACTATTTTTAGAACATATGTCAGGATTTTTAAATTTCGTTTTGAAGGGGGCGAATGGAGGGGGGTCCTAGTAGTGATCAATCGTGATGTCTTCACTAATCACTAAATGATTCTCATTTGATTTTCGTAACTTTCTTTTCCGGTCCAGATTTCAGTTTAAATATGCAGAACTCCTAAGAAGTTTCAAATTTACTATTGGGGGTAATTGGAAGGGGTAATTCCGATAAATCTTGATATTTTCGTTTTTCCCATCCGTTCTTTGTTATTTTTCAAGTGTTCTTTCAATATTTTTGTTGATGGCTTAGAAATCGGGGATTTCATTTTGATGATGGATTTTCGTTTGGAGGAAACTGTGCCTACTATTTAAATGCGATTCTCAACCGATTTTTATGATTCTTTTTTTGCTCGATTATTTTACTATTCTGCTCGAATTTTTAGATTTACCTGAGAAATTTTCAGTAATTTAAAATTTCATGGTGTTGGGGTGGGGGGGGGGGTTACCGGTGCATTGTGATATTTTCAACAAATTTGTGAAAGCAGTTCTGCTTGTAAGATAGGTAGATATTAATTCCTATGTCAGTGCCTTTGCATTCAAATGTAAGCAATCAAGTTTCAACTTGTACCTAATTAATTTTCCCACCAAGTGTCCTCATTTTTAACTCAATACAACCTTAATTACGTTAAAACTCTTTCCGACCAACATTACTGCAGTTTATAAGGCGTTTTAAATATCAATTTTTAAGGATCTACATTATCGAATAAAAACTACTTGGCTCTGCCCACCAAAATCGTTTTAGTATCGACAAATTTGTTATCGAATGTTCTTTACGCGTGAACCCACCCCATCCACATTTGACGTGAAAAGTTCGACGCATGTCAGGTTTTCCTTAATAACAAAGTTGTTTACCCGGGCGTCGTCTTTAGGGAAAGCCATGTTCTCAATGAAGAAGTAAGTCTAGAGAATTTCAATACAGCCTAAAACCATCCCTGGAACTTATGGATAACTTTAGGAAAAACTTCGATAAAATCCGTTGAGCTGTCTGGCAGCAAGGTGGGAGATACAAAACAACTCTCATTTAAATAATACACACCTCAACAGAATTAAGGGATCACTTTTCCTTGTAGACGCCAGAGGCCCCAGATCAATAGGTCAATGTTCACATTATATCTCATGAATAGGTACCTAGTGGAGATGGCTTGCACCCTGTTCTTTTTGTTTTATCTCAAATAGTGACAACGGCTAGTGATATCAAGCTCCGACTTGAGCCGAAACAGAACAAATCGCGCTTTTTCATGGTTATCTGCTCTAATCCGAGAACGGAATAAGATATCGCGATTCTGGCTTCATCATCGTTTTCAGAATACGAACTAAATCACTCGGAAGTCAAACGGAAGTTAGTGAAAAACGTTGTCTATTTCCACGAAAAATAAAGAGTTACACCGTTAAATCCGTTAAAGACAAAATCGATGTTCAGAATAAAAGTGGGGTTTATAAACTAAAATTTTCTTGTGGCTTCGAATATTGCAGTCAAACTGGTAGGAAACTCAGGGAAAGAATAGACGAGCATTAGGATTATTTCAGAGAAAATAAGGGTAGATCTAGATTTGCGAAACATCTTAAGGAATCCAATCATAGTTACGATTTTGATTTGACAGATAGGCAGTTTGTTGAATTTCTTCATTTTCGTCCGAAGGGAGGAATGTTGAATGTACTTGAAAAATTCGAAACTATCAAAATTGTCAGATCTGGTAAATGTTTAAATTAGGATATCCTCAATATATTTCACCACTAATAAGTCCATTTTTATAACGCTCTGAATTATCCCTTCACAATGTTGAAATCATATTTAGTCATTTCCCCCTTTCACTTCATCTAATTGCTATAATCCCCCGTCACCTTTTTTGCACTTAACTGGTTGTACCTCCTGCCCCTTTCCTTTCTCTTGACCAATGGGATTCAATCTCCCTTCACCTGTTACTATAAAAGCTGTGTCGTTTCTAATGTATTTTCAGTTATTGTTTGTTACTGATGATGGCCTAACCGTCGAAATCGATTTAACAGTGTAACTCTTTATTTTTCGTGGAAATAGACAACGTTTTTCATTAACTTCCGTTTTTTATCGTTTTCAGCGCTAAACAATCGTTGAAATGAGGCGTCACTCGGCAAAAAATGGAAAAATTGTTTCCTGAGTATCCAATTTCGGGTAGTCCATAAATTGTTTGGATTTTTTTCTGACTTTTATCTGCTTAAAACTTAGCATCAGGCACCCCATAAACGCTCTCCAAGTTTCACTTCGATATCTCAAAAATCATGGAAAAAATAAGGGGGGAGCGAGCTACTTCTTTTGAGAAAAATGCGAAATGTTCACGACTAAAAATAATGAAAAACGAAGCGATCTTGACAGCTTGTTAATAAGACTGTGCGTGCGCATAGGTCCTCAAGAACCGTTTGAAACCCGGCAAATACATCATACGTCCATCATAAATACATCATATTACGTGGCAAATCGTTGACATGTTCACCGTTACCTACCGACGAGTATGCAGTAATACGCTTGTATATAAATCCCGTTCTTACGCCGATATGAGACGAGGCCCACGGTACCGAAAGCCAGAGTTAAAATTACATTAGCGGCAGAGTGAGAGCTAAAGCCACGTTAAGGAGGCTCCATTTTATGAGGATATTTTATTAAAATGTTGGCAAAACCCGAAACGCTCAAACATAAAACAACATTTTTTAAAACGCTGCAAATTATTACAAAGTTATTATTACAGAACTTATTGCAGGTTCATTATTTGATCATTAGATACCCCCTTCGGAGCTTGATATCACTGGTCTTTCTCAGAGTTTGAGAAAAAACAAAAATTGCAGGGTGCATCCCATCTCCACAAGGTATCAAATCATGAGATATAATGTGAACTTTGTCCCGTAGGGGGTATATTCATGTTTTCCCCTTGGTCGATTAGAAATGTTCACGACTAAAAATAATGAAAAACGAAGCGATCTTGACAGCTTGTTAATAAGACTGTGCGTGCGCATAGGTCCTCAAGAACCGTTGAGCACAGATCACTGGTCTTTAAATAGCTATTGAAGTGCTACATCAACGTAGACATAACCACCTTCCGAATGATAATTGATTTAAAAAAATCTTAACTTCCCCGTCTTTTAGTAACCAACTACTAGATTTCGTGGCGTGGTTTCAGTTAGAATTGTATCAGCAGTTTCTATCGATAGTTAAAAGGGTAATTTTACCATTATATTATTTGTTATTACTTGTTTTCATTCAAGCTCATGTTCTTGACACCTGTTGTTATTTTTGGTTTATCACTGTTTTTAAAATATGAACCTTTGTAATCGACCAATAAAATACATTTATCATCCAGACCTTCTACATTTGTTGGTTTGCGTTTAAAGACACTTAGACTCTAAAAATCGATTTAAAAATAAATCTGTCCGTCCGCCAATCGAAGCTATTCTTTGAAATCGCCAGACCAAAGTTTAAGAAACTCGTCTAAAAATCATACACCAACTGGGGATGTGCCTGTGATCTCGGCATTCCTTTTGACCAACCCCGAGGAGTAAAATTTAGGAGTGGAAATATTAAGAAATCAAAATCTCAGAAACTTTTGAAATAAATTGTTGTAGTAGCATGACATGTCGTGACCACGAGGTGTCGGATGGTACCTTGCACTTTCAGATGAACTTCTTGCTCTGGACGGGACCTTGCACTCTGGGGAGCAACCTTTTTCTTCCTTCGTCCAATGGGACACCGCGCTTTGGGATGAAATCCTTAATTGTTTCACGGGACTCCGCACACTGGGACAAATACTTTCTCACACCAGTTAATCTATCCTCATCTTCTATTCACAACCTATCTTATCAACTGTACGGTACTTACCTATTAGCCAGGGTGTCAAAGTCTGACTCACAGCTTCACAGTCAAAATTCAAAAAACAGTTTGTCCAAACTCCGTTAAATAAGTTTTTGGGAAAAGAGGGCGCCAGACAGAAGTTTGGAGTAACCGAATGAGATTACTAGAAGCATTGTAAGACCAATTGTTTATCAACCAGAAGGGTTAGTTGGGAGAGCAAAAAATTGTCAACACGTCTGTGTATTGCAAAGCGACTTTGCTACAAATGCAGAAGTAGGCTGCAAATTTTCTAATTTGTTCAATCTTATTCTTACTCACTTACTTATGCTGGCGCTACAATCTACGAGGTATCAAGGCTCCTGAAGAAGTCGCCGCCTGTCACATCGGTCCTGTGCGTCTTTCCTCCAATTGCGTACACCCAAAATGGTCGAGGCATCGCGCACCACACCATAAATCCTGCGCAACCTCGGTCTCCCCATCCGCCTCCCAGCATGGATTTCGTCATTCAGCGCCATACTTGGTATCCGAACTGGAATCATTCTGGTAACGTGACCCGCCTATTGCAGTCTTGCAATCCTTATGAAACGCACGACGTCACGGTTGTTGTACAGAGCCATGACTTCCAGTTGGTCCGCGCCTCCATATATCATTCTCCAATACGGGTCCAAAGATTCGTCGCAAAAACTTTCTGTAGACACATAAAAGCCCATGTTCACTTGTCCTGGGGATAGTCCAACATTCTGAGCCATACAGACGATACAGACGAATCTTTGTTGTACGGGAAAGCAACCTACTTTTGAAGTGGTAAATCAGGGCAAAGCAGCCCTGATTGGCCAGCCATAACGCCGGATCAGTAGCCATAATTCGGCGTTTTATCTCAGATCCCACAGTTTACCTGAAAGTTCAGGTAAACAAACTCCTTTATAATCTCAAAGTTTTATATACCTTCTAGATCTAATTCGGTATTCTAGTAAGTTAGAGCTGTCAATAAAAGTGTGGTGCCTGACTTACATATAGACCAATGATCTGCGTAGAAAAAACCTTTGAGCGATAATTCGCAGTATTTTTTTCAGATGACAAGGATAATTTCAATCCGATCTTTCAGCTAACGGTACCCGGTTTGTGAGTAGTAGTCCGACCTTTCATTCCGAGGGCCTCACAAGAGCAAGGCAGTTAGTTTTACGATGGACCGCTTATAGATTACCTACCTACCTACTCTTAATATTCTTCCCGGCTCACTTCTCATAATCATTCCCAGTCACATGCTCCCGCTCTCAGCCTCAGTCAAGGTCGAAACCATAGTCAACACTTCAATTTTTTATTTTCTGCACATTCCCACGGTAAAGGAAAAATCATCCGCTTAAGTTGAAATGCTCTAAATTGACGCTGTAACCAGCAAGTTCGGCTACGATAATAACGTTACTGATTTTATGACCACCACCACCACCGCAAATAATTCAATCAATTTAAATCAGCTCAATCAGATCCTACATTTTCCAAACTTCGTAAGGAATCTGGTCTGCAAAGCCACTAGTCTTATTTTCCATAGATTATCTCGCAAATATATTTTACTCTGTTATTTAGGCCCAACACTAGGGAAATCGTGGAAGATATGCATATGACAAGCATCAGCAGACGGATTGGACACAGGCGAACCGATGAACAGACGGAACCAAAACATATACTCAGTGAAATCTAAAACGCAAAATAGAAGTGAAAATTTCGATTTAGATGTGAAAATATTGATCGTTTGAAACTTTTAAAGGTTAGCTTACAAGGGAAGTGCGCGGTAAGTCTGGCACCGATCTGAATGAAATATTTACTGGAGTTTCTACATCAAAAATGAGTCCACACGTATTTTGCTATTCGACAGAATTTGGAGCTTGAAAAAAAAAATATATATTTAAAAAAGGACAAAAATGGTTAAATTTGGCGTTTGGGAAACTAATAATGGTCCCACGTTTTCAAATCAGTTTCAATAAAACTCACAGCAGTGTATTTGCCTCAAAAAACATTAGACTGGTGAACAGCGATTTTCCTATTTAAGCCACAGGAAGGCCAGAACTCAGCGCGTAAAATAGGGCTAACGCCATTACTGGATTAAGCGCCAGCAAGCAAATCCAATACGCAATTTTCAACAAATTCAGGAATCGTTTAGGCTTTCAGAGGAAATCGACACTTTTGAATGTTCCCAAGCATTTTGGGAAGTAATACAGAAATTCAAAAGTTACAAATAGTGAATTTATTTATATTTGTGTAAGGGGGAAATCATAATAGGATTAATAACATTGTACATTCATATTGGCATTATACCAAAATCTACGCGTGTTAATTTCTTTTGATGGCCTAAAGATTCCTAAATTTGTTGAGAATTACGTTGTGGGTTTCTTAAAGTTTTTTATTGGAGCTTTATCCAGAAATGGCGTAAGCCCTATTTTACGCGCTGAATCCTAGTAATCCTGGAGCAAAAAAGAAGGGAAATCCCTATACACCAGTCTGATGTTTTATGATGTATAGAAACGTTTGAGTTTCATTGAAATTGGTTTCAACACGTGAGAGCAGCATTAGTAGCCTGAACGCTAGATTTAGCCTTTTTTTACTTTTTTTTAATGTCGAAGCTCCAAAGGTTCATTCTGTCAAACGGCAAAATATGTGTTGAGTCATTTTCGATGTAGAAACTCCAGAGAAAATTTCATTGAGATCGTGACAGGTTTACCGCGCTTGTTAGTGATTTTCCCTTTTGGGAAAAAACATATGACCATGAATTTGTCCTACGGTAGAAAAGTAAACCGTTAATAATGATAAGCACAGAAAATATTTTCAAATCACACAGTTGATTAAGGTGGTTCCGCACATTGTAATTCTATTTTTACGTGTCCTTGAGAGACTCCATTACAAATCAGCATTGTAAGGGAATTTAGAGAGTAGCCTCACAACACTCAGATGATCGAGGTGGTTCCTCACGTTGTAATTCTATTCTGCGGATTCTGAGAGACGCAAATTGATTGATTGATTGACCGGTTGATGTGCTTAGACGTACAAACCAGGCCAAAATTCGATTGTTTATCTCAATTTGAACTTCAAAAGTTTGTCCAAAGAAACACTTGTAATTCAAAGGTGTGAACCAAATAAAATGCTGGAAAAGTTTCATCACCAGGTTCTACCAGATTCATTTAGAAGTTGTTTAAGTAGTTGTTACTCTGCGCCGCGGTGCCAGAACCCTCATGTAGCGTCAACGCCATACCATTTTTCAGTTGTTTGTCTACAACTCCTAAACTATGAGTTATTCGAGTATTTTGACAACCAAAACCTGAAGTGAATAAAATTTATTACAATTTTGTCCTCATTAGTTTTTTGATGAACGAATAGTTTTTGAAGTAGAGCCAAATGGGAACATTGGATTGAATACGTCGAGCCAATGGGTGTCCCTACAAAAAGTTAATTCATATCAAATACCTACTACGTGAGGCTTGCGGTCAGCAGACCCACTAGTTATCCTTATTTCTTAGTCACCTCATCTCATCATCATATCATCTCTTTTCCGTAACGATAAATGTTTACCGACCCTGCCAGAAATTGTTCACCTCGCAAGAGTCAAAACAGTGCTTCCTCTACCTTGGTATATTGCAAGGTTTCTAAAAAACACTTCTTGTTGTAGATGATATGTTGAATCGAACCTTGAGGTTCGGGAGTTTAAGGAGCGGGCGCTCTGTATATCTAATGTATCTGATCTACATTAGATGTCTGGGACCGAAGAAAAAAAACTGGCTTTCAGACCCCGAATTTGGTCTGAGCATAGGAGCCCGATGTTGACAGAAGCCGGCTCTCCGTGCCTTCCCTTTGTATCTGTTAATCTGTTAACAGTTCGGGGCATTCAAAGCCTCGCAAGGCCGATCTGGGTCACTTCCTCGTCCCATTAATAGAATCCTCCACAAGGAACTCGTTCGGGAGTCAATGGTCAGGCCGGCCCTTCCTCCACCTGCTGGAACAAAACCTCATGCCTTCTTCTGCCGCCCAACGCCCACCATTGTCTTCTTGGCCTTGTCACCCGGCTCTTTTCGAGTTTCGTTGCTGATCTTGGGTGAGGTGTGTTTATAGGCGTGATGAAAACTTTCCAAAATTATCAAATTAAAGTCAATTACTGTATTTCCAACAATCCAAAGGGTTAGAGGCCAATATTGAGCCACTTTTAGCGAATTTTTGAAGAAAATTAAGCTATTGCTCTCGCCTCAAAATTTGTAGAATATGAATTTTTGAAAAAATTTTATGCAGAAATCCGTTTCAGGCTATTCTGAATCATATTCTGAAGTTTAACGCATTTTAGCGAATTTTCTTAGAAAATGAAGCTATTGCAATGGCTCCAAAAATTTTAAAATAAACATTTTCAAAAATTTTCTTCATCGAAATCTGTTTTGAGGCATTCTGAAATGATTCCTGGATTTTAACGCTTTTTTATATGTATATATATATATATATATGTGTATATATATAGTTATCTTTTGACAGGATTGCTGCGTCGTTTTATCACGGACCACAGGACTACCGCGTCACATCCCAGCGCAACAAACCTGCGCCATAATCCTGGGTTTTTTGATACTTCGACAGGTTTGTCGCGCACGGTCTTGAAGGGTGGGTATAATCGAACCAACAAACGGCGCTCTTTCTCCATCACAGTTCACAGGATTGTGGCGCAAGGGGGTGGTAGTTGGGTTGTTGGTTAGGTGAAATAATTATCTATTGGGTTAGGTTTCTCTCCTTGCGTTTTTTCGTTTCCGATGGCAGATTCAGTCATTGATTATATTTTGATGGAAGGGGGTGTATTGGTAGTGAGTTCAGTCCTATTGAAGCAAGATAACAGTTGCTATGTCGCTGTTTATGAAATTGTAATATTTAATGTTTTATGGCATTATACTTGAATAATTAACCTAGGTACTTATCGGTCAGGATGAAACGTAAAATCTGTATTCTTTCAAAATGAGATTTTTATACTGTAAGCATTCCAAACCCTACAAAACCTCTAACTTCTTCAACTTCCGTTTTATATTACCCCTTATATATACATACCCCTTCTAATAGGTAAAAAGAACTAGGAATCCGATTTTCTAGGACTCGTCGCGCGGCGCGTCTCATGGAGGGGGTAATTCCGAAACTTTTCTTATTTTGTCATTTAAAATGTGAGAAAAATAGTTTCTAATAGGTAAAAAATCCGAGGAATCCGATTTTCTAGGTCTCGTCGCACGGCGCGTCTCATGGAGGGGGTAATTCCGAAACTTTTCTTATTTTGTCATTTAAAATGTGAGAAAAATAGTTTCTTATAGGTAAAAAATCCGAGGAATCTGATTTTCAAGGTCTCGTCGCGCGGCGCGTCTCATGGAGGGGGTAATTCCGAAACTTTTCTTATTTTGTCATTTAAAATGTGAGAAAAATAGTTTCTAATAGGTAAAAAATCCGAGGAATCCGATTTTCTAGGTCTCGTCGCACGGCGCGTCTCATGGAGGGGGTAATTCCGAAACTTTTCTTATTTTGTCATTTAAAATGTGAGAAAAATAGTTTCTAATAGGTAAAAAATCCGAGGAATCCGATTTTCTAGGTCTCGTCGCACGGCGCGTCTCATGGAGGGGGTAATTCCGAAACTTTTCTTATTTTGTCATTTAAAATGTGAGAAAAATAGTTTCTAATAGGTAAAAAATCCGAGGAATCCGATTTTCTAGGTCTCGTCGCACGGCGCGTCTCATGGAGGGGGTAATTCCGAAACTTTTCTTATTTTGTCATTTAAAATGTGAGAAAAATAGTTTCTAATAGGTAAAAAATCCGAGGAATCCGATTTTCTAGGTCTCGTCGCACGGCGCGTCTCATGGAGGGGGTAATTCCAAAACTTTTCTTATTTTGTCATTTAAAATGTGAGAAAAATAGTTTCTAATAGGTAAAAAATCCGAGGAATCCGATTTTCCAGGTCTCGTCGCACGGCGCGTCTCATGGAGGGCGTAATTCCGAAACTTTTCTTATTTTGTCATTTAAAATGTGAGAAAAATAGTTTCTAATAGGTAAAAAATCCGAGGAATCCGATTTTCTAGGTCTCGTTGCACAGCGCGTCTCATGGAGGGGGTAATTCCGAAACTTTTCTTATTTTGTCATTTAAAATGTGAGAAAAATAGTTTCTAATAGGTAAAAAATCCGAGGAATCCGATTTTCTAGGTCTCGTCGCACGGCGCGTCTCATGGAGGGGGTAATTCCGAAACTTTTCTTATTTTGTCATTTAAAATGTGAGAAAAATAGTTTCTAATAGGTAAAAAATCCGAGGAATCCGATTTTCTAGGTCTCGTCGCACGGCGCGTCTCATGGAGGGGGTAATTCCAACACTTTTCTTATTTTGTCATTTAAAAATTAAAAAACATAATTTTTAACTGGTAAAAAATACGAGGAATCCGATTTTCTGGGTCTCGTCGCGCGGCGCGTCTCATGGAGGGGGTAATTTCAACACTTTTCATATTTCATCTTTTAAAATTTGAAAAAAAAAAAATTCTAATACCTAGGTAAAAAATATGTCTTTGTGCCCCCTTTCCCCTTCCTATAAAACCCCGTATTGTATTCTAGAGCCACTCAGCTGATCTGGGATCGGTCAGTTGTGTTCAGAAGTCCCTCAAGGGCCCACATACCAAATCTCATTAATCATGGGATCATTAGGGAAAAAACTGGATTCTAGATCCACTCAGCTGATCTGGGATCGGTCAGTTGTGTTCAGAAGTCCCTCAAGGGCCCACATACCAAATCCCAGAGCCGTGGGATCATTAGGGAAAAAACTGGATTCTAGAGCCACTCAGCTGATCTGGGATCGGTCAGTTGTGTTCAGAAGTCCCTCAAGGGCCCACATACCAAATCTCAGAGCCGTGGGATCATTAGGGAAAAAACTGGATTCTAGAGCCACTCAGCTGATCTGGGATCGGTCAGTTGTGTTCAGAAGTCCCTCAAGGGCCCACATACCAAATCTCAGAATCGTGGGATCATTAGGGAAAAAACTGGATTCTAGAGCCACTCAGCTGATCTGGGATCGGTCAGTTGTGTTCTGAAGTCCCTCAAGGGGCTACATACCAAATCTCAGAATTGTGGGATCAGGGAATCTCCGCGTAACGCTCTCCGCGTGACGCTCCCCGCGTGACGCTCCCCCGCGTGACGCTTTTTCATTTATGTGCCATAGTAAAGACATAAAATGTCAAAAACATGAGGAATCCCATTTTCTAGGTCTCGTCGAGTGGCGCGTCTCATGGAGATGGTAATTCTGACACTTTTCATATTTCGTCTTCTTACATTTGAACAAAATAGAATACCTATATCAAGTAAAAAGTACGACGAATCCGATCTTCTAGGTCCTGTCGTGCGGCAGGTCGGTTTTGGGAGGTAATACAAGACTTTCTGTAAAATTGCAATTAAAAACATTTAACCGAAAATTCCTTAGGTACATTGTCTGAAGGGAAGTTGAATCTTCTTTTTATTTGTAGCAGAAACCGAAAAAGAATTCAGGGCTCCAATGTGGATGAAGGAGTGGATCAGGATCATATTTGCTCCCTATAAATCCTTGTGTGTTGAACCAAAAATATATCTGAAACTTTCCATTCAAGTGATGTAGCTGATCAAAAATGCTATTTTCCTCCCTTTCCTTTCGAGTTTGTGTCACTCCTTTGTGCTTCCTCAGCAACCTCAATTCCGGCCCCCATAATAATTCTCGGAATAATCCCTTAACCTATAACCATTAAATCACAACCTTTCGAATTGAGTGAGTGTGATACAAAGTGTCAAGGATCATCTTCGGGTAATGTGGGGTTTTTCAGCCAAATTTCGTAAACTTTCGTAAGGAAGTATCTGAAAAAAGCGTCGAACGGCAGACGGTGTGGTGTAGGAGTAGGGCAGACGGCGGACGACAAGGGGACAGATTTTTTAAAATCGATTTTGGTAATTGACGTATCTCAAACGTAAACCATCAAATTTTGAGGGGAATTGAAAAAAAAGTAATAGTTCTTAATCGATCACAAAAGCGCCATTATCAGAGGGATGATCTCCCCAAGTACCATCCAAGCTTGTGCGAAAACAGACAGTGTCTAATGAGAAAAAAATTCTTGGAGGCAGACGGACAAACGGTCATTTACACAAAACGGAAATTGCCAAAGAATGTCTACAATATAAAATACGAGTGGAAATATGATTTTGGTCGAAAAACGTGGTTCTGCGACTACATTTCATTCAATGAGGTGCATCGTTCAAAGTTTACAATTTGTTCAAATACGTTCTCGAAATCAGGTTAATTCCAAATTTTGGTGTCATCCCTAGTGACTTGACGTGAACAACATAATTATTATAATTTTTTAATATATCACTTGGGCATGAAGGAAAGTTTAAAGAAGGGAAATTTGAACAATAGTTGAGATTTCAACGTTCGATGTTTTGCCCCGAAACTCGGCGGTTGCCCAAGGTTTTGATGGATGAAAAACAGTTTAAAAACGCAGCGAATTCTTGACAAAGGTTTATTATTCCCGTTACAGACAATAGGTACACGTCACTTCCACGTTCAACACTTTCATAATTTCTGTGATCAATATTGCATTGCTGAATTGATACAGATACCTACTGTAGTATCTCTTCAATCTAGATATTTTTTGTGATGATAATTTGTTAGTGTTGTTCGGTACTACCTAGGTAATTAGATTTTGCGATTTACATGACCATGGACTTGTGAGGTTTAGAGTTGTCTAACCAATAAAATAATTATTTGTTCCCAAAACCTTGCAAAACACTTCAAAACCCAATTTTTACCCGTTTTTTTTTTTTTTTTTTTTTTTTTTTTTTTTTTTTTTTTTTTTTTTTTTTTTTTGCCTAAAAAATTCTTGGGTGATGAAGGATTGGACTGCTCAGTTTCGGGGCACTACGAAAACCTAAATGCAGCCCCTGTGCAAAGTTTCAGATTTTTGAGATTTCCATGTCTATACTAAGGCCTCCCTGGATAGGAAATTATTACAATTTGCATCACTCAAAGCGTAACATAACGGAAAACTTCTGATAATTTTTGTATACAATGACTCAGTTGTTACGTTTGTTCACCTTCTTCCCTCTTTAAGGCCAATGCGGACAGGAGTTTAATATGATTCTGAGATAAGAGATAGTGCTACGGCCGCACCAAAAGTTTATTCCATTTTTGTAGAAACAATTCCATTAAAAATAAAAATTTAATTGTGGAAATGTTCTCAAGACGAATACGAGATTGGAAGTATCGTTCAACATTTTGAAATGTTTTGTAATTTTGTCTTCAAAATTGCAATTACAAATTGATGTTTAATTGAGAACAAAATGGAACAGTCAGTAAACATTTTCCTTGATAATCAGAGACGGGAGGCGAAATTTAGGTCTGACGAAAGTGGTCCTCGAACCTGACGAACGTGATCGTTTAAGTCTCTGAATCCGAATTTGAAATCCGTTTTGTTCTTCAAGGTTTAGTTCTTTGGATTGAATTTCATGAAAAACCCCCAATGTTCATCTCGGAAATTGTTCAAAATTCATCAACTTGTGTTACAATATGGAAATTGGGGCGCTGATTCCGAATAAAATCCGTTTCGCACTAGAACGCTTCGTTCACCTAGTATCTCAAATTTCAAGAATTTCATAGAAATCTCCCCGAAAACCCCCACCCCCTACCTATTGATTGACCCCTGTATGGTGGTTAAAAACCACTTCAAATATTCAATAATATATGCAGATAACCTACCCAAAAGATGAAAATTTGAAAAAAAAATTTACGAAACTGAACTTGCCAAAAAAGCTGAGCGGGCACTTACTGGAACCACCTGGGCTTCATTCTGGAAAAACATTTTGTTTTAAAAATTTATTTTTTATCTTGAATTCGCAATTTCTCCCTTAAAACTCACAGGAAATTTGACGAATATGCATTCCAGTATGTATTTTGAGTCGCTGAATTCGATTTTGAAATCCGTTTTGCGCTAGGACGCTTCATTCACCAGACATCAGAAATTTCATGAATTTCATAAAAATCTCCCCGAAATGCCCTTGGGAAATGTCTAAAATTCACCGAAATTGGTATCCTTATGTTAATCGATGCGCTAAATGAAAATTGGAAGTCCATTTTTCTCTCAGAAACCGCGTTTGCTAGATTCCACAATTTCATGAAAATTCGAAAAAAAAATTCTTTACGCCATTTCTACGGAGTATTTGAAGGGTACATACAAAATTTTGAGGCCCCAGCTTACATAGGTGCTTCGGAATAGTTAAAAAAGAATCCGGCCATTTTGTTTGAGGCCCCTCTACAGCCCCTAGATATTCATTCAAATTCATCTAAATTTGTTCTAGTAGGTATATTAAATTGGAGAGGCAACAATAAACAGGTACCTAGCAACCCAGACCCTCGCGCCAGCCCTTTTTTGAATCTACGGCACCAGGCCCGTGAACTAGGAGTGGACATTTCAATTTTGGAAGAACATCATCAAAATTCAATCATTTGAAAAGTTAAAATTAATTAAATCAAATTAAACTTTTTAATTTAATTAAAATATTATTTTATAATTTATTTTTACTCGTATTATCATAGTTTCCTTACAAAAACGGGTTCCCATTTAAGTATTACCTACGATCGAGAGCAGACTATTTTTGGCGCTACACTATCGCATAGGTTTTACAAATCCGGAATCCCAGAGAGAGAGAGATGAAGGAGCGAGAAAACCCCGATTGGTTGGGACACGTGTGAACTTTGATCCTCGAACATCATATTTACTAAGAACTATTCTCCCCTTCACCACCAATCTACTACACTCAGCCGTTCATTTTGGTGGGACTCGTTCATTACTGACTCGTGTATTTTCTAAGTTTCGTTTGCTTGTTGGTTCCGGTCGCCTGTTTCTCCGTTCTTGACTCAATTTGGATGACAGTTGGGGGATGACGATTTGATCATTCCATATCAATTTTAACATGACTGTATATCAATAATAGCTACTGCGCATGCGCCTATGTGAAAACTTGTAACGACCTCATTTCCCACAGTTTTCATCCGAGTTAGATGAAACTTTCAAGGAATGTGTGGGCTAAGGTGAAGACGGTCCCCTATATTTTTCTTCTTTCCTGACTCAATACTTCACTCTGCGCATGCGCAAATGTAAATTTTACCATGCATCATTTTCTCACGCCCTAGTCTCCCGATCTCGCTCAAATTTGGATGTTGGGGGGATGAAGATTTGATCATCCCATATCAATTTCAACATGACTGTATCATCAATAGTTACTGCGCATGCGCCAATGTGAAGTCCTTGTAACGACCTTATATCCCACAGTTTTCATCCGAGTTGGATGGAACTTTCAGGGAATATGTGGGCTAGGGTGTAGACGGTCCCCTATATGTTTCTTTGTTCCTGACTCAATACTTTGCTCCGCGCATGCGCAAACGTAAATTCTACAATGCATTGATTCTACTATGGTTGATAGTTGGGGGATGACGATTTGTTTGTGTCTAAAGGGGACGACAGTTGTGTGTGTGTGAGAGAGAGAGAGAGAGAGAGAGAGAGAGAGAGAGAGAGAGAGAGAGAGAGAGAGATAGATACAAATAAATAATCTTGATCATCTCCACACCAGTCAATCAATTTTCAAATCTAAATATATATTTGAGTTTGTCGAGCGAACATAAAGTTTCCAAAAAATAGCTAACAAAAATTTTATTTTCTCAAATTTTTTTTTTTGCTCATAAATATTATTTGGAACAATTTTTTCCTGGAAAACGCTAACATCCCATATTTTTACGTATCTCAACTATCTACTAGAATTATATTTATAAATAATTGTAGTGGGAATCAGACCTAGAGTGAGAATGAAGGTGTAAAAACGCAGTGCGAAATTGATGGTGATAGTGTCCTCTACAAACTGTAATAATGCTTGTTGCTAGGCGTTGCTATGCGTTTGCCGGACGCGTCGGTTACGAGGGGGGTTTGCTACCGCTGCAGAAAGGCGTGGAGCGGGGGGTTTCGCAAACGGGTTTATTTAGCTTCTTGATTTCTTGTTTACATTTTTTACCCGCAGACCAACTCTCGCTTCTTGCCTATAACGCGGTTAGGTATCGGCGCCCAGATTCGTGTGTGTTTTTCTTTCCATTCTATTTATGATGCCTAATAGGCGATATTCCAGTTAAGTTAATGTCTCTACGGGATGAGGCTCCCTCAAAAAACTGATAAGTAATTGATAATAGTCAATAATGAATTTTGTTATAATTTATTTTATGAATTATTATTGTAAATGATATTCATAATATTTACCTGTTATTGTGCAATACATTTCCTGAAAGCAGAATTTTGATGCATTTTGAAAAGTAGTCCATTTACCTATCTTGTAAACAGATAATCACTCAAATTCAAGGGTCTTTAGGGTCTTGAAAATGCAAACATACAAAAAAAAAAAAACAGGTGTGCTAAAGACCACACGGGAGAAGTGTAAACTTCTATGACGATTTGGACATTACTTTCCACTCTGTTGGGATGTTGGGCATGTGTTAGCTAAAATGCTAAAACATGGAACATGCTTTCTTCCCGCTAATTCGTAAATGTAAATAAATTTAAAACTACGACATAAGGGTATGTCGTAGGTCAAATTCAAGGGTCTTTAGGGTGAATTTCATCATCTTATTTTGAAAATGCAAACATACAAAAAAAAAAAAAAAAAAAACAGGTGTGCTAAAAACCACACTGGAGAAGTGTAAACTTCTATGACGATTTGGACATTACTTTCCACTCTGTTGGGATGTTGGGCATGTGTTAGCTAAAATGCTAAAACATGGAACATGCTTTCTTCCCGCTAATTCGTAAATGTAAATAAATTTAAAACTACGACATAAATGTTTTAAAAATCGAAATTAGAACAGAGTACCTAAGTGGGTAATTTTCTGTTATGGTGCGCGTCTACAACTACTATAAGCAAGATTAACTTCTCAACCAAGTGACAACAAAAGAAGCGGCATTTTTTACTATATCCATTTATAACATAAATAAATATAAAACAACGACATGAGTAGAAGAACAAGTACGAAAGAAATGCGTGATAAATCGAGAGCTTTCCAACGAGTGGAGAACGATTTTTGTCAGGAGAAAAATAAAGAAAAGAAGTTTCACAGAAAAAAATGTGACAGTAAAATCGTATTCACACCCCGCTAAATTTGTCGACGCGGTGCGCCTATAGAAGTTTACGCGTGACGGTTTTCAAGGCTGGATTCGGCTGATTTGTGACAGATTTCCGAAATTCTCAGTTTCCTGAGCAATGGGCACTTGAATTTCACATTGTCAAGCGAAGAGTTAGTTAGGTACGTTCTACAGAATCCCTCTTGAGCTGTTTACATTAGTAGTTCCAGTTTTATCAAGGATCCGTATATTTACAGTTCCTATTTTCACATGAAATCATGTAAAACAATATTTCGTAGGTATTTATTTCAATTTCTTATATTTATTTTAATTTATTAATTAATTTAAATTTGTCTAGTCATTTGGGTGGGTTACCCACCGTGGGTATGCTCTATAGAATACGTCTTTATTATTCGATAGCTGTATTTTATGAAGCTGTACCTATGCTTCCTTGGTGTTTTAACTCTGGTCACCTATCTGCAATAATAAAAATATTTCCCACAATGATTGTGTCAATACAGTTACTTGCAGAAAACCCTGGTATTTTGAAAAGGATTAATAGACCTCAGAGATATAGTTATTTTTATATCTATATTATACATTAATTATCCATATTATATTATGGATGCTTAATTTTTATTTCATGAAACGCGACGTGTAGGTATTTGTACGAGAGTGACGAAAACTGAATTTTAGAATGATGCTATATTTATTTGCAAATACAAAATTCTTCCGAGATTTTGTGCAAAAATACTATGAAGATGAAAATAGTATGTTGCCCGTGAAGACAACCCTACCTAAGCCTAATAAATTATCCATCTATAGTTCAACTTTAACGTTAACTTATTGGTCCACTCGATCGTAATAGTTACCTTACAAAATATACTTTAAACAAATAATAATAATAAAAATAAAAATAAATAAATACACAAAACAAAATATAGAAGAAAAAACAGAGAAGGCGGACTACGGTAGGAGTACGACTGGCAGTCACGCGAGTGAGGCGTTTACATACCGCCTTCACTACCACATACCACTCGCACTGCCCGCTCTTTGAGGTCCGCACCGAAAAAACCGCCAGTGGAGGGAGCACAGGCAGGACGAGTGGGAGGAGCAAGGCCCTCTTCCCTGCTCACTTCCAACTTTCACGGAAGTGGGCTGAATGTATAAACGAGGTATCAGGGTTGATCGAACTGGATGCAAGTTGCATGAACAATAATAATTTCATAAAGTTCGGTCCAGTAGTTTCGGAGGAAAGCTCTGGACGGCGGACGGTTTTTTTTCCAAATTCGATTTTCTGATTTTACGAATCCTGAAACGTAAACCTACAAATTTTAAGGGGGGGGGGGGGGGGGGTTAAAAAAAATTTTTTTGGTCGATTGCAAAGGTTAATTAATGAAAATAATTAACCAAACCAGATAGAACCAGTTGAATCAGCGTTGATAACTACATCTTATGTGCCACATTCAAGGGGTTTACTTTCAACCATTTTTTCGTTCAAAACGCACCAATAGTGAAATGGATCAAGGAAGCTCAACTTATGGTATGGCCTGGAGAATTAAAAAAAAAAAAAATTCAAATTTCCGATTTTTCGTATGAAAATTGCGGCCCGGAATGAGCGATACATACATAACACACAACAAAAACTTTAAAATAGAAATAAAGACTCTCTGATGCGTGGAACGGATTTGGCAAATAGGTACGTATGGGACTTTGATTTTTATAATAGCAAACGAAAATAATGCTCAATATTTTCGAATATTCCTTAGAAACTACCAATGTATACATTTTTCCTACTATAAGTAGGTGTATACGTGTGTGGGCATCATTGATGACTTGATCCTAAGAATACGATAATTCTTTCCTTCGTCTTATGATGGAAATTGTATATTAATTGAAAATGTGACTATTTCCTGGTCTTACTCAACCACTTGAACGAGAGTGACACTTTTGTTTTCGTGTGATGCACTTGTCGATTCACACATTTGGGCTGATTGGGACGACGTGGAAGGTTTTTGCCACCACCACTGTAAGGTGGCTCCATACTTTGCCATGTTTATCCAGCAGTACCGAAAAAGCTTCAATTCAAATTTCAACAATCAAGTTTCAACTTGTACCTGATCAAAGTGGTAACGCAAGTTGTAATTATGCTCTACCATACCCAGAGAGGCCCCGTTTAAAAATTCAGTATAGATAGGTACATCAGAAAAGCTGAATAGGAACAAAAGAAGCTAATGAGCCCACTCAGCTGATTAGAAGGGTTTGTTAAGTTGTAATATAATTACTCTACCACATCGAAAGATGTCCCGTTCCAATTTTTAGCATCTTAAGTTTGATTGGAACCAAATTAGGTGCAGAGTTCACTCTGCTGATTAGGGTGATTCTGTAAGTTGTAATTATACTCTACTACACCCAAAGAGATCCCGTTCCAATGTCCAGCATCTCAAGTTGAATAGAAATCAAATAAGCATCAGAGTTCACTATGGTGATTAGAGTGATTCATCAAAATGAAAGTATACACTACCGCACCAAGAGCGAATGGTTGGGGGGGGTCCTCACTTCATCATCGAATAGGAATGAATATAGGAACGAATATGAACATTCGATAATTTAACAGAATTATCCTACAATAAATCAGGAAAATTCCGTCATGCGATCATGCTGCATGACTTGAACTTTTTTTTTTTTTTTTTTTGTTTTTGTTTGCGCTTGAGTGGTGAAAAATATTAATTTTTGAGAGAGAAATTGACCGAAGACCATCCGCACATTCCCAGAAAATGTCGTCTATATCGAATGAAACGTGTAGACGTGATGCAAGTTAAAAGTATTTCATTCTTGCACGAGTAGCAGCTACTAAGTTATGATCGTGTCGAATTTTATATGGGGCAATTAAATCGCCTTTTCCCGCCTAGGTAACCTCCAAACCATCAGCAATAATCATTCCCCGAGAATTTAATCAATTCCAGAGGTAAACTAAGGAATTAGGTCGTTACAAGTATTTTTGGATAACTACTCAGACAAACAACATCCTCTTACCGAGAGAATTGATACAAATCAAATTCAGAACTATCTAAAACGTAAAAATGAGAGTGGTAATTTTGATTTTGGCGAGAAAAAAAATTTTCAACTCCCGAAGAAGAAAAAACTGTTATAAGAAGGTACTGGTCCCCCAACAAGTCTAGCGATCAGCAATAAATTATAGAATGAACTAGAGGGGCCTCCTACCTAGATTACTGTCTTCTTACTAGTTGTTTTCGACTTGGGTGCATTATTTATTATTCTTTTTTAATACAACTCGATATCATTCTGAGAATTTTGACACCAATCACGCTCTCCTTCGATGATTATACATATTTCTATGATTTTTCGAAGTTTCGAATAGTAACTACATCACAGCCCTTTGTGACGTACCTAGTAATTATTCGGAACTTTCAATAATCATAGACTACTCACTAAACTAGGAGAGAGCGTTCAGTATCGAAACCATCAGGATAATTGCTGTTCACGTTTTCTTTTGTGTTTGCCTGTCAATGGCCCCTCTAAATTGTATAAATCCATTTCTTTCCGAGTTCAAGATCAATAGGAAAACGATAAAATGAAACTGTTGCTTCGCCAGCTTCTGCAATCTTTTTTCGCTTATTACAACCGTAAGCTGTGCACTGAGTCGTTTTCACAGGTAGTTTACACAGGTTTACTAAAAACGTTTGTGAAAATACGAAGGAATTAGCAAAGACTTACAACTACTGGACTGCTCGCGCCCATGAGTTGCGGTGACCGAGTTTCGGTCCGGCTGCGTTCAACGTCGCGTCTCAAATGGTGGGCTAGCGCGGCAGCGCTTAGCATGGGCGAGATAGGGAAAAACGCGACGCCCGGTCACTCGAACTAGATTTGCAGCAAGGGAAAATTTTTTTTTACTGAATGGCCTTCTGATCCATATTTCTGAATAGATTCTCGAACTTTTGATACTAAAATTAACTACTTTTAACCAGGGGGTTTGCTGTAAAAAGAATAGTTAGTTGAGAGTTTCGTTAAAAAAACCTCATCGCTCGCTATATTTCTTAGATTTCTAGACATGAACATTTATTTTCGACCCAGTAGGCTTTTTGTTGGTGTACAACAGTAATGTTTAGATATTTTCAGACTAAAAAGAATTATTTATGAGCGGTATTTTTGTCTTAAATTAAAGTAAAAAATTTGAATCTTAGAACTTAAACATTGACGTTCGCTTAAAAATGTTGGATTTCTAGGCAAGAATGTTAACTAATGGGCCAACATCATACAATTATCTTGATACATTAATACCGCACAAGAAAAATACTTTTTTATTCATATAATAGAACATATATATGTATGGAATTACCAACATTAGAGCAGGTAATATAACGTTTGGCCTTAGGATAACAAAGCAGTGTCTTCTCTGTTTTACAATGCATGGTGATAATTAATTCCGATTGATCCGAAAGACTATACGTTATAAGTACTTTTTTATAAATGTATCTGTAGCATTAGTCAGTATTATATGAGTATCTATTGCTACTGGAAAGAATAGGATTAAATGATATGCTGTTGTTTTACTCAAAAGTTGCAGATAGGGTCCCCACTCATACAAAACGATAATTCCCCGTTCCAATACCTTTGAGAAAAGGATATAATACGTCTTTAAATTCGGAAATCAAGTCGGAAATTCAATTTAAATTAACATGGGTCTTGCATTCTACAATACCGTTTAGTTACTGTTAATTATACCAATAAATGTTTTCGCCAAATGAAATGATTTATCCATAGAAAATAAAAATAAACCGTTTCAGAGGTAATAAAACGAAAACCAATTTCTGCAATCGAATAAGAGTATCTAAATATACAACAAGTTGTGAAACTTTTTGTATTTTCTCTTAGAACTAGATTGACGTTGTAACACAGCATCATTGGGTCGAACGGCAGCGCGGCGCGCGACTTGGTTTTGGCGCGGCGAACATTGTCCAGCTTCTTTCGAGACGGATTATGGGAAAACCAAACACTTTATAAAATAATTTTTGGAATAAAAGTTGTAGATCAACTAATTAGCTACAACTTTCTCGCTGGAAGTTTGTTTCTGTCCTAAAAATAAAAAAAGTTTACGCTTAGTAACTTTTTCATGTCCCGCTTTAACAACACTTATATGTTTTACATTATTAAAAATTCATATGCGTGATAAAATAAAAAGTATTTATACTGTCAGATTCCGTAGTTCATGCAGATGAATAATATATAAATTTTAGTAAGATTCAACCACGGTAGTGAGGTCCAGGAGTGTGTAAACGACAGCGCGTTCAACGCCAGAAACCGCCCGGCGGTCTCAGTAGCCCACCATTTGAACCCACACTGGTCCCGTTCGGACCGTTTTTCGCTCACCTGGCGATCACTCCAGTAGTTTTACCTCGCTGATTAAACCTGAATAATGGCAAGACCCCGAACCGAGGAGGGGGCAGCTTGAGATATCCAAAGTCCTCCAGTCGGGAAAGATCAAAGGAAAACAAAGCGCGCCGCCCAAGATCGCGTTCGCCAGTCCTAAATTTCTTTTTCCGCCTCTAATGATCAAGGAAATTTTTTCTTGTTTGTGCCTACATGTTCTCATATAGTTCCCAAACACGGCTTGAAAGTGATTTTTTGAATTAAAAAAAATAATCAATTTGAAATTGCAATTTGAAAACAAAATTTAAAATTTTGTATTTTTTTTTTTTTTTCCAAGTTCCATGATATTTCCAATATTCTCGTAGATACAAACTCAAATATATATTGGAACAGGAAAATTGATTCATCCATTGTAGAAATAATTGGAATAAATTTTTTATCTACCCTCTCTCTCGCACAACTGTCGTCCACAATGGCCTTGAGAGTGCAAAGGAAAGATGCACCTACAGATGTTACAAATAACTTTTGGATCTGGATGGGGTGGGAAACAACCAGCGAAAGTATAATAGGGCTACGCAAATTAAACAAATCATCTGCGACCTGGGTTTCGAGAGTCTATGGATCTCTCAGGAGCATAATTCCATACCCGCAAACGTAGACAACATAGTCCTAGCCTATGAAAATAAAACTAAAATGGCAGATAGGCAAGCTTAGGAATCTAATAATTATAGCGATATTTTCAGGCAGCTACAGATTGGTGGAAATGTGGGGTACCTACCTCTTCGGGTTAGGCCCATTTGTGGGTATTAGACTGGCAAGAGCCCGAAACATTGATCGACATTGTGTTCGAGATTTGCGAGAGAGAAACTTAGTAAACATTCTGATCTATGTATTACACGGAAAACTTTTTCTTAAACCCAACGTCGAGCGTCATTAAGTTTGTGTACAACTACTCGTCCTTGTGCGAGGCGCTGAAAATGCGAGCATATATATTTAATGAATGAAAGTGCGGTTTTAAAATATTGTAGGTAATGCCCCTTTATCGAATTTGTCAAAAAAAATTCAATCAAATTCAACTTGTAATTGCAATTTTGAAGACAAAATTACAAAACATTTTAAAATGATGGATGATACTTCCAATCTCGTATTCGTCTTGAGAACATTTCCATAATTAAATTTTAATTTTTAATGAAAATGTTTCTACAAAAATGGAATAAACTTTTGGTGCGGCCGTAGCACTATGTCTTATCTCAGAATCATATTAAACTCCTGTCCACATTTGCCTTAAAGAGGGAAGAAGGTGAACAAACGTAACAAATGAGTCGTTTTATGCAAAAATTATCAGAAGTTTTCCGTTATGTTACGCTTTGAGTGATGCAAATTGTAATAATTTCCTATCCAGAGAGGCCTTAGTATAGACAAGGAAATCTCAAAAATCTGAAACTTTGCACAGGGGCTGCATTTAGGTTTTCGTAGTGCCCCGAAACTCAGCAGTCCAATCCTTCATCACCCAAGAATTTTTTAGGCAAAAAAAAAAAAATAATAAATAAATAAATAAATAAAAACGGGTAAAAATTGGGTTTTGAAGTGTTTTCCAAGGTTTTGGGAACAAATAATTATTTTATTGGTTAGACAACTCTAAACCTCACAAGTCCATGGTCATGTAAATCGCAAAATCTAATTACCTAGGTAGTACCGAACAACGCTAACAAATTATCATCACAAAAAATATCTAGATTGAAGAGATACTACAGTAGGTATCTGTATCAATTCAGCAATGCAATATTGATCACAGAAAATATGAAAGTGATGAACGTGGAAGTGACGTGTACCTATTGTCTGAAACGGGAATAATAAACCTTTGTCAAGAATTTGCTGCGTTTTTAAACTGTTTTTCATCCATCAAAACCTTGGGCAACCGCCGAGTTTCGGGGCAAAACATCGAACGTTGAAATCTCAACTATTGTTCAAATTTCCCTTCTTTAAACTTTCCTTCATGCCCCAGTGATGCATTAAAAAATTATAATAATAATGTTGTTCACGTCAAGTCACTAGGGATGACACCAAAATTTGGAATTAACCTGATTTCAAGAACGTATTTGAACAAATTGTAAACTTTGAACGATGCACCTCATTGAATGAAATGTAGTCGCAGAACCACGTTTTTTCACCAAAATCATATTTCCACTCGTATTTTATATTGTAGACATTCTTTGGCAATTTCCGTTTTGTGTAAATGACCGTTTGTCCGTCTGCCTCCAAGAATTATTTTCTCATTAGACACTATGTCTGTTTTCGCACAAGCTTGGATGGTACTTGAGGAGATCATCCCTCTGATAGTGGCGCTTTTGTAATCGATTAAGAACTATTTCTTTATTTTTCAATTCCCCTATAAATTTGATGGTTTATGTTTGAGATACTTGAATTACCAAAATCGATTTAAAATCGGATTCCTCGGATTTTTTACCTATTAGAAACTATTTTTCTCACATTTTAAATGACAAAATAAGAAAAGTTTCGGAATTACCCCCTCCATGAGACGCGCCGTGCGACGAGACCTAGAAAATCGGATTCCTCGGATTTTTTACCTATTAGAAACTATTTTTTTCACATTTTAAATGGCAAAATAAGAAAAGTTTCGGAATTACCCCCTCCATGAGACGCGCCGCGCGACGAGACCTTGAAAATCGGATTCCTCGGATTTTTTACCAGTTAGAAACTATTTTTCTCACATTTTAAATGACAAAATAAGAAAAGTTTCGGAATTACCCCCTCCATGAGACGCGCCGTGCGACGAGACCTAGAAAATCGGATTCCTCGGATTTTTTACCTATTAGAAACTATTTTTCTCACATTTTAAATGGCAAAATAAGAAAAGTTTCGGAATTACCCCCTCCATGAGACGCGCCGTGCGACGAGACCTAGAAAATCGGATTCCTCGGATTTTTTACCTATTAGAAACTATTTTTCTCACATTTTAAATGGCAAAATACGAAAAGTTTCGGAATTACCCCCTCCATGAGACGCGCCGCGCGACGAGACCTTGAAAATCGGATTCCTCGGATTTTTTACCTATTAGAAACTATTTTTCTCACATTTTAAATGACAAAATAAGAAAAGTTTCGGAATTCCCCCCTCCATGAGACGCGCCGTGCGACGAGACCTAGAAAATCGGATTCCTCGGATTTTTTACCTATTAGAAACTATTTTTCTCACATTTTAAATGGCAAAATAAGAAAAGTTTCGGAATTACCCCCTCCATGAGACGCGCCGTGGGACGAGACCTAGAAAATCGGATTCCTCGGATTTTTTACCTATTAGAAACTATTTTTCTCACATTTTAAATGACAAAATAAGAAAAGTTTCGGAATTACCCCCAACATGAGACGCGCCGCGCGACGAGACCTTGAAAATCGGATTCCTCGGATTTTTTACCCATTGGACACTGTTAAATGATGAAATAAGAGGGACGATCCTGTTTATTTTGATGAAAAGAGGAACTCTCAAGCGCCAGCCATAGGAGGACAACTTGACGCGACAATCCTGTAACTGGTGTTGAACGTATATAAAAACCGGTGTGATACAAACGCAGTATTATCGCGTCAGCGCCGTAATACTGGATCTGGTAACCTGCGCGGTAAGACTGTGGAAGTATATATATATATATATATATATATACATATATATATATATATATATATATATATATATATATATATATATATATATATATATATATATGTATGTGCCATTCCAGACGATAACTCTCGATAGAATTGAGATAAAAACTTCGTTCTTTCGCCAAAAAATCAAGCATTTCAAAAGAAAGGATGAGTTCGTTGGACAACACTTTTTGAGCACATTAAATTGGTCAAATTTCAAAAAATGCACTCAAAAAATCTCTAAAAATGGCTAAAAACGGCTAAAAATCGTTCAATTTATATTTTTTGGTAGAATATTGCTCAAATAAAGTTTATTAACTATAAAATAGAACATCCGAAAGTGTATGTACACAATTATGCTGAAAAATGTACTTAAAATTCATCAAAATTTGCTAAAAAATCGATAAAACCTGCTAAAAAAGCTAAAAATTCAGAACCTCTATTTGAATAGCAGGTTATTATTTAGAATATGTTTTTTGCCATGAAATCAATGGTTAACGATTTCCTTGCACTCAAAAAGCTCAAATTTCAAAACAATTCAACATTATACAATACGATAATTTACGAAAATTCGCTCATACGATCATGCTGCATGAATGGAACTTTTAATGTATGTATGTATGTATGTATGTATGTATGTATGTGTCATTCCAGACGATAACTGTCCGTAGAATTGTGCTAGAAACTTCAAACAAATTTTAAAATGTTAAGGACACAAAACGAAAGTTCAAGTTCGTTGGCCAGCATGATCGGATTACATCTTCGGGTTGAAATTTTCAAAAATGTAGTCAAAAATTTCAAAATAGCCTGTTTTTTTGCGATTTGTTGTGCGAAATAATTTTTTCAGCATACTAACATGTGGTATATTCGGAATCAGCGTAAAATTTCCTATAAGAATATGAATCAAGTTTTCAAAAATTTCAAAGTTGAAAAAATCAGTCAAAAATCGAAATAATGCCGTTCGCTAGTTTTATTTTATGTCAAGATTTGATTATGTTATGATAGGATACTGTTAAGATTTTAACTGCCTTCAATACTGACCACATTGGACATCGAAATCTATGAATATTCACCTACATTTGTCTTTAAATCTACTAGATTAATTTAATAATAATAAAGTATGTATGAGTACCTCCTAATTATTTTTAATAATTTGATTCCATGTTTGTCTATCAAAATCATATACTAAAATTTCTCTACAAGATCAATAGCGACTGAAATGTCGAAGATTTCTTCAAAAATTCGCTCATGGGGTCATGCTGCATGACTGGACTTTTGTGCGTTAGAACGTATTATTTTTTTATTAAGAATCAGATTCTGCGCCTTGAAAATCCTCGACTGCAAAAGTTCAGTTCGAAGTTCCAAGTGATTCGGACAAAAAATCCAACAGAAAAACGACGAATTGACGTCATAGGCGAACGGTTCAACCCCTCTCCTCTACCCGACCCTCTGGAGCGGTGGAGAGGTTGTTCCCCATGGCATCATTCAGCTTTTTTACACCTCCGTTTTGGTGACCAAACGGAACCGCCTCCGGTTCGGAACCCTTCGTATTACGCCTTTTTGGAAAGCCATTGACAAGATCTTTCAGCTGATGGAATAAAATAAAATAGGCGAAATTTCCCATTGTGGAACCAGGTTGGTCATTTTTTTTAGAACCCTCTACCATACTCAGACAGAATCTGAATATTTTATATACCTATACAGCTATGTATATCCAATACATATCATTAACAATCATGTAGATATGTATGCGTGTCTGTCTATACGTTTCGTTAGCATTGTAATAGATATGCGTGTCTGTCCCGTATATTCGTTCGGAATAGTCTGTGCATTAACTAATGCATTAGGAACATATAGGTATGAAATATCAATGTAGGTGAAATATGCTAATTCTTACATTAGTTATTAATAATTACCTCAACTAAACTGAAACTCATTCTTAACATAACTTAACGTCGCACAACCTGAAGTTGATAAATAATTGAATCGCATAACCTGGTTTCGCGTAATTTGCAGGCCTGCTTTATACTGTTTTATTATTTAACATTTTAAATGATAAATCAAAGTGTAGTTTTTTAGAAGTTTGCGGTGAACTAGTCTCAGAAGTTCCGATACACCCTCCACCCACCAGATTTCGGTTTATTATTCAGTATTTATACATGTACTTAATTGATATAAATATCACAAAATTTGTTCTTTACGTTTTAAAGTAGCTACATATGTAGAATCTGATGAATCTTTAAGAACTTTCTTATGTCGTTGACTTGGATACACTGGTCAGATCTATTCTCCACAACTAAATGATTATTGAATCAAGAAAGTCAAATCAAAAATGTGGCAGAAAGCCCACTGTTTTCTCCGATTTTAAAATATTGAAGAGTAAACTTTAATATTTTCAAAAATTACTGATTCGAAAACTTGAGTACACGTCGATATGACCTTATCAAGTACACAATCAAGTTTTAAAAACAAAATTTCCTGGTAGTGTAATTAAAATTTCTTTAATTCAGATAGATACTGACCGACGAAAGGTTTTGTAATAAACAATGGCGTGTCTTAATTGTTTGAAGTAAACAGAACACTTGGACCGTGAATTTGAGATATCCACGGCTTAAGATATCCTAGCCTTACATATTCCGCTGACGTCAAATATCTCGAAAATCTCTCCGAGTATTATATTATTGGTACTCGAATCAGCTTTGTAAGAGCGAGAAAGAGTAAATTAGTAGTACGTGACATTCTCCTAACGAATGACGAATTCATGATTTTTAGCACGTAACATTTATCGACATTCAACATCAAGGTTTCCGAAGATGATTACTCTAATTACATAATGAACAAACTAATGAACTCAGCGATATAACCAAAATCATCAAGTATTAACACTAAATTTGAACTAATAAATTATTACAGGTATTAAGTTAGAACTTACCTTATAATGTGAGACATTGGTAATGGAGTCATATAGCTGACTTAAATAACATAGTTTGTTCTTGAAAAAATAAGGGTGGTTGTTTTCCCAATTAAAAAAATAAAAATAAAAAACGAAATAATTAGGCATTTTTCAAATCACTAAGTTGATCTCGGTGACACCCCGCCTGAATGACACCCAACATTTACAAAAATGGTGAGAAAAACGTACTTGCCTCAGTTTTTCCGCATCATCAGAGGATTGAAAATCTGTAAGAGTTGAAATCCATGATGAACCTTCTTTCAATTTATGGTCCTTTTTCGTCATTGAGAAATCAACCAACTTTCTATTTTTCAGTTTTTGTTTATCTGAAAATAATTCTTTTTTTGTTCGACTTTTCGATGGAAAATATGAACGGTGAATCATTGGAAACATCTATAACACTTGTTAAATCAATTAAAATTACATTTGCACACACACACACACACACTCTTTTTTTTAAACTCCCCTCAAAGACGGAGGGGGCACGCCATTAAGAAAAAGAAACGAAAAAACTAAATTAAAAAGTGGGGAGGACGCCCAGGTTTACCCGACGCCGGCCCTAGGGATTAGGGAAGTTGAGGAAGATGGAGGAGGGAGGGAGGGATGAAAGGAAGTGCCCCTATAAAATGACCACCAGTTAAGGTAAGAGCCCCGAAGGACGCGGGTGGTGATACCACGGAGCACTCCTGCCGAGATGCCCAACTCGAGAAGCTCTGTGGCACTTTTCCCGCACCACACCCTGCGCCATGACACGGTCGCCGCCATGACCTTGATGTTATTAGGCGACACTCCTTTTAGCTCAGATATCGCTTGCCGCAGGTCGTTCCTATCATATTTACTTATTTTAGCCCTCCAGGTCTGCTCCATGTCCATGCTGCCACTGACAACTTGGACATCCAGGATTATGGCAGACCCATCGGGCTTGATGGCAATGATATCTGGCTTCTTGGAAAAACCGTTTCGAATTCCAACATTTTTGGGCGATTAGGATGATTAATCAGCCCCCATGCTCACTCAGCTGGTCAGAGTGGTTTCGCGCGTCATAATTCCAATCTAAGTGTCCTATAGAGGCTCCGTTTCAAATGTCAGCATCGTAGGGTGATAGGAAAGAAATTAGCCGCACAACTTACTCAGCTGATAGTTTTATTCTTCGCCTGTTGTAATTCTCTCACGCTGTAATTTTAGACTACCTGTTCCTGAGAGGATACGTTGGAAATTTCAGAATGGTTGGTCGAATACGAAAATAATTATCCTAATTTTTCAGTTATCAGAAAATGTTGCATATATTCATAACGCGAAATTTGCACCGATCCGGTCGTGAGACATTGCGTGCTCGGATGCAAGTCAGGAAACCTTTATTGCAATGAATTTCATTCAACTGAATTCAATACAGTTCATATTTTTCTTCTGTCTATGATTCTTCAGGAATTTAAGGCTTTAATAATCATTACAAGCTTTATAAAAAAGGCCTTCTGTCCTTAAATTGGGTTTTTAAAATTAAACTCCAACGTTTCTCCCCAGGTTTTCTCCCCAATGGTTTAATAAATAATCATGTTTCTGGAGAACCAGGATTATGTTAGGATTATGTTTCTGGGAAACCAGGATTATGTTAGGTTACTGGAGAATCTATTACTGGGGAACATAAAAAACTGATGTCGAGTAACAAAGAAAGTAACAGTGGACTGGGGGATTTTCGAGGTCACTGAATCAGAAAACAAAAGCCGCTTTTTCCAGATTGGCTCGAATTTTAAAGTTGCAGCCCATATTACTGTTTTTCTCATGTTCAGTAATCTGAAAAACCATAACTAAAAGTTTCGCATCGTATTTCGAGGTTTAACCACCTTACGTTATGTTTTGTGGGATGCTGAACCCGAGTATGAAACCGGATTTTAATTATCTAGCTTTTTTCAGGTGCAAATTTCGTTTAAGCCCCAGTAAAAATCGGGAAAATCTCCAAAAACAACCTTCATCAACACATTGAAAGTTATTTTTCTCTGAAACGAAAACGATAGAACAAATCCGGTTGCAAGTTTGAATTCTACATTAAAAAAATCCTATAAAAGGATCTGTTTTTAACATTATTGAAGGTTAAATAATAAAAAACGAGCTTCCCAATTATTAACACTACCTTAAATTGACTTCGAATCAACTTTTGAATCTTTTAAAAAGAATTCGATGAAATAAATACGAGTTCTTCATAGGATTTTTTAATGTAGAATTCAAATTTGCAACCAGACTTTTTCCATCGTTTTTCGTTTCAGAGAAAAATAACTTTTAATGGGTTAAAAACGTTGTTTTTGGCGATTTTTCCGATTTTTATTGGGGCTTAAACGAGATTTGCGCCTGAACCAAGCTAGGTTATCAAAATCCGGTTTGCTATTCGGATTCAGCATCCAAAAAAAAAACCTTAAGTAAGGTGGTTAAATCTGGAAATACGATGCAAAACTTTTAGTTGTGATTTTTCAGATTACAGAACATGAGAAAGATAAGGTGTATGGGCAACTTTAGAATTCGAGCCAATCGAGAAAAACTGCTTTCATTTTCTGATTCAGCGATCTCGAAAACACCCTGGTCCACTCGTACTTTCTTTGTTATTAGACATCACTTTTTTTTCTTTTATTTTTTTTGTTACCCAGAGTTATCGATGCGTTTCACTTTAGTAACTATCACTCAATGATAATATTTATGTGCTCTTACATTATCAATATTAATTGCATTTATTGAATTTTATAATTCTCATTTTTACTTTTCAGGGTTGAAACTTCTTCCGCTTCTCAACGAACTGAGGTAAGTTGAATTCCATGTAAAGTTGAAATTATTTTTGTAGCAGTTTAGAGTTGATTGTTTTTATTTACTCACCACCTCGAGCAGCATGTAGACTGCAGCAAGTTGCATGTTGCTTCCAAATGGCTGAATTATTTGTTTTTGTGATTCGTGATAATAGTACACGAGGTACTGCCGACTGCACCTTTCTAAGTTGCTGAGATAAGTTTTTTTTTTTTTTTTCTTCGAAGGGGTTCAGTACCAAAAAAGGAAAAGAAAAACTGTTTTTAAATGTATATCAGTGAGAAGTGCACAACCGTCCGGAAACGCGCTGACGGGCTACTTGACCTCAACTCAGTAGCTACCTTGATAGGAAACTGGGATATATCGCGGGTAGCCTGAACATTACCTTCTTTTGAGACAACACAATGTAGTAATAGAACACACACACTAATAAGAAATGAAAGATGCATGTGTTGTTTCCAGAGTCCTAAAGGCTTGATCCTAGACATAAATAATGTCGTGCGTCCAAGTGTAAAGACAAAAACGTGTTTTTCTCAAAACAGTGGTTTCCAATCTTAGGGTAAATTTTTCTTCCGACACTATTATAAGCCCCAGTTCCTGGAGAGAAACGCTGAAGATTAATAAAAAAAATAAATAAATAAGGGACAGAAAGGCATTTTTTGTATAGTTTTGATACGCATAAATTTCAAGTTCCTAAATTCAGTAGAGCCTAAAACTCAAGTTTCCAAAAATTGCTATCAGGCGCTGGAGCAACGCACTGGTTCCCTAATGGGTTGGGCTGATTTTTAATTATCAATAAAAGAAAAAGGGTAGACGAAAAAAAAAAATGTTTTTTTAATCGGTCCAACGAGGGTTGAGAAAAATGTATTGAAAAAAACCCAAAATTACTAAGAAGTGCTGACCCCCTTAGTGGATTTCTCCAGAAAACCACGTTTTTGATATTTAAAAAAAAAACTCACATTTCTCCTTCGAAAACAACTTTTCTCAGCCTTCACTCACATTCTCTGAATGTTTCATCAAAATCGAATGAAAACTGTAAAAGTTTATTACGAGGATTTCACATTCGCTCATACGCAGCAGCTGCAAATTATACAATCGTGATGAAATTTATATGGCATGATTAAACTGTACAGTTCGCAGCTGCCTGAATGAATCGTTTAGGTTCCCAGAAATGGGTTTAATTAAAATGACTTTCATATGGATGATAATTAACATTAATTTCCAGAAATATTTCCCGTACACTCTGAGGTTTCGTTGCATAAGATTCATCTATCTGTTACCCTTAGTTAGTTGTAGTTGCCACGTAGTATGTTTCGAATGATAAATTACTGGTAATTTTTATGTCGATGAACACACCTCTTATCTGCTCTGATATCGGTCAAGAACAAGAATCGCTACATATGATGACTGATGAGTAATGTGACAAATCTAAGGTTTCATCGATCGATTTGGTCTAAAGGCTATTATCGTATTAGTGAAGGAATTTATTGATTTTATCTCCTTCCCCACACTCCACAACTTGCTTCTCTTCACCTTCTTCCTCAAGGTGTGGCCACTTAAAAAAATCTAGCGAGCTAAAATTAGTTTTCTGAACAATTGGTGTGACGATTCCTTTCAATTGAAAAGCCAAATCAAAACACATTGATCGCTAATAAATTATATGTTGATCCTATCGTACAAAAACACAATACTGCGTAGTCGCGTAGAATCCACGCATTATTACGTATTTTTTATTATTAATAGCAGTGTCATCAATGGAGAATATTTGAGCACCTATATCTTGAAAATTGTTCTTACGTCATCAATGTGTATAGTAAAAGATAGCATCTATGTTAGAATGGTTTAAAGTACACAACAGTTATTACACAATTTTTGACTGATTTATTATTACACAATCAGGCTTCCTTCACACAAATCTAACTTGATCTGAAGTCTTGATTGACGCAGGTGTTTTCGTCTCAAAATGGAGTGATCATTAGTACCTACATCAAATCTTCTATTGAAAACGGTTGCGATACCATAAGACAATCAGAAAGTAGGGGAGAAATGTTGATCAGGTTAATTTTACTCTCCAAAGCGGTGTTGATGTTCGTTCATCTCTTGTAGATTTTCGTTTTCTTGTTGACCTGTTTTCTGGAAATTAATCAGATTAATCTCCACATCTGACCCAGTAGATGTAGAATCCTCCAACGTACTTCGTCCGTAGTAAATGATAAGTTTTTTCCATCAACCATTAATTCATCTCCAATCAAGACGGCTTCCCGTCTTTCCTTGCTTGTCGTAAAACTCGGATGTAATAAACTGGGATCCCTTGAATTTGAAAATTTTCTGGCGTACTTTACATTTACTTCTACTTTACTTCTAGAAGGTTGGATGGTGCCTTAACGTCTTACACCTATAACTTTATAATCCTCAAGAACGCAATTTAATTCCGTTCTAAAAATGTCCATCACCTTCCTCTCAAACTCTAAGCTTTTTTCTCCTGGCCGGCTACCTGCAGCGTAGAGCTACCCACAAGTTTATTTACTTAAATTATCAAATAAAATCAATTTAATAGACTAGAATATTATAAATGGAGCAAGTGGGGGAAGCGGTTTAACGTGTTACTGAAGAGTCGCAGTCCAGTTACCCCGTAGATCAAAATTTGGTAACAATTTACGTAAATAAATAGCACAAGACTTTTTCCGTTTATTTCCATAATTTACTCATTACCACTCACGTTGGTGAGAAAACAGAACTGTATTCATGGGAAATGGAGTTGGATTCATTAAATATTTATGAAGTTGTGCCAGTGGGATAACTAACCATTCATGTTAGTAATATATGCAACATGATCCAAGAAATACTCTAATTAATGACTTTGTTGTTTGTAATATTGAGCATCAAAAATTGAACTGAAAATAAGCCGACTGTTGACAACACTAGGGAGATGAGGTGCAGTTTCTGTACACGGAAATAAAGAATGGAACAGACGTCTAGTATTGACTTACTGCATACGTGCGTATAATCTGAGAAAACTTTTTCTCCAAATCGTTGCAACACTCATAAAAGAGGTACCCAAATTGGATCCAATTTTGATGAAGGTTTCATATATCGTACGAGAATTTTTCAGAATACTCCCCTACGGATGGTCAATGTAGTTTTGAATTCTCACCACGGGCATAGTCGCTTCATTAAACTCCTGATTTAATTGCAATTATCAAGGATAAGGCACGTAAATTAGGCTGCACATGGTTCTCTGTGATTTTCATCTCATATATGCGTATCAACTGTAACCTTTTCATGCACAGTACGTGGAATTCTTACAATAGTAACACCCTCAATATTCACCAGTTTTGATATACTTTTCCGGGATTTTTGAGCTTAACCCTTCTACTCTACAAACAAACTAGTAAGAGTTATTCTCGTTAAATTTGGCGCACTACGACTTTATTGAGAGGCGACCAACTACGAACTAAATCACTCGCGACAAAGTTGTGGAACCCATTTCAATGAAGACAATGGAAGTTATTGAAACACTTAGTCTATTACCACAAAAAGAAGAACAGATAAAATAAATAAAACAAATAAATAAATAGTTGAAATGTAAAATTGATTTCGACTCTCTTGCGTCAGTTCCGTACAATGTTTGAAACACATTATTTGACAAGTCTGCGTGAAAGACACCAATCTCATCACAAACAATCAAGAATTCTGAGTAAAAGCCGCTAAGTTTTCGGAAAACCGGCACTTTTGACATGGATATGTCTTTTGGCTGGGGAATTTTACCACGACATTTCATGACCTCTAAGCCATTGTCGTGTCAAGGAATGCTGATTTATTACTCCAAGTTAAACTCTGAACTTGGTATTAGAACCTCTTGAAACTCATACGGTGGATACAGCTTTCGTACAAGTACGCAACCACGAGAGACATTTTATGTCTTTGCACCCCCTTTCCCCTTCCTATAAAACCCCGTATTGAATTCTAGAGCCACTCAGCTGATCTGGGATCGGTCAGTTGTCTTCAGAAGTCCCTCAAGGGCCCACATACCAAATCTCAGAATCGTGGGATCATTAGGGAAAAAACTGGATTCTAAAGCCACTCAGCTGATCTGGGATCGGGTTAGGTCATCATCTGTATCAAGCAATAACTTATTATAGTAATTATAACTTGGCAATGTTTGTTACTGACATCAAATTTGATTCAACATTGTAACTCATCATGTTTTCGTGGAAATAGACATGGTTTGTCACTTACTTACATTTTCTTTTGCAAACAAATGATCGTTAAGGGCCAGTACATTGTAAAGATGGGCTATTTAGCTCTGCTATAGTTTACCGCTGAGTAATCATTGCCGGCGTTTTGTTCTTTCTCAGAAACTGATTAACTGCATTTTCTGATAAATTCCTGGTCGCCTTATCTCTGTCACCTGATCGCCAGGCTGCCCATCTCAACTACTGTCTCAGGATTTGGACAAGTTCAATGAAATATTTGAAAGGTGACTGCAATTGCCTCTTTCTAGCGTTATGACTCTCTCAACAGCGAGGCTATCTTCTTTAATAGAAGGAGCAGTCAAAGGAAAGCGCCTGGCGGGGCGCCTTCCACTATTTATATCGACGAATCCGTTCTGGAGACAGGAGCCTCTGGAACGCCGGCCTCTCTCTCCAGCCACTGCTTCCAAACTCTGCTGGAAGTGTACACTGAATGATTAAAGACAAAAGATTCAAAGCTATACAAACGCTTGAGTAATTTATTTATTTTCAACACGGTTATATAGTACCTACAATCGGGCTCCATGTTAGAAATGCTAGACCATGTGATTAGCTGATTGAGCGTAGATTTTACGTTTCCGCATACAGAAGATATTATTGATCCGTTTGTAATGAATTTCAAAAGGAACTACATATCTAGGTCTAATCTTCGTGGACTAAGAAAATATCATAAAAGTCGTACGAACATTGTAGTAAAGTGCATCAGTGATATTGCAGAAAAAAGACAAGTACGAAACCAAAGTCGAGGAGAGGGAGCTCATAAACATAAAATTATTAAATATCACGTTCCAATCTTGACTTATCCTAATTGTAGTAAAGAGAGAGATGCAGAAGCCTATCACTTATTCTCCAGCTCTACTGTGCACTGTTACAAGAAGTGTTTACTTTGTGACTGCACAGTTCAGTTAGTATGTGGCAACTAAAAATGTCAATGGATGTAAAATTTCTGTCCGCAGAATATCTCGAAGTCATGTTGCAGGTACGGCCTCGTAAACTCGTAACTATGTAACTATGAATATACAGGTCTCCCTCCTAAGGTGCAGTGGATTCGAGAGTTCAATCAGCAGTTATGTTTCGAAGTCATGTTCTAGGTAGGGTTGCCTGAATTCGTATTGCACATTGATTACCTGAGTACATTTATTGTCAGAAAGAGGTAACATACGTAATTTATCATTAGATAATGATATATGGTAGGCTTTAATAGTGTAGGTACTTTATTCATCATTAATAAAGTAAAATGGGGGTTCGACCAGAATTACACCTTATAATACATCGGAACGGTTAAGCAGTACAATTACGAATTGGTTCTATGAGTACAAGATCAGGATTCACTGTATTGTTCTGCTGTCTCAGTTGACCAAGTGTCTTTTCCACTGCACGTTTTCTTGGAGATGGAAAAAGTTATATTGGCTGGTGTCCAAATTACAGAAGGGCTGCAGACGCTCATCCCGCACTCACCAGCTCTGCATTTGACCCCACCTCAAAAAATATTCATATCTCGAAGTCATGTTCTAGTTATGGTTACTCAATTTCGTCTTGCGAATGTATTATCATGGTGTATTTGGTGTCTGAAAGAGATAATAGGTGCAATACTCCATGAGACAATTATGGTATGCTGGACAAAGTATGGTATGCTTTAATAAGTACATAATGCATCATTATGTACTTACCTTATTACAATGTTGGGCAGTACCTTAAGATGTTGATACTGCGAATACAAGATCAGTATCACTTGTTTAGCATTGATGTCAGAATAAACTTAACCGTTGTGTTCTCGGAGAGTAAAAAAGGGAGTCACCGGAAGTGGGCGCTTGGCTGGAGTCCAGGTTGTAACATAGAAAGGGCCGCGGACGCCCATCCCGTGCTCAGCAGCTCTGCACTTGACCCCACCACATAAACCATTCACGTTCCACCGACAACATTTACGGCCCCGTACGCCGCAAATATAACCGTCCCGTCCCGTCGAAACCTCCCCTGACGTGTTTACTGTCCTCCGCCTCTCTAGTCATCCTCTATTTTTCCGTCGGGATTATTTTCCCACCTCCAGGGAGATTACGGAGGACCTGTTCGCTTCAGGGTCACTGATCTGCGAGGGTCGTTTCCCTTCGACACCTGACACTTGATGGATTCGGTACCTGGTGGCAAGGAATGAAATGGGGTGACATAGAATGCCATAGCAGGTTTACGGTACGGTAATGAAACAGCACTATATCAGTAAATTTGAAACTTCCTTGTTTGCATAACTGGACTAAAATCTGGATTGAGTAAACAATAAAAACTGTCAGATGTATCTAATAATAATAACAATATTTATCGCTATTACCCCCGCCATTCACCTCCTTCCATCATGGAATCTGAAAATCCTGAAGAATTTCCAAAATCTAGACCAAATTCATAGTTGAACAAAAAAGAAACAGGAAAATCGGCCTAGAATAGTTAAAACATCATGGAATCACCTACATTCACCCTCTCTCTTGATGAAATTTAAAAACTCTAACATATTTTCTAAAAGTATATCGAATTCATAATGGAACGAAATAAGAATCACGAAACTCGGTCAAGATTTGTGACTTGGGCCGCGCTTCAAAAAATGTATAATTATCCCCTCCACGACAGCAACTCCAAAATTCCCAAACGTTTGTTGACAACTACACTATAATTGGAATCGAACAAAATAAGAATCACAAAAATCAGTTGAGCATTGTAATCTGGGGGGAGTGTCGTCAAAATTTGTCGAAAAAACACTTTCTTTTGCTTTACCCCCTCCATTTTTCCTTTTCCATCTTTAAAATTCGACATTTCCGGGGTTTGTTGCACAACTAGACTAGTATTGGGATCGAACGAAGAAAGAATCTCGAAAATAGGTTCAGAATTGTGGCCAGGGCAGCACGGCAAAATTTGTCACACAGAGAGAGAAAGAGACAGAGACATACCTACATATGTTTTTTCACGGATTCGGTCTTAGAATGATCTGATACGGATTTGTATGCGGTTATTTTTTTCTGATGCTTGGATTGTCCCAAGCCCCCTGGATCAATTCCAAAAGGTCGTACCTCTTTTGAAAAAGCCTAGCTTCAGAGAGACGTCCTAAAAAGTGAATTATGAGTAATATGATATTCATACGTGTTAGGTATTGGTCGGTCGGAAAATGCCTAAAACTAGTCTTGTAAATTCATCAAAGTTCCACCATTTGAAAGGTCATCTCAGCTTCAAAACATTCCAGTAAAATTAAGTGAACGTTGGAAAAAGCAATCGATCGATTTAAAAAGACGATTTTGGACATTAAGGAAGATCCTATGCAGGACAAAATCCCTGTACAGGACCAAGCAACAGAAGGGTTACTCTGGAATGCTATCAATTAACATTTCCGAGATGTTTTGATTTTGGTGTTGAGTCTTTCATTTCCATGAATATTTCACGGCAGTAAGTATAGCTGTTGAAAGTACCAAGTTATCACATTTTTATTAGGACGCTTCTATATCAATTCCACTCTGAACTAATTTTCTTCCATTCCTCCTTCATATACTAACGCATATACATATATTTACCTATACATGTAGGTATATATTTACTAATTGTATCTACATACAACATCTCAGAATCTTGGAAAATGTATGCAGATATTTGCAAAAATAGTTCACAAACATCGTTAATCACTTATTGAAAATCCCTTAATTTATCGTAGGATTCTATTCTGACTAAGTAAATACCTTCTTATCAACTCAATCTATTCCATAACACACCATAAAAATCACGGAAAACATCGTCAAATTCAGAAATTATGTAGGCTACTCATAAGGAAGTTCCATGCTATTCGGTCTATGCTGAGTAGAAATCATGCGAGGGGAGAAGAAAAAACTTTGCGACTAAAAGCAAAGGAGTGATGAGCGTAGAATCTATTTCAAATTTTAGCTTCATAGGTTCAATAACAAGAAAAGTACAACGGAGATCACAAAGTGGTAACAGTAGCCTTTTTGTAAATGTTTGTTACGTGTTATTTTTTTCTTGTGTTATGTGTCGTTAGACGACAACTTTCGGTAGAAAAGGCCTCAGTAAAAATGTTCTACGTTAAAAAAAAAAAAAAAAATTACTCTAAGTTAAACCATAATTTTGATGTAAACTTAGTAAAGTAAGCGGAAATCATCAGAAATGCTTGCATACGAGTCTGCAACACATTGGGACATTTTCATGTGTGTTTTCTTATTATTTCCTTATCATTAGGGAAAAAACTGGATTCTAGAGCCACTCAGCTGATCTGTAATCGGTCAGTTGTGTTCAGAAGTCCCTCAAGGGGCTACATACCAAATCTCAGATTCGTGGGATCATTAGGGAAAAAACTGGATTCTAGAGCCACTCAGCTGATCTGTAATCGGTCAGTTGTGTTCAGAAGTCCCTCAAGGGGCTACATACCAAATCTCAGATTCGTGGGATCATTAGGGAAAAAACTGGATTCTAGAGCCACTCAGCTGATCTGGGATCGGTCAGTTGCGTTCAGAAGTCCCTCAAGGGGCTACATACCAAATCTCAGAATCGTGGGATCATTAGGGAAAAAACTGGATTCAAGAGCCACTCAGCTGATGTGGGAAAGTCCCTCAAGGGGCTAAAAAAAAACCGGAAGGTATAGTGAACATAATTTTCTCACCTCGCTTGAAGGAAGGAAGGAAGGAATTGTAGTGTATATTTTGGCGGTATATTTCAAGTATTAGTCAATCCTACATAATCAAACTTTTGCTAAGGGTCAACAAAATACAGTAAGTAGCTACTTTTTGGAAGAAATGTTCCATGGAAATCTGTTTTTTGGCATCTAGTATTAATAATCCCAAATTTTGACTTTTTTTTCATACACATGTACGTAGGTATGTAAGTATGTCTTTCAAGATTAGTGATCCTTGGAGTAATACTACCGAATCGACGATTTTTTTGTAACCTCACGCGCGCCAATGAGCCTGGTGGTAAAAATATTGCACCAACTTGCTAGATACTAGATAACTGTGGGACATTAGAAAGGAACAGTTCACCAGACCCCCCCCCCTCTCCCATATAGTATGGTCGTATATGTATCGTATGGGTATGGTCGTCCATACAACACAGAACTGAACGAACTCGACGACGAGCCGCAATTCACCTCGAGAAGTTTTGATTCATATTCTTTGTCGATCCACGGATCATCTCAGCAAGCATGTCAACATGATTAATGTCTAGGGTCTTACACCATTGAGGCGAGTAGTTTCTCATTACCGCAACGTCCAAGGTCTGAATGAAACAGCTAAGAGATCCAAACACAAATCTTCAGCAGTTTTCCCAAATCCAGTGTCAATGGCTTTAGTGTCAACACGTCTATTCCTTATGTTGTTGTAAATAACGACTGCACGTTGAGTCCTTCTAATGGTCCGTCCCGGATGAATATTTCCCCGGATATTACCGTCCCTTTTGAAGCCCTCAACCTTATTCCCTTCCCCCGATATAGAAATCATTCTTCCCACTTCGGTATCCCCGCGTATTTTTAGGCTCTGGAATCTGCCTTAGCTCCCGACAGGCTCCGTGCCGTAAATTGTCGTTCTCAGGGGGACATTTTCAACCGGCGCATGCAACCTTTAGTTTAGAAACCTTCTACGTCTCCCAACGAACCAGACTTTCTTGTAATTAATTTATTTTTTTCTCTATTTGTTTTCTCTTCGTTTTTCTCGAATGGATTTCACTATCTACTGATTTCTTTTGTTAATCTAACTAAGCGGCTCAGTACCTACGGTAATTCAGGACATTACTTGGTAAAGTATGGAATCGGACAATTTAATCAAGGTTGGGGTGAAAATGAAATTTATATGGCTGCTTTTGACCTAATCTTCGAAAGGGTAGGTATTGTACAAATACTAACAAGTCAGTGCACCAGTTAGCACTTCTCCCAAATTTCTAGTGAAAATATACTGAGGAAAATAAACACATTTCTTTGATTTGTAAACATGTTTTATTGTGGTTTAGGGAGATCTCTACAAAATTATTGCTGGCCAATTGTCACTTCGCACATTCGGGACGCTAAGAAAGTAAAGGTAAAAGTTATCCCCCCCTCCACAAAACAACAGGCTGAGAGTGGCTGGGTGACAGCGGTGGCGAAGGAGGGCTAAACTTCCTCGTATTCATATGATGATAAACATAATTTACATGGTAAGATGGAAGATTTATAAATATTATTCTATCAACAATAGGATACATTATTTAATAAATCATGACTCTATAGACTGCTAATTGACATTGAAATATCATTGACAGTTCACGAGGCGGAAACTCACTTGTGTCTTCATGTTGCATAAATTGCAAAAAGCAGTTGTAATCTGTTTGTTGTCTATTTTTACGGCATATTCTTCGCTTGAATTAAATAACTCTGGGAGCACTAAAATATACAAAATACCTAATAATTCTTATGGTTAATTGATTAAGGGAGTAGTCCGGTTTTAGCACCCTGCGGGCGCCTTTTTTTCGTTTCGCTTTCTCAGTTCCCACAATTACGTACTAAATGGTTTGAAATGTTAAGGTAATATTCTTCATACCTGCAAGCATGTCTGCTGTCAATTTTGTCCAAATCGGTCGAATAGAAAGGAATTAAGAAATAGGCAAACATTATTTTTTATTGTAGGAAAATAGGTCATTTTCATGTTCTTTTTTCTGAACAATATTGGGCCGATCTTATTCAAATTTTCACACGTACTTCTTATATATATGTACTAACCCATATGTTAGCACATGTCAGGGATTTTGAGTAAAAATAGTATGTTGAGTTTTGAACCCAAGTAAACGAAACTCAAAAAAAGTGGCCTACCAATCTAACAATGTTTTTGTGACACAAAAACCTGTATCCACGAAATAAAAATTACAAACGAAATTTCAATGGCACCACCTTTAGGTTACATCTAAGCGAATATCTTGTAAAAATATACCTGCCTTTATACCTACGGGACTCAGCCAAAAAGAAAACTGGCCGCGGTTTCTGCTCCAAGCGGCAGAGGAAATTTTACAGATTTTGGCCACAAAAAAGTGGCATGTCAAGAGAAAATGTGCAAATTATGCATACAATATACAAGCATACAATATTCATTTGAGAACAATGAGTGGTTGGCTTACACGTTTATTGTTGGTAAGACTTTCATCAACAATTTTTCAGTGCTTGACCAGTTTGATATATTTTGTTGAGGTCCTTATTTTGTAATAATCATTTCTTTTCAAAAATTTAATGATTTTTTTCACGTTTTCATTGTATGTCTCAATATAGGACTTGATATGTTCAATATCCCCCACAAGGGACGACTTCTCAGCAGGCGGTAGGTGAGGGATGTGGAAAACACTATGTACCTTCAATCTAGAACCTAAATAGATGAAAATAATAAAAATTTTATACATTTTTCGTTCAGGCCACTTTTGGGCATTGATGATACTGAACATGTGCTGACTGGTTGAACGCTGTACTGCGTTATGCTAAGTTCCTACTAGGTAGGTATGCATTATGTTTATCAATTTGCATCTATCTGCTTGCTATTGTGTATACTGATTTGTTCCTCTGGGTGCGCCCGTATACTCTCATGTTAATAAATATACTACATCTACAACCTGTTCAGTGCGGTCTATGGAACTCTATATGCGTGGATTTCGCCTCGCACATTCGAAGCAATCCACACAAAGAATGTGGGAATATCGTAAACATTCAGTGTTATATAAACTTTGAAAACAGGGATAAGAAAACTGCCGTCGTCACCGGAGAAATGTTGGCGCCGACAAAGAATCAGAACCGAAGGGGCGTCCTTGAGGCGCACCAGCGGCTACCGGGGGCGATACGAAATTAATGTAAAAAACCTTGCCGGAGCCAAAGGTAACGAGATTGACCGAATATGGAATCAAAGAAAAAGGTAAGAAGGATCGGATCTGGGAGAGTTGTAGCGTTTAAATGGTCTCACAATCACCTGTGCGAGCGCCGATGGGTATAAAGTTTGTTGTAGGTAACTGAGAAGCGGAAGAGGCAGAAGAAGTTCGCATTGACTGCTCCATAACGGGCGATCTGACGTTTTCTGTGACATTGCAACATTCGTTCTCAAGCTCCTACAGAACTAACAAAAACCTGACGTCTTTTTTTTTTATTCGTATTCCTCTCGCTCCCAACAAATGTCCCCGTGTCCCTCGCGATTCCTGCGTTAATCGAACATCCATCACGCTCGCGACTCAATAAACATTCCTCGGCTTAGATTTGTCGCCTATTAAATGACAGAAATTAATAATTTATGGTTTCATTAGCTCTGCTGGGTTCTCTGCTATTCTCGTCAGAAGCCTGCAGGCCCCTGAGGCTCTAAAGAAAAATTCCTTGAAAATACCTAATACAGATAGTTTCTGTCCTCGTGATTTATTTCTGTATCAACCCCTATGGTAAATCTATAAATAAACATTCGCTTCATTATTCATTCTCTTTTTTTTCTGCTTTTGTTTTTCATCATAAATCTAATATTATTTCCAACCTGCCTTACACTGATGAAACGAGGAATTATCGTCAGGAGTTCTCACGTCTGATTTCTGGTAGCAACTGCAATGAGGCCCAAATTAGAGAGCACATATTAGTGATCCATTCTTGGAATTAAAATTAGACGACCCAGAATTAAAAGTTCAATTTTACTCTTTTCGGTAACTCATGAAAAGATGAGATGGATGAGAGAGGGAGAGAGAAAGAGAGAGAGAGTGTATTTGTGGAAGTACAATGTACGTCACAGTTGTCATATTGGTATAAATTGTCATATTGCCACCACTTATTTTTCGAAGCACATTATTGCGCAAAAGAACCTAAACTTTAGAGGAGGAAAACAAAAAATACATTATTAACACTGTAGCCAGAAAAGAAAAGAAGAACTGTGAATATTCTTGCATGAGAAAGAAAAAAAAGAAAAGAATTCTAAAGAAAATGCCAGCCGAGATGCCTGCCCACCCCAAAATTGGTTCGACCGGGGCGTCCTGGCTGAGCCCGGGCCCGACCCACCATGGCGGCTTCTCGAGGGATGAGCACCCCTAGACGCGATTAAATCAATCGCTCCATTATAAGAGGCGAGACCGCCCCCGGGCCGACCGAGAGTCCCAAGCCGAAAGAAAGCAAACAAGCACACGGCCAAACCTCAATAAATTACATGCACACTAAATGGTAATTCATACAGTTAAGACTAATCATTCAGTATCAAACAATAATAAACAAAAAATAAACACGCATACAAAAAACAAAAACAAGACATCTAAGAGTTAACAAAACGCTTTAAATCATATCACAGCTCATATAAAACGCCAGTACTGTCATGAATATCTTCGGCAGCTGACAAACTCATTATCTATGGCTACCGGTAGGTACAAAAAAATCAATTCAACATATAAACTTGATGAATGAGTTGATGGATTGATGAACAAATTGAGGTTTCATACAACCTATCCGTAATGTATGCACTTGATTATATTGGTTATGCTAACGGTCACTTCATATAGAAGTTGTTTAGAATATTATTATTTGAGTTTCTGAAATTTCCACCACTCAAGCCTACTGCCTACATTATAGATATTATTATTGTTTGCTTACTGATTGTTGTTATTCTTTGTTGACATACCTTCGTTATTTCATGTTGTTTGTTGTTCTCTTCGTTGATTCTATAATAGCACTTGATTATTATTAGGACTTTCGCCTCAGCCGCAGTCTAGGTCTGATCAGCACCTCTATTATTTTCTCTCTTTGGCCATAGAGCTAGGTGTAGGTAGGTACGTAATGCTCACTTGCTCATTTTAGACTTGCATCTCAACTCAATAAACGCATATATACAATTTATTTTGTAAACGCCTATCTCTCATCCCTACCTCTACCTACTACATCAGTCAGAGGATATCCACCTAGGTGTGTAACACTTGTAAGAATCGAGAAGGAGGAACACAGAAGGGGATCCATCACAGTCCCAGGGCTTTCCACAAGCAGAAGGTGGGGGGGGGGGGGGGGGCAGAGTAAAAGGGGGTATCCAAATAGCGCTGGTTCTGGGGTAAATTTTTAAAGGGTAAAAGTTTAATGTGTATAGCCCTGCCTATGGAGAGGAGGAGGGGGGTGAGGTTTGAAATCACGCTCTGCTAACATGTGACGAGGGAGGTGATGGAAATGTAGTAGTTCTCCCTTCTAAGCTGAGAGGCGACCTGCTAGACCCAGAGGATATCCTGAATGCTGATAGCCCAGGAACTATCCCCTGAACGTAACATTTGTAAGAATGGAGAAGGAGAAACTAATCAAATCCATCGCGCTCGCAGGGCTTTGAAAAAGTGAGGGGGGGGGGGGGGGGGGGATCCAAGTAGGCAGGGCGTGGGTATGTTTTTAATTTTTTTAATGGTAAAACTTTTGGGAATGTATTGCCCATTTTGCCAATGGAAAAGGGGGGAGAGTTGGGAACCAGAACAGTCAGTAATAGAGTGGCTGGAGGGGTAAGGGAAGGGTGTACGGTTCGCAACCACGCTCTGCTACCATGTGACAATGGACGTGGTGGAAATTTAGTATTTTTCCCTCAAAAGGGGAGAGGCGATAAACTTTCTACAACCAGAGGATCTCCTGAAAGCTGATAGTCCAGGAAATATTCCCTTAGATGTAACATTTGCAAGAATCGAGAAGGAGGAACTCAAATTCATCACAACTTGGAGTTCCTTTGATTAAACTTTTCAGCTACTTCATTAGGGAATTTTTTTAACCAGCAATTGGTTTGTGCACGACATGCTACTCCTCTCTCAACTTCAAACAATGGGGAACTTTCGTGTGTTGGAATTTCATACTTTTGACCTCTGATTCAGATTAGGTACACACACACTTGAAAACCCCCAAGTAACGGTTTTCACCTAAAAATACCGTCTAGTTTGGCTAATAAGTGAGTAGAACGATCACGCGTGACTTAGTGGTGCAAGGAAGCTGAGGTTCCCCCCAATTGGGTGGAGGCCGTGACGTCATCGTGCAAACTAATTTCAAGAGCCGCATTACTGGCCAGATACTAATCATATAGCACCTTTCTAGAAAGCTCTCCCTCAGATCTTCCTTTTAAACGAATAAAACATAACTGAAAATTCCCCATTATAATGTTCAAAATCCGACCCAGTATGCAGTGGAGTACGACACAATGCAAAGCCTGAATATTTTCGTGTTCTTGCCTGGGCCTGGACCTGAAATAAACAAAACCAAAGAAATACTTGCATTGGACACAGATATTACAAGTAACAGCCACCTACTTCTCTTCGAAATGGATGATGTCGGCCGGGAACGACTATCAACTAATATTTATCAGAACCGAAATAAGACTAACAAGGCGGAAGATGGACGTATCACGTATCGCCCCCTCGGACGGAGTCTTTATCCGAAGGATCTGCCGGGGAGAAAACAAGTGTAAACTAATTTGACGACAAGCCGTGAGAACAGGAAACTTGTATTTTGAACTTAATTCTTTTAAATCGAGAGATTGAGAAGGGAACGAGATGAGAAGGCTGGGGTTGGGGAAGGACAGCTGTAAATCTTAATTCTTATCAATTTAAATCTCTTTACGACCGAAGTGAGCCGTGATTACTTCAATAAGTTCACCCACATCGTTGTGCATAAGAGTTTATATTCACTATTCCACAGGAACAAATTAACTACTCAATTATCAACTCTACACTAGGTACTATGACTTGACTTCAAACTTTGGAAACAAATTAAATCAAGCAAAGATGCACGGCTAATTCAGGAATAACTCAGGTGATTGAGCGTATCAGCATGTAGCTTTCCAAATGTAAAGGCTAAATTTTCAGTTCTACCGTTGGAGGTGGGCACACCTATTTTGTGGCATGAAATCATGCTCAAATTAATTAATTTGAGCATGGTCACTCTCAAAATAGGTGTGCCCACAACTTCTTTTGGTGTTCGCCAAAATGTCACTTACTAATCGACCTCTGAGGTACAGAATTAAAACTCTAAATGACGTTTTTTCTTAGGATGAGGAAACAAAAATGCTCTATATTTACATCTAGTGACTCTGACAGTCTGTGTAATCAGGTAATCAGTTTAAGCCGGTCGATTGATATGTAGAATAAATCTAGCTGAAAAAAGTTGATACCTTGTTCCAAAATCTGATTACGACAACTGTGGCTACTAGCCATTATAATTAAGGGTATCCTTCTAATTCCCCGTAAAGGCAAAGTTTTTCGTCTCCAAATGCCACGAGGGGTACATGCATTTCGGTGGAAAGACATACTTAAACCAGCTTCTATGCTTTCCTAATCCACGACTAGACCCTCTCCTACCGTCATCCACCCCGCAAACTCCCGCAGATTTTGCAGACCTCCAATCTCCAGTTGTTAAAAGCAGTGGCCGGCAAGTCCATTTTCAAGCACGATATCGTTGAGATAAGTGGGGTGGGTGTAGTAATGTGGCTACGATCTCTTCGACTATATGTCAACATTAACAAAACAAAGATTCACCATACAAATCAATTCTTACCTTTATTTTTAGAGGCTAAAAGGCGGTGATATTTCTGAGTATTTACTCTAAAAAATGCCATAATATTCGCAAAGGTAAGAGTCAAGCACATATCGGTGCGTGCCATAGGGCGCTTTATAACGTTACTTAGCTAGTCTCCAATTAGTTTTAATCTTTTGGAAAAAGAATTAATTAAATCTTATTTAATTTAAATCTTTTGGAAAAAGCTTGTCACGTAACCGAAAAGATCCTGAGGCAACATCCTATTATTATTAGGTTATTTAGTTCTTTCTTACAAATTTTAGTGTACGTGTCTTTAATAGTAAATCCGGTATAAATCGCAAATCACATTAGCAAATTCATGAAATATATTTCTGTTTGTTTTAACAACAAAAAGTTTGATATTTAACGTCTCCATATCAGTACAAGCAAGCACATCACGGAGCTCATCAAGTATAAAGAGGAAAATGGTTCTAGCTTTGAAGGTTCTTAGGGACTCCTGATTCAGTTGAAACAGCAATGTGTATGGTTTTTCATAAGAAATCACCAATAACGCTTTTTTCTGTAGTCATCAGGTGAGAAAATCTGTTAATCCTTAAGTGGAAATCAAATCCCGTAAGAGAATCCGAGTTATGTAGCACTCATAAACATTGTACCTACTCAAGTTGTCGATCATGGATCCTGCGTCAAATATATTATAATTATCGTAACTGAAAACGGTGCAAGTTGTTACACAAAGTTGATACCAGAGAGAATGAGGTAGACAATCTGTCCAGGTCACTGGCTTTTACAGGATGTACACACTCAAGGTTTTACATACTTCAGGGTTTGATTCTACAAACTACCTAATTTGCCACAAAAAGTGCTTCCAGAACATTTCTGTAGAAACGCTTTGTTTTCGAGTAATTTCATTTTAAGTATTTCTTCGTATTTCCTAACTTACGACTTCGATAACTCATCATAGGTTTGGTTTGAAGGACCGCTAAATTTCCTAATAGAACATGAACCAACATTCATGTAAGACCATTATTTTCGGCAGACAAAAAAATCTACTGAAACTGAACTTGACTAAAATTTGCGAACTCACTATTTTCTCTCACGAGATCACTATTCCTAGTATCAAGTGAGATCAAATTATTTTCTACTTTTAGGATTTAGAGTGACGATTTCGCTTACTGGTTTTTAGAAAAAACATCAAAAACAACTTTCCAAGAATAGATGGGCTTAGGATGGATTTCCCTTAATCATTTCACGCTGATACAAATGGTGACACTCTTGGATCTCTCCGACTCCGTAATAACCGAGTTTAAGATGTTAATAAAAAAAAGTTTGTCGTTTATTTCTTATGATTAATTTCATGTATTGTTAGGTACCTATGAAACTCGAGAAAACTTTAGGAGTAACGTAGCAGTTGAAGGGGGTGTCTGCGCAATGACATTTCTTTCTGCTGTTGTCCTAAAAAGGCTCCACTTCAAATTTTTCCATCGCAACAAGATATGGTTACAGTGACAATGGACATTCAGCACTTGGAAAGGAAAATAATTTAGGATTTGGAAACGTCGAGTTCATTTCGTGTAGACAAGATCACACGTAGGCGTTAGTGGGAATGATATTGTTGACGAAATCGCTGAACCACCTCGTCAGAACTGTGAAGGTTTAGTTATACCTTACACTTACACTATAGACAGCTGAAACACTGACACTACCTTACAATTCGGTAAATAGACAGCTAAAAGACAGATGGAGAGAATCGCATAATGACGCTTGGTGGGGATTCGTTTCCGTGAAATGAATCCTGACGTTTCCATGAAGTCATGGCGTGCCCCGCTGGATTTTAGCAGGCAAGAGGTCAGAATTATCGCAAGATTGCATTCTAATCACGGTATAAGTTGAGCATATCTAACATGAAATTGGGCTTAACAACTCGTCCCAATGTGGTCACTGTATCACCGAAGAGGAAACAGAACACATTTTTATGGTCTGACCTAAACACAATCCGCTACATTTTCAACAGCTGATTCACTCAAAAACATTTTCAGACATAAAGCCATTTGCAAATTCACTAATGAAAGAAGAAATCAAGATTTAGTTTGTTTGGAAAAAATGTTATGATTTATTTTCTGTTTTGTTAATTGAATGTATGTAAAAATAAAAGCTTCATGGCTATGGCTACAGGTTGACGCCAACTGAAGGAAAAAAGGAAGGAAATTATTGATTTTCAGTGTTCTTTTTCGTGATCCTCAAGTCTGAGGCGTCTCTCTAGCTTATGTCCAAATTTAATAGCAGCTTTCTCCAGCTTCCCCTCAAGCGCAACGACTTCAGGACTCATGTTGATCTGCACATAATGTGCCCCTGATACACCCTAATCTATCAATCGGCAGCTTCTGGGCTTTAATGCGGAACGAGGTCATCACATTTACATGAGCACCGCTCTCGAATGCTTTTCCTCCGGATCAAGGGATAGGCAGATACGTGGAATGACGAAGGTTTTTATGGGAAGAATGTAGGTAAGGGGCGAGTAAGTACATATTTGAGATTCCTTTTAGCTCATGGGATCCGCACTCTTGACTGACTGACTCATTTTCGCGTCGCGCGGCCACATCGTCATCACGCGCTTAATGCCCTGCGGCGCCTACAGCTCCGAGACCGGCTCTCAAACTTTCCATCTCACGGATTTCAGACGTTGATATCCAATTTAGAGATGTAGAAAGAAGGCGTTTCATTAGCGAAATGTTTAACAACGCCATGAAGTGTCTTAGGGCTACGGGTTCAAGTCAAGGTTTAAGCTGAAACATAGCCAAAAGTCGTTTACCTGTGAAAATTGGTTTAATCTACTGACCGCGTTTGGCGTGTCTACAAGCCTTTATCACTTTGGTTTAGGAAACCGGTTTAAACGTCAAAGAAGAGAAGAAGACAAAGAGGCAGTATAAGCACATGGAATAACAAGGATAGTTACAGTTTCATGTTTCAAACCACTGATATAGGACATCGCTTGATTCGGAATTCGAAAGACCCATCACTAATTCATACGGCAATTTTGTACTGGTCGTTTCCTACAGTTGGTACATCTCTATACATTTGATGGAGCTGGTTAAACTACTGCCCGTTACAATGATTCCGTAGATTTCTACAAGAAGATTCTGGATCGTGTCGCTCGCCAACTATAAGGATGATGGTTAGGGTTGTTGGAAGAAAGTGAAGAGGAAGTCGCAGAGTAGGAGTGACTTTTCTGACACTTGGGTCTCTATAATTTGCCAATTAATACTAATATACGAATTTCCATTTTTAACCATTGAACGTGGCATTTTTTTTGGTGACAATAAAGAAAAAAAAATCCAGTTCTTTATTTTCAAGAAGTTTTTTTATAGGTAAGGTTGATTGTACCTAGACTTATGAATAACGCTATAAGGTCGAAATTTTATTGATCAAAAACTTTCAAATAACTTAAGATGTTTGCTGTAATGTTTTCGTAATGTTATTGATCAAACACTTTTAAGTAATTTAAAACGTTTTCTGTGATGTTTGCGTTATGTTATTGATCAAAACTTTTTAAGTACCTACCTAATTTAAAATTGTTTCTCTAAAAAAAAAAATCTCTCAGTTTAGGCTACCTACCATAGAATTTATTTTTCACGGTTGAAGTTTTGAAATACAGTAAGGAAAGTAAAAGTTAGGACTAATTGAACCTATTAAGGTGGCAATGGTTAAAACAAAAAAATTTAATAAAAATATATAAATGAAATAAAATTGAAACATAATGGCAAAGAGTGTCTATTATAATAATACGTAACTAGGTACCTACCACACCACTATGAAGTGCTGCCATTGAACGCAGCACTTAACCGCTAATTATATACCGCTGCACTGCACATTTTGTATTATGCAACAACCGAACATAGCTCAGAAAATATCGCGTTTTGATTCTTCCAGAAACTGGTTGCTTCTTTTACATTGTGGAACCTTAAATGAGTCGAATAACACCAAAATCATACTCATGTTTTAATTACATGAGGAGTAGGAGGAAAAAGTCTGTTGAAACCTTTTTTCTCGGTTTTCTCAAAACGCCATTTTGGCACTTGAACGGTTGTTGAAAAACACGGTACAACGTTAGATCGATTCGATGGTTAGGTCATCATCAGTAGAAATCACATGACAAAGGTATTCATCAGTACGTTAATGACTAATGATCAATAACTAATGTACCTACCTAATTTTGTTCGCTAAAAACAATAAAATTAAGCATGACAAAAATAAACAAAAAACTATTTTGTAACTATAACTAAGTTGAAGAAATCTGCAAGTTTTACCCATTGGATTCTGCAAGAAAAACTAGGTACGTAGAAACCAACTTCAAACTCGTTGCTTCATAGAGTAGCAATCATTTTCAAGATAACCCTCATACGGAAAAACCACGTTAAACATGAACACTAATAGTTACATACTTTTCTTCCCTAACTGGCAAAGAAAAATTAAAATTGACTATATCGTAGGGAAGCGGAGATTTTTATGAAAAGTTTCGCGTCGAATTCATCTAAAAAAAAAAAGTGCCGGAGCGTTGAATTTCGTGAGGAGAAAAAAAAAGTGTCGGGAAAAATTCCTTGACCCCCAGCCAAAAGACATATTCATGTCAAAACAAACATATCCATGTCAAAACGTATTCACACCCCGCTAAATTTTTCGACGCGGTGCGCCTATAGAAGTTTATACTTCAAACATTTCAATTTCTCCCTTGACGGGAAAAACAAAAGATCATGGATATGTCTAGTACCTACTGCTTACCAGTAGGTACCTACTATTCAATTGTATACCAACCATGTAGTGCCTTCTTTTCGCAAGATTATTTCATTATGGTTACAAAACAATATTAGTTTTTAACTTAGAGTAATAAATCAGCATCCCTTGACACTACAATGGCTTAGAGGTCATGAAATGTCGTGGTAAAATGAGAGCATTCCAAAAAGTGGCGAACGATTTTCCTACTATAAAAACTTTGTAACGCCTTGGTTGTACGTGAAAATCAATAGAAAATTTGCCGGTCGGGAAAAAAAAGTGTCGGTCGGGAAAAAAAAGTGTCGGTCGGAAAAAAAAAGTGTCGCGAAAAATTCCTTGACCCCCAGCCAAAAGACATATCCATGTCAATAATATGTATGATGCGATAGGAGTAGAACAGATAAAAAAATTAGAGTTCTGAAGATTTTTCAAAATTTGCATTTCAGTTTATTTAGTTGTCTTAAAATAGTGACTTATATTGGTTCTAGTTTCCTAGTTGGAGTTAGGAAATTCATCGTTCTTTCTAACGATGTCCTTATTCCAGATTTTACGGTGAGTAGAAGAGAGTTATGAACGTGCTAAAGTCATAAAGTGAAAAACACGAAAACAAAATCATTTAGAAAAATAATAAAGTGAAAAAATTCTCGAAAACGAAGCGTTTTAAGATATATTCAAGAGGAACTGTTTGTTGCAGTTTCGATCTCTGAAGTCTGTAAAACCTAAAGCGTACCCTGAATATTTTAGATCAAGACAAAGACTAGTAGTTGATGTGTCATTAGTATGATCTTAGAACTGCGACAAGCTCGTTGATCGTAAAGTTGTTGATTGAGCGTTGTAGACAAATGAAATTGCCAACTTATTTACGAGTCCATTAGGCGCTTTTTCTTCAACCCGGGATAATCTAAGAGGTTCAGATAATATTCATGACCCAGTCGATATAGCAGGGAAGTAAACTCGCTCAGAGATAACATACATGGCAGTTAAGCCCCAGATTTGAAATAAAATCTTTGGAAACCTTTGATGTCTGCCGGCATAAAAGCGTCGCCGCCTTCCCACGTCCCATAAATGTTTTTCCAAGAAGTATCGAATCAAGAGATTGTGTCTAAAAACGCTGTAAGAAATGGCAAAACCTGTTATCTCCTTCGAAGCAGGAAATGTTTGGTTTAGTGGGTTGAATGAATACAAGATCGTATGAATGGGAAGGCTTTTGTGCTTCGCTCAGGCTCTGGTGTGTCACGTGTAGTTGGAATCAACATGAAACTCAAATTGATCATCACAGATTTGAAATAAAATCTTTTGAAACCTTCATGTCTACCGGCATAAAAGCTGCGCCGCCTCCCCGCGTTTTATGAATGTTTTTCCAGGATCAATCGATTCGACAAATTGTGACTGTAATGCAAGCATGAATGGAATGGAATTTGTAATTTTGGTGATAATTAAAGTAAGAGAAAAAATATGTATCATGATTTCTCGGATTTACCCATCCTCTCAATTTACCCCCTCCACCGACATATTTGAAACTCCCAAGGTTGCATAACTGGACTAAATCCAGACCGAAAAAATAATGAAAAATGTCCCGGAAATCGAATGAATATGGTAACACTATCACGATTTATCGCTGTTACCCCCTCCATTCACCCCCTTCCATCATTAAATTTGAAACTACTCTCATATTTTCCCGAACTTGACCAAATTCATTATTGAACAAAGCAGAAATAACGAAAATCAGACGAGAATAGTTAAAACATCACGAATTTATTACTATCACCCCGTCCGAAAAAAGAAGCACGAAAATCGGACAAGAATGATTAAATTACAATCATTTATCAATATTACCCCCTCCATTGATGGAATTTGAAAATCCTGACATACTTTCCAAAACTATATCGAATCGTAATGTAACAAAATAATAATTAAAAAAATCGGTCGAGATTTATAGCATGGGCAGCGCTTGGTACAATCTGTAACTATCCCTTCCACCCACTACCTTGACAGTAATCCCAAGGTTTTTTGGACGACTATGCTGAAATCGGGATCGACCAGAATATGAATCCCAAAATCGGTTGAGAATGGCGTGGCGTAAAAAAAAAAAAAAAAAAAAAAAAACACGTTTTTTCTACTTTACCCCCCCCCCCCCCCCTTCCACCATGCAATTCAAAATTTCCCTTTTTTGTATATCTTGCCTAAAATTGGGATCGAACAAAGAAAGAATGGCAGTTTTTCTTGTGTTTCCAGTTTATAAATTTAATATGCTTTAAAAAGTGAATGCTCAACGAGAATATCGAAAATCCTTTCTTTTGGCGATTCAGCGTTGACAAAATTTGTCATTGACACACACACAAACAGTTTTTTTTTCTTTTTTTTTCATGGATTCGGTCTTAGAATGGTCTGAAACGGATGTGTATGCAATTATTATTATTATCATTTTATTTTCTTATTATTTTTCTCGTGCATGAGTTCTTACTCACCCCCTGGATCAATTCCAATTGGTCGTCCCTTTATTGACGAAGCCTAGCTAGAAAAAGACGCGTCCTAAAAAAGCTGTGAGAAATTGCGAAACGGGCAGTAAGACATCCAGCTGTAAAAAAGCGAGTGATAGGCATTGAGAAAAGCAGTATTGGTCTACTTTTTATTTAATAGATAAACCAGTAATGAATCCCAGTATCGTAATCAATATCGTTACCTGTAATTCCTCCATTCCCCCGCATCCACTCCAGGCGATCCCGATTGGGATTTGCTTGGGTGTTGAGGGTTTTCATACAGCACCAAACCTCTCGCGATGAGATAGCTTGAGCTGCTTTAATGCTTTTCTAAGGCTTGGCTGTCGGAGAGGATACGGGCATGGGCTCCTATGTGTCCCACTTCAAGTTCTATCCAATTTATGTGGTATTTTCAGGACTAGTGTGGGTTTGGCAATAGTCGGTTTTCCAATTTCCTTGCATAGCACAAGCAAGCATAACTTCTTTAATCTGGAACCGATGATATTTTCAGAGTTATTTTGCTCTGAAGATCCCTAAATAATTGCCACAAATGAGCTAATGTGAGCAATTAAAGCAAGGGTCCCTATTGATGTAGCCAATCATATTGTTAACATTACGGCAACAAAGCGGGCAACAATGTACGAGAAACATTACAATAAGGATGAATTGCTGGGAACAACAGTTGCTGAGTTCCCATCAAGAGATACGCAAACGGCCATAAATCGCTTCATAGTAAATCTTCAGGATGGCTAACGGCACTCCCTTTAAAGCGCCGTAATTTAGATTTGCCACAGGGAGTCCCACCGTCTTGTGATGGCTGTGGACCAACTTTCTCGCTTGAACACGCACTAAGTTTTAAGACAGGAAGTCTGATCTCGAGGCGTCATAATGAAGTGAGGGATGTTTTCGGGGAGTCGTTATCAACTGCATGGGGTTGCTGTGTAAAGGAACCTTTAATTAAAGAAGCTACTTTCCTACAACCAGCTTGGTGAGGAGACATAGCTTGCCGAGGAGCATGGTAGCCACAGAGGGTTCCATTATTCGATATCCGGGTCGTTAACACTGACTCTTATATCTCCCATACCACTGATGCTGTTCTATTGTCCGCTGAACAGGAAAAGAAACGAAAGTACGCTCAAGCATGTGAAGAACGACATGCTTCATCCACTCCACTCGTATGATCGGTAGATGGTAGGTATGTGGGCTCCTCAAGGAAGAGCATTCATCAAAGTCTTGGCAGAAAGGCTATCGGACGTTTGGAAGAAACTACAAACCGTAGTAAGGGGTTGGTTACGAGCTATATTGGCTTTTGGGGTCCTACGTGCTAGTAGCATGTGCTTTCGAAAAACCTGCAAGAATAAGCGAAATTGTAGAAACTCTACAATTTGCAGAAATACAGAAGTATAGAAACTCTACAAATGTAGAAACTCCACAAATGGGTTCACAGATGTCAACATCAAGAACAAGAACTCGAAAAATGGAAAATAAAAACAATCGGAAGTTCCCCAAAGAAAACCCGGTACTTGAGTATTAAACGGAGGCCACCTAACCTATAGAAATATTTCGTACCGGATACCAAAAATAACTACATAATTGGAAAGAACACACTTTAATAGATTTACAGGTGAAGTTTAGAATTAATCCGACGCCTGGTTCTGACGTTGTGCAACCCAGAACGCAGCAATGTCGGTCAGGATGGAGTTGAAAGCGTCGCCGCCGCTAGCAGTCACATATACACATCATTCTGATCTACATGCCCAACTAATCTGCATTTTTACTAAGGGATTGACTACTTGATGTTATGTCTTTTTGAGATGCGAGCTTGCGAGCATCCAGACCACCAAACTATACACATCATTCTGATCTACATGCCCAACTAATCTGCATTTTTACTAAGGGATTGACTACTTGATGTTATGTCTTCTTGAGATGCGAGGAAAACCCATTACGTGACCAAAAATAGTTCCCCATTCAAGACTCGATTCGTTAAATAAAATTGTCTTTAAAAAAAAAAAAAAAAAATACTACCAACTTACTGGAACCAATGATTCCCTCCGCACATTCCCAAGTAGAATGTGAAATTCTCGTAACGAGCATAGCGCTCTCCATTTATCTTTTGATTTCGATTATTTTCTAAGAAATTATAGGGTTCAGTACCTATATGGTATTCTCAATTGTTATTGCAACCGGTTTGAACAAGGTTTAAACAAGGATAACTGATACGATCCCTTTTGATTCACATGCACGTTTTATGAACCATTTAGGTTCCACTGTATTCTATGAAATGCATAGCATCGAATCAACGGTAGCCACTGTAAAATGTCGCTACGACACAAAGTCTGTAAACGTTTGTAAAGATCATCGACGTTTCTATCCGACTCGGCTCAATTTGTGAGGTTTGCCGATGCCGCAGGAATTATTTCATTGCCGTCCAGGGTACTAGTTGAATAAATATGAGCGTGGAACCCATTCACGCCAACGTGATGCATTCGTAATCTACTGAATCTCATACTTAATACTAAATTTTATAAGAATCGCTATGTCTGATTACATGAGTCTTAGAACAGTTGCCACCGAATAAGTTACTGTTACTTCCCAAACCATCATACAAGTTATTTTCCTTGTCTCAATTATTAGCTTTTTCTCCATCATAGTATTTACAAGATAGTCCAGTCAAAAAACCTAAAAAAATGACCCAACCTCCTAAAAAATCCGAAAGTTTTGAAACTTCGCACACTTATGTAAAGGTACCTAGGGATGAATATACCAACAGTCCTCATGAATATGAGGCGAGCTCTAGCGGCAATTAGCGAAAACAGGTCACTTTTTTTGGTTTTTTGTTAATATCTCGAGAACCTTTGGTCGGAGGTAAAAGTGTACCGTATACATAATTGAAGCTTAATTAATTTGCAACAGAAATGATTATATACATTTTTCTTGTATTCCTAATGGTTACCAAGTTATAGGGCGTTAAATGATAGCGTCTTTTGAAAAATCGCGCTAGCGCGGTACAGTATGTAGCATTTCTTATAGTAGTTTACAACGGTTTAACACTTTTTTTTGGTATACGAAAGATGATTGATGAGATAAACTTTACAGCTTTGTATAAAAAGAAAGACATGATGTATATTAAACAATGAAATACATGAACAAAAAATGCTGGGGACATTCCAAGAGAAATTGTGTGCAGAAAAATCAACCAACTCTTGATTGTTTTTTGGTAGAAGGCTCTGCAATCTGCTCATCTTGGTCTGCTTCTGAATTTGCAACCTGAAACGCAGTAAGAAGAGGTAAATGTGCATGAGATGATGATGTGATAGAACCATTATACGGCTAAGAACATGTAGGTAAGAGAAAGTAGGTAGGTAAGCAAGCAGAAAAACAACGTATGAACATGACGACCGATTCATGTATACTGTTGCAAGGTATCAATAAAAACATATTTAAAAAAAAAAAAAAAAAAAAAATACAAAAGTGCAATCTCACCTGACTTCTGGCTGTCTCTGTTTCTTCGAGGTTTATGACATCGGGATCATCAGGGTCATCAAAGTCTTCTTCGAGGGTGGAAGTAACACCATTCAAGCATTCGCCATGGCAGTTGTGACAAACACTTGTACACATTATTCCTGACTTTCGACAACCACATCTGTTCCCACCGGGGACCGGCGATTCCTTCCCGACCTCCAAAAAGAATGGCGATTTGGCATCCCAAATTGGTAAGGGTCATCGTCGGGAGTTTGCCAAGCGATGAGTTACCGGATCTTTTTTTTTCTGACTCTTGGGAGTTTGTTGGTCATGGTTGGAGTGGTTGGATTTCGGTTTGAAAAGCTATTAAACGATCTACGAAACTAAATATGTGGGGATGAGGTGAACGAAAGTTTCGTTTGAAATTGGAGGGGAAGGAATCGCCGAATCTCGGCTCACTGGCCGGCCTCACACCGGTAGGAATCGCCATCTCCCTTGGGTCGTAAGGTCTAACTTTCACTTTGACGGGAAGGAATCGCCGGTTCCCCGTTCCCACATCCCGCTGTACCTTTGCAACAAATGAGGTTGAGGACAGCTTCAGGTGCTGCTGGATCCTCTGTTGTCACAGTGATCAGCCGATCGCTTTCCAACTTCCAACCCCTCTGTATAGGAGGAAGTTCATTCCCAAGCCAAAATTGAGTTTGGTGGTACACTCGAAATACGTGCTGTCTTGCTGCTCCTGGTGGTTATCAACCCTTTCACAATCTTTCAGAGGATTGCCATCAACAAGCAGAGTGATGAGGATTTGAAGTTCTACTTACAGCATGAGCTTGCCCCGTACCCACTGTATTTATTTGAGGAGGCAGGAATGCGGACAAAGTGACAAAGTAGCAATAGTCGGCGAAGATGTAGATATTATTATTCACCTCATGGCCTTAACTCCATCTGAACAAAATATATTATTAGTGAAATCAAGCCATGGCAAAGTAGGAAGGAAAGTATATTCACACACTGCACACTTTGAGAATGAAGGACAGCATACTTCTTGTGCATGCGTTCAGCGGATGTGATACAGCTTCGGCTGCATATCTAAAAGGGAAACTCTCCTGTTTCAAATTGTTCAAGAAGCTAGTTGAACTGCAAGGTATATTTAACAGCCCGAATTCATCCTGTGAGGCTGTAGCTGCTGCTGGAAACAAAATATTCCTGGCATTGTACAATGCACCCAGGAAGAAAACCTCTCTTAACATGCACCGGTATAATGCTTTCACCAAGTCTGTATCTAATGCTAAACCCGACCTTTCTGCTCTGCAACCCACAGAAAGAGCAGTAAGAAAGCACGCGATTCGAGTGTACCACCAAACTCAATTTTGGCTTGGGAATGAACTTCCTCCTGTACAGTGGGGTTGGAAGTTGGAAAGGAATCGGCTGATCACTGTGACAACAGAGGATCCAACAGCACCTGAAGCTGCCCTCAACCTCATTTGTTGCTAACGTACAGTTGGATGTGGGAACAGATGTGGTTGTCGAAAGTCAGGAATAATGTGTACAAGCGTTTGTCACAACTGCCATGGCGAATGCTTGAATGGTGTTACTTCCACCCTCGAAGAAGACTTTGATGACCCTGATGATCCCGATGTCATAAACCTCGAAGAAACAGAGACAGCCAGAAGTCAGGTGAGATTGCACTTTTGTATTTTTTTTTTTTTTTTTTTTTTTAAATATGTTTTTATTGATACCTTGCAACAGTATACATGAATTGGTCGTCATGTTCATACGTTGTTTTTCTGCTTGCTTACCTACCTACTTTCTCTTACCTACATGTTCTTAGCCGTATAATGGTTCTATCACATCATCATCTCATGCACATTTACCTCTTCTTACTGCGTTTCAGGTTGCAAATTCAGAAGCAGACCAAGATGAGCAGATTGCAGAGCCTTCTACCAAAAAACAATCAAGAGTTGGTTGATTTTTCTGCACACAATTTTTCCTGGAATGTCCCCAGCATTTTTTGTTCATGTATTTCATTGTTTAATATACATCATGTCTTTCCTTTTATACAAAGCTGTAAAGTTTATCTCATCAAACATCCTTGGTATACAAAAAAAAGTGGTAAAACATTGTAAACTATTATAAGAAATGCCAATTATTTTACCGCGCTAGCGCGATTTTTCCAAAGACGCTGTCATTTAACGCCCTATAACATGGTAACCATTAGGAATACAAGAAAAATGTATATAATAATTTCTGTTGCAAATTAATTAAGCTTCAATTATGTATACGGTACACTTTTACCTCCGACCAAAGGTTCTCGAGATATTAACAAAAAACCAAAAAAAGTGACCTGTTTTCGCTAATTGCCGCTAGAGCTCGCCTCATATTCATGAGGACTTTTGGTATATTCATCCCTAGGTACCTTTAAATAAGTGTGCGAAGTTTCAAAACTTTCGGATTTTTTAGGAGGTTAAACCTTGTTTTGACTGGACTAAGAGGATTATTGTAGAGGTTTGCAATTATGTCGTAATCTTTAATATTGTTTTTTGCGTAATTTTCATCCCACTCACGAGCCGTATTCGGCTGAAAGTGCCGAATGAAAAAAAATTTGTTAGCATGTTTTTGCTAGAATAAAAACTGTCAAAAGTTTCAACTCATAACCTTCGGAGGCTTTGAAAATGTGGGCAGTGACTTCAACTATAATTTGCATCACGCTCCGTCACTGCCTCCAATGATCGCATAATCTTTCTCCAGAGTCTGCCGAGGTAACGAAAGTCTTGCGATCACCGCTTTTGAAGTATGTATAATTTTGTTTAGCTGTCTCAAATAAAGTATCTATTACTTTTAGAAAAATTAAGCAACAGTAATAGATAATTGAGCATGCAGACCTCGACATGTGAGTTTGGTGAATTGCCAAAAACTTTCAAGCATTGGATTGTTAGTACAATCCATTCCCCAGAGTGTTTCTACCTCAACTGTTTGCGGGTCATCCATTAAAGATGGAGGAATAGATAGTCCCAATCGCACCGTACATTCAGGAGATATCTTACCATGCATCAGGAAGTTTTTTGTCTACTTTAATTCCTTCATATTTTCTGTTGTTTTTGCTCATGGACCCATAGCGGAACTGAAAATGAAGCAGCAATTCCTAAATACAGAACTAAATTCAAACCGTAACCTAATGTTATTATTCCACAATTTTTCTCTTCGTTTCTCGTCAGAAAAATTCTTCCTAATCGTTTCTTCATCAAAATTAAATTTCTTGTGGTTTCGACAGACAAAGACTCAACTGGTTGGCAATCTTCGGTAAAGTACAACGTTCAAGGTTTTATTGCGAAATAATCGTCAGTAAAAATCAAGCCGTGTAGTTAGTAACTTTTGACGTTAAAAATCGAGAGAAAAGTTACCTACCTTCGGGGTTCTCATAAAATATTTTACAACTAATAAATTAGGGATGATGTCCTCTAAGATGGCAGAACGTTTCTTCCTAGAGAGGGATGTTATAATGTCAGGGTTCCACTGGGCATATAATATATTATGTAGTGGTCCAAAACCCTTCACACAAGTTGCGGATACCGTTTATAACAGCAGAGAAAGGCCGGGAAATGAGGGTTACCTACTCATTCGCTCCTTAACCGGGTCTTGGCTGTATGGAGGTCGATGTCTTCAAAATCCCGAACTGCATGACTCGGGGGTTTTCGGGAGATCTCGAAAACGTTTTAAAAAAAGGGCGAGCCATTTTAATAGATTGGCCACTTGAGGCCAAAACTGTTTCTAGGGCCGGAATTCATAATCGGCGGATCGGCGTGTTGGCGTCCATTCCGCCCTTGTAAGGCTGTGGAACCCGGGAATCGTAAAGACGGGAGCTTGTGCCGTTTTCCGCCTTCCATCTCTTTTCCTAATTCTAAATTCTAAGGGGTTTTGCAGACGGGGCGATTTGATGACGATGCTGGAAAGTTTTAGAGGAGGTCAGTGCCTATAGCGGTCTTCCAAGTGCGTCATAGAAGGAACAGGAGGAATAAATCTCAACGGATCCCAGAAGCCTGTAATTATCGGCCGTCTGATCCCCTCTGACCCTTTTTTCACTTTTATTGCGCGGGATGCGCTCCTGGAATAGCCAAGTATTTGGGGAAACTATGACTCCGTAGACGAGGGAAGTGAGCATAATATTTCAAACAGATGACACTTCGGAAGAACTTTCCTTTTACGAGAAACCATAAAACAATTTAGTTTCTGACCTTTACATAAGGATGAAAAAGACTGAATTTGATGAGAACGTTGTATTTTTCACAAAATAAGAGAGATCGATTTCAATGGTTAGGCCATCATTAGAAACAAACAACGCTGATCATGACGAGCAAAAATAAACAAACTTATTCTCAATACGTCCGTAAACTGTAGATTGAATGCTATTCTCGTCTACATTCATTGGTGAATTCATCAATGACATGTTTCGACAGGTACCTTATGTATCCAAAAAATACGCTCCGATTACAAAGCATACCAATCCACAAAATGCATGATATCATCCTATTCGGGCCAAGCACACGCCAAGGGATAACAGCATACCACTTGTGGTCCACCTATCCACCAGCAGGACAGTGCAACCACTTCCGGACGGCTTGGCCGATTTTCGTTAGGCGTTCTTCTCTACGTATTTCGATTCAGTTGGCAAATTTATTACATAACCTAATGGGCCTCGGGATATGTAGTTATCTGCTAGTCGATAAAACGCAGTAATGTGGGGTACGTCGACCAAATTCTGTTATTATAGGTGCTGATGATTACCCCTCCCCTGTTTTCCTTTATGTGCTGGTTGTGAGCTTCAATGTGCGTTATAATGTACTGTGTGCAGATGGTGGATAGAAAAAGAGTCAAATTCGGGAGAATGAAAATCATAGCATTGGACATGATTGCACTGATAAACTTATAAACGTCCTTCGACGAAAGGGGGTGATCAGACGAACATGAGGGCTGAGAGATTTTTGTATTTTATGGAAGTCCGTTAGGATGGCATTTCAGCAATATGGTGTGAATCGAGATTTGTTGTTTGAATAATAACAAAAATCGGCCAAGCCGTTATGGAGTGGTTGTAATGTCCTATTGGGTGAAGGTAGTGGTGAAATTGGTTGGTTAAATTGATCGTCAGAACTTGACGTACTGATTACCAAAGCTTCAAATGATTACACTTCGACCCTTGAGACATAAGGAACAGAATAGGTATACACGACAGCTGGACAAAAATCGGTGTTACCTAAGTGCTTTGACCCATCCTGCAAAACCTTGGTACTTACCCAAATTTGACAACCCGATTTATGAGCTCCCAGTAAAAACGTTAAGATTTGTATGTACTTCCTGTATGATGGCAGTTTCAGGGTTTTCTATATCACAGCCCCTATTTCCACTAGTACCGCCTACATATTTCACTTCGCGGGTTTGCCATCGGAGAAACGTTTCATAACTAAATAATGGCTTATAAAATCTTCCTTATATGAACATTTCTGTATTTCAACTTCAAAGATATCAATGAATCACGATAGGAATTAGATTTTAAAACAACCGCTGTTTTTGTTGTTTAAGAGATGTTCGTATGCTCTGGGGAGCCACCGTTTTGTCCAACATAGCCACATTGTTCAATATTCTTGGACTCAATGTTGAATTTTGGCGTATACTTGAACAAAACATCATAATGTTCATAATGGTTCTCAATTTTTCCCGTCCTGTCTGAAAATAATAATCCTCAGAAATATTATTAGATAACAATAGGGAAACATTTCAAGATCATCCCACAAATACTCTCCAATTTTTTTAGCAAAATAGAACGATTAGAATGGAAAATCTAGAGAGAGGAAGGGCTTGTGAGTAGATACCTACAGACTATGTAGGAGAGACTATGGAGGGCCTAACCCGCTCAATCTACTGGCTCTTTCAAAATAACAAATTATTCGAACAGGATCCAATGGACTCAACACTAGTCAGTATAGTTGTGTCCCCCGTCCTCAAAGTAGCCTGGTAATCGCAGATTCATGGCCTGTAGGATCTGCTGTAACTTAGGCTTCCCCCTGTAATAACCATGTGAACTAACAGCATTTTGAATTTCATCAATGTGTACCTATCAGAAATTTGGCTCAATTAGTGTTGCTTTACTGTCTAATTACATTGATTCTAAATCAACTACGCAGTTTTCACACGAAAATTCGGGCGCAGGACGTCTCACCACCCAGCTATTGTTTAACGAGGCCAATTCGACGAGCTCACATATGTAAAGAAACTGGGAGAACGATTTGAAGCAGTGCATGCACCACGTTGATTGTATAATAGAGGAGAGTGCCCAAAACCGGACCCCTGTTTTGTTTTTGAATTAAAAGAATAGTAACAGAAAATAGTAACAAATTATGTTTTAAAATCATCTAATATTTACTTTGTAATGTTTAGCATCATTTAACTTTTACTTTAAAAACATCTAATTCAAAATTATTACAAAAAAAAATATTTTATTAAACCTTACACTTTTTCAATTTGTGATATCGTTGCCAAAATCGGAACCCTTGTCAAAATAAAAATAAAATAAAAAATTTAAAAATGTTATTAAATCAAAGAATACTAATTCTAGTTTCAAATATAATTATAATTTAACAATCACAATACAATATAATACAATAAGATGAAGAGTTCAATCTCAGAAAATGATACGGAATCTATTTTAAATTATTTAATTACTTAGCGACAATAATCGCAGATGTACACTTCTTTTTGAGCACCAGCACAATCCAGATGGGCCCACAGTGAGCACATAACGCACTTAACCCAACGCTCCCCTTTAGAATCCTCCGAAAATTTTATTTCACAAAACATGCACCAAGCGTCAACAACAAAACAAGGGGTTCGGTTTAGGCAACAAGAGGGGGTCCGGTTTAAGCGACTAAAGCCGATTAATTTTAACTAAATATCTAAATGAAACATTTTGATGATAAACAATAAACTTAAACCTTGCCATTTAAGAATATATATAGATATAAAGGCTTACCTGAAAATATCTGGGAAAAATAACAAAAACTGTTGCACTTTTCAAAAACTTTTTTCACTATCAAAACATGTAATGGTGAACTGACAAGCAACATTTGAAGTGGGCGATGTGTGCGCTCCACTACATAGTGGTAGATGCCTAAACTACTTAAACTACTGTTTACAGTTGAATAGGGTAGAGTTCAGGAGAATGCAGTGTCAGAAGACCAGGGGTCCACTTTAGGGGGAGGGGTCCTGTTTAGGGTACTTTCCTCTACTATTATCCATATGATTCATTTGAAAAAACAGACATTTTTCTGTGATTATTATACCCACTTTATTGACATAAATTAGAGCTGCATTATTCATAAACCTAATTTTTCTATCAGGACCCTACCGTATGTGGGTGAAGGAGGGGTTGGGGGTCCGGGTGATGGGATGGGCAACCGTCCGCATTTCGGTAGGTGCGGTAGGATTTTAGTTAGACATAAAATGACAATATATAATAAAAGGCCTGCCAATTTAGGTGTGTGACCTATTCGTATCCACAGCAAGAATGTATGTATAAATACATAATTGAAATGTTTGAAATACTTGATCCTGAAGAATAAACCATTCATTCACAGAATATTTCATTAGTATAAAAGTCATGCTAGTTACAAGGATTTGTGCAGCTACTAATGTTATGATCGTGATGATCTCATCTGGGGTTTCATAACTATAATTCATAACTACACTCCGATTATCAGCGAGACCGCATGGATAGGCCATGGGAAAATGATACTTGGTGAATTTTACATTTTACGAATACGTAGTGAAAAAGATTGATTTTGACAAATGAAATTGATAGGGGAACATTTATAGCCTAACTAGCATATTCCTCGACCGTTTCAACAAAATCAAATAAAACTCGGCGCTCCGCGCCTCGCCAGGGGGCAAGCCCCCTGGACCCCCGGTTACCTCTATTTACATACTTCGGACGAAATTATTGAAACACAGAATGTGTTTGCGTTGTCGCGCAACCAAGTGACAACCAAACAAGCGTCATTGTTTACTATTCATTTATAACATCAATTTATATAGTTATAGTATGAAACTACGAAAATTGCGTTGTCGCGCAACCAAGTGACAACCAAACAAGCGTCATTGTTTACTATTCATTTATAACATCAATTTATATAGTTATAGTATGAAACTACGAAATTAAAAAAAAAAAAAAAAAAAACGAAATAAATTCGTGATAAATCAAGAGCTTTCCAACGAATGGTGAACGATTTCTGTGCGATTAAAATGGCGGAAGTTCCATTTCCCTACCAACGGCCTGGTTGTACGTGAAAATCATCCGTCACACATTTCGTTCCCATCCCGCGTTCCATTTTCGGCTAGTTAGTCCATGGCTAAAACACATTCTGTGTTAAAAATGTAGAAGTTATGCTTGTTTCACAAGGATTTCACACTCACGCATGCAATTGTGTCTAAATTGATGTGGGTTGATTAAGCTGTTTTTCCTTCGTGATAAGCCACGAGAAAATGACACTCAGAAAAATTTGCGATTACGCATGCTCAGAGTGAAGCATTGATTTTTAGTAATAACAATGCATGAAAGCGAAAATCTAGACTTGTTCCCATAATTATTCTCAGTTACCACATATCGGTAGAAGATATTCGGAATTCATTCATTTATTTTATTATTATTATTGTTTTATTATTATTGTAAATTCTGAAATTACAAACATGAAACAATTGGGCCAACGATTTCTATGAAGTTCTCTGCTGTAAAGGATATTTATGTAAGATTATAAGCCATTTTAAGCTATTTCTGATACATTTCGGTAGGTGACGGGATGTCCTATTCCTTAATTACATTAATAGGGAGGTGATGAGTCGTCCTGTACCGGAAAATTCGACCAACAAGGTCATCAACAAGGACCCCCAACCACAACAACAAGGTCCTTTCACCTTTCTCACGCCAGACGGGTCTCGTGTGATGCCGTCACTCGTAATTACCGACTAGCTGTCAATAATAGCTGTCAACTACAGGGTGACAGACACAACTGTCATCTGACGTGATGTGACGCCCTGTTACTTTCAAGCTGGAAACTCCCGGATTGCGTCCCGCCCTATTCTGTGTACTTGGACGAGATTCCCCTTTGCATGCCGCTGTTCTGTGTAAAACGGCTCCGAAGCCCCGATATCAGCTGGACCGGGTCCTCCCCGCCCTCCCTCGTACGGATCTTTTTAATGTCCCTCCAGGAACCGTCTTGAGTCAGAACTCCTGTCTTGAGTCCCCCGAAGTCCTCCGCCGCCCTCCCTCCCCCCGTAGTGGGGGGTTGCGCCCGTCCAGGAATACACGGGGGCCTCCAGTCTTTTCAGTGCTCACGTGCAGGTTGTTTCAGAGTCCAGTGTCCGCGAATCACGGATATCACCCTACGAGGTAATTTTATCCTACTACCTACTTTACACAGTAATTTCGTGTTCATCTCTACAACCCATAATTTTAATCTCATCAATAAAAAATGAGGCATTTATGTTTTATTATTTTCGATAATGATCTTTTTAATCGACCAAGAGAAACCGTTTTCAACCCCTAAATAAGTACATATTCATTGGTTCATGTAAAAAAAAAAAAATAAATAAATTCTCGTAAAATATAATAAAAGGCCTGCCAATTTAGGTGTTTACACGTATCCATAACAAGAATGTACGTATAAATAATTGAAATGTTCGAAATACTTAATCCTGAAAAATAAACCATTCATTCGCAGAATATTTCATCAGTGTAGAAGTCATGCTTGTTCAAGGATTTGTGCAGCTACTAATCTTATGATCGTGATGATCTCATGAAGATAAAGATCACAAAAAATGAGGCATTTATGTCTAACTATTTTCGATAATGATCTTTTTAATCGACCAAGTTAAACCGTTTTCCACCCCTAAATAAGTACATATTCATTGGTTCACGTAAAAAAAATAATAAAAAAATAAATAAATTCTCGTAAAATATAATAAAAGGACTGCCAATTTAGGTGTTTACACGTATTCATAACAAGAATGTGCAGTTTTGAGAGGGAGGTAATTTCATCCTACCACCTACTTTACACAGTAATTTCGTGTTCATCTCTACAACCCATCATTTCAATCTCATCAATAAAAAAGATGCATTTATGTTTTATTATTTTCGATAATGATCTTTTTAATCGACCAAGAGAAACCGTTTTCAACCCCTAAATAAGTACAAATTCATTGGTGCATGTAAAAAAATAAATAAATTCTCGTAAAATATAATAAAAGGCCTGCCAATTTAGGTGTTTACACGTATCCATAACAAGAATGTACGTATAAATAATTGAAATGTTCGAAATACTTAATCCTGAAAAATAAACCATTCATTCGCAGAATATGCCATTAGTGTAGAAGTCATGCTTAGTACAGGGATTTGTGCAGCTACTAATTTTATGATCGTGATGATCTCATAAAGATAAAGATAAAGATCATGAGGTGCAGTTTTGAGAAATGGTTTTGGCTGCTTTCCTAAAAAATGTTCAGTACCGTGGAATTATGTTCCGTTCCATGCATGAATGATTCATCCAAGAAACTGAAATATTTCTTGTTCAACATGAAAAATTTGAAACTTCACATTTTCCGCGAATCACGGATGTCACCCTACGAGGTAATTTTATCCTACTACCTACTTTACGGAGTAATTTCGTGTTCATCTCTACAACCCATAATTTTAATCTCATCAATAAAAAATGAGGCATTTATGTTTTATTATTTTCGATAATGATCTTTCTAATCGACCAAGTGAAACCGTTTTCAACAACTAAATAAGTACATATTCATTGGTTCATGTAAAAATACATGAATGAATAAGTAAATAAATTCTCGTAAAATATAATAAAAGGCCTGCCAATTTAGGTGTTTACACGTATCCATAACAAGAATGTACGTATAAATAATTGAAATGCTCGAAATACTTAATCCTGAAAAATAAACTAATCATTTGCAGAATATTTCATTAATGCTTGTTACAACGATTTGTGCAGCTACTAATGTTATGATCGTGATGATCTCATAGATAAAGATCATGAGGTGCAGTTTTGAGAAACAGATTTGGCTGCTTTCCTAAAAAAATGTTCAGTACTGTTGATGTTCCGTCCCATTCATGAATGATTCATCCAAGAAACTGAAATATTTCCGTAAAATATAATAAAAGGCCTGCCAATTTAGGTGTTTAATCGTATCCATAACAAGAATGTACGTATAAATAATTGAAATGTTCGAAATACTTAATCCTGGAAAATAAACTAATCATTTGCAGAATATTTCATTAATGCTTGTTACAAGGATTTGTGCAGCTACTAATGTTATGATCGTGATGATCTCATAAAGATAAAGATAAAGATCATGAGGTGCAGTTTTGAGAAACAGTTTTGGCTGCTTTCCTAAAAAATGTTCAGTACCGTGGAATTATGTTCCGTTCCATGCATGAATGATTCATCCAAGAAACTGAAATATTTCTTGTTCAACATGAAAAATTTGACATTTCACATAATGTTTACGGGGGAATAAGTATATTTGAGTGCTTCAAGCCTAGATGATGTAGGATGACCGAGGAAAAACATATTCATTTCAGTAGATACTTAAATCGTAGTGGTATCGTACCACATGCAATTTGCCCTTCTACTGAGAATCACCCATTACTCACTCAACTGTGATCGCGTATTACTTACCTAGGTATTGCGAGTACTACTAACACACGTAGGATTACTTACTTAGGTACGATTATTACGTACCTACTCACAAATTATACTTACCTACGTACGAATTGCATTTACCTGCGTACGAATTATACTTACCTACGTACGAACATCACTTACCTTACCTACTCATTCTCTTGTTGTCAAACCTTGGACGGATCGCCAAGGAAGCTACAGCCACTCATTGGCGTAGCGTTTTTTGCTTCCGAGACTGCAAGGCAGCGGAAGCTTTGTTTTCACTTTCGAAATGAAAAAAATTTGTTTGCTCCAAAATCAAAATTTCCACTCGCATTTTGCGTTTCAGAGCCTCCTGAACAAATTCGGTTCCGTGTCTGTCTGTCTGTACGTCCACATTTCCTTGTAACAGCCATAACTTCCACAATTTTGATCCGATTTTAACCAAATTTTCAGGGATCGTCTTCATCAACTTGATCGTCTGATCAACTTCATCATGATCAAATCAACGGTAGCTTCTGCGCAGGCGCTAACGTGAATTCCTTGTGACGGTCATAACTCGGTCAATGTTGAACGGATTTCGGTCAGATTTTCAGGGATGATGTGTGTAAGGTCCCTTGAGGTCCCATAAGACAATCATCATAATTGCATTAGCGGTACGCTCTGCGCATGCGTGAACGAAATATTCTTGTTACGGTCCTTGCACACAATTTTGATGCGATTTTCTTCAAATTTTTAGGGGTCGTGCGGGTATAGCTCTACATGGTCCCCTATCAGTTCCGTCATGATCGAATCAACGGTAGCCTCTGCGCAGGCGCAAACAAAATTTTCTTGTTTCGGTCATAACTCAGGCAATTGTGAACGGATTTCGGTCAGATTTTCAGGGATGATGCGGGCAAAGTTTCTTGAGGTCCCGTATAACATTCTTCGCGATCATCAGCAGCGGTACGCTAGTCGTTTCTAGTTTTCTGGAATTTAATGGTGACGTAGTGTGAAGGCCACGAGGAAGCTCATGTGCCATTTCCTTGACAGTGTATTTTTTTAGCCTCGCCCTTTCCTCTTGATTGCTGCTTACTTACGTAGTAATATTACTTACCTAGGTATTACAAGTATTACTAACTTATGTACAATTATTTCTCACTCAAGTACGAATATTACGTATACCTACTCACGTACGAATTGCGGGTGTGATTCCGTATGTTTCCCCACTTTCAAACCATCTCCATCCTATAAAAAAAAGAATTTGACAACTGTTTCAGAAACTTCAGAATCTCGTCTTTCCCATGTTTTCATGATAGATTAACTTCCTCCTTTGCTACATGAGAAATATGGAATTGAAAAATTTGCCTAGTCAAAAAGTTTTGTATGTGTCCCCACGCTATATTCAAATCCATCTAGCGTAAATCCTTCTACATTAGATTAGTGGTCTGGATGCTCGCAACCTTGCATCTCAAAAATACATATAACATCAAGTAGTCAATCCCTTAGTAAAAATTCAGATTAGTTGGACATATAGGTCAGAATGATGTGTATAGTTTGGTGTTCTGGATGCTCGCAAGCTCGCATCTCAAAAATACGTAACATCAAGTAGTCAATCCCTTAGTAAAAATTCTGGAGCAGATTCTGCATGTCTAAAGCAGGGTCCACACTATGCCGGGGTAGGCCGGGCGGGCTGACCCGGGCGGCCTAAGCCGCGTTGATGTAGACGCCCCGGGCGGCTTTGCCGGGTTAGAAAATGCCGGCCCGGGCCGTGCCGATCCCAACCCGCATAAAGTAGGTACAGATCAAAGGAAGCCGAGCCGAGCCGAACAAAAATATAAAGTGGGGACGTGCCGATCGGCCCCGAGCGGCTTCAGTTACAATTAAACCTCCGACCGAACTAGACGAATTATTTTATTTTCGACTCAGTTTGTTTAAGTAGGGTTTTTTATTGTTCATTTTAAGTAATGGAGTGGAATGACGAACAAGTTTTAGTGTTAATAGACTTATATAGAGAACGTCGTCTTCTCCTAAGGCTCGGGCGAATCCAAAATCTTCTTTGACGTCTTTTTGGGGGCTGATTTAAAGCGAGTATCACCACAGCCATGGCTGACATAGCGACGTCATAGTCGGTAATCATTTTGAAAACACTAACACTGAAGGACACTTTAAAAAAACTTCTAAAAAGTACTCTTCAACGAAGTCACCAGTCTTGGTGTTGAATCATTGCTCAACTTACTGACTCTCAAATAGCGTGGGGGCACATACATACGGAACTTTTTGACTAGTCAAATTGTTCCGAATGTGTCCCGACTTTTTCTAATTCCCTATTTCTCACGTACGCGAAGGAGAAAGTTAATCTATCATGAATCGATGGGAAAGAGGATATTCGAAGGTTTCCGAAACAGTCATCAAATTCATTGTTTGACAGGTTAATGATAGATTTACAATAATTGAAAGTGGGGACATAATATGTGGAACTGCACCCCGAATTGCACTTACCTACGTACGAATTGTACTTACCTACGTACGAACCGTACTCACCTTCGCACGAATTGTACTTACCTACTTACGAATTTTAGGTAAGTGCTTACACTTACCTACTCACGAATTGTACTTACCTACGTACGAATTGTTTTACCTACGTACCAACATCACTTACCTTACCTACTCATTCCGCTTGTTGTCAAACCTTGGAAGGATCGCCAAGGAAGCTACAGCCCACACACTTGGCGTCCCGTTTTTTTGTTTTACCCTCGCCCTGCCCTCTTGATTGGTGCTTCCGCTCAGGCCGCCAGCCACCGCCTCACGAAGATAAAACATCACATTATTCAACTGTTACTACTCAGCTCACTTCCCAGAACACACAGATAACCCTCGTCGTTCGTTTCAATCAATTTCCGACGTTGAACCTCGTCATTCTATCGGTTTATAGAGCGTATTATCAAGAATGCTAGAGATAATCCTGGTGGTATATCGCCTCTTAGTGGCTGTTAAATAAAAGGGGCTTTATTTGGTCGCAGATTTTTTTTATTTTTAGATGAATTGTGTAGTAAGATGTATGATTTTGGTTGTCGTTTATACTTAGTTGCTTGGCACCTACCCAGCAGTTTATTAAGCATAAAAAACGGGTATTCTTTCGAATGTAGTTCCGTATGTTTCCCCACTTTCAAACCAATGTAAAAATCCATCAAAAAATTAATCAACCGACTGTTTCGGAAACCTCCGAATCTTCTCTTTGCCATGGATTCATGATAAATTAACTTTCTCGTTCACGTACGTAAGAAATACTGAATTGAAAAAGTGGGGACACATATGGAACTATTTAGCTAGTCAAAAAGTTCCGTATGTGTCCCCACACTATTTGTGAGTCTGTAAGTTGAGCCATTTCGTTGTTGCTCTCTGACTAAACAAAGTTGATGTGTATATTGTGTAGGATGATACAGACTCTTCAATAAACATGCAGGTTGGATGAAAAATTCAAATGTTGACCTTGTTTTCTCCGTAGATCTCTATGTGACATTTTTACGTACGTGTGCATGCGAAAAACTTGTGCAATGCGCACTGTGTTAGTTCTATTTAATATGAACCCCCATTTTTATTACAGATTGGAGTTCTGAAATTAGTAATTCCATGAAAAAATTACCCATCACTATTTTTGGGTGCGCATAAACGGGCGTGATTCCGCTATAAAAGTGCGCAAATCGTGAAATAATGAGTTTTTGAAGATATTCAATTGCCTCATCCAATACATGTTTTGGGAGCATTTTTTCATGCTGCGTCACTTCATGCATTATTTTATTGATATTTGCAACACCAACTTGGGAAAACAACGAAAAAACGAAATTTTAGTACGCCTCGCGCTGTGTGACAATGAGTAAGGAAAAGTGCAATTCTGGCCGATTTTTTTGGTATTTTCCCAAGCTGGTGTTGAAAATAGACTAGACTAGAGTCGTCAAATTCATTTTTTTTATGGGATAATGACGGATTTGCATTGGTTTGAAAGTGAGGACACATACTGAACTACATCCATTCTTTCTTATTTTGTTTGTTATTCATTAATTCAACTTTGTAATTACCTACTATTTTAAATCGGTCCACAACAACGGCCAGAGTGTACTGCATCTCAGTTGTCCCGTTACCTTATGCAAAGAAAATGTTTTACCAGAAGTTTGTGCATATAATTATGCAGAGCAAATGAAGGAAGAAATATATCCACGAAATTCACTTGAAAATTATTACACAGAGGTTTATCATTTCTGTCTTAGATTGCCCTTTTACGCAGATCACTGGTCAATTATCTGTCTACTATCAATGGTAAATTATCTAAATGTAATTCCATAGACCTAGGCACCTACCGAAAGAAAAGGAATGAAATGTCAACATCCAAAAAACACTGTAAAGACAATTTTAACTTACTACAGAACCGAATAAGATCAAGCTGAATTAATAGAAGTTCAGGCTACTACTGCGTGCAAAAGTCGCTTTGCGATTCACATTCCTGTTGTCGTTTTTTCTCTTCCAACACTTCTTAGTCCAGGAGTCAAGGACGAAAATAGGGAGTAATTTCAGGAGAAGGTTCGAGATTAAATTTTGAAAATTTTGTCTGTTCTAAATGCGAAAATCTTTGTCTGCCATCTCAAAATTGGTTGAATTCAAAATGGCGGCCTTCTAAAGATGGCTTAATTTACCCATTTTAAAGTTTTTATCTAATGATTCCTAGACTGTACGTCCTAAAGAAATTTGTATACGCAGCAAAGTTGTAGCGCATGAAAAACCGAAGCGATCCAACCAAAAAACTATGAATTATCTCCTGATATAAGGGAATAAAGAACAGTCAAAATTCGGGCTAATTTTAGGAGGGTCCTCTCCTCCCCCCTTCAATACTTTTGCCATTCAAAATCATCTAACCACATTCAATTCATGGTTAAGTACTTTCCAATGTTCATATCGAGCAAGTTTGTGCTCAGACGTTTCCCATTAAAGTATAAAGGAAAAGACCGTTTTTGCGAACTTTAAGTGTAAAATGACATAAAATTCATGAGTTCTGCTGTAAGTCAATGAGGTACGGTCTAAGCTAAAAATGCTCGATATGAACTTTGGAAAGTATTTAATCTTGCGTGGAATGAGTTTTAGCAGACTGAAATCAGACAATTAGTAACACCACTATAAGGTGATTTTGAATAATTTTGAATTATATATAGCAAATTTTGAACTATAGGTGATTTTGAAGGGCGAAGTCTAGACAGGGAGGGGGGGGGGGTGGAGGATTGGCCCAAAAGTAACCCGATTTTCCATTGTATCTTATTAGCTTATTTTAAGAGAAAATTCAGAGTTTTGAGATCGAATCGCTTCGTTTTTTATTCTTTACAACTTTGCTACGTACCTATAAAAATTTCTGTAGGAAGCACGGTTTAGGAATTATTGGAGAAAAACTTTAAGATTTTCTCACACAGAACGGACTAAATTTTCAAAATCTCATTTCAAACCTTCTCTTGAAATTTCTACCTATTTTCGGCCTTGGCTCCTAGACAATATTTTGTCACACTTACAAAACTACCATCAAAGGAGATGCACCCCAATGAAAATAATCAAAAAAGTTCCAGCCATGCAGCATTATCGTATGCGCGAGTTTTCGTAAATTATCGTACTATATTATCAATTCATTGAGCTTTTCGACGGGTCTTACGTGGTAAGCTACTTGTATTATCTGATGGGGTGTAAAATACAAAACAAAACCTTTATTTACCACTTATATTCAATTACATACAAAGCTTTTCATTCAGATTCTGAGCATCATCAGGTGTTCACCTAATTAAGAGAGAGAGGGGTGTATTAAAGTGCCCCTTATTTTGGTCTTTGTCCTGGTTTTGGAGCAAATTTGTCCAAGGAACTTTTAGTTTGTGGGTTGTCAAATTTCGGTCCGCTCAAGCAACTAATATACTTGTTATCGATGCTTCGCAAACCGTTCGTGTTTACAGTTTTCGTCTTTGTTATGGAGTACTCCTCAATCTACACTTCATTTTCCTCCACCCGATGTTCTTCAGAGATTGACCGGTATACTATTCTTGTGAACGCAGCAAAAACCGATCGAGCTCCGCATCAGCAGTTTTCCATGCTGCTGGCCCCAGCAAGTGTCGGGTGACTGCCCCCACAATAGGAAACAGCCGGTTGATATCCGACGACCCACTTGCCTTTCCATGCGGGCGTCCGCCTTGCTAAACTCCGGGAGGCCCTTTCAAATCTGACAACGTAAAACGACGAAGTTACTGCCAGTTTAAATCCCAATCATGCGGGTGGGCTGTACATCTTCATCACATAAAACTATCGCTTATAATGCATTAGTGCCCGCGCAGATGCATCGAAAGAATGTACTTATTGCATTTATGTACATAGAGATCGATTTGGATGCCTAGTACATGCCATAGTGTGCATCAAAAAGCACTATTTTCAAAGAACGTTGAAAAGCATCATGGGACCGTGAGGTTTAGTGATATTGAAAGTTTATGTACTGTCACGTTGAGATTTTACGATTTTCAGCCAAATTCAATAAACAATTGCTTATTAGTTTGAGAAAAAGGTGACGGATGGATTTCTAAGTTTTTGCTTCCTCACTACCGATGGTAGGGAAGCTTTGTATTTGTGATTGAAGTCGTTAAATTGCCCTCCAAAATCCAAATTACCACTTGCTTTTTGCGTTTCAGAGCTTGCTGATCAATTTCGGTTCCGTGTCTGTCTGTCTGTCTATGTTAAATCCTTGTCACGCCAAAAACTCTGAACCACTAATGGCATCTTAACTTCAGCGTATATTTCGGGGGTTCATTCGTGAGAGCTTTAATTTCTACTCAGTTGCCTTCCAGTGCCTTCTACTTCATTTGATTTCCTTTCGAATTTAACTTCTTATCAATACTAATTTTTCTAAATTCCACTCTATCAATTGCACCATTTTCATCTCAGCTGATCCTATTTCTGGCACAGATGATCCCTGAACTTGATTTTCTACTCAGCAATATCCAGCGCTCATTTTAAGTTCACCTGAGCCACTAGTTCCATTTTTTATTCAGCAGAACTTATCATAATTTCGATGGTAATCGATCTAGGGGAATCAGAGGGCGGCCACCGTTGGGGAATCGAACTGGGCAAAGGTCTGTCGAATAAACTGGGTATTGAAATCGGCATGTAAACAAATATCTTATCAAATCCTTTTAGTTAGATACATATTAGTTAGACAAATATATCAGGATAATGTGTATAGTTTGGTGGTCGAGATGCTCGCAAGCTCAAAAAAGAAATTATATCCCAACTCAATCCTTTTAGTAAAACAGAGATTAGTTGGACAAATGATGTGTGTAGACTGATGGTCGAGACGCTCGCAAGAACTCGCATGCGCAAACGTGAATTTCCTATAACTTTGATTTCTCACGAGGTATTTATTGGATTTCGTATAAACTCGGAGGGTAGTTGAGAGTAGGTTTCAGGGAGATCCCCTAAAATCGCGATTGGTTGAGTAATAACTATCGCGTATGCGTAAAACCAAAGTTGTTCGACACACGTAAAACTCTGAAACCAATAGACCGATTCTTGATGAAAATTTCCAGAGTTGTATGGGTTAAATCTCTTTCATGGCCACCTATGAATTTCATTGTTGTAAAATAAATAAGGCACGCGCGGATCCATGGCCTTCAGATGACGTTGATTTGGTCGTAATTGTTTCTTTCACCTCATTTCATACGTGCCTATTCCAATAAGTTGGAAAGCTCTACTGCCAACTCAACTTGGCAGACTGTAGGGCTACGCAAGTTATTTTTATTATTCAACTTCAATTTATTTTTAAATAACCAATTTGAATATTATCGATCATGCGATTTGAAGTTATTAACAACGTAAAAAAATAAAAGTTTTAGTTCATGTTGAAACAAGGAGTCGTTAACATTGTTCTAATTTACTAAAAATAAGCATTGACATTTTGATATCATCAATTAAAGTTCCGAAGTAAATTTATAGGAAATCGGAGTAGGTACCTACCCAAAACAGACGTTTTTTTCTACTCAGTGTCATCTTTCCGTCTGAGAACGGAGATTTCTAGCGCAGTGAGAGGTTCTGAAGCTTGGAAGACTTGGCCGGAATACATAACTACGACGGGGCCCCCGATATGCAGGAAGTGCCTGTGACTGCATACCTAATGTCGAGCTACAGTAACAGTTCATCCTCCCATATTCGGAACTTCACTTCCAGGTGATTTCCCCTACCGACCTCGTGTTCTTTAGTGATGGACTCTCGGATGGGACGGTTCAAGCCTGAACAACCAAGACCTAATTCGCTCCCGATTGGTTCAAAGAACTATACTGAAACAAACTGTTCATTGACCTTAAAAAATATCTGGATATAATAAAATATATCCTGGATAACCAACCACCTGAGCGACAACAAAGGAGACTTAAAAGAAAGCGAAACAGAGACTTAGTGTTATGAACATTTGAAAAAGTTGTAAACAGGAGTTAAAATACGAGTTTGAACGTTATTTATAAAACCATTCGCAAAAGATATATACCTATGTAAGTTATTTATGTAATTATTCTTTAACGATTTATGTAACCAAATGCAACCAAATATTGTTTACCCGCATAAGTTGATAATTTATTGTTAACTAAATTTTTGAAAGGAGTATCAACGGTTACCAACCTCTCTCCACGTTCCATGTAAATTAGACCTGGTCTACTAACATTAAGTATGATCACAACTGAAATGTAAACTATTTACAATTAAAGTTCACATCATTAAAAAAAAAAAAATCTCCATCAAAAAACTTTTTGTAGAATTAAAAAAGTTCCGTTCATGTTTTTTGTTCACCTCTTGGTTATTTATGAATTTTTCAGTTTTAGGTTTATTATTTTTAATAATGAATCTTTGAAATCGGCCATGAAAATAATCCAAAATCCGTCCTTCTGCCGTACGACGTCCGAACCTTTTCTCAGAAAAATATTATTTAAAAATTATACTTCGGCCGGGAATGTGCAAATAACGTCGGCATCACGTTCGATCAACTCTAAAGGATTGAATCTAAGAGCTGAAATATTCAAAACTTGTGGTCTCGAACATTTTCAAAGTAAGTCATGTTTTTTAGGGTTTCATTTATTGATATCCGCCCAAAGAATCGAATGAAACTACCCCGGTCGCTCTCTGTTCATTTGTTTGTTCTCTCTACGGGCTAAAACAATCACAAGAAAAAACGTTTGTCAAGTCAGGTGGGCAGTATAGCTTCCTCACATATTACAACATGGACGTATGGAATTAGTTGAAGAACAAAGTACGAGTCAAAATGATTGATAAGTCAACGTTATCGTGCACGCGCACAGACATAAATCCAGCGGCAATGAAATTAATAGGAGAACGTCCAGGAGCCAAACCGTACAATCCTTGAAAATTTCATAAAAATCGGTCAATTAGTCTTCGAGTTTTGTCTGTGTCGATCAACTTTAATTTTGCGTATGCGCTATAGTTATTACCCCACCAATCGCTGGGGAATCGCATTTGGGAAATTATCCAACCAATTCATCTAATCATTTTTCTCCTTTTTTTCCGTAGGTATGTGATGGCTGGCCAAATAAAGAGCACAGTATTCAATGATTAAAGTCTATGAATCCCTGAAATCAAATACAAAATAAAATTGGTGAATTGATCGGCGCTTCAAACAGATATAAGCCGTGGGGTTGTCTACACACGTTAGGGGCTGTGAAATTGTGTCTATATTTCTTTCGGGATTATCTGGAGCTATTTCTGTTAATGTGATTTACAATTTGTATATTCACGTTCAATGAACCCCTTAAGTTTAGTTCAATTTGGCACTCAGGGTTTGGCAATTGCTTCGCCCTGACCTGTAGAGTCACGTTTTCAAGTGGCGGCACAAGTAGAACGATATTCCGTCCACGTGACCAGCGACCGCTATCAAATGACTTCCGAAAGCCGAGCGGGCATGCGATATATCGTATGTACGAGAATTGAATGTGAAATATATTGATACACCCCCGGGTACCTGACGAGTATCGGTGACTACGAAGATCGAAAGAAAGGAGCTCAGAGAAAAGGAAAATCTTGTGAAATTATTGATATGTTCGTGATCTGCGATCACCTCAATCTAAAGGCAAAGGCGGATGTAGAGGTTGTCTACATCACATAAGTGCTGGGTGATTTTTGGTGGTAGAAAGCAGATTTTATCTGCGGTTTATCTGTAAGGTGTTCAGCTACTATAGGATTACGTACCCAACAGGGTTTGATACCCTAACCGTCGGGTCTGCCACTAACTAATTATGTTGTTAATGATGACATTTCGAAACATAAGATGGCCTCAATGTTCACCTCTTAGTTAAGTTTCAATCAACTAAAAATGATCCATAGGCACTTATGCCCAGCTGTCGTCAGTCTTCTAGTAATAAATGAAAAAAACTTTCCAGCAATTTCGCTCTCGGTGAATTTGACGCTAAATGTAATCAACCAGCTGCATGTCAGTCACCCTAAACTGGAAAACTATTCCAATTATTATACTACTATATCTTAGTAAATGGGATGCCAAAATGCTGACAATTTTATCCGAAATTTCTACATGGTTGCCGTTGATAGGGAAGGCTGACCCCCAGATCTCGGTTGCGGACATAAAATTTCTTTGGTTTATCAGGAATCTTATTAAACTACAGGATGTACAGGGTGACCCCAACCCCCTCCCACCCTTCTAAAATCGTTATTAATGGGTCAAAAAAAATTTTTTTTTTTTTTTTCAATCTTGGTGTTTTTTTAAGGATTTCAAAAATGTCAAAATTGCGAATTGCGCGCTTCATTTGACATCAACTTTGTTATTTTAAATAGAAACCCCCGTTTTTATTGCAGATTTGAATTTTACCTGAAATCTCATGAAGAAACCACCCATCACACGATTTTTTACGAGCCAGTAAACGGGCGCAATCCCGCTCCAAAAGTGCGCAATTCCTCTCTAAAAGTGCAAAAATTGTGAAATAGGTACTGTGTTTTTGAAGATATTCAACTGTCATATGTAATACATGATTTTGTGGGATTTTTTGTGTTGAACCTCGCAATTATGTTCATTTATTGATATTTACAACACCACCTTGGAAAACCACCAAATAATCGACCAGAATTGCGCTTTTCTTACTAATTTTTATAAAGCACAAAGCGTAATAAAATATAGTTTCTTCGGTGTTTTCCCAAGTTCGTGTTGCAAACATCATGAACATCATTACGAGGCTCAGTACGAAAAAAAAGAAAAAACCAGAATCATGTTTTACACGTGGCAATCGAATATCTTCAAAAGCTCAGTTTTTCACAATTTTAGCACTTTTAGAGCGGGATCGCGCAATTTAAAAATTTTAGTGATGGGTCATTTCTTCATGAAATTTCACGTAAAATCCTAATCTGCAATAAAAAAAAGGGATTTCCCCTATAAAATAACGAAGCTGATGTCAATTGCTCAATGCGCAACTTTCATTTTGAGATCCTTACAGAAAAACGTTGAGATTGAAATACATATATATACCCATTAATAACGATTTTAGTTGGGGGGGGGGGGGGGGGGGAACACCTTGAACAATTCTTAGGATTGACCAAATCAGATTAACAGACAGAGAGGCATTGAACTTGAACCAAATTTTTCAGAAAGCTGTGAAATGTAAGAACCGAAGGAAATTTCGATTTTGAAAAACGGCATTTTTGTCAACGGCCTGTATGAACTCAAAGCTTCCTTACGTTCGGTTGCGAAGAAGAAAAATAAGGGGTTTTAGTTTTTAACGTTATCTATATCACAAAATGGTCTAATTTCATTCCTATTGTCTTTGGTCAACAGATTGGCCTATTAAGGACCAAAATTATTGGGATCTTCCCAACCTATTCGGATGGTAGTTGAAGTCTGCAGGTATTCGTAACAGTCCTGTTGGATGGAGAGATTCCTATTCCTGGACAGGAGGGACGTTGATGAACCGGGGCGGGCGGCCAACGGCATTCATATTCCGGGGTATAAATAGTGAAGAAGGGATATAACCGAAGCCCGATGTCAATGTCACTGCCACGTGTCAACTTCCAGCTTCTACACCTGACGATATGAGCTACCTTCTATTGTGGATCTTGGGAATCAGTCGTGGAACAAGACTGTTAGGCCGATGTTCCCGAAAATATATTTTCCACCATCAGAGCAACAAACAATAAATTGAACAATATTATGTTAGCAATTAATACTTACTGGGACGTCATCAATAAGTCACTCAGGACAATACCTTCTTATTCTTATAATATTTATATACATCAAAATATTATGTTAGTTTGTGTCCATATCAAAAATTCAGTTCCGCATCGATTGAGCTCAAATGTTGACACGATATACAGACTGCTTCAAGGCTTGTTTTATATTTTTTCGCGTCAGTAACATTCCTGAAACCGCGAGAAAACACCTTTTTTTAACTCTCTTTAGGTAACGCCTCATATCCAGCAGAAAAAATGTATCACTACATTAAAAATAACGTACCCAGGTAATAAGTGAAACTGTTTATCGAAACAATCGATAAACAGTTTCAACTATAACCTACTACTTGATTTTATATAATTTTGAGATGCGAGCTTGTGAGTATCCAGACCATCAAGCTATACACATCAACTAATCTATATTGGACCGAACCTACCTCTATACCGCCAGGTTCGCTGCGATCGCGATTCGAATCCGACCTGCCCCCATTGTCTTGTTCGATTGTTTGATCTTGAAAATGTTTGGACTAAAATGATCTTAACTTGTGCATAGGTGTATTTAGATAAAAGTTTACCACTTACTTACCCTGAAAAACAACTTTTGGCGAATTTCTGAAGAAACATGAGACACCCTGTTATGAACATCTAAATTTTTACCGCTAACACGGAAAAAATATTGGCACGGATATGTCTATTTTATTTTCAATACATATTTCAAATGACAGATGCGAAATGAACCGTGACAGGTGACAAAATACAGGCTACAGATTCAATTCAATTAGCTCAGTCAGCTGATCAGAAAAGACTCAATCAATTCAATCATCTCTTAATGTCCCAGAGAGTCTCCCTATCAGATTTCAACTTCCTAGGATGAACAGGAGACCTAGGTACCCAGGTAACCTTAGAGGTACCTAGTGCCTTCTTTTCACATTATTAGTTCATGATGGTTACCTAGCAATATTAGTGTATAAATTTGCGTAATAAATCAGCTTTCCTTGATCCTACAATGGCTTAGGGAACATGAGATGTTGTGATAAAATGGGAGCATTCCAAAAAGTGGCAAACGATTTTCCTGCTATGAAAACTAAGAGAGTTAAACTTCACCAGTAACGCTTGGTTGTAAGTGAAAATCAATAGAAAAAGAACAAACCGTATATACTGATTTTCGTAGTCACGTAGGCCAGCCAATAAACATATCCATGCCAAAAAATCATAGTATGGATATGCCTTTTGGATTCTCAATTCATATACCTACCTATTCGAGAAAGCGTTAGATAAGTTTACTTGACGACATTTGAACACACGATAGGAGTGACACGTTCCTCCACTAGAACTAGAAAACTGATTTTAGTGTTGCGATACGTTCAAAATCTACTCGACGACGTTTACTTTTTACTCAACTATTATTCAATGGGAATCATTCATTAGAAACTCGGCCCTTCGGGGCTTCTTCAAGTTCTTCTCCAAGAGGCTGCAGATTTAAACTTGGGCTATTATGAAGTTGTTATTATACTACTGTAGACAACTACTAAATACTTACAATATACATCACTATATGAAGTTATCCATAAGTTGGTAAAGCCAAGCCGACCCGGGTAACGTCAGAGAAATCTGCTTGTGTATTTGTGAAACTGTGAAATTCGAGTGCTTCAAAGAGAAAATTCGTTGACGGAATTGCCAACTGCCGAATATTCGATCGAAATGAAAATCACTCAGGAAGTCGTAAATGTTTAGTATCCAAAAGACGTCGAGACAACATTCACTCCTACCCAACTTCGTCTTTGCTTGCCAATCAACACCTCAGAACTTCGGAAGAAAAGCAAAGGTGAGTGAAGGTGTTGACCGTAATAAAATGAGTTGTATCATTAACACTTCATCGCAACAACCGACCGAACTCACCGAAATCTGCCGTCGTAAAACCAAATGACCGACCGTACGTCTCACAAAACCCTGATACCTGCCTACGTCTGCGAAAAGGGTGTTGTGCTTCATTTTAGACGTGGGAGGTTTCTACTAATTTTTTGAAACGAAATAACTTGTTTTTTCGTATTCGTGTATAACCACGGTTTTATTCGAAATGATCGCGATCATTTTTTTTCCGAAACGATTGGAATAAACGACAAATGATAAATTTCTTACTCAGAGATGTACTATTCTTGTTGTATGTATAGGCACTGGCTAACCAAAAAATTAATCCAAGCCCAGTTTTCCCCCCAATTTCAGAGATATCAAAATGAACCCATAGTAATTTTATTTTCGTGCCGAAACCGTACCCTGATTTTGTAATAATTTTGGCATATTTCATGTCTTTAGAATGGCACGGTGTCTGAATTTTTGCGTGCAAGGATGCGTAAGTAACTGCCAACCTTTTCACCCTAGGAAGTTGAAATTTGACAGGAAAATTCTCTCATGTTCACCCTAGACAGTTGAAATTTGATAAGGAGACTCTCTTGGACATTCAGAAATTATTGAAATGATCAGCTGATGAATGATCTTTCCTTATCAGCTAAGTGAGCTAGATTCTCTTTAATTCACATAGGAAGTTGAAATTTGATAGAGACTCTCAGGGACATTAAGATATGATTGAAATTATAGGATCTTTCCTGATCAGTTGAGTGAGCTAAATTATCTCCTCACGCTTTTGACCGTACAAGGATTAATTAATGTTAATACCAACCGATACGTAAGAAACATGATCATGTGACAAAGTATCTGCGTGAAGTTTAGGTAAATGAACTCGAGAGATAGCTTTCTCCCCAAATAAGTTAACGGTAGGTATTGTAGAAATTATGGAATATGTAGTTATCAATATAGAAAATATAACGAAGTCAGCTAAACATTTACAATAGTTTTTTCTTTAGACTTAGGAATATCGAATGGCCTTATATGTCAATCAATTTAAGTATCCGATTTTGGGAATGATTGTATCATAAAACATTAACCAACGATATTTTTTCGTAAAATTTAATGGCCCATTATTAAATAAAAATAATATACCAAAAGTAATCAAGTAATTCAGCCTGTCACCATCAAAATTTTGAAAGAATATGTTTACCAATTTAAGAATTTCACGTTTTATTAGAATATCACATTGGTTTGTATGATAGGATGCAGAATTTTCCATTGATTGAAATATTATTTTGACATGGATATGTCTTTGCTCTGGGGGGTCAACCAAAAATTTCCGTGACGCAAAATTGATGTCACAATTTCAGTGTTTTTCGCGTACAATCCAGCCGTTCCGCAGTTTTCATCGCACAAAAATCGTTCGCCACTCGTTGGAAAGCGCTTGATTTATGTGATAAATGTTCACATCTCAAGCTACCAATTTCCCCCTCCTTACGTACCTGGCTACATTCCTAAACTAAGTTGATTGGACTATAAACAATTTTAATAAGCCGGTTACAATATTCTCAACGTAAAGCAATAGCATCATTTACTCCACTCCATAGGAAACATTTTCATCCCCTGACAACAGTCGACTGTTAACAACAACTCATTGCGTCTGTATTGGAGAAATAACTTTAATTTATAGTATGCTTTTTGTGCCTCCAAGAATGATAAAATAAATTCTTTATCCTACATTTCGATTTCGTCGCCTAAAATCCAAAGTTAAAGGATTTCTTTACAACTCTCGAGGACGACCTTTATGAAATCCCCAATCGAAGACATAACTATGTAACATGGTATTTGCTTGTAAAGCAGATAGTGGAACTCGTTTACGAGTTTCGTTAATTTTTTGCAATGGACCGTCTAGGAAACCCTAGTAACCTGCCAAAACATATTGAATTCAATAAACTCTCCAATGCTAAGACTAGGTACATGTGTTTGTAGGTAAAACTTATTAGTGGATTTACGTACCATAATTCCAGTCAACAGGTAAACTACAGATGTACTTGATTATTCTAGAACTTAGGACCATAATTTAATGCCAGGCAATCATGATGAGTGTTCATCAAAACGTTTAAACTGGAAATTCTTAGACGAGGCCATATAGGCATTGTTCATTTTATTTAGAACAATTGTTATCCTATAATTGAATGTTTGCCCACATTATTTCTTTCGGTTTATTTATGAAATATCCCACCGATAAACTATTTGATTTACGATTTTATTTCCAAACAAATGGACATAGGTACGTCTCAAATTCAAGTGATTCAATCAACCCCTCCCCCAAATGGTTCAAAACTCATTACATGGGTGTTGCCGCGTATCCAAAAAGCTAATGTTTCGTCTGAAACCAGTGATACTCGCGAGTTCCTACGTTTTGATGGCAAGCCTAGATATGTTTTTGAGCTAATGTTGTCTTAGTGTAGTGCCCGTTAATGTAGAGCTAGTCTAGTCTTATGTTGGTCTAGTCGTAGTTTAGTGTCCATAGTCTAGTCCAAATGGATTCAGAAATTAGAGAATGATGAACGTATCTTCTTAAATTACCTCTACCCATCAAAAGCTTTCCAGCTTCAAAAAAAGATTCTACTTCGAAGTTTCACGTGTTTTGAATTTATCTGTTCGTAAATAATAACTGTTGGGTTACACGGGAACACCCATGTAATGTAAACAACTCCGTATTTACGGTTTAATTTCGGAGGCCACACCGATGAAAAACCATGTTGCCATCGTTATGGTTTAATATTTCGGCTCCTGGTCATTTCGGCATATTTTGCCAAAATTTTCAAATATATTCCCTTTCCAATACCATTTAGTGAAAACCAAAAGTCTCTAGGTGGCCAGGGGGCCGAGATCTCAATGGAACGGACAGACAGACGAAAAAATGCGCGTATAAGCGTAATATAATAACTAAAAAAGTTTGGTTACGCTAAAAATGTTGACATTGAATTGTTGCATATTTGCAATCAATACAATGCCGTTTAAGATACCGAAAATATCGTCGGAAGGTCGAGTGAAGTTACCGAAGACTATTATAAAAGTCAATTGCATGTGAGTAGAATCTAATAATATCCTAAATTGATATCAGTTGTTTGGATGACCGTTTTTGCTACTGTACCTCTTCTACCTATTACCCCATATTTAATTGTCAACATTACATTGTTAAATGCATTCGCTATCGAGTCAAGCAAGGTTGAGGACGCTTTATCTCTGGTAAAGACAAACAATTTTACTTTGTATCCTCCAATATAAAAATTTCCAGTAGTTTTAAGTGTTTTAACACCCTCGTAAACAATATTGGTCAGATATTTGTCTGTCTATTGTACTAAAATTTTGTTATAGAACAAAAGTAAAATCTTTGACCCTCTTTCAAAATTTGTTAGTTTACGTTTCATGAAAAGTACATTTTAAAATCAAATAAAACTAAAATTAAAAGTCCGTTATCCGAACCTTTTCTCCCCTCCTGGGTCAAATTTACGTAATTCGGATCAAGAACCACTTGTAAGATGGGGTGAAGTGCTTGACGTCCTCACATAACGTTTCATCAATCCCACGGAATACAATTTAGGGGTTGGAATTTGAACAAATTATTACCCAAGACAATTCAGAAATGAGGTGATAGGTTTGTTACATTTGCTTTACGTAGAATTCATTTCAACAGTGAGTTTTTGCAACGCTGAGTCGTAGTCGAGTGGAAGGAGCTACAAATAGAATGGAGCATTGTGAATGCGCGCAAAATGGTAACGGTCCATTCGTTGTACGAGTAGAAAAATCCTATTCGTAGCTCAACGGATGCCGAATACAGTTCCAAATACGCATGTTTAGTCTTCTATGACGATAATCTAGTATAATCAGTAATCAGCGACTTTCCAACTACACTCCTGAATGACCCTATTCATTGCTCGTTTAAACTATCTGTTCATTACTGATTACTGTTACCGTCAGGGTGGATAACGTTGTTTCGGCAGGTGAGATTGGTTCGTTGACGTAATTCTACTTTAGCATTCTCTGTGGTAATCTATGGGCTGAAAGTATATGTACTCTCATTCAGTAGACATTGTATGGAGTTAGCAACACATCTGATTCCTTCTTTTTGCTAGTTACCTTCTCATTCTGAGGTTATTTTGATGTCGAATGATTTTGAACTTTTTTGTGAAGATCCGGAAATGTTGTGTGGAATGTAAAGTCGCGTCGGTAAAGGACTTCGGAAAATTGTGAGCATTGACCACATGCATGTAGCTTCAAGTATATTACCTATGATTTTCTTTGAAAAGAAAGAAAAGTATATATGGAGTTGTTGGATTTATGATTTTCCGGGAAAACTGAAGGTTAGAAAGGTGAGTTCGATACTATCACATGGTGTTGTTTACACGCAGAACCAGCTAATCTACCTTCCCACTGAACAGTTACTCTAACATCTGCTATGAGTTGGCATTGTCATTACTCATTCTCTTCTTATAGGTAGACAAGATTGCTACTGGAAGCACAATCAAGACTTTTATATATAAAAACGCATACGATAGAATCTATACAATAGAATAATACACCTTACTTAACAGACAGAGAGATTAGTAGGTATAATTTTGATGCGCTTCTATAGGTTCTGGAGAAAGGGTAAATTCAATCAGCGAATTTTCGTAGAATTGTAAGTTTCGAATTGAGATACTTCATTCTAAGGACCTACACATGAGACAATTAGCTAAGTTAGGACTTTTATGTGAGGAGGAACGTTAAAAAATTTGATAAAACTGTAGCAAAGCCACCCACGTTGGAGTAGCGGAAAAAACGTAACAATGAATGATATTATCTCAAGTTCATGTATAGAATAGACTGCGCGTATATCTCAGCTCATAACCTATCCAGTACCTACCTACTGAAATAAGAAACCTACCTATGTGATATAATTTGTAACAATTTTAGTTTATGGACTTGAAATAGTTTGAGAAGGTAGTGTGAAGCCTAGTTCCTGATAATATTATTAATAGAAAAATTTTCTTCATTTGGAACTGCAGGTCGCTGAGTCATCTCAGAACGTTATCGTTGGACGGTCCGCTCCAGAACGGGCATCTCCGTCCCCTCATGATTTTCCGCGTTCCAGGAAGTTTTTAACTCGGTCCAGTAATAGCTTCTCTCTGTCAGTAAAAATTCCTTTGGGATCAGGTGGAACAGCAGGTTATGAGAGTTTGTTCAGGTGTAAACAAAAATGTACACAAGGTTTCCTCTGTTTTGACGTTTAAAACTTCAAGGATTATTACCAAAACCACGTAAAATATTGCTAACAAAATAAAATTAAACTTAATAGTTGACGTGTAAAACTCGATTATAATGGAGTTTGAGGTATCCGTGAAAGTTAACTACGATTCGATTCAGCGTGAAAAATTACGTTAAAACCCACTAGTCATACAGGGAAATATGTATTTAAAAAAAACCTTTGATGTCTTCGGGAAAAATACGTTTTTTCAACTTTGAAACACAATTTTATCGACAGTTGACAAAGTAAAAGTAATATTGTCCATATCGTTGGAAAGCATTTTTTATGGAGAAATTGGAGTGTTCACGTAGATCCGCCTTCTACAGGTACCTACGATTATTCCACGTCAAATGTTAATGTTCGAATTCAAGCATGCCTTTTCCGTTCCACACCCCTCAGTAATGCTCATGCTCATCAAATCGCATAATTAAACGAAATAAGGCTGGTATTTATGTCTTCGCATTAACACAATATCAAAATACAACGGTATTCACCACCTAAAGTTATAATTATAAGGCGATGGAATTAGTAGGACATTGTTTAGAGGTTAACACACACAATGCTTAAACATTTCTTCAAAATCATATAATCAATGTCAGTCATAAGAATATATTATCAAAGTGAAGATATAAGTTTTTGCTTCCTCACTTTTGAAGGTAGAGAGTGTTCGTGCGAGAATTCGAAAAACTGTTTCGAAAAACTGTCTTCCAAAATCGAAATTGTGACTTCCTTGTTGCGTTTCAAAGCTTTCTGATCAATTTCGGTTCCGTGTCGTTCTGTGGTAAGTCCTTGTCACGCCCAAAACTATGAAAGTTTTGATGAAATTTCCAGGAACGGGTTAGCTCCTGGACGATCCCTTATAATTTTCATTGTCGTCGGATCAATTGTGGCCTGTACGTATGAGCAAAAATGAATTTCTTATAACGTCAATTTCTTATCAACTGTTTGTCTGATTTCTTCCTACACATTCTGTTTGCTTTAGTTGTTCTAGGAAGCTGGAAACTCCTCATTAGCCCGATTTCCCCTTTAGTACTGCTCCCTAATAGATAAAAATAATGTTGAACAAAAAAAACTATTTGATTTTGTTCAAACTTGGGGGGTTGTAGGAGATATATTATGTTCTAGAAAGACACCGTATGAATTACATCGCGATTGGTTGAGTAATAACTATTGCATGTGCGCAAAACTAATATTGGTTGACAATCCAAGACAAAAGTGTCTGATTTTGAAGACATTTTTAAGGATTTTACCTCTGAACAAATCCTTCCAAGTTGTAACTTTGGATAGTGAACGCCGCGCCGTTGGATTGATGGTAGGTTCATGCAAAAACATGTTTTCGTATATTAGTATGTTTGCTATTTTATGGGCATTATTGAGGAGGTGGAACGGAAAAGGCACAAGCTGCTGCGCCCAAAGGCCGGGGCTAACGGCGCCATACTTTCTCGCTAACTCCTCCTTACATCTGTGCCTACTCTATTTTGAATGTTATCTGGATCTGATAAAATAGTTGTATAGTAGGGAGGCAGTGATCTAACGGGCTGTCTAGTTGGAATTTTCAGTTCGAAACCCGTCGCGATCTCGTTGATAGTTCGTTAATGTTCCAAACTACCAAATATCCCAAGCGGTGAATTCTTTCAGGGCGGAATTCACCGAGTTTCTCCGCAATGATTAACCTATATATGCTCCAAAATAGTGCGGGTCTTTGATCTTGAGTGCCTACCAACTTACCTCACCGAATGAAACGAACCTATTTTACAATGAGTCGGCCTGTTGTCGAATCTCATATGTACCAACATGGTTAGGATAGCGATCTGACTATGCCGCCCAACATTGAACAACCAAGAGGGATCGAAATCGAGACGTAAGTCTACCAAACGTACGTTTTCAAGAAATTTATATCATTCTATGTTCATTGTGTCGTTTAACAAAAAGCTGTTCTCACAATCATGATGAAAACATCCATGTTTCCAAAACAAAATCAGCAACATGACTTCTGCAACAAGAAGTTTGAAAAGGCTATTAGCATGCGCAATAGTTATTACATTGCAATAAAATTTATAGAGCACCATTCTGAAACGAGCCCCCTAGTTTGAAATAAATCGGACCGATAGAGAGTTAAAAACCTACGTTATAAGAAATTCACGTTTTCGCACGCGCACTCGCTGCTATTGAAACGACGGCAGTGAAAGTAATGGGGGACCGTCAAGAAGCTGACCCGCACTACCACTGAATATTTCATCAAAATCGGACTGAAACATTTTATAGTTCTGGGAGTGAGAGGAATTCGGCTGAGGCATGTACAGACAAACGCGGAACCGAAATTGATCAGAAAGCTGTGAAATGCAAATAAGCTAGTGGTAATTTTGATTTTGGTGGGCAAAAATTTTATTGACTTCTTGAATTGCAATGTTTATTTGGTTTTTTTTTAGTGCACATATTTCAAAGACGGTTTCGTAATATTTCGCATTTAACAGAACTACGCTGCTTAGCCCATCTAGAAGCATTTGAACGCAATGCCGTTATCCGACCTTGGAAATAAGGGGAGGAGACAGATCTAAGTCGATAGATAAAATCCGATCATGGAACAAGCGGTTTATTTCAAAACCTTAAGGTCGTATTTCTCACATTTTACCATGTTGCTACTCATGATGGCCTGGAATAACTTCCGGATTTCCGATAGGCATTGGTCTACAACCTTTGGTATATCATTATAAGTTGTGCTGATATCATGCAGTTATTCATGAATGCTGAGAAAACCTTTGGGCACTTATACCTAATATTGGCACTCTCTTGCATTAGGTACTGAATTATACTTTTTATCTCTCTTCTATCCTTAGTTATTATTGCTGATCCAAAAATCTAGGCTTTTGAAATAAATTTATTTGTGCTCTGTGAAAGTTTTCCTCTCAATAGGTAGGCACCTACTGTTCTCCTTAAAGGTATCTACTGAGGTAAACGTAGAAAACATGGTCTCATTGAATTCCAACGTTAAACACTTTTAGACCATTTCAAATGTTACCATATTAATACATTTAGTTAACAGGCTGTTTATAAATGGGTGGCACTGAACAAAAAGATACCTACCTAACTTTTCACCAATTCGGTCGCACTCTTGGCAACAGGCAAGGTTTTTGGCATAATGTGCCAATATTTGAGTGTTCGAAGAAGAAAGTGTCTTAGTATTGGCTCCCCATATTATTGATAGAAATACTGAACGTGAAGGCACAAAGTAGGTGCAGGATGAAAAAACGCTGCACATTAATACATAAATGTTTTTTATTTCCCCATTCCGCCATTCTATACAGATCAACGGCCTATAATTGTTAAAACCCGCATATACCTACTCGTAGTATATTATCGGTGCACATCGGTGTTTCACGGGTATCGTAAAAGAGTTCGCTCCTTTACAGCGCCAGGTCCCCCAATTGTAAGTTTTTAGAGAATGTTAAGGAACAAAACATTGGGTCAAGTCATATTCCCACCCCAGGGTTGCATAGACAGTATATTGATTTGAAACTACTCTTGTGTTTTCCATTTAATTGCACATGTATTTCAGTAGGTCGATTAGAGAAGAAGGACACCCAGAGGACACTCAGCAGATAAGTGGACCTCCGTATCTCGTAATATTTGTTTCCACAGTGTTCCAGAGGCCTCCTATTGCAAATATCAGTACCGTAGGTCGATCAGGAAAATAATTAGCCATTAAGGTCTCTCAGCTGACCAGTTCGCCTCATACCTTATAATTGTATTCAGAAAAGAAATGATCTTCAGAGGCTTCTTAGGTGATCAGTGCGCCACCGTACCTCGTAATTGCTTTCTAGGTGTCCCAAAGGAGCTCCATCTTAAATTTCAGCACCGTAGGTCAACTAGGAAAGAAATTAGCCTCTGAGGTCACTCTGCTAATCAGTTCGCCTCCTACCTTGTGATTGCATTCTACGTGTTCCAAAAGCGCTCCATTTCATATTTCATCTAGGTAGATTATGAAAGGAGTAATCTTAAAATCGATCTTAAATTTCTGCACGGAAGGTCTATTAGGGGAGAAATTTGCTTCTGTGGTCCTTCAGCTGATCCTTTCACCTCCATACCTCATTAATGTATTCTACGTGTTCCAAAAGCGCTCTATTTCAAATTCCATCACCGTGGTTCAATTAGGAAAGGGATTGGCCTTAAAGGTCCGTCAGGATATCAGTGCCTTTCTGTACTTCGCTACTTGTTTTCTGATCAAATAATAAACCAATAGAAAATAATTTATAAATATTAGGATTCTACTTAGATTTGAAAGGAGAATATTGAATATTTGCCAAATGATACCTGTTACAAGATTTTCTAAGAATCTTACCAGAAGATTAAACTACAATTAAAACTAAAACTATTCCAGAATTAAAACTACAACTGAACCAGAAAATAAAGTTGTGGAAGGATGGAATTATGTTTTTCTCGGAGGATACTTAATGGATGGGATGATCAAAGTGTGAAGACGCTTCTGCAGCGAGTCTGAAGCTTGTTATTCTCTTTCAAAGTTTTAGGGTGCCAATATTTGGGAAGAGTGCCAATATACAGGGTGAGTCCCTCGCAGATGCAAAAAAAAATTTGGGTGAAACTACATCAAAAATGGAGTAAAATACCGCCAACTGCATATTTTTATCTCAATCCGTTCTCGAGATATGATTTTTTAAAGGTTTTTTCAGGAAAACCGTGTTTTTTCCTCTTAATCTCAAATTTCTCCACTTTACTTCATTCAATTTTAACTTTTGACCACATTTTCGGAATCAGCATTAAATTTACTATAAGAATAGTGTACTTGAGTTCTTAAAAAGTACCATCCAAAGGCCCTCACATCAGCTCTTCTTTGAAAAACTCACATTTTTTAACATTAAAACATAATTTTCTCCACTAAATAACAAGATAAAAGTAAACTTGATTATATCGTTGGAAAGAGTATTAGACGAAGCAGTTTTCATGAGATTTGCCAGTTCCCAGGATTCGTTTTGGAAGAGTAGTAAAAGTTTTAAAGATTTTCAGAAATATTATTTTTTCAAAATCGTCAATGTTTGAGCTGATGTGAGGGCCTTTGGATGGTACTTTTTAAGAACTCAAGTACATGATTCTTATAGTAAATTTAATGCTGATTCTGAAAATGTGGTCAAAAGTTAAAATTGAATGAAGTAAAGCGGAGAAATTTGAGATTAAGAGGAAAAAACACGGTTTTCCTGAAAAAACCTTTAAAAAATCATATCTCGAGAACGGATTGAGATAAAAATATGCAGTTGGCGGCATTTTACTCCATTTTTGATGTAGTTTCACCCAATTTTTTTTTGCATCTGCGAATGAATCACCCTGTATAGTAGGTAGACCTACCTACCAATCCCTTCCTTCTTTTTAGACATATTTCCCACGCACGCAAAGTTATTAGAAAAGTAAACCAAGTTTCGGCGAATCTTTCCTGATCTTTTATGACACCTAAGTTGAACCTCGAGTTTTCTGAAGCCTTTGAGTTTCTTACAGATTACGTGAATTTCCACGCCTTGAAGTGCCTCTTAACATAAAAGCCCCATTACTCTTGGGGGTGACTTCTGTTTATTTTTAGTGGGTGTTAAACCTGCTACCTGCGGGCCACCAACCTACCTGCTAACTTGCATGGGATTTCTGGGTAAAAAGCCCTTTTTTTGGTGGTCCGTTAGGTCACGTATGGCCGACAGACAGACATCCCTGTCCCTCCTACCACTGGCCGTCGTCAGTCTAGGGCTGACCTCGGCCTAAGGAAGATGTCTATTGAAAATTACGTTGTGATCCGTTGAAATATCGTTTCCAATAGTGAGTGCGAGCTGTGAGAGAATAAAAATGCGTTTAGTCGTCAAAAAACAGGAGAAAATTGTCGTAGACATTGAAGATGCTGTGGATGGAGATTTCAATAAGTGAGTGTCTGCTGCATTTTAATTTCTATGGTCGATTCGGACTGGTAAGGTCGATGGACATATTGGTAAATAATGCATGCATTACAGGGACGTCCCTATGAATGGATTGTATATAATTTTGGTGAGAACTGAAATAAAAGAAATCAACGAAAATATCACGATTTCCTCGGATTTCTTCACCGACAGTAAATTTGAAACTTTCAAGGTTGCATAACTGGACTAATTGTATAATTGTATACTAATTGTATAATTTTATAATAATTGTAATAATACGGATCGAACAGATGATAGAAACTGTCACGGAAATCATATGAATATAGTAAAAATATCACGATTTATCGCAATTACCGCCTCCATTCACCCCCCTTCCATCATGAAATTTGAAACTCCTGACACATTTTTCAAAACTTGACCAAATTTATAGATGAACAAAAAAGAGAGATGATTTATTAGTCTTACCCCCTCCATCAACACCCTCTCTTGATGAAATGTTGAATTCCTTACATACCTTCCGAAACTATATCAAATTCATATTGCAAAAAAATAAGAATCACGAAAATCGGTCGAGATTTGTGGGTGTGGCAACGCTCGAAAAAATCGGTAATTACCCCCTCCACCCCCCACCACGACAGCAAATTCGAAATTCCTAAGGCTTGTCGCACAACTAGACTGGAATTGAACAGAGAAAGAATCTCGAAAATCGTTCGAGAATTGTGGCCTGGTCAAAATCGTCGTCTAAATTTGTCACACATACAGACATATGATTTTTCATGTATACATAAAATATATAAGTTAGATACCTATATTATGTATATCACATATAACAATATAAATAATATAAAATATATTATATATAAAGAACAGCTATAATCGTTAAATTTTCTATTCTTAAGCAGAACTACTGATAGTCAAAAGAAATTTATCAGCAATGATTTAACATCAAAAAATTCATTTACAAAATTGTGCTGAAAAATTTACTTGATTTTCATTAATCTTTTCTGGAAAATTAATAAAAATTAGGAAAAAGCTGGATGATCGAATGCGCTATTTTAATATTTCATGCTAAACTAAGCGTTTTATATTCATGCTAAACTGCTTTGAAAGTTTAGCACTTGAGCGCAAACAAATGATTTGCTATCGAATTCATGAAACACTTCTTTTATTAAGCTATTATTGTTTAAAGAAACTTGTTTTAAACAATAATCTGCTATTCAAACACCGATTTTGGATTTTAAGCATTTTTTTTCTGTTTTTATCGAATGTTTAGCAAATAATACTGAAATTTAAGAGCATTTTTCAGCATAGTTCTGTGCATATATTTTTTAATATTCTAGTTCTAGTTTTTAATATCCTTTATTAATTTTTCGTTTTTTAATCATTCTTTGCCATACATAAGTACCTACTCATTGATTTTTAACCATACATAAAAATATTTATTGTTTTGAAACATAAAAAAGCGCAAACTTCAGGAATCGTTTCAGAATCCTCAAAACGGATTTCCACGAAGAAAATTTACGAAAAATTCAATTTTAACATTGTTTTACTCATTGCGATAGCTTCATTTTCTCTAAATTCTCTAAAATCTTTTTTGAATCGCAAAATATTATTTAATAACGAAATTTTCGGCATTAAGTTGGTAAATAACAATTTCTTTGCTCTCAGGGTCCTTACATTTCATAACAATGACTTGTAACATAATATAATATGATAATTTACGAAATTTCGCTCATATGATCATGCAGCATGACTGGTATTTTTTTATTAACCCAAAGCTTTCAGGAAAGTACCTTGGTACTACAAGCCAAAATCCCCTCCCTGACCGTTTTCTTATACAAAGTCTACCTACGTAAACATAGGTCTTCTTTGTTTGCTAGAGATCCATTTTTGATTCACTAAAATCCCGTATGCTCTTCTTTTAATTTGTGACTCTACGCATCAATTTCATGTGTTTATCTTGTGATTGCTTTCTAGGTGTCCCAAAGGAGCTCCATCTTAAATTTCAGCACCGTAGGTCAACTAGGAAAGAAATTAGCCTCTGAGGTCACTCTGCTAATCAGTTCGCCTCCTACCTTGTGATTGCATTCTACGTGTTCCAAAAGCGCTCCATTTCATATTTCATCTAGGTCGATTTTGAAAGGAGTTAGGCTCTGAGCCCCCTCAGCTGATCAGTGTGCCTCCATACCTCGTAATTGTTTTCCGGGTGTCCCTAAGGAGCTCGATCTCAAATTTCTGTTCAGAAGGTCTATTAGAGGAGAAATTTGCTTCTGTGATCCTTCAGCTGATCCGTTCACCTGCATACCTTATTAATGTATTCTACGTGTTCCAAAAGCGCCCAATTTGAAATTTCATCACCGTGATTCAATTAGAAAATGGATTGGCCTTAAAGACCCATCAGGATATTAGTGCCTCTCTGTACCTAGCTATTGTTTTCTGATCAAATAATAAACCAATAGAAAATAATTTATAAATATTAGGATTCTACTTAGATTTGAAAGGAGAATATTGAATATTGGTCAAATGATAACCGTTACAAGATTTTCTAAGAATGTTATCAGAACAGAAATAAGATTCCCCAAATTAAATCTACAACTGAACTAGAAAATAAAGTTGTGGAGGGATGAAATTATTTTTTTCTCAAAGGATACTTAATGGATGGGATGATCAAAGTGTGAAGACGCTTCTGCAGCCAGTCTGAAGCTTGTTATTCACTTTTAAAGTTTGAGGGTGCCAGTATTTGGGTTGAGTGCCAATATATAGTAGGTACCTACCTACCTACCAATCCCTACCTTCTCGGCAGACATATTTCCCACGCACACAAAGTTATTAGAAAAGTATAAACCCAGTTTCGGCGAATCTTTCCTGATCTTTTATGACACCTAAGTTGGACCTCGAGTTTTCTGAAGCCTTTGAGTTTCTTACAGATTACGTGAATTTCCACGCCCTGAAGTGCCTCTTATCATAAAAGCCCTACCTACGAACATAGGTCTTCTTTGTTTGCTAGAGATCCATTTTTGATTCACTAAAATTCCGTATCCACTTTTTGTGACTCTATGCATCAATTTCATGTTTTTATCTTGTGATTGCAATTCTGAATTCCATCAACTCTCAAAGGCTGTTTGTTGAACCCGATAAGTCCCCTGTGTGATGAAATACTCGGAAAATAGGCCAGTCATTATTGTTGACACGTCAGATAATATCATAATGCATTGTATTTAAGTTGTATTGTCTGTGCTATGTATATACGCCTCTCGCAAATCTAAAGAAGAAAAACAAATAAGAGTATTCGCTAACTTGGCATAGAAACTAAAGTATGGAAGGCGCCTCCGTAAACAATCCGAGGGCAGTTAGATTAACTTGGGATTGTTCAAATACTACTCATAGTAAATTATTAGATTTTAAGCAATTATTGTGATATTGTAAGGATCTTAAAACATCTTTATAGAAATAATTTTATAACATGGTGAAGGGGGTAAACGAACACCATTACCTCAGAAATGATCCTATTGGTTTAAAAAATCTCTATGGGTTAAGAATAGGTATGTAAAGATTATATTAATAGAAGGAAAGAATACATTGTTTTGCTGAAAAATTGCATGTTGGTACTTTTGCCAATTTTGTTTTGTATTTTATCAAATGTGTTGCGAATAAGGTATAATTTAATATAAATAGTGAAAGTTTAATTTATTATACAGAGAGAACACATTTCAAGTTTTACAAACTTCAATGATCGATTCCTCAACTCATTTCCACAAAAAATAAATAAATAAATAAAAAGGCGCTCGGCAAGCCCCCTGGATCCCCGGTTACCTCCATTTACACACTTCGAATGAAATTACTGAAACACAGATATGTGTTTTAGCTCGCCCGTTTCACATAAACCCGTGAAACCCGGATATAAGAATGACTCAGATTTTGCGGTGTATCTTATCACTAGATGTCAAGTTTATTTTTTTATCACCAGCGCCATATTTGAAACCTCGCTTTCATTTGAGCCCTCACACGAAAATTTTCGACAGCCCCCCTCCCGCCTCCCTCCTTATTATAACTTCCATTTATTCATATAACATGAATTATCAGAAATTAACAAACGGTTGCAATCATGTTCACAATATCAATCATTGAGAATGATCACCTGTGTGTAAACAATATTATTCAAATAACTATGCTCATAACTCTTTTTGGCCACGCACTTTGCAGTAGTTGATATAGTATGGATGGATAGATAAATCGAGAGCTTTCGAACGAATGGTGAACGAACTTTGTGGGATGAAAAATGACGAAGTACCATTTTTCTAGCATCAACTCGGTTGTAAGCGAAAACCATCAGTTAATTGTTGCTACACATTTTCGTTACACAAAAATGCAAAAACTAAATGCAACACATTTTTGTTAAAGCAAAATGTTTCGTTTTCGGTTGGAGATGCGGCACATGGGGGTGGGGGTGCATTTTCTTTGCATTTCAGTGGGTGTTTATAATTGTCATGTTTACATTCTTACAATAGTCATCCATTTTCAGATTTCTGTATATATATTAATTATATATATTTATATATTTATGGACAAAAGTTTGTGCTCACTACTCCTCCAAAACCGCTGGTCCGATTAAGACCGAATTTTGATTTGTTGTATTACCATGTCGAAACTTGTGCCTCGCTTTGGTGAGGATCAGCTGAACACGAGCCGTGATATCAATCATAATTATGGCAAAATCGTGCTCAAATCTCTTCAATTCACTGTAGAACGACGAAATTTGATGAGGAGCCTCTCTGGGACAACAAGAAACGAATGACCTTACAGGCTCCAACCTAATCACCTGAGTATGCTTAAATTATTTCGTCTGTCTGATTACAACAAAATTTGATAGGAAGCCTACTTAAGGCTTCAAGGGACGAAAGAAATGACGAGTTTCACCCTGAACTCCAGCTGACCGATTCGAAAAGTTAGTAAACTACCTAATGCCTAACCAATATTTTTCAACCAACTTTATACGTAAAGAAAGAGTCAGCAAGACGAATTCTGAAGATTATCCAGAATTCAAGTTTTTTTTCTATTTATTATTCTACTCTTTTATGTTTGAGAAGAACTCCATGGAGTAAATTTCCTCGGGATCTCAGCATTCCAACGGTTAAGTCAATATTTTACTCTTACAATTAGGGGAAAATATTATACCTATTTTAAAGTTTAAATATTTTGGCATATCCGAGCCATCGCAATAGTTCACTTTCTACAAACATTTTCTAAATGAACCAACGGTCGGTTTCTCCGTATTTATTCACGCTGAACCGAATATTAACAGTTGGAGAACTCTCCAACTCCGTTTTATCTTTTACCTTACTAATTAGTTTAATCATCAAACACTGAGATTTTAAAACAAATAATAGAAACATCAAGGAAACTGAAATTCAGATCTGCAAGTGATTAATGGAGTTTTACATTTTTCACATACCCATGCTCGTAATATAGGTAGGCAACAATATAAATAATTTATACGTGTCATTCCATTATAACTGTCCTTAGGATTGAAATTAAAAAATCCATTCTTTCGCGAAATTTAAAAAAAAATTCTTAGCACGCAAAGTATGTAAGTACACAAATTTAAAATAATTTGTCATAGAATATAACGAACAATTACGAAAATAGAGGTTCAAGATTGAAAACATTGAACCAAAGCAGAGGTGTACAGAAATTATCACATATAGCTCCTTACTGGTTTTTCATATTGTAGTGGATTTAGATATGTTTTACTTGGCGTAGGTAGGCCAAGTCGGACATTTATATCCCGGTTATGCGGGTTAGTCTCCGGGTCATTCCCGTGAGGAATGTGAGCGGATCCGCCAAGGTCAACTGGCTTGGCGGACTGAAATGAGAGATAGTTCGTGTCGCAGCCGCGTGGAGCGCTGGGCTCGCGTAGCAAGTGCTGGGTTCGATCAGTTTGGTACTGAGCCGTTTTGTAATATTCCGGCCTTAGATTTATATCTGAAGGGGGAATATGTTTAGCTTGGTTGAGGTACTGAAAAGTATCCTTCGCTTTTTGTGCATTTGGAGTGTATTTGACACTCGGATCGGCCGGGTAGGCCTGCGTCGAATATCGTGGGTATTCGGACAGCTTGGTCGAATCGTAATGATCGGCTTCAGAGCGAGTCTGAAAGGTATTCTCGATCTTTTGTATAGGCGAGGCTTGATCGAACGTTTCTTGAACGAATACGTCGGGCGAGAAGGCGGTCCGGACGTGAGGAACGCGCCTTGCGCTGTCGCTGGGCTCAGCGGATTCGCCGTGTAGCCGGTAGGGAGCACTACGGGGGCTACTCGGCCCGGCTTCGCCGTCGTCTGCCTCCCCTTGCAAGGGGAAATAGGACGGCCGACGTTCCATCGAAATAACCGAGTTTTTAGCTCGTTTCGATGCCTCTATGTGTGAAAAATAGAGGGTTTGGGAGGTGGACTCGCTTGACAGAGCGTCTTTCCAATGCTCGTATGTCAGGGTCCTACCTCGTAGCCTTGAAAAAGGCTTCCTTAGACGGTAAATTAGAGCGGATGAGCAGAGTAATTTACCGGCGTGCCCACAGCGGTCGGTTACGAGCTTAATGCTACAAAACCCGGGCGACACGGCTCGGAACGTCCCTCGGGCGTACGAGCTAAAGAGAATATCGATAGCTGTACCGGGTGGCGTCCTGACAGATGAACTACGTTGGGCAATTAGCAGGATGAATAATCACTGGACTCGTAGATGCCAAAGCGAGATCTGTGTGGAGAGAAGGTATGCCTTGTAGAAAGCAGTAGGAAGCCGTTCTTGAGATGAACTCGTAATGCAGAAGGTTCGTCAGCGTAGAGCGTGTAGAATTCTTCGTACTTCAGAGGTGTCGTCGTCGAGAGCGGAGAGTGGAATGAATTTCGGAGGGCTCCCAGCGGGGTATTTATAGGGAGGTGGCCGCCTCCTGCCGCCTCCTGGTTGGTCCGCTTAATTTCATAAATTCGACTGTGCAATCTCATTGGTTCGCACATTGTTTTCTCAGTATCTGTGCGTATGATAGCTGAGTTGGTCTTTCGAGGTGGTTTCCCCACGTCCGTCGCTGTGACGGGGTCCCCGGGGGTGGCTGGACGACCTTGAGTTTTCCTGTTTGGGATTTCTCATTCAAGGCGACTTGTTTCGAGATGCTTGTCGCATCTCTCTCGCCCAGTAAATGTTTAGGGAGGTCGCCTTGTGTGTTATTATTTAATATTTCACTTTTGAGAGAGAATTTAGTATTTTCTCTCTGGTGAAATATTTTGTTTGACGGAGTTATAACTCGACGTCTTGTAAATATTTTTGTGTTGTGTCTACCTCTTTTTGGTAGCCCTGAAAAGGGCTGTTGACCAGAGGGGGTGGATTTCACCACAGGGGCCCCCCCAAGATGTCGTGTTAGTAACGACGACGCCGGCTGGGGTGTTTCGAGCGCCGTCACCCACCTCTCGTCGAATTTGGTAGAGGGGACGTGCCTTCTGGCAGATTTTCGGGGAGTCTCCTCCTTATTTTCTGCCTGATTTTTGTTTAGTGACACAGCTTCGTCTGTTTTTAGAGTGTAAGCTGGTTTTATTTGCTGTTTGGGAACTTTTTTTGTATGTTCGCCAATTTGCACTGTAACCGAAAACTTATCTCTTTTAACCACTTTGAATGGTCCCGTGTAAGGACATTGCAGAGAGGTGAGCTGTGTGGGCACTCTGATATAGACATGAGTACATGTATCCAAATTTTTGGGCATGTTTACGGCATATTTCGTATTATTATGTTTAATATGCGTAGGTCGGAAGAAAAGAGGTTCCGAAAGGTTCGTAGAAGTTACGAAAATGTCTCCTGGGAGTGGTACGTCAATTCCGTAAACTTTTTGGAAAGGCGTAGTTTCAGTCGCTGGGTCTACTGCCGTACGCATGGCGAGTAGAACTTTTGGAAGTGCGTCGAGCCAATTTTCGTTTTGTGCTTTGAGAGCCTCTTTCAAAGATCTATTTCTGCGTTCTACCATTCCGTTTGTTGATGGTTTGTATGGTAACGTGTGAGTATGTTTTACTCCGAGACGTTCCATAATGGAATTGAACAGATCTGATTCAAATTGAGTGCCCTGATCACTTGTGATGTATTTAGGTACGCCCTTTGAAGCTACCCAAATATTGATAAAGGCGTTTGTGATTGTGGTTGTTTCGATGTTGTTAAGAGGAACTGCCTCTGGCCAACCCGTTGCTCTATCAACCATCATTAAAATGTAACGTTTCCCTCCTTTAGCTAAAGGTAAGGGTCCGGTAATATCAACGTGTACGTGTGAAAATTTGTTTGCCGTTTCAAATTCGGGTAAGGGAGCTTCACGGAGCGCGTGATTTTTGCTCGTTGGCAAGTTTCGCACGCTCGGACCCAGTTGGAGACATCTGCACGGAGTCCGTGCCAAAAATATCTTTGTTTAACTTTATACACTGTAGAGTGTATACCTGGGTGTCCCAAATTGTGAATTTGGCTTATTATTTCTTCCCTTATTTCGTTTGGAATATAAGGTCTAGGGTGTCCTAGGTCTAGGTTACACCAAATTTCTCCTTGAGAGAATTCAACTCGTGTGAGTTTCAATTTGTCCTCCGCGTTAGGGGGAGAACGAATTTGTGAATTTGAAATGTGCAGTAGAAGATTGCATTCTATTGCAGCCGTAATTTTCGAAATTTCGGCTATGGGTGGACCCTCGTCCGTCTGGGTTGAAATCGATTTTGTTTGAATTTCAACCGGATCGAAGGGTCTGGAGAGTGCGTCGGCGACGACGTTGCTCTCTCCGGAAATATGACGAATGTCACTCGTCATTTGAGAGATGTATGTTAGCCATCTTAATCTCATTTTAGAAAAATGTGCATTTTTCTTAAGCATCGTGCCTAGCAGAGGCTTGTGATCCGAACAAATATGGAAAGATCTGCCGTCCAAGTCATTGTGCCAGTGAATGCAAGCTTGGTAAACGGCGAACATTTCTTTGTCGAACGATGCTTTGTTCTTCCATTGTTCTGGAATTTCTTTACTGAAAAATCCCAATGGTTGGTAAGATTTTGAGCCATGTTTGTCTGTAATTTCCTGTTCTAGTGCCGCTCCGATGTGTGTGTCGGATGCGTCACAGACTAATCTCCACTCTGCTGTAGGGTGTGGGTGAGCAATGTTATGCAATGTTGCTTTGATCATTGCTTGTTTTAAGCTGTTGAAAGCTTTTTCTCTCTCTGATGTCCATTCGATAGGTGTTCTGTCATTTTTTTTGTTTGACTGAATGGAGTCATACAGAGGTTGTGCCGTGTGAGCGAATTTGCTTGAGCATGCTCGGTAGAAACCACACATACCTAGGAATCTGCGTAGACTTCGTACGTCTATTGGCCTAGGAAATTGTTCTATGGCTTCTATTTTATCTCGTTTAGGAATTATCCCTTCTTTCGAGATAGTGAAACCTAGGAAATCGACGGTAGGTTTTGAAAAAATGCATTTATCAAACCCTACTCGAAGTCCGTGTTCCCCTAGTTTGTCAAAAATTTGTCTGAGGTGGTTCATGTGTTCTTTATAATTTTTAGAAGCCACCAGGATGTCATCTAGGTATACAAATGCGAAATCAAATTTTCGCATGATGCTGTCCATGTATCTTTGCCATGTTTGAGCCGCTCCGGCCAAACCCATGCTCATTTTCTTAAACTCATAAAGACCGAAAGGTGTAATAATTGCAGTTTTATGAGCGTCATCTGGGTGCATCGGAATATGATAATACGCTGATTTTAAATCTATTGTCGAATAGATTTGCGTATCATGTAAATTCGCTTGGAAAGAGCGAATGTGAGGAGGAGGGTAGGCGTCTTTCTTCGTTTTCGCGTTGAGGAAACGGTAGTCGCCGGTGATTCTCCATGACCCGTCTTTTTTTGGCACACAGTGTAACGGGGATGCCCATTCGGAATCTGATGGTGCAATTATGCCTTCTGACAGCATTTTGTCAAAAGTACTTTTGACTTGAGCCCGTTTTTCGCCCGCCATGGGTCTTGCTCGGAAGTGTACTGGTGTTCCTTCCGTGGTTATACGGTGGTAAACCCCGTTGTTTTTCCATTTACCTTGAAGTTTGCTCATTTTATCATTGTATTTGTCAATGATAGAGCGAATGTTTTCGTCTTTCGTGATTTGCATGTCCTCTGGTTGAGGGGTATTGTCACGATGAGGGATAGTAGCTGTTATTTGTTCGTCAGTGAACTTTTTGTTCATGACTGCAGCTATTTTTTGATCGGCATAGCTCTTTATTTTATCTTTATAAATGTACTTGTGTTTGACCCGTATTCCGATATCCCAAGACTCGAGGAATGGAATACCTAGGATCGCTAGATCAACTTTCGTGATCATAAAATCGGTGGTCATGTCTCCGAGGCCGATGTTAATTGTTGTGTCAGCTCGCCCTAGTGTGTCTATAGGGGCTCCGTTAGCTGCTGTGAGCTTAACGTTGGACTTAAGAATTTTCAAGCCCAATTTTTTTGTGACATTGTGGGGCAGGATGTTCACTTCTGCTCCCGTGTCAATGAGAAATTCAGTGCCATTTAGTTTGCACTTGAAAAAGAGCCTTTTATACTCAGTAGACTGCCGGCGTATAGGCTCAGATACACTGGCAGTTATTCGTTTTCCGAACTCTCTGCGTCGGAGGTTGGAACGGTACTTTCTTGTACCGACTTCTGAGTATTTTCGGTAGAAACCCGGGTTTTAGGCTGGCTTATAGTCGCAGCCTTTCTGCTAGTTTTGGAAGCAGTGTTTGTCTTCCAAGTGCAGTGTTCTGGGTCTGCACATTTGCGAGTTTCGTTACCGAAACGTGCGTGGTTTCGACAGACATAGGCCGTCGGTTTGTGAGGCTTACTCTCCACTGGTTGGGGTTTGAACTCAGCTTGTTTCGAGAGGGCCTTTTTGAAACCAGTATTTATGGGTTTCGGAGTAGATTCTACTCCTCGTATGTTCAGAGAAGTATTCTCTGTTCTGTACGCGTGTAGCGTATCAGCTAGGTCGAGCCGGGAGGTCGTGGTAGGCTGAGCTGCGACCATACCTCGTGCTTCGATGGGTAGAGTCTCGATCCACTTTTGAGTGATCAGAGCTTCTGAAAAGTACCCAACAGCTTTCGAGTACATTTCGTGGTACTTGGTGCTGGGTTTTTTGGCGAGAGATGCGGGGTCCTCGAGTGCGAGGAGCCTGTCCTGTAAGGACAACCCATATTCTCGCTGGAGGCGCTGTTTGGCCTCTTCGTAGGGTGCGTGGGGTGCCGTGAGGTAAGCTGAGTCGATAGCTTCCCTCATTTCTTCTGGTACCCACTTGTATATAGCTGAGAAGCATTCGTTCTGCGTTCTCAGGTGTTTTCGCACGCAGTATTGATCGAACTCGGCGAGTGCACGATCGATATTCTTCTTTTGGAAGATTGGTTTTTGATAATCTCCCATCTCCTCTAAAAGTGCTTGAAAGCCACTTTGTGTAGAGGGATGTTGTGTGAGATGTGGGGCGTAGAGGCCCGGCGGGGGTCGCACGCCCGCAGTGGTTCCCTGAAATCCACTAGCTTCATAAGAGGGAACGAAATGCTCCGTGTTGAGCCTGTTCAAAGGCGGGGTCACCATTTGTAGTGGATTTAGATATGTTTTACTTGGCGTAGGTAGGCCAAGTCGGACATTTATATTCCGGTTATGCGGGTTAGTCCCCGGGTCATTCCCTTGAGGAATGTGAGCGGATCCGCCAAGGTCAACTGGCTTGGCGGACTGAAATGAGAGATAGTTCGTGTCGCAGCCGCGTGGAGCGCTGGGCTCGCGTAGCAAGTGCTGGGTTCGATCAGTTTGGTACTGAGCCGTTTTGTAATATTCCGGCCTTAGATTTATATCTGAAGGGGGAATATGTTTAGCTTGGTTGAGGTACTGAAAAGTATCCTTCGCTTTTTGTGCATTTGGAGTGTATTTGACACTCGGATCGGCCGGGTAGGCCTGCGTCGAATATCGTGGGTATTCGGACAGCTTGGTCGAATCGTAATGATCGGCTTCAGAGCGAGTCTGAAAGGTATCCTCGATCTTTTGTATAGGCGAGGCTTGATCGAACGTTTCTTGAACGAATACGTCGGGCGAGAAGGCGGTCCGGACGTGAGGATCGCGCCTTGCGCTGTCGCTGGGCTCAGCGGATTCGCCGTGTAGCCGGTAGGGAGCACTACGGGGGCTACTCGGCCCGGCTTCGCCGTCGTCTGCCTCCCCTTGCAAGGGGAAATAGGACGGCCGACGTTCCATCGAAATAACCGAGTTTTTAGCTCGTTTCGATGCCTCTATGTGTGAAAAATAGAGGGTTTGGGAGGTGGACTCGCTTGACAGAGCGTCTTTCCAATGCTCGTATGTCAGGGTCCTACCTCGTAGCCTTGAAAAAGGCTTCCTTAGACGGTAAATTAGAGCGGATGAGCAGAGTAATTTACCGGCGTGCCCACAGCGGTCGGTTACGAGCTTAATGCTACGAAACCCGGGCGACACGGCTCGGAACGTCCCTCGGGCGTACGAGCTAAAGAGAATATCGATAGCTGTACCGGGTGGCGTCCTGACAGATGAACTACGTTGGGCAATGAGCAGGATGAATAATCACTGGACTCGTAGATGCCAAAGCGAGATCTGTGTGGAGAGAAGGTATGCCTTGTAGAAAGCAGTAGGAAGCCGTTCTTGAGATGAACTCGTAATGCAGAAGGTTCGTCAGCGTAGAGCGTGTAGAATTCTTCGTACTTCAGAGGTGTCGTCGTCGAGAGCGGAGAGTGGAATGAATTTCGGAGGGCTCCCAGCGGGGTATTTATAGGGAGGTGGCCGCCTCCTGCCGCCTCCTGGTTGGTCCGCTTAATTTCATAAATTCGACTGTGCAATCTCATTGGTTCGCACATTGTTTTCTCAGTATCTGTGCGTATGATAGCTGAGTTGGTCTTTCGAGGTGGTTTCCCCACGTCCGTCGCTGTGACGGGGTCCCCGGGGGTGGCTGGACGACCTTGAGTTTTCCTGTTTGGGATTTCTCATTCAAGGCGACTTGTTTCGAGATGCTTGTCGCATCTCTCTCGCCCAGTAAATGTTTAGGGAGGTCGCCTTGTGTGTTATTATTTAATATTTCACTTTTGAGAGAGAATTTAGTATTTTCTCTCTGGTGAAATATTTTGTTTGACGGAGTTATAACTCGACGTCTTGTAAATATTTTTGTGTTGTGTCTACCTCTTTTTGGTAGCCCTGAAAAGGGCTGTTGACCAGAGGGGGTGGATTTCACCACACCTCTATATTACATTTTCCACGAATTTACAGAAATGTATAGTTACTACAAGTATAAACCTGTACTCCATGCAAAGCCTTGCTAACAAAGTTAGAGGTAACGATGGTAATTTCTCAGTTACACATATGGGCTTTGTTATTGGTTAGGTATTATTATCAAATAACAATAACGTAGATATCGATATGTTGGTTAATTGGGTCACAGTTCTCTATAAGGGTGTTAAGAGGCGGAAAGTATATCATCAATCGTCGTCGATTTGATTAAGTACTTAGGTAATTTCCTAATAAGTTTCGTAAAATATCACAAAGCTTTTTCAATGGTATCGAAGTTTGCGTTGAGCGTTATCGCATCGACATTGACAAGGTCTTTGTCGAGTAGTTGGCAAATCGTTTACCCTCCGATGATAAAATATTGAGTCACTAAAAGTTGCGGCGAACGGTATAGGGAAGTGTTGGGAGATTTTTGCGACACACGATATCATAATACTAAATACTACTAGCCGTCTCGAAAAAAGAACGAGCTTACAAGGTTGTTAGCGATTGAGATATGTGGAGTGTTTACTCTTGGATAAAGAAATTAAAAGTCGGCGTAGGTGTTTTTGCGGAGTAAAATGAAGAAGTCGAAAAAATGAAATAAAAAATTAGATTTCTGGGGGAAAGATAAATTTGTTATCGAGGTCTTTCGAACCGGGCGAGCCGGACGGTCGTGTCAGTTCCGCGGAATTGGCGCAATGACGCGCATCGGCGTCCAAAAATGCGCGACAACGCAATTCAAATTCAGCCACGAGGAAGCGGCGTGCACTTGCAAGCCCCGGAAAGCGTATAAACGTAGTTTTAGCGTAAGCAATTTGGTGAGTGACGTGTTGACTGACGTTAAAGTGTTGTGTTGCAGAAGGACAGGGAAGTCTGTGCACGATCTGAGAGTCCAATTGGACGTTTTTGACGAGCAGAAGGAAAGCGATGAAGCTCAGGCTGCGCACTCGGCCATTGGAGTCGACCTCAACAGCCATTTAGATGTTTTCAACGCCATTCTACTCAGGGTGAGTTTTCTTTCATGTATTCGCATATTATTTTAGTGAATTTTTGTTAAAAATTTATATATAGTGCAAATACAAAAGTTTTAAATTAAAAAAAACCAAATATGTTCGAAAATTATCTTCACTGAAATCCGTTTTGAGTCAATCTGAAACAAGTTCAACAGTTGAACGCTTTTTCACATTCATATTATGTCATTCCATACGATATAACTCTCCTTAGGATTGAGTTAGCTCCGTTCTTGAGCCAAAAAATTAAGTTTTCCAAATGAAAGAGTGAGTTTGACGGCCAGTACTTTTAAGGCGCGTTAAATTGTTCCAAATTCAAAAAACGTTCTCAGAAAATCATTAAAAATGGCTACCAACGGCTAAAGATTGATAATTTATATCTGTCATAAAAAATAAAAGTTTTTGATCGTGACTAACTCTATTACTTGTGAGTTTTACTTTACTATTAATTAATTTCAACTTCAAAAAGAAAAATAATAATAATACTTATTGGTAAATAGAATTTATTTGAATATATATATATATATATATATATATATATTTTTTTTTTTTTTTTGTTTTAATATATTTTTTTTAATAGGTATATATTTGTTGTCGGTACAAATAAATAAACTATTATTCGTCCAAGAACCCTGATGAGAACGTAAGAATAAAGCTGCCCAAACCTCATTATTTTTGGTTATCTCATATCTTTTAAGATTATTGTTTCCGGAATATGGAGTCACAATTCATTAACAATATAGGTTTAAACGCTGTGATTGGGCACCTACTTACTCTTTTCTTATTCAAATCACAAATTGAGAAATAGGTAAGGGGCTAATTCTTTGTTATATATTCGAAAACTTAGAATTCTATCAACGACCTTGAGCTAGGTTGACTATCCGATAATGTTAATTATATCAAATATTTTCTCGAGCTGATAAAACGTGAAAACAACTTGATTGAATCAAACCAACGATTCGTTATAACCTACCACAGGCTAATTATATTAACATTATTATTATATTATAACCTTGTTTCGCAACATTAAGGTTGATATCGATCTTATTATCGATATAGAATATTAATTATTTCCTAATAAGATGGGAATCAGCCTGGGATTCCTGAAGGCCAGTTACCGCGATGAAAAAGCAAATAGTTGGTATCTACCACACCCTATGGACTACCTATCGCTTACTCATATTTGTAGAAATTGCTCACTTCCGTTACTACGAGTGGATTCGTGTTAACTACCTAATCCAGTGATACGGGAGTGATATATTAATACGTAGGTAGTAAATACCTGTGATACCTTTACGAGGCAGTTTTACCAATTGCAGCTAAAATTGGCCTTTTATGTCAACAATAGATCATTTACTATTTGCTGTCAGCCTGGCTGTACGAAATGGGTTGTACCTTCTTACTTAAGAGACAATTAAAAAATAGTTAGTAGTAGTTACCTATATATATTACCATAAATGCCCGAAATTCGTCAAAACTAGTTTTAACTATATACCTATATTTGAAATTAGTGTAAGCTCGTCTAAAACCACTCTTTGAATGATTTTACAGAGATCAGTATTTTGCTCAGATCGGTGTTAGGTATGGATGCCCTCTTAGCTGCCTCAAAAATACTAGAACATAACATCAAGCAGTTAATCCCTTAGTAAACATTCAGATTAGTTGAACGAATAGATTGGTATACTGTTGTCACTAGTTGAAACTAGTTTTGAAGAATTCGGGGTTTCACGGTTCCTAGCATCTAATATAGGAATGTGCCTACTTACTAAAATATTCTAATACAATTAAAGAATTTTAAAATTGGCCCCGGAATTTAACCTAAAAGAAAATTTAACCTAAAAGAAAATTGGAATTATACCTACAGGTGCCTACTCGTATAAGATGAAGTGTCATTCCTAACGATATCCGACCTTCTTTTTTTTTTAATAGATTGGAATAAGTTTTTCATACTCAAATTACAATGTTATGAAATTTGTGCTCAAATTACCTACAGTTAATTATGCTTTAAAAAATTCCTAACAATTAAGAAAAGAAAGAAAAATCCCAGTACCTAGTTTTGCGTAAGATAAGAGAATTTTCAATGTTATTTATTCATTTATTTTTATTTATTCATTTACTATTTATTTTATTTTATTTTTCCCAACAATTTTTCATACCACGTCTCTAAGGAATTTGAGAACTATTTGTGCTTAAAAATGTGTTATATTTAGATTTATGGCAAATGGACTTTTACTATATGATGATTTATACAATAATTTTCAATTTCAAGGTTTTCTGGTATAGTTTTTAGTCTCTTCTTTTCTCTTTTTAGCAATTTTTTAGAACAATTTATTAGAATTTATGTAGATTTGTATGTGACTAAAACATTATCCAAATAATCTTTTTCAATGAAAGTGTAAAGATTTTGAGACGTTTTTAACTTTTTCCCTTTTTGACATTTTATGTCTTTACTTTGGCACATGGACAAGAGTTTATTGAAATCATTGAAACTGTTACAATTGTAATGAAAATTATTGTTTAGAACATTATTCGTCAAAATTATTTGTTGAAATGGGGTGGGGGGGGGGGGAACTAAAGACATAAAATGTCCCAATGTGTTGCAGACTCGTAGGCAAGCGTTTTCTATTTCGAATGGCTTTGAATAAAATATAGTTTAATGTGATTTTCACCCTAACAACCGAAGTTCCCTATAAATAAGCCTGTTACCGCAGATTTTTTCCTGTAATTACGGTCATTATCATAATTTTTCCTGTGATTACAGCCGTAATCTTAGTTTTTACTATGGTTAATTCCGTACTTATCTTAGTTTTTCCTGGAATTGTTAGGTGATTAAAACTGTATTCACAGGAAAAACTAATATTATGGCAATAATCTCAGAAAAAATTATGATTGTGACTAATTACGAGGAAAAATCTGCTGTAACGGGTTTATAGGAAACATCGGTTGTTACGGTCAAAATCACATAAAAACTTGTTTGTGGGTTGAGGGTGGAAGTTAACACGGCTTCTTCCAAGATCAGTTTTATTTCATTTATGTACACAGCTAGTTTCGCCAGTTGTGGCCTCATCGGGTACTGCGTGTTTCTAGTTTTAGTTTTTGGTACCTAAGTGTCTCTGCATTTTTGAGCACTCATGTTTTTATCGTTCAACCTTACAACAAATAAACTGTCTAACTAAATCCTGCAGAGGGGGGGGGGGGTTGCTGTTAAGAATTTTAAGGTAGGTATATGTTTGCTTTCTTACACTATTTTTTAGTACTTTTGGTTGGATTATGTTTATAAATGCTAGACGTTAAAGTCATCGCTTGATTATTGTTGATATTTCTCTCATGACAATTGAGGTGGTGCAACTTATCAAGAATTTGCTGTTACTTATAGTAAATAAAGAATAAAGGAAGAATTGTTTGTTGTCAGGTCGCAGACACGCCGCAGGAGATCCCGTTTCTCTCGATACTGCAGCACCTGCTGCGGATAGACCCAAAAGAGGCTGTGAGTGACATCGTGTGGGACACGGCAGAGACGCTCGTTCACCGCGCGACGCTTCTCGAGAGCCGGGAGGACGCGACACGACTCCTCAGGTCTCCCTCCCAGAGCAAGTTGTGCTGCCATCCCACCCTCGGCAGCAGAAAACAGAGTCTCAACAGCGGTGGTAAGTACTTTCCTCGTGTATCTCACTGGGTAAGAAGTTCTCTCTCTGGGGGCACCTCACAATATTACAGTTGCTGTTGGTACCTAGTGCTAAAGACAGGGTTAAAAGTGATTTGGTGGGACAAGGCAACTTGCAACACTAGAGTGGAGAGCTAAAAGCACAACTTCCCAGAGCAAATTGGTCTCTCTAGCTTACCAAGCTGTGCTGCTGTCCCATCCTCAGCAAGAGACAGAGTCTCAACAGTAGTGCTAACTAGGTATTTCTCTCAAGCTTCTCATTCTGTCACTTCGGGGTTTCTTATACCACCTGCAGTGGTTCCTCATGGTAACACAGTTGCTGCAGATAGTGCTGAAGAAGGGAAAAGCAAGATTTTGTGTGAAAAGGTAACTCGCGACGCTTCTCAAGAGTGAAGAGGTAAAAATTCAACTTTGCCGAGGAAATCGGTCTCTTTAGCATACCAAGCAGTGCTACTGACCAATCCCTAGTTAGAAAGAGACAGAGTCTCAACAGTAATGGTGACTAGGAACTTCTCTCAAGCCTCTCATCCTCACACTTCGGGGTTTCTCGTGCCACCTACTGAGGTTTCTCAATGTAACCCAGTTGCTGCTGATTGTGCTGAATAAGGGATAAGCGAGATTTTGTGGGACAAGGTAACTCGCAACGCTAAGCAAGAGTGGAGAGGTAAAATCCAACTTTGCAGAAGAAATTATTCTCTCTAGCATTCCAAGCAGTGCTACGGACCCACTCTTAGTTAGCAAGAGACAGCGTCTCAACAGTAATGATAACTACACCTGTCATGCCTCTCACTTCCTCACAATACTACAGCTGCTAGTTTTGAAGAATGGAGTAAGATACATTTTCTGAAAGGCAACTCGCGACGCTTCTCAATAGCAGAGATGTAAACCCCAACTTTGCAGAGCAAATTGATCTCACTATTAAACTAATTCAACAGTTTGATATCACAGGTCAGATAAGTTTTCGCAAAAATGCTCTAAAATTCAAGTCTTAGTTCTATTTGTTTGAGAATACTAGAGCGGGACACACACGAGAGATGTACACTTGTTGCGAGATATAGAAAAATATTTATATTGAAGGATGAGGAGAGTTTTAAATGGACAGAAGTTGTGAATATATTATAAATAGACGAAAATGTAGATAAATGACAGAAATGTGAATGAAATCGACAATATTGGCTACACACGCAGTGGATTGGTAAAGATGGCGAAAATCAACTACATATTGGCTCGCTTCACAATGTGCAGCGTACCTACAAAAAGAGAGTGGTACCCCAGGGGTACCACCAATATGCGGGGAGCATCAGCTGTTGCCCAGTTAGCGGGCGGTTTCAAATTTACAAATCTCAAACACTATAATATTGTTATGTTGAGGAAGTAATGAGATCAGCTGATATTTCGCCTCACTTTCAAACAGCGCTTGAAAAAATGCTTTGATGTGTAGCTTGAAATGAGGAGTGCTCTGCTCCTCTTTCTTTTTTAGGCAGTAATAAAATCTCTTATTTAGGGATCAATTTTGAATATTTTCAATGTTAAACGATGATATTTTTTACCTAAGCATTCCTATAGTGTCACCAAAGTTGCGAGGGCCAACATTAGGGAAATCTTTGAACACCCTGTTTTCCAACTGGCGTAGGTACCTACTAAAACAGTATAGGTACCCGACCACTTTTTCCATACTAGATAAGTATAGATTTATTGTATGATGTATGTACCTACCTAGTATGTCTACAGTGCAATATGTGCTTCTATCGTATTTCAGGTGTGCTTTCCCCTGCGCCGGCGCCACCACCGCCGCCACCCCCAGCGCCGCCGGCACCTCCACCACCACCTCCCATCCTGGGAGCGCCTCCACCACCACCGCCGCCTCCGGCTGCGATGGTCGGCCCGCCGCCACCCCCTCTTCGCCCAGCGGCGCCCGCCGTCACCGCATCCACAAGCCCTGAGCCTCCGGAACCTGCTAACCCGAAGCTGCTGCCTCAGCAAGAGACCCCCACACCCAAAGCCAAAATGAAGACCATAAACTGGAATAAAATACCAAATAACAAGGTTTGATTTGGTTCCACTCATATTTCGATGTTTTTTACTATTACTCATTAAGTACTTCTACATTATTTTATTTAAAAACCTTAAGTACTCTAATCGACGATTAGAATAATATAAAATTTTTTTCAAATTACATCTCGAACAACGTACAAACCCGGCGTCTAAAGGTTCTCTGTGGATGCTCAAACGAGAATAGGTAAGGTTCAGTGGACCATGGACCTAGAGGGTTCTTTTCTTGGATGAGGACATTTTTCTGTCCAATGTCTTCAATGAAATCATTTTCATAAGTTGAACAGCTCGGCGGCTGTGTTTCTATTCTATATTGGTACGAGTATTTAAATAATATATTCTAGCTTCCTTGTGTCTTTTTATGGCACTCTACCACTTACTTTTTAATGAGGTGGTGATCTCATATCTGTGCTTCAGAAGTCAACTGTGGCAAGTAACTTTTTGGAAATTTTACACTTAAAAGTGAAAAGAAGTTTCTGACACGCCTTATTTTGAACCCTTCATGGGATAGCTTACCACTGACTAACTTCGTTTTTGACTCTTACACTTTATTATTATTGTTTTATTATTACTATTTATTAGGTATTTTAATATTTATTGGGGGTCTCCCATCTTGTTTTACTCTAGGCCAGTTGAATTAGTACATTGATAGGAATACGAACAATAACAATTTTCCTTCTATTTGTTTGCTTCTGGGAACTACAAGATGTCGAAAAACGAATGGTCAATATTAGGAGGTGAAAATATTGTTTATCCATAACTAATTTGAACTTCAAGAAGTTGCAACAACAGATGTGGTCTTTTCATTTTGTATTTTTGATCAAGGTGTTCGTGGACTTCCCCACCGAAAATTCTTATAGTATTATTGAATCAAAACTAATTCAAAATTTGCAAAACATTACAAATTTATTAGGTACTGAATAATAACTGCGGTGTATATGGAAATAGAATTCTTCCAGCAAGAATCTTGGACACCGCTACATGGCATTACGAATTCGAACTCATTCCTTCCCCTGGGAGAAGCCCAGGGAAAAACCACCGCCTTAATTCACTCAGCTACCTAGCCTATTTGATCAAACCTCTTTGACTTCGAAAGTTTTCCCTGCTTGTAACAACGCCACATATATTGTTATTGTCCTCTTAGCTGCCCTTGTAGAGTAAATAACCTTAGGGTAGGTAAGCCTGCTGTTTGTAGCTTTTGTACAAATACACCCGTTGTACAAATGTACCCATCATATGGGTACTTTGCACCTACTTATCAAATTATAGAAATGTATCACTAAGGCACTGATTGTGTATCAACTGATTTACTTATGAAATTGAATATTCACATTGCTTTCAGGTGGTCGGGAAACACAACATCTGGTCGATGGTGGCGAGGAACCATCAGGGCTCACCAATGGCGGATTTAGACTGGAGCGAGATGGAAGGTCTCTTCTGCCAACAAACTCCCTCAGCCCCAACGCCAACCGCGTCGCCCAAGCCCCACAGGGACAGCCCGGATGCTAACCGTCGAAAAGAACCGTCTGAGGTATTAGGATAATTATCACGATTCTTCTTATATGCTGAACAAGACCTCAACTGGTGAACATTATCTTAGAAAACATTTAAAACAAACCACTACCTTACGTATTTGATCGGTAATTACCTAATAAATCCTAATATAGAATTGAACATGCAACTTGGACTATTCTGCGGAAATAACTTCAAGAAATCAGCAAAAGTGAAGCTGCCTCTGACAGACAATATATAATAACACTTTACTGGATACAGTACCCACTTAATTTTTCATTTCACCAAAATATTGAGATACCTACTTTGTAGTGAAGTAAAGAATAGTAGGTATAAAGCAAAGGCTTGTTCATGAAGCATGCCCCAATAAGCAATTTTTTACGTGTTAAATGGTTTTATGATTCCTCCTTTACCTACACATAAAGTATAAGATAAGAGTTTTGGGTAGGTAATCCAGACTAATGTTTTCGATACCTACTCCTCCAAGCTCGACAGAAAATGTAGGTGTCTAAGGCCCACTTTCACCAACAACTTGAACCAATATAATTTAGAAAACCACGGAAATTAGGTTACAAAGATTGGAGCTCAACGTCTTTCACCAGAGCGCTGTAAGAGTTTAAACCCCTACAGAGGAACCTCGAGCTTAATCTCCCAAAGTGCGGCCAGTTACACTTGCCAATCTCCGTTGGCCGTGATAATAATGATATTGAACAATATGGCCGCGTTCAAACAGCTATTTGTTTGATTTACAATGGATTCACACAATTTGGCACTTGGGTTTATATTTGATCCCTCGAATGTCCCTCGAAGATGCCTGAGGAACATCAGACAGCACGTTGTCTATTTCCACGAAAAATAAAGAGTTACACTGTTAAATCGATTTCGACGGTTAGGCCATCATCAGTAACAAACAATAACTGAAGATACATTAGAAAGGACACAGCTTTTATAGTAACAGGTGAAGGGAGATTGAATCCCATTGGTCAAGAGAAAGGAAAGGGGGCAAGCGGTACAACCAATGAAGTGCAAACAAGGTGACGGGGGATTATAGCTAATTAGATGATGTGAAAGGGGGAAAATAACTAAATATGGTTTCAACATTGTGAAGGGATAATTCCAAGCTTTATAAAAATGGACCTAATAGTGGTGAAATATATTGAGGTATATCCTCATTTAAACATTTACCAGATCTGTCACTTTTGATAATTTCGAATTTTTCAAGTACATTCAACATACCTCCCTTCGGACAAAAATGAAGAAATTCTACAAACTGTCTATCTGTCAAATCAAAATTGTAACTATGATTGGATTCCTTAAGATGTTTTGCAAATGTAGACTTACCCTTATTTTCCCTGAAATCCTCCTGATGCTCGTCTATTCTTTCCCTGAATTTCCTACCAGTTTGACCGCAATATTCGTAGCCACAAGAACATTTTAGTTTATAAACCCCACTTTTATCCTGAACATTGATTTTGTCCTTAACGGATCCTAGTAATGCTTTAAGACTATTTTTAGTTCTAAAACCTACTTTGTAACCTCTAGATGATAGAATTTTGCCGATTTTATCCGAAATTTTCCCATAATAAGGTATACTTATCCATTGCTTTTCTTCTAAATTTACATCTTCCCTAGCCAGATTGGAAACTTTTTCCCTACTCTTTTTCCTAAGAACATTATCCCATATGGTATCAACGAGATCTCCTCCATATCCGTTACTAGCCGCTATGCTTTTGATAATGGATTTTTCTTTTGATAAATTTTGTTCACTCATTGGAATAGACAGTGCTCGGTTAATCATACTATGGAAGGCTGCATGCTTATGGACTAAAGGGTGATTTGAAGTACTATGGATAGTTATATCGCTATATGTATCTTTTCTATAAATTGAAAAATCATGCTTTTCGTTTACTAAAGAGATGGATAGATCTAAAAAATTGAGTTTATTTCCGCCGAATTCGAGGGTAAATTTGATAAAGGGATCTAATTTATTGATTTTTTCGTGAAAAGAATTTAGTTGTCTTTCTGTGCCCTTCCATAGAATGACGATATCATCGACATATCTATACCAATAGAGAAGATCATTTGTGCTACAAGTTGTGAATATTTGTTGCTCAAGATAATCCATGTAAATATCTGCAAGCAGAGGAGATAACGGAGAACCCATAGCAACCCCTGGCTGTGTATAACATTTCCCCTCAAATAAAAAGTAATTTTGATCCATACAAATAGACATCAAATTAAATAACTCGTCCTTTTCGAAAATATTAAGTTTAGAGGCGTGAATCAGCCTGCACACCACATCTTTGCATCTAGTTACATCGATATTGGTGAACAGACTAACCACGTCAAAAGATGCAAGTTTAGCATTTGGAGGCATCCGAATGTCCTTAATTTTAGAGACCAAATCATAGGAATTTAGTACAGTATGTTGAGGTCGAAAGTTGATTTTGTTTCTAAATAAAATATTGAGTTTTTTAGCCAATTTGTAAGCGGGAGCTCCGATATAAGACACCACCGGTCTCATCGGCACTCCTTCCTTATGAATTTTAGGGAGACAAGATAACCTAGGCGCATGAGGGTTCATTTCTACAAAACTTGGAATGTACATATTTTTTTAATCTTCTGATTGGTGAACTACTTTTCGAATTAATCTTTGAAATTTTGAAGTTGGGTCAGATGAAAGATTTGAACAATTATTATCTTCTAGAAATTTTACAGTTTTCGAAACATAATCTTGCTTATTTAAGATGACAGTTGTATTACCTTTATCTGCTTTGAGGGCCACAATATTTTTCTGGGAAAACTTCTTCTTTAGACCAGCTGCAACTGTTTCCTCCTTCCCGGGTGGTGGTCCTGGTGATCTCGACGAGGACTGGATCTCTTCTGCACATAGGGTCTTGGTGACAGATGGTCCATTCGTAGCCTCGACGGAGAATGCTAAGTCCCGAGTCGCAGGAGTTCCAAGGGAGAAACATGGGTTATGCTTCAACCCTTTCTCAAGAAGGGATACTTCTGCTGGAGAAAATACGACATCAGACAGGTTCTCCACTTTCTTGAAGAATGGGTGAGACCTTGTTAGTGGAGCTGGAGTCTTAGGGACTGGCTTTTTAGTCTTCAAAAGTTGTTCTAATTTACCTTGCAGAATCTTCTTTTTTGCCGATCCTTTCTTCCATGCGGCTTCGACTGAATACTGCTCGATAAGTTCCCATTCAGCGGAAGTGTAGCGGGCGGTGAGTTCTTGAAACAATTAGTACAGTTTCTCCCGGGCAGTATCACGAACACTATACCAACGATGGAGTTCACTTCTCAAAAGCTTGATTTGTGCCTCATTAATAATTCGGACTGCAGCACCTGAAGGGTGCTTACATTGGATTCGTAAGACAGCGGATTCCTTAGAGGAATCAGTGGACATGGAGTTTCGATATAAATTCCGACTCGTGAAACCGACAGTTCTGAAAGTCCTCGAACTCATTGTCTTTCACAAGAAGTTCCCGTTGGATAGGTACCTAAGAGTGAAATGGTTTTTACAATCAAATTGATGAATTTTAATACAAAAGTGAAATAGAATGATAGGAAAATAACGTATAATAAGTGGGGAAGGACGTTATTAGGAAGATGAATAGCAATCCCTTGTAGAGTAGGTCATGACATCAGCTGATTTATTGTCCCAGTGATCAAATCGTCCAACTTTTTAGCGAATTTGATTGGACAATTTCCCTAAATTCCGTTGGGGAATCTCCGTTATTCTTAACTCGCTATAAACGAGTTTTGTTTGGTGAAAGAAGCCAAGGTTTTATCCTCGAGATTATTTTTATTGGAGTTGGGCCAATCTCCGTTAAAATAAGTTTTTGGTGAAAGTGGGAATAAATGTGTTTCTTAATCTCTTCTTGTCAAAATAGCGTAATACGTGCCTTCTGAGACACCATTTCCAGTTTCTAGTTCATGTTTTTATTCCAGTTTTCATTTCTAGTTGAAAAATAAGGGCAAGTTATTTTAAAGGGTAAACAGTTTCTGACGATTAAGGCTTACTCTTCTAGAGGAGAAAACGTTAGTGTACTGCCCCATTTCAAATCTTCCTCGCTCCCTCTCTGTGAGAAACTCTCAAATTGAAATTTTATAATGATATTTTATTATTATTATTATTTTTATTATTGTGCTTCACATGTAAACAGTTCACACGACAGAGTATGTGGTACCTTCCTAATATCACTGTATTTTTCTTTCAGATCGCACTTTTGGATGGCAAGAGAAGTCTAAATGTCAATATCTTCCTCAAGCAATTTAGAACGTGAGTCATCTAATAGTGTTCGTACATCCTGTGTATTGCTTCACTGGTTTGTTTATAAGCCGTATAATCGTTTTACAGGTCCAATGAAGACATCATCCAGCTCATCAGGAATGGAGAGCACGACGACATCGGTGCGGAGAAGCTGCGGGGTCTTCTTAAAATTCTCCCTGAAATTGACGAGCTGGAAATGCTCAGGACGTTCGACGGCGACAAAACCAAGCTGGGCAACGCTGAGAAATTCCTCCTCCAGCTGATGGAAGTACCCAAGTGAGCACTACAGCACTACTTACAGTACTTACTTAAACATTTCATGTATTCCAAGCTAGTTTATTGAGCAGAGTATGGGTAGATACCTACCTAGTTCCTATCTGCAAACTCTCTTGGCGTTCAGGCCACAAATTGACTGGACTGATATTCTTGATTTCCATGTATAAGTTGGTTCTATAAAGATAAACTTAGTTTGAGTTTTGTTTTCTTTTTCTCTCTAATCGCAGTCCCTAATTGGGGCAAATAGACGATAGCAGTGGCTGAAGCAAGTGGGTAATAGGGTACCTTCCTGAGAAATCTAGCGAAACCATTGAAGTCACATTTTCCTCAATAAGCTATGAAACTTGTAGCCATCTTCTAAAGCTTAAGGATGACCTTGGTGGCTCTCAAGAGAGCGAGTAGGTTAACTTTTGTGAATTTCATTAAAAAATTTCCAAGCAATTTGAGAAAAAGTCCTAAAAACTGTTAACCACCTAATCTGTCTTTTTTGCCTTTGCTGTCGATTTGTAGTGAATACAACCCCGAATTAGTCTTATGGGTAGTGTTCCCTCATTACTCAAATGTCACCGGAAATTTGTGCATTTGGAAAAAGAAAAGAAATTTTGACAACGCAGTAGGTCCTCACAACAGACCTTAGAAATTCAAATTTCACACTTATTGACGTTCCTATCAGATTTGTTTTTTAACAACAAAGTATTGATGAGAGCTTTAAAAAAAGGTGCTGTATGCATTTTATGAGTCAGAACGTGGGATGGTGCCAGTGCTTGCAGATTTTGGTATCTATTCGGGACTTTTTTAATAATTATGGCACTGTATTTTCTATACTTTTGTCTAATGCTATTCATTATTACCAAATCATAATTATCAAATTTTGATGATTTTATTTTCAGTTATAAATTGAGGATTGAAAGTATGCTGTTGAAAGAAGAGTTTGCCGCGAACATGAGCTATTTGGACCCCAGCATTAACGCCATGATCGTTGCCGGAGAAGGTACGTAAACGTTTCAGTTTCAGTCGTTGGAGTTTTATTTGTACATTGTAAGGACTTGAAAATTGCACTACATTAATTAAATATTCTTATTCTCTACAGATCTGATGAGGAACGAAGCTCTAAGAGAAGTGTTGTACATGGTTGTCGTAGCTGGAAACTTCTTAAACTCGGTACGTTTTTACATTACTACCTGAACCCCATGTTCAATTAGCGAATTTTTGAAGAAAATGAAGCAATTGTAATGGTTAAAAAAATTAAAAATAACACATCATGGACATCACTAAATAAACTCATTGGTAAGATATGTTTGGAATACTCCTAATTGGATCGCAGACTACTTCAAGTTTTCCAATCTAACTCATAGGGGGTGTTTTGGGGAGGGGGGAGATGGAGTATCATGGACATCACTGAATAAACTGGGGACCTGATTATTAAAATATGTTTGAATTACACTAACTCAAATCACAAACTACTTGACATTTTTCAAATCTGACCCAGAGGGGGTGTTTTCTTAGAGGAGGGAAATGGGGGGTGGTGAAGTGAGGTATCATGGACATCACAGAATAAACTGATACCTACTCTAATTTGAATCTCAAACTACCTACTAGAAATTTTCAAATTTGAACCATAACTGGTATTTTGAGGGAGGGTTAGGGGTCTTGAATATTACTGAATAAACTGAGGATCTGATTGATAAAATATGTTTGGGTAACGCTAAAAACCCACAGCCTACTTAGAAATTTTCAATTCCAACCCATAGGGGTGTTTTTGGATATTGTTTAGAACAAGTTTTTTTCTTTTTTTTCTTCATAAAATTGGTACATAGCTTTTTTTTTTTTTTTTTTTTTTTCACTCAATGTCCAAGACATAAAACGACGGCGTTTGTTTTCCTCAATTTTCAAGACATTGTAAAATAAATTTACATAATTAAATTCGCTCATACGAACATGCTGTTTGACGAACTTTTTTCATAATAAATGCACACCTAGGTACTAGTAACCTGCATTACTAGGTAGGTTCATTGTATTCTATTCTTCTATAATAACTACTATCTACCTACAATATGTACTAACTTCTTAATTACATATATTCCTGTATAGTCAATGAATTCCGCTACTCATAATTAAATTTCGTTTCAGGGCGGCTACGCAGGTAACGCTGCTGGGGTCAAATTGTCATCGCTTCAAAAATTGACTGACATCCGTGCCAACAAACCCGGAATGAATTTGATACATTTTGTTGCGCTGGTAATTATCATTTTCCTAATACTCGTCTAGTATTCCAGAAGTTTATAATGTGCGCAAATATTTAAAGAGCGTTGGGCTAACGCAGTACCAAACTTCTCGCCTTTATTTTATTTCTCCCCTCATAAAATTCTACAAACCATACTTTTCTGAGTAAATTATGAAGAAATTTATTAAAAATCATTATGGAGACGGGAGCAAATGAACGGCACCTATATCAAGATCAGAATGGTTTATTTCATGTGGACGCACATCTACCGTGATCTACCTAGTAGTTACCGAAGTGCCCGGTATAAGCGCTAGTTATAACACAACTTTTTTTTGGGTTTCCCAATGTAATCTAAGAATCTAAATACCTCCTTTTTGAAAATCGTTACAAAATCATGTCAAAATATAAATGAGTCCGAAAAGAAATTGTTTAGAAAAGGTGCTGGGAGAAATTCATAGAACCGGCCAAAAGAGAAATGTGGTTAGGTGCTTATGTTGGTGCTATTTTCGTACGAGATTTCTAAACGCATTTTTTGACAATATTTCGTAATACCTTCGAGCACATGAGTTATTCCAAAAGCATGTCCTATGCTTCAAGTGTTTTGCAAAATCCTTTAACGAATGCAACATTGTCAGCTGGTATCACAATCACCATTTATATTAATTTCTCTCAGAATCCATCTTCATCAATCTTTTTTTAGCAAATCTTCAACTTTTCATTTTCAAACTATCGCTGTTCGTTTTTGTCAAGCACGCAAATATAGGTGCTCCAAGTTTCTCAGTCTTCATCCAGTGTGTGAAGCGGTTTCAACGTACCTATTCTTAAGTTTTATTAAAGAATGAAGTACCTATCTATGGACCTATAGTCTCTAGTAGTACCTATAGTATCTACGTACCTATCTACATATAATAATAATGTTCGTGCATTTCCGTTTCAGCAAGCAGAGAAGAAGAAGAAGGAACTCCTGAAATTTCCCGATGACATGGGGATTTTGGAAGAAGCGACAAAGTGAGTCCAATCACTTCTTGAGTTTTATCCAATGTAGTAAGATTAATAATAGCAAAAATTAGAACATGGCGAATAAATAACCCCAACCCAGGATTACTGGCGTGCTGAGGAATATATTTATATACAGGGTGTCCCAAAAGTCCCCCTCCCTTACTTTTTCTCACAATTTCTGAGATACCTATCAAAGTGAAACAGGGAGAACGTTTTTTGGATGCCAAATACAAAGTTTTAAGCAAATGAAAATCAGAAAAAAATAAAACTTTTGGACTACCCAAAAGGGTGGGGGGGGGGGCTTCTTCTTAAAAAATACTGATCTTTAGAGAGAAAAAAACCTTTCTTCACGGTTCATTAGCTCTACTCTGAGAACGGAATAAGATATCGCGATTCTGGCTTCACTATCGTGTTCAGCCCTTTAAAAAAAAAAAAAAAAAAAAATCGAAAACTGGGAAATTTTCTCCAAGTACCCAATAACCCCCCCCGGGTTGTCCGAAAATTTTGGGTTTTTTTCTAATTTTTCTTTGATTAAAACTTGGTAGGTATCATACACCCCAAAAACACTCCTAGTTCCACTAATACATATATCTCAAAAATTGTGAGAATAAGTTATGGGAGGGAATTACTTTTGAGGCACCCTATATAACATGTATATCATAGCCTGTGTGGGAAGGTAAAATATTTCATGAACATGAATATTAGGTACCTACCAAATATCATAAGCATTGTGGGGAGCATTGTGTTTCGCGCCATTAAAACTCTCCTTTGAAAGGGAGGCGATAGATTGCATAGGTACCTACTAAATAGCGTCATAGCTCAGGGGGGATGAGCGGAATCGCAATCTTGATTCCCGTACTTACAACCTAATCACGATTACAAGATTAGGATTGCATGATTACATTCATAATTTTACTATCTGCCTTGTTTTAATTATCTACTACCTATATGATTTTAATTAAATCCCATAATAGTGTAATGTCATCAGGTTTAAAATAGCAATGATGATTTCTTAGGTATTTCGCTACTTTTTGAATTGTTATAATGTAATCAATAACTATGAATTAGCCCACATCTCTCACTTAATTAGGTAGGTATATATGATTGATTGATGGGTCATCGCATGAAGTTGACTAATGGTTTTAATCACTTTTCCAATCATGCTTGATCTTTGGATAGTTCAGGTAGGTGATATCCATTAAGCGTATAGCATTCAAGATAAATTCATTTTGTGATATGGAATAATAATATAAAAATCGTTTAGTGTTCTAATCAGGGTTGAGGAATGTGAACAAACTTGGAAAAAAAACCAGAATTCCCCATTCCAAATATACATAATTTATATCCTACCTAACTACTACTTATAAACTACCTACTAGTTATATAAACTACCTACCTATCTAGTTTTTAACCCTAGCCGAATGGCGAGAACCAGTTAATACCATCCCAAAATGTGATGTACATCTGAATAATGTATATTTGCCCTATTTTTAGTAGGTACTCACTATAATTTCTGAGTTGAGCTGGTATACAATTACCTAAGTAATTTAAACGTGATGTTATATTTAGATTCAACAGGGTAGGTTCAACCTTGTCTTTTGAGATATTGATAGGTACGTACGTACCAACGTTGTTTCGTCTTTATGTTGCTAATTCTTGCGACTTGCTGCTTTTCAGAACAACAACGGAGCAGCTACAGAACGAAATTAACGCTTTGGACAGTCGTATCAGCAAAGTGAGGCAGCAAATTGATTTGCCATCAACTGAAAATGAAATCAAGGAGCAGATGGCATCTTTTCTGAAAGTGAGCACATTTCCTTACATTGTTATATGGTACGGAAATGAATTTCTGTTTAAAACTATCAATCTCTACCATTCTTATTAGGTACCTGGGTATTGAATGGCTTGGTTTTCTTCTTTGTCTTTGTAATTAATATAGGCAGGTATTCATGAAAATAAACAACTATTTTTATGTTGAAGATTGCTGTTCAAGACGTCGCCACTCTTCAAAAAGACATGGAGGAATTGGAGTCAGTGAGGAAAAGTTTGGCCGAGTTCTTCTGTGAGGATCCTAACGCCTTCAAACTGGAAGAGTGCTTCAAGGTCTTCCATGGGTTCTGCTTGAAGTTCAAACAGGCGGTCATAGAGAATGAGAAGAGGAAACAACACGAGGAGCAGATGGCGGCTCGGAGAAGACAGCGGGAAGAGCAACTTGCTGCCAAGAGAAGAACACGTAAGTCTACTCAATCCAAGACTTGTCTTAGGGGCCCGTTCGACAGAACTGGGTAACCTCAAACTCGAAAGAAACTTAGTGAGTTAGTTAGTTAATTTAATATGAGTGAAACATCTTCTTATGGAACAGCTCGTCAAATAAACATCACCAAACTTGGCTGCCTTTACGTGTTGGAGGCTTACAACAGAACACTTCAACAAATAAACCATGGCAAAACACACACACATATATAAATTATTAAGTTATAACAAAGTAATAAAAAAAAGTTAGATAAAATTGGACTCCTGAGAGGTTCCTAGAGGTTCTACCAGTGGTAGGTAACAAGCATCTTAAAGCATGTAGGTACCTACCTATAGCTTCAGAGTTATTCAGTGCAACTTACAAACTACCAAAAATTCTACTAGTTAGCCTGTCTACATTATCTATATTTATTTATCGAACCATGTAGGTATATCCTTTAAGCATGCACACCAATCTCTTGACGTTCATCAAGACGTTTCTTACCTACTACCTAATATTTTATTAATAACCAGAAGAATCAGGAATGATTTCAAAATACTTACCCAATGACCGATCTTAATTTAATCCTCTATTTATTTTATTTTTGTAGTTGGTCAGCAAAGTTCCAATGGTTCCGAATCCGAGTGCAATATCGTAGACTCCCTCCTCAATGACATTCGTTCCGGTTTCGGCCAAAAGGGGGATCCCAAAGTAAGTTTGGCGACTGATATCAGATCACAACCTACCTTCTTGATTTATGATACTTGAGTGATACTGGCTGTAATTGCTCATAACATAATACAACTAAGTATATCTTTCAATTGACAATTAATTTATGTTACTGGTTATCTCACTTTCTGCAGGCCCGGAAAATGGCCAACGGGATAATGACGTCAGAAGAGGACGTCTCCATCATTGGTTCCCCCGCTCTGTCCAGGAGAAGGTTGGGCTCATTTTCCTACGATCAGCCACCTGGAAGCTCTCGTGAAGACACCTACTCCCCAGGTGGGTACCTAGACAAGCATTTCTTCACTTTATTTCTCGAAAGTTGTTCAGATTGTTAAAATATATAGGTACCTTCAGGACCTATCTAAAAAATCGATTATAGGTTAACTGTGTGTAAAATCTGTTATTCCATTTAACACTTTTGTTATATTACTATATTTTTCATTTAATGTAAGGGGGGGGGGGGGGGGGGTAACAACGACTTTGCACATTGCACACTCACGCAATCGCTGCGACGCACACCATCACATTTTTTCCAAATGGGAACCGTTACAGATTCTGATTCTACATTAAATTCCATGAATGTGAAACCTCAAACGAGACAATCAGCAATGCTCATTTCGTTTTTTTTTCAGACGTTACTCCAACGGGTAGTTTGCGAAGGAGAAGGAGCAGAGTACCATCTGAGGAGGATGACTCCAGCCTTATGGATTTCCTGAGGTCATCCGGCCACGATGGCACCAGAGAAAGAAAATCTTGGGGAAGTCTTGGTGAGGATTTCTATTTTACTGAAGTCTTTTGTATACAAGTGAAACAGAGCAGGAAATACCCCCTGTTTGTTGAAGTGTGTAGAACAATAACATTCACAAAGTGGCAAATGAAACAGACAACTTATAAAAACGAAATAAGTAGTCTGATCCAACATAAATGAGGAGCACACTTCTACATTGGGCCAGTTCATCTAGATGTGTGAACTACTAGATTAACTGTCCAAGCCGTTAGTGCACTGCACATCACACAAAATTTGCATGCGCCTCATTTTTATATAGAAACTGACAACTGTGAAACTGTTCATTGGGACAAAAAAAAGTATCCACCAAGTCACTTTTTCAAAACAATGATCACGGATTCCGTTTGGCAGGACTTAGAATTGAATCCTCAATTTGAACGGATTAATGACAAAATTATTCTTTCTTTCATCCCTACTTGGAGATTAAGATACGAAAAAACCTAACGTAATTGTGTGACAAGATGCGAGTAAACAACATCGTAACACATGCAACCAAATCATGTTAACGTACAACCTGTCGTCTAGAAATACAGAAGTGCTAAGTTTTGAGATACTGGAGGTACCTTCTTGCCAAGCCGTCTAGAACTCAGTACCTATACATTTGAATTAATAAATTACAATATGTATGTGTGTGTACATTCTACTCAAACAAACGACATCATTTTGTATTAAGTTTCATAAAATCTTAATGATTTCAGACCGCTCATGGGCGAGACGGGCCAGAGGAGGAGGTAGGAAACGGCCTGACCTGCTCACAGCGGATTTCTCTGGGGAACGGGAGAGACCGACTTCTCCATCGCCTTCCCCAATACCTTCTACGCCTGACGAGGATAACAAACCCAAGTGAGTATCAGATCCGAAAACCTTTTTCTATCCAAACATGCTTTAGCTATGACCTGTCTGAAAATGTAACTCGAGATGGGAACGTTCACCCCAAAAGCTGTGGAAAAGTAGGCGAGTGAGCTAAATTTTTTCTTCTTCTTCTCTTTCTTTTCCCAATAAGTTGATTGATGCCCCTATAGGACAACAGGAGCCAAATGAAATGACGCAGTCGATCCAAATCAGCTGTGTGAGGTAAATTCTCTCCTGTTCGTCTTAGGAAGTTGCGATCTGATAGCGACCTTCTCCGGGACCACAAGAAACAAATTAAATTACGTGCTCTATCTTGATCAGATGATAGAGCTAAATCTTCTTCTATTCTAGGCTATTCTATTCTTCTTGCATTTAAATGCGGTGGGAGCCTTTCTAGGATAACAAGTGACGAATGAAAGACAGGCTCTGTCCTGACCTTCTGAGTCTGCTAAATTCTTTCCTGTTCGTGTTTGGTAGGAAGTTACGATTCGGTGGAAGCTTCTCTGAGATCAAGATTTGAATGAAATTACAGACTCCATCCTGATGAGCTGAGTGAGCTAAATTATCTCCAGTTCACACTAGGAAGATGAAATTTGATAGGAAGCCTATCTTCCAAAGCATGTTCCATGTTTTTCAATATTAACCGTAAGGCTCTGTTAGCAAAGGGGTGCTATCTTCGTGTAGCCCAGAGTGAACTTCTTCTCCCAAAACCCAAAAACTTACTACGCACTTACTGTTATTAATTTGTTCGATAAACTTATTGTTTCAATAGTACTTTAATTTATTAATATTACTTTTTTGTTCGGTATGCTATTATAAGTTAGTGTTTATTTTTTCTTTATTGTTGCAGACCTTGGAAACAAAAAATCGAAGCGTGGTTCAACGAAAACGAAAAAGAAGATAAACAAAACGAAGACATACGACGACGTCGACGGTTCCAAAACAACAGGCGATCGCTTGAAGCTGATTCGGGTAAGAATCTCTTAGCAATTAAGTCAATAAATTACCTATACAGCTATTTCAAACATTTTTTGTGAAAATTCCTTTTTTTTTATTATTTGTTTCTACTTTATAAAAGGCCACCAATGTAGATATTGTTTAGATCACATAAATAAGCAGTTTGTTTGTTGGGAACTATTGGTCGTATCCCTCAATTTAACCAGGTCTTTCTTGGATGGTTCCTCCATGAAATTTTGGCCTACAAGAAGGACTGTAATTACAGCTAGGTACCTATCTAAAATCCACTTATTTCACGATACCTACATGTTTATTAGTGGGGTTTTTTCTTACAACCAACCCATAGGTAACCGTTTCACAAATGCACTAATAACTGACATAAACCTTTATCAACAGCCATATTTGAGTACATGTAAACCTACTTTGCAAGTATGATGTTGTAAGCTTTCATCATAAACGTATTTTGATTATTTGCTTGCAGAAAGCGAAGGAAGAAGTGGGAGTGCGCTGGATACTTTGCCCGAGGGAAAACTTGCCGATGGATCGAATATTCAGTACAAGAGAGTTTATCCTGATTGGAGGACGCCTATCGATAAAACTGACGTGGTTGGTGCCATGGAGGCCATTGCTGGTAAGATATTTCTTCATCCTCGTGTAATGGGCTCCTACTTACAGAAGTTTCTAACAAATTTGGATCCAATAGGTGCACAACTTGTAGAGTAGGTAGTATGAATACCTACCCTATGAATATGAAGTTCAACATGCATGAATTAAATATGACATATAACTTGCCAATTAATCGAAATGGTTATAGCTTGGGAATTTGATAGAATGAACAAATCAGAATTTGAAAAAAGGTTTATGGTACCTATCATAGTTTCTTGTAAATGAATAACTTCCTTATGAAGACCTATGAAGTTTCACACGCATGAATTATATACTAAGATGAATAAATACACGCATGAATTAAATACTTACTGCATCTGATAGAATTTATTATTTATTATAGGTAGATTTTTAAAATCATAGTAATTCAAGTTCAAGTCCATAGTTTCATGTTTATTTGAATTTATTGCAGAAGCACAACCACAATCGCCTGTTAAGGACAAATCACCCTGGAGGAAGTCAAATTTGAATGTTCCCAACACCACCGAACAAACTGACATGGATGTGAGAAGACTTCGAAGACTTAAGTCCAGAGGAAGTCTGGACGTATCTACCACCCCTAATCTTCAGGTACGACTGTGTTGCTTTGGTGTACATAATAGCTACATTATATTGTGAAATAACCATTTTATTGAATGTTTACCTATCTATAAGTGCACTATCATACTATCAAATTGATATCTAATTGAAATGATCTATTTGGTTTTTAGAGTATATCTGAAGAAGAAAAGCGAAAAGAAGTCATCAGGAGTCTTGGACAGAACACACTGCCTGGAGATACACTTCCTGTTTACTTGATATGCCCTTCTGACTCTTCTGACCGAGAACGGGAAACAGTTGGAAACCCTGGTCTTGTTAATAAATTCAAGGCAGGGAAAATTAGTCCTCTGCTAGCCAGAAGAGTGTTTCCAGATATCAACGACAGGTCTCCTGTTGATGAACAAACATTGCCACCTTTTGCACCAAGGAGAGCTAAGAAATCAGAGCCAGTGGTGACTGATAAAGTTGAAATAGACTCTGATAACATAGAAACGCCGCCAGCTTCTAGGAAACTCATTGGGCTGAGTCGTCAAAGGCATGAAGATAGAGAGAACAGTGAGGTGTTTCAACGATGCTCCCGTCTAAAAGATGACATCAAAGAAGAAGAAGAGCCATTGGGCGATGGTCAGTTTGACCGATTTTCTTCTACCAGACGAACTCGCAGGTACAGAAAACCGACAGAAGACGACAACAGCAAAAAACCTGAGTCTCCTCCAGAAATGGTTACTGAAAAACAAGTCATCAAACCAGAAACTCACCAGGCACAGTCTGTCCCCGTCGAAACTATCAGTTCATCAGATAAAGAATTGAGGTTGAAAAAATGGCAGGACAAACTCAAGTATAGGGATCCAGAAGAAGAAGCACTTGCAGACATTAATAAATCAGGGGAAGAGTTGAAGAAAATGGCTCACTCATCAACATTGCCGCGTTCCTTCAAAGCGAAAACACCAATAGATACCAAAGATGCTCTTGAGGCAATAGGCAAACAGTTGAAGGAGAGTTCCGTCGTTGATTCTCCAACCAAACCGGATTCATCTAACAATAACACTCTGCCTAGGTCTTTCAGGCGAAAAACGGGAATTGACCATGGTGAAGTGGATGTTTCATCTAAGAAACTTACCGTTGAATCTCAACCAAACAGAAGTACAATAAGTAGAATAGGAATCTCAAAGACTGATAGTAAAGACGAAATTAGTAAAACGCACGCTTCAACAAATGATCCCAAAGTATCGAAGAGTGAACTTATTCCTGAGATCAGGCTGAATGCTTCTTCGCCTGTGAAAGTGAGGACGGAGCACGAGCTGAACGATGAAGGTTTTGAAGAGACTCAGAGCTTGGTGAGTGAAACTCCGAGCCAAGGGGCGTCTTCTGGTAATTATGAAGGGGACTTTGTCGAATCACCAAAGAGCAAAACCCGACCAAAACTCCTGAGGGCCGACAGTAGTGGAAGTGGTGACACAAGCAGTGGCATTGGGGGAAAACAGGTTGCGAGAAGTCGGTCACTACGAAGCACTCCCAGCACCGGAGATAAGAAGAGTGTGATTCCCAGGAGGACAGGGAGCCTGCGCAGGCCTGAAGTGCAATCGCCGGTCTCCAAAACTGGAGACAAACCCAAAACGCCGACTATCCCCTCCTCACGGGCTGAGCCAAGTCCAGTGCAGCGTAGGATCTTGACGTTGGCCAACAAACAGAACATGAAACCTGCTGGGCTCAAAAGTGATGGCAACATCATACAGACGCCTATTAAATCAACCCCGACGCTTATCAAGCGAACTCCCAGCTTAAACAGGTGAGGAGATCATTCTTATATACGCTAAATAGTAGATTGGAGAAATTTCACACGTTTAAAATTATTTATAATTACATCCTCAACCTCCCATTATTTTTATTTGTGAATTGCAAAATTTGCCCATTGTCCAATGCTCACATTATTATTTCTTGAAGAGGTGCTATACTTGAGTCACTGTAACTATACTGCTTTACTTAATTCAATAGTATGTTTTAGTGCGACCAGCCCAGTAAAACTATGCCTTTTTCCTAATTATTACATGTTTATGTATTAATTATTACTAGGTTGGTAACAATAACTGGATTCAAATCTGATGGCTGAATAACCTGCTGGAGCTGACTTCAATACAACAGATCTACCTCTCCAAAAAATTTATTCAAATCTAAAGCATTGATTGCATAAATTGTTTCCCATAGTAGATGTATGTTGGTTTTTTAATGGAGTAGGTACCTAGTAGTACTACCTTCTAATTATCTTTTATTCCTAGGCTTCAAGTTAACCTAAGAGAAATTAACCTAGGTAGGTATCTGATTAGTGGGCCTAGCTTCCTTGTATTCGAGTTCAGGAGAAGGCAGCTGTCTCATTCACACTGGGTTTCAGCAATTCATTTTCCAGGGGTTAAGCTGATGTACAGCAAAAATTTAGCCACGAGTCGGGTAAAAAATTAATGTTTCATTTCCTCCCATTTTGCGGTACACTTAGAAGGTTAGAATCAAGTTAAAATAAAATCTTTGGTCATATTCGGATGCGATGTATCATTTTTATATAGGTAGTTGGTGCGTTTGAGGCCATGGGTATGGGAGTGGGTGGAAGTGGGTATGGGTGAGATTTCTGTCGTAGTTCGACACTTATAATATGATAGATTTCACCACTAAAACATATGATGAGCTGGAGCAGTCCTCGTAAGTCGCCCACAAGTGACTGTTGTAGCAGCATGCCACCTTGAGATCACGCCATGCCCTACATATGGGGTATCCGCTCAAAGGGTACCCTTAAAGTACAAAAACTCAGAAGATTGATCCGCCTTATTATCTTCAATCCAACTTTCGATTTGAATCTTTCTCACACCAAAACCTTGCCTTACCTCTCTTCTTCATGGGATTACACATTATGCATTTAAAACTTTACAAAGTACTCCACAGGATTCCTGTGTACTTTCTTCACCTTCTACTGATGGGACGAAGGTACGGCGAGCCTTCCTATGTACTCCAATGGATTTTGCATTCCGGAGTGCTTTCTTCTCAACATCCAATGGGAAGGGATACTGGGATGAAATTCTGATTTTACTGAATGGTACTGTGTGTACCGGTGTAAAATCTCCTATCCTCTTCTTCTTTAAGCAAAACTAGGGTTTCATTATCCAAAGAGTCACAGTTCGACTGGTACTTCATATCCCCCCACCCACCACCCCAATAGTAATTCATTTTCTTATTCAGTGCCTTTGAAAATGTCTATAAAATACAATATTAAGCCCGTTTTCTTCAACCATACGCTTGCAGTAGCTATCTAGTGGAATTCTACGCATAAAAAATGTACTTTATTGTCATTTTAATTATTGAGGAAACTTATTTTTTCACACGAAATATATTATTTGGGTTTGAGCACTCTATAAAATCTAGAAGTTGTAACATTAGTATCTATATTACACTAAGTTTTGGGTTTGTTACAGAGAAAATAGGAGTTCTTTGAAGGCATCCCACTGTGACCTGCCAAACGCTAGCAAGAAGAAAGTGGAGCGCTCAAGTTCCAAGAGTAGCCTGCGAAGCTCACGAAGCTCTCTGAATAGCGCCACATCCATCAGCACTGTTCGCAATGTCAACACTCCTGAAATCAAGACTTACACACGGGCGATCAAATCTCTCACGTCAGACTTGAATAAGGAAGCCAAAAAGCCTCTTGGGTTGACACAGAGGAATCGGACAGCCGTACCAGCCAGCCGCAGTTCGAGCAGCGGTAGCTCGATTGGGCCAACCGTCCGACGACCTAAATCTGCAACATCAACGGTCAGTACAAGCTTCAAAGAGAACTCGGGTAGTGTTGGAGTGCCAGCGAGCCGAAGTTCCAGCAGTGGGAGCTCCATTGGGCCTGCACCGACCATCAGCAAAAAGTCGGAATTGAGTTTCATGCGACCCACTGCAGCAAGCTCGGCCAAAGACTCGATTGATTCCACCAGGTTTAGATCCACACTTAGATCCATCAAATAGTCACTACCTTTACATGAAACCCATCCATTGTTGATCAGATCGATTGGCTCTGATCTAAACGCAAATTGAAGGTACTTAGCAAAATAAAAACGTCTCTTTGTGGAGAGGGTGGGAGAAGGCTTGTGCTTATGCCTATAGCACCAACTAACTAAGAAGGGTTAAGCGCTGTTCTACATATGAGCTCCATTTGGAGAACATTAGCAGCATCTGAGTTCAGCAATCGGTAGTTCCAGGAAGGGGAGCGTCATAACACATCAGCAGTTGGTTGAACTAAGTTTCATGTCGTCCACTGCTGTGAGTTCGGTTAGAGACTCGGCTGATTCCACCATGCTTGGTTTCACTTTCATATTCATCAAATAGTCACTTTCGATAGATTACTGTGACATATTTTATTCCCATCCCCTATCTCAATTACAATTGATCAGATCAAATAGGGGATAAACCTAACAGCTTCAGAGGGATATGCTAAAAAAAAAAAGAGTTGAAGAAAGGCACATGTTGAAACACAAACCACCCTCAGTACTATTGCTGAACGAGGAAACCATTGTGTTGGTGACTTGGCAAACATTTTCAAAAAGAAATCTCAAGCACTGTACTATGTAGGTAGGTAGGTACTACCTACCATAAAAGTTACCTACCTACTCGTTCTTTCCTTCCCCCTGCTGATGAGAGGCCCAAATATTTTCGTTAGTTGTGACCATTAGGACATCCATATTATACGTAATTCATAGATGCAGGCACGTTCTTGTTGGTTTGATACAGTGCCTTCCTAATTGTTATCCCTAGCTTTAATCTAACCAACACAAGTCCCGTTCAAATATGTTGTTATGTACCTACTATATAGAGTGGTTGCATTGCAGCTATAAAAACCACAGGTACATCTAAGCTGTTTACATTAATATTACTGTAAGCCCAAATGCAGTCCTCTAAATATATTTGCGACCTCCAAATGAATGTGCATTCCTTCTGTGTTCTGATCGACTGCATTTTTAAACAATTCATTACCTACTGCCCACTCACTATGGGAACAAAGAAGTATGAATTTTCAATTTAGCATGCTTAAATTTCGTTGATAATCAACAAACCTGCTATTAGCTAGCGCTTACATGATTGCTATTCACTCTAAATTTCAAAATGTTGCCCGTTCTATTGTAAGTGTTGTATCATATGGTAATCAAAATTGCGAGTTTATCAGTCCAAACAAAACTCTTCGTAGGTAGGTTAAGCAGACCTCTGTACAGCAAATGAACGTTTGCACTGTTTTCTTGTTAATTATTATTGTTAATAAACAAATCTTTTGGATATAAAGTGCCTTTCAATGTTGAAAGTTATTGTTAATGTCAACATCACATCACAGATTTTTATATTTTTGCGCTGCCAGCTGCAACTTCCGTCCTTCAAATAACGCAGCACGGCGACCGGACAAGACGCGATTTTTATTCAATTGAGTGGAAAATTATTCCTCTGATCAAAATAATATTGATGAACTAACTTTAAAAACAAATTTAAATAATTCGATAGTTATTTATTTTTTGACACTAATTTTGTAAGTAATTATATCTTATTTTAAGCATCTGTTGAAAATTTTAAATCCAATGATCAGACGGTTGTGATGCACTATTTGTTACGCCTCTGCAGCATTGAAAATCAAAACCGTAATTTCTTATTGAGATTATTTTCAATTTTAACCTCATTTATTGTCTAGTCACTTACTTCTGAAAAGACACCCCTAGGTTAACCAACTGTATTTTTATTTGTTTGTTTGTTTCTTATTTTATTTTTTATTTTTTAAATATTGTTTTTGATACATCAAATTGAGTGTTATTCAAAAGTATTTTGAAAGTCATTCAGAATATACCTAAATGTTGTCTTGGAATGACTTACGAATTACAATTTTTGTTTAAAATAAAAGAGCATAGATCTTAAAAACGTACTTATACTTATCATGATGATACGTTGTAAATTATGTACATATAAGTTTTTATATTCTTGTAAAATTGTGATGAACAAAAGCGATACGGTTGTTATGTCACAGAAAGTTTCAAATGGTGAATGTAATTTCAAATACAGATGTACTAACACATTAAAAATCTACTTTTTATGAATTTTCCCTTTTCGCTCTGGTTGTGAGCAATTTGAAATTAAAAGAGTTAAAATTGAGGTTAAATTTCTATAATTTATATCTGTTAAATTCTCATCAATTTCATAAAATGTATATTGTGATCTGAAATGTGGAAATATCGGCGAGAAAACGCTGGGAACCTTAAAACAAATTTTGGATGATGTAGGTAATTCAAGCAAAATCAACGGAAAAAATATGCAAATCTTTCCTTAAGTAGACAATTAAGAATAACTACCTACACGTCACGAAGTAATTTCTCCAAAACTCAAAAAACATTAAGTACCTAACTAATCTTTGTGTGATAAGGTGGATGAAATTGAAAAATGTGATTCACACAAAACATTATTGACTAGGTAGCCATTTTTCCCCTTTTCTTTAAAATTGAACTGAGCATTGTCTCAAGGTACAAACGTCCAAGGTACCTACTACCTACATTAGGTAGGTGAAGTTTTACCAATTAATTTTTCGCATAAGATATGAAATTTTGAGATGTTTGATAACTTTTTTAGGACGTCCCTCTGAAACTAGGCTTCGTCAATAGAGGGACGACCTATTGGAATTGGTTTTGAGACAATCCAAGCATGAAAAAAATAAAATAAAATAAAATACCGCATTGAATCTGTTTCAGACCATTTTAATACCACAATCCACGAAGAAAACCCTTAGGTGTATGTCTCTGTGTGGCAAATTTTGTGGACGCCACCCAGGCTCCGATTCTCAACCGATTTTCGTGATACTTATTTTGTTCGATTCCAATTTTATTCTAATTGTGCAACAAACCTAGGGGATTTGTGATTTGCTGTCGAGGAGATGGGGATTATTACGATTCTTTCAAGCTCTGTCCAAGACAAATCTCGACCGATTTTCGTAATTCTTTTTTGTTCAACTATAAATTTGGTTTAGTTTTGGAACGTATATTAGAAGTTTCAAATTCCATTATGGAAGGGGGTGGATGGAGAGAGTAATGGCGATAAAATAATCGTGGTATTTTTACTACATTCATCTGATTTCACAGTTTTTATATTTTTCGATCCAGATTTTAGTCCAGTTTTGCAACCGCCTAAGTTTTAATTTTACTGTCAGTGGAGTGAGTAAATGGGGGGGGGAGGGGGGAATTCTGAAAAATCATTACATATATATAATCCTATTTAATTCTCATCAAAATTATATACAATCCGTTCAAAGGTACGTTTAATGCATGCATTACTTACCAATTTGTTTTACTTATTTTTAAAATAGTAATCCTAGCACTCCAATTGAGGACCTTTTGTGATGGAACTTATTATTTCGCAATTTATATTATTTGATGTCAGTAACAACGATAATATGATTAATATGATTTATAATCATATGACCGTTTTACACAAAAATATATTCTCTGTTCAAGCTTTGACGAATGTTGCACTCTGCTAAATAAGTTATTTATTATTTATATTAGGTTATGAGTTCCGCATCGTACGTCTAAATTTTCTGTTGGTTTGAGAGTTGAGATCATAGTGAAAGAAGTGAAGTGTCTTTCAGTGTACTTGTGAATTGTGAACAAGTGAAAGTGATCAAGAAAAACTCCACCATGAACATTCAGAAAATAGATAGCTTAACGAAAGAAAACTATGACACATGGAAAGTTTTAATGGAGGCATTGTTGGAGAAGAATGATGGGATAGGATATGTAGATGGTTCAATTGCTCGACCAGATGAAGTTGGAGATGCCCAGACCGCAGCAGCTAAAGTTTGGGATAAAGCTGACCGAAAAGTACGAGCAGACATTATCCTCGCCATTGCTCCGCCTGAAATCAAGCAGGTCAAAGATTGTAGAACCTCTCGAGAGCTTTGGTTGAAATTGGAAACCATTTTCCAGTCAAAGGGTCCTGCCAGAAAGGCGTCCCTATTGAAACAACTGATGCTTCACAAAATGATGGAGGGTGATGACGCAAGGGAACACCTTTCAGCATTTTTCGATGCAGTGGATAAGCTCCGAACAATGGATGTGGAAATACATCCAGATTTACTAACGATCATGCTACTGTACAGTCTCCCTGATAGTTTTGATAACTTTCGATGTGCTATAGAGACCCGCGACGATCTACCGACTCCTGACAACCTCAAGGTGAAAATTATTGAGCAATGGGATTCAAGAAATGAGGAAGGTCGAGATCCAAACGCTTTACTAGCTAAGAGAAGATTTAACCAGAACAAATCGCAAATAAAGAAAAATGAGCATTACAAATTGGAACGGGAAAACGAATTCAGGTTTAAATGCAACAAGTGCAGAAAGAAGGGACACAAAGCTTCGCAGTGTTTCCAGAACCAATCAGCTAAGACATCAGATGAAACATACTTCACCTGGCATAATGAAACAGCCATGAATGTTTCAACATCTTCGTGGTGTCTGGACAGCGGTTGCAGTTCGCACATGTGTGCAGAAAGAGATAAATTTGAATCATTGGAGAACAGTGAATTCCAACAAGTTAACCTCGCAAACAGCTCCTCCACGTGTATTAATGGAAAAGGGCAAGTTAAAGTGTGTGTGAAAGTAGGTAAAGAGATGAAAGACTTGAAGCTTACAAACACTCTATACGTTCCCGGATTGCGATCGAACCTCATGTCGGTTGGTAAAATTACTGATCAAGGTCATCAAGTTATATTCACCAAATCATCAGCTGAAGTTCGAAATAGTGCAGGAAAGCTACTGATGGTTGCCAAGAGGGTAAATGGGCTATATCACACAAGTGAGGTCAAGACGAGCGAACAAGCGAATACGTCTGAAACCAAACCCAGAACAAGACTCGAAATGTGGCACCAGAGGTTCGGGCACCTGAACGAAACTGATCTCAAGGATTTGTACATGAATAGAAAAGTCAAAGGAATGGACATAACTGGAAGTAAAATTCTGCCTGACTGTACAACATGCGTACAGGGGAAGATGGTCCAGAAACCATTTCCAAAACGATCCAGTAGATCAACTGAGTTATTGGAGATCATCCATACAGATCTATGTGGACCAATGAGGATTAGTTCGAATGGGGGAAGAAAATATTTCCTAACATTGATTGACGATCATTCCCGGTGGTGCGAAGTTAGATTTTTATCAAAAAAATCTGAAGTCCTGGAAGAGTTCAAAAAATTCAAGAACCAGGTCGAAACACAGAAAGGAAGGAAGATAAGATTCGTACAGTCAGACAATGGAAAAGAATACTGTAATAGAGAATTTGATGATTATTTATCCAAATGTGGAATCATTCGAAGACTCACTGTACCACATACGCCTCAACAGAATGGACTCGCAGAGAGGAAAAATAGAAGCCTCGTTGAAACTGCAAGATGTCTTATGATTCAAGGCAAACTCCCACCCTCATTTTGGGCAGACGCAATATTTTGTGCAAACCACATCCGTAATAGATGTCCTTCTAAAGGGATCGACGGAGAAACGCCTTTCAAATTGTGGCATGGCAAGTCACCAAACGTACACTATTTCCGTACATTTGGCAACAAAGTTTATTATTTGGACAAAGCTAAAAACAAAGGGAAATTTGCTCCGAAAGCAAAGCCAGCAATTTTTATTGGCTATTCTGAACAGACAAAGGGCTACAGACTATGGTCTAATGAACTGAAAAGGGTTATTGTGTCAAGAGATGTAAAATTCCTACAAGAATTTGGTGACAATAATGATTCTGATCATTTCATTCCTGAAGACCTTTTCACCCCTAAAAATCTGAAATCAGAAGATGAAGAAAGAAGAAAAATAACAATAACAGTCAATCAAAACCCAAACATACCTTCAATTTCAATTAATGAAAATCCGAATATATTACAAAACTACAATAATTCAGAAAACGAACCAAATGAAGAAGAATGCGAAACCAATGGAAACGAAACCGAAAATCAACATGTCATTTCTGAAAATGTTGAAAGGACTTCACAGTTGAGAACGATTCGGGGGAGGGGCAGACCTCGTTTGGATAGGTCTGGTAAAGGAAGACCACGCAAAATCTATTGCCAAGTTCCCGCCCCACCTGACCACTCCAATTCCGAGAATGAGGAAGAATTTCAAGACGCTGTTGATATGTCTGAAATGGCAAGTTTCGCAGATTTGACTCTAAAACAAGCATTTTCCAATTCAGACGCTAATGATTGGAAAGCAGCTGTGAAATTGGAATACTCTTCGGTAATTGAAAATCAAACTTTTAAAATCGTCCCTCGGCCAAAAGACAAGAACGTGATCGGATGTAGAGTCATCTTGAAGGAGAAACTGAAGGCAGATGGAACCGTTGAAAGGAAAAAGGCCCGATTGGTAGCAAAAGGCTACAACCAGAAACAAGGGGAAGATTTCAACGAGACCTATGCACCAGTAGTTCGCATGAGCTCAATTCGGACTCTCATGGCTCTGGCAGTTGAGAAAGACCTTGAAATACATCAACTAGATGTGACGACAGCGTTCTTGAACGGCGACTTGACAGAACGAAACTATATGGAGATCCCTGAAAACTTCGAAGAAACACTACATGAGATCATTGCTGACAGAAACTCTCACAGTTTTGTCAAGCAAGAGGCCAAAAATATGCTTGAAAGTCTAAAAAGAGGAGACAACGTATGTTTATTGCAAAAATCTCTTTACGGCTTGAAACAAGCAGGACGGCAATGGTATTTAAAACTCGATAATAGTGTCAAGAAGTTGGGTCTGAAACCATTGAAAACAGATCCATGTGTATACCATGCTCGAAGAGGGGAAGACATCATAGTGCTAGCTATTTACGTAGATGATCTATGGCTGGCATCTGGAAACCCAAGTTTAATCGAGGAGATGAAGAAAATGTTATTGAAAACATTCAAAATGAAATACCTCGGCAAAATCCATTATGGACTTGGTATCGAGTTTGTCCAAGACCTAAACGAGGGGAAGCTATTCATGTCCCAGAAAAAGTATATACAGGACATTCTCAAGCGTTTTGGCATGGAAGACTCGAAACCAATAGAGACACTACTTGAAGTTGGGTTAAAGCTGAAGAAACCTCAGACATCAAACGCAGCTGAAATGAAAAGATATCCTTTTCAGAGACTGATCGGCTCGTTAATGTACCTGGCGGTTTCCACTCGACCCGACATTGCATACGCAGTGAATTCGCTAAGCCAATTCAATACGTGCTACAACCACGAACATTGGCAAGCAGCGAAGCACATCCTGCGATATCTGAAGGGTACACCGAATCATGGGATTTTGTTCCATAAAACGGGCAAACCACTTCAGGGTTATGCTGACGCAGACTGGGCAAGTTGCGCTGAAGATCGGCGATCCTATTCAGGCTACTTTTTCGAATTCGGAGGAGCAGCAATATCATGGGAAGCCAAGAAGCAGCGGACAGTGGCCTTATCAAGTGTAGAAGCAGAGTATCTAGCTCTGGGAGAAGCAACCAAAGAATCGATCTACCTTCAGAAGTTTCTCAGCGAACTTGATGTGCCACCCTCGGAATCAGGGACAACAATCTTCAATGATAACCAGGGTGCACAACAATTAGCCAAAAATTCAACGTACCACTCGCGTACAAAACACATCGATGTTCGACATCATTTCATTCGCGGATGCGTTGAAGAGAACATCGTTAAATTCCAGTATTTACCAACGGCAGATATGCCTGCCGATATATTTACTAAAGGGTTACCAAGAAAGAATTATATACAATCCGTTCAAAGGTAGGTACGTCTCTGTAATGCATGCATTACTTACCAATATGTTTTACTTATTTTAAAATAATCCTAGCACTCCAATTGAGGACCTTTTGTAATGGAAATTGTTTGGCACTGTTTTGATTGGAGCACAAAATAGTTTTAAAATAAGTTTCATCACGCGGAATTTGAAATTTTCTATTTCTCTTAAATGACTATCTACAAAGTATTCTGATAAAATTCACATGAATTATCCTTTACGTGGAGTACAAAAATCATGTCTAGTGAGTAGGTATCCACCTACCTATGGACACCTCCCATACCCCGAATTAAACTAAATTCTCGACAAGCTCCGAAGTATCGTAGAACAGCAATAATTAAATCTGTAAAAACTCCAACATTGCCAGATCAAAAATTGGAATTCACGGGTGTGTTGCCACCAGCTTTTAGTATGTACCAACGTCTATGTATACTGGACACGGTTGATCGTTTGTAGGTAGGTACCAACTTACCTAAGCAGGGCATATTTCAGCATCACTCTCTTTACAATTTTCTACCTACAATCTCATGAGCGGCCATTTCACAATGACATTACCATAGAAATTGTTTCCGCTTCGTTAAGTACAGTTTATCATTTATAAGAAAGTTATAATAATTTTAATCTAAGTGTTTCACCAATATTAATCATATTCTATCTTTTGTCTGGCTTATTTTGCTCTTTCAAATAACCTGATATGGTAAGTAAGTAAACGTCATTCAAACTTTCATTTTATTCTTTCCTCAGCTATTTGTTCAATCCTTCAAAATGCCTCAAAAATAGTTAATTTACAAATTATTAGTTTAAAATACAATATCCACGTCAATATGATAAAGTACCTGAGTAGGTCAACAACCACGAAAACAATGGAGTGCTTTTTGCCCAACAGCAAAACTACGCCCAAGTTAACTTGACCTACACATGTCATCTCAAAACCTTCAAATGTTTCGACCCGAGTAACACAGGGGACATAATTGCCACGTAAAAATCTGGCAGCGAACGGGAATAATGGAAAAATACAAACTTCAGCTTCTGAATCCAATATGAACCGAACTGAAGTACCACAAACTAATAAGTGTTCAAGCCATGATTTTGAACACACCTCACCCATAGGCAATATTAGCCCTACGACATAATAATCACTATTAAAACTAAGCTGATATTCATCATTTCTGCACGAAGCAACGCGTTTCTTTAGATGGGTCACAACTTTGTTTAGCGAGTTGCTAAATGAGTATAACCACTACGCCAGCAGGCGCCAGAAGAGGGTGGGCGAGAAACTTATGGCAGAGGATCGGGGCCGAAAATTTAAACGATTTTTTCTAGAATATTCTGCCACTACGTTAATCTGGTCCACAAGAGGACATTCCAAAGATTTTACTGCAAGGCCAAAGTTTTCATATTTTTTCGGCTACTGCAAGGACTTACAAAACTCAAATATTTTACGTAACTTGACGGCTTCTCTGGTGAGTAGACGCTTAGCCCGTTCAAGTATTATCTGAACTCACAATAGCCTATCCTCTTGATCGTAATTCGCATACAATAAGCGATTAGTTATTTCAAACTAGCATAAAAAGCCTCAAACGGCTCCCCTACCTGTTGGTGCGAGAAATTTATGGTTACGCCCTGTTCAATTTTTGAGAGGCTTTCGTTCAATGAGTGTTTCCAATGTGTTTCCAATATCCATCTAGAGTGATTCACCTGATTTATCAATTAACATCTGAACATGGCACAGTCAATGCTTTGCTTCTAAAGTCTCGATAGCATGTATAAGTTTCATGTATTGGAAATTAATTGTGTGCCTAGTGGTTTTGACAAGTCTCGCAGCCGTGGATTTCATCAAGTCGGACTGTTTTCTGAATATTGAGTCGGACGATATAGCTACAAATGTCGAGACTTTCAAACGTGAAGTAAAAATTTATTTGACTGCAACGGAAACAGAAAAAGAAATCGCGAGAGGTTCGTTTACCTAGTTGTTAGACTGAAAAATGTGATGGGCTCCAGGAGATTCGAGACTGTACAATGCTATTACCGACGTGGACGAAGACTAGGAGACAGTTTTTCCTGAGTTATGGCGGTGTCCATTTGATACGGAAATGTTAAATTTATCTTCTACTTCCATGTGTTTGAAAATGTTTTTGAACGGTAGTTATTGGTAACGGTGGTTAATCGCATAAAATAAGAAAAAAAAAAAAAAAAAAAAAAAAAAAAAAAGTGTGAAAACGCTGGTCCATTTTAAGCACCTTTCCTACCTGTTGGACTTTTTGGAATTAGTGATTCAATAATTCAAAGTGTCTGTTCTCTCAACGGGCTCAAATTTCAAAACAATGTAATCTAAAATTAGGGGAAAACTCTCCAAAAATTTGCTCATATGGTCATGTTGCATGTCTGGAACATTTTATTTTCAACAACTCCCCTTCGTCCATTTTTATAGGCACACTTTCCACCTAAAATTCTTAAAACCACTATAGGGTCGCGCATTACGCGAATCGTTCCAGATCGAGCACGGCATCGAGGGGACTCTGCCGCGCACGACCGCCGACATGAAGAGAGTCGACAGGTTGTACGGCGCCATAGGCCAAAGAGACAAACTTATGAAAGAAGTGAGGAACCACCTTCAACTCAACCCCAAACCTCACGTCGACCGGTGAGTTACCAGCCGCACAATCAGTGGCCAATTTTCCAAAACTAGGTAGTTGGTAAAAAAAAAAAACAGGATTCCGAGAGATTCCGGAATCGTAAAAATTAACAATTTTATTATTTAACATCCGTTCTTTAGGTTTTAATAGGTACATATAGGTACCTACCCTACGTTTTTGTGAGGCACTCACAGTATTTTCTCGGAATTTCAGCTTTCCAATTTATAGGAATCAACCGTCAATTTTACTTTTACATTGGTAATTAGGGAAGGAAATGATATTTAAATTTAAAAAATCATGTTTTTTTTCCACAATGAGATCGAGGGGTTTTTTCCTGAAAAATGAACTGAACCAACGAGTTTGCGGTCGATTTGAACGTAATTGTTTATGCTGAATTGAATGGTAGGTACCTTCACTTGCGTATATCTCTCAAATTCCTTTATACTCGAGTTTTTAAACTTGAATAAACTCGTTTCACCTCAAAAATGCATAAAATTTAGCATAAATAACAACCTAAAAACTTGTTATTTTACCAAAGTGTATACCTCGGTTATAACGAAGTTGAAGAGACCTGCAAGTGCTATAATTCAATTCTGCGTGAAACATTACGTGATCCTGTTGACCATCTACTGCCTAACACTCATATTCCCTGGAAATTACATCAAAATTGAATGTAAAACTATAGAAGTTTGGTTGCAAGGATTTGCGGACACAGGGTGTCTGTCTGTTGAATGGTCTAAACGTGAAATGCGAGTTGAAATTTTGATTTTGGAGAAGAAAAAAAATCCAGACTTCGCAAACGTCGTAGTAATTGACAGACTCGTTGACAGTTTCAATATAATGGAGAAACTATTAATGGTGGGCAGTTCCTCACATAGTATTGTAACATGGAAGTTTAGAATTAGTTGAAGAACAAAGTACGAGTCGAAATAACCGTTAAGTCGAAGTTTTATTAAATAAACGTTTGCGCATGCGCACAGAATATTATTTATGAAACGGCGATGAAAGTTATAGGGAACCGTCTACAAGCTATCCCTTACAATCCCTGAAAATTTCATCGAAATCGTTTCATTAGACTCGGAATTTTGCCTGTGTCAATCGATATCAGTTTCCCGCATGCGCAATGGTTATTACTCCACTAATCGCAATATAATTTATAGGGCATTTTTCTAGAACGTATACCCAATTACCCATAGAATTTTAACGAGATCTGACTAACAAAGGCTAAGAAATAGCCGTAATAATAAATTAACGTTTTCGCATGCGCACAGACTACTATTTATGTGACTGCAATGAAAGTTGTGATGTCCGCATACTGCCTGAAAATTTCATCGGAATCGGACTGAAACTTGGTGTAGTTTTGGGTTTGACAAGGATTTACCACAGGCAGACAGACAGACACGGAACCAAAGTTGATCAGGAAGCTCTGAAACGTAAAAAGCAAGTGGAAATTTTGATTTTGGAGGACACAAAATTTTTTTTTGTCTTTTTACTTCAGTCACGAACACAAAGCTTCCACGCAGCTTGCGAAAAGAAGACCCAGCGGACTGACTTCCTCGCAATTAATCACTTCCGTCGCTCCCCACGGGGCCGTTTACCAAATTTCAGGGCCCTAAGATGTACTAGTTACAGGAGAGAAGTTAGCTTCATTGTTAACAACGGTATTTTTTCATTTTTAATTAATTTTAATTTTTTTTAATTTGACCAATTTATTGTACCTACTCAAGAGTGCTGCCGAACAAACTCATCCTTTCTTTTGGGATTCTTGTTTTTTTCGGCGCAAGAAGGGAATTACTATCTCGATTTTGAAGAGAATCATAGTCGGGAAGGTCATATACATATGGAGACAGAAATTGTTGCAAGAATACCTCAAAAAGTATTGCCGTGAAGGAAATTTAGGAAAATGTTAAGTTTAAACTTTTTTGAGCCATTGCAGAAGCTTCATTTTCTACGAAAATTCGCTAGAATGTTCGTGAATATTGATTTTACAGGGTTCGTATGCCGACCATTCTGGACCGATTCAACCACAACCGTACGCTTCAGCGGTTCCCGACGCAGCGGTACTTCACATCGGGGCGGAACGTTCCTGATTGGCCCTGTGGAGACGTCCTCGACCAGGAGAACCCGTTCACTGTATTTCGCAACACAGAGACAGAAATATTCACAAACATGTTCCGAACTCGAGAAAACAAGGCTCTCGATTTCTGCACTGTGCCTATGCATTGTAGCATTGATTGTGAATGCAAGGTAAGTTGAGCGAAAGTGGTTTATTAGAGTGAAGGGACCAGTTCATTGATCTATAATTATTATTAAACCCCTGAGGTATGAAGTAAATGATAAAAACTTGGCACAACGGGCTTTCTAACACTTTTACAGCTCAAGGACCTCAATTTACGCTTTATAGTAAATGTAAAAAAAAGTAGAAAAAAAAGGCAGAGAAATGAGGAGAACTTTGCTTCAGAGACTCCTCAGCTGATCAGTTTGCCTCCGTACCTCGTAATTGATTTTGAAGTGTCCCAAAGGAGCTCCATCTAAATTTAATTACCGTGAGTTGATTAGGAAAGAAATTAACCTCAGAGGTTCCGAAGTTAATCAGAGTCCCTCCATACTTTGTAATTGTATTATAGATGACTAGAAGGAGCTACATTTCAGATTTCAGCATCTTAAGTCGATTAAGAAACAAATTGAGCTCAGAACCCCCTCAGCTAATCAGTGTGCATTAATTTTGAGTTCTTGATATCACAAAGGAGGTCCATTTCAAAGTGCAGATTCCCAGAAAATGTCCACAAAATCGGATGAGAACTAGAAATTAAACTTGTTCCCAGGATTACACTTTTTCGAATGCGCAGGAGCTACTAATGATGCAATCACGTTTAATTCCGGGGATTCTTAACAAAAAGCACGTTTTTTTTCGGTTAACCTCCTCCTTTTGCCCTTGGAATGGAAAATTCAAAATTCCAGTGTGGTAGTGCACAGCTAAAAAGTTTCTGGCATTCTATGGGTATCTACCCCAGTTTTGGGCGGCTAGACCCACGATTCCTCAATGTGGAATTTCATGGGAAACTTATCATAGAAACATACAAATTTGTTCCTCGTTCGTTTCAGCCAAGATCAGTAAAATGTTTGGAACAAGAACCCCCTGAGAAGTTGCGGCACACGATCCGGACGCGGTCATCCGAACAACAGAACGGATATAAAGTCAACGAGAAACTAACGAGGCTGCAATGCCCAACTTTTGAGATTCCGCCGAACAAAATCCAACTCGAACCGGACTATTTCGAGCGTGTGAAGGGGAGGCCTCTGAAGGAGAATTTCAGTCGATCCACTTTCAACAAGATGCAGCGCATGGTATTTTTCCAGGTCAGTAAAAAATAAAGTTCCTAAAACAAAACATTGTGGAGCAATGGTACCCCACATTACTTGTCAATATGATTTTTCAAATGACATATCTAGGCGCTATTGACGTTTTTTGCTTCCGAGCCTATCAGGGCTGTGAAAGCATTATTTTCACTTCTGGGGACAAGGAAAAGACAAAATCATACTTTCAGTACCATTTTACGTTTTAAACCTAATCATCGACTTATTATAACCAACTCTATTATATTCCCTGCTACTGAAGTTGATTCTATTCGATTTTTTTCCAATGCTTCTAAAAAAGGTAGTCTTGATGTTTTTATTTAATTGATTGCGAGTTCTATTCCAAGACTGTTTAAACAAAGTGCACTTCTCTAAAATAAGAACTACTTATTACTTAAACTTTTCCAATATTTTGGAATGTTTCACTAAGTAATGCCACACTGAGCAGGAGAGTTTTACCCAGGTGAGAGGCGGCCATTTAGTTTGTTACCAAAACTTCAAGAAATCACAAAAAACAAATATGGGACCGTGTTTGAAGTTGAAATTCTTAGAATGTAATCAACTCTCCAGAAGTAGGTGCAGTACAGACGGAGCTTATTTTGGGGGCCAAACCTACAAACCCAATCCTTGCCTATAACCTTCCTTCTGTTTGCTTTTGAAAGAAGGAGAAAGTTCATGATTTATTTAGCTACTTATTTAGTCGAGTCCTCTTCTACCTGGATGGTGTAAAGGATGTGCAGAATGATCTCCAGGCCTTTTGGATGGTTGCCAACTATTGGACTACGGCTAGCGTTTTCCCTTTGGACCGGATCGTCTCTTCCACATCATCCAGCCACCTCTTCGACCGCTCATTCAGGTAGGGAACACTTTGATCTCCAGTTTTTCTACACGTATCCGAACCAGCTCAATTGCTCTTCCTTGTATTATTTTCTGAAGTGGTTCTTGCCGAATGATTGGTTCCTAACTCGATCTCGTCAAGTCCTCCCGTCATCTTCCAGAGAAACCTCATCTCCATGGCATGAACCCAACTCCAAAGTTTGGGTGAGACCAGCTTTCATGCCTGATGGAGAGGGTTGGAACAAATAATAGAGTTATAGACAGCCAGTTTTGTTTTCTTGGTTATAGAGTGCTGTCTGAGAAGACCTCACCCAGTATAAATTTCCTGCACTAGCTATTTGACTGTTCAACTCATACTGAATTTTACCATTCTGGCCCACATTGCTTCCAATAACAAGATACTACTTGAATGCCTCCACCTGTTCCAGTTTATATCCGTTCAGAAAAGTACTGTGGTGTGATTTTACCCCCAGAGAGTATTGGTCTTGGCAATGCTGGCCATCATAATAAACTTCCTCAGCACTTTTTTCCACACCTGTCAGTTAAACTAGAGGTACTTTTCTGATCTAGAGACCAAAGCCACATCATCTGCAAAGACTAATTCGGTCAACTGTACTGCCTGCAATTTAAAGTGCCCTGTCATGAGCCGGATCTTGGGTCACCACTGTTGGGACTCGATGAAGGGTTGTATTGCGTGCTCGACTTATTGACTTTCTATCAAGGGAAGGGATTTCAGAGGGAAGTGTATGAAAGTGATGGGAAAAATCATCTTGGAATATTAGACCGCGAAGAGTGTAAGGGATGATGTCCCGGCCACTGAATTGACAAACGTTGGAACGGCTACCTCCGTAACGAGAGGCCCTGTAGGGGTTGCAGTGAAAAATTTCAAAGTACTACCTCCGGAGTAGACAAAACCCAGTAGGAGTAGTATTGAAGGAGAATATCTTCAGAGCTAGCTTGGCCCCATAGAGGATAGGAATCGGTATGGATGTAGGTTTGGAATAAGAAGGAAGGAGTCTGGAATAAAATGATGATGAGCTCAACCCGGACCCAGTTATATACCCTTAAGGCACATGGGAGGGAGGTACGGCTGATCAACACGAGAGAACGGAGTAGGTTGCAAGTCATCTGACCCCCCCCCCCCCCCCCCCACGAGTAACAGTCGTTCGGGGAACGTGTGGGCCTCGAGCTGACTCGACTTCTATATTAATTTAGGCGATTCTATATAAGAATATGTTAAATGTATATTAATACCTATGTACAGTGTATAAGAATATGTACAAGAAATTGTACTCAGCATGCCCTAACCAGAATTTCTTGACCCTGGGTCTGCAACTCTTGATTTCTTGGTCCATGAGAATTATGTAGAGCAGTGGGCTCACCCAGCAGCCTTTTCTCACCCCCATTGGCGTTGTGAACTTGTGATTTATTTGGGTAGGTATTGTTGATAGTGTCTTCGGGTTTTCAGTCGCTCTACATGGGTTATTTCCAAGACGACATCCGAAGGAGGGAGGAGCAATTTAAATTGGACATGTGGGAGCTCGAGAAGACGGACAGAGAGTTGGACCGAGCTAAAAAGGTGTACGAGTACTTCATAACGGAGGCTCACAGCGAGTCCGTCAGCCTAGTGAAGGAGCAGCTAACCCTAGAGCACATCCGTCAGGCAGCCACCTACGAACTCAACAAGAGAAAAGGTAAGTTGGCCACTGATGGAGGTACAGACCAATTAGTTAGGGAATTGTGATGGTTTGGAATCATGAACTTATTTTCACAGATCAACTCCAATAAGCACCCCTAAAATAAATTTAAAAAATAATAAAAAGAAAAATCCCCTCAAAATCCTCACTTTCTCATACATCAGGTGACAAAGATTGAGTGTGACGCATGCATCTTACTGAAGTTGAGTACGATGTTGAGGATATACCAATACGTAATACCTTCTTTAAAAACCCATGAATAAGATCACTTAATTGAGAAAAAACAAATAAACAAAGGTGAACTACATCTATCTTCTAACTTCCCTCCTTGCACATTGTACACTATTAGGTTGTCATACAAAAAGTATATTTACGTAAAAACACTGCAATTTTATTTTATTTCTTTTTCTCATTGGTGTAGACTAATAAGCTAAAAGTATTATTTTATTCCAGGTGAGATGACTGGGTTGAAAAGCGACATTTATAAACGAGACTACAATCTTTCTGAAGTGCTGCTGTGTAGAGATCTCCTTCTCAAACTCAGCCCACCAACATTCCGAGTACAATATGCTGGGCTAGTGGCCAAGAACAAAAAGCGGGTAGGTAATGAGTGCGATAATAACTGAAAATAGGAGTGATAACTGAGGTTCGAGCTTAAGATGTCGAGCACTTCTGCATTTACCTAGCCAACTTGAGTAAACATGATGTAGGAAAAGAACGTGTAGGTACATACTGTCACAGAGTGGATTGCATGGAGGTTAATGACCTAAGCACATCCCAACCATTGGAAGTATTTCTTCTCTTTTCGACATCTTAAGTTCAAAACTTCTGTTATCACTTGTATTTTCAGTTATTGTCCCGTTCATCAGCCACATTGTTTCTACAATGAAGATCTTCCTATGTACAAAATTGACCCCCAAGCAGTCAGTGTGTATATGTATTTATCACTTCATTACTATTAGAGCCTCATCAGTGGCCTCTTTCGCGCTATACAAACCTGCCATCCCTCCGTGACCCTCCTGTGCCCCAATTTTGAGGAACCCAAATTATGGCACGAATACTTAGGAATTTTACGAATAGGAAAATATCTTATAAAGTAATCAATCATTCCTCAAACAACGAAAAGAAATTCTCAAAATATACGTTAACTACCTAACCAGTGGATTTACGAAAGTGTGTAATTTGGCCAGAGGTAAAAAAACGTACATGTACCTACTAGGAATGACCTGAAGTGAAAGTAAGTACGCACCTACTCCTGTTCAAACTTAAGTTTTTACAGAAAGAAGAGAAAACCAGACATAATCGTTTCGAAATTACATAAAATGCATTAGGAATATTTTCATTGAACTTTTTCGTAAATAACCCAAACCTACTTGGCTATATCACAATTAGGTAACATTTATGACGGTTCCCATCCCAACCAGTGAATGTAATGATTCGATACTGTTTATTAGAAGCTATATTTATAAAGTACCTATCATAACAAAAGTCAGTTAATCCAACATCCACAAGAAAAAATCGTTTTGAATAGTAGTCCCGAAATTGCGTAGGAAGATCTGACGCATGCGAACATTTATACACAACTCCCTACACTTCGCTAACCCCTGATACGAAGTTTCGGGTCACTTTTCTTTTTTCTATAGCGTCGTGGATAAAATATAATGAAAGAGGCTGGCTCCTCACAGTCTAACCACTTGCACAAACTGTCTTATACGGGCCGGTTTGCGCAAATAGATTTTTGCGTGTGAAATCAATCCAGACGGCTTGTGCAAGCCAGAATACACTGCAGGTAATCACTTCCAGTTCACTATTTTTTGGCTGGCGAGAGTTTCTACGCAAAAACTTGCCAGAGGTTCACCCTTGAAATTACAAATATTGGCAAATTCGCAACGCTTATTTGAATAGGTCTATCCAATTACCTTACTAACAAATTACTACCAAAAAGATTTTAAAAAATAGCTTGGTAGGAATCGATCATTCGTTATGGAGGAATCTTTCCTCTTATTTCCCTTCTATTTCAATAGCCTTTCAATATTATTTTTATTCCACCATAACCTTTATATTCAATATGCGCCATCAGCTATCAATCAATTAACTTCCCAGTACCATTTTCATCTCATCTCGATTAACTTGACAAGAATTGTAGTGGGTTGGGGTCCAGATGGTTTCCCAGATTCATTGATTCTGGGTTGTAGGTATGACACTTCGTACACCTCTGCGCTTGCTTAACCGAAAAATCATTCTGCCCTCATCATTTTACAATGTCTTCATGGTACTCTCCTACATTACGACTTGCCACACCCCACTTAAATCATTTTATGAAATGTTTGGAAGCCTCTGTTGTCAGTACTATGTGTATTATTGAATTTCCAAGAAACGCCTAATGGATAAGGTGACCGAATTGTACTCGGACTACTGCCGCTACAACCCAGCAGAAGGGAAAGATTTCTTTCTGGACGAAGCCATCAAAGGCCTGATGGAGGACATTTTTTCGCTGGGGCCGGCCAAAATCCACTTCAAGCACCATTGGGAGCTCGATATGGTCCTGAGGAAGATGGAGCTGGACTGCGTTGCCCAAGTCACTGACATCGCCTTAGTCCACGACAAGCTCAAGGAAATAGAGGAACTAAGCAAACAGGTACTGTTAACTGGAGTTAATTTACAGTTACTTTACAGTTAAACTTAGTTTTTTTTTTAAATTTTCTACTCTTTAAATCTTCGAATGATTATATCTAATAACAATTGGTCACAAAGGTATGTTTTGATTCGTTATTTCAATAATGAACCTTTGTAATCGACTTGGGGAAAAAAAAAACATTTAAATGCATTTGACATTTAAATACATTGACATTTAAATACCTACATTTTCAGCACAATTTTGTGCATCAATTGTTGAATGTTCTAGTTTATATTTAATAAACTTTATTTGATCGAAAGTCCTCGAAATATATATATACATATAGGAACACTTGAACTAGTCGCGGTTCTACTGAACTATATACTTCGTTTTAAATATAGAAAGAATTTAACAAATATATAGAGGAAAGAAAGAATCTAATATTTCGATTTTGATCTTTGTCAAAGAAGTTAGAGAAATGAAAGTAATTCTTGAATCTTGGAAATTGCATGTGTGTCAGCGTCCATGTTACTTATCAACAAAATTGTGATAAGTTTTCTGGGTTTGATGGCTAATCGTTTAGATTGAGACCTGGAGGACGATTAGCGCCTAGTACCCACCTAAAAGCTCTCTCGGATTGTTGCAGTTGCCGGTCATTTGCATGTTTCGGCATCTTCTTCAGAACCTGCACCCCATAGCACTCGTCAAAAGATGCCCCATGGGTTATATATATATATATATATATATATATATATATATATATATATATTTTTTTTTTTTTTCATTAATTACGCTACCAGGGACTCGCAAGTTAAATTTACTTTTCCTTCTCAATTCTGTGAACAAGATTTTTTCGAAATATCAGAACCTAAATTTTCTTCTTCTATTTGTGAAATTTCATTCTTAAATAATAATTTATAAAGTTCTGTAGAACCAACAATCAATTTATATATATATATATATATATATATATATATATATATATATATATATATATATATATATAACATTTTCAGCAGTTTTTTGCCATTTTTATTGTTATTTTACCATGATGCCAATTTAATGTGCCCAAAAAGTGCTGTTCAATATACTCATCCATTCTTATAGAATACTTACTTGATTTTTTTTTTTTTTTTTTTTTTTTTTTTGCAAAAGAACGGTTTTTGAATCCCAATCCTAAGGAGAATTGAAGGCCTTCTCAGAAGCGTGTATATGACACGTGGGCTCACCCTTTCCGATCCTGCACCGATCCGGTGCTCGGAGCGAAATAGAGATGAGCCGATTCCAATCTCCGTATTAACTGTTCCAACCAGCTCCAGTTCCGATCGTTGAACAGTTTTAACACCCGTGGATGGTTTCTACACCCGCGGCTTCCTTGTTCCCCACCTTCAGTAGTATACTGTACCTAGAATCTTCCAACTTTGACTATGGTATCTTGCCTGTGCCGAAAAAAGGGTGTCAGATAGCGATAGCTACTTGGTTATCGATATTAGTTTGTTCCGATGATATTACCTAACAAAATCGAGGAGAGGAAACTCTGTCATGAGACAAAACTGAAACGGGATTGCTACGGATAGAGATCAGTTAGTCCCGATGATAAAGACGAAATCGATAAAAAGCTGAAAGGAGTTTACTCAAAACCTTTCTTGACGTCTTCTAGGGTCCCCCAAGGGACCCTCATTGATCCATATCTCGTCCTTTCCCTACTTAATGGGGTTAGTTCCATTTTTTCCGTGGTAAAATTCATTTTTTACGCAGATGATCTAAAATTGTTCAGCATCGTTTAATCTGAGTTCGACTGCCATAGAATAATGTGGCCGTCTTAACGATTGGTGTGGATTGAACCATTTATATCGCAACCCCTCGAAATGTTATTGCATTACTCACTCCCGAAGCCAGAGCATGACGCACTTCAACTATATCGAGCACGAGCGCATCCAACGTCATACTTCAGTGAGGGACCTTGGTGTTTACATCGATGCGCAACAACGCGACCATATTGATGCCATCACCGTCCGTGCCATGCTAGCTCTTGGATTTTCAAAGTGCACCACTTGGGAGTTCTCAGATGTGACATCAATATGCCTCTTTTATAAGTCCCTCGTTCGTCCTATATTGGAGTATGGATCAACGATTAGGTGCCCCTATTATTCTGTCCACAGTTGCAAGCTTGTGTTCAAAAAGGTTTCCCACGATTATTGCCTTCAAAATGCAAATCGATTAATTCCATTCCCGACCAATCATGGACATGTGGCATTGAACCTCTAGATTCCAGAAGGATAATAACTGACACGTTATTTTTGTGTAAGCTACAAAGCAACCATATAAATTTTCCCTCTCTAATTTCCCAAATTCATTTCAATGTACCCCCACATCGGCATCGACATACTCTGCTTTTTAACATTCCGTTTCATCCCACCAATTACCTGTACCACCAACCATCTATCTCTAGACTCCCTAGGCAGGCAAACTATCTTCTCAGCCTGGAACCGAACCTCGATTTTTTTCACTACAAAATTGACAATTTAAAATCAAACATAGTTTCGATTCTGAGAGGATAGAGCATTGAATTATTCTCTATAATGCCATCCTGTTCATTTCTTTAAACCCCCAATTTACATTCATGTATACAATCTAGTCATGATTTCATTTCACTTTGCTGATTATATATGGTAACATGTACTTAGTTATAAGCCTATTCTTCGTCTAGTCTTAGTTGTATTATCTTAGTTTTGGTGTTTTTTCTCTTTTCGTTTTAGGGCTTAACAGTGGTCATCACTGTACCCCTCATTCTTTCCCCATTCTTAACTGTCAGTGGTGTCCATAATAGCACTCCGTTCGGTGATGAAGGGCAACATTACAACATTTCTTAGAATCGTTCCACTTGCAGTGTCCCTTTAGACACCTTGTTCAATGTCGCTAATGACCTTTCTGTTGAGATGCGGTTTAAACCATTAAATAAATAAATATAATTAATCTAAAAAATGTAAACTATATAATATTCACACCTAATAATAATTGGATATTCAATTAAATAGACGAAGAAATTTAGATAATTCCAATCTACTAACTCGAAATTGAGTTTCTTCTGTAGGACCACAAGAATTGTTGTCGAGAGAATTTATAAAATCATAATATATAACTTAAAAAAATTGGATGTTGAAATTAAAAATGTTTGGATAAATTTATATAATTCCTACATACTAAGAGCTTCTAAATGGGGTTCTAAATTGAGCTTTTGTAAGAGCAAAAGATGTGTCGTTGTTGGGAGAAAGTTGACATTTTAGCAGATGGTGTTCAATTGATTTATTTGTAGCTGTCGACTATGGGCGCGATAATTTCTTATCTATAGCTTCCTCTGACTCGAACGTACTTAAACAATTTTAAACACATTTCAAGCAATTCTTTCTTGACGTAGTCAGATGACACTGACAAAGAAATAAAACAACTGGATAAGGTTGATGAATGATCATATTTTTAAGATAAAGCATTAACGAAGTATTTAGCCTGACGTCACTAAATAAAACATGACAGAGTCACCACCAAATGTTGATGTATATAAGAACGTACGTATTCTATTGATGAGAGTCGTTTCTCAAAATATATTGAGGAACGTAGTTGCACCTACCTGTGTCAATCTGATTGCATTTGAGAGTGTTTAAAGGTAATATCTTTATTCGTATGATATCGCCTTATTGAAGTCAGGTAATGATGAAGCATTTCTTAATTATTTTGGCCACGACATGTATAGTTGAATGCTATAGAATTGATTTTCGCTCGTCCGAGCCTGCTCTTCCGAAGAGAAAAGGTTCACCTCTAATTTTGACTCCTTATATTCAAAACGGCAGTATTTTAGCTGGCAGAGAAGCTTCAAAAGTACATTCGCTGCACGGTATTCATAGCTACTCTGGATTTTTCACTGTCAATTCCTCCTCCGTCGGAAATCTCTTCTTTTGGTATTTCCCAGCTGAAGTTGCTCCAGAGAATGCTTCTGTGGTGGTTTGGCTTCAAGGTGGACCCGGCATGACTTCGATGTGGTCGCTGTTCTTTGAACACGGACCTCTACAGCTAAAAGGAAGCCATGTTTCAAAAAGAGTAACGTCATGGAGTCAAAACATTCACATGATTTACATAGACAGTCCTGTAGGAACAGGATTCAGCTTTGGCTTCCATAATGGGTACTCCACCTCCGAATACCAAGTACGTACAAACCTTCACAAATGTTTAGTTCAGTTTTTTCAGCTGTTTCCTGAGCTTTCTAAAAACGACTTTTTCATTGCTGGGAGTGGTTACGCTGGGAAATATGTTCCGTTTTTGGCAGATAAAATTCACAAAGAAAACTCCAAGGCGGAAGTTAAGATTAACCTGAAAGGAATGGCGATTGGAGGCGGAGTCGTGGATCCCATGCCACCGACTCCCATGGAATATGAAAATACCTATAAAGCTATCTGGGATGATTACAAGGCACTGCATAAATATCTGAATCGTGAAGATGTCCAGCGTCAAATCCACGTCAATGGAATGAATTTCATAGTTGAAAACTGGGATGTAGCCGAAGTTATACAAGGAGACTGGAACACACCGGTCACCCCTTGGGTCGAAGAACTTCTAGACCTTTACCCAATTTTATACTACAACGGCAAACTCGATCCTATTACAGACTGCGAAGCCACTCAGAAGTTCGCTGAAAAGCTAAATTGGAGTGGGTCCCAAAAGTTCAGATCGGCCGCCATGGCTGAATGGGTAGTTGACGGTAATGTTGCTGGAAACGTCAAGGCCGGAGGCAATTTGACATTACTGCAAGTGGACAAATCTGGTCACAGTGTGTCTCGGGATCAGCCCAAATTGGCTTTCCAAATGATCAATAAATTCGTTAAGAACGAGCCATTAGTGTAATACTCTCAAAACTGTGTTTCCGTAGATTTAAGTATACAAAACAAAAATACATACATAACAACATATGGCTAGATTTTACCCGTGTCGATATAGGTACTGATTGTATTTCATCCATAAGTATATTAATGTTCCAGTAAATAAATGATGCACGTATCTATTGAGTGTCCAAAGTGTCAATGTGAAATATGTATACGTTCCTATGCAATGATGTATGGAAGATAAAATATAAACATTAAATTGCTAAGCATAGCCTTTCTTTTAAATTCATTTCGTTTCAAATGTAAATACCCCCCCCCCCCCCCCCCCCACACTATAACACATTAAATGTCTGCGAATGGATTCTTAGAGAAATCAAACTGAGCAATGTAGTGAAATAATCAATCGAAAAGTTCCAGTCATTCAGAATGATTGTATGAGCAAATTTTCGTAACCTAGTACATTACATTATGTCAAATTGTCTTGAAATTCAGAAATTTGAGTGCAAACGACGTGTTAACTACCAGTTTTATGGCAAAACTCGTTCTAATTAATCTGCAATTCAATCTGATAAATCCGCAACACCAAGAGGCATTTCCATTTTAAAAATGTGGAAATCGCTGCCATTCATAGTTACGGGTTGCATGCAACCCATCAGGACCCACTATCAGGATGTGTCATGTGAGCGACCCACTAGTTATTGCGACCGAATTTATATAATATTTTTCCAGTTGTCATGAAATTGTTCTGTCTTTCTTTCCCATTAAGATTATAAAGCATGACTTTGTGAACAAATTTTGGTATGGAAACAAAATACTACGACCAGCAGACATGCAGTCTACAATCACGAGGGAGCATTTTCATGTCTTCACGTTGAACACTTCGGAACCCAATTGTAAAATTAAACTATAATAGGTAGGTATATAATATATTGATACGTGAAAAGGAAAGCCCCTCCCTATTTGCAAATTGTCATCTTCCTTAGTTACACTTCTAATTGTTGGTGATGCAAATAACAATAAATGAACAACATTACGAGATTCAGCACGAAAAAATACTCCAAAATCTTGTATTGCATGTGGCAATTGAGTATCTTCAAAAACTCAGTATTTCACATTTATGCACTTTTCGAGCGGAATTGCGTATTTTTGGAGCGGAATTGCGCCCATTTGCGCCCACTTAAAAAATCAAATGTTGGGTCATTTCTTTAAGAAATTGTACGTAGAATTCAAATCTGCAATAAAAAATGGGGGTTACCATTTAAAATAACGAAGTTGATGTCAATTGCGCACGTTTGCGCGCGTGCGCAATGCGTAAAATGGTCATTTTTGAGATCCGTGAAAAAAAGCATACACATTTAAAAACCCTTTATTTTTACCCTGGGGTCATTCCATGTCAATTCAACACACCCGATTTACTTCACCATATTAGATTTTGCTCAAATTTGGTATACTCATAGTAGGTGTTGAGACTAAGAAAAATACCAAATTTTAAATTTTTATCTCAAACCGTTTCTTAAATATGGCTATGTAAAACTTACAAAATCTCGCCAAAAACCATGAACGGATTTTATACTATTCGCTCTAGGAACTTTCCTAATTGAGCTAGAGAGCTGGGAGAGGTCTCATTTTGCAGCTTTTTTTATGCTCTTTTCATTGATATACAACAGGACATAGGTTCTAATATCAAAAATTTTGTCAAAATACAAATGAAAATTTTGACTTAATTTTTTTCCAAAAAGTACATACCTCATTTAAAAATTTCAAAATATTCCTATAAATACTTAGTACTGTTCTAAACAATGTGGCAAAATATAAATATGGGATGATGATGGGTTCATTGTTTAAAAAAAATATATTCCTGACACTAGTTTTCCACTAATAGCCCGGTTTTGACTAAATAATAAACATATTACGTACTTTTACCAAAGAGGTGAGCTATTTAATTAAATATATAAAGGAATACTATGTATAAAGGTTAAAAAATATCAGAAATATTAATTCAAAATACTATCTTGGTAAAACAAAACCAATAACCATAGATATACTCCAATATAAATTAAGTCATTTAGGTTGCTTACTTTAATTTTATACAATTTAAACTAAGTTAAACAAAGCCTATTAATTAGTAAAACAATAATCTTGAACATTTCTATAACAATAAATTTGAAAAAGGTATGAAAATAGTCTACTTAAATAGTTATGTAATAATTCTGGTACAAACAGATTAATCAAAATTTACATAATATTGTACATATTTATGATGATGATTAGGTATACGAGTAGGTAACTAAATGTAGCTAAGAGTAAAAAAAGTAAATCTAGCTGAAAGCGATCTTAGCGAAAACCCAACTGGCTTTTACAAAATGTAATTCCGTAAACTGAGATAATGTTTAGGGAAACTGCTGTCAACTCAAAACTTAATTTTTCCTCAGGTTAGTGTTAATCTAGATAGGTAGTTGTTTAAACATTATCGTTAGTACTGCACCAATTGTGTTACATTTACTCGTATACCTAATCATCATAATAAATATGTACAATATTATGTAAATTTTGATTAATCTGTTTGTACCAGAATTATTACATAACTAGTTAATTAGACTATTTTCATACCTTTTTCAAATTTATTGTTATAGAAATGTTCAAGATTATTGTTTTACTAATTAATAGGCTTTGTTTAACTTAGTTTAAATTGTATAAAATTAAAGTAAGCAACCTAAATAACTTAATTTTTATTGGAGTATATCTATGGTTATTGGTTTTGTTTTACCAAGATAGTATTTTGAATTAATATTTCTGATATTTTTTTACCTTTATTCATAGTATTCCTTTATATATTCAATTAAATAGCTCACCTCTTTGGTAAAAGTACGTAATATGTTTATTATTTAGTCAAAACCGGGCTATTAGTGGAAAACTAGTGTCAGGAATATATTTTTTTTAAACAATGAACCCATCATCATCCCATATTTATATTTTGTCACATTGTTTAGAACAGTACTAAGTATTGATAGGAATATTTTGAAATTTTTAAATGAGGTATGTACTTTTTGGAAAAAAATTAAGTCAAAATTTTCATTTGTATTTTGACAAAATTTTTGATATTAGAACCTATGTCCTGTTGTATATCAATGAAAAGAGCATAAAAAAAGCTGCAAAATGAGACCTCTCCCAGCTCTCTAGCTCAATTAGGAAAGTTCCTAGAGCGAATAGTATAAAATCCGTTCATGGTTTTTTGGCGAGATTTTGTAAGTTTTACATAGCCATATTTAAGAAACGGTTTGAGATAAAAATTTAAAATTTGGTATTTTTCTTAGTCTCAACACCTACTATGAGTATACCCAATTCGAGCAAAATCTAAAATGGTGAGGTAAAATTTATATTTAAAGTGTGTTGATTTGACATGGAATTACCCCCTGGAAACTACGGTTTTAGAGAGGGGGAGGGGGGGTCTGGTGAAACATTCCGTTCACATTAACATTATAGAGCGAATCGACCACCTGGCCTCAATTTAAAAGATTGAATATGTATCTACTACTATCACAACAATGAAAGCATTACTTACGCTTCGAGCACATGGCGTTCTCGAACAATCAAGTCGAGTCACGAGACTCTAGACCCTGACTACTTGCTTTTTAGTTCGACAACCCACTGTGTGGCATTCCCAGCGCTCCAGTCGCCATGAGATTTTACACAGTCCAGTTTTCTGATTATATTAGTGGTCTGGATGCTCGCTACGCTCCCATCTTAAAAATGCATAACATCAAAAAGTCAATCCCTCAGTAAAACTTTAGATTAGTTGGTTAGGGTCTAGAGTCTCGTGACTCAACTTGATTGTTCGCGAACGTCTCTTGCTTCGAGCAACCAGAGACTCGCAAGTTAAATTTACTTTTCCTTCTCAATTCTGTGAAGAAGATTTTTTCGAAATATCAGATCTTAAATTTTCTTCTTCTATTTGTGAAATTTCTTTCTTAAACAATAGTTTATAAAGTTCTGTAGAACCAACACTTATATATATATATATTAATTGCTATGCAATTCTTAGGCCGACCCCCAATAATTTTTTATGTAACGTCCGTGACGAAATTAACGATGATTTTCACGTACAACCGAGTAGTTGAGTAGTTGCTATAGATTGTGTCACAATTTCAGTGTTTTTCACGTACAACCCAGCCGTTGTTAGGGGAATGAAACTTCCGCAGTTTCCATCGCACAAAAATCGATCGCCACTCGTCGGAAAGCACTTGATTTATGTGATAAATGTTCACATTTCAAGCTACCAATTTCCCTCTCCTTACGTACCTGGCTACATTCCAAAGCTAAGTTGATTCAGGCTGAGAATTGCATAGCAAATTATCCTCGTTTTCTACGCAGTAGAAAAGAGAAAAGATCCGGCGAGGCGCAAAGCGCCGAGTATATATTAATTGCTATGCAATTCTTAGGCTGACCCCCAATAATTTTTTTTGTCCCGCTACGCGAACCCGTGAGGTCGTGGGTTCGAATCCCAGCCAGGCTTGCAAATTTTTTTCTCCCCCTTGTGAGACGAAGGTTGTGGGTTCGAATCCCAGCCAGGCTTGAAAAAATTTTTTTTTCTCGTGAGACGAATTGCATAGCAAATTATCCTCGTTTTCTACACAGTAGAAAAGAGAAAAGATCCGGCGAGGCGCGAAGCGCCGAGTATAGATTGGCGGGGTCAAGGGGCGGAGCCCCTTGCGAGGCCCGAAGGGCCGAGTATATATATATATATATATATATATATATATATATATATATATATATATATATATATATATATATATATATATATATATATATATATATATATATATTTTTTTTTTTTTCTTACCCCGGAAATTACAGTTTTAGAGGGGGTGTGTTTGTCTGGTGGAACTCTCTGTATATAATATTACGAGTATATCGCCTCGCAACTCCTTGCAATGTGCACGCTATTTTTCAAATTACAAATAAATTAGGTGTATTGAATTAATTATTCGTTTCAGGTGACAAACTATTACCGCGGTGAAAAACGTGCCATCTTGGCTGGAATAAAAGCTGGAGAGGATGTTTTCCGCGATGAGAAGCTGAGATCCATCCAACTCGTGGAGGACGCGAATAGGGAATTAAATACGCTGTACAAAGAGGTAATCATGATAAAATATTGATCCAAGATTAGTGGATCATGTTTAATGGATCTTTGTTAGGATTGGTTACAATGGATGGACAAATAATCGAAAATACGTTTTTGTGAACCTTTTTCAATGGGGCATTTCACATTTTGGGGAACTCACATTGAACACTGGACACAATATACAAAATAAACCTAACCACATGCATCCAAATAAAATCATATATTGAGAAAGTTGTTTGAAGAATCACATTCACATTTCTTGCTAAGATCATAAAAAATTTATTATATTACCAAAATTCCGTACCAAAAGATCCGTTGACCAGAAGTTGAAATACCTATATAAACTTTTTTTGGGAGGGAAAATGTCCTTAGAAAACAGCCCATCCCGATTTTCAAATTAACAGAAACCGGGTTTCAGCAACATTGCATTGTGTGTGTGTGTTTGTATAGAATTCCGTCCTACTCGTAGTTATCATAACCTGACCCAAAGGTAACCACAGTTTTAAGAGTATTGGTTCTCCCTCTGACTGCCGTCTAATTACTTTTCCCATTTAAAGTTAAACCTATAATAAATATAATTGTACTATTAAATCAAATTCCGTTGATTAAGTGAACAAAGTACCTACATCGTCCAAAAGCCAGCTATACTGTTTCGACTTTTAACTTGGGAGTGAATGCAGTTGTCGATACTTTCCCGATTTTAAAGTTGGTACCCTACCTGTTCTTCTTAGGCATCAGCATGTACATTTCGTACAACAAAGTGTTTAGGACTAAATTTGTAGTTTTCAATTTTAATTGTTTGGTATATGTTAACTCTATATATATATGAACTTTTTCTATTCATTTAGGTCACGTGCGGAGATTCTCTGCTAGAAACCATTGGCCTTGTGGAGGTTCTACACCAAGATATATTAGGCCCGTCCAAACAAAAATTCAATGTCATGGTAATGTTGCAACAGATTGAGTCGGAGTTGCACAAAATGAAGTTAACTGTCATGGATATTTCTCCGAATGCGTAAGTAAAACTACCTTGTGCGTTTTTAGATCTACTGTCATTCCCGCTCTCTCCTTTTTATGGGAACATTACCTGCTAAACGTGAATATTGCCAGCAGCCATTGCAATGGCTTATTTTTTTCTCAAAAAATCGCTAAAAATCAACAATCTAAATACACCAAACACGCAGTGCACATGTAACCTTCAAGTGACAAGTAGCTTTACTAACTTGAAGAACACTTCTTCCACATTGGTAACGTGGACGCAAGAATTTGTTAAAGAACAAAGGACGAGTTAAATTATTGGATACAAAATAGAGCAGTAATAGAAAAGTTTGTATACTTATGCTAATAGACAAAATAGGGCTGTAATTCATTTTTGCGCATGGACATACAGTTCCACAATCCAACGGCATTCACCATTTGAAGTGTATATAAGGCGATGGAATCGATAGGATATTGCCTAGAGGTTATTTCGTGCCATCCTTGAAAATTTCATCAAAATCGCTCCACTAGTCACGTAGAGTTAACCAATTTAATTTTGCGCGTGAAAAACCGTTATGACTCAATCATTCGCGATAAATTGCATAGCTCATCTTTCTGGAACATATACTGAACTACCTTCCGAATTCGATGTTATGAAAACGCGCATAAGCTAGTATTGATTCAAAGGATGAAAGTTTTGGGGGACCGTCTACCATCTAACCCGCACAATCCCAGAAAATTATATAAAATCAGTCCATATATTCAATATTAGTTCAATCAATATTAGTTTTGCGCATACGCAATAGTTACTACTCAACCAATCGCGATGTAAGTCAGAGACACGACAGATATTTTTCAAACCCAAAGCAGCAAAGAGAATCGATGCATCTAACGGCAGTGTAATGATGCAAGATAGAAATTCAGTGTATTCGTAGATCCTCAAGAGTTATTTGATGTTCTAAGTTAGTTCTAAGCTAGTTTGTAGTTCTAAGGTTCAAATAATGAGAGATCAATGTCACTACTGGAGACATTAAAAATTGGGGTGATAAAAGCTCATTAATCAATTTATCACTCTAGATATGCACATTATGAGAAAAAAGTCAACAAGCGCTTAGCCAGGGAAAGAGAAGAACCGCTCCGCGCCAGAAAACGATACAAACAGACCAAGACATACATAAAGAGGATCGCGCGCATGTTTGACAAGCCGCCGATGAGGACGCGATGGAGGAAGGTATGTTGATCGATTTCGTTCAGTGTGGCATTAAGAAGACTCAGTCTACCATTTTCACTGCAAATTATTAAACCATAGGTATATTATTTCAATTGGATCACTGGTCTTATCTAATATACTCGTGATCTCAAAGTTTTCTGCATCCTCAGTTGATTCAGAGACAAAATCTGTTTTATCAAGTATCAAGATGTACGGTTTTTGATATTCTAGCCCTACTTCTTCATTGGCTGGCCAATTTATAGTGGACTTTAGGTATATTTTGAAATACATAATATATGAGACATATCTACTTGGTAGCCACGCCTTTTATTTACAAGTCTCTCGTGGGGGTTAAGGGGTGGGATGTGACGTAATGACCTCAAAGAGCTCAAGAGTATATTGGTAAATAGAATTCAGAAGCCGCGGCACTCGCCATCTAATCCCTCTTCCCTCTGGGCTCATGAAATCTAATGTTATGTATTCAGAGCGTATGCAATGTTTATGATAAGAAAGCCAGAGACATCGGTTCGGTAGGAGGCTATTGGCTGGGTCAAGGTAACGTTGATTGGGTTGGGAAAATATTTGGAGTCTGATCATGCCTGTTTTTGAGTCTTGGTGAGTGGCTAACAAATAGGCAACCTATTGGATTCTTGCATAGGGAAAACGGGACCATGAAGGCAAGCTGTTGAAACCAAGGGTAGAATCGATTATGCAACCAAATTGCTATAACTGGATGGGATGTACTGCGAAGTATATCTCAGAGGCAGTGGTCGCCTTGCTGCTGACGTCGCGATTGGTTCTTAGCTTGCGCTGCTGGTTCAATAGGATGGTCAGGTCACATTGAAGGTGGAGGAGATGGAGGCAGTAGCAGGCCTTGCCAAAGGTGGTGAGTAGTTGTGATATTTTCGTTGCTTCTCTTACATCAAGATAATGTAGTAAGGGTGATGTGGCGCTGTCCTTAGTTAAAGATTTGAAGACGGCCGACAGTTTAATAGCGTCACTACAGACGCTTTAGAAGACAAGGCTAGAGTCTGGTCATTTGTAATCACTGGAAAGGGCTCTCGGTATGAAGTGAATCGGTTCGAGCAGAGGGTGTCACTCACACGTATATGGCCGTAGCTATGTCGAGGTCTGGTGAAACTGTACCATTTGATTGTTGGAGCTAGTTGATAGGTGTTTTATAATCCGTATTATTGACAAAAAAATGATATATGAATATGCAGTTACAAAATGATTGAGTCGAATACCTCATTTCTAAGGAATTCTAGAGAGGGATCCTGTCAATTTGGAGTAAAGCGTAAATTTACGTAAAGGATGAAGCTGCATAAACTCTTTCGAGGATCGAACTAATGATTAACAAGAGTGAATTATACTTCATTTGAAGCGGATTCTATAATTTAAGGATCCAGGGTACTAGAATCAAATACTCCAGTTAGATTATTTCATGTAAATTTGATGGAAGAATTTACGTTTTTGAGGAGAATGCTACACTCAGAGGATCCGGAGTTTTAGAAGGTTCAAATGCTACACTCAAAGGATCCAGTACTTTTGAGCAAAAGCGGAATTTAAAATTTTAACTGGATTTTACAATCTGAGGGTTTGGAAACAGTTGGAACACTTTAAAGATTTAGCTTACACATATTCAGGAAAAGTGAAAACGATGAGGAAAAGGAGATTCAAAATGGGTGCTACTATCAGAGGATCCAGACTACATCTATATGTACTACCTAATCGTAGTAGTACCTACTGACTAATTAGACGATACGGAGGGATGATACGAACTTTATGGCATCTATTTGTAAATGAGAAAACTCGTTTGAGACTACTAAACCGTCCGAATGAAGTGCCTGATCCAGGGGTACTTGCTCTTCATATACGTCTAGCATCCCTCCGTTTCTAACTGCCCAAATTCTCTGTTAGGAGTTCACATCAGAGGAAGGCTTCCTTCCAGTAGCAAAGGGTGCTAATTTTTCAGAACCTGGTGGATTACACAAGCTTCCACTCTAATATCTTCCCGCCTCGTATATTAACCAACATATTATTAGTTTATATAGCAGGAGTACCAAACCCTCATTTTGATTATATAATATAATTAAACTTGACATTGTATAATAATAATTTTTTCCTTCTTAGAACCTACGTCATAAATAACTGGTTGTTGTATTATATTTTTTAACGAATGTTCGTAGAATGTGATGCTATTGCATTGGCTCGAAAATTTTAAAATCAACATTTTTGAATATTTCCACAATTTAAATCCGATTTGAGGCATTCTGACACGATTCTTGAAGTTTCCGCTTTGTACACATGTATTTATAAATGGCCTGAACTCTCCTTAGGATTGAGATAAAAATTTCGCTCTTGCCCCAAAAAAATCAAGCTTTCCGACAAAAGGACGAGTTTTTTTGGCCATTTGGTCAGCACCTTAATTTAATTGTTTGGTAACAATTTATTTACACTCAAAGTGCTCAGATTTCAAAACAATGTAAGGTTATACCTAATTAATATATGATAATTTATAAAAATTCGCACATACGATGACTGGAACTTCTAAATGCTTTGTTGTTATGTTCTATGAGTTTATAAAATATCTACGTGGTTTGATGAACTAATTGTGAATGTCTATATTGCTGGCGCATTACTTTTGAAATTTCAAGGTCGTCCCAAGATCGGAGCTGCCGCCGCTGAAGATTAGAACGAAAACTGTGACCGAACGTCGGACGAGCGACCTCAAATTCACCCACCTTCAGTTGGACAAGATTTGCATGAAGGACGACGTCGAGGAAGACATCGAGTTCATAATCAAATGTCACCAGGGGATTAAACCGAAGGAGGTCGCCGAAATGGAGGACAAGGGCGACGAATCGCTGAAGGCCCACAGCAGCCTGCGGAGCTCAGTAGGAACCGAGTCCATTGTGAAACTACTTGGATCGGAGGAAGAAGACGAGGGTATCTGCGACAGGTTGGTAAACATATTACTTTCATAATCAATATGTAGTGTAATACTGCTCCTGGATAGAATGAGCTAGTGCGTATCTTCACACCGTTTTTCTGATACGTATTCGAATGCTTGGCTAGATTATGGCCGTCGTGACGGCAGCTAGGGAATTCATTTTATCCACACACAACTTGCTTGGAACGCGTGCTTACAAAGGCACTATTCGAAGCCATAAAATAAATTTGGCCGAGGTATGAAGATGAACCTCTTGAACATGCCTACAGTAGGTACCTATTAGTTTATTATTTTCAACAACCTTTGTGATCGACCAAGAACAAGAATTGTTGTCCCAGAGATTTCCCGTCAAATTTAAATTTCCGAGGCTGAAAAAGAGAGAATTTAGCACACTAAGCTGATCAGAATTGAGTCTATCATTCCATTCGTCTCTTTGTCCTAGAGAGGCCTACCGTATTTCAACAGCCTAGGGTGAATAGGAGAGATTGAGCTTACTTAGCTAATCAGGATGGAGTTCGTCATTTCATTTGACACTTATTCTCCTAGTGAGATTCCCTATCGAATTCACACTCCTATGGTGAAAAAGAAAAAATTGATATCTCTCAGTTGATCAGGGTGAATCGCGGTCGCCATACCATTAATAACCCCAAAGTAGGTACTTCATTTAGCGTCGAATACATAGCACTATCTAGTCCGAGGAAAGAAAAATACATCTCAATCCCTTTGATGTCTTCTCCACCATAATTTAAAATCATGCCTGGCAACGGAGCGGTTTAACGTGAAGATCAGGTTTTTTGTTTGTTTATAAGTACTTTATGTGTGAAAAAAGTGACAGAGAAGGGTTGATCTCCTCTTGAAAGACATATCGATTTCAAAATCCGTGATATAAACACTCGCAATAAGCCAAAATCGGGTAGACGTTCCCATAGATCCACAGGGACTTTCTCAATTCCTGCAAAATTGGTGTTTGAATTATTTTTACATACAGTTTAAATGAAGAGTAAATAGTTGTACCTAATAGAGTAAATAAATCTTATTATGAGTTATTAGATGAAGACTCTTCAAGCCAAAGGTCTTTGTTGTTATAAAGTTTTTCTTTTACCACCCATCAAATCAAATTACAAAATCATTATTACTGATGCATCAACGTTTCTCCTATGAGTCGATATAGGTCGAAAAGGGCAGGCATTATAGTTATGTTTTTATTATTAAGCTTAATTCTTCATTATAAATGTTACATGTTCATGCCAATTAAATCATTCTGTATTCCTGTACACGCAGCGCTGTGGTAACGTCTCGAACTGCCACGTAGGCAGCTGGGGTTCGAATACTCACGAATTCGACCATTTTTAAATTGCTTCACAATGGTACGGTTTTTACTTATTTTTTTTTTTTTTTTTTTTTTTTTTTTTATTTATTCATTTTTTTATTTCTTTAATTTTTTAGTTTATTCATTTGTTTTCTCTGGGTAGGTGATATCTTCCAGTTATGTTTCAATAATACACAATAAACTTAGTTTGATAGGTAATTTTCTATGGGACAGTAACTATCGTAGAAGGGCTATTTAATGCAGAAATAATAAATTTTTCAAATTTCGGACTACTGCAACATATACCAACTATCTGAGTTCCTTGATCTGTTGTTCTGTATTTTGATACTGCTTTTAATCTATCCTAAATTAACAAACTATTGAACTTTTAGCACATTTTCCTTTTCTGGAGGAACATAAGATCTAGCAGACTCAGCTGATTCAGCGAGGCAAAAACAGGCTATCAGCTCTTTGAATGCTGCACAAAACCGTGCACGCCACTCAAAACTGTTCGTATGACGACCACTCTACTTCCTCACCAAAAGGCTCGGAGGAACATAAGATCTCGCAGACTCAGCTGATTCAGCGAGGCAAAAACAGGCTATCAGCTCTTTTAATGCTACACAAAACCGTGCACGCCACTCAAAACTGTTAGTATGACGACCACTCTACTTCCTCACCAAAAGGCTTCTAATCCCACCAAAAGGCTTTTAATCTCTCCTAAATTAACAAACTATTGAACTTTTAGCACATTTTCCTTTTCTGGAGGAACATAAGATCTAGCAGACTCAGCTGATTCAGCGAGGCAAAAACAGGCTATCAGCTCTTTGAATGCTGCACAAAACCGTGCACGCCACTCAAAACTGTTCGTATGACGACCACTCTACTTCCTCACCAAAAGGCTCCTAAATCTTTCCCATTTACATGGATAGTTTTACTCGAGCACTATCCTTCATAATCCGAGCGAGTGGTGAAAAATGAAATTGTAAAGGCCGTTATTCGTGAAGTCACCCGTGTGGATTGAATATATGCAGATATTGTGAAAGCATTACCTATCCAGATGTAGTTTTTGTTGAAATAGTTGTATGCGAAATCAGCCTTGATGTTCTATCATAAGCATTCTAATTGGTTTCAGTTTTCTGAGACCGACAGTTCTCAAACAAATCATGTTGAGCTACGTCAAAATAGCTTAGCCATTCATTCAGCTCCTCGTTCCCGACTTTTTAAATCAAACAATCATATTTATTATAATTTCCCGATCCTTCTCTGCAATGCAACAGTAGACATTCACACACCATTATTATATATCCGTCAAAAGTTTAAAAAAATAGTTTTTACATAGCTTATTAGAATTGGACTAGAACGAATTTATTCTAAGTTTGAAAGTGTATATCGCTAAATACAAATGTAACTTTTCTATATTTTTTGGATACCTTTGTTCAATGTTCAAGTATTTGGAAATTAATTTTGTATAGTTAGGAAGTATACTACTCTACACAGTTCGGAGTTATTCTCTTTATGTGGGGTAATTCCTTGAAGTATTCATTTTTTTTTTTTTTTTTTTTTTTGCCTGCCTTTGTAATATTTTTGTGATTGAAAGGTATAAACTGTCATTGTCATTGTCAATGTTGTCATATTCTGATACGCTTTTACCTCCTTTTCATTTTTTTCTTTTTTTTTCTGTAGGACATCTTTCGACATCCTCGAGCTTGGCTACGATTCAGACGAAATGCTCATCCGAGAGAACTTCGAGAAGCAAAAGAAGAAAGGCTTGACAGATGAGGAGCCAGAGGTACTTTATGACGTGAGAACGACTAATGACCGGTACGTCGTCGAGAGCATCCCAGGCAAGGAACCGATGGCCAACAAGGACAAACGACATACACACAGGCCGGAGTATAAGGCTAATTTCAATCAGCTCAGCTGGCGTTGACTTCACCCAACTCACTTGCTGCACCTGCATCAGTGTACATAATGTCTATGTAGATCTATGTACCTATCCATATGTGTGTTTGACTTCTTGTGTCTATACGTGCTTTGTCCACTTCTGCCCCATTCTTTCTGCCTGTAACCTTATCATGATCCTCAGTCGAAATAAAATTGTCTCATCAACTGGAAAAATTGGTATTTCAGTGCTTGGCATTTCTAAGACATATAGATCTATGTACCTATTCATATTTGTCTATGACTTCTTGTGTCTTCCTGTGTCTATCTTATCCACTTCTGTCCCATCTTTCTGCATGTAACCTTATCTTGATCCTCCGTCGAATTAAATTGTCTTAGCATCCAAGCGAACTGCTATTTCCATACTAGACATTTCAAAGACGCATTTTATGTTCAAGTAGACCTACATATCCTATCCAGATACCTACTATATATGTATGACTTCTTGTGCATATAAGTGCCTTATCATTAGTAAAGTTAGGGAACAAATCGATATGTGACTAAGTCATCTTCCCACCAAGGAGAAGAGTTGCTTACACTGTACCTATATTGATACTATGTTTGTGTTTTGCAGATATTATACTTTATTACGATTAGTGTAGGTTGATTTGAGTGAAAAATCATTCTCAGAGGACCTTAACTGATAAGTTTTCTTCCGTATTTAATAACATTGATTTCAAGCCGTTCCAAAACGCCCTGTTCCAAATTCCAGCACGTAGGTCGACCAGGACAGAATTTAACCGGAGCTCCGTCAGGAGAACAGTTTTAAGATGCGTATAATCTTAAACGCAGAAAACAATCTTATCTATAATCAATGAACAAAATCTTTTATACAATATCTAAATGTTACTGCAGAACCGTAGACGCCAACCGAGGAGACATTAATTCAATTAAATAGACACTCCTACACTTTACTAGTCCTTCTGTATTTAACAAGAGCTGACCTGCCAACTGAAAATCGATGACTTCACAAATCCATCTGTAGGATACATGATACCAGGTAGTAATAGTTTGGATGGCGTTACAGTAGTGCCATCCATGTGTTACCATTGATCTGAAATAAAATTACAATACCTCAGGAACTACTATCATAAAACTGTCTAGGAGTAGTTAATATCAAATGCGATATTGTAGGAAAACTGCATAAAAATAGACCCAGACAAAGCATCTAGAGTCTTTACATTTTCTGAATTCTTTACGTTCATGTCAGAACCGATAGCGGCAGAATTAGCGATTAACATGGAGGAACCACTGATGCAGATCTTTTTGAAATTTTGAATCTAAAATAAAATAAAATTTGTCAATTATTCACCCGTCCCTTCTACAAATATTGTAAAAAAGACAATAAAAAATTATGTTTTTAGCTTCCTACCAACATCACATTTGAACGGAAAAATGTATTCCTCTTAATTTTGCTCGAATAACAATGAAAACAGGTTAGATGAATTGTGAGCATTTTGTACGTTTTTTAATGTTAACGATCGCCTGCAGTCCTGCAACCAGCATGTAATTTCATAGTTCCGAACAAACACATATTTAATACTCACTAGACCGAAGAAAGAATGAACTTTAAAAAGTGGGATTTGGAGAGGTGTTTCGCGCTTTTGGCCACTGTGCGACTCGTCAATTTGTTCAACTTTCGCTTAGGCGTTTCGCCTAAACCTCTATACTCAAAATTCGGTTTATTTGTGATTTTAGTTGGTGAAAAACGCGTGATGCCTTTCAAGGTTTAACCAACATGTTCAATTTTACTGTAATTTAGCTACCTTCTTGTTACAGAAAATTTATGAATTCCTTGTGAGGTCTCTTCAAAAATAAAATAAAATGGTTCACTCTAAATGGTCGTTACAAACTCTTTGTTTCCAAGTAATTAATTATGTACACTCATATCATTCATTGTATTGTAGGTAGAACGCACCTAGTTTTTTTTAATCATAATTTAGTTTGCTGATCAGCAGCTAGAATTAGCTAGAAGAAACTTAGAGGTCTAATTAGAGAGAACGTAGTACGGTATTGATATGGTGAGTACTTCAAGACTGTCATACATTGTATGACATGCACTTTTACAATTTTTGTATCCCAACATCACACATTACAGCCCATAAACTTGAGTAGAGAAAATTCTTCATAATCTCTGTTGTGACTGCGTGCGATAGGAAATTTGAAAGATGCTGAATTTGTGAGAATCCAATGAATTGAGTGATGTTAAATCAGAATGCTTCCCTGTACCAATAATTTTTTTTCTTAATTTTAAGCTGAACCTCAACTAGAAGGGTCATTAGCGGCATACCAATAAATAAATGGACATTTATTTATTCCATACGTGGGCGGATCTCTTATGTACCGGTAGGCTCCTACACTAACCTAGCCAGTAAATCAGTAACGCTATAGGCCAGTAAATAACCACAGCTCTATTTACATAATCAGCCTGGTACTTAGCTCTAATTGCCGGACCACAGGTGCTTGGTTAGCACTAACCTAACTCGGCCGCTTTGGGCGCCATAACTCTATTTTTTATATAGGAGGGAAAATAGGCACTGAAACTGAATAACAACAATAGGAATGATCAGTTGTAGAATGCGGATGTAATGAAAGGATTATTATTGCAAACTGAGGAATGAGGTTAGGTGAACAGAGGAGACTGGTTTTTGTTTGAGTTTGAACCACCGAAGATAGTCAAAGGGATAGTGCATGAGCATTATGGAGCCTCCCTCCAGGCTGGTTGACCCCTCTCGTGGTTACACCCCCTACTCTATTGCTCGCCTATTAGGGCTCATCCCATGAATTTATTTTGTGAGAACTATACCTGCAACAGTCTTTCGTGAGGATCATTCAGGTTATTTCCCTGCATCATCTGACTTTATTACAAAAATATTTGACTACCTATTAATCTTTCCGATTCTACCTATAGGTAGGTGACTATGTTGCTGGCGCATTAATTTCATTTTTGGGAGATGAAAAATCACAATTTCTCCGAAACTCAAAAGTTCTCTAAAATCAAAATTTCCAGTCATAGTTTACTTATAAGTACTTTATCCCCTTTTGAACAAATTTGGTTTCGAGCCTGTCTGTCGGAGTGCGCATGTTCGTCTGTGTGTCCAAAAATCCGTGTAACAAGCTTGATTTCTACATTTTCCATCCGATTATGATGAAATATCAAGGAAAAGTGAGAGTTAGACTGTACTAGGCCCTATTTAAGTTTCATTGCTCACAAATCAGTAGGTACTTCATCTGCTCATGCGCAAAAGTAAAATCCTCCAAGCACCATTTTCTCGCGTTTCAATTGTTCGATCTCCCTCAAATTCGAAGGAGAGTCGGGAACAGTCATTATCACATCAAAAATCATCCCGGATATCGATTTCAAGACGATCTTATAATTATTATTAGCTGCTGTACATGCGCCGCAGCAAATACGAAAAATGTGAAAACCTTGTTACAAGCATTAGTTACCGCTACAGTTGTATTCGATCTTGATGAAATTCTTTGGGAATGTGCCAGTTAGACTGAGGTGGCCCCGTATAAAATCAAATAAAAAAACATAGTTTTCAGTATGCATACACAAACATACAATCCATCGAGCGAATTTTCTAATTGCTAACCCGTCTGAGCTTACTCAAATTTCGAGGGTGGTTGGGAGTTAACGATTTTATACCCCAATGAGTTCATCACGATCGTATCATAAGAAGCTGCTGCACCTGCGCGAAGCTCAAATCTTTGTTACAAGCACGACTCCCTCAGTTTTTATCCAAGATGGTCAGCGCTTAGGCTGGAGATGGTCTTCAATGAACTTCATATCTTTCGATCGACTGTTGGTTTTTGGCATGCGCAAACAAAACAACATCAAACATCATTTTTTGCTCTTAGCCTATAAATTGACTGATTTTGACATTTTACGTTCAATCTGAAATTAATTTTTCCCCTAACCATATGATCCCACTATGGAATCTTATAAGATTATTTAAAACTATGTCCTGGGATAAATCATGAAAGTTGAGCCACGCTAATGTCAAATGTGGGAGTAAGAGTGACATTTGCGTGACTTCAAGTTCCATGTTTTGCGCAAGAACGAATTTTGCTACCTACTCATGTTAGGGATACGAGTAAGCTATGTGCCACACCTAACTCGGCAGACGAATTTCCTCTGCGGAAATTCTTCTTTCTCTTATTTACTTGGGTAACATAAAAATCACCCATGTAAATTTTGATTGGGCGAAGAATTGTGGACTATTGTAGCACATCACCTAGGGTGTGAAATCAGTGGGACATACTGGATCTTCAATTGGAATCAAGTGAAACAGTTTCTTTGATCTTGCATACAATAGCTAATGATTATAAAGATGACTCATACACACCCACAGCTACTTAATGCCCAAATATAATTCCAATCTTGTCCCACATCTTTCATTAGCGTAAGGCTGTTAAATCCTCCTTTGAATCAATTAGCATGCACAGGCAGGCAAGAAAATAGGTACCTAAGTACTTCCATAGTACAATAAATCAACTGCTATGTTAAAAAGTAGAGTTACAATGTCAAATAGATTTCAACAGTTAGGTCATCATCATTGCCAAACAACAGAGGATTGAGGCATAATTTCGTCGTATAATATATTTTTTTTATTTTTTTAATTTTTTTATTTTTTATTAATGCATCATGTAACATATATATATATGTTGTAACATGTATCATGTAACATGTATATATACATTGATATAATTATCAATCACAATGCTACGGCTCTTTATGAGTAAGTTAAATACTCGTGCTAAGAGCCGGCGCCTCACCCAGTGGTACAACATTTATATATGACCATTACTACAAACTAGAACAATTATTATTACATTTTATCTATCATCTTTTCTCAATCTATCTATTACCAAATGAAAGTGCATTCTTATTTCAATATTAAATTCAGGCACAATTCTGGTTTGATTACCAAAAAAAAAAAATTCGCAGTGTTCAACTACCTACTACTATTTATAATAACGTAAATTATGTGGGTATTTCAAATATTTGTTTTTCAATTTTCTGCTGTATTTTATCATTGTAATATTTTTTTATTATTACTTTAAATTTGTTTAGTGGCATCTCACACTCTGTCAACCGAATTGGATGCTGGTTAAAAATATCCACCCCCCATGAAAAATATGAACGTGTTCCCAACGACATATTCATCCTTGGCTTAACTAGAGTTAATCTATTTCCCGCTCTTGTAGAGCTCACAACTTTAGATATCTTCCCCAATAAATACATCCGGTACACAAAACTCAAGGTACACTTTTCAGTTAATTCATGCAAATTCAGCACAGGAAGATCCATGAAAACCTGCGTAGAAGGATACTGTCTTGGCTTTTTCAGTAATATTTTCATCAATAATTTTTGCATCACGTACAAAATTTCAATGTCATTTTAGTAGCATAAGTCATACCCCATGCCACAATTCCGTAAATAAGCAGCGGTTGGACTATTGCCATGTAGAATAATTTTTTTAATTTCAACGTCATGTACCCCCTCACTTCAACACAAATAGGTATCAATGCACGTAATTTCCCAATCAAACTGTTCAGGTGATGGTCCCATGCCAAACACTGGTCGATAACAACCCCCAAATACTTTATTTGGGAGACTTGTTCTATAACCGGACAGTCGCAATTGCTACAGTTAATTTTCACATGACAGCACAGTTTACCTATTTGAGGCACGGATGCTACTCTCGGTGCAAAAGTGATGAACTTGGTCTTTTGGAAGTTGAGTTTTAAACTTTTACTACTGAACCAGTTCTGAAGGATGGTAAGGTTTCTCTCTGTCTTAACTATTACTTCATCCCAAGTATCACCCGTCACTATAAGGGCAGTGTCATCAGCGAATCCCACTATTTCCCCATCTATACTAGTTTGGAATATACTATTCACATAAATAAGATAAAATATAGGACCCAGCACTGTACCCTGTGGTACTCCACAGATGATTTTAAGCGAGTCGCTGAGTTGCCCTTCAATTTTCACCCTCTGTTCACGGTTGCTGAGATAGTCCCATACCCAGTGCACGAATGTTGGATGAAAATATAGCTGCTGAAGGACTCGCACAAATTTTGTATGGGAGATCGTGTTGAAGGCCTTTGATAGGTCCTTGAATACAACCAGTGACTTCTGACCATTGTCCAGCCCCCGCACGATCTTCTCAGTCAAGTGAACAATGGCGTCTTGAGTACTTTTACCTGTTCGGAAACCATACTGATTCTCACTCAATAGCTGTTTAGTGTCCAAATATCTTACTAAATATATTTTCAGCAATTTTTCTATTATTTTCGAAATATTTGAGAGAAGCGATATTGGTCTGTAATTGGTAAGTAACATTGGGTCTCCTGTTTTAAACAACGGTGTAATGACAGCAGCTTTATAAATTTGAGGGAAGACACCTTCAGCAAAACTAGTGTTCGCCAAATACGTCAACGGTTCCAATATAAATTTTCTAATTTTTTTAATAATTTCTACTGAAATTCCATCGAAACCCGGACTAGACCCACCTCTCAGCGTATCAATTACTTTGTCAACATCCTCCACCCTCACCTCAAAGAATGTACCATTTGCTTTTAGCGAATTTTTGAAGAAAATTAAGCTATTGCTCTCGCCTCAAAATTTGTAGAATGTGAATTTTTGAAAAAAAATTATGCAGAAATCCGTTTCAGGCTATTCTGAATCATATTCTGAAGTTTAACGCATTTTTTTATGTATGTATATATGTATGTATGTATATATGTATGTATATATGTATGTATGTATATATGTATGTATGTGTCATTCCAGACGATAACTGTCCGTAGAATTGTGCTAGAAACTTCAAACAAATTTTAAAATGTTAAGGGCACAAAACGAAAGTTCAAGTTCGTTGGCCAGCTTGATCGGATTACATCTTCGGGTTGAAATTTTCAAAAATGTAGTCAACAATTTCAAAATAGCCTGTTTTTGCGATTTGTTGTGCGAAATAATTTTTTCAGCATACTAACATGTGGTATATTCGGAATCAGCGTAAAATTTCCTATAAGAATATGTATCAAGTTTTCAAAAATTTCAAAGTTGAAAAATCAGTCAAAAATTGAAATAATGCCGTTCGCTGGTTGTAAAAATCGGTAATATTCTTCAAAAATTCGCTCATGGGGTCATGCTGCATGACTGGACTTTTCTATGTTCAAGACATCGACATGCCCATCAGTGACCGGTTTATTTGTTAGTTTTACCCCTATCAACGAGAAATATTCATTGAAAGTGTCAGCCACTTCCTTACCATTTTCTTCAGCATTTATAGTTACACCGTCAACGTTTACCGAAGTGATCTTCCGAACCCCAGTATGCCTACCTACTGATTCATTAATAATCCTCCATTTGGTTTTTATATTATTACCTGCCTTTTCCAGTTTACAATAGTAATAATCTGCCTTGACTTTTCTAATTAATTTTCCTAGTTGATATTTATACTTCTCAAAATATGATCCAAGACGCAAATCAAAAGGAGCCTTTTTGATCCGCTTAATACGTATAATATTGCATATATATATATCTTTACAACCGGTTATGTACTTTCTGTACTAACATGTTTTGATATACAGGTACGCCAACATAATATTTTTCCGATATTGATGTTATTTGCAGATTGAACTTGACATAGAATGCGCGCCGGCATCGGCTTCCGAAGACCTTACGAGAGTGAACCGACTGTGTCATGCCCTCGAGAACAGGGACGAACTTATGGCGCAGGTATTTTTGCTACTGCAAGCTTTGAAACTAATTTTTACTCGTCACGTGACACCGGCGTGGCTCCTGGAACCTATCCTGAACTGTCACTTAAAGGTGATGTCAAAAACGTAGGACTAATGCCACTACAACATCCCAACGTGTAGACTTTGGTATAGCGTGGCGTTATTTAGCGTGTCTGTGAACTGAAGAGCAAATTACTCTACTTTAAAATAGCAATATATAACCCAAATGTGAACAAAAAAATGAAATTTACGTGTCTTCACTGAAATTACTTGTGTTCACTGACCGGGAAAAAGATGAAGGTTTGGTTGCATGTCTATAAACTTATATTACGAACATTTACATACGAGGCGGATACTAAAGGTTACGTGTGAACTGATGTGTCTCAAACTAATTATATTCCTTAAGACTATCTTAGAGGAATGATTCTTACGTGTCTATGATACATATTCGCAAGCACACAAATGCTTGTCCCTAGAGGACCTGACCTCATTTGGTAAGTTAAAGAAAATGACCAAGATATTTTATGCGGGCAGACGTTTTAGTTATTTAATAGTAGGAAATAAATATAAATTGTTGGTACTCATCTGATTCTAAATCGAAATCATCTCGTCACCTCGAATTAGGTACCTACCTATGTTGGAATTCTGGTTCTATATGGGGTGGCATAAAGAAAAGCATTCGGTGGTTTATATGATAGTAGTTTTGTTATTGTGATTGTTATTCTGATTTGAGATTGTTGTGGTGTTTAGGTGAGGAAACATTTGCACCTGAGAGCTCCGGAACCGCCGAAAGTGAAGCTCCCAGATTTAAACGATAGATTCAACCACACGAGAAACGTAGAAAAAAGCACCGTCAAGTACTTCACTAATGGTCGCTACGTTCCAGCCGGCTGCGAGCGGGACGTCGTTAAAGAAATTAATCCGTTTTCAAGGTTAATAAAATATTGATTTCATATGATAAACATCTATATCTATAAAAATCAAATTATGTAACTATGTTTGTTTGTTTGTACTTCTTTTATGCGCGACCACAATGATGATCCGATTTTGATGCTGTTTTTACAGCATTCCCTTTAAGCACTAGAGAGAAAGATAGGCTATATTGAAATTTGGCAACTCACCCCTTTCAGCCTTGAAATCATCATTTTATTAAAAATCCGCGTTTGCTTCTTGTCTCATTCTAAATGCTTCACTCCAACAATAACTGATTCACTTTGACAATTTCATTAGATCGAAGCAACAACCATTTAAAAAAAAATAAACAATATAGGATATCATCATGGAGGGTTACAGGCGTAATGAACTTTCGGTAATTCAGCAATACCAAAACGATTTTGGTCGGTTAAGCCGAGCATTTTCAAGTCGAAAAGATATATCATCAAAAATTTATATTAAAAACGCCTTATTAACTGCAGCAGGCTTGGTCCGGAAGAGTTTAAACGTAGCTAACGTAATATGGAGGTTCAAGAAACGGGAACGCTGTTACAAGTACCAATTGCAAGAAGAAAAAATGTCATGAGACGAATGCGATGACGGGTTCCAACCACATCAGCTGACTTAGCTATATTATTTCCTATTCACCATGGGAATTTGAAATTTGATAGGTTGTTCTGAGACATCGAGAAACGAATAAATGATGGTCTTTTCCCTGGTCAGCTGAGTGAGCTAGGTTTTCTCCTTTTCACCCTACAGGAATGTGAGATTGGACAGGGAGCCTCTCTAGGACACCAAGAGACGAGTGCAATGACGGATTCCAACCAGATCAGCTGACATAGCTAAAATTCTCTCCTATTCAACCAATTTGAAATTTGAAATTTACCAGGGAGCCGCTCATAGACATCAGGAAACGAATAAAATGAAGGTCTCTTTACATGAACCATCACTTATAGCGTCTCACATATCTTTCACGTCTCCGAAAGGTTTGACAATACATTAATAGGAACTAATTCAAATACGCCTCCTATAAATGACAAAATAGTTTCTGTTGAAAGGGAATTGGAAGAAACTGAAAATCAAGAGGAACAGCGTAGGATTAAGAGGTATCGTTTACAAAATGGCTTGCACTGCTATGGATCCAAATTATAATCCCTTACATACCCGTATTCACCCTTAATACGGACTACTTTATTATTCATATTCAACGTTTTCTTCGCTTCAAATAAATAGTAAATTTTAATAAATGAATGATTGTTATTTGAAACCATGACTGTACGTATACCTAAAATGTTAGGCGGGACAAAGTCAGCTAGTTGATTATAAATGACGATAGAGTATGATTAGTTATAAATAAGTTGTTTATATTTATTCATTGCTTCCGAGTCTACCCGTAGGTAGCGGAAGCATTGTTTTCAGTTTTGGAGGAAGCAAATTTTTTTTCTCAAAAATCAAAATTTCCACTCGCATTTTACGTTTTACACCATTCCGAACAACTTTGGTTTCGACTCGTGGCTGTCTGTCGTGTGTCCGCAAATCCTTGCAACGAGCTTAATTTCCACAGTTTTCATCCGATTTTGATAGAAATTTCAGGGATTATGCGGGCTAGGGTTCCCTATCAGTTTCATTGTTGCCAAATCAATAGTTCCATCAAGCATTATTTTTTTACGCCCTAGTCGTCCAATCTCGCTCAAATTCGGGGGATAGTTGAAGGAGGACGTTTTGAGCATTCCATATAAATTTCGAGATCGTAGCATTAGTAGCTCCTGATGTGGATTAGCGTTAGAGATTAATTTGAGCATTTTCAAATAATTTCAACATAATTCTATCATTAGTAGCTCCTGAGCATGCGCGAATGAATATTCCTTTTAACGAGCCTTATTTCAACAGTTTTTATCCGATTTAATGAGATTTTCAGGGAGTGTATGAGTTAGGCAGTAGATGGTCCGCTATCAATTTCATTGCCGAATTAATACTTTATTCTGCGCATGTGCAAACAAAAATTCCATTATGCTCCATTTTTTCACGTTCTAATTGTCCGGTCTCGCTCAAATTTGGTGGATAGTTGGGAAAAGACAATTTGATCATCTGATATGAATTTCAACATAATTGTATCATTTGCAGATGCTATGCGCGAAAGGGGAATCTTTGTGACGAACGTAATTTCCACAGTTTTCATCTAAATCCGATGAAATTTCCAAGGATTGTGCGGATCAAGCTGTAAATAATCCCCTTTCAGTTTCATTGTTCCCAATTCGATACTTTAATCTGCGCATGCACATACGTGAATTCCAGCAAGCATATTTTTTTCACACCCTAGTCATTTGCTCTCGCTCAAATGTGGATGGTCGTTTTGTGGAAGACAAATTATCATCCAAAATCAATTTCTACATGATTCGCGTCCTTAATTTTCCAAATCAATAACGATAATTTTCAAAAATTTGCTCATATGATCATGCTGCATTATTGAAATTTTTTAAATTATACTATATTTACAATTCTATAATTTTATCTGTGCTGTGCCTTCAACTAACTCTGGTATGGTGGTTGTGAGGGGAGAATGAAATATATTGGCTGTTCCTCATTTTCCTCATTTATTGCTTCATTCCGAGCGCTTTCGCCCTGTTGGTCCTCGTCAGGGAAATCAAAGTTACAAGTTTGTATAGATGCTTTTCGTAATGCCCATGTGCTCCAGTATTTCCCAACCCTTATTTAATATTGATTCATGGCCTAAATTTGCGTTTCATCAATTTATAGATGCAACATATATTATGTAGAACCATGTGTATATCATTGGCAGATCTTTGTTTGTATATCCCCAAAAATATGCCCATATCAAAACAAAAGTGGCCAGTAAACCTGCAGCTAACTGTCCCCTACCTCAAAGAATATGAATTATATTATAAATGGAAGCTTAAACACTGCACTATCACGACTACTGATTATAAATTTTAGCATTTACCTCAGATACAGCTGGCGTAAATAGATTTTATCATTATGAAAACCAAAACTATACCTATAATCAATACAAACTTTTAACTTACGAGACCCACCAGGGCGAATGCGCTCGGAATAGAAGAATAATAGGGAAAATGAGAAACAGCCAATAATATGTCATCCTCCCCTCACAACCCCAATACCAGAATTTTATAATTGCGCTGTTATTTTTAAATACCTAGTTAAATTACATAAATTGCATGGTTGCAGGCCAGTTGATACCAACATTTTGAAAAAAGTGTTTTTGCATACTGAAAACCGCAATCAGCCAGCTGAGTCATGTTTTCTGCAGAAGCACTGCTTAACACCTTGCATTTGCAAAAACCAGAGCGTTCATGACACCAAGAAATGCAGCCTACACTCGAAAGGGCCGCTGATCAAGGAAACGGCCAAGGAAACTCTGGGTTTGCGCAAATTATCACGAGGATCTTCCAACGTACGCAAATCTTTTTCCAAAGAATCGATAGGATCTAGAAGTACGAAGTCACCTGTGCGAAGCACATCACAGATGCGAAGCCCATCACAGGTAAAATCCTGATTGAAACGCATTACGCAAATTAGGTACGGGGCCAGTAGTTGGACACTGGAAGTTCCAGTCGTGCAGCATGATCGCAGGAGCGAATTTTCTTAAATTACCTATCGTATTATAAAATGTTAAATTGTATCGACATTTGAGGAATTTGAGTACACCGAAATATTTAATTGAGGCTATCGGTCAAATCATTGTACAAAAAGAAAAATCCTATTTGTACCTACCTATGAGTATAATTCCTGTTATACCTATTATAATATGGTTCCTATTTCGAGGTGACATGACATTCATGGCATTTCGACAATAATATCAAAATGTTTATGAGTATAATAATTGCATATTGAGTATTAAAATGCATAAAAATGTAATAAAAACTGATGAATTCGATTTTCGAAATGGACCACAAACCCTTAATATCTAAATTGAGTTAGGATGAGTTTGATGGGCGAGCAGGCACTGCTACCTACTATACGATAGTGTAACGGATTGTTCTTTGGATGGAGATGAAAACAAGCAAATCTGGCACAATTCCAGCTGGTTCAAAAACTTGAGAATAAAGTCAACTGTAGTTCCGGTCATAGAGCATGATCGTGTAAGTGAATTTTCGTAAATTATAGTATTTTATTTATGTTGAATTGTTTTAACATTCAAGCACTTTGATCGCGATGAAATTGTTAACTGAGGATCCCGGCTGAATGTAGGTCTATAGTCTCATTTACTAAATTATACAAGAGAGTTGAAATATTTCCCTGTGTAAGAAGAAGCGTTAAAATCCAGAAATCGTTTCAGAATGCCTCAAAATGGATTTCAATAAAGAAGAAGAGAAACAATTATTTACCTTAAAATTTTCAAATATTCACTAATTGAAGGAGATTATATACCTTCTTTAATTTTAGGCTGAGGATAACAAATCCAAAGTGCTCGACGAATTTCTGATGGACAAAAATTGCCCGCAAGTGAATCCAATATGTGCGAGGCTTTACGTACCAGACGTTCCGCTCCCTATATCAAAAACAGATCTTGATCCAGATTATTTCAATGTTGCCAAGGGCCGACCCGTGAGGGAGGTCTTCAATAAGCACGAGTTTTCCAGAGTTCAAAAAACTGTCATCTTTAAAAAGCTCTTCGCCGGCTTCTTGAACGACGAAGTGAAGAAGCGGAAGGAGCATCTCCGCCTTGACATGTGGGACCTGGGAAACATCAGCAGGGAGCTGGACAAGGTAAATACTATTTCAAGTGTTCTTTGGATAATAGACACTTTCAAGAAATTTCGAGGTTAAAGGTGAGCACTACACCTTTTCCCTCAATCTCATATGGCTCAGTATAGTAGGCAGTGGGGGGTCGAGAAGACTCACGAACATACTGAGGACAAGGTGGTCTTTGTCGTACCTGCTACGTATTGATTTAGGGCCGTTCAACAGAACTTGGAAACTCCGAGTTGCCTTCAACTCCCTCAATTGATCGAAATTCTGGATAACCCCAAAATGCGTTCGACCAAGTCGATATCGGAGTGAGTCTCAATGTAAAATCGATTATTCGGGGAAACTCCATGGAATTATAGTTTTAACATGGATATACGAATAAATCGATGGGAAAATGCAGTCTTGGGGACATTTTCGGCAACATTGTTGCGTTAAAACTACGTCCCTTCCTCTATTGTGATAACACCCATACAAATTATTTAATTTTCGCTGCACTGATGAGTAACTTTTAAGGTTATCCTGACATCTTTGACTGTGGTAGTCCCGGATTCAATAGTTGTAATGCACACTTTGTTTTACATGAGAACTTTAGCAATCAAGCAATTGGAATTTTAGAACTTATACTAATACTAATACTTATACTAATTGTAGACGTCTAGAGTTTATCGTTGCCTAGTGTCTATTAACACCCAACCCAGCCTCGAACAATCGAAATCGATTGATAAACGATTGCACTTACGGATCTACGTGTTTGTTTCATAATTTCCCTATAATTTAAATATTTCTTGTAAACTGTGCCCACCTACGTAAGTAATTTGTTTTCCGAGAGTTTCCGTCATCAAATTCCCTTTGAACATGCCGAAACTGCGAATCCTTGAAAATATCTATCGAACAAAGGTACTATAAATATTACTCTGAGCATTCTTAGAATGAAATCAGCTTTCACACAAATAAATTGGAGATTGTACGTTTTACAAACTTGGGGGCGGGTATTCCTCATCGTTGTCGACAGATTTTCTGACGGATCTTGGTCGAGGCATCAGCGATTATTTCAGATCTTCAAAATCATAAGCGCCCTTCTCGTATGACCAAGGATATTATTGTTGATTGTAGTGTGAAAAATAAGAACGAAATTTAAGTAGGTTTATTGAGAAAGATCAATGTGGAGTAGGAGAATCGAAGAAATAAGCGAAGGGTTGGAGCCACATTGTGTTTGCGCCCGCCCTTTCCATACTTCGCCTGCCCTTTCTTTCTCAACCAATTGGAAACGAGGTAATGCCACAGAGTCACAATAATACCACAGAAATTGGTAGTATCAAGAGGTTTCGGGGATCAGGGGTGTGTCCCTTAACTATTTGTGCTATGATTTGGATGTTTAGTGAGATGCCTTTATATATGTATCGTAGATCATTCTGATTCAGAAAACATTAGTTGGCACCAATGATAATAATGATGGGTAAATGCCCAATCACATGAACTTGATGATAAACTCATTAGATGACGTACATTCAAATGGCGAACATAAAATAACTACAATTATTAAATTAAAAGTTTAGCTGTACATTTATATAACTATAAAGTATATTCAATCTCTCTCGCTCTCTCCCTATATATATATATATATATATATATATATATATAGGCCGCTGGTGGTGGGGAAAGGGGAGGAAATGGGGAAATGAATCACCAAATCGGATAGTTTCCTGTTATCACCAAAACCCCGCCGAACGTTTCCACCTGAGGCGACGACGCTCGGGCAATGAGATTGGTTGTTTGAGGGACAGATTACGACGGGAACTACCACCAATGGTACACAATTCGGGACGTATATGCAACATTAGGGTGTGTACCAATGTGAGATATGCAAATTAATTGAAAGTTGAAAAATACACCTATGCCCTCCATTGTTATCAACGACTCAACATTATAACGACTTACAGGTAAAGGAAACTCAGGAGCTGTTTGCGAACGAGAGTCACACCGAGTCGGTCAACATCGTCACTGAGCAGATGACCGTCAGCAAGATGAGGGAGAAGAGGGAGAACGAGTTGATTCGCTGCAAGGGGTACGTCAACGTCATCAAAAGCTCCCTCTACAAAAAGGACGACAGTTTGTCTACCAGCATGTATTGCAGAGACATATTGTTGCAAGTATGTATGCATCCGATCAAAATCTACCATCCTTATTTATTACTTACCATAAGTAAGAATATTCTCGCTTTGCCAAGCCTTCAAAAAACCGACTAGCCGCCAATACTATGACGAGATGCGTAGAGATAAGTAACAAAGTAGAAATTCGGCCCAACACTGGCCTCCTTCCAACCTCATCCTGTCTTATCCAGATTAATTTTCTTTGTACATCCAGTTCTATCCACTGTCCGAGAAAGATACGTTGAAATTTCAGGGATCAATTTTAGAGCTCATTTCTGATCGAAAGTACCTCTTAACAGATTATTTTTAAATACTTTGTTTTCGAGTTATTCAATTTTAAGGTCTTTTTTTTTTTTTTTTTTTTTTTTTTGTATTTTGTACCTTAGGACATTAAAATGCGATAACTTCCTCATTTTCCAAAGTTTTCCCAAATTTTAGGATACAGTTGGATGGAAACCACGTTAAATTTCCTATAACCCTGATTTAAGTTTTTAGGTAATTTTAATTGGTAAAAAAAGGCCAAAGTAAAAAATTATAAAATATGTAAAATTGACTTTTTTCTTCCTTTTTTCCTGCTTCACTGAGGAGGGTTTTTCGGGGAAAACTTCCTCAAACTGTCAGTTTTCGAACGGACTATTTTATTTTATAAAAATTGATATATTTGCAAAAATTAAAAAGTTGAACATTGATATATTTGTAAAAATAAATATATTTGCTAATTGGGGGTTGTATGTTGAAAACATCGTTTATGCAACGGAATTGAGGGTTTTGTGAAAAATTACCTCCTAAGAAAATACGAGGTTGGGGCCAGTTTCTACGCATTTTTTCACGCTCAGACACCGAACTAAGGTTCACTGACCGTAGGTGACAAAAGTTACGATAAACTCAATAATAAAAATGATAATAAATTATAAAACTAAATGAAGGACAGACAGGCCTTTTTATTACAATTGTCTAATAAACTCAATTTCGTGCAGTGAGAATTCCATTCAAGTATTATATACGGGGTTTAATAATAGACCAATAGCTATCTAACACAGAAATAACACACCTTCATGTTTAAAAAAATCTTGAAAAGTGACTAGGAAGAAAGAATTTTACATATTGGTATAAGTAATGCTTGCATTACAGGGACGTCCGTATGGATGGATTGAATATAATTTTTGTGAAAATTAAAATAAGATTGAAGGAAAGTATCATGATTTCTCAGAACCCCCATCCCCCATTTAACACCGTCACCGATAGTAAATTTGCAACGTCCGAGGATGCGTAACTGATCTATAAAATCTGGAAAAAAAAAAAAAAAAAAAAAAAAAACAGTCACGAAAAGTCTGATGAATATAGTAAAATTATTTTATGACGATTTTTCGTCATTACCCCCTCCATTTACCCCCTTCCATCATTAAATTCGAAACTCCTGTTAAATTTTTCAAGACTAGACCAAATCCAAAGTTGAACAAAACAATAATCACAAAAATTGGACGAGAATAGATCATTATGATTTATCAATATAACCTCCTCCATTCACCCTATCTCTTGATGAAATTTGGAAATCATGACATACTTTCCAATATTACATCGAATTCATAATGGAACAAAATAAAAATCACGAAAATCGGTTGAGAATTGTAGTCTGAGGCTTCCCTCGTAATCTCGTTGATGTGTTCAGTGTAGTAGTGTACTTGGTAACTTTCGAACTGCTATCCTATTTTGAACTAGGTATATAATATCTCCTTAAGGTTTAGGCCAGTGTACCAGTATGTGGCCCAACCAGTTTTTTGCGTTTTCTTCGAATTCAATTTCAGCTCGTACTCAGCGGTTATCTTGAATTCAAAAATTGTGTTATAGTTGAGCCCTACGAAGTTCCGTACTGAGTACGAAGAGGAGGTGCAGAAATACCGAGGCGAAACGATGCAGTTGGTAAAAAAGGTGGTCGGCATATTTACCGACTACTGCCGATACAACCCCGACCCGGATCCTGATCTCTTTCTCAATGAAGTCGTCCACACATTCGTCAAGCAGCTCCTGTCTTTGGGACCACCGAGAATTTACTTCAAGAACAAGTGGGAAATCGAAATGGTTTTCAGAAAAATGGAGCTGCAATGTATGGAGCAGATGGATGACCTTCAGCGAATGCGCAGGTATTTTTTGGGTTATTATTTTCATCGCGAATCTTTGTAAACAACCAAGAAAAAATTTACCCTCCCGTAAAATCCAAAAATAGTAGATCTTTGAGTAATAATAATAGGACCAGATGCATCTGATTTCCGTCAATGACTTTCCCCATCAACTGGGTGCCTTGGAATGAGATTTCAGTTTGACGTTCACGGACGATACCAATGTTTTTCTGAGGGAAAAAAATACAGATCTTGTTAACTCCTGCTGTAGAATCTTCGGGATATTCGATCGTGGCACACAAAGAATGGCTTTGTCTCAATGTAATACGAAATAAGGCAAAGACATCCTGAATTTTTTTTTTTTTTTTTTTTCAAACTAGTAGAAGTCGAATATCTCTTCCTTCTACATTATCCTTGGATGGTTCTGAAATGTCTGCGACTGATGTGACCAAATTCTTGGGCGTTCGATTTGATTGCAATTTGAAATTTGACCCTCAAGTTGCTACCAAATTGCGATTTGTCCGAAACTGAGGAGCCTATGCTATTGCCTACGAAGCCTAGGTACGAGTATATCACCGTTAGCCTCCAAACCTGTTAGTTATGCTCTCGGCCCATCACGGTATGTTCATGCCTCGTGCGTCCTTTGGTATTATTTTAGTTCACCTGCTAACTTGAACCATGCTTTCAAGCTGAAATCATTTTTGAATTGCAGACAATACCTTCTGCTTTTATGTACGAGTGCCTGGTTTCTATTTCAAAAGAGCGAAAAAAAAAGAAATTAATGTCTTCACCTCATTCGAGTTTACTTTCAATTATTCTATTCTTATAACAATCTTCTAATGATTCCGAGAATAGTGCGCTTTATGCTATGATTAAAACCATGCTGCCTTACCTGAAAATTCTACCTCGCTGTCTGCTTTTAAGATACGGGTCAAGTTGTTCCCTATTCAAGAAGAGTTTTATAGTGGAGAAGACCTCTGTCCCTTACTATATTAAGCTTATATGTGACGTGACCATGTTCTTTACAGACATTTATTAATGCGTTTGTAAAATCGTCTTTTGTAATTGTAAATATCTATTTATCTATATTGTCATATTATTTATTTGTTTTATTTGTAATTACACTTTAACCATTCCAATTACATTTATTGTTATTGTTGAAAACAAGCACATAACCCGGCCGCTACCCGGGTGTGGGTGTAACGATACGGGGTGTACAGATTTAACCTACTCGGGGTTAGGTTCACTTTACAATTTTAGCATCACATGTACTCAGCACCTATGAATAAATAATATTCTCACAAACATTATAACCATGTTGTTTTTAAAATCCAATTTGAAAGGATAGAAATAGAAATTGAAGACGTCTCCCGTGACATGAAACAATACTACGCGAGGCAGAAGGGTCTCGTCAGTCAAGAGATCGACGCTTTCCAAGCTAACTCGGAGTACCAAACCCGGCGGTCGATCGAGCTGGAGGCGGAAACCAATCACGTCATCAACACGTCGTTCAAAGACATCGTGTCCGGTGACATCCTAGACGAGA